>OY856410.1:497440705-498900705 GCA_963693085.1 Alisma plantago-aquatica | reverse complement strand
TAGGATTCAGATTTCAAGCAGGTTTGGGAATCAAAGTATGGACCTCCCACTACCTATATAAGGGCACCCCTCGAACCCTCGACTCACCACAAACTTGAACGACTTCTCTCCAAAGTCTTTATCCCTCTCCATCTCTCAATTAACCTTGCTCCGATGAGACTTCACCGCGGTGCCACCGCATTGCCCGAGTAGAGGTAAAGGAAGGGACAATGCACAGACACCGTGTGATCAAGGCTCACGGTGGGCACGTGCAGGATCCAACGACCCTGAGGCGACACGCCTTGTTAGACACGTTAGTGGGAGCGATCAATGCAGATCGTTTGATCGGGAGTCCATCGTGGACTCAAGGGTGATCCAATGAACCAGGCCTGGAAGGTGCGCTCAATGGAGGCAGCTGACGTAAAGCATCAGATCACAGGCGGTCTAGCGGCACACCGATCCGACGGTCCAGTATTTTCGGTAAATCGCTCTCTCCAAATAATCAAGAAAATTTCTTTTCCTTGCTAAAATTGTAGTAATAGCTAGGATCCTCATATGAAGAAACTTTATATATGAAAGTTATGTAGAAAAATGCAAGTAACCTGATAAAAATGATTGAAGAACCTAGTTTTACTCCATTTTGCAAAAGTGCCTTAATTTGGTAATAATGTGCTTTTAAAATTGATGAAGAAACCTAATTGAGTATAAAGGGTGTATTAATGGGTCAAATTGATGATATTGACCCTGTTAATAATAAAAGTTGTTTGTTCATCCATTTTGAAAGCAAGGTTTCCTAATTTAGAGTTGTAATCCATAAAAGAAGAATAATCTATATGGAAACCCTAATTTGGGATAAAAGGAGATAAAAATCATATTTATTTGGATTAAGGAAATCAGATGCTTAATAAAGATCCTAAACTTGCTGAGAGTGCTACAATGATAAATTAGGGGTTTTATGTAGTTTTGATAAATAAAGGATCATAATATTGAAAGAGGAGTTAAAAACCCTAATTTCTAAGGGAACCCTAAAATTGAAATTGAAATCCTAAAGAGTGTGATGAAATTGGATAAATATTAAAAAAAGAAACTTGTACTTTTATTTCAGGATTTCTATTCATCATTGCTTGCTTGATTGGGTTTCCCTGCATATTTGATTCTGTCTTGAAATCTGCAATCAAAGGTATGTGGTTACGCTTATGAATATCTCGAGTTAGTTTTCTGAGGTTTTCTGAAGTTTCCATCAATGACTTGAAATAAACTGTTGGATGAATTTAGTTCATGCAAATGATAATGTGGATATGACTATCACATAAGATATGTGCCTACTAGCTCAGATCTTGGTCCCCTCTGTGGCTTAATAGCTGACCTAGTATATGGCTACCTATAGGGTAGGTCAATCAGGTCATTGAATGACTTAGTATATGGCTACCTAGAGGGTAGGACCATCAAGTCATATTGAGTTAGATATTGGGCTACCTTTGGGTAGTGCCATGCGACTCTATTACCCTATGTATTGGCTACATGTAAGGTAGGACCATGGGGGTAAAGATCTACCTTTACAGAGGTATCATATAAGTCCACTGCAGGGACAACACAGAGTTGTGGATAGGTATGGATTGAGTAGTTTGGCTTGAAACATAATCTTGGTTGTTAAATGATTAATTGTTTGATTATGTTGTTATCATAGCTGCAAGATTATTGTTCCCCCCACATACCATCTTCTTGCTGACCGACGTTTTGTTTGTCGGCGTTTTAGGTACAATGAAAAGAACAAACAGTAAAGTGGCATATGTGGAATTAAATGAGAATCAAAGTGCAAAAGAGGATTAGATAGATTAGTATTTGTGTGGATAGAAGTTTAAAATCCCAGTTTTAAAAGGTGTGCAAAGTTTTTATTTTGACCATATTTCAGTATAGTTGGTAGAATTTAATAATTGTTAATGATTATTTGTCGAACCTTTTGCTCTCCCTTAATTGGGGGTTACTAGGAGGTGAGGTCGTTACATTTGGTATCAGAGCCTAGGTTCCTTACTTAATCTTTAATAATTATTAAATTTTACACATTCTGTAGAAACCAAGGGAGTTATTAGAGGATTATCTAAAAGACAGTGGTGTCTAGAAAAGGATCACGACCGGGGGCTGGCAATATTTTCCTCCACACCGCTAGTCAGAATACGAGGACTCCTGGATCCGTGTGATTGCCTGGCCAAAGGCTTAAGGTATGAATCGAAATAAGATACCTTTAGGACTCTCTCATCTCGTTCATTCCTTCTCAACTCAAATTCTATTAAAGACCTTTAGGATTAGTGTTTTCTCTTTTTTTTCTCACACTCTTGAGGTATGGGTAAAGTTAATAAGGATTAAGGAAACCTCCACCAAATTAATAGAAAGCATGTAAATAAGATGTCATGGACATTAGCTTAATAGAGTAAGCGTAAAGGAATAGATACATGCTTAGGTCGTATGACACGAGTTGTCATTGCCCTCAGGAGAGACCTGAGGATAGACCTCCTTGGCAGGAGGATGAGTAGAGAGAGTTATTGTTAAAAGTAGAGACCTAGCACATCCTTTGAGGGTGATGTTAACCCTAACCCTAAGTGAAGGTTAGAGAGAGAGTTGACATGATGAGTTAGATGTCATGGTTGATCGGGTGTTTGGTTGGACATGCCTTTGGATTGCCATACGAGCCATGAGAGGTTGGATGACCTAGCACCTTTGGGCAACCCAACCCAGGAAAGGGTCGTGCATGTTAGAGAAAAGGGTATCTCCTACATGGTTGAAGTTGGAGAAACACCTATAGAACCCTATGGGCTTATGCAGGTGGGGTATAGCTTGCACCCAGAGTACGTCAATGGATGGCAGTAGGTTGAAACCCTAGCCAGTATGCATGATGGATGGCTTATGGGATGAGCATAAAGGGCTAGGGATAATCTTGAGCCAAACATGAGTTGAGAATAGGCTTCACCCACGTAGGGGTATGCTTGTGAGCTTGAGCCTTCAACAGAAGGTTGGAAGCTTAGCTTCTGAGACATGAGGAATAGTGGGGAGTCGAGGATGATGTGACCTAAGTGGATGATTGTGGTTTCCCTATGCTTAACCCCTGGAGGCTGGTGATATCTTGGTTATCTATAGAGGAACCAAACCCTTGAGAGAGGATGATGCTTCTGGTACCTATGGTATAGATGACTATCTGCTGGATGAGATAAAGAGTGCCTTAGACCCTAAGGAGGTGTAAGTAGCCAGTTGTGAGACCTTGTACCTATTTGGTTGTCCTTGCGTAAGGACTCAACTCTGAGGTGTTACTCAAATAAAAGGATCGTGGGAAGTACATGACATATCTTGGACATGCTTGATTTGTGGTTAAGAGATTCAGCATGCAGTTGGACACCTGAAGGTGAACCTAGGGTTCCTAGGCCTAAGAGGGGAAGTAGGGTATCCAATGCTCATGATGATATTTGAGTCCCTATAGTTTCGAGCATGATACTCCTCATGTGTAGAGGTAAAGGAAACCCCTTAAAGTTAAAGGTATGTTTGATGAACCCCTCACAACTAAGTTGATCTAATATTGAGGAAAGAGAACAAGTATGACCTAGGATGGTTTAATAGGTGGTCTTCTTGTGCTTTAGTAGTTTCTGGGTTAGGCATGCTCATATGGATGTAAACCCTAAGGATGGTTATGACCTTGTTGTCAAGAACCATAGTTTCCTCCCATCCTGGGAGAGGGACCCTTTGGTAGGGTGTATACCAGTTTTGTTGGTTCAAGTTAACCTAAAGAGGTCTCATGAGATCTTCAGAAGCTAAGTGAAAAGTACATGGTATGAGAATGAACTTGTAGACCCATAGGTATCCATCTCTATGTGCATGAGGATGTGTTACCATGGAGGTAACCGGTATGGGGCCTGACCAAGGTAGGCAGGTCACCATGACCCTTGTGAAAGGATGAAAGTCAGCCCAGGAATGCGGAAAGAGAGATGATGAATGCTTGGGGAAGGTTCTAAGTTGAACATGTATTATAAGAGGATCCTAAGTCTATCCTAGGGTCAGGTATGGATAAGACCGATGGAAGTAGGAGTTGCCTGATTCACTAGTTGCACATGACCATAGGGTCAGGAGGTAACAACTATTATTGTCTGAGGCCATGGGTTAGGAGATTGATCACCTTCATGAACTCATGGGACCCAAAGGGCAGATGAGTAGGGCACTCTCTGATGCATGAGGGAAGAGGGATGACCCCAAAAGTGCTGGTACCCTATAGACTTAGAGGTGATGACTAAGGATTGTGTTTGGACCAAGTAAGTTTGAGATGAATTTTCCATGGAATTAATTTTGATATCTTGATGTTTGTGATGTAGATACATAAGTTGCACATTATAACTTTGAAAGTGTACTGGCAAGGTGGGATGTACCATCTATACTCTTGGAACATGTAGAACTCTATATTTGGACGGCCGCCAAATGCTTATTTCTTCTTGTTATGGGAGTGAGAGATAGGACAGTATGCATGCCCTACACTAAAGATAACTGATGATGTGAGTTGAAACGTTGCTATGAGGTATGAGGATAGATATGATAACATACCCTGGTGGAGTGAATAATACATGGATGGTTGACCAACACTAAGAGGAGTAGTGTAGTCATCTTATGAGGGTGTTTTATTAGGAGCTATGTGGAATTTTCAAGTGGATCAAGGTCGAGATTGATCACTATGAGGATGACCTTAGAGTTTCTTGATGAAGACAAACTTAGAGTTTGAGATGAGATGATAAGTAGAATGCATGGAGGTGTATGTCTTCAACATTACCTAATACCTAAGGAGGTGAAGTGGTAATGGATGCTCTGGTTGAGATATAGCTGCCTAGATTAGCTAGAGGCTAGAAGAAGTGGAGGTTGTTCGGCTAACCCTACGTTTGGAAAGAAGACGTGTGTTGGCTAACACTCATATGAAACAAGATAAAGGTTGTTTTGATAGCCAGTTTAGTCCTTGATGTAGTGTAAGGAGGGTGATAGAACCTCATATGCACTTCTTTGATGAGAGTGGTTTAGGGTTTCTGAGGAATCAATATTGAGGAATCATGACATGTAGGAGATCATGATACACCTTGGTACTACAAACATAGTAAGTGACAATAGTACTTTGGATGCTTAAGTTGCATGGAGTATGTAGCCATGCAAACCAGGAGGTGAAGGACGAACTCCAGTAACCTAGTGCATTAATATAAAGGATAAAGAGTCCCCAAAAGAGAAAGTGAGTTCATCACTATGGATGTTGTAAGTCTCCCCTGGATCAAGGAAGGTCGAGATGCAATATGGGTTATGGTAGATCGCCTTACCTAGATGACATGAGAAAGAGAGAGTTCTGTCAAAGGATAGATCTGGTTGAACTACACATGAGAGAGATGATGCGAGTTCAAAAGTTCTTGAATATGATCTAAGGATTCACTTCCATAAGGTGGAAGAAGATACATGAAGAACTCGATGATAGTATAGTTTATCACCCCTAACTAATGGTTAGTATGATCTAGACTAAAGGGTCTGATGAGAGCATATGTGCTTGTTCAGGGTGATAGCTAGAGACAGTTCTTGTCCTATGAAAGATGTGAAAAATAACCACCATAGCCAGTATCGGGATTTAAAGAAGCTTTGTAAGAGAGGTTACGTTGGTCACCACTTCAGTAAGGTGATGTTGGTGAAAGGACCACGTGATGGTTAGAAAGGACCACAGTGTGTGTAGATGAAGCCGCTTTGATCATGCAATGGCTAAAAGGAGCCTAGAGATGACAAGAGTCATGAGCAGATGCAAAGTAGACTGACATGTAGTTCACTGTGGGAGAATATGTGACACGAAAATCTGACCCCTCTAAGTTATAGCTAAGAGAGCATAGTCCTCGATGCATGGGTTCTTTTGACATGGTTTGGTGGAGAAGGTTAAGTTTGACCTGACCCCTCAGGATAGAGTCATGTGTGATGAGTTCCATGTGTCCAATGTAGAGCACTTTGTGAGATACCCGAACCATGTGCTGAGCAATGAACCTAGTGAGCCCCAAGGGAGGCTAAAATGGCCTGAGTCACTTGTGTAGTTTATAGACACTAGGATGAAAGAACTCAGAGAAAGAATATGTGATGATAAAGGTTCTTTGGAAGTGCCATGGGTAAGGTAAATCTACATGGGGACCAATGATGGACATGGAAAAATCTTATCCTGAATTGTTTATTTGTTTGATAGAATTTTGAGGACAAAATTCCTATAAGAGGGGAAGGATGTTATAACCCCATTTTTCCAAAACATGTAAATCTCTTTTTAAATATAAATGAAATCCATGGATGATTTGATGGTTTGATTTGAATGAATTTCGTGCATGATATCCTTACATGTTTTCTTGATGGGCCTTATTGGTCATTAAGTCCAATGAAAAGAAATGAAAAAGAAAATCAAATAGATAATGGAATACATAAGAAAATAAATACACGATAAATACAAGGCTAAGGAATTGTTCCCAAAATGAGTTTTTGAGTTATAAAGGTTCCTTGGGGTTCAAGGAACTCAGGATAATTATATAATAGCAAAGGAAATAAAGAATATATGGAAAATATGAATAAAAAGGTATTTTCTTGCAACTAAAGAAAAGGAACTGTTTAATTGAGTAATAATCCCAATTTTTTAAGGATTAAAGATAAAAATGTAAAAGAGTTTCCCTTAAAATTTGAGGCAAAAAGGAGTTAACAGTTGAGAGTTATCAATTTTTCAAGATTAACCTCGAAATAGGTTTTTCCTTGCAATTTGGGAAATATTTCCCTTTTTGTTTGAGAACGGTTGTTGTGGCCGTTGGATCTTGATCCGACTAACCCAGATCATCATCTAGAGTCCCAAAAGGACTCAGACTATAGCACGAGCAGGGGAAATTTTCCCCTAGATTCTGATCGACTCAGGGTTTGTGCAAACTTGGAAACATGTCCAATAGATTTGGGAGTGAGAGAAGAAGCTTCTCGACCCTGGTTTGTTGGGGTTTTGGCTTAACCTCACGAAACACCCAATTTGGCTAGGATTCATATTTTGAGTAGGTTTGGAAATCAAAGTATGGACCTCCCACTTCCTATATAAGGGAACCCCTCGAACCTTCGACTCGCCACGAACTCGAACGACTTCTCTCCAAAGTCTTTATCCCTCTCCATCTCTCTGTTAACCTTGCTCCGGCGAGACTTCACCGCGGTGCTGCCGCATTTCCCAAGCAGAGGTAAAGGAAAGGACGATGTACAGACACCGTGCGATCAAGGCCCACGGTGGGCACGTGCAGGATCCAACGACCCTGAGGCGACACGCCTTGTTAGATGCGTTAGTGGGAGCGATCGCTGTAGATCGTTTGATCGGGAGTCCATCGTGGACTCAAGGGCAATCCAACGAACTAGGCCTGGAAGGCACGCTCAGTGGAGGTGGCTGACATAAAGTGTCAGATCACAGGCGGTCTAGCGGCACACCGATCCGACGGTCCAGTATTTTCAGTAAATTGCTCTCTCTACCAAATAATCAAGAAAATTTCTTTTCCTTCCTAAAATCATAGTAATAACTAGGATCCTCATATGAAGAAACTTTATATATAAAAGTTGTGTAGAAAAATGCAGGTAACCTAATAAAAATGATTGGAGAACCTAGGTTTATTCCATTTTGCAAAAGTACCTTAATTTTCTAATAATGTGCTTTTAAAATTGATGAAGAACCCTAATTGAGTATAAAGGGTGTATTAATGGGTCAAATTGATGAGATTGACCCTGTTAATAATAAAAGTGGTTTGATCAAACGTTTTTAAAGCAAGGTTGCCTAATTTAGAGTTGTAATCCATAAAAGAAGAATAATCTATATGGAAACCCTAATTTGGGATAAAAGGAGATAAAAATCATATTTATTTGGATTAAGGAAATCAGATGCTTAATAAAGATCCTAAACTTGCTGAGAGTTCTACAATGATAAATTAGGGGTTTTATGTAGTTTTGATAAATTAAGGATCATAATATTGAAAGAGGAGTTAAAAACCCTAATTTCCAAGGGAACCCTAAGATTGGAATTGAAATCCTAAAGAGTGTGATGAAATTGAATAAATATTAATAAAAAGAAATACTTTTATTTCAGGATTTCTATTCATCATTGCTTGCTTGATTGGGTTTCCCTGCATATTTGATTCTGTCTTGAAATCTGCAATCAAAGGTATGTGGTTACGCTTATGAATATCTCGAGTTAGTTTTTTGAGGTTTTCTGAAGTTTCCATCGATGACTTGAAATAAATTGTTGGATGAATTTAGTTCATGCAAATATTAATGTGGATATGACTATCACATAAGATATGTGCCTACTAGCTCAGATCCTAGTCCCCTTTGTGGCTTAATAGCTGACCTAGTATATGGCTACCTAGAGGGTAGGTCCATCAGGTCATTGAATGACTTAGTATATGGCTACCTAGAGGGTAGGGCCATCAAGTCATATTGAGTTAGATATTGGGCTACCTTTGGGTAGTACTATGCGACTCTATTACCCTATGCATTGGCTACCTGTAAGGTAGGACCATGGGGGTAATGATCTACCTTTACAGAGGTATCATATAAGTCCACCGCAAGGACAACACAGAGTTGTGGATAGGTATGGATTGAGTAGTTTGGCTTAAAATGTAATCTTGGTTGTTAAATGATTAATTGCTTGATTACATTGTTATCATAGTTGCACGATTATTGTTCCCCCCACATACCAGCTTCTTGCTGACCGACATTTTGTTTGTCGGTATTTTAGGTACAATGAAAAGAATAAATAGTAAAGTGGCATATGTGGAATTAAATGAGAAACAAAGTGCACAGGAGGATTATATAGATTAGTATTTGTGTGGATAGAAGTTTAAAATCCCAAATTTAAAAGGTATGCAAAGTTTTTATTTTTACCATATTTCAGTATAGTTGGTAGAATTTAATAATTGTTAATGATTATTTGTCGAACCTTTGATCCTGTTAATTGGGATAAGGGCACCGTCCTTTTGGTCTCCCTTAATTGGGGGTTACCAGGAGGCGAGGTCATTACATGGGAGGTGAGGGGTTGTCATCTGTCTTGGCATGTTGGAAAAACCATAGAGGGTACTTAAAATAAAGAATAAGAAAGAATAAGAAAACAAAAAAAACCCAAAAAATGAGAGAAGAGAGAGAAACAAGGAGGTTGCAGCATCTGAAACTTGTTGCAATCTGATTGGTTGGAACTTATTTGGGAGCAAAAAAATGGCACAATTGTAATTTAATAAACTATTCACCTTTCTATAGTATATATATATATAAATATCAACATATTAGATTTAAAACAAAATATATATTTATATAGGGCTTATCTTTAATACCCGGCGGGTAACTAACGGGTAGCTACCCGACAACATTTCCTGATATTTTTTTACATACTTCCTGTTATTTTTTTTTATTTTTTTCGCAATTGTAGAGGAACATTTTATCTAGCTCCCCAAAAAATTTGATCAAAAAATAATATCATTTGCCCCCCCAAAATCATAAAACACGTCCATATATATTACTGACTGTATATATGTATATATATATAAACACACACACATATATATATATATTTCACACTTCCTGATACTTTTTTTTTAAAAAAATTCTCAATTGTAGAGGATAGTTTTGTCTATCTCTCCAAAAAATTTGATCAAAAAATAATATCATTTGCCCCCCCCCAAATAAAAAAACTCGTCCATATATATTACTGACTGTATATTTTCTGCGCAGTTACTCTTTGCACTAAGAGTTACTCCAGCATACCATATAGTTACTCTTGTTGTTCAGGTGGGTTACTCCAGCATGCCCATATGGTTACTCTTTTGACCCGAGTTACTCCAGCGGGTAGCGAAAATTATGGCTACCCGCCGGGCAACGAATGAGCAGCCATATATATATATATATATATATATATATATATATATATATATATATATATATATATATATATATATATATATATATATATATATATATATATATATATATATATTATATATATATATATATATATATATATATATATATATATATATATATTTATATATATATATATATATATATTTATATATATATATATATATATATATATTTATATATATATGTATATATATACACATACATATATATATTTATATATATATATGTATATATATACACATACATATATATATACATATTTATATATACATATATATACACATACATATAAATATATATACACACATATATATATATACACACTAGTCACTACTATACTTTTGGCCAATAACGTCACTGCCTGTAGTGTCATTTTTCCAAATAACTGACCTTATATGTCTACAAAAAATGTGGGCACCACTTAAGATCTCTTGGGTCAGTTTTCTTAAAATAACCGACCTTTTAGTGTATCTCTATAGGGTTGGTTTTCCAAATAACCGACTATACATGTCTACAAAAAATGCGGGAACCACTTAAGACATCTTGGCTCAGTTTTCTAAAAATAACTGACTTTTTAGTGTATCTATATAGGGTCAGTTTTCCTAATAAATGATCTTATATGTCTACAAAAAATGTGGGCACCACTTAATACCACTTAAGTTTCTTGCGGCGAAAATATGCCCAATTTTGGCTTCGCGCCTCGATCTATAGGGTCGATTTTTCCAAATAACCAACCTTACAAGACCTCTGGGATGCTTAAGACAGTACTGTTTGGTCGACAATTTTCTCGACCGAAATGCACTCAATCGACGAAATTCTCGACCAAAATGCACTTGATCGACAAAATTCTCGACCGAGGTGAATTTTGGATCCATTTTACCTTCGCACGTGTATAAGAAAATCTAAGATCGGTTTTTTCCTTTCAACCGACCTTGTAGGTACCCTTGGTCGACGAAAGTCTTAACCAAGGTGAATTTTGAATCCATTTTTCCTTCGCTCGTGTATAAGTACCTCTATAGGGTTGGTTTTCCAAATAACTAGCCTTATATATCCACAAAAAATACAGGCACCACTTAAGACCACTTGGGTCGGTTTTCTAAAAATAATCGACCTTATAGGCCATGGGATCAAAATCCGACCCATTAAGTTTCCTGCAATGAAAATTTGCTCCATTTTGGCTTTGCGCCTCAATCTATAGGGTTGGTTTTATCAAATGACCAACCTTACAAGACCTCTGGGAAGCTTAAGACGGTAATTTCTTGGTCGACAGTTTTCTCGACCGAAATCCACTCGGTCGACAGAATTCTCGACTAAAGTGAATTTTGGATCCATTTTACCTTAGCGCGTGTATAAGTACCTCTAGGGTCGATTTTTTTCTTTTAACCGACCATGTAAGCCCCTCGATCGATGAAATTCTTGACCGAGGTCAACTCGGTCGACAAAATTCTCGACCGAGGTGATTTTTGGCTTAAGACCTCTTGGGTCAGTTTTCTCTAAATAACCGACCTTATAGGTGGTTATACATTTTTCCTTCATGCATGTGTAAGTACCTCTAGGGTCGGTTTCTACCTTTTAACCGACCTTGTAGGTCCCCTCGGTCAATGAAATTCTCGACCGAGGTCAACTCGGTCGACGAAATTCTCGACTGAGGTGATTTTTGGCTTAAGACCTCTTGGGTCGGTTTTCTCTAAATAACCGACCTTATAGGTGGTTATACATTTTGCCTTCGTGTGTGTATAAGTACCTCCAGGGTCAGTTTTTTCCTTTTAACTGACCTTTTATGTCCCCTCGATTGACAAAATTCTCGACCGAGGTCAACTCGGTTGACAAAATTCTCGACTGAGGTGATTTTTGGCTATTTAGTTTAGGGACTAATTAATCTCTTAGGTCGGTCATATCACAATAACCATCCCTATAGTCAGGGTCCAGTTATGTACGCGATTGCAACTCTAGGGTTTCATTTAATGTGTGTGTGCTAGCTGGTGAGGTTCCTTTTGCTTTGACGAAGACAACACAATCCTTGAGGGTACTGGTCACCGGTTTATGAGCCCACCCACTGCCATCTTTCCTTGAGCATCCACCGCCATCTCGTCGACCCCCACGGAGGCATCGAGTCCTCATTCGCAGGTCGCAACTTGCCAGGTTTGTAGTATTGTCCTCTTCGACTATTTCACCTTCCTGGGGTCCGGCTTGCCACCGGACCTGCTGTTCACCAGCCTCTTAGCGCTTCCTGGCTCGTGGTGTGGGAGTTCTAGCTGACGGTGGTGCGGTCAGAGTGGATGGCGTGGTGAGCAAGGACCTTCTCGCGGGTTCTTGTGGGCCATTACACCGTATTCTCTATTCCATGTCGTCCCTCTTTGTCATTTCCCTTTCCCCAAATTGAGATTGCGGTTATCCTTTCTCCCAACCTACTGTATACACTCCACTACCAGAACCACCTTCATCCCTACTACCGCACCCTCCACCATTACCCCCTCCATAGACTCCTTGTGCTCCACTGTATCTTCTGCCTTAGCTATTCCATGCCCATTGGAAACTATAGTAGGCTCTCTTCTATGCTTCATTCCTTCCCAGTTTGATGATTTTAAACACCAACCGGCTCCCTCCATTATTATGTAGATGACTGAGAAAGGGTTATGAAGATGATCGTGATGGAATACTACCTACTAGCATCACAAAGTTTGAATTTTTTTTTCCACAACTTGTTTTGGTCACAATTTTTATCTCTACCTCAACCATCGTTGGTTTGTTGTTCTTAACGCTCGTATATACCATATATGCAGGAGTTATGGAGAAGTAGCCCTTTCTCTGCTACTGGAGCTGGGCTAGCTAATGTTGCCTATTCGGCATTGCATCCAAACATAGGACTTGATTGACCAATCTCCCATTCCTCACTTATACCTTCATATCCCATTCGTAGACACATCATGTTCTAATCCTTTTCTACAAACCAAATATGTCGTTATAGTCTTTTATATAAGTGCTAGGATTTATGGCAGTCCTGCATCGCTTGGGTTTTTGGGTGGCTTCAAGACCTATAAATGGGCATCATTGCAGATGTATACCCATAAATGATGTATATTTCACAAAAATTTGATGGGAGATATCCCATGGGAAATATCCAATATTTGATGGCTTTTTCTTTGGTGTCATTGCAGCCGTTTACCCATAAACGATGTATTTTTTTAAGTCTATATAACACATTTTATACGGCGTCATTGTAGTCGTATACCCACATATATTGAACCCTCGCCTCTTCAACTATAGGTCTTTAACTGATCAACAGGGCAATCCAACAACCAGTCATTCTCTTGCTCACGGTTCTCTCATTTTCATCTCGGCGGCTCAGGTCAGTTACATTATTTTTTTCATTTTATTTGACAAGTAACCCAATCAATAATAAAGACATGTATACTTTCATATCTACATTTTATTATCAGTCACATATGCAATCATTGTATACATTCTAGAAATATGATGGTAGACATTGTATAGTCCAGATTGACACTTTAGGGTTTATAGATGAGATCATCAATGCATGATGTTTAACTTAATATATAAATATGACAATAATATATTTATATATTAACTTAGAAACTCGTTCAAAATTTACTCATTAGGAGTAAATTTTGGATAGTCCCCAATCTAGGACTATTTTTAGATATTTAATCTCACTTAGGATGTAATTGTATTTGTATGTTTAGTTTTGAAGAAAATTTTAGTAGTATTTCTGCATTTGTTCTCTAGGTACATATGTGGGTGGTTGTTTGCCATTTACAACGATGTACTTAGAGAACTTTGGGGAAATGCTACTGAAATTTTCTTGAAAACTAAACATACATTATACAGTTACTAGTGAAATTAAATATTCAAAAATGGGATAGGTAGTACACTTTTGTATGAAAGTAATTAACTTCCTATCAATAAAAACTTACAACTTATAGTATCAATATTAAATGCTTAGTTTTATACTTAATTTTAATGTGATCTAGAAAATGGATCGAAGTTGGATGTCTATCAAGAACCGTTGCAGTATGGAATTTGCCAAAGGCCTTGATGAATTTATCAAATTTGCTGAGGAACATAGGAAACTACCTTCAGATAGGTTCTATTGCTAATGTAGAAATTGTGGTAACAATTTGAAAGTTGATATTGTTGAGGAAATTAAGAATCATGTCATATGCAATGGGGTCATATATCATTCAACCACTTGTGATTTTATTATCACTTATGTTTATTTTATCATGTATACTTGTAGGTTCTAAAATGGTAAGTGAAGATGAACATTCTGAGCATGAGTACAATGATACTGGCAGTGGTGATGCTAAGAAAAGTAGAGGTCCCACACTGATGTGTATGCTATAGGAGTTCAGGGCCAAAGAGGAGAAATTGGCAGTCCAGTTTGATGTCGCAAGAGCACATATTGGGGAACATGCTAGTGCTTTAAAGCATTACATAGGGCCGACCGCACGCAGTAAGGTGGCAATAGATATAGAAAATTGGCATGATATTTATAATGCCTTAAAAGACCTCCTATGGAAAGATATATTTGTGAGTGGAAGTGATATTATTTTAATATGGTTTTTGTTTATTGATTCTAATTTAGTTTTCTTGGAAAGACATATCCTTTTTAAGACAACACTATTGCTTCTTTTGTATGTATAGGGTGTATTCCATCTAAATGAAAAAGATCACAACAAAAAAGTTCTACAACGTTGTGGTGTACGATGGAGGGCTTTTAAGACATATCTTGTGATAAAGTGAGATTTTGACTTAAGAAGTTGATTGGTCTAATAGCGGTAACTTGGCACCAAAAATTTAATGGAATGTATCTTGAGTTGTGATAAAGCGATGACTAAAATTTCATGAAGACTGGAGGATCCTAGAAGAAGATGTATATGTTTGATTGTGAAGATAGTGTTAGTATTTTGATGTACTGATGACTAAGTTATTTAACCTGTAGCTAAGTTTACATTATGCATTATATAACACATCTGTTGTTATGGGAAGCCACGGATCATTGACAGTACCTTTAATCCCAGTCCTTCTTAGGATCTAACGGTGGAAAGTCTACCACCTGCTTCCAACTGCTTAGAGATCATGGAGAAAGAGGTGAGCAGAGGTAAATGCAACCCACTATCAGCGTTCGTGGGTAAAGGGAGCGGGAAACCAGGCGGTTTTCCTTGCCTTGCCGAGAACGACAGTTCAAATCCCCGTTTGAGTGCAGACAGAATAGGTTGGAGGACGAAGAACGAAGAAGAAGGATAGAAGGATTCAAGGAAGAAGGACACCAACGTAGAGGAGAATCCAGTGAGAAGATCGGGTACTGGCAGGGCCTGGAGCCAAAGTAATCACAGCAAAGATGGCGGCAGTTGGTGGCATCATCTCGCCGGAGGTACCTAGCCACGGCGAAGGCTTTGCGCAACACGAAGAACAGGCGCATCGCACAGGATAACCTTGCGGTGGACGCACGCTCGTCAGACTAGAGGAAGAACGACCTGTCCCTTTTGTAGTCTTCTCCACCGCAGGTTGCAGGTGGTTTGAGTGAGGAGGCGGCACAATAGTAGAGACCTATAGTGAGGAGAAGGTTTTGGTGGCTGACTTCTCACCGGAGAGGCCAGTGGCGGCGCTCCCTGGTTGGGTGCTGAGCGGAAGGCTTCGCCAGGAGGAGAGGGCAGCCATCGATACCTCACTATTACTCTACTCCACAGTAGCGCTCTGGTTCAACACAAAGAATGGATAAGCACCTTCTAGTGCTCGTGAGGGGTGCAGGCCGGTGGGAGCGGCGGCTCCTGTCCACAGAAGAACAGGGGTCTCTCCCACTCACAGGCGTCAGAATTGTGAGGAGGAAGAAGAAGGACCCTCGGCGGCGCCTGAGAGCAGGTTGGCGGCAGCGCTCCCCCACACCCAGAACAGAGAGGGCTCGCGGGGATAGGTTTGAGTGTGGGGAGGGTTGCTCTTAGGAGAACAGACCCCTCGCGGATGCAAGAACGCCGTAAGCTGCTCGCCGGAGTAGTTCCCCCGCAATGGCGGCGCACGCTGGGATGGAGAAAACTAGCGGACGGCCGTGTCGGCGTGCGTGAGAACGTGAGGAAAGGGAGGTCTGAACCGTTCAATCTCAACCTAATTGCCCGGTTCAACCATGAACCAAACCGGCCGGCCCACCAAAGCAGCCTCTACCCTCCAAGCCACGTGGCGGCTCCCCATTGGCCATTCAAGGTAAATCTTCAGTTAATTCCCAGTTCTTATATAATTCGTAGAAAACAGCCCGATGCTCAGAAAAATACATATAATATACCAAAATGTTCAGAAAAATGTGTAGAACAATGTGAAACCATCATATCAGTGTTTTGAAGCTTATACCCTAGTGATATTAGGCAAGATGTAAAATGCTCTTTTAATGCCTAATAAATAATAAATGAAGACCTAATATTATGAGAATGTTTCAGTAACTTTTTAATAAGGTTTATAATGCACCTGATGTCAGTGATGATCATGTTGATGCACGAAATTATATATTTTGATTAATATGGCTAATTAGGGCTTATAACCCTAGATAAAATGTATTAAATGAGCATATGCTCAATAAATGATGAAATTCACAGAGTAAGCTCATATCAGTATATGGAACCTCAGTATTAATTATGAGATCATAATGATGAACATAATTAATGTTATATGAAGATGACACATAATTTATGGTTTAAAACCCTAATCTAGGTTAATGATGTAACCTAGGGTTAATTAATGTGCACAAAAATGCTATGAAGATAATATTCAGATAATGAGTCATAACCTAGAATATGACATCCGTATGATAATTCTAAGACAAGAATACAAGTGATCATGAGAATACCATAATGAGATAAGAGCAAACCCTAATATGAACACGATTAGGGTTAAGATGAGAAGTAAGATGATGAGAACCTGATGATAGTATATGGTCTTGTTTTGATCAGGTTTGACCAAGCTTATAGTTGACATCAGTGATATGTGTTTAGTATGATCTATCTCTTGATCAAGGTACGCTATTACCTCTGACTTGGCTTATTATACAATATGCTTGTATTATATGTGTAGTAGAATACTTGGCATATGGTATTGGATGAAATGATTATTCTTGCATGATATGTTGCTTGATTTTCAATACTTATGGCTATGAACACCTGCAAACATAATATAGATGTTCCATCATAAGATAGCTCATAAACCACTAGGTGGTAGAGCACATGCATAATGATCACAAGCCACTAGGTGGCAGATCATATGATGTTTGTATAATGATCACAAGCCACTAGGTGGCAGATCATAAGGCCTAAAGACGTCAAAGCCACTCGGTGGCAGACGCACGAGACGTATGATGGAAATGTACTTAAAATATGTGTTCTCTTTTGTTAATGAATATCCTGGTGCAAGTATACGCTTTTCTTATATTCTTCTGTTACTACCAAGTATTAGTTTTATCTTATTGCCAAGATATGATGAGAGGTAAATAAAAGACACGTAGACGTACTCAGTACAATATTCTTGAATATTGTACTGACGTGTACCGCATGTAATCTTTTGTATAGGTTGTGGTTATGCTCTTGAAGATCCAGGATAGTGAGAGTTGTGTGGCGAGCTGATGTACAGGTGGACCTGTTGTCTTAAGATCCTGTTGTTTAGATGTAGTACATGTATATGTTATGTAGTTTGCTGTTCAATATGTAATATCAAATGTTGTAACAATTCATGTTGTAATTATATGTTGAATGGTGAACATGTGTTGTGGTTTGTTTATTGTTCATGTACATGTGCTACTGTGTTTCCTCTTGACTTCCTCTGATTTTCTTCTTCTTAGCCTCGTGTGGGATGTTTAAATTGGGATTCTCGCTGAGGTGAGGGTTTCAATTTGGATGTCACACATCAGATTAAGTTTTAGAAAATCCGGGGACGTCACAGGTGGTATCAGAGCATGAACAATAGCAAAGCCTGACATTTGCTCATTATGCAACTCAAAACCAGAAAACCTTGAACTTAATAATATCTTTAGGGTTAGATTAGTCGTCTTTAGAGACTAGATCTGACCTAGCCTCTAGGTTAGCACCTAGATGTCCGAGAACTAGGTCTAGACTGGTGCTTGTTGGGTAGCAAGTCCTTAGATGTCATTCTTTCCTTGTAGTGCAGCGGTATGGGACGTTGCACTATTTGGAAATGACGTGCATCAAGGGAAGAGAAACCCTAGACATATTGCGCACGTTGTCAAGAGTAGCTACACTAGTCTACACCATGCTCTCACCATTTTCATTAGTTTTCATGACACTGGACTCTCTACTATGTGTGGGACACTCATTTTCAGGATTTGGTTTTTGATTCCAGTCGGATCGAACCTCGATAGTTTTCTCTGACGTTTGTTTTATCGGAGAAAAACTATATAATATTTTATTATGTATATGTATTACAAAAATGTGTCCCCACACATGTACGAGTAGGAGGTGGTCATGCAACCTAAGTGAAAGTGAATGACATCAGTCTAGAAGAGAGAGTAGTCTAGATTAGATGTCTAGAGCCTTGTTGATATATATGATAGATGGAATAGATGAAATAAGCTATGATGTAAGTCTTACATAGATGGCATAAGATGGTAATGATTATCTATGTTTGTCTTCGAGGACTTAAGTTCAGTTTTGAGGATTTGAAATAAGTTTTAATGATGCAGGTATGAGTTCTTTTATGATATGAGATAAGATATGTTAAGTTAAGACAAGGTTGTGAGTCAGCATGAGCCTCAATCTCTTTTACAAAGGAGGACCTCTAGTGTTAGGACCAGTTTCGGGGTTAACTCCAGAGAGAGTGAGACCCATTGGGAGAAGGTTATAGAACCTAAACTCCAAGATATGAGAAATATGTGATATGATATGTCCTAAACTAGAATACTCCTGAGTGATTGAGTTGAGTTGCTTAATGCATGATTCCTATAGTTTTGTTGAACCCTAGATGTCCTGGGGAAGACCAAACCCTAGAGTCAGAGAGAGAGGCTGGTTATGTGTGCATATGTGAATATGAATATGAGTGCCTACCATCTGGGTGAGGGAGAGAGCCCAAGACCCTGGAGGAGGTAGCTATGTTAGTTTCTGTGAAGCCTCATGCTCGGGTTGGTGGTTTCCCACATAGGAATCTAGTGGTGTATATAAGAGAGTTTTGGGGTAAGCATGTCTCATGGGTAGAAGACCTGTGATGAGAACATTATGTCATGTTTTGGTTTGTGCTTATGTGGGTAGAGCTGGTAAAGCTATCATGAGTGCCAATGAGGTAATCCGAGAACCCTAAGTTAATAAATGGAAGATAAAGTTGTGTTATGAGATACACATAGGGTTGAGTTAGCTCAGAGAGACTGAGCATGTTACTACCCTCATGGTATGGGTTAGAGGAACCTCTTTTGGACTATATAAAGTTTTGATACATGTTTCACAAGCCACTTGTATGAGTTTGTTAGCACAACCATGATATAATATATTTAAGATGTGATCTAATCTCAAGACACGATATATAGACATGATAAGATGGAGACCTAGAGATGGTTTAATAGATCTCTATGTATAAATGGTTAACCACATACATAAAATAATGATGATAATGTGATGGTGTTGGTTAATCTTGTGATAAAATCACTAGTAAATGATGCAATTTAGAATGAACAATGAATAAGATCATAGGAATGAAACATGTTACATGATGTGTTAATCTTAGTGCTTAATAAAGATGAAAATATAGTTTGACACCTAGCACAACATAGTGATTATGACACCTTGATATGATCTACACGGATAAAGTGGGTTAACTTTAGTTAACTCCCACCTAAAAGGCATATGATAATGTTGACCATGTTCTAATAATTAGCTCAATAAAAATGTTGATGACACCTTGGTGTATGGGTTAACTTGGGTTAACTCCTTTAGAACATGATAATATGATGTGGGAACCATAATGCGTGGACAAAGATGAAGATGAAACTCTAATATATGAGATATGTAATGACATAACCTAAGTTTCTAAACCTTGAGTTCAGCCTTGAATGGGGTGTTTTTGCACCAATGTGGTTGTAAAACCCCCCTAATACTGCTTTGGATACATGGTTCTAGGTAACCTTTGCGGATATGTTATACATAGAATAGTGCCTACATGTGGATGAAAACATGGTTGTTTTCCTTGGAATACGAGTATGGTTTACTTTCGAGGACGAAAGTTCTTTTAAGATGTATATGATGTGACAAAGTGGGTTTTGCTTTAATTCCGAGGACGGAATTTCTTTTAAGGTGTGTAGGATGTGATAAAGTGAGATTTTGACTTAAGAAGTTGATTGGTCTAATAGCGGTAACTTGGCACCAAAAATTTAATGGAATGTATCTTGAGTTGTGATAAAGCGATGACTAAAATTTCATGAAGACTGGAGGATCCTAGAAGAAGATGTATATGTTTGATTGTGAAGATAGTGTTAGTATTTTGATGTACTGATGACTAAGTTATTTAACCTGTAGCTAAGTTTACATTATGCATTATATAACACATCTGTTGTTATGGGAAGCCACGGATCATTGACAGTACCTTTAATCCCAGTCCTTCTTAGGATCTAACGGTGGAAAGTCTACCACCTGCTTCCAACTGCTTAGAGATCATGGAGAAAGAGGTGAGCAGAGGTAAATGCAACCCACTATCAGCGTTCGTGGGTAAAGGGAGCGGGAAACCAGGCGGTTTTCCTTGCCTTGCCGAGAACGACAGTTCAAATCCCCGTTTGAGTGCAGACAGAATAGGTTGGAGGACGAAGAACAAAGAAGAAGGATAGAAGGATTCAAGGAAGAAGGACACCAACGTAGAGGAGAATCCAGTGAGAAGATCGGGTACTGGCAGGGCCTGGAGCCAAAGTAATCACAGCAAAGATGGCGGCAGTTGGTGGCATCATCTCGCCGGAGGTACCTAGCCACGGCGACGGCTTTACGCAACACGAAGAACAGGCGCATCGCACAGGACAACCTTGCGGTGGACGCACGCTCGTCAAACTAGAGGAAGAACGACCTGTCCCTTTTGTAGTCTTCTCCACCGCAGGTTGCAGGTGGTTTGAGTGAGGAGGCGGAACAATAGTAGAGACCTGTAGTGAGGAGAAGGTTTTGGTGGCTGACTTCTCACCGGAGAGGCCAGTGGCGGCGCTCCCTGGTTGGGTGCTGAGCGGAAGGCTTCGCCAGGAGGAGAGGGCAGCCATCGATACCTCACTATTACTCTACTCCACAGTAGCGCTCTGGTTCAACACAAAGAATGGATGATCACCTTCTACTGCTCGTGAGGGGTGCAGGCCGGTGGGAGCGGCGGCTCCTGTCCACAGAAGAACAGGGGTCTCTCCCACTCACAGGTGTCAGAATTGTGAGGAGGAAGAAGAAGGACCCTCGGCGGAGCCTGAGAGCAGGTTGGCGGCAGCGCTCCCCCACACCCAGAACAGAGAGGGCTCGCGGGGATAGGATTGAGTGTGGGGAGGGTTGCTCTTAGGAGAACAGACCCCTCGCGGATGAAAGAACGCCGTAAGCTGCTCGCCGGAGTAGTTCCCCCGCAACGGCGGCGCACGCTGGGATGGAGAAAACTAGCGGACGGCCGTGTCGGCGTGCGTGAGAATGTGAGGAAAGGGAGGTCTGAACCGTTCAATCTCAACCTAATTTCCCGGTTCAACCATGAACCAAACCGGCCGGCCCACCAAAGTAGCCTCTACCCTCCAAGCCACGTGGCGGCTCCCCATTGGCCATTCAAGGTAAATCTTCAGTTAATTCCCAGTTCTTATATAATTCGTAGAAAACAGCCTGATGCTCAGAAAAATACATATAATATACCAAAATGTTCATAAAAATGTGTAGAACAATGTGAAACCATCATATCAGTGTTTTGAAGCTTATATCCTAGTGATATTAGGCAAGATGTAAAATGCTCTTTTAATGCCTAATAAATAATAAATGAGAATGTTTCAGTAACTTTTTAATAAGGTTTATAATGCACCTGATGTCAGTGATGATCATGTTGATGCACGAAATTATATATTTTGATTAATATGGCTAATTAGGGCTTATAACCCTAGATAAAATGTATTAAATGAGCACATGCTCAATAAATGATGAAATTCACAGAGTAAGCTCATATCAGTATATGGAACCTCAGTATTAATTATGAGATCATAATGATGAACATAATTAATGTTATATGAAGATGACACGTAATTTATGGTTTAAAACCCTAATCTAGGTTAATGATGTAACCTAGGGTTAATTAATGTGCACAAAAATGCTATGAAGATAATATTCAGATAATGAGTCATAACCTAGAATATGACATCCGTATGATAATTCTAAGACAAGAATACAAGTGATCATGAGAATACCATAATGAGATAAGAGCAAACCCTAATATGAACACGATTAGGGTTAAGATGAGAAGTAAGATGATGAGAACCTGATGATAGTATATGGTCTTGTTTTGATCAGGTTTGACCAAGCTTATAGTTGACATCAGTGATATGTGTTTAGTATGATCTATCTCTTGATCAAGGTACGCTATTACCTCTTACTTGGCTTATTATACAATATGCTTGTGTTATATGTGTAGTAGAATACTTGGCATATGGTATTCGATGAAATGATTATTCTTGCATGATATGTTGCTTGATTTTCAATACTTATGGCTATGAACACCTGCAAACATAATATAGATGTTCCATCATAAGATAGCTCATAAACCACTAGGTGGTAGAGCACATGCATAATGATCACAAGCCACTAGGTGGAAGATCATATGATGTTTGTATAATGATCACAAGCCACTAGGTGGCAGATCATAAGGCCTAAAGACGTCAAAGCCACTCGGTGGCAGACGCATGAGATGTATGATGGAAATGTACTTAAAATATGTGTTCTCTTTTGTTAATGAATATCCTGGTGCAAGTATACGCTTTTCTTATATTCTTCTGTTACTGCCAAGTATTAGTTTTATCTTATTGCCAAGATATGATGAGAGGTAAATAAAAGACACGTAGGCGTACTCAGTACAATATTCTTGAATATTGTACTGACGTGTACCGCATGTAATATTTTGTATAGGTTGTGGTTATGCTCTTGAAGATCCAAGATAGTGAGAGTTGTGTGGCGAGATGATGTACAGGTGGACCTGTTGTCTTAAGATCCTGTTGTTTAGATGTAGTACATGTATATGTTATGTAGTTTGCTGTTCAATATGTAATATCAAATGTTGTAACAATTCATGTTGTAATTATATGTTGAATGGTGAACATGTGTTGTGGTTTGTTTATTGTTCATGTACATGTGCTACTGTGTTTCCTCTTGACTTCCTCTGATTTTCTTCTTCTTAGCCTCGTGTGGGATGTTTAAATTGGGATTCTCGCTGAGGTGAGGGTTTCAATTTGGATGTCACACATCAGATTAAGTTTTAGAAAATCTGGGGACGTCACATATCTCAAAAGAGAATTTGTAGATAATCCTAAACAAAAGAAGAAGGCAATAGATATATATGTTTTTATAGATGTTGAGTTGTGGAAAATATTTTTTGCATCTAGGAAATCGGAAGAGTTTCAGGTAATAAAGATTGTGATGTATTGCATGAATCTTTAATTTTATACAATTAAGTAGGTGAATCCTTTTTATATGTAAAAACCCAGACCTGGGTTATGAGGTAACCCTATTTTTTTGGCTAATAAAGTTTCTTATAACTCTAATATAATGCTCTAAGGATTTTTGTCATCATGTGACACACTTATGTTTCAAGTTTGGTGCTAATTGAATGATGTTTGAGCAATATTCCTTTGTTTTGGACCAAAGTGTAAATTACCCAAGTTGAGGGGTTATATTACAATGTGACACATTCTAAACTTGCCTCATATGTTTTAGCATCATAATATATATAATTATGCAAGGTGGTGGCTTGTGGAAAGCCTAAATTCCAAGTTTGAACTTGTTTGAACAATGATGGTGCATTGAGCACCAATTTTGGTACAAATTGCAATTTGCCCAAAATGTGGGGCTGTTATGCAAATTACCACCTCTAGAGTGTCCCTACTCCCTCCTAGTATCATATAGAGGAGAGATAAATAAGTATACACCATGTTTGATTCCATTATGAATGATGGTAATCTTGGTGAAGAAATGACCAAAACAAAGGGTTGAATTTGAAAGCTTAACTTGAGTTGTATCAAGTTGAAAAGCTTATATATGAGTGCCTATTGGCCATGGAGCCCAGGGAGGTGTCCCATATCGTTTTGTGAACTCTTGTAAAAGTCCATATAGTGCAAAGTACCTCAAGGAGGTGAGGTGTGACGGCCAACAAGTTTCCTTAGAAAAAGTGTATCGGCTTGACTTAAAATAGTGATTAAACCTAGATGACTTATCCAAATGGATAAGCAATGGACGAATTTGCATATCTAGATGATCCTCAACTATTTTGGAAGACAACATAAATAATTATGCATGCATGGACACGTGTCACCCATGCATTACACGTGGCACCTACTAGCTCAAAATGTTGACACCTCATTTTTACCTTCCATCATGTGCAACAAGTATATATACCCTTAGTTTCACCCCTATGTGCAATTTTGTGACCCTTACCACCCTCCTACCCAAAGGTATCGTGCATAGAGCTCCCATATCATGAAGGGATTCTGGGGTATCGTACATGGGCCTTGGGATATCGCCCATGGCAAGAGCATATCGGCCAAGTAGGTGAAATTGGCCATATAAGGTGATATCGGCCAATAGGGTGAAGAGTTGAGTGGCATATTGTGCATATGAGTTCCATATCATTCAAGAGGGTTGCATATCGTGCGAGGACACTATTGTATCGTGCAAAGGGGTTAAGGAGAAAGAAGGAGCTCATACTTAACACTAAGGTAAGGATAAGATCATCTGCAACCTTGAATTGAAGCATGATTTTAGGGTTTTTATCTTCCTTTCTTTTCTTCTTCACCAATTACTTATCCATGGTGATTACTTGTAATGAAGGAGTTTTGAACGAGCCTTGGACTTTTTATAAGTCATCTTTAACCTTAGGATCATATATATTTGGAGATTGGAGCTTTGAAGTTGTTCTTAAGGCGGGTTATATAACTAGAACTCAACCATGTTATTATTCTTCACGTAAATTACTAAAATTAGTGAAATACTTTTAATTCCAAATTTCCTGAAATAGTTGATGAAATTATGAGTTCTAGTAGTTTCTTAGACCTGTTACCACGAACTTTAATAGTTAGAACTAAGGTCTAGAGCATGAAGATGATGGTATCACTTATAAGAGTGATATCGGGTGCAAGCACATAAACAAGCACCCCTAACCCGATATGATGATGCACCTACTTCACTAAAACGATATGAATAGGTTTTTAAACCTTATTGAACGATATGGAGGTGTGGTATACACCTCTTGCATGATAGTAAGTCTATTATAGACTCCATGCACGATACAAGGTCAATTGTATACTTGTAAGTTGACAAGAAACCCTAATTTGGGTAACCCGATATAAGTGAAGAGTAACAAGTGCTATTGCATGATATGATCATATAATACATCATTGGTACTTAGCATCATGATGCCTACAAGACCTTGCACGATAGTGTTGCACGATACACAACCCTAGACAACATGGTAGCCCAACATGGTGATGAGTTGATACCTCCTATACATCATGGGCAACACATATATATACCATGTACCCGACACAACCAACCCTAACTCGAAATGGGTGTTGCAAACTTATGTTTATGGTGTATTCCAATATGGCTTGGTGCCCTACACTCCTATTGACTTGAATATTGGGTTGATCCCGATATGGCAAACCCTAATCTGTCACGGCCAACCCTAGATGGTGAGCTGCCCGATATGGTGTACATACACCTCTAGCCTGATATGGATGGTGTTCATGCACCACTAGCCCAATATGGATGGTGTCCATACACCTCTATCCCGATATGGATGGTGTTCATACACCTCTAACCATATATGGATGGTTTTCATGTACCTCTAGCCCGATATGGTGAGTGCTCATACACCTCCAGCCCGATACAGTGGTGTTTATAAACCTACAACCCGATATAGTGAACATATGCACATGAGTTAATCCTAAACACTTTGTAAAGGTGAGGGTAAGACACTCTTAGGAGTAATGAGGGTAACACCAAGTGATGGTGTGGTTAATACCTTGACAGGGGAAACACCTAGAGTGGTTGATAATGGACAACCTTATATCAACAATGCCTTAACCCGAGATGAGTCCATATCATTGATGATGGTTGGATCATTCAAATGTGTGCCTTATTACCAATACATAACATGATAAATGTGATGATCTAGTGCATATATTATTAGGATGGGACATACCCTAATACAAGATAAGTTGATGAACCTAAGTAAGTTAAAGGTGATGAGGGAAGTAATACATCAAGGCATGATAAATACTACATCCAGCACCTTAAGGTTGATGCACCTTAAATCCAATCTACTAGGATGAGTAACACATGAAGTGTGTCATGCCAATTGTTACATTGATATGTAATGAGTTTAATGCACTTTGATAAGTGTAGTCTAATATACATTGAAAAAGGGTTAAGCCAAGTTAATGAAGTATGATGTAATCATACCCTGGTAAGAATGAGAGATGAACTCATACCTTGTGTTGATAATCATTTAATGATAAATGATAAGAATAAATAAGTATGATTGAATAGTTATGGTATTAATGTTGGTTCCTAGTTGTTTGGAGCAATGAATTAGGGTTTGATTATTGATAATATGATTTTGAAAACCTAAATGGTTAACCCTAACCCTAATGAAGGGTGATGATATGTAAAAGAAACCCTAATTGATAAGAAAGGGAAACCATAACTGTAATGATGGGAAGGTTGCATTTCTCTTATTTCTTAAGCCTTGTAAGGCATGCTAAATACTTGTATAAGAAGTATAATGTGTAATGGCCTGGTAAGCCATGTGAATAAGTTGTTGCCTAGTGAAAGGTGACAAGATGTGTAGTGGCCTTGTGAGCCATGTGAATAAGTTGTAGCCTAGGGAGAGGTGACAAGATGTGTAATGTCCTTATGAGCCATGTGATAATATGTTGCCTAGTGAGAGGTGAAAAGATACTTAATGGGCCTTGTGATCCATGTGAGATGCATGTGTAACAAGTATCATGTATACCTTGGTCCTCAGACCTAGAGGTAATGATTACCTATTAGAGAGGTAATAATGTTTTTTGATGAACTCAGGGTTTGAATACCCAGATCCATAATCATGATGATGATAATGTAAGGGATGAGAATTCCCAGTAATTAGATAAGGGATTGAGATCCAAAATGTCATATGTTTTCTAGAGATTTGAAAAGTACTTGATAGATGTATTACACTTTTCTTTGTAGCAGTTGTCATAATAATTCATGTTTGAAAACTTGACTGATGCTAAAAGAATATGCTAATGTTCTTAATTAATCAAGTGGAATCTTATCATGTAGAGCCCTGGCCATAGATCCATCATCGTCAGTAGCTGGTGATGGTGAAATAGGTTTTCCTACGGGATCTCCTAGAGACCGCACATTGTTGAATATGTGGGGGTGATGGGCGAAAATATTCGTATGCCCTAATGGAGGAATTTATGTGAGATAAACATTAAATCTCTCAATCCTTAATTATAAAGACCGGGATGGATGTATCACGAATCTGCCGATGATGATGTTTAATACCAGATTGATGTGAGATAGACACAAGATCTCTCGATTGCAAAGAGAGTACAGCTTCCACTGTAGCTCTATAGTGAGGTTGTCAGTATACCCTAGAAAGCTATGTAAGTAGTTGACATGGTCCTGCTTGTGATCTCGCACTGATCGAGATGAGGGAGGCCATGGCAGCCGACTCTTCCATTGACCTTGTATGGCACCGGCTTTGGGTTTCGAAACTGAAGGTTGGAGTTGAGCGATATACCACTTCTCCTCAGGGCATAAGTGTGATTGTAAAATGTAATCAGCCGTATAGCATGTTTGCTAAAGGATTGCATACAGAAATCATTGGCTGATGTTACATTTCTTTTGTGCATCGTTAGTGGATAGATGTTATTTATGTTTTTTTACATTCCTTACAAAGCAGATAGATGATTGATAATTCTACCATGGGTAGATGCAATGTTTTCCTTAAGAAAAGAGATTACTTCATTCTATTCATACAATGAATTATCATGCCTGTTAATATAAAAAGAACCTCTGCTTAGTTTATAATTTCTTAATTTGTGATAATAATATGGTCGGTGGAGAGTTATAAATATCTTTGGGACAATTACAATTGTCTCACCCCCGTGGGATCCAAATTTTTAGGTGGACATGCACGAGGAGGTGAAGACATTTCTACATAGGTACATCAGCAGCAGCAGGGACAGCAGTGACAGCTCAGGTTGAGTGTATTGTCTGTCATGTCTTGTAGATAGAAGTCCTATGTGTCGTCTATGTGCTCTCAGATCCTTGGAGTTGGTTTGCTCTGGTTTCATGAATAATCTGAGGATTTTGGCTTGAATGCCTCGAGGTTTTATGTTGCTCCAGTATGTGTTTTGATAGAGCAACTATTATATGTTATCCTCGAGAAGAGATGGTACAGTGTATGTACAATATGAACAATGATGAATATAAAGTTTTAGTTCTACTTTAAGAGTTTTCCTAGAAATGGATCTCTTTGCAAAATGGTTTTAATTTTTAGTGATTTTTGTTAATCCGTTGTTTATGTTTATTTCACTTAATTAATGACGATTTGTTTGTTGGTCATCACAAGTATTGGTATTAGAGCTTAAGGTTCGCTGAGTCGACAAAGACATAGGACTAAGGTGTTGAGTCTGTGTGAGTGTCCTCCGGTATAACCTATAGTGACTTCTGCTTGTGCAGAAGAAAGGGTGAAGTTTATAAATGACGGGAGAACACGAGGAACACGTTGTTGAGAGCAATGTTGTTGCACCAAGAGAGGGTGCAAGGGATCAGGCAAGAAAAGAATGAGCGCCTGAGAATTCCCATCATGACCCGATCAGGATAAACAATCCTGTGTTTATGCTCTTGTTGGGTAGGTTAGGACAATAGTGATGCATATAGTAGACTGGATACTAGAATTACAACCTAGGTTACCAGTCCTCAATGTGAAAACTTTGGGTTTTGAAAGGGTTCCTGAATGACATAGTCATGTTGGAACAGTGTAAAATATGGGAATGGTTAATATATGGCGAGAAAGTTGACTCTGCCATAAGTTTAGACAGATAGTATATTTGTGAATGTTGTGCCCAAGAAAGGGAAATAAGTTGAGAAGTAAAGAAAGGTCTCTACAATTCTAGAGGCATGTGCCTAGTTGTTCTAAAAAGACAATGTTTTTGGTGCCACCAGTGCAATAAATGCCTTGTGTACCGGGGCATTAGGCACTAAGTAAAGGCAAAAGTCCTAACTTTCCACCTGTAAAGACCCATGGCTTAGTCTCTATATTGGTAATAAAACCGATAAGCCCATGGTAAGGGGATAAGACATGTTATAGATGTGGACATGTTGAGCATACTAAACTCTTTTCTTTGAAAAGAACGGAGGAAATGACTCAACAACTGAGGAAGACTCGATAAGGCTTACGAAAGTTATAGCCCAATAACGTAAAAAGTCAAAAGCAACAACATGAAACAGCTAGACTCTATGAGTTGAGTCAACCTGAAGCAGTAAATGACCACGAGGGGTAATAGTCAGATAGAACTTTTTCATTTTAATATGCTTTATTTTGATGTTACCTGACAATCAAAAGAAGGATTGTTGTTATTGAATTCCTTATTGTTTTCCCTATGGGGACATAGGGAAGAAATGTTGAGAACTATAATTTATATTATGTTCAGTATTCTTTTAAATGCTCTATAATTGCTCTTATCTATGTGAAAGAGGATGAGATATTGAAGTGATGCCTGGTGAAAGTCCAGGAATGTTAAATCATGTGTTGGTGATGATACGAAAAGTAAGGAATATGATAGTACATAAAGTGCATACTACCTAATCTCAGTACTTGTATACCCTGGTCAGGTATATAATTATTGGAGATAGGGTAAGTATGGAACTCCTAGACTGTTGTCTTTCTGATTACTCTGATCAAGTAGTCATTCTGAAACAATCTAGTGAGTATAATGAAATTGAAAATATGGTATGGACATTTATATCACCTCCTAAGTGCAGTAAATGGAATCTAAGATGATCTCAGACCAATCTATGTGCATGAGGAAATAGAAGAATATAATCCTCATAATAAGGGAATTAGAACAAGGGAGATGATCCCTTTCAGATAAAGCATGTGTGAATAATAAAGATCTTTTCCCATTATGTGGAAATGGAAAATGTGATAAAATTCCAAAATGTCCATGAACATGTTAGAAAATAACAAAGAAAGGAGTAATTACATGTAATCATCCTTATAACTCCTATGTAGATGGCAAGGAACCTAGTATGAGACGAGAGTAAATGACTCATGAATAGTTGAAAGTTCATGCAATAATTAGAGGAGATGATAATCTCTTCTCTTTGATATAAAACCATAGATGATGATGGGGTAATAAAAGGAATATGTTCCTTTACGTTCTTTCCCTTCAGGGACATGGCAATCAAGTGGGTCTTATGACACTTGATGTGCATGAATTAAAAATGTTCAATTGATGGATACTTAGAAAAGTATCAATTTGTCTTGGACTTTGGTTCCAAGATAAAGATGTGTAACAAGTAATGTCCCAAGATGAAAGAAAGGTGAGGGTGTGATGTGTTTTCGACACATATGACGGATACCAAGGTAAGGAATTTTGGTATCCAAGAAGTGTCAGGTAGTATGAGAAAGTGAAGACATAAATCCTAATCAGATAATTAATGCTTGTTACCTGGAATGGCCAACTGTGAAATAAGTCTATTTATATAAAATAGTATGGACATCATATGCTAGGGTTTTATGCTCTGCATAAACATGACATCAATAAGGATGTACTCATTGAAGGAACAATTCTAAAATCATTGTGGGAAAAGCTTATCAAACTAAAAATAATTCCTTAGAATACCCCTATCTACATCTGTTAGGCAACTTATACATAACACCTAAAGATACCTCTAAGATAAGTTCTTATTTGATAAGTAACCTCTCCTTATGAAAAGAGTATGTACAACTAATGAGAGAGTTGGTACAAGTAGTACGAAATATTAATGTTGTGTCAGCAGAATAGATGGAACAACAGATATATGATAAGACTTGTAGTCACAAGAGGGTGACAAAATGTAACTCTGATTTTTTTTGTTAAAAGTGAAATGCTAAATTAAATGAGGAGTATGAGAGACTCCCCAGAATCAGGAATCTTATCACATAAAGTTGTAAGTTGAGAAAGGTGACAAATTAGTAAGGTTTGACACCTGAGTTAAATAAGGTATGTATAATGTTTCTCTGAATAAGAAAAGTGTTACCAGACACAGAGTTGACAATACAGTCAATAATGAAAAAGATAGTGGAGTATGTGTCCTGTGTGACCGATTCTATTATAACCCTGTGTGGAAGAACTTTGTGTTTATCAAATTTCTATGTCATCTCCATGACATTAATATTTTATGAGGAGACTTGATTATATGATGAATGAATAACATTTATATCCCTTTACCTGGGATTTCGGGGACGAAATCCTTGTTAGGGGTTTATAACTTGTAACAACCCTGACCTAGGTTATGAGGTAACCCTATTTGTTTTGGATAATGAAGTTTCTTAGAACTCAAATATAATCCTCTAAGGAGTTTTTTTATCATGTGACACACTTATGTTTCAAGTTTGGTCCTGATTGAATGTTGTTTGAGCAATATTCCTTTGTTTTGGACCAAAGTGAAATTTACCCAAGTTGAGGGGTTATATTGCAATGTGTCACATGTTAAACGTGCCTCATATGTTTTAGCATCATAATAGAGAGAATGATGCAAGGTGGTGGCTTGTGGAAAGCCTAAATTCCAAGTTTGAACTTGTTTGAACAATACTGGTGCATTGTGTGCCAATTTTGGTACAAATTGCAATTTACCCAAAATGTGGGGTTGTTATGCAAATTACCACCTCTAGAGTGTTCCTAGTCCCTCCTAGTATCATATAGAGGAGAGAGAAATAAGTATACACCATGTTTGATTCCATTATTAATGATGGTAATCTTGGTGAAGAAATGGCCAAAAAAAGGGTTGAATTTGAAAGATTAACTTTGAGTTGTATCAAGTTGAAAAGCTTATATATGAGTGCCTATTGGTCATGGATCCCAGGGAGGTGTCCCATATCATTTTGTAACTCTTTTAAAAGTCCATATCATGCAAAGAACCTCAAGGAGGTGAGGTGTGACGGCCAATAAGTTTCCTTAGAAAAAGTGTATCGGCTTGACTTAAAATAGTGATTAAACCTAGATGACTTATCCAAATGGATAAGCAATGGACGAATTTGCATATCTAGATGATCCTCAACTGTGTTTCAAGACAATATAAATGATGATGCATGCATGGACACGTGTCACCCATGCATGACACGTGGCACCTACTAGCTCAAAATGTTGACACCTCATTTTACCTTCCATCATGTGCAATAAGTATATATACCCCTAGTTTCACCCCTTGGTGCAATTTTGCGACCCTTACCACTCTCCTACCCTACGGTATCGTGCATAGAGCTCCCATATCATGAAGGGATTCTGTGGTATCGTGAATGGGCCTTGGGATATCGCCCATGGAAACAGCATATCAGCCAAGTAGGTGAAATTGGCCATATAAGGTGATATCGGGCAATAAGGTGAAGAGTTGAGTGGCATATCATGCAAGTGAGTTCCATATCATTCAAGAGGGTTGACATATCATTCAAGGACACTATTGTATCGTGAAAAGGTGTTAAGGAGAAAGAAGGAGCTCATACTTAACCCTATGGTAAGGATAAGATCATCCTCAATCTTGAATTGAAGCATGATTTTAGGGTTTTGGTCTTCCTTTCTTTTCTTCTTCACCAATTTCTTATCCATAGTGATTCCTTGTAATGAAGGAGTTTTGAACGAGCCTTGGACTTTTTATAAGTCATCTTCAACCATAGTATCATGGAGATTGGGATCTTGGAGCTTTGAATTTGTTCTTAAGGCGGGTTATATAACTTGAACTTAACCATGTTATTATTCTTCACCTAAATTGCTATAATTAGTGAAATACTTTTAATTCCAAAATTTCCTGAAATAGTTGATGAAATTATGAGTTCTAGTAGTTTCTTAGACCTGTTACCATGAACTATAACAGTTATAACTAAGGTCTAGAGCTGGAAGATGATGGTATCACTTATAAAAGTGATATCGGGTGCTAGCACATAAACTAGCACCCCTAACCCAATATGATGATGCACCTACTTCACTAAAATGATATGAATAGGTTTGTAAACCTTATTGAATGATATGGGGGTGTAGTATACACCTCTTACACGATAGTAAGTCTATTATAGACTCCATGCATGATACAAGGTCAATTGTATACTTGTAAGTTGACAAGAAACCCTAATTTGGGTAACCTGATATAAGTGAAGAGTAACAAGTGCTATTGCATGATATGATCAAAAAATACATCATTGGTACTTAGTATCATGAGGCCTACATGACCTTATATGACATGGTTGCACGATACACAACCCTAGACCACATGGTAGCCCGACATGGTGATGAGTTGATACCTCCTATACATCATGGGCAACAAATATATGTATCATGTACCCGATACAACCAACCCTAACTCGACATGGGTGTTGCAATCTTATGTTTATGGTGTATTCCAATATGGCTTGCTGCATTACACTCCTATTGACTTGAATATTGGGTTGATCCCGATATGGCAAACCCTAATCTGTCACGGCCAACCCTAGATGGTGAGCTGCCCGATATGGTGTACATACACCTCTAGCCCGATATGGATGGTGTTCATACACCTCTAGCCCGATATGGATGGTGTTCATACACCTCTAGCCCGATATGGATGGTGTTCATACACCTCTAGCCCGATATGGATGGTGTTCATACACCTCTAGCCCGATATTGATGGTGTTCACACACCTCTATCCAGATATGGATGGTTTTCATGTACCTCTAGCCCGATATGGTGAGTGCTCATACACCTCCAACCCAATACAATGGTGTTTATACACCTACAACCTGATATGGTGAACAAATGCACATGAGTTAACCCTAAACACTTTGTAAAGGTGAGGGTTAAACACTCTTAGGAGTAATGAGTGTAACACCAAGTGATGGTGTGGTTAATACCTTTACAGGTGAAACTCCTAGAGTGGTTGATAATGGACAACCTTATATCAACAATGCCTTAACCCGAGATGAGTCCATATCATTGATGATGGTTGGATCATTCAAATGTGTGCCTTATGACCAATACATAACATGATAAATGTGATGAGCTAGTGCATATAGTATTAGGATGGGACATACCCTAATACAAGATAAGTTGATGAACCTAAGTAAGTTAAAGGTGATGAGGGAAGTAATACATCAAGGCATGATAAATACTACATCCAGCACCTCAAGGTTGATGCACCTTAAATCCAATCTACTTGGATGAGTAACACATGAAGTGTGCCATGTCAATTGTTACATTGATATGTAATGAGTTTAATGCACTTTGATAAGTGTAGGCTAATATACCTTGAAAAAGGGTTAAGCCAAGTTAATTAAGTATGATGTAATCATACCCTGGTAAGAATGAAAGATGAACTCATACCTTGTGTTGATAATCATTTAATGATAAATGATAAGAATAAATAAGTATGATTCTATACTTATGGTATTAATTTTGTCTCCTAGTTGTGTGGAGCAATGAATTAGGGTTTGATTATTGATAATATGATTTTGAAAACCTAAATGGTTAACCTGAACCCCAATGAAGGGTGATGATATGTAAAAGAAACCCTAATCGATTAGAAAGGGAAACCATAACCCTAATGATGGGATGGTTTCATTTCTCTTATATCCTAAGCCTTGTAAGGTATGTTAAATACTTGTATAACAAGTATAATGTGTAATGATTACCTATTAGAGAGGTAATAATGTTTTGTGATGAACTCATGGTTTGAATACCCAGATCCATAATCATGATGATGATAGTGTAAGGGATGATAATTCCTAATAATGAGATAAGGGATTTAGATCCTAAATGTTATATGTGTTCTAGAGATTTGAAAAGTACTTGATAGATGTATTACACTTTTCTTTGTAGCATTTGTCATAATAATTCATGTTTGAAAACTTGATTGGTGCTAAAATAATATGGTAATGTACTTAATTAATCAAGTGGAATCTTATCATGTCGAACCCTGGCCATAGATCCATCATCGTCAGTAGCTGGTGATGGTGAAACAGGTTTTCCTACGGGATCTCCTGGAGACCGCATATTGTTGAATATGTGGGGGTGATGGGTGAAAACATCTCTACTCCCTAATGGAGGAATTGATGTGAGACAAACATTTAATCTCTCAATCCTTCATTATAAAGACCGAGATGGATGCATCACGAATCTCCCGATGATGATGTTTAATGCCGGATCGATGTGAGATAAACATGAGATCTCTTGATCGCGAAGAGAGTGCAGATGCCGCTTTAGCTCTATAGCGAAGTTGCCAGTATACCCTGGAAAGCTATGTAAGAAGTTGACATGGTCCTTCTTGTGATCTCGCACTGACCAAGATGAGGGAGGTCATGGCAGCTAGCTCTTCCGTTGACCTTGTATGGCACCGACTTTGGGTTTTGAAACCAAAGGTTGGAGATGAGCGGTATACCTCATCTCCTCAGGGCATAAGTGTGATTGTAAAATGTAATCAGTCGTATAGCATGTTTTTTTTAAGGATTATATACGGAAATTATTGGCTGATGTTACATTTCTTTTGTGCATCCTTAGTGGATAGATGTTATTTATGTTTCTTTACATTCCTTACAAAGCAGATAGATGATTGATAATTCTACCATGGGTAGATTCAATGTTCTCCTTAAGAAAGGAGATTACTTCATTCTATTAATACAGTGAATTATCCTTCCTGTTAATATAAAAACAACCTCTGCTCAGTTTATAATTGCTTAATCTGTCATAATAATATGGTCGGCGGAGAGTTATATCTCTCACTGGGACAATTACAATTGTCTCACCCCCGTGGGATCCAAATTTTTAGGTGGAAGTGCATGAGGAGGTGAAGACCTTTCTATAGTGGTACATCAACAGTAGTAGGGACAGTACTGACAGCTCAGGTTGAGTGTATTATCTATCATGTCTTGTAGATAGAAGTCCTATGTGTCATCTATGTACTCTCAGGTCCTTGGAGTTGGTTCGCACTGGTTTCATGAATAATCTGAGGATTTTGCCTTGAATGCCTCGAGGTTTTATGTTGCTTCAGTATGTGTTTTGATAGAGAAACTGTTATATGTTATCCTCGAGAAGATATGGTACAGTGTATGTACAATATGAACAATGATGAATATAAAGTTTTGGTTCTACTTTAAGAGTTTTCCTAGAAATGGATCTCTTTGCAAAATGGTTTTAATTTTCGGTGATTTTTTATAATCCGTTGTTTATTTTTGTTCTGCTTAATTAATGACAATTTGTTTGTCGGTCGTCATAAGTTTTAATATCAGAGCTTAAGGTTCACTGAGTCTACAGAGACATAGGACTAAGGTGTTGAGTCTGTGTGAGTGTCCTCCAGTATACCCTATAGTGACTTCTGCTTGTGCAGAAGAAAGGGTGAAGTTTATAAATGACTGGAGAACACAAGGAACACGTTGCTGAGAGCAATGTTGTTGCACCAAGAGAGGGTGCAAGGGATCAGGTAAGAAAAGAATGAGCGCCTGAGAATTCCCATCATTACCCGATCAGGATAAAGAATCATGTGTTTATGCTCTTGTTGGGCAGGTTAGGACAATAGTGATGCATATAGTAGACTGGATTCTAGCATTACAACCTAGGTTACCAGTCCTCAATGTGAAAACTTTGGGTTTTGAAAGGGTTCCTGAATGACATAGTCATGTTGAAATAGTGTAAAATGTGGGAATGGTTAACATATGGCGAGAAAGTAGACTCTGTCATAAGTTTAGACATATAGTATATATGTTAATGTTGTGCCCAAGAAAGGGAAATAAGATGAGAAGTAGGGAAAGGTCTCTACAAATCTAGAGGCATGTGCCTTGTTGTTCTAAAAAGATAATGTTTTTGGTGCCACCAATGCAATAAATGCCTAGTGTACCAGGGCATTAGCCACTAAGTAAAGGCAAAAGTCCTAACTTTCCACCTGTAAAGACCCATGGCTTAGTCTACATATTGGTAATAATACCGATAAGCCCATGGTACGGGGATAAGACATGTTATAGATGTGGACATGTTGAGCATACTAAACTCTTTTCTTTGAAAAGAAGGGAGGAAATTACTCAACAATCGAGGAAGACTCAACAGGGCTTATGAAAGTTACAGCCCAATAACGTAAAAAGTCAAAAGGAACAACATGAAACAGCTAGACTCTATGTGTTGAGTCAGCCTGAAGTGGTAAATGACCGCGAGGGGTAACAGTCAGATAGAACTTTTTCATTTTAATATGCTTGATTTGAGGTTACCTGATAATCAAAATAAGGATTGATGTTATTGAATTCCTTATTGTTTGCCCTATGGGGACATTGGGAAGAAATGTTGAGAACTATAATTTATATTATGTTCAATATTCTTTTAAATGCTCTATAATTTCTCTTATCTATGTGAAAGAGGATGAGATATAGAAATGATGCCTGGAGAAAGTCCAGGAATGTTAAATCATGTGTTGGTGATGATACGAAAGGTAAGGAATATGATAGTACATAAAGTGCATACTACCTAATCTCAGTACCTGTATACCTAGGCCAGGTATGTAATTATTGGAGATAGGGTAAGTATGGAACTCCTAGACTGTTGTCTTTCTGATTACTCTAATCAAGTAGTCATTATGAAACAATCTAGTGAGTATAATGAAACTGAAAATATGGTATAGACATTTATATCACATCCTAAGTGCAGTAAATGGAATCTGAGATGATCTCATACCAATCTATATGCATGAGGAATTAGAAGAATATAATCATCATAATAAGAGAATTAGAACAAGGGAGATGATCCCTGTCAGATAAAGCATGTGTGAATAATAAAGATCTTTTCCCATGATGTGGAAATGGAAAATGTCATAAAATTCCAAAATGTTCATGAACATGTTAGAAAATAACAAAGAAAGGAATAATTACATGTAATCATCCTTATAACTCCTATGTAGATGGCAAGGAACCTAGTATGAGACAAGAGTAAATGACTCATGAATAGTTGAAAGTTCATGCAATAATTAGAGGAGATGATAATTTCTTCTCTTTGATTAAAAAAACCCTGGATGATGATGGGGTAATAAAAGGAATATGTTCCTTTATGTTCTTTCCCTTCAGGGACATGGCAATCAAGTGGGTCTTATGACACTTGATGTGCATGAATTAAAAATGTTCAATTGATGGATACTTAGAAAAGTATCAGTTTGTCTTGGACTTTGGTTCCAAGATAAAGATGTGTAACAAGTAATGTCCCAATATGAAAGAAAGGTGAGGATGTGATGTGTTTTCGACACATATGACGGATACCAAGTCAAGGAATTCTGGTATCCAAAAAGTGTCAGGTAGTATGAGAAAGTGGAGGCATAAATCCTAATCATATAATTAATGTTGTTTACCTGGAATTGCCAACTGTGAAATAAGTCTATTTATATAAAATAGTATTGACATCGTATGTTGGGGGTTTATGCTCTGCATAAACATGACATCAATAAGGATGTAATCATTGAAGGAACAATTGTAAAATCATTGTGGGAAAATCTTATCAAGCTAAAAATAATTCCTTAGAATACCCCTATCTAGATCTATTAGGCAACTTATACATAACACCTAAAGATACCTCTAAGATAAGTTCTTAATTGATAAGTAACCTCCCCTTATGAAAAGAGTATGTACAACTAATGAGAGAGTTGGTACAAGTAGTAAGAAAGATTCATGTTGTGTCAGCAGAATAGATGGGACAACAGATATATGATAAGACTTGTAGTCACAAGAGGGTGACAAAATGTAACTTTGATCTTTTCTTGAAAAGTGAAATGCTAAATTAAATGAGGAGTATGAGAGACACCTCAGAATCAGGAATCTTATCACATAAAGTTGTAAGTTGAGAAAGGTGACAAATCAGTAAGGTTTGACACTTGAGTTAAATAAGGTATGTATAATGTTTCTCTGAAAAGAAAAGTGTTACCTGACACAGAGTTGACTCTACATTCAATAATGAAAAAGATAGTGGAGTATGTGTCCTGTGTGACTGATTCTAAGATAACCCTGTGTGGAAGAACTTTGTGTTTATCAAATTCTATGGCATCTCCATGACATTAACATGTTATGTGGAGACTTGATTATATGATGAATGAATAACATTTATCTCCCTTTACCTGGGATTTCAGGGATGAAATCCTTGTTAGGGGTTTATAACTTGTAACAACCATGACTTGGGTTATGACGTAACCCTATTCATTTTGTCTAATAAAGTTTCTTAGAAATCTAATATAATCCTCGATGGAGTTTTGTCATCATGTGACACACTTATGTTTCAAGTTTGGTCCAGATTGAATGTTGTTCGAGCAATATTCCTTTGTTTTGGACCAAAGTGCAATTTACCCAAGTTGAGGGGTTATATTGCAATGTGTCACATGTTAAACGTGCCTCATATGTTTTAGCATCATAATAGAGAGAATTATGCAAGGTGGTGGCTTGTGGAAAGCCTAAATTCCAAGTTTGACCTTGTTTGAACAATGCTGGTGCATTGTGCACCAATTTTGGTACAAATTGCAATTTACCAAAAATGTGGGATTGTTATGCAAATTACCACCTCTAGAGTGTCCCTACTCCCTCCTAGTATCATATATAGGAGAGATAAATAAGGAGACACCATGTTTGATTCCATTATGAATGATGGTAATCTTGGTGAAGAAATGACCAAACAAAAGGGTTGAATTTGAAAGCTTAACTTGAGTTGTATCAAGTGGAAAAGCTTATATATGAGTGACCATCGGCGACGGAGCCCAAGGAGGTGTCCAATATCGTTTTCTGAACTCTTGGCAAAGTCCATATCGTGCAAAGCACCTCAAGGAGGTGAGGTGTGACAGCCAACAAGTTTCCTTAGAAAAAGTGTATCAGTTTGACTTAAAATAGTGATTAAACCTAGATGACTTATCCAAATGGATAAGCAATGGACGAATTTGCATATCTAGATGATCCTCAACTATTTTGCAAGACAAGATAAATTATGATGCATGAATGGACACGTGTCACACATGCATGAGACGTGGCACCTACTAGTTCAAAATGTTGACAACTCATTTTTACCTTCCATCATGTGCAACAAGTATATATACCCCTAGATTCACCCCTTGGTGCAATTTTGTGACCCTTACCACACTCCTACCCTAAGGTATCGTTCATAGAGCTCCCATATCATGAATGGATTCTGTGGTATCGTGCATGGGCCATGGGATATCGCCCATGGCAAGAGCATATCGGCCAAGTAGGTGAAATTGGCCATATAAGGTGATATCGGCCAATAGGGTGAAGAGTTGAGTGGCATATCATGCAAGTGAGATCTATATCATTCACGAGGGTTGACATATCATGCAGGGACACTAGTGTATCATGAAAAGGTGTTAAGGAGAAAGAAGGAGCTCATACTTAACCCTATGGTAAGGATAAGATCATCTTCATCCTTGAATTGAAGCATGATTTTAGGGTTTTGATCTTCCTTTCTTTTCTTCTTCACCAATTGCTTATCCATGGTGATTCCTTGTAATGAAGGAGTTTTGAACTAGCCTTGGACTTTTTATATGTCATCTTCAACCTTAGGATCATGGATCTTTGGAGCTTGGAGCTTTGAAGTTGTTCTTAAGGCGGGTTATATAACTTGAACTCAACCATGTTATTATTCTTCACCTAAATTGCTATAATTAGTGAAATACTTTTAATTCCAAAATTTCCTGAAATAGTTGATGAAATTATGAGTTCTACTAGTTTCTTAGACCTGTTACCATGAACTATAACAGTTAGAACTAAGGTCTAGAGCTTGAAGATGATGGTATCACTAATAAAAGTGATATCGGGTGCAAGCACATAAACAAGCACCCCTAACCCGATATGATGATGCACCTACTTCACTAAAATGATATGAATAGCTTTGTAAACCTTATTTAACAATATGGGGGTGTAGTATACCCCTCTTACACGATATTAAGTCTATTATAGACTCCATGCATGACACAAGGTCAATTGTATACTTGTAAGTTGACAAGAAACCCTAATTTGGGTAACCCAATATAAGTGAAGAGTAACAAGTGCTATTGCATGATATGATCATATAATACATCATTGGTACTTAGTATCATGAGGCCTACATGATCTTGCACAATAGGGTTGCGCAATACACAACACTAGACAACATGGTAGCCCGACATGGTGATGTGTTGATACCTCCTATACATCATGGGTGACACATATATGTACCATGTACCCGACACAACCAACCCTAACTCGACATGGGTGTTGCAACCTTATGTTTATGGTGTATTCCAATATGGCTTGGTTCCCTACACTCCTATTGACTTGAATATTGGGTTGATCCCGATATGGCAAACCCTAATCTGTCACGACGAATCCTAGATGGTGAGCTGCCCGATATGGTGTACATACACCTCTAGCCCGATATGGATGGTGTTCATACACCTCTAGCCCAATATGGATGGTGTTCACACACCTCTAGCCCGATATGGATGGTGTTCATACACCTCTATCCAGATATGATTGGTTTTCATGTACCTCTAGCCCTATTTGGTGAATGTTCATACACCTCCAGCCCGATACAGTGGTGTTTATACACCTACAACCCGATATGGTGAACATATGCACATGAGTTCACCCTAAACACTTTGTAAAGGTGAGGGTAAGACACTCTTAGGAGTAATGAGTGTAACACCAAGTGATGGTGTGGTTAATACCTTGATAGGTGAAACACCTAGAGTGGTTGATAATGGACAACCTTATATCAACAATGCCTTAACCCGAGATGAGTCCATATCATTGATGATGGTTGGATCATTCAAATGTGTGCCTTATGACAAATACATAACATTATAAATGTGATGAGCTAGTGCATATAGTATTAGGATGGGACATACCCTAATACAAGATCAGTTCATGAACCTAAGTAAGTTAAAGGTGATGAGGGAAGTAATACATCAAGGCATGATAAATACTACATCCAGCACCTCAAGGTTGATGCACCTTAAATCCAATCTACTTGGATGAGTAACACATGAAGTATGTCATTTCAATTGTTACATTGATATGTAATGAGTTTAATGCACTTTGATAAGTGTAGGGTAATATACCTTGAAAAAGGGTTAAGACAAGTTAATGAAGTATGATGTAATCATACCCTGGTAAGAATGAGAGATGAACTCATACCTTGTGTTGATAATCATTTAATGATAAATGATAAGAATAAATAAGTGTGATTGAATACTTATGGTATTAATGTTGGCTCCTAGTTGTGTGAAGCAATGAATTAGGGTTTGATTATTGATAATATGATTTTGTAAACCTAAATGGTTAACCCTAACCCTAATGAAGGGTGATGATATGTAAAAGAAACCCTAATTGATAAGAAAGGGAAACCCTAACCCTAATGATGGGAAGGTTGCGTTTCTCTTATTCCCTAAGCCTTGTAAGGCATGTTAAATACTTGCATAACAAGTATAATTTGTAATGGCCTTGTGAGCCATGTGAATAAGTTTTTGCCTAGTGAGAGGGGACAAGATGTGTAGTGGCCTTGTGAGCCATGTGAATAAGTTGTTGCCTAGTGAGAGGTGACAAAATGTGTAACGGTCTTGTGAGCCATGTGATAATATGTTTCCTAGTGAGAGGTGACAAGATACTTAATGGGCCTTGTGAGCCATGTGAGATGCTTGTGTAACAAGTATCATGTATACCTTGGTCCTCATACCTAGAGGTAATGATTACCTATTAGAGAGGTAACAATATTTTGTGATGAACTCAAGGTTTGAATACCCAGATCCATAATCATGATGATGATAATTTAAGGGATGAGAATTCCTAGTAATGAGATAAGGGATTGAGATCCTAAATGTTATATGTGTTCTAGAGATTTGAAAAGTACTTGATAGATGTACTGCACTTTTCTTTGTAGAATTTGTCATAATAATTCATGTTTGAAAACTTGACTGATGCTAAAATAATATGGTAATGTACTTAATTAATCAAGTGGAATCTTATCATGTAGAGCCCTGGACATAGATCCATCATCGTCAGTAGCTGGTGATGGTGAAACAAGTTTTCCTATGGGATCTCCTGGAGACCGCATATTGTTGAATATGTGGGGTGATGGGCGAAAATATCCGTACGCCCTAATGGAGTAATTGATGTGAGATAATCATTAAATCTCTCAATCCTTCATTATAAAGACTGGGATGGATGTATCACGAATCTCCCGATGATGATGTTTAGTGCTGGATCGATGTGAGATAAACACGAGATCTCTCAGTTGCGAAGAGAGTGCAGCTGCCGCTGTAGCTCTATAGCAAAGTTGTCAGTATACCCTAGAAAGCTATGTAAGCAGTTGACATGGTCCTGCTTGTGATCTCACACTGACTGAGATGAGGGAGGTCATGTCAGCCGACTCTTCCATTGACCTTGTATGGAACCGGCTTTGGGTTTCGAAATCGAAGGTTGGAGATGAGTGGTATACCTCATCTCCTCAGGGCATAAGTGTGATTGTAAAATGTAATCAGACGTATAGCTTGCTTTCTTAAGGATTGAATACGGAAATCATTGGCTGATGTTACATTTCTTTTGTGCATCCTTACTGGATAGATGTTATTTATGTTTCTTTACATTCCTTACTAAGCAGATAGATTATTGATAATTCTACCATGGGTAGATGCAATGTTCTCCTTAAGAAAGGAGATTACTTCATTCTATTCATACAATGAATTATAATGCCTGTTAATATAAAAAGAACCTCTGCTCAATTTATAATTGTTTAATCTGTGATAATAATATGGTCGGCGGAGAGTTATATCTCTCGCTGGGACAATTACAATTGTCTCACCCCCATGGGATCCAAATTTTTAGGTGTACGTGCACGAGGAGGTGAAGACCTTTCTACATAGGTACATCAATAGCAGCAGGGACAGTAGTGACTGGTCAAGTTGAGTGTACTGTCTATCATGTCTTGTAGATAGAAGTCCTATGTTTCGTCTCTGTACTCTCAGGTCCTTGGAGTTGGTTCGCACTGGTTTCATGAATAATCTGAGGATTTTGGCTTGAATGCCTCGAGGTTTTATGTTGCTTCAGTATGTATTTTGATAGAGAAACTGTTATATGTTATCCTCGAGAAGAGATGGTACAGTGTATGTACAATATGAACAATGGTGAATATAAAGTTTTGGTTCTACTTTAAGAGTTTTCCTAGAAATGGATCTCTTTGCAAAATGGTTTTAATTTTTAGTGATTTTTGTAATCCACTGTTTATGTTTATTCCACTTAATTAATGATGATTTGTTTGTCGGTCGTCACAATATATGTCTGCCAAGTCTAAATTGTAATACCTCATTTTAAATGATCAGGCTATTCACGAGGCCCAAAAGGAAAGACGGGCCAAAAATGTGCATGACCGTCACTTGGGGCCTGGTGGTTATGTCTTCCTCCGCCAACTACAAGAGAAACGACTCTCTTTTGGAGAAGAGTCTAGTACCACCCCGACACTTGCAGTGGATTGATGCTAGAAAGAATCGAGCAGGTGAAATTGTCAACCCTACAACTAAGGAGGTGGCACAAAAGTTGGTAGGTTTATCCCAACTAAGTAAAGAGTAACTCCCAAAAAATTAGATTTATTTATATCTAATTGATATTGTGATTTAATATTATATTAACTATGAATATATTGATCTCCATGAGCAAAGGAAGGAAAGTACATCCCAACTGACCGCATGGATGAACTATCAGTTGCTCTTGGTACGGAGGAGCATCCTGGCCGTGTTAGGGGATTAGGAGCTGGCATAGGATTCAAGTCTTATTTTGGCCCTTCACAATCTAAAAGAGGTCATGCAGGAGATCTTACACAAGGGGAAGTTGAATCATTAGTAATACAGAAAGTAAAAGAAATAATGTCTTCATTTCAGCCTACTCAACCTTCTCAACCTACTCAAAATGTGTGTCTCTCAGATGATGAGGTACAAGCCCATGCTCTAACTGTAGAAGGTCATGGGAGCACTCCCAATGACCCACCACAACAATCTGTAGTAAGTTTTTGTTCTATATGTTGTGTTATTAGTATGATATATATATATATATATATATATGATTATATATATATAGTTGTAGTAGGTATCTGGTTTACCTCTTCGTATATAACTTATATTATTTCAATTCTAGGTTGGTATGAACTATAAACTTCTTGTGGAGGTTCCAAAATATAATGTTGTGGCAGCGGGCGAGGTATTCAACCTTGGTGGCACATTGCATTGCCAACAAATTACTGATGACATTTGTCGTGTGTCCATCCATCTTGTGTATGAAGAAATGGGGGACAAACCACTACCCATACCTAATCCTGAATATAGTACAGTTGAAGAAGCATAGGGTGCTATGGTGGGTTGGCCTAGACACTTGGTTGTCAATGACAAGGTATACTTGAATTCTACCATGTTTTTCGTATTTGACTGCATATATGAACTCGTGTAATATAAGTATGTAATTTAATTAACAGGTTTGCAAAACAAAAAGTAAAAATTCTACTAGTCGTCCTCCTATGCCCAAGCCATCTTTCATTCCCAAAGCTACATTCGAGGAATTGGGAAGTAATTGTAAATGTTTGTGTCGATACTTAGCCAACCAAAGCTTGGGATCACATATGTTGGTCAATTTAACAAAAGATGCAGCTGGGAGGGACTTTACAAATTTTATTTTTCTTGATGATATTAAAGATTTGTTTTGTTATGATTGGCTAAATATTTCGATATTAGAAGTATGGATATCAATATAGAAAATTACAATATATATTTTTAGCTTATTTATAATATATGAAATGATTACAAATGTTTTACTACCATTTATATACTGAGACGACAAACTTTGATATAAGGAATGTTGGATTCTTAGTTCCTTCAATCACTAGTCAAGTGGAGACACACATTGAGGATGTGAATGAGTACTTTTGTACTGCATTCTAATATTTTGCTAGTGTGGGAAAGGAAATTATACTAATTCCTTTTAACGTCAAAAAAGTATTATTATTCAATATAATTCTAATATTGACTAAATTTATAATTCTAATATTTGTTTTCAATATACATTTTACTCATATCTAGACATTGGTAACTAGTGGTGGTTGTCCCAAAATTGATGACTTTCTATTATCTCGACCCAATGGGAATAACAACAAGGAGTCACAAACTGAAATTGCCAACTATGGAGTAAGCATAAATTTAGTTTCTACCACATCAATTGTTATTCTTCAACATGATATTTCTACTTAGAATTTCTATTTTGACAACTATCGTAATCAATTATTTGATAGGGGTATAATGGCTTTTCGTGAAGGTGGAGGAATAATACCCATCAAATTAAAGACATTGACTTTGAAAAATATCAAGGAAACTATTTTGATGGCTTAGTCTTATATATGTACAACTCTTATAGTAATATATATGTCAACTCTTATATGTCAACCCTTATAGTCTTATCTCAATTCCATTTATAGTAGTTTATTAACATTAAGTATAACTCTTTATTTGTAGTGTCATATACAAAATAATGATTGGGCTTGTGGATACTATGTAATGAAATATATGCAAGCTATTGCCAAAGGAGCATCAAATGACATTCAGACTATAGATCATGTAATAAAGAATAACATCATTAATTTACAAGTGAGATGTACTCATTTTATAAAATATTAGCATGTGCATTTTCTATTATAGATCTTTACAACTCAGCCTTACACACTTGATGAGTTAAATGAATTCCGAGAAGAGTGGTCAGAGGCTTTTCTTAATGAAGTGACTATAGCATTGGATTAAATGCATAGCTTCATTTGTGTATGTAGTTTTGAAACTCTATCAAATTTACTTTTGTATCTAACATAAATTTTAATATCATCTTAGACTGCAATCTATCATTTTTTTTTGGAAATTGGTAGGTACAATCTATCATTGTTGTTAGTATGTGCTATGTGTATGAATGTTAGTGTGTGCTATGTCTCAACTGAATGAATCTATCTTAGACTTGCATGAATGTTATATGTGCTATGTGTATGAGTATGTTTCAACTGAATATGTGAATTATTGTTGTTATGAATGTGTGTGGTTTGGAGATTGATACATCAATTCAAAAAGGATTGCGCATAAAAGCTAGCAAATGGCTTTGGAATGCATTTTCAGCTTGCATCATTGCATTTGCAAGTCTATTTCTATTGCAGGTTTTGAACTATGTAAAGTATATTTCTATTCTGCAGGTTTCTATTCTGAAGATTCTGTTATGTAGAATTTTTCTTTAAAAAATGTGACTTCTAGGGTCGGTTATTTAAAAAAACCGACCTTAGAGACCTACTGCGTCGGTTTTTTTAAAATAACTGACCTAGTAGATTCAAAGCAAACTTATCAGGTACTTGCTTGCCTCTAGGGTCGGTTTTCAAATATAACCAACCTAACTTCTAGGGTCGGTTATTTAAAAAAACTGACCTTAGAGACCTACTGCGTCGTTTTTTTTAAATAACTAACCTAGTAGATTCAATGCAAACTTATCAGGTACTCACTTCCCTCTAGGGTCGATTTTCAAATATAACAGACCTAAGAGCTTCAGGTACATTCTCAGTCGAGAAATATGTCGACCAAAATATTCTCGCTCGACGTATTTCTCGACTGAGAAAGCCTCTAGGGTTGGTTTTCTTCATATAACCGACCTTAGAGATCTTAGGGTCAATTTTCAAATATAACTGACCTAAGAGCTTTGCAAATTCTCTCCAGGTACTTTCTCAGTCGAGAAATACATCGACCGAAATATTCTCAGTCGACGTATTTCTCGATCGAGAAAGTACTTGGAGAGAATTTGTGAAATCTAAGGTACTTTCTTGGTCGACAATTTTCTCGACCGATAAAGCCTCTAGGGTCAGTTTTCAAATATAATCGACCTAAGAGAGCTTCACAAAATTAAACCTCCAGCCCTTTTGGGTCCCTTTTTTTACATAACTGACCTTAGAGATGTTGGGATCAACAACTCATTTTTTGTAGACATCTAGGGGCAATTTTTTTACCTCTCTGGGGTCAGTTTTTGTACCTTGCTACGTTCAGTTTTTGTATCTCTCTTGAGTCGGTTTTTGTACCTCTCTAAGGCCGGTTTTCTTTGATTTAAAAACCGACCCTATAGAGCAAATTCTTTAGCGACTGCCACTTAGGCGTCATTTAAAAAGTTATGCTAGAGGCTTAAAAAAACCAACACTACAGACCATTCTTGTACTAGTGAGTAAACATACGCGTGCCCATGCACGTGACATGCTATAAGTGATTATGTTATGTCAAAAAAGTATTGCATGATGAAAAACTACTTTAGTGTATTCTCTCTGGATACACTCGAGTGTATTCTAGCCTATATATATATATATATATATATATATATATATATATATATATATATATATATATATACATATATATATATATATTAGTAAACATACACGTGCCCATGCATGTGACATGCTATAAGTGATTATGTTATGTCAAAAATCGTTTAAGTATACATGATAAGGTATCTTTTTTTCTTTAAATTAGATTAATGTGAACTAGTAATATAGTTATAAACAATTTTTTCATAAGAATATAGATACACTTTTCAATTGTACCATAGTGAATGATTTAGATATTCGAATGAAAAAATGCAAATAAGAATCTAATATGTGTTAACAATATATTTTAAGTTGTTCCTTATGAAAATAAAAATCAAGGACTTCACTGTTGAATGTCTTCTTTGACAATTTTCTTTGTAAATTTGATTGTAGTAATACACATACCATTTTACTAATAAACAACATGGTGATTTTGGATAAGTTTCCATTTCTTTAATATTGTTATTATTGGAAGAAATAAAGGATTATGTGTGTAAAATGGGATAATGGGAAAAAAGACAATAGAACAACATTTTAGACGAAGCAACATAATTCTTTCAAGAGTTGTGATTAAAATATTATCTACCAAATTCTTTTGTCATTTATAGAAATTGATATTTTGTAAGTCACATATAAGTTTTGGCGGTCTACCATTTTGATATATTGTATGCCTGTGAGAGAGAGATAACAAATCAAGTTATATCAACGATGGATGGAATACATTATCATTAAGTGATTAGTGTGTTAGTATGTAGTCCAAATTCACTGTTACAAAAATGTTGTTGTGGGGGTGTTGCATCTAATCTCTAGAGTTTAAACACCTATTTATTTCTTTTAGGGGTGGGTCTTTGGGGTGAATGGAAGGTTCAGATGGAATGCAATAGCAAGTGTCACAGTAATTCGAAACAGCAGATCTGGAGGCGTTAGTATGTGTGTGAGTGAGTGGAGTTTGTGATAGAGAGATATGGGATCATGAGGAAGTTTGTTTTTAAATTCTATTCTATATCATTTGTTGCTAGTTTGGGAACAATAAATGTGATGATTGGAGAGACACGGAGGAGTATTTTCAAAAATATAGACCTTGAAATGTGTTTTTTTGTTGGACTGCTACTATATATTTCATATAACTAGTGTGTAGAGGGGAGATCAAGAGATAAAGAGAGTTGGATTTACTTGTTGCATGAACAATGATGTTGAATTCGGATGAGTACTTTTGTATGGAGTGGGATCCACTCCCTGCTAAAAAAATTTGAAGAATAAAACATCCATTCCAAACACACTCAAAGGTATGTTGGAATAGGTGTAACATTTTCAAATTTCAATACATGGTATTCAAAACAACCAAAGTATATCAGCGGAATAAAATGTTGACTGTATTTAATTTATCACAAGGTTACTACAAAAGTACATCATAATATCCCGTAAGGGTTTACATGTATGATACAACATAAGGATCTAAGTAGAGAGAAGTCTAAACTACTTCAAATATGTCTCCAAGTAACATCTCCAAGAGCTAGGTCCATGTTGGAAGCTATGTTCTCCTTGGTCATGTTTAACATTTCGATCGAAACCTGGGTGGTGGGGAAATCACCCAGCAAGAGAGAGAAATACAAGGTATGTGTCAAATAATGAACAAGAACAAAAGATAAGGAAAACATATGAAATTCAAGGCTAAGATTTCATCATAAGATGAAGATAACAAGAGTATGAGGTTATATTCAAAAGAAACTTGCCATTAACAATTATATAAAAAAGGATTTGTATGTAAGATAATTATGTCTACCTAACTAAGTAGGGTTGAGGCACCTACCGGACCTCTAACTTATAGGTGAGGGGAGAATAAGACATTCCTAGTCACCTACAGAATTATATAGGGGAGAATAAAAATATTCTCTAGGGCAATTAAATACATGTCCTTTGTGGGTAGTTGTACATAAGTACCACTACTTTAAATTAAATAGAACATAAATCTACATGCTAGAAAAGTAGTCATGGCAAGAGTAGTCATAATATTCAATAAGCATGGGAGTGGGATATAAGACCAAAACAAGAAGAAATTATAATATGATTTCAGACATAAACAATATTAGGATTAAAGAATAGAAGATTTAGGGTTCATTTAAACCTCATTAGGGAAATATAGGGTTTGGCTGCAATTATCCCAACATAATGTGTAATGAATGCATATGTATAAATAAATATTGGATTGCACATACCTCTCTTACTGATATCAATTACTAACTTTCACCACTTTAATTGAGTCCAAGTTCCACTTTGCCTATTTTCAATGTATTAAAATGTATTATAGTACATAGTGCACATTAATGTATAGAAACCCTAATTTCAAAACGTCTTAGAAAAACTGAGGTTTAGATTTTAAAAATATCACCAATGAACTTATTAGGTTAACCTGATGAAGAAAACATATTTTTATGTTAATTTTGGAGTAATGATGATTAAGATTTAATTTTTATAGATTTAATGCATTAAATTCATTTTACAAAAATATCCCTTCATCAAACCATGAAATCAGACCTTGAAAATATTTTTTTAGATAGAGGTTAATTTTCCAATTCTAAAAATATTTATTTGTCAAATTTGGATAAGCGGATTAGAAGATATAAATTTTTCAATACTGACCAATAGGAAATTGACACATCATCAAACCGATCAAGATAATTGAAGAGAGAGGGAGAGGGAGAAAATACCATTTGTCCCAAGATCAAATTTGAAGTTGCATAGGTAACCAAACTAGAGCTTCTAGAGAAGGTAAAACAGTACGAAACCAAAACCGTAGAAGAACATGGTAAATAGGGATGGAAATCATCGATTTTAAACATAGAAGCATGACTTTTAAGCATGTAGTAAGCAATATGCGAGAAGGAGTTTAACAAAACTTTCCTCTAGTAAGGTAAGAAGATCCAAACAAAAAGGATCCCGAGATTAGAAGGTCTGATTGCTCCAAGCCAATCTACTTTCTTGAGCAAAGATCACCTTCCCCACTTTAGAGGTGCAAACCCTAGCAAAAGAGCATGGAGATGAGATGTTTTAGGGTTCTATGTGGATATTTACCATGTAAGGTCATGTTTCCGACCTGGGAGAAGGTGGGAGGAATACTAAAAGTATGAAAACATGGAAGGAAAGGAGGATTCTTACTAGTTTTGGTCAAAATCACCAAGGAGGAGCTTTTGAAATCCAAAATAGAGAAATTGGGAACCCTAGAAGCCTTCTTCACCAAGGTAGGCACCCTCTTTTACCTTGGGACATCAACTTTATGGCCAAACATAGAAGGGACGATGCTCTAAGCTGTGGGAAAGAGAAGGAGAGGATTGCTTCTTGGATTGGGAGGTGGGAAGGGGTAGGCATGGCTTTATAAAGAAGGGGGCAAGTATGAGGTGTCTATGGGACTTTCCATGTGTCCTTAGGCAAGGGCTTCATGGACATGCAAGAAGAAAGCTTATAGACTCTTCTTATATATCAAAGTTCAGTACTAAAAGCCCTTGGAGTCTACTAGGTCATCCCCATCGTCCTTCAAACAAAGAAATAACCTCATTGGTTGATAGCTTTTAAAGATAAGCACATTTATAAAGAGGGTAATCCCTATAATGCCCTTGGAGAGAAACACCTTCAAACCAAGGTGCAACCAGGTGCCCCATGGTTCAAAATATTGAGAATGGTAAGGGAATATCTGAGGATTAAAATTCATGTGATAATTTGCAAAACAAACCTCCCAATTGGGTAAATTGTATAGAAGTCCAGAATGTACCTAAAATTGCATCACTTGCAAAACAACATCCAAATCGAACCAAATTTGAAACTTAGGTCCATTTTATATTTTAAAATCACATCAAAAAGTTACATTAAGGTTTACAACACTTGATTATGGTAATTAAGCTTTTACTGATGTATTTGTGCATAAACCCTTATATTGGTACAAATAATGAATAAATATTCAGTAAACCACTATAAATTCCACTTATTAAACATAAACGACATAAAAGATAAAAATGAAAGGGAAACTTGGGAAAAAGGTTTACATGGAGATTACATCTAAGATTCATTATGTTACAACTTTGGTGACAAGGTCATTGCGCAACTCGAGAAGAAATATCAAGGAACATGGAAGGTAAGTTATCACGCACCAAAAAGATTTAAAAGGGCAGGTTAGTCCTTTTCCTAATGGAACTGAGATGGGAGTTGCAAAATGTTGTTAGAAGGAATCAAACTAACAAAATTATGTAAGAGATAAGATATTTGATGACTATTCTCATGTGGCCTAGAATTACCTAAAGCGGGTAGCGGGTTGTGTGAAAGGTGACATGCACAATTTTGTGGGAAAATATAGTTAAGGGGTGAAAGAAAACTCATAAATTTAAATGAAATATATGTCTATGAAATTCAGTTAGTTAGTGAGAACATCAAAAGAAATTACCTTAAAAAAAGTAGTAAGAACTTAGAGAAGGCTCTAGTGAGGAACAATATTTTTGCAATATTTTAGTGGGAACAACGTTGAAAAGAGTTTGTCTTGTGGGTTAGTTATTAGCTTTGTTTTGTGGGTTGTTTCCTGTTAAGGCATGTATTAATGTATGTAATTCCTATTGTTAAAAGACAGGATTTAATTCTTTATTTCTCCATTCAGAAATGATTAACAACATAATTTGTTATCTATGCTTTTTTTAAAGCAAATATGCAAAGTGTTCATGATTAATGATTCAATTCATTAAAAAAAAGTCAGGTTGTCACTTTTTTGTAAGCTTTAAGTGTGCAATATGAATAAATTGAAGTGAAAAGAGAAAGGAAGATATGATAGGAGAAATAGGAAGCTACAATTTCACAGATGAAGGAGAGTATGTTAGGGGAGGGGGAGGGTAGGGTTGAATTGTGTGTTACGAAGTGTGGTCTAGTGGGGATATAAAAGAATAAAGAGAAATATGATAAAAATAATAGATGGCATGGGAAAAATGAGAGGAGAGAGAATTAAAGAGTGTAAGGAATTTGAATTTATTGCTCTGATAGTTAATCATATTCAATAAAAAATTGTATAATTATAAATAGTATACTTATTCAGTTACTTATAGTAGTTTAGATATGATACTTGCAGTATACATACATATTATTTGAGGTTAGAAAGTGTGTACCGGACGATACATGCAACTTGTGTGTACCGACCATAAAATGTCATATGTAGAATATGTTTATTCAATCCAACCTTATAGATTGAATCAAAATTCTAAAGATTATATATGTTTAAAAAATCACAACCATACATCATGTATATCATGAGATATAACAGTATATCATTCAACGGTTTTTGTAATTTCTGCAAATTACCATTGATTAGAAAAATATGTATATTCATTCATTTGATGATCTAGGAATGTTAGTTTGAAGTGATTTTTGATACACATATTATCTAAGGAGTATGCATCACATCAATAAGATCGGATTGCTTTTTATACTTTTGTAATGATCACAAATGTAGATAGGTACATGTAAGCTGCATATACTCAGGTGTACAATTCTTTCAGCCATGTTATTTACATGTATATATATTTGTATATATTTACATTCATACGCATTGTATCCATACCTATAACGTGTAATTAGTGTATGAATTACTAGAAACAGCGATGAAACTTAAGTGTAGTGCACATTTGATTATGATTTAAACTCAAGAAACTCATGTGCATCAACTACACCTTTGAAATCAAACTCCTTTTTCAAGAGACTATCGATGTGGTGGGGAAATACACAGAAGAGGAGAATGAAAAATTAAAAATAGAAATAGAAAATGTATATACAGAATTTAGTTAGGCAGTGACAACTTCACATAAGGGATGTAGTGAGGAATAAAATTTGTGGCATATTTTAAAATCAAAATTTATAATCTAAATAAGGAGAGTAGAGGTTTATAGCCAAGTCAAGGGGGCTAATTAGAAAGAGTTTGTTTTGTGGATTACTTTGTGGGTAAAGTTTGAGAAAGTGTTTGAGAGAATTAATAGAAAAAACAAAAAAAAATCATTTGTAAAGATACAACAAGGAGAGTGCAGAGAAAAGATAAGATAGGAGTCGACCTTTTAGGATGACAGGAAAAATGTAAAACATTTTAAATTAAAGTGAAGAGAGAAAGGATGTTTGGATGATAAGAGATATGAAGCGACGATTTAGGAGAGGAAGGAGATATGGTCTAGTGGGGGAATAAAATAGAAGATAGAGAGATGTCCTAAAAAGATGGGAACAAATGCAAAATAATATCAGAGGAGAGATAATTAAAGAGTATGTAGGAATTTACTTTTGTGTCGTGATTAATCTCAGAATCAACTACACAAGTGTCTTACTCCCTTTTTCCGTATCATATTTTGATAGATATCAACGGACGTTAGCCTACACGAAGCAAACATAAGATTAAAGAGATTTCCACACAAACAAAGTAACTTAGTGCTTCTTATTACTACCATTTGCATGGTTAAGGAGAATAATCACATAAGTTATTTCCAAAGTAGATGCATGACACTAACCTTTTTAAATAAGCGTTCAATGTCTTAGTTTCCTATGCCACATTATGCTTATTCACTGATATTGGATTGTTGGCTATCTCAATTTCCTTCTCACACTTGCCCTCTATCGGATGGGATGCCCCAACTCCATTGCTGAAAGAAAAAAAGTAACAGTTAAATGTAGAGTACAAAATGTATATAGGACATTGGACTATAACATGTGATATGACCAACCAGTAATGCGAAAGACAAATCACTTCACGCCTCGAGGAACTGATATAAGTCGGGGCATGGACATCATTTCTTCATGACTGAGTGATTTCTTTTGTATTGTAATAAAGACAAGTAAATAACTGAAACCAACATCAGTCGATCATGTTCTCATAAATAATAATAAAAAAATTAATCACAGTCATTGGGTTGAGGACATATACTAAAGGGAAGAGTTTAAATAGAAAGAAAAATGGTGTTAGAATATGTGAAGACATGGAAAGTACAGAAAACTCAGTTAAAAAATTGCCTTTCCTTGATGTCATTTCAACGTCTTTTAAAGTGGGAGCATGCTATTAGGGAGATATAGAACGATATATGACCGCTATCCAACTTATATCAGAACATGCATGAAAGAACTGAGGCTAGAAATTGGTTATAAAGCTTCAAGGAAAACTATTACCGAATCGGTCTAGTTTAAAATGGTTTTTTGTTTTTCAAATTATGACAAAGTAATATATCTACCTACCTACATGACCGCAACTCATTAACTACAACAGGTTTTTGTTGATCAATCTGCTGCTTAGTTTACGCATATTACCCAATGGAGTCGTGCATATCCTTGCAAGCACACAATATACGAAAACAGTACGAAAAGATTGTCTTGTGATAAGAATTTATGGAGTTGTTCTTCACCTTCCGCTTCACCTTGAAAAAGTGTACATACTTTTAGAATTTCCCGTCCGAAAAAGTCCTAGCAATAGTATAGTCAAGATTATCAACAGTGTGGTGGTTAGTGGCAATTTTACTTTAGACTCCATCACAACCTATCACTATAGATCCAACAACGTGAAGCCAGGATGTGTACCTGTCTGCAGGCTAGACCACCATCCTTTCCTGGACCTCCTTTCTTTTTTTTTAAATTTAAAGAGGGAGAAGTATTAATCACCCCGCCTCCCTCATACGAGCACGAAAACTATGAATTCCTTACAAGTATAGTATAAACCACGTTGTTCACATCAAAAAAGTATGGTCCTCTAACAGGAGGCGGCATCAGCCTCACCTCAGAAAAAAAAATACGGCCCTTGAAGGTCTCCTTCGTAAGTCGCCGAAGCCCTTGCAACTTGGTTAAGCTCACCTACAACGTGCTCTACATGGATGTGATGCAAATCCACATGTGCTCGAACATGCTCCACCATCCTTTCTTGTACCTCCTTTCTTCATCTCCTTATCGATGAGGCTTTGCCCTCCTTTCTCTCCATCTACAACTACTGACGCTCCTCCACCGCTGTCCTTTAGCGCTGTTGTTCACCTGCGGAGAGTCATTAAGGAGTTCGAGAATGGGAAGTGGAGAAAAAGGCAGCGAGGAGTTACCAGTAAGGGCGCTAATAGTCGGGGCTTGATCTTTGGTACGGATGATGAGAAGTTGTTTGTGTAGTAGGTAAACCGGGAGCGTGGTTAGGAAGAATTTCAAGTGATGGATGCAGTGGCCGAGAAAGTCGATAATCAGACGATGGAACATATATCAGTTTTGTTTTAACTTTTTAGGAGAAAAATGATGGGAAAAAAGTCAGAAGACGGGAGTGAAGCAGATTGCAGCATTCCAAAAATGCTTGAATTTGATTGACTGGTGGTACAATTGTAATTTGTAGAAAACATTCACTCTTTTTATAGTAGTATAGATATAGGGTAGTGATCTAGTGGGAAACATTCTACAGTGAGAGCATGAGAGACATTTGAATAACTACAAAGAGATAGCTTGTTTTGAATATCCAACTTTATGGATGGAAAGAACAACTTATTTACCTTCACAGAAAAAATCATTACAATCTGATATTTTCTACATGCCGATATTTATAATATACACATTTTACATCCAACGGTCAGCTTGAAACTCAATATTGAGCATTGAAAAGTATTCATTTGTTGTGCATGCATTACATGTCCTACGATGATGAAATTTTGTGGAAAGGTAACTAATAGGGTATATTTTAAATCCATAAGGTTAGATTATGAAAAATATATCATTGTATAAAGTTATTCAAATATGTTTCATGCTCTCACCATGATATGTTTCTCAATGGGTCGTTGTCATATATATATATATATATATATATATATATATATATATATATATATATATATATATATATATATATATATATATATATATATATATATATATATATATATATATATATATATATATATATATATATATATATATATATATATATATATATATATATATATATATATATATATATATATATATATATATATATATATATATATATATATATATATAGAGAGAGAGAGAGAGAGAGAGAGAGAGGCAGAGAGACATAGAGAGATGTATATGTGTATGTATATATATACGTATATCTTTACTTGGATGTATGTATATGTACATCATCTTTTATTTATGTACTTGGATCATAATTGATGATTGTGCGTCTTTATGTTGTATTGTTCGTAATATAAATATCATTTTCATGATTATTGTATTATATGTAAGTCAAATTACATTAATACTGAACAATACTATATAGGCAATTATGATATATATATGTACATTCTAGATGTATAATATTTGAATAGATTAAAAATTAGAATTAAAATTTTGAAAAAAGATGTAATGCATACCTTTTGGAAGAACATCGTCCCTATAGAGCCAATGTGTATGCTGGAGATGCATTACTCCTTTCTAGTTGCAATAGATCACCAAAGGGGACAAGTTTCTCCCGAAGAGAGAAATACATCTCTGGCATGTGAAATTTTGGATATTATTTTCTAAAACATGAGTAGGTGGTGATTAAAATTGCAAAAAAAATACATTTTAACTTTTTTACTCTATAACTTTTTCGGAAACCACAGCGAATAACGTGGCCTTCTTGGTCTGTCTAACCGGGTCCAAATCTTCTATGTCCATCACATGTATGCCCAGTGAATTCAAACATTTCACTCTCCCATAGGCCCCACAATCTAATGGATGACATCTCGTGGTCACAGAGATGGGCACACAAATGGACAATGAGGATTTGGATCCTGCCTAACCTGCTCTGAAAAAGCAAGGTTTCTACCCACACGCTCCCCTCATGCATCCCCTTTGTCTTATCCGGGTAATTCTTTGGCGAGGATTAATTCAGTTGACCAGTAATAATTGTTATCCGTCAATATGGTTTTAATGCCCAGTTGGCGTTTCCTGAATAAGAGATTGGACAAACTGATAGTAGGCGGTTCTTTTGTTACTAACTGCTGATGCGTTCAGATTCACTATTAGGTGGAATTGTTTGGGATCTTGTTCCAGCCAAACCTAACCACACATTTACCCAAAATCACACCCTTAGCTATAAAAACTAATGGGGACATATTTATGGCTGAGATTGATTCAAACTCGTTGGAAAATGGAATTCGAAATAGTGGATTCTAAGCGGCTGCTGACGGCGTGTACAGTGGGATTTATATAATCTCGTGGTAAGAAGCTTTGGCGGAAACAAAACCTAAATTTTACACGTATAGTAAGGATCCTTAATCCCTTAGTTGAGATTTGGCTCCTTTCGGCTTATCTGGATAATGTCGAGTCTTAGTTTCAATCAACCGTAAATTGTCTGTTATTTGTCAGCTAGTTTCATGTTTTCGGATATACCTGCTGACTGGCTGTATTGTTGGAGTAAAAGCTTAGAAGTTCAAACAACGTTTCTGGAAACCGCTTCTGTAGCACGATATTACGAACCAATATATGTATTCTATCCATCAACAACAGATTTCTAATGTAGAATTGAGAAAATTAAATTCAGATGGATGATTTGTGATAAACCCGCTGAGCGGGTGCACAGTCAGACTAACTTCTTTTTAGTAAAACAACATTGTTCCAGAGGTTTCATCTGCTGAAACATAACCCAGCAACCTTCATATATATTAGCCACCACTTTCTGTAGTTGAAGCATTGATTCAGAAGTACCCTAGTTCATTCTGTTGTAGCATCACCTCTTATTTTCTTGCATTGGTTCAATACCTTGCGTCAGCCAACTCCAGTCATTTCAACAACAGACTAGGTGACTGCATCGCCGTAGCAGTTGAAGATCGTGGACCTCACCATCCCGCAATACTGAGACCAAGGTACGTAAGTGACGAAATGGGGCAAACAGTGGAGACAGCGGTGATCATTGTCGGGGGAGGGCCGTCAGGGCTAGCGACGGCGGCCTGCTTGAATCTTCATTCCGTACCCAACGTCGTTCTGGAGAAGGCCTCCTGCCACAGCTCCCTGTGGAAGCTCCACGCTTACGACCGCGTCAAGCTGCATCTTGCCAAGAGCTTCTGCGCGCTCCCACACATGCCTCACCCTCCGTCAGCACCTACGTACATAACCCGTGAGCACTTCATAGAATACCTCGACAATTACGCGAACCATTTCGGCGTCAACCCTGTTTGTGGTCGCATAGTCGAGGAGGCGACGTATGAGAATGGGCGCTGGGTTGTGTTTGCTAGGAGGGTAGACGAGGAAACACCAGGGGAAGGGGTGATCGAGAAGTACGTGAGCAGGTGGCTCGTAGTGGCCACGGGAGAAAACGGTGAGGCATCTGCCGATCACTTATGCAGAGTGTTTCACCGGAGAGGTGGTTCACTCCCGAGACTACGGTTCTGGGGAGAAGTATAAGGGGCAGAGTGTTCTCGTTGTAGGTTCTGGTAACTCAGGTATGGAGATTGCCTACGACCTTGCTTGCCATGGCGCTTTGACTTCCATCTGCATAAGAAGCACGGTAAGATCCAACTCACACGACGATAACTTCACGATTTTTGATCGCTGCTATAGCGTTGTAATTAACTATGATTTATTTTTCTTGATAATGCAGGTCCATGTGGTGACCAGAGAGTTTGTACACATGGGTATCCTCCTGTTGAGGTATGGGGTGCCTCTCTGGCTTGTAGACAAAATTGTCCTTTTTTGCTCATATCTCAAGTTTGGCGACCTGTCTATGTATGGGATTGTGCGACCTAAGCAAGGGCCATTTGCTATAAAAGCGGCAGTCGGCAGGTCACCAGTTCTTGATGTAGGCACAGTGAAGAAGATAAAATCTGGGGAAATTCATGTTCTTCCAGAGATAACAAGCATCAAAGGAAAACAGGTGGAGTTTGCTAATGGCAAGACTCAAGACTTCGACACCATGATTTTTGCCACGGGGTATAAAAGCACAGCCTTGAAATGGCTTAAGGTACACGGGGTTTTCTTGGATATGTTTTACAAAGTATATGCTACAACCGCAATGTCTCTACTGCTGAATGATTCGTTAAAGCGTCTAAGGAATCCGTTTGGCATTACTTGCCAATGTTTTTCTTTTTCATTCTGCAGGACCATTTTGACTTGCTGAACTCCGAGGGATTTCCAAGGAAGTGCTTCCCAGATCAATGGAAGGGGAAGAACGGTCTTTACTTTGCAGGATTCGCAAAGAAAGGCCTGGCCGGTGTATCTATGGATGCTAAGAATATCGCCAAGGACATCAGGAAGGAATACTATGGTGGTGGGAATAACTAACAATACTTAATCAGACAAAGCTTGTATCTGACGTGCTAGGCAATTCTTAATAATTTTTATGTCGAATTGAACATAGATCCGACAAAGCCTTTAACCATTATTATGTAATGCATCATGATAGAGATCATTTATAACATGTGGTTGATATTTTAATGCTAGCAGCATATCAATTGGCTTTTACTTTATCCTTTACTATCCATTCAAAAGAACTACTTATTCCGAACATCTCTACTTACATAACCAAGACATCCAATACATATATAATTTCAAATGTAATTATGATCGAGGATGAATGTTTAAAGCTATAATACAAGTGTTACCATTGAAGAGTATGGTATATTCCAATTTGTTTTACTTAAATAATTATAATATTTTGAGATGACACTAATTGTCATCCATTTCAAAAATCAAAGTCATACCACTAAAACTAATCGATTCTTTAATCTAGTTCAAAGGAGCCTCCCACATCTCTTTGTACGCATGTTGTTGCATGTGTGATATCAATTATTAAATGCGGAAATACGTATGTTTGACAATGACAGGTCGTTTGGATCAGATGCTTCAATATTCCAAATCTTGATTCCTAAACCATTATCAAGATTGATGTTTGATGGCTAGTGATTTGGCACGACATCAATGGTGACAAATAGACAATACCTAACTCTTTGGTTTTTGTTGGATTCAAAAATTCATGCGTCATCAATATTCAAGATGTTGACTAAGATATTTGTACTATAGACATTTTGACCACACTACTGCTATAATCATATGACCATTGATAGAAAACATTATGTGATTTCGGGGTTTTTTAATCATCATTCCAAAGAACCCTTAAAAGTTTAGCAATGTTATTATCAAAACCAACAACTGATCCACATCAGTTCATGTATAGTCATTTGTACCCCTGAAAAACTAACTATCGTGTTTACATGTGATTTCATTGCTATGATGCAAATATAGACACTAATTGAATGGACCACAAAATCATGATTAGGATAAATGATATAAAGGCTTTATCATATACAAGGATGTTCATTTATATAGTATACTACTAGTCAATATCATTTATGTTGTGGTTTTCTCTTTTACTATAATTTTATGAATTTTCCCTTTGTAAAAAATTTCTTGGTACAAATGTTTCGAATGTTACATGTGAACATAAATGTCTAAATTAACATCAAAAAGTACCAAAATCCCTATCATAACCACCAACATCACTATCAAATAATCTATTTAATTTTAGAAAAGCAAATAGCCCATCTGGGTACAACTTAATGTGTAATCAAGCATGGTTGAATATGTCTATTTTTAGTAATTCTATCAAAACTAGAAACATGACTTCCAAAAATGAGAAAGAAAGCAAGTTTCAAAAGTTAGAATAGAAATAATCTCAAAATTTGCATCTTACACTTAATAGTTTTACACATTAGAACAATAGAGGTATTAGATATGTACATACAATCACAAAATAATGAAATGAATATATATAACCAATGATAAATATTTAGTATCAATTACATATAAAATTATGAATACATTTCCCCTACTAAGTTTGCCTAGCTTTTTTCGTATCTTGTGTTTTGACTTCATTGCCAAACTTTCTGAAAATATCTTTCATGCGATAATGTTATTATGTATTTCATCTAAATAATTTAACAGTTTGGTACTTATAGAAATTTATTAAAAAATTTAAAAGTCTATCATCACTACTACAGAAAATGCTTTTTACAACAGTTCATTTTTCCATTTTACAACATGTGTTAACCGTTGTATTAGATCGCGTGGTCTTATGGGGGGTGCTTTATACAACATGTGATCACATGTTGTAATAGATGTATTTTATACAACAATTAAAATATGTTGTCTTTTGATGAATGGCCTGTTGTAATATGGGTATTTTACACAACATGTGGTGCACCCGTTGTACTATATATACTACAACAGTTAAACCCCGTTGTCTTTTGCTATACACACACATTGTAATATGGGTGTTTTTTACAACATGTGGTTTATCCGTTGTAATATATATTATACAATAGTTGAAGCATGTTGTCTTTCACTAAACACACCTGTTTTAATAGGTAGGTTTATTACAACATGTAGTGCACCCATTGTATTAGGTAGGTTTATACAACAGTTGAAGCATGTTGTCTTTCCATACATTCAACTGTTGTAATAGGGTTGTTTATACAACATGTTGCATGTTTGTTGTAATATACACATTTTATACAACAGGTTATGCATGTTGTAGTTCACTGGAAACACCTGTTGTAATATGTGTGTTTTTTCCAAACACACCTGTTGTAATAGGTATAGATAACACAACATGTGTTGTTTGTTGTAGTGTCATACATTTTACAACATATCATTGATTGTTGTCTTTGATTCGAGTTTGACAAGTCTTATATCTAACAAATTTTATTAATCAAATTAATTATGTTATTAATAAATTGTAATAAATATGAAATTATACTTTTTTTATTTCACAAACAATTACATAATTGAACAAATTTTCCATCAAACCTTGAGAGAAACTCATACTAAATTTAATAAATATTCTATCATCCATACAAAGATTGAATAATACAAAGTGATGAGTATCCACTCTAGAATCGAACTAAAAACAAACAAACAAAATTTCACATTGGTCTGTGCTAAAGAATAAATGTCTCCCCCTCATGTCACGTAATTTTATGTGTTCTCAAGAACACATGTCGCCCACTCATTTTGGACCTTGTCGATTTCTTCTTGGTTAAAGCAACTTCCAATATACTTTGAATAATACTGCAATATTCATATGACAAATATATCAACATATTGTCTTTTTCAATTTATTTAGAAATTTGAATGAACTAAAAAAATATAATGATTAGTAGCTTACACATTCAGGAATATTTCTAATTCTTGCATCAATGATGTCTCTCATGTAATTCAGCACATAATACCCGCAATCTGTGTTGTTTGGCTGTTTAGACACTGTATAAAAATATAAATTTATTATCCAAATAATTGTGAGAACTTGTTAGCAAATAAGAGGATGGAAGTATAAAAAAACTAATATAATGTATGCGTATACATAATCAAATTTAAAAAATGGCAAATTGCTGCTTGATGTTAATGCATGATATATATATATATATATATATATATATATATATATATATATATATATATATATATATAAGAGATATAATGCTTGAGGATAAATGGGAATATACAAGGAGGAGTAACATGTTAAATCAGACAAGAGAAACAACATTGACAAGCAACACTATTAAGAATATAATTTATTAAACATATTAACAACAATACAAAATACATCCATTAATGTTAATTGGCGAACTATTAGTTTACACTAATTTTATAATGATTAAATAAGAAACTGATATCTATGAGTAACAAAATTCTTTAGGATCTATAATGAATAGTATACTTTGTGACATGTTAAATAATTTTATATAATTCATAAACAATTACTTAAATGTATTATAAATATAACAAGTACATAGTTGTATGGTTAATGAGGAAAAGTAAACCAATATCTATAATTTTTTGTATACTTATGGAATACCAAATACTTTATAAAGTATATATAAATAATTAAGTATGTAACAAATATAGCAAGTACATATGTAATATTAAAACAAAAAACCAATATCTATAATTAATAATATACTCCATGGGATATCAAATAGTATTATATTATGTATAAATAACTAAATGTATAATGTATATAGAAACAACATAGTCCATATATGTATATGTTATGTGTGCGGATTTATGCTGATTCTTTTCTATTATGAGTGTAATGTATGTTAAGAAAAATAACTTCAAATGAAATATGATAGTCTTAGTAGTACATGGTTTCACAATAAATTAATTAATAACGTTTTTAATATATTTGTATTGTTTTGAATTTTTATGCATCAATCAATATTTGTTAAAATAATGTAATTGCATGTATCTTATGATATTAATTCTTTAAATTATACTTCTATTCGCAAGTTGTGCAGATATTACTCCTCTAAATTATACATATTTTTTTTCATCATGATGTCAAAGATAACATAATTTTTATATTTAAATTTCCAACGCTACATAGAAATAACAATCATAATAATCTAGTGAATAATATATTGTCACTACATTTATTGGGTTTATTAGGTAAAATTAATAAATAGGTTTAACACCATCATAAGTATCTTTATTTAAAATAAATTTCTATAGTGTTGTTTTTAAATTTTTAAATAATAATAGTAATTTTGACATTGTACTACTTATATATTCAATTTTCTTAGCTTTATGTTACTTTTTAATTACTTGAGTTGTCAAGCTCATCAAGTAGGAAATTATTTGTTTGATTAAAAAATATAATAATCCACACAATCAATATTGAACACTAAATTGATGTGTTTTTTAAGCAACCTATATTTATGAAAAAATAATTTAATAGAATAGTTGGTGTTATAAAAAAGATTAAATCTTTTCAATATCAGATACCACCATTTCAAGCTCATCTTTAATGTTAGAAAATCATAAATGTATGTAGCATATTATAATATACATATATAATAATCCATATACATAGATCTAAAATTAAGTACTCCACTAAGTAATGAGTTATTTCCTCAACTTCTTTTTTTATTTATATAAGATACATCTATTTTCTTGCCTCGATCCAAGTAAATAGGTCGATTGAGACATATTGACACTCAATATGAATTCCACTTATGTACTTAACATAATTTTATATGTGCCCCCCCATTAGGGAGCTGGCTTCGCCACTCGCAACATTAATGTTTTAAAGTTTCCTACCACTATGTGTGATTCTTCATTCTAATTTTACAAAGGTGAAAAAAATCCAATAAAAGTGGGCACATCGTTAAATGTGTTTAATTTTTGGTAGGTGAGAGAAGAAAGGCATTAGAGTATGGAAATACACCCTAACCAATAAAATTAATCCAAATAATTTTCCGACACAAATAATTGATAAGTTTTGAATAAAATCTAAAATCCTCGCATAAACAAGTAATGTTTGCAATTATACTAGCAACTTGTCTTGAAGATTATTTTTAATTAAGTTTCTGATCTATTGGATAAAAATACTAAATAAACATGATGGAATAAAATATTAATTTTGAACACAATATAAAATTTTATAGTTTTCATCTTGATTGTTTTTTCTACTAAATTGATATAGCATAAACATAGTAGAAAAGAGAGATATCACACATTTAAAAAGAATAAATATTAGCAAAGATATCAGTAAAGATAAAAAAAATATAAGACTGGTTAAGAAGTATTCTACCAAATTCACTTTTATAAATAAAGAAGGGAACTCGATGCTAATATTAGACATTTTCTTAACTATAATGGCATTCTAACTAGTATTACAAATATAAGAAAATGTTTATTACTAGAAACATCATAGCTTGTTATATGCATATAATTCCAAAGTAATCAATGAAACAAATATCAATATTTTTTCTTTATGTTCTTTTACGTCGAAAAACAATTAAAAGTAGAACTTGAACAAGACTTGTTGAAGGATTGCCACTTTCACTTCCATCTTTCTCATGTCAAGGATAACTGATCACAAACAATAAAGATTTAATCTTCACATGACATAAATTTGGCATATATGTTCATTTATTAATGTGAGTAATCGAGAATGAACTTGTTTGGGCTACAACTATGGTCACCAAAAATTAAATAATTTTTTATATAGTGGTCTTATATCAGAAAAAATATGCTACATTTCTAATAAAAATGATGAAAAGTTGTTCTGTTGGTAATGCATACCTTGTCTGTCCGATATTCTTCCTTTAGCACAGTAGGTCAAGAACGAAATAACTTTATATTTGCACTTGCACAGTCTAAAATTAAACCACCGGACAGCAAGTTCAGAAGTAAACGATCGAACAGTATGTCCGGAAACGACGATCAGACAACAACTCTAGAAGAGAACTCCAATACGGTATTTACAGAGAAGCAAGTAGCAAGTTTTATTATATGATAATACATAACGGGAGCACTCAACAGCCCTCAGATAACGTGGATGATGGTAGAAAATGAAACAAGGGTTAGAGGAGAGATACATTCGAGAAAGAAACATGAGAACAGAATTGAACCGGAATGGACAAAAGCTTTGGCGGCTGGAAGACGATGGCCAGCAGGTGAGCCAGCAGTCTGTACTTTGTGCGGAGCGAAGAACAGTGATGATTTGTGTTAGCGGACGGCCAGCTGTAGCCCTGGGCATATGTGCTCGGCCTACGGCGGTGGTTACGTCATAGCATAATGCAGAACTGATGAAGTTGACGGAAGGATGGAGCATAGACAAGAAACTACTGGAAGGATGGAGTCCCTGCGGCCGTCGGGTGCGAGAAGAAACTAGTGGAAGGATGGAACATCGACGTCTGTTTCCCTCTCCCTAACTAATCCCCACGTTTCCCTCTCCCTTCATCTATACTCTTCATCTCTTCAACTAATCCCACATTTTCAAGCACCTCTCCACCCGCTCTCTCCTCTCCATATCTCATTAAAACTCTATTCTCTCTAACTTCTTTACAAAAACGAAACGTTTCAAAACAATAAAACACCACATTTCTTCGTCTCTTCCTATTTTCCTCTCAAAAAATTCAAATGATATTGTTGTTTCCATCATTCACTCATTCAATCACATTTGCCCACAATTATCTCCATCCACATTCCAACAACTCCTCCCACAATTATCTTCATCACTCAACCACCCAGTAAATAAATAAGGAAAACAATTTTATATTTAATTTTTCCGTTTTACCTTTCAATGACTATGTGATCCATGCAACTTGATTCATAGTAAGCCAAACATTTCTTTTTATTGATTCATTTTTCACCAAAAAATGTTCACGGTCCCTCTCCCCGGTTCTCTGCATGATATATCTAATATTTTCGATCCCTCTCCCCGGTTCTCTACAAATAGATTACGAATGAAAAATATGTTACATAATGTGTTTGATGTACTGTTTAACTAAGAACATTCGTGGTTATTATTTTAAATATAAAATTTTTGTGATAAAAAATATAGTATTTAAGCATATTAAGTACTTGACTATTTTTTCATCCAATGTAAATTAAATGTATTCGGTATGGCACATGCAGGTGCATATGTGTGTTTACTAGTAACAGAAAAGAATGAGTATAAATCCGAACACATAACATATACATCTATGGACTATGTTGTTGCTATATACATTATACATTTAGTTATTTATACATAATATAATATTATTTGATACCCCATGAAGTATATTATTAATTATAGATATTGATTTTTGTTTTATTATTACTATTTACTTGCTATATTGGTTACATACTTAATTATTTATATATACTTTATAAAGTATTTGGTATTCCATAAAGTATACAAAAAATTATAGATATTGGTTTACTTTTCCTCATTAACCATACAACTATGTACTTGTAATATTTATAATACATTTAATTAATTGTTTATAAATTATATAAAATTATTTAATATGTAACAAAGTATACTATTAATTATAGATCATAAAGTATTTTGTTACTCATAGATATCAGTTTCTTATTTAATCATTATAAAATTGATGCAAACTAATAGTTCACCAATTAACATTAATGGATGTATATTTGCTATTGTTGTTAAAATGTTTAATAAAAATACATTACTATTTAATTATGTAACAATGAGATGTATTTATAAAAATAAAGAAATGACACTTATTTCATATTGTTTACCCTAATTTAATGTGTTTATATTTCTAATTCTTACATAAAATCATATTGATAATAAAGTTATTTATAAATAACATTTACATAATTTGAAAATAGGTTAATAAGCGTGTGAAGCAGATAAAATATAAAAAGAAAAATTAACTTTGATACCATGCTATATTTATAAAACATATATATGTTAAGAAAACAGGTCAAAATATCTACCTAGAGTGAAAAACTGTCATTCACATGACCACACAAAATAGGATTTTGATCAACCTACCAATCAAATAAAAATCCACCCATATTGCCAGCAAGGTATAGCGTGTTGTGTGATAATGGTCTTTTACAACATGTAGCTAGTACATCAGGTGATATCATGTTGTGTAATAATGGTATATTACAATGGTTTAATTTACGTTGTGTAATGGCGGTCTATTACAACGATTTGTTATGTATGGATATTACAACAGGTCACAACATGTTGTGTAATTATAATATATAACAACAGGTTAGAGTCTGTTGTCTCATGTCGGGATATAACAACGAGTTTCAATATGTTGTATTATGGTGGTCTAGTACAACATATACCAAATACAACATGTAAAGGTCTGTTGTATAATTAATACATACTACAACGGGTGAGTCTATGTTGTGTAATGATGGTCTATTACAACATGTGACTATTACAACAGGTCAAAATATGTTGTATAATTAACATCTTTTACAACGGGCTTGAATATGTTGTGATACTATAGCCTATTACAACACTTTAGTAGTTGTTGTAGTATCCCCCTATACTACAACATGTTTGGCATGTTGTAAATGACTTGTGTTGTATAAAATATACAATATACAACACAAAAATAAGTTTGTTGTGATAAGTATGCTAACTACAACACAATCATCAGAACTGTTGTCTATCTCCTGTTGTAAAAAGAATTTTATGTAGTAGTGCATTTTAAGAGTAATGAATATTATAGTCTGATATACCATCATATTCAATGTAGAGGGTTCTAGAATAAAATCCAATGTAACACTCTTCAACAAAATCTGGCACAAAAATTAGAAGATTAATAGCCATGAGATTAGACATGTAGAATACAATAATAAAATCATAATTTATCAATAAAGTTAGCATCCTATTGTTGTACAAATTTTATTATATGTGAGTTTGTTATCGTCTTGTTTTGAAAGTAATATTATATATGAATGTGTATATTTGAAACATACACAATATTTATTAGCATAATAAATGTATATAGTATATTCAACAACCAACATGCAATATATAACATAAACACACATTATTCACACAAGTAATATGATTATATATGTAGACATTATCATGGTGCATTATGATTTATCAACTCCTAAAATCCAAATAAATAATGCAATGATGGGTTTAAATGTCATACGATAAATATACAATGTACACATTTCTCACTAAGGATTCAATTTGGCTTGCCTTGTCAATATTTTAATTCTTTGATGAACACATTGTTTTGTACACTCTAATAGATTGTGGAAGGAATTCTTTTCAAATTAATGAAAGAGGAAAAAAAATATTTTCATTGAAGGACTTACCAACAAAGGTCTTTATAAATATTCAAGACTGCGCATAATATCTCCAAGGACACTAGGAAGGATTAATAAGGTGGAAAATATAAGATGGAAGGCGTCCCACATGACCGGTTCACCTTCACGTGCATACTCAAGGCATGTGTTGGGATCGGTTCTATAGAAAACAAACTAATAGCACTAGTTCCCTCATATTTCTTTTGTTTTTGTTCTTTTAGAAAAAAAAATACTAGACTAATGGTGATAATACAACATATTAGACATAACATCATACCGGACTAGAGAACTCTATTATAAAAGAAAACAAATTAATGATACTACTTCCATCCCAATTTCTCATATTTTCTCTCTATAAGAACAAAATACTAGACTAGAGATAACAACATAACCTACCAGAGATAATAATAATCTGCAACAACTATAACAACTCAATTCCAAAAAATAAATTAATGGTATTACTTCCCCTTTTTTCTTAATACTTTCTCTCTTTAAAAAATAAAATATGAGATCATGGATAAAAACACAACTGACTAGAGATAACTACACATTTGACTAGAGGCAACAACACAATACATTAGGTATAACAACAAATTTATGAATCTACTTCTCTTCTCATTTCTCATATTTTTCTCTCTCTATAAGAAAAAAATACTAGGCTAGAGATACAACTTACTCTATCAGAGATTGTAATAATTGTACCAGCTGTTACAACTCAATCACAAAAAAAATTGCACTACTTCACTACTTTGCCTCATATTTTTCTCTCTCTAAAAAGTAAAACTTTAAATCAAGAATAATTGTTAGTATACTTGATTAGTTGGACTTAGGCCCGTTGCATTTTCCCTTTTTCTATTTAACACGTGTACTCCCTGGCTCCTATATATAGGAGTCTCAACACTCTTATTTGACTTATGGTATTGAATACAACCTTCCTCATGGTATCAGACGCAATGTGTTAACCCTAAATCCTCCCTACTATTTCCTCTCCTCCTGTCTTTCTCTTTTCCCAGTGTCGATGACAAGATGGCCTTGAGAGTTCAAATGACCAGGATTTAGTTACGTGAAGGTGTTGATTGCTCTCCGATTCTGAGAATTCTTCCTTATATGGGAAGTATACAATGAATGTGGATATAAAAGACTAGTCTTTATTCATAATTCTATTGTCACTGGTCTCTCCTTCATGGAGTAGTGCTCGCAGTCATCATGGATGCAAAGAACTGGTTCTCCTAATTACAATCAACACATGTTCTAAAAAAAGTGTTATTTCAAAAGTACACTTCTATTGATTTTGCTACTGGTTGCTCCATCTCAAGCAGAGGCAGTCTCTTCTTTTTTCTCTTTTAAATTCCAAATTCCAATTGTTGGTTCTTGAGTAAAAAAACGAACAAAAGAGTCAAAACAAAAGACCATGTGCTGAATTATAAAGCACTAAAAATAGGGCCAAACTTTTCATCTTCTTTCTCTCCATGTGATTCCCCTAATCTACATGGCAGAGTGCTTTAATTAAAAATTAGGGATTTTATTTTCATGTATCCTATAGTGCAATTAGTTCGGTAGAGCTTTTCATTCTTTCTATCGAGTACCATTCCGGTAGTGTCAATCCTCTTTCTACTGAGTTCCATTCCGGTAGTATTTTTGTTCTATTTTGTTCTTGGTACCGTGCCACATTTCGGTGCCTTCTTATTTTTTACTTCTATTTGTACCGTGTTATATTTCGGTACTTTTGTTTCTATTTGTATCGTGCTAATTCTGGTACTTCTCTTTCTATTTGTATCATGCCACTATATTAGGTACTTTAATCACCTCATCATGGGTGATGATGTTAAGCCAACAATCATTTACAATGATATGCCGCACATATATGCCATTAAAGTTAATGATGACAACTTTCTTTTATGGATGAATGTTGTGCAAGTATTTCTGAAGTTTCATGGTAAACTCAAATTTATCACTGATGATTCACCTGCGGTTCTTGACAATGTCTGGGTGACAGGCAACAGTCAAGTTCTCTCATGGTTCCGGATGTGCATGGAGCCAGAGATGATTGTCAAGTACATATGACATCGTAACACCAAGACTATGTGGGAGTATATGAAGCATTTCTTCACTCAGGATGACAACTATCTGTGCATGTACAATATTATGGACACGATCTTCTTTGGACAACAAGGCGAGCGACCCTTATTCAAGTACTTTGATGCCATGAAGGCCCTAGTAAACCAGCTAAACTTCTTCTCTCCGACAAAGTCCGCTAAAGTCACCAAGGAACGGGAGATTTTCCTCACTGGGAACTTCCTCAATGGGTTACATCCTCAATTTGATGATGTTTGACAACTACTCCTATTTGGTGTGACCCTTCCATCTATGGACCTGGCATATGCATGCCCGGATCAGTCTGAAATTCTTGGTCCTCACATTTCTCCTAATCTAGGGTCTAAACCTCCATCAACAATGGTTGTGGTGGCCAAAGGTCATGATCGTGAATGAGGCCAACGCCTAAAATGCACTTATTGTGGCAAACTGCGCCACACTAAAGATGTATGTCACTTGAAGCATGGATATCCAACACACTATAGCAGAGGACGTGGCAGAGGCTCTACCCATGTTGCTCAAGCACCTGCCCACATTGGTCAACCATCTACCCCGACAATTGGTCGTGCACTTCCTCCACCACAAGCATCTTCTCACACTTCTCATGTCTCATTATCTCATGAGGAATACAAACACCTTTGACGAGATGTGCAATATTATGGGGATTCTCCCCTCCACAATAGTATTAAAACATCCACCTCATCAGATAGGCAAGTCAGGGATTTACCTACTATCGGTTCTTCTGCACATCTAGCCACTGCTTCTCAAGATAACTTTGGGGCATCCATAATTGTTGTAAGTTCTAATTGGATTATGGATTCCAGTGCAAATCAACATACGACTAGTATGCCCAATGTTTTAACCACATCTAATTCATTTATCATTCACTCCTCTATCACCATGGCAGATGGATCAATTAAATGAATAACTTGGTGCAACATTGTTCCTATCTCTTCTGAAGTCAAGTTTACTGTTGTCCACTTTGTTCCAAACTTTCCATACAATTTGATGTATGTAGAAAAAATTGTCCATTCTCTCAAATATTTCATAACTTTTGGTCCATCTAGTTTTATTTTACAGGATTGGAAAAATTTAATGATGATTGGGCAAGGAGTACGTGATAACACCAAATTTTGTGATGTTTTTGGCCCTTATTTCGTTGTCAAATCTTCCCTTTTCAATTGATTTCCTCTCATTTTTGTCATGTTTTTGAATAAACAGGTCACGCTATGCTCTTAACTCAATTTTATCATCTTTTGCAGAGTTTTCCTCGATTTTCAACTCATTTACCAGCAAAGAGGCCCGTCCCGGCCCACGAATGTGTTCCACCTGCATCGGGCTTCTCACCAACCAGTCGGCCGATACGCTCGCTGCCCGACACAGGGCAGCACGATACACTACCGCGCGACATGAGGGTGTCGCGTAAGAAGGAGCGGACGAGAGATACGCCATTTACCCGACAGGGAGCCAGCCTCGCCACGACTGCTGAAGCGTGTCGCGTGATACAGGCCACCCACCGACAGGCGCCACTCGTCACGATGACCGACACGCTCCCAGCCCGACATCCTTGTGTCGGGCGATACGCATATCGGGCATCTCTGAATTCGAGATGATAGAGCTTATGAAGGAGACGTGGCGTCCGGAGAACCGTAACTTCCCCCAACCGCTGCCTATAAATAGCAGTTATAGGACTCTGATGGGACAGGTCAGAATTTCTCGAAAGCTAACTTGGGAAAGCATCTAGAGCTAGCGTGTCGTGCCTCAGAGGTGTATCGGGAAATACTAGGTGAGCACTTCCCTGACCCGAGAGGGAGGGAATGGTTCACTTAGGGTCGGCCCCGGGCACCGCTGTAGACCGATATCGGCCAACAAGGACACCTGATATGAGTACTCGATACTCTAAGTAAAACTCTGGCCCGACACGATACCAAGCCCGATACACATCACCTGTCACAACAAGTCGCCCGAGAGGGTGCCGCCCGACACGATCGTATTGGGCATGAGCGCCCTACACGATACGTACGCCCATCATGAGGGTGTCTCCCAAGAGGGTGTGCTGCCCGACATGGGCATATCGGGCAAGGCTTCCGCCTGGTATCAGGCTGGAGGGGTCTTGGAGATCTGCTACTGCCTGTCGCCCTTCTAAATCAAGAAGGCGACATTTATCTTTTCTTATTTCAGTCATTTACTTTCTTTACTTATGCATTGTAATCAAACCCTTTTATGCTAATGGAATTAGAAGAGTTTTAATTATCTGCTGCTTTATGTTTGGTCTCTTTTGTTGTATGATTGTTTTGTTTAACATCTGAACTCTAGCTTGTACGCTTGGATCACGTTTCGACTAGCTATCGAATCATGTTTTCCCGTTGCAACAGCCTCGAGAGAGGTGGTGTGGCTCTAGTGTTTGGTCTGATACGGGAGTACGAGAGTGCCCAGGATCGGAGTTGCTTTAGTAACCTTTCCGCTCTGACTTAAGACCAACAGCCTCGAGAGAGGTGTTGATGCTTAGTTAGAGGTACCCGCTTCGAGAGAAGGGGTACAGGATGTTTTCTACTGCCGCTTGTTTTACCGAAGCTTTCTCCTTCGTTCCTTACTAAAGGCAATAGTTTTATCTCTTTGTTTCCATTGTGCAAAAATCCTAAAAACTGATAAACCTTTAAAAACCTAACTTTTTCCTCGTAGCTCCAGTTAGAGATAGTTTTCTTTTATTTTATCGATCTTAGCATGTTGTTCCCTTGGGGAACTTTATCATCTCCTTGCCCTTACCAGAGTGTAACGTGTCGATTCCACATTCGTCAACACTACCACCCTTGTCCCTGTGTTCGACCCCGTATATCTACTTTGACTATGTAAATAAATTTGTGGGGGCCTAGAAGGTTTTAAGTTATATATTTAAAAGTCCGAATACTTCGAATCCGCTCCCTTTTGGACGCGCGATTTAGGCCGGTCAACTTTTTGGCGCCGTTGTCGGGGACAAGACAAAACGGTACTGTTAACAAATCTGAATCCACTAACTACACCCCAGTGCCTCAAGCTTAGAAATGAGCTTGATAGCACTCCACAACCCAAATGACACTAACCTTTTCGCACTAACCTTTTAGAATGTACTAAGCTTGACAGCACTTTTTCTTTTAGTTTTTTAACTTGAAATGAGTAGTTCGTTATATTAATACATGTTATCTAACTTGATTTTACATTATATTCAGGTATTCAGGGAAGAAGCACTTCGCTCACTTGAACGCCATCCATGCCGCCTCGCGTTGAACAACCTCTTTCTGAAGAGGAGTGAAACGCGAGATTGGGACCGCACCACCCACCTCCTCCTGGAACGGAGGAAGAAGGAGATGACTGGTATGATGGGAATCCTCAACATGAAGAACCTAATGCCGAACAATTTGAGGATGATCAACATCACAAGAGACGTCGACATCACTGAAGACGTAGAAGGAATCAACATAATCAGGAATAGAACCCTGGAGACAGTGACAGTGAAGATTCTAACGAAGAAGAAAAGACCCTTAGAGAGTTGGCTGCCACAAAAGCCAATAACTCAAGATGTCCTGTTATCATCCCGAGGTTCAATGCAACCAACTTTGAGCTGAAACCATATGTTATATCCATGATCCAGAACAAGAGCTTCAGAGGGAATTCAAAGAATGATAATCCTTACCATCATCTAGATGCCTTCAAGAACATCTGTGATACGAGTAAGATGCGGGGATTCCCGCAGGAGGTCATTTACTATAAGGGGTTCATATTTTCCATAGAGGACAAGGCTTTATCTTGGTACATCAGACTTCCGCACCAAGCTCTTAACGGATGGAATGCGCTAGCAGATGCTTTTGTCAACAAGTTCTATCCTATCGAGAAAACGGTCAGGAATAGACAAAGGATCACGTCTTTCATGCAGAAGCCGAATGAGAATCTACATGATGCCTGGGAACGATATCAAGAATATCAGAGGGACTGCCCTCATCACAACTATAAGAAGGGTTTCTTGATAACTACCTTCTACAACGGTCTAACACCTGAGGAAAGGGTTTCGCTGAATGCAGTATCAGGCAGTGACTTTCTGGGGAATAAGCCTAGCAGATTCGAAAAGATCATCAAGAATATGGCTGAGTTGCAAGCCGGCACCGATTACGATAGATCAGACAGGGGACATGCTAAGAAGGCTAGTGAAGGACCTTCATTTGAATCCAAAGCTCTAGAAACGATCACCTCTCAGATCCATAGGATAGCCACTGATGTCAAACAGCTGAAAGAATCAAGTGGGAAGGGGAAGAAACAAGTTGAAAAGGTCATGAAATGTGTCACCTGTGGAGAAGGTGGACATGGGGTAGATAATTGTATCTACACCCGACCTGACGAGTCGAGCAAAAGCGAATCTGAGGCTGAGTAAGCTGAGAATGTCTCTTTCGTTAATTTCAAGAGGTCGGATCATCCTGGTTTTAGTTATGGCAACAAAGATGCGGTCGAAAACTTGCATCAGCTGCATGACCCCGCCAAGCAACCCCAAGGTTTTGAGAAAAGAGGGGGGGCCTGGTCAGTTCACCAGAACCTCTTCTTTCTAGGCAAATAAGGCAAATTTCCAAGGTCAAGGAAAGTACCAAGGTCGCCAAGCGGCAAACACCAGTCAAGGTCAAGGTCAAGCCAAGGAGCAAGGTCAAGACAAGGTTTTGAACCAACCAGACTTGGTTGGCCAGTTGTTCGATTTTGTAAAAAGTCAAGATACAATTAATAACCAGCTGGAGCAAAGTGCGCTTTTAAATTCAGGAGTTCTGAACACAATGTAGGTCCAGATGGCAGACATGCAGACGCATCAACGCCAAATCGATCAGCAGTTGGCCCAGATGGCCGAATTGATAAAGAATCCCTCGTGTAAGATACCCTCCAACATCAAATCTGCCAAAATGACAGTGCTGAGATCCGAAAGGACAGTGGAACGTCATGAAGAAGCTAGACCAGAGGAACCTGAATCGAAGACTGTGGATGCAAATCCCATAGAAGACAACAATCGACAAGATCATGATAGAGAACCTAAACTAAGATCCCTTGAGGAGTTATCTGGTAAGAGAAGCCCTTACTCTCCCAAGTTGCCTTTTCCTTACAAGTTGATAAAGGCACACCTTAAGAAGCGCCACGAGAAGTTCATGGAATCGATAAAGAAACTTCATCTCGAAGTACCTTTTTTGGATGCTCTAGAAGAGATGTCGACTTATGCTAAGTTTTTTTAAGATTTGATTACCAAGAAGAGAAGAGGAGGAAGAATCAAAACTGTGCATCTAGCAAGTATGTCCTCTACTTTTGTTAAATCAGATTTTCCCAACAAAAAGAAATATCCAGGGGCTTTCACCATTCCTTTCGCCATTGGAGATATTGTCGAACGAAAAGGTCTTGTCGATTTAGGGGCTAGTATCAACCTCATGCCCCTAAGCTTCGTGCAGAGATTTGGTTTGACTGATATGGTCAAAACCAATATGAGAATTGAATTGGCAGATCATACCTTTAAAAGGCATGTTGGCGTTGTTGAAGATGTACCTATCCGAGTAGGAAGCTTCTTCATTCCTTGTGATATCGTTGTCATTTATACCGTGGAAGACCATGGCTGTCCTATTATATTTGGACGTCCTTTTCTGGCTACATGAAGGGCGTTGATCGATGTTGCTGAGAGGATAATCACTCTAAGGGTTGGAAATGACCAATTAGACTTTAAAGTAAAGGATGCGATGAGAGGACCATCCCTGTTAGAGTCCGCTTACTTTGCGGAAAGCTACAACCAGTTCTGTGAGGAGGTAGAAGAAGATATCCTAATGGTAGACCCTCTTGTGAGGGCGATAAGCAATCAAGATTCTGACTCTGAGAATCCAGAAGTTACGGAGTTTCTTGGCTATATTAACTAGTCTGATGAAGATCTGAGCGACGAGGAAAAGATAATAGAAATAGTTAAATTTGCCTCTCTTGAGGAGGCGCCAGAAGAAAAGTCACCCAAGGCCAAACCTGAATTGAAGCAGTTACCTGAAGGGTTGTAATATGAATTCCTAGATTGAGAGGAGAGAAATTCGGTCATCGTTAATGCCCATCTTATGCAAGATCAGTTTGACAAACTTCTTGGGGAGTTAAGACTCCACACGAAGGCTATAGGATACTCGGTAGAGGATATCAAAGGCCTTAGCCCTGCGTTATGTATGCATCACATTAACTTGGAAGAATCTGCTAAGCCTCTGGCTCAACCCCAGAGAAAATTGAACCAGATGTTGAAAGAAGTTGTAAAGAAGGAAGTAATCAAATTGAGGGATGCTGGGATCATTTACCCGATCAGTGACAGTAACTGGGTGAGCCCGATCCATATAGTACCGAAGATAGGAGGTATTATAGTAGTTAAAGGAGATACAGGCGATGAAGTGGCGGTTCGGACCGTCACAAGATGGAGGATGTGTATTGACTATAGGAAGCTAAACCAAGCCATGAAAAAAGATCATTATCTGCTTCCCTTCATTGATCAAGTTCTTGAAAGATTAGCGCATCATGACTTTTTCTATTTCTTAGATGGTTTTTCAGGATTTTATCAGGTCCCCATCCTACCAGATGACCAAGAGAAAACAACTTTTACCTATCTCTATGGCACCTACGCCTTCAGGAGGATGCCATTCGGCCTGTGCAATGCTCCCGCTACGTTTCAACGCTGCATGATATCAATGTTCTCGGATTTTCTGGAGGATATCGTGGAAGTTTTTGTGGACGACTTTTCTATCTATGGAAAAGACTTCGATACCTGCCTGAAGAACCTATCTCTGGTCTTGCAATGTTGCGTGGAAAAGAGTTTGGTTTTGAACTGGGAGAAGTGCCACTTCATGGTACGAGAAGGCATCGTGTTAGGGCATAAAGTTTCGAGGCATGGCATCGAGGTAGACGTCAGCAAGGTTGAAGCCATATCTAAGCTTCCTCCATCAAAGTCTGTGATGGGAGTGAGGAGCTTCCTCAGACACGTCAGCTACTACCGAAGATTTATAAAAGACTTCTCAAGGATTTCGAAACCGTTGTCAAACCTTCTGGTAAAAGATGTTGAATTTAAGATCTCTCTGATGATTGTCTAATCACTTTTCAGGCTTTGAAGGATGCTCTTGTCTCACCGCCTATCCTTCAAGCTCCAAACTGGGATTTACCTTTCGAGCTTATGTATGACGCCAGCGACTATGCAGTAGGAGCGGTCCTGGGGCAGAAAAAGGATAAAAAGCACCATGTAATCTTCTACGCTAGTCATACCCTAGACGAAGCCCAAGTGAATTATACCACTACAGAGAAAGAGATTCTCACAATAGTCTTCACTTTTGATAAGTTCAGATCTTACCACTTTGGAGCAAAGGTTAAAGTCTACACAGATCATGGGGCTATAAGATACCTCATGCAGAAGAAAGATACAAAGCCCAGGCTGTTGAGGTGGGCCTTGTTACTGCAAGAGTTCGACCATGAGATAGTCGATAAGAAGGGTGCAGAGAATGTGGTCGCCGATCACTTATCAAGGATCGTTATGGAAGGACAGAGGGAACCACCTATTAATGACAATTATGCCGATGAAGCTTTGATGATGATGATTGAAACCAAGGAAGAGAGTTTACCTTGGTTTGCAGATATTTGTAATTATCTTGCCTGCGGAGAACTGCCCCCTGACATAACCTATAACCAAAAGAAGAAGCTCTTCGCAGATGTGAAGAACTACTACTGGGACGATCCTCTCCTTTTTAGAAGATGTGTTTATAACTTGTACTGAAGATGTATTCCTGAAGAAGAAGTCCTGAACATCTGAAAGAGTGTCACGCCTCCCCTTATGGAGGACATATGGGTGGCGAAAGGACCGCTGCCAAAGTACTACAATCAGGTTTTTACTGGCCCTCTTTGTTCAAAGACGCCGCAAGGTATGTAAAAGTCTAAAAAGAGTGCCAATTGATGGGAAATATCGGACGAAGAAATGAGATACCAATGGAAAACTGGGTTGAAGTGGAGATCTTTGATGTATGGGGGATTGACTATATGGGACTGTTTCCCCCATCAAAGGGATATCATTACATTCTAGTGGTAGTGGATTATGTATCCAAATGGGTAGAAGCTATTGCAACTCAAACGTGTAACGTAAGTCAGTGATCAAGTTGTTTGAAAAGACGATTTTCCCTCGTTTCGGTGTACCTCGCATTGTAATAAGCGACGGTGGATCGCATTTTAGAGAAAAATAGTTTGAAGCGCTCCTGCGAAAGTATGGAGTTAAACACAAGATCGCTATGCCCTACCACCCACAAACTTCTGGGCAGGTAGAGGTTTCGAATAGACAAATCAAGCAGATTCTGGAGAAGACTATCAACCGGACGAGATAGGATTGGTCGACAAAGCTTGACGACGCACTTTGGGCCTACAGAAATGCCTATAAAGCGCCCATTGGAACTACTCCTTATAAGTTGATCTATGGGAAATCCTATCATCTACCCCTTGAGCTGGAACACAAGGCCCTTTGGGCGATTAAGTTCTTGAACATGGATCTGGAGAAGGCAGGAGAAAAGAGATATCTGCAGTTGCAAGAACTCGAAGAACTTAGAATACATGCCTATGAGAATGCAGATATCTATAAGAAGAGGACCAAGGTGTGGCATGATGCCCACCTGAGGAAAAAGGATGTAAGTGAAGGTGACAAAGTTTTATTATTTAAATCTTCCATTCGTCTTTTTCCAGGTAAGTTACAAACGAGGTGGTCTGGACCATTCACCGTAGCAAAGATATATCCATCCAGAATGATGGATCTATATGATAAAGATTATCCATCCAAAGTTTTTCAAGTGAACGGGCACAGGGTGAAAAGGTTCTATGAAGACGAAGCTTTCGTTAGAAGGATAGAGATCAACTTGCAAGATATGGATATTGTTGAATGTGAAAAGTGAAGGACCTGGAGCTGTCGAGCTGGCGACACAAACTAAAGCGTTCCTCGGGAGGCAGCCCGAGTTTTACTTTTCATAGAATAGGATGTTATTTACTTTTTTGCAAGAAAAACATTATGAACATTTGGACTGTAATAAGGCCCGAGTCAGTGCATGCGTCACGTACGCTGACTCTTCTGTTTTATGGGCCACCGCTCTGTTTTATGAGCATTGATGAGTAATACTATCTGAGGCCGGGAACTTAACCTTAGGCCAATGATGTTTTACCCATCAATCGCTTTTTCCTTCACTTTGTTTTTGGGTTTTTCATCTAGATCTTGTTCTGAAGACCTTGTATCGGGCAAGTATCCTTTTTTTCCTGAGCGTATCGGGCAAAAACCCATCTGGTGTGCAAAACGTGCTCGTATCGGGCTACAGCATATCGGGCATCGCATCCAACCATGAGCCGTGTCGGCCGACATGCCCAAGGGCGAGCACCTGTGCTGGGCGGCATAAGTAATTACCTTTGATTAGATGGATGGGACTGCTCGTCTCGGGAATGACTTGTCTCAATGGCTGATACGCGTCCCGGATTTACCCATTTTACCCCCGACTGAGATTGCTATATATAGTACAGAGGTTTTACCGTGTCGGGCTACTGCATTTACTATTCTAACTACCCGTGTCGTGCAATAGTTTCTCTCTTTTGCCCCCGTGTCGTGCAACCCTTCTACTCTCATGTCCTGCAAGATAACTTCAGATATCAAAGGTATAGCCCGACAGTCCTATCGTCCTACTTGCCCGACACGAACTTCATATCCCGCACAACGTATCGGGCTGACTACCTTAGTTGATTTCCTTCTATCGCCCGACACATGTGTCGCGTGACACGTCTTTAACACGTGCTTACCCGATACCCTATATAGGGCAATAATCGTGTCACCCATCCGTGTATCGCCTCGCTTGTTCTTGTGGTCGGGCGACACATTTCTTTATCGGGAAAACCCTATCGGGCATTTTGTTTCACGCGACCATATCGCCCGACACACCCGTGTCGGGGAACGGGTATGACATACAGTTTTCTTCGTATCGTCCAATTTGGTATTGCCTAGATCTTCTTTCGATGGACGACACAGTACCTCGTATCGGGCATGAGCCTACGGTGATTTCTTTGAACGCTTTGTATCGCCTGACACAGGCATATCGGGCAAACGTCATATCTTTCAGTTTTGAAGCATGATACGATGGTGTTGGGTAGCTTTGTATCGAGCTGAGCTTTTCTTATCAGACACCGATATCAACTTTAAAACATTTAGGTACTTAATAAACCTTTTTAATGATAACAGATATGGCACGTACAAAGCAAACCGTTGTTCGAGTTGACGAACACGGTAGGAGAATCGACACCGAGGCCGCAGCTGAAGCAACAACAATCGGGCAGAAATGCCCGAATCCAGAGGCAACTGGGCCATCAACGACTGAGAACAGAGCAAGGATGGAAGAAGTAACGGCTCCAACAATAGCTTCAACCGCAGCGGCAGAACCCCTGGATCACACACCAGGCAGGTTCGTGCCTAGAGATAGCGAGCACGGACGCCGGTACTCAGAACTAGCAACAAAAATCTTCAGGCCTAGTAGATTCTGGCACCAATCGTCCTTCCTTCAACTAGGTACCTTTGAAAGCCTGGAGAATGTCCTAGTTGCAGCGGGGCTGCGGAAGATCTGCTTCAGCCGCTCTACCTCCTACACCAAACTCACCAGGGAGTTCATGTCGTCTATCTGCCGGGTGAAGAATACACCTGAGGACGTTGAAGAATATGGCGGAGCAGATAAACTGCAGGGGCAGCTATACAACTCCGAACACGTCTCAGAGGATGCAGTTGGAACACGTGCAAAGCTCTCAAAAAGGAAACGCAAGGCTCGCGCAGATTATGACGATGATGACCGACCTATGGTAGACAGAGAGCTCTTGAAAACACTTGTAGATACTATATCCAAAGAAGATGTCCCCCATAAAGAAGGTGGCTTCATGACTGATGAACCCAAAATACCCACATTCGATCCAGGAGCCACTGGAGAAAGACTTCCACTGATTTTCTCTTTTAGAGATGGTCCTAAACCACCGCACAAGACAAACTATGATAAGGAAATGGATAAATTATGGGATGAATATAACTTATCCTTGAGGTCCATTGATATTTGTTCATACGATAGTGAAAAGTACGAAGAAAAGCAATCTGAAAAAGAAAAAAAATCATTCTATTCATTGTACTCAAGAGAAGCATTCATATACCCTTGATGACGAGTTCGGAATAGTATGTAAATTTTGCTCTGCTGAATTGCTATAAATGAGCAATATACTGGCGAATTTTTCCATCAACTCCAGCATATACAACAAAATGCTATTGTCTGACAGAAAGGACGACTCAAAGTTAGATCAACTCTGCTCTCAAGATTCAGGCCATGGGCTTACTGATTTAACTCATCTTCCCGATTTTAGGCCTGGATTTTCTAGAAATTTTCCTATCTTGGGGGCTACCAAATCAAGAAAAGGTATTGGAAGAGATAAGTGGACTTCTCTGACTAGTTCAATAGATGATGAAAGTTTTTTGAATGCCTAATAGTTTTGGAACTTCTTCCTCGGCAAAAGCACATGACTGATCTCATTGAATCTTGCAATACTGAACCAACATTTGCCTTTTGGTACAAAATTTCTTTGGTAGCCATCCACCCAGCACTCTGTGCTACTGGCAAAATGACTACGGCATCTTCGTCCTGGAATGGATATCAAATAAAGAGACGCTTGACCAGCTCCACCACATCGACTATCACAGCAAACGTGGAGAATATGTGTGGGAGCTTCTATCTGGAAAAGGCACACTCACCTGCTAACCCTCATTGAGTTAACATTACCCTACCTTGTCTACTTCACAACTCTAGGACAGAGTGTGGAGTAAGTTTGGGGGGTACCATGTACCAGTGAGGGAGGTACAAAAAAAATTTCTTCAAACCCCACCCTTTTTGTTCTTTTGTTCTTCTCCTATATCATGCGTACATATACATATACATGCTCATACAAAAAAAATTGCTAATTTTTTTTGCTTATTTTGTCTTCATACATATGTACAAAGACACTATATAGTAAAAACCTGATACGACTTCTCTCCAGTTTGTTTTCTCTATGTCTAAGGTCGTGCAGGTTTTGTTATGATCTTTTCTGAAAAATGCTGTCTCAAATCGACAAAAGACTACGACTTTCCATGCCAAAAATTTCGAAAAATAATCTCGCAACAGCTAAGAGATGTGTATGCAGAAGGAAAAAGCTACCCAAACAGCAACTTGCTTTTGTTTCCCTACCCATCAAAAATCCCAAAAAGAGAGAAAATCCTTATGAGAGTGAATAAAAGCATGAGAGTTGTGCCAAATAAAAAAAAATACACTCTTGTTTTTCCAAAAAGTATCCATCTTTAGTAATGCTAGATCCGTGGCAGTGGTACGTAGGATGTGAAATCACTGCTCTAAAGCCAACTGGCTTGGACTGCAGGGACCACTTACCCGCTAACAGACCCGTACCTGGATGGACTGATGGGAAACAAGAAAAACCCAAAAAGCCTTAAGCCTACCCAAACACACAACTTTCTGTCCCTAAAAGCTGTTTGGTGTGAAATCTAACTTCAAAATCTTACACTCAAGTCTCGCCGAAGCTGAAGAGAAAATTTTGCTTGAATATGGAAGGAAAAATAAAGTTTGTTGTTCGTGGTCATGTGGTATTCTTTTGAAAAACATCTCGATACTCACTCAAACCCCTTGTCTGAAAACCATACCGGTTAATAAGAAGTATCACAAAACAAAGTTTAAAGATTGATTGAGGACAATCAAAATGCTAAGTTTGGGGGAGTTGATAACACCAAATTTTGTGATGTTTTTGGCCCTTATTTCGTTGTCAAATCTGCCCTTTTAAACTGATTTCCTCTCATTTTTGTCATGTTTTTGAATAAACAGGCCACACTACGCTCTTAACTCAATTTTATCATGTTTTGTAGAGTTTTCCTCAATTTTCAACTCATTTACTAGCAACGAGGCCCGTCCCGGCCCACGAACGTGTTCCACCTGCATTGGCCTTCTCACCAACCAGCCGGCCGATACGCTCGCTGCCTGACACAGGGCAGCACGATACACTACTGTGCGACACGAGGGTGCCGCGCAAGAAGGAGCGGATGAGCGATACGCCATTTACCTGACAGGGAGCCAGCCTCGCCACGACTGCTGAAGTGTTTCGCGCGATACATGCCACCCACTGGCAGGCGCCACTCATCACGATGACCGACACGCTCCCAGCCCGACATCCTTGTGTCAGGCGATACGCATATCGGGCATTCCTAAATCCGAGATGATAGAGCTGATGAAGGACACGTGGCATCTAGAGAACCATAACTTCCCCCAACTGTTGCCTATAAATAGCAGTTATAGGACTCTGATGGGAATGGTCAGAATCTCTCGAAAGACAACTTGGGAAAGCATCTACAGCTAGCATCCGAGAGGGAGGGAATGGTTCACTTAGGGTCGGCCCCGGGCACCGCTGCAGACCGATATCAGCCAACAAGGACACCTGATATGAGTACCCGATACTCTAAGTAAAATTCTAGCTTGACACGATATCAAGCCCGATACACATCACCCGTCACGGCGTGTCACCCGAGAGGGTGCCTCCCGACACGATCATATCAGGCATGAGCACCCTGCACGATACGTCCGCCTGTCATGAGCGTGTCACCCGAGAGGGTGTGCAGCCCGACATGGGAGTGTCGGGCAAGGCTCCCGGCTGGTATCAGGCTGGAGGGGTATTGGAGATCTGCTACTGCCTGTCGCCCTTCTAAATCAAGAAGGCGAAATTTATCTTTTCTTATTTCAGTCATTTACTTTCTTTACTTATGCATTGTAATCAAACCCTTTTATGCTAATGGAATTAGATGAGTTTTAATTATCTGATGTTTTATGTTTGGTCTCTTTTGTTGGATGATTGTTTTGTTTAACATCTGAACTCTAGCTTGTACGCTTGAATCACGTTTCAACTAGCTACCGAATCGTGTTTTCCCATTGCAACAGCCTCGAGAGAGGTGTTGTGGCTCTAGTGTTTGGTCCGATATGGGTGTACGAGAGTGCCCAGGATCGAAGTTGCTTTAGTAACCTTTCCACTCGGACTTAAGACCAGCAGCCTTGAGAGAGGTGTTGATGCTTAGTTAGAGGTACCCACTTCGAGAGAAGGGGTACATGATGTTTTCTGCTGCCTCTTGTTTTACCGAAGATTTCTCCTTCGTTCCTTACTAAAGGCAATAGTTTTATCTCTCTGTTTCCGTTGTGCGAAAATCCTGAAAACTGATAAACCTTTAAAAACCTAACTTTTTCCTAGTAGCTCCAGTTGGAGATAGTTTTCTTTTATTTTATCGATCTTAGCCTATTGTTCCCTTGGGGAACTTTATCATCTCCTTGCCCTTACCGGAGTGTAACGTGTCGATTCCGCATTCGTCAACACTACCACCTTTTGGTATGTATGCCCATAGAGCAAGTCATATGATGATTGTAATGGGATACTATGTAAATGATTTGAATAATAATAAAGGCAATTTCTGATCTATATGTTTAAACTGTTACTGAGATGATGGAATATCATGATAGATGTCTAAAGAATGGTTTTACTCAATGACGTATGTTTTTAGGTTCAGGACCTAAACAATGAGATCATACGAATGTTAAGAGTATACATTCTTGTTTAGTCCCTAGTCGGTTGTTATTGTGGAAATAACCATAGACATCAATAACACTAAAGACTAGATTTTGTGTTGGTTGATGACAGAATCTCATTAGTCATGATATAGTAATATCAAACCAAGCACATAGGTTCTTGTTAGAGAACAAGGTACCGGACAGACCCATCGTGAGAGTGACACATGGAACCATGACTTGGTAGTCACAGTCAGCTCTCACAGTGATGGTGGTGAGTGTGATTCTTAAACCTGAAATCACTACACTCAACACATGCCGTTGGGTACACTTTGACATCATCAAATGCAGTCCTGAAACATGGGTTGTTATAAAGGTGATGATTGGGTGGCTTTGACACATTGGGCTTTTGAGGGGTGAGTGATAGATATGGGATTTGTCCCTCTTGAGGGAGTTTGATGTCCTTGGCCACTTGATGAGTAGGATTGAGAAAGGCATGCGCATGCACGTGTGAATCAATATGTGATATTGATGTCACACACATCTCACCCAGTCTGCTCTGAGATCAAGAAAATGAATGAACGTTGATAGGATGAGTGTTCCATGCCTCGAGTTCATTCAAGATATCAGTGAAAAAGGAATTATACATTCACTGTAACACCATTCACGGATTGTAGGATTGAAAGTTGTTCTCCAACTTTCTATTTCACTTGGGTAGCACTGATGTGTGAATAGACACTGCTCTTTGCTTGTGAAATCATAAGTGTTATGGACTTTCACTGCCAACGTGAAATGGACCTCAAGGGTCACACACATAGGATTTAACCTGGAATAGGAGTTTGTCCACAAACGATGTTTAGATTGATTGCTAAAGGAGTTTAGTAGTTCAATTAAACACTTAATCAATTGATAGCTCAGTATCATAGTGTTCATGGTGTTGGACCGATTGATTAGAGTATCGGATTGATTGGAACTGCAATTGACTGATTCTACACAGTCTGCACTCCCAACCGATCGGCTCATGTGATGAACCGATCAGCTGAGCTTGGTGAACTGATCGGCTCAACTGGTGAGTCGATCGGCTCATGACCAGAGTGAAACGATCGGTTCAAGGGTTGAACTGATCGGCTCAACTGGTGCAACCGAGCGAGTTGGAAAAGTGAGATTGGTGAGAAACTTCCTTTTCGTTTCACTTGTCCAATTTGATTGGAACAAAGATTGGTATTTGATATCAATTAGAAACAAACATGGAAAGTCAATTTGAGTTGAACTCATGGATCCGAACGATCGGCTGGAGTGTCCAACCAATCGGCTCATGGATCCGAACGATCAGCTGGAGTGTCCAATCGATCGGCTGGAGGGTTCAGACGATCGTTTTAGGGTTGAAATGATCGGTTCAGATGTCGCAGTTTGTCAGTTTTGTGGAAAATCTCGAACCCTTCTACTCCTACTTTAGTCCCTCATTACCCGGGATAGAGAACCCTGTCCCATGACCCTCCTATATATAGGGGTATTGGGGACTTCTCAAAGCACAACTCAGTGCAACCAGTTTCTCTGTAAAGTTGTCATTCTCTCTGGTTTTGACTACCGAGAGAGCCCAAGCAAGTGCTACCCGATAAGGGAGGCACAGCAAGGGAAAGACAACTGTAGAAAGTGACTGGTGGCAGGAGAGTGTGTCGGTGACTAGTACGCCGACAGGAGGGTGTGACTCCTTCCGATTACTTATGGGACAAGGAGATCGGAGTTCCAGGCAGTCCGTGTGGATGACTACAGAGGCAGGAGACCTATGTCGCTCGGAGGACAACTGTCAATCCCGACAGTCCCGGTGAGACCAGAAGTCATCAGTCCCGGTGTGACCAGGAGCTGCACAGGCACCGTCCAAGACCGGAGGTGAAGACCACACAAGGCCGAGGTACTATCGCCGAGTGAGGCTCGGGACAAGGTATGCATCCACAAACCTTCTTTCCTATTATATAGACGTTGACGCGATTCCTTTTGTTTTGGGTTTTGGGGAGAAAATTTGTGTTTCCGTTGCCTCTCTGCCTCCCGTAAAACCCGACAATGGTATCAGAGCCACGTCAACTATTCTATATTTTAGGATTATCAATGTGATCGATTTTGGTTTGTCGTCTTTATTTATTGCATACGATGCGAATAAAATTGGCTTTGTGCATGTCCAATCCACAAATCCCTAATATACATATATGATATGTAATATTAATGCACTCGATACGCGTCGCCCTTAAACGCGTTTTGTGGTGAATGTGTAGCATGGTTATGGCCTATAAACCCTATATGTATGTATGGTTGTATGTGGTTTCTTGCATCTCGGTCTGCACACCGATTCCCTTCTCCTTTTCCTGATGTAACTCGAAATAATTTGAGAATTCTTTCCCTACCTTTGCTCCCCCCAAATGTAACTCAGGGTTTCACAATTCAATTGTAAATAGGATAGATTTTATTTCTTGTTATGTCAAAGAACGGAGGATGACCTGAGATGACCGATTCGAGGAGTGAGACGAGCAGGTGGTGACTTGAGGAGATGCACGACGACCAGTGAACCGATCGGCTGGAGGCGCCAGTCGATCGGCTGGTGGCACCCGAACGACCAACTTGCTGGCGAGCCGATCAGTCATGGAGATGAGATGATCAAACCCAGAAAGCCAGGCACATATTTCATCCTGTACAGGTTGCATGTGATGTAGACCTGGATGACCGTGATTCTTCTTGGTTCGAGAAATCACAATAGGATGGCCATAATCATTGCTTTTATCATTTTGCATGTTTTCTGTGGGATATAGCATGTATATGATATGTACTATATATTGTGGTGATTGGATATGTATATGTATATAAAAACCAAATCCCTCATTAAATATTAAGTTTTAGATGCCTTCCAAATGTGACACACGTGAAAAGCTTGATCGACTAAGTGTGAGAACGCTCTAGCGTGGTGCACCGTCTATCTCGTGGAAGCGTGAAGGGTGAATGTGTGGGTCTGCCCTAGCAGGGTGCATATTCATCGTGTTGGCTTTGGGTCCGACTTAACAAGGTGATCTAGTACCTTGAGGCATGGAGATGATCATGGCAAAGAGTTGCTTATGACATCTTTCAAGAGTTGCATATGATGCAATTGGCAAGAGTTGCCTACCTGGGAGATATGAGTTGTGGGTGATAGCCCTAGTTGGTCCATGGCTCAGAGGATTTCAGGATCTTGTCCTACTAGAAGATTGTACACTGCAGTCTTCTGAATTGATGGTGAGGGTTGTCAATTTGAGTCAAAATAGTGGGAGCGCAAATTCAATAAAGGCCTAATTAACTATTGTCAAATTTTATTCAAATAAAATCAAAAGGAGTTTTGACAAATGAAATTTTCTCTTGTAGAATGGCAAAGGAATCATCTTTTAAAATGGGAAAATTAATTGAGAATAAATTCCATAACTGGTTGAGGACTGTGAGAAGTGTTCTGCACAATCCAGATATACCAGGAGCCTTTGAATCCACTCTATGTACGCTTAATGCGTTGGTGAAGAAGAAAGAAAGTTCATTGATAGATATCAATGGAACGAAAGGTAAGGGAGAGAAGGGTTCTCTCGCCAAACCAATTTCTTCTACATGGAGAGGATGGAAGGAACGATGGAAGAAGAAGTCAGAGATAGAGATCTCTACTTCTGGTGTATACGTGATAGAGATTAACTTTACTACTTCTGCGTCATGGGTACTTGATACCGGATGCAGATCTCACATTTGTTCAAATGTGAAGGATCTTAAGAGAAGTAGGCCTTTGTGGAAAGGTGAGGTTGAACTACGTGTTGCCAATGGGGTAAGGGTTGCCGCCAGTGCCGTAGGAACCTATGAGTTAACTCTACCAAGTGGGCTAATAATAGAGTTAAAGAATTGTTATTATGTACCTACCATAAATAGGAATATCATTTCCGTCTCTTGTTTGGACATGGATGGATTTGAATTTCTTATTAAGAATGGAAAGTGTTCCATTTCTAAAGATGGGATCTTTTATGGCAGTGCCCCAATGTCTTATGGTCTATATTTGATAGATCTAGAGACAAGTGTATACAACGTAAACACCAAAAAGCAAAAACTCAACAACTAAAACAAAACATATCTTTGGCATTGTCGTCTAGGGCACATAAATGAGAAGCGCATTTCTAGACTCCATAAAGATGGTTATCTAGACTCTTTTGATTATGAATCAATAGAGACATGTGAACCTTGTTTATTGGGCAAGATGACCAAGACTCCCTTTTCAGGTAAAGGTCAGAGAGCTAGTGATCTATTAGGACTCATACATACTGATGTGTGTGGACATTTTAGAACTAATGCCAAAAATGGGTGTCAGTACTTCATTGCCTTCACTGATGATTTCAGTAGGTATGGCTATGTGTACCTAATGAAGCATAAGTCAGAAACCCTTGAAAGGTTCAAGGATTTCATGAATGAAGTACAGAACCAACTTGGTAAAAGTATTAAGGCACTTCGATCCGATCGAGGTGGAGAATACTTAAGCCAGGAGTTTGAGGACCTTCTGTGAGCCCGTGGTATTGTATCACAATGGACTCCGTCTGGAACACCACAGCATAACGGTGTGTCTGAAAGAAGGAATCACACATTGTTGAATATGGTGCGATCAATGATGAGTTTTTTTATCTTCCGATTTCCTTCTGGGGTCATGCTCTTGAAACCGCCGCGTTTACACTTAACTGTGTACCATCTAAATTGGTTCAAAAGACACCATATGAGATATGGTATGGAAAGTGTCCCAATTTGTCTTTTATGAAGATTTGGGGTTGTGAGGCTTACGTCAGGAAAATGTTTCCTGATAACCTTGGACCCAAATCCGATAAATGTTATTTTGTTGGATACCCCAAGGAAACAAGGGGATATTATCTATACCACCCTACTGACAACAAAGTGTTTGTTTCCAGGGATGCTGTGTTCCTAGAGAAGGAATTTATTTCCAAAGGAAGCAGTGGGAGGAAAATAGAGCTTGAAGAGGTTCAAGCCCAATAAGAAAACATTGAACCGGAAGATGTACGAGAGGAACATGGAGATTCACAAGGTGTTGTGGGATCTCAGTGTCCTCAGGTAACACAAGGACCTCGTAGATCTAGTAGGACCCACCTTGAACCTGAGAGGTTTGGATACCTTGTGACTCAGGAAGGTGGTGAGTTGATCATAGATGATGATCCAAATACCTACATAGAGGCTATGGAGGGACCAGATTCTTAGAAATGGCTTGAAGCCATGAGATCCGAGATGGAATCCATGTACTCCAACAAAGTATGGACTTTAGTGGAACCACCCGAAGGGGTAAAACCCATAGGGTGCAAGTGGGTCTTTAAGAAGAAGACCGACATGGATGGCAATGTGAAAACTTATAAAGACAGATTGGTTGCTAAGAGATTTTTACAAGTTCAAGGTGTTGACTATGACGAAACCTTTTCACCAGTTGCCATGATTAAGTCCATCATGATCATGCTTGCTATTGCAACTTATTATGACTATGATATTTGGCAAATGGATGTTAAAACTGCATTCCTTAACGGGAATATAAATGAGGATGTGTATATGACACAACATGAAGGTTTTATAGATCCAAAGAATGCCAATAAAGTCTGTAAGCTGCAAAGGTCAATCTATGGATTGAAGCAAGCATCTCGGAGTTGGAATCTTCGATTTGATGAGGAATTTAAAGTGTTTGGCTTTATTCAAAATGAAGATGAACCTTGTGTGTACAAGAAGATTAGTGGGAGCTCGACTACATTCCTCATATTGTATGTGGATGGCATACTATTGATGGGGAATGATGTCTTAGTCTTAGATAAGGTAAAGACTTGGCTTGGGAATACTTTCTCAATGAAGGACATAGGAGAAGCATCCTACATTCTAGGAATTAAGATCTATAGAGATAGATCTAGAAGGCTTCTCAGATTAAGTCAGAGCACGTACATTGACAAAGTGCTGAAGCGGTTCAGCATGGAGAGCTCAAAGAGAGGCAACATCCCCATGCTACATGGAGTCGCCGTCTCTAGAGCTCAATGTCCCCAATCTTGTGAAGAGAGGGAGCGTATAAATGGGATCCCGTATGCATCAGCCATCAGATCCATCATGTATGCTATGTTGTGCACATGCCCAAATGTCTCGTATGCTATCAGCATGACGAGCAGGTACCAGTCAGATCCCGGGGATGCTCACTGGACAGCCGTAAAGAACATCCTCAAGTACTTGCGAAGGACTAAGGATCAGTTTCTTATTTACGGCGGCGAGGAAGAGCTAGTTGTAAAGGGTTACACTGATGCAAGCTTCCAAACCGATAAAGATGATTACAGATCGCAGTCATGATTTGTATTTTGCCTTAATAATGGAGCTGTGAGCTATAAGAGTTCTAAGAAAGAAACAATTGTTGATTCTACTACAGAGGCCGAGTACATTGCTGCTTCGCATGCAACAAAGGAGGCTGTGTGGATCAGGAAGTTCATCTCTGAACTTGGTGTAGTTCCCAGTAGCTGTGATGCAATTGAGCTTTATTTTGACAATATGGAGCTATTTCACAAGCTAAGGAACCCAGATCACATCAGCGGTCCAAGCACATACTGCGGTGCTTCCATCTCATACGAGAGATCATACAGCGAGGAGATGTGAAGATTTGCAAAGTACCAACTGAAGACAACATAGCTGATCCACTGACTAAGGCCCTTTCTCAGCAGAAGCATGATGGTCATGCTAGGTCACAAGGACTGAGGTTCCTAGGTGACTGGCTCTAAGTGCAAGTGGGAGTCTGTTGGTATGTATGCCCATAGAGCAAGTCATATGATGATTGTAATGGGATACTATGTAAATGATTTGAATAATAATAAAGGCAATTTCCGATCTATATGTTTAAATTGTTTCTGAGATGATGGTATAACATGATAGATGTCTAAAGAATGGTTTTACTCAATGACGTATGTTTTTAGGTTCAGGACCTAAACGATGAGATCATAAGAATGTTAAGAGTATACATTCTTGTTTAGTCCCTAGTCGGTTGTTATTGTGGAAATAACCAAAGACATCAATAACACTAAAGACTAGATTGTATGTTGGTTGATGACATAATCTCATTAGTCATGATATAGTGATATCAAACCAAGCACATAGGTACTTGTTAGAGAACAAGGTACCGGACAGACCCACCGTGAGAGTGACACATGGAACCATGACTTGGTAGTCACAGTCAGCTCTCACAGTGATGGTGGTGAGTGTGATTCTTAGACCGGAAATCACTACACTCAACACATGTCGTTGGGTACACTTTGACATCATCAAATGCAGTCCTGAAACATGGGTTGTTATAAAGGTGATTATTGGGTGGCTTTGACACATGGGGCTTTTGAGGGGTGAGTGATAGATATGGGATTTGTCCCTCTTGAGGGAGTTTGATGTCCTTGGCCACTTGATGAGTAGGATTGAGAAAGGCATGTGCATGCACATGTGAATCAATATGTGATATTGATGTCACACACATCTCACCCACTGTTCTATGAGAGTAAGGAAATGAATGAATGTTGACAGGATGACTGTTCCATGCCTCGAGTTCATTCAGGATATCAGTGACAAAGGAATTATATATTCACTGTAACACCATTCACGGATTGTAGGATTGAAAGTTGTTCTCCAACTTTCTATTTCACTTGGGTAGCACTGATGTGTGACTAGACACCGCTCTTTGCTTGTGAAATCATAAGTGTTATGGACTTTCACTGCCAACGTGAAATGGACCTGCAGGGTCACACACATAGGATTTGACCTGGAATAGAAGTTTGTCCACAAATTATGTTTAGATTGATTGCTAAAGGAGTTTAATAGTTCAATTAAACACTTAATCAATTGATAGCTCAGTATCATAGTGTTCAAGGTGTTGGACCGATTGATTAGAGTATCAGATTGATTGGAACTACAATTGACTGATTCTGCACAATCTGCACTCCCAACCGATCGGCTCATGTGATGAACCGATCGGCTGAGCTTGGTGAACCGATCGGCTCAACTGGTGAGTCGATCGGCTCATGACCAGAGTGAAACGATAGGTTCAAGGGTTGAACCGATAGGCTCAACTGGTGCAATTGAGCGAGTTGGGAAAGTGAGATTGGTGAGAAACTTCCTTTTCGTTTCACTTGTCCAATTCGATTGGAACAAGGATTGGTATTTGATATCAAGTAGAAACAAACATGGAAAGTCAATTTGAGTTGAACTCATGGATCCAAACGATCGGCTGGAGTGTCCAACCGATCAGCTCATGCATCTGAACGATCGGCTGGAGTGTCCAACCGATCGGCTGGAGGGTCCAGACGATCGTTTTAGGGTTGAAACGATCGGTTCAGCTGCCGCATTTGTCAGTTTTGTGGAAAATCTCGAACTCTTCTACTCCTTCTTTAGTCCTGCATTGCCCGGGATAGAGAACCCTATCCCATGACCCTCCTATATATATAGGGGTATTGGGGGATTCTCAAAGCACAACTCAGTGCAACCAGTTGCTCTGTAAAGTTGTCATTCTCTCTAGTTTTGGTAACCGAGAGAGCCCAAGCAAGTGCTACCCGATAAGGGAGGCACAACAAGGGAAAGACAATTGCAGAAAGCGACTGGTGGCAGGAGAGTGTGTCGGCGACTAGTACGCCGATAGGAGGGTGCGACTCCTTCCGATTCCTTGTGGGACAAGGAGATCAGAGTTCCAGGCAGTCCGTGTGGACGACTGTAGAGGCGGGAGACCTCTGTCGCTCGGAGGACAACTGTCAATCCCAACAGTCCCGGTGAGACCAGGAGTCTTCAGTCCCGGTGTGACCAAGAGCTACACAGACACCGTCCAAGACCGGAGGTGAAGACCGCGCAAGGCGCGAGGTACTGTCACCGAGCGAGCCTCGGGACAAGGTATGCATCCACAAACCTTCTTTCCTATTATATAGACGTTGACGCGATTCCTTTTGTTCTGGGTTTTGGGGAGAAAGTTTTTGTTTTCGATGCCTCTCTGCCTCCCGTAAAACCCGACACCACCCTTGTCCCTATGTTCGACCCCGTATATCTACTTCGACCCCGTAAATAAAGTTGTGGGGGCCTAGAGGTTTTTGGTTATAAATTTAAAAGTCCGACTACTTCGAATCTTCTCCCTTTTGGATGCGCGATTTAGGCTGGTCAGTACACTCTGGTGATCTCTACTACTTCTCTGCCCCACCCTCAATTAGACCACAAACGCTTCTTGCCACCATGCCACTTCAGCTGCATCTACGCGATGGACATTTGCCTTTAGACGAGCTTAAAGTATTAGATAGTTCTTTATCTTTATGTACTTCCATTCAGTGTAATGTCTATCAGCTAGGGAAACATCATCATGTGTCCTTCCCAACTCGTATCTATAAACAATCATCTCGTACATTCGACTTAGTTCATACTGATGTATGTGGTCCATTTAGGACTACTAGTTATGATGGCTATAGCTATTTTCTTACATTTTTGGATGATTTTTCTTGAATGAAATGGATTTACTTACTTCACACTCATGATGAAGTTTTTACATTGATTTGTGAGTTTCACAAGTTGGTTTTTGTTCAATTTTAAATGTATATTAAGATTCTTTAAGGTGACAACATGGTTGAATATACCCAAAAGGTTGTCGTCTCCTTTTGTTGTGATGTAGATATGATTCATCAACGCTCGTGTGCATACTCTCCACAACAAAATAGCATTGCCAAACGCAAAAATCATCATTTACTTGACATTACTCGCTCTCTTCTAATTCATGCCAACTCACCTAATTCTTTTTGATCTGATGTAGTCCTCACTGCATACTTTGTTATTAATCGCCAACCTTCCTTTGTTCTCAAGTTGCACACTCCTTTTCCCATTGTTTACCCTCAATCCAAACTATTCTCTCTACCACCTCAAGTTTTTTTATCCTAAAGATGACAAGTTTTCCCTTGATCTATTTGAACAATATTTCTCAATTATCCTTTTTCTAAAAAAGGATACAAATGTCTTGAGCCTAACTCTAGAAGAATCTATATTTCTTTGGATGTCACCTTTCATGAGGATGAAATGTTTTTTTGTTCAGTTCGTCACCCATTGATCATACTAATATTATGGTCTTGTTACCTGATCTATTCATCCCACCGACACCACCACCATCTCCACCATCCAAAACATATAACTGACGCATGGAAGATGAGTTACTAGCTGCACCTGCTTCTTCATCATCAGTTTTAGACCAATCCAATCTACCAGTGGCAGTACCCAAATATATACACTCTTTCACTATCAAGCATCCTATTTCCAACATGTGTTGTCTAGCACATCTTTCTTCTTCTACCTCATCCTTTGCAACTGCCTTGGACACAACATATATTCCTAAGTGTCCGAAAGATGTTCTATTCCATCCTGGATGGAAACCTATCATGATGAAAGAAATGCAGGCTCTCTGTGTAAACAAGACATGGGATTTTGTGACTCCCGAAAAAATATTGAAAGTTGTCGATTGGTTTTCTTTGTAAAGCATAAGTCAGATGGTTCTGTTGAACGACTCAAGGCGCGCCTAGTTGCCAAAGGATTCAACCAAACTTTTGGCATGGATTATTTTGAGACATTATCTCCAGTAACTAAGATTGCATCTATCCACATCCTTATCTCCCTTGCAGGTCACCTTGATTGGCCTCTCTACCAGCTCGATATTAAGAATGCATTTCTTCACGGAGATCTCCTGGAGGAAGTCTACATATAGCAACCACCTGGGTTTGTTGTTGAGGGGGCATATTCTGACAAAGTATGTCGTCTCTGACTATCTCTCTATGACCTCAAGCAGTCTCCAAGGGCTTGATTCAACAAGTTAAGTGATGTCCTAACTCAACTTAACTTTCAGAGATCAGCCACAGATCACTCCTTGTTCTTCTCCAAGTCCTCCAAAGGCCATGTTCTTGTTTCTGTCTACGTTGATGGCATTGTCATCACTGGAGATGATATGATGGGGATATCCCATCTTAATAAGTCTTTGCATGTACATTTCCATACAAAAGACTTGGGCACCCTGTGGTACTTTCTCAGAATCAAAGTCCTCCGCTCATCCTTAGGGATAAGTTTGCCACAACGACGCTGTGTCTTATACCTGCTTCACGAGGCTAACATGGAAGAATCCAAACCATTTTCTATCCCGATGGACTATCATACAAAGCTTATGCATGAAGGAGAACTCTATTCTGGTCCTGAGAAGTATCGTCGTATAGTTGATAAACTGATTTACTTAACTATTACTTGACCAGATATTAGCTATATTGTTGGGGTAGTCAACCAACACATGAGTACACCACTCCAGGTCCACTGGTCCAGCGTGCAATGCATTCTTTGCTATCTAAAGAGTACTCCAGGACAAGGATTTCTCACAAAAGTCCTAAGTCCAAGGTAACTTCTATCTCTGGATATGCAAATGCAGATTGGGATGGTGATTCTAAAGACCGATGGTCCACTTTTGGCTATTGTGTCGTGATTGGGACTCACCCAGTTTCCTGGTGAAGTTAAAAAATAGGTTGTGGTATCTCACTCCAGCATCGAGGAAGAATATCAGACTATGGCTCATGCATGTTGTGATCTATAATGGGTCTGGTCCATCCTAACTAAGTTTGGAATTCCTTTTCAAACTCCCGCTACTCTATATTGTGACAACCTGGCGGCTATACACATAGCTAATAATGCAGTCTTCCACGAGCGCACAAAACACATTGAAGTTGACTGCCATTTTGTCCGGGCACTTGTCAAAGCCTAGAAGATCATCACTCCTCACATTAAGATAGGTGATCAAGTTGTAGACATCCTTACCAAACCTCTTCCTCCTACTTTAGTCAAGTATATGGGCATCAAGTTGGGACTTCACGATGTTTACTCACCAACTTGAGGGGGCGTGTTAGTATACTTGATTAATTGGTCTTAGGCCCATAGTATTTTTCCTTTCTCTATTTAACCCATGTACTCCCTGGCTCCTATATATAGGAGTCCTAGCACTCTTATTTGACTAACAGTATCGAATAAAACTTTCCTCAATAACAACACAACCGACTCGAGATAAATCATATTGGACTAGAGATAACAACACATTGAAATAGAGATAACAACAAAATAACACTACTGATCACCCTAATTCCTTATATTTTCTCTCTCCCCCTGTAAAAATAAAATACTAGACTAGAGATAACAACATAACATACTATAGAGAACAACAAATTGCACCAGTTATAATAACTCAATTACAAAAAAATGACACTACTTCTCTTCTCTTCCTCATATTTTCTTTCTCTTTAAAGAACAAAATGTTGAACCAACAATAACAACACAACTTGCTAGAGATAACAACAAATTAGAGTATAAATAACATACATTAGACTAGAAATAACAACAAATTAATTGCATTGCTTCTCTCCCCATTCCTCATATTTTCTATCGCCAACAAAATACTCTAGAAATAACAACATAAAGACCAGAGATAGCAACAAACTCCACCAGCTATAACAACTCAATTACAAAAAAAATGACACTACTTCCCTCGTCTTCCTCATATTTCACTCTATTTAAAAAGTAAAATATTGGACTAACTATAACAACACAACTGGCTAGAATAACAACACATTGGACTAGAGATAACAAATTAATTGCACTACCTCGCTCCTATTCCACCTATTTCTTCTCTTTTATAAAAGCAAAACACTTGACCAGAGATAACGACACATTGGACCAAAGATAACAACTATATTACAAAAAAACAAAGAGGATAAAGATAAATAAAAATATTATACTAGTCATAACAACATAATGGACCTGAGGTAAAAACACAATAGATCAAAGATGACAACACACTGGATAAGAGATAACAACTCAAATAAAAGAGAAAATAATTTAATGGCACCATTTCTCTCCTCTTCCTCATATTTTCTCTCTCTCTCTTTGAATATAAAATATTGTACCAACGATAACAACCCAACGAACCAAAAATAACAACACACCGGACTAAAGAAAACAACTCAATTATATAAAAAAATAAATAAATAACACTATCTCTCCATCTTTCTTGTATTTTCACTCTCTTTACAAAAAAACTGAATTAGAAATTAAAACATAATGGACCAGGAATAACAATACACTAGACCAACACAATATACGTATTATTTTTCTCAAATGTGTAGCACTTTCCTTAAAAAAACCGAGAAAGTTTCACTCGATCGGCTATGGAAATTCCCACGATAATGGGCAAACTTAACATGTCCCGCGGTGTGTAAAACGTATGCTGCCAACCGGGGTACTCCCAAAATTTCCAACTGTGCATTACGAGTATTGCTATCCCATTTCCTGTTTTCTGAGTGTTATGGCGGCCATCTGACCACGGTTGTAATGGAAGCCTGTCCACCTATCCTCCTGAACTGCTGTCGGTCCTCTGTTTGCTACAGCGCCATCCCACGGATAACGAGCAAAAGAACGAAGAAAGACAAACCCAACACCGACCGTCGACCACCGCAGCAACTTCGCCGCACACTTCAGAGCAGCTTACCCTATCCAAAACCCACCCCAACACCACTCCTGACCACCAACCCAACAGCCGCAGCCCCACCCAGGACCCGGGACCAGCACCTCGACGCCATCCTCCGCGACGTCGAGACATCCATATCCCGTGGCGTCAGCATCGACTCCAGCACTTTCTCCTCCCTCTTGGAGGCATGCTACCAGACTGGCTCCTTCGACCGCACCGCCCGACTGCACGGCCTCATCCCACCCGACCTCCTCCGCCGCAGCTCGGGCCTAACGGCCAAACTCCTCCGTTTGTACGCCGCGCGCGGGGACGTCGACGAGGCCCAGCAGCTGTTCGACGAGATGCGTCCCGCGGACCGTGGAAAGGACGCCTTCGCTTGGAACGCGCTGATCGCAGGGTATGCCGACCGCGGCGACCACGAGGACGCCATGGCGCTGTACAACCAGATGGAGGAGGACGGCGTCCCGCCCGACCAGTTCACCTTCCCGCGCGTGCTCAAGGCCTGTGCTGGGATCGGATCTGTAGCACTCGGGGAGGCCGTGCACCGGGACGCTGTTAGAAGAGGGTTTGGGACGGACAGCTACGTGATGAATGCACTGGTGGATATGTATGCCAAGTGCGGGGACATTGCTAAAGCGCGGAGGGTGTTCGACGTTATATCACTTGACTGCCGCGACGTGGTATCGTGGAATTCGATGATCGTTGGGTATGCCAGACACGGGCTGTACCTTGAGGCGGCTGGCGTATTCGGGGATATGGTCTGGTCAGGGTCAGAACCTCCCGATTCCGTCGCGGTCTCATCCATTCTGTCCGCACTACCACCGGTGTCGCGCTTTGCGGCTGAAATCCATGGATGGGCGCTCCGAAGTGGCCTCGTTTTGAACATGTCCGTCGCCAATGCGCTCATCACCGTGTACTCGGAGCAAGGCCGTCCTGAACTTGCGCGTGCCATCTTCGACGCCATGCACAACAAGGACGTCGTTTCCTGGAACGCCATTATCTCGTCTTACAGGAGAGACGCGAGAGCATTGTCCCTGTTCCGGCAGATGCAGGAGGGCGACGCGGGCGTGTCTCCTGACCAGGTTACGTTCGTGTCGCTCCTGTCCACGTGCGCGGATATGGGATGGGTACGGGAAGGGCAAGTGCTGTTTGATATTATGACGGAGAGGTATAAGATCGAGCCAGGGATGGGGCACTACAGCTGCATGGTTAACCTGCTGGGCAGGGCGGGGTTGGTAGAGGAAGCCTATAGGATCGTGTCCCACAAGATGCCTTTTGATGGCGGGCCGACAGTGTGGGGAGCTCTGCTGTACGCTTGCTCGCTGCACGGGAATGTGGGTGTTGGGGAAGTAGCGGCAGAGAGATTGTTTGATCTGGAGCCGGATAATGGGCACAACTTTCAGCTCTTGATGGAGGTCTATAGGAAGGTGGGGAGACCGGAAGACATGGAAAAAGTTAGGAAAATGATGACAGATAGGGGATTGGGTTGTTAATAACAACCATTTATACGGGCCTTAGTTTTGCTGCGAATAATAATAAACTATCTCACGGTGTCGGATCTGTGTGCCCCATGTAAGCTTGGTAGTTCAAATAGTTTCTCATATGTACAATGTTCAATTTTGGATAAGATATAAAGCGGAACAAAGCGGAAAACAAGGACAAAATAAGTTCTTTCGAAATATATGAGAAGATGATGACAAGACAGTGGGGCTAGATTCTTGACATTGGCTTCAGCAACCAACCAATGCAATTCGTGCACACCCTTCCTATTTCATGTGGAGCAACGCCTTATACTTTAATCCATTTTCAAGATGCCGGCTCGGAGCAATGTCTGTAAACTTGTATATAGATTGTTTTTTGTTAAGAATAAACGATGCTTATCATTGCATCAAATCTTCTTGGGCTATTACAATAACTTCACTATGGAACTTTCTTGAGGAGAAGACTGATACATCATTGCGAAATGCCGAAATGGTCTAAATGATTTGCCCGATTTGCCTCTCTCTCTCGATAGATTGACCTAAAATTAAAGGCTAAGAGGTTAGTACAAAGCAATCAGATTCAATAGCTTGACTTTTGTACCCTTGAGTGCTGCAGTTAGCAATAAGCAATCAGATTCAATAGCTAGACTTTTGTACCCTTTTATGCCATTAGACCATGTTTAGAAAACATGCAACCAGTGTAGGGACAGGTATTGGTTTTTCCTCGAAGAGTGCCTTGTTTCGGGCCTTCTAAGAATTCCACATCAGTGTGGCAACCTTGGCTGCTTCCTCCTCGTCATCTTGGATCATCCCTCATCAGGGCGTGAAGCAAGTTTGTTCTGGAATGTGCGCTTCGCGGTATATATCGTCAGGCAGTTTGTTGCAGTGCATGACCGCACACTAGGTCATGACCTAGTGAATGACCGCACACTAGGAAGACCTTGTACACAGCAATTTCGTGACACATGGGTAATTGAGGAAAGGAAAAACGCCATAGAAAATCTAGTACCTTCGACAACCATTGTTTCCCCCATAATCACTTGATCCCTTCTAGTTTCCTTCCCCAGCCTTCGGGGCGCTCACGTCATCGCTTGTCACGAATCTGTATGCAGATCTGGTATTGAACTCTCTTGTGGTCTGGTTCCCAGGCAATTGCGTCTCTGTTACTGACTTTCTCAGTGGCGTGCCGAGTATGCACGCTGCAATGCATGGTGGGGTCAGTCTTTTCACTTTGTCCGTATCCTAATAACCCGTGTCGTGGTTGATGAGCTCGCTAATATATGGGGGTCTTTCCGCAATGTCCTGCCTCACCGGTATTCTTTCGTGGATCCATCTCCAATATGTCATGTTAGGCCCTCCTTTACCACCTAAATTGCCCAGTGTATGCTCCTCCATGTGTAACTTGGCCTGTTACTGGCCTTCAATAACCGACTTCCTAATATTATATTTTTCCATTAACACCTTCACCGTTAAGGAGTCTGTGTTTGTTTCCAGATCCCATCACTATTTGGCCAGCAATGCTTGGTCGAAAGCCTTGAGGTCCTCGAATCCTAGACCTCCAATGTGCTTTGGTTCAAAGAGTGATCTCCACTTTACCCAGTGATTTTTTTTCTCTCTTTTTTTTTTGAACCCCACCAAAATTTGGCAATCATACCACTGATCTCATCAAGTATTTTTTTTTTAAATTGGCTGTGGCCTAGGCTCAATCCTGGGACCTCTCGCTAACAAACCGAGTGTCTAACCATCTTGGTGTCTTCTGTTAGACACCACCAAAATCTGTCAATCATACCACTGATCTCATCAAGTATGCCATCTGGAATAGTAAAAACACTCATAATGTTTGTATGAGTGACTTGTATTGGTGCCTTAGTGAGGACTATCTTCCTTGGTCTAGAGAGTAGCTTCTCCTTCCATCCCAAAAGTTTCTTCCAAACTATTTTCTTTGATGGTATTAAACACCTGCTCTTTGACCTTCCCATTGGCATAGGTCAGCCCAACTACTTGGCACATTTGTCCGCCTATTTGACTTATAGAACTTCTTTGTTTAGTACCCTCCTTTTATTGGATATGTTTGCGCTGAAGGCGGCTCCCGCTTTCTCGTAGTTAATCTTTTGACTCGACGCCCTTTCATATTGACTGATTAGATCTGCTAAATAAAATTACCCCTCTTAAGTCGCCCTTGTTATCTTTTGCAAAGAAAAGGTGGGATACTCTTGGGGCATTTCGACTAGCTCTCGCCCCAAGTAGTTTTCCTCCTGGTTGGTTATTAGTAAGGTGAAAGATAAAATTGTAGCACAAAAAAGAAAGAGGTAAGGGGAGATAGGGTCACCTTGGTACAATCCTCTTGTCAGATTTATAGGTCCCCTCCTTGCTCCATTGATGACGCTTGAGTGTGAGATGTTGGTAACACAATCATTGACCTCACCTCTTCACAGCGTAGAGACACCCATCTTGTGCATCACCTTGTTCAAGAAGCTCCATTCAATCCTATCATATATTTTTCTCATATAATATTCAACGCCATAGAACTTTCCTTTCCTTTCTTCTTGTTCTTTGTCATGTGAATAAGCTCATAGGAAATCAAGGGATTCTATGTAATCTGCCTTCCTTGGACAAGGTCATTTTGTTTTTTAGAGTTCATCATATTGACATGTACATTTATTCTGTTGGATAATACCTAAGTAATTACTTTATAGGACATGTTGCACAACTCGAATGGGCATATCTACTTATCTTTTTGGTTTCTCCGTCTTGGCCATTGGAATGATGTTAGTTTTGTTAATCTTCCCTAGACTTTTATTGCCTCAACACTACTCCTTAATAAAATTTATCACATTTATCTTCACTACATCCCAAAAATGTTGGTATAAAACTACTTCAATCCCATTTGATCGGGCGCTTTAGCAGGGTGCATTTGCTTAATAGCCTCCTATATCTCTTTTTTAGGTTTCATGTCTAGAGTTTTTGTCTTGTCGTTAGAAATGACTCTAGGAAAATCGATAAAAATACACCTTCGCGTGATGGGAAGCGGTGAAAAATTCAGTAAGGAATTCGGTAGTCATGTCATATAGCTCATCTGGGTCAGTTTTCCATCAATCATTGGCATCCACATGACCTTCTATATAGTTCAAACTTTTTTTCTAGCTAGCTTTGTGATGAAAATAGTTTTTATTTTTGTCGCCTTCCTTCATTTCATTTATTCTAACCCTTCCACAATAATAGCTTTCTTACATATTTAGCATTTCATTCACTTCCTCAGTTATCCTTTTGCAATCCAATATCATTGTATCATCTGGTAGATTGTTTTGTGCTTCATTTAAATTTTATCTTATGTACTATCTTATGTAATATTTTCTTGGAATTTCTGAATTTTCTATCCTCCCACCTTTCTAGTCACTCTTCACATATAGTCATCTATTCCTATATATATGTACCCATTGCTTCCCCCATGCCTTGTCTATAACTATCTACAATCAAATGAGGACAAGCATAAATTTTCAAATTTGATTTTTTTCTACTTGTCTCTATTGTTGATGTACCCGTTGTCAACAATATATGAGCCTGGTTTGAGTATTATGTAGGGAAGTGACAAACCTTGTGGACTTGGAATAGATTGCACCAATGTTGGTCTGCCAAGAATTGTCAAGCATGACCGTTATTCTATTCTCTTTCTTCTTTCTCTTGTGCCATGTGAAGATGTTCCATGTAAAGCATATATCATTTAACTGACAATCTTTAATCACCTCACAAAAATTTCTCATCTACCATTCAACCCTTTATTGTCCATATGTTTTCTCTCTGTAAGAAATGATGTCATTAAAGTCACCTCATACAATTTTTGGTACCTATGATGACATGTACACTGTCCTCATGAGGTCCCACATGCAATGTATCTTACCAAACACATCCCAACCGTAAATACCCAAGAAGACGTAGGTATTAGATTGGCCTGAGTCCCCCACTTCTGCATATATCGAATGTTTAGAGAATGAAGACACCATCACCTCATCTCCTTTCTACCATAGACCCAAGACTCCTTTGTTTCCTGTGCTATCCACCCTGAAACCATTTTTAAAACCACCACTTCCCCTTAGCTACTCATGTTCCTTTCTTCTGGTCATGGTCTCTGAGATGAAGACTGAGTCAAGCATTTCCCTCCAACATATAGATAAGAGAGAGTATCTAGTCCAGGAAAGTCTAGCCACTAGACATTCGATCAGAGGATTTTCATTGTCCCTCACATGTCATTCCACTGCCTTGAATCACTACTTTCATGCTAGTAACAGTTGAAGAAAGCCTAGTGTTTCTACCTTTCTTACCCCAACTCACATCTTTGAGATCCTAATCCATGGGATCCATCTCCCCCTACCTTGAATACTAATTCCCCTTAGATTTGTCCTTTCCTCACTCTGGATTCCTCTTTGATGTATCACCTTTGGACTTGGTTTGAACTACTTTAAGCCCTTCTTCTTCTTCATTTTATTGAAGATTTGAATAACCCCTTCACTGAGTGAGAACTCCATCTGAGTTATTCCCTTAAAGGACTCATTACTTCTATGTGAAAGAGACTTCCAACTTCCTTGTTATATTCTTTTCCCATAATAGTTTCCTTCAGTTTAATTTCATATGATTGCTCACATAATTCATTAAACAGATCTGGTAGAGCATGAATGCCCAGATTTGTGTTTGAATTCTTGTAGATATCTCTAGCCTCTTGAGGAGCTTTCGGTATCCTCAAATCTCAATTGTTTTGATTCTATTGACCATTTTCCTTACTCGAGTATGTTGCTGGTTGGTGACTCTCCTTGCTCCTAATGAAATCATGTCCCACAAAATCTCTCCATGTCTAATCAAGATCTTCTTGTAACGTCTCACCTTTGCCTTCCTTCTTACCCTATTACTATTTAACCTTATCCCTTGTCACTGTAATGTCTTTTATTATTCCTAGATTTGTCTCCCCTCTTGGTACACTATTAGAATATTCTTCCCTATGTTCTACCTCACGATGTGTCCATGATGGATCTTTACCCTTCCTTTACTTCTTGTCTCCTCCTCCTTTACTTTTGGTTTCTTAATAAAGGTAAGGACTATCTTGGTATTTTTGTTCCCAATTAAATATTTTGTGATTGGCTTTATCCATCTCTTCAACAGTGATGTCTTCTCCCGTGATCCCCACATCCCTCGGTGGTCTAGATCTACTCTTCCCTTCTTTTTCAATGTGTCCAGTAAGGCCTATATAAATCAATAACTAGGTAACTCTCATATTTGATATCAACTTGGACTAGTTTACCTTCTTTGTCCTGGATCTTATAAATTTGCTTGATTGTTCTAGTTATGTAAACCCTAATCCTTGCACAACAATAAGAGTCATGTCTGTGATAGCTCTTATCGACCATTGTGGCCTCTCCCATCCTCCCTATGACTAGGAATAATGCTTCATCATATTTGTATCATGATGATATGTTCTAAAATTGAACCCAGAAAAGGAAATGTGATAGTGTAACTTCCAGAGGTGTATCCCCCACCTTGATTTCCTTGGTGACTAGAAGGTAATTGTCAAAGTTCCATGGAACTTGGAGCATCACCTTTTCTCTATTTCTCTAATTCATAAAAAATATCATCAACAAGTCATTTGCAATATGCCTAAAATTTGCCTCCCACTTCAATTCCCATGCGTTCAACAATGCCCTTATTATTTCCAAAAAATTATACGACCTTCTCGTCATCAACTTCCTTGTTAGGGAGAAGTCCATATGGTCAGTCTCCATCTGAATTTTTTTGGTATGTATGTCCAAAAATCCTATCAAATGATGGTTGTGATGACATATCATGTAAACAATTTGATTAATAATAAAGGCAATCTTTCGAATCATTTTGTTTTATTTAGTTTTGATATAATGATGAAACATAATGAATGTCTAAAAAATGATATTACTCAATGACGTATGTCTTCAGGTTGATGACCTAAATAATGAGATCATATGGATGTCAAGAGTAGGTATATTCTTATTATGTCCCTAGTTAGATGTTATTATAGAAGGCTGATAGACATAAATGACACATAAAACTAGAGTGTGTGTAGGTTGATGACAGAATCTCATTAAGTCATGATATGTGATCTCAAACCAAACACATAGATACTTGTTTGAGAACATTGTATCAGACAGACCCACCTTGAGAGTAACACATGGAAACCATAATTGGTAGTCATAATCATCTCTCATAGTGATGGTAGTGAATGTGGTTCTCAGACCTAAAATCACTTCACTCATTACTTGTCATTTGTTGTACTTAGACATCATCCATTATGACCTTGAATAAGGGTTACCATAAAGGTGGTTCTAAAGTGCACAACGATACATGGGAATGACTATGAGTGATTTAGACAGGATTTGTACATCCTACCATTGTTTGATATCTAGGAAACTTGATAAGGGATACTGAGAAAAGCATGTGCATGCACATGAAAATAAATATATGATATTGAGTTCACATATATTTCAGACAGTCTGCTCTAGCTCATAGAACATGGATTGAATGTTGAGAAGATGACAATTTCATGCCTTGAGTTCAATTTGGATATAAGTGACAAAGGAATTATACGATCATTGTAACACAAATCACAAATTGTAGGTTGAAGTTGTTCTCCAAGTTTCTAGATTACTTGTGTAGAAATAGTGTGTTGTTAGATATCGCTCGTTGCTTGTGATGTCATAAAGTAGTTATAGGCATTCACTGCCTACTTAACTTGAAACATGTAGGGTCACACACATAGGATACACTTGGAATAGGAGTTCATTCATGAATATAGTTTAAACTTGATTATAAATAGTTAGGTATTTAATGGAAACAACATTGATTGAGTTTTAGCTGACTATAATGCGGACCTACCGATTCAAGTGTTGCATTGATGGTTTCAAAGTGTCAGGTCAATTGAATCAACATTGGCAATCTGGTCCATGAACTGACTGGTTTAGGAAGTGAACCAATTGGCTGAGATCCATGAATTGACTTGTTCATGTTGTGAACTGAACATTTGGTTGATGAATTTGATTGGATCATGGATTAGTGCTGATGTCATTTTATGTATTAATTGGATATTAATTGCCATTGTGATTGGGAAACATGATGAAATGTCCAGTTTAAGGGTTGAACCGATCGGCTCACATGACATCCAATCAGTTCACCTCTAAATTGATCATTTTATCGTTCACTGGATGCACAAATTTGTGAAATTCTGTTCCCTTTGACTCCCGCTCAAACTGGGAACCCTAAGCCTAACCGTCCTATAAATGGAGGGGTACTGGGGGCTTCTCAGACACAAATCAATAGATCTAATAATTGTTGTCTTTTCTAGTTGTGGTAACCGTGAGAACTCGAGAAAGTCCTACCAGATAAAGGGAGGGATAGCAAGGGAAAAAAATTGGAGGAGAACATGTTAGTGTTAGTACACTAACTAGAAGGGACAATTGATTCTTATCTATTCTTCTAGAATGATAGGAGATCTTGGTGGTCCATGTGGACTACTATAGAGGCAAGGTTGTTGTTTCCAGCCTCTAGGAGGACAAAGTCAAATATTTTCTATGGTGATCAACCAGGAAGTTGTTGTCGACGATGTTTGGATGTGACTTGAGGAAGCCACACACTACTGCAATGGAATTGTTGTTGGACTTCCTCCAAAACTAGGTATGACCTCACAAATCATGCTTCCCATTACATAATTACAGACACGATAAATTGTTCATAGAGAATGTGGCAATCAAAATTTTATTTCTCTTACCTAATTTGTTTCCATATTTCCCAACAATGTCCTCATTATTGCCAAAAACTTGTACGACCTTCCCGTCATCAACTTCCTGGTTAGAACTAAGTCAATACGGTCAGTCTTCATCTGAACCTTTGCCTTCTCAAAATCAATGACTTATTCATCATTTGCATCATCCAAAATAGGATTGGCACATCTCACACTCAACTAGTCTTCCATCAAAGGTGGAAGAGGCTTGTAAAGCAAATAGTGCTACTATGGTGGACATAGAAAAGAACTTGCACGATGCAATCCACTCACCCTAGGGTCGCCAAAGAGACCCTATCCAAGCTGTGACAATGAGAAATTATAATCTGATATATAGATTTTTTTAGATGTATATTATGTGATTTTAAATATGTAAAACCTTTAATTTGAACCAAGAAAAAGGGAAAAATCTAAAAATAGAAGCTCATGTGCTTCATATATTAGTAGTGAAGATGTTGCTCACACTTTAATACCTAAAGAACCCACAAAATGGCCCACTAAGAGCCCGGATCTTTGATTTGTTGCATATGATGATCACTCCCTAGATATTCTTAACAAAGGAGACAGAACAAAATCCCTTATCCAATTGCTAGCCAACAAAAACTTGATTGGTACTTTCAACTTGAATTCAATGATTCTTATAAGAATTGATTTTATGACCCTGGATAATTTGAGTACCACTATTTGATCCTTATGAGGGTTTTAGGAACCTCCACCATGGTCAGAGTTGTTGTTCCTGGGCTAGAATTGTTGGCTACAAGGATTCTAGATGTAAGGACCCTGACCTTCATTTTGGGCTCACCCTGTTTGTTTTGCCTCAACCTTGTGCTTGGTGGCTTGCTAATCACCTTTAGTGATGATTAGGGTTTGCTTGTGCTTAGTTGAGAGGAAGGTTTGGGCTCGTTCCTTGAGTTGTCTTGGGTTTTGGTTGAGCTCTGTTGGGTTTGATTGAGCTCTGATGGGCTTGGTTGAGCTCTGTTGGGCTTGGTTGAGCCTTGTTGGGCCTTGCCTTGCTTTGAGGAGCCCTGTATCGGGCAAGGATGCCTTGTGTTGGCCATGGGGTATCGCCAATGGGTGTGTCGGCCAAGATGGTGGTGGTGTGTCGAACTTTGACCATGTTTGACCTCCTTGCCTTGGTTGTGTCACCTTAGCTTGAACATGTGGCCGAACCTTGGTTGAGTGGTGGCATGGCATGTGCATGAGGTTTGCAAGGTGGAAAGACGTTGGACATGTGTCCCCAAGAAGGGAGACACCTTGCCTTGGTTTCCCTTTTGATCCTCATTTATATATTCCTTGCCTTTCTCTTCCTTAGGAACCCTTTAGCTCTTAGTTACTCCTCTTTTCCTTAGTGCACGATACACATCTCCCTTGCAACCTTGGTGGTTGAACCATAGATGAACCTTGTTTCCTTGGTAAGCATCTTCCCTCTCTCTCTCCTAAGCATCTTCTTCTCCATCTTGCCTACTCTTCGGCCATGGTGGTTTTGCTTCTCGTTTCTTTTCTTGAGGTGGCCGAAAGTGGTGTGTTTGGAGCTAGGAGCTTGGAGCTTTGGAGCTTGAGGAGTTTGCTTAAGGCGGGTTACATAACTTCTAACCCCAGCTATACTACCTTCTTTATGTTGCATGATTCATATATGTGTATGATCGGCCATTGCATGTTATGTTTCTTGCTCTAGTACATGTTGTTGATCTTATGGAGGTAGTGAGTATGTTGTTGTTGAAGTTTTGAAGGTTTATATGCCTTTACACCTAGTTGGCCGAACCATAGTTTGGGGTTCCATTGTTGAGTAGTACCCCTTTCTCTCCTTGGTTTTTGAGAAGTAAGTTTGAGCTCTAGTGATGTGGACAATACCCCTCTCTCATTTAAGTTGAGAGGTGAGCCTATGTTCTAGTTTCTTGGGCAACACCCTCCTCTCACCATGGATTTGAGAGGTGAGCTCTTAGATATGTAATGACCTATGTTAAGGTTGGTCCATGGGGTTGGCCATTTTGTGATAGAGGTTGTGCAAAACCCCTCTCACTTAGTTGTTGAGAGGTGAGCCGATCTTCTTGATCAATTAGGGTTTGGTGCCCTTGTGCTTGATGTTGGAGATGACCTTTTGGTATGGTTTTGTGCCCTTTAACGATACAACCTTGATGCCTCCCGACACCCTGTTTGCCTTGAGTTTGGTCTGGTGCCCGATATGACCCTTTCACCTTGTCAGTATCCTTGGTCGATATGATTTGGCCTTGGATGCCCTCCTTGGTCGATATAGTGTCGATTAAACCATCTCTGTGTTGGACGACATGGTTTGGTCTTGTGCTGCCCGATATGGTGGATGCATGGTAGAACCCTTTTAGGTTCCTTAGTGGTGACCGATATGAGGTGTTTGTCCTAGTTGGACGATCGGTCTTCTTAATATGTTTCTTGTTATAGGTGGGCGACACCCTAGCTTCTTCCTTGGACGATATGAATAGGATGGGTAACCTTACGTCGAGCATGGAGTTTGCGTTTGCCTGACACACCCTATGTGAGTTGGCCGGTATGGTTCCTTAGTGGTTATCATGATCTTGGACGACAGAGTGCCTTGACTGCATGGTGGTGAGCTTGTTTAGAGTTTGGAACCCTAGCCGATACACCCTTTGGTGAGGGTTGGTGCTGCTCGCCATACCTATAGTGAGGGTTGCAGGAGCTTTGATGAGGATTCTGATAAACTAGAATGTATATTGTTCTCTGTTGATAATGATAATACAAGTGATATGATGTAACCACCTGGAATCTTGTATCTATGATAATGGGTTAGATGATATGCTGTAAACCAGGAAGCTTGAAGCATATGATGTTGCTTCACATGATGATGTGACACATGCGTATGCTCACAAGTATGGGGCATGATATACGCTTATGGTTGATAATAAAATGATGATTTCTACAGCCTATGTGTAAAATACTCATGGATGTTGTTTTATACTTGATAGCATGATAATCCTATTAATTCATGATGGCTTTAGTTATCCCTATAAAGGCGCATACTAACCATGTAGGTATTTCATGTGAATTCATAGCCGGGTAAGAGCTATGAGATATATGCGCTTGAATAAGCACCATGTGATAATGAGACAACAAGCTGATAGGTCTACGAACCTGATATAAGGTTGAGTGCCTAGATGAGGTGTTATTCCCTGATGATGAGATAAGGGATGCGTTCCCAGAATGTTGTTGCATGATTTTGATGCCTTGAGAGGCAGGGGTTGATATAATGAGGGATTGAGGTCCCAGGATAGTATGATGATGGCAATAATGTTGTAATCCTATATGGCTATGTTTACACTTTGATTGCCTCAAAAATTGGCTTAAAAATATCCTAGTTAATTATAGATGAACATATCATGTAGTTAGCCCAAGCAATAGATCCATTATCATCAGTATTTGGTACTGGTGAAACAATTTTATCCTGCGGGATTACCTGGAGTGCATATTGTTGAATATGCGAGGTGTCCCCTAGCCTAAAATGGGAGGATTTGAGTGCAGCTGCGGTTGTCGACTCAGGATGTATGGAGTATGGTGAACAGACCCATGGCTCAAGGAATGTGATGATGAGCATGATGTGGTCATGGCTTGGATGTATATACGGGTAGCTTGCGGAGCTGACCCAGAGGCTGAGGCCCTATAAGCATAAGATGGCGGTCTTTCTTAATGATTCGTGTACTGACCACAGGAAGGTGAGGTCATGGAGTCCGGATCTCCTTAGACCTTGTATGGAAACGGATTGGGCTTCACAACCAATGGTTGGATTTGAGTAGGGAAGGCTCATCTCCTCAGGGCATAATAAAATGTAATCTAGCCGAATAGTATATCTTGCTTAGAGCAAAACACGGAACAATGTTTGAGACCTTGCTTATATAGCTGATCTAGTTGTACTATGCAGTTGTGTGTACGATCCTTATATCTTGTGATAAGTTCTTATAAAGCTTATCTTGTCAATCATGTTTCATAAAGAAATACTTGGTTATATGCCTCCTGGATATCCTGGTAAGATTGATGGTAATAGTAGTATGCTGCTCTCGTTATACGCTTTATCAGTTATCTACTATTATCTGCTTTAACCTTTTGAGGTTTTATAGTTTCGACGGGGAGTTATATTTCTTGCTGGGACTGTGTGTCTCACCCTGTTGGTTTTCACCCTTTTTAGGTGATCTCTCTTGATGTGGTGGTGGTCGTGAGGTTGCGGCTGAGCAGCAAGAAGAGTAGTAGAAGGCAAGAGATGGACATGTTGTTGTTTTGGTGGTTTTGTAGTAGTGTCCTAGAGTCATCCCTATACACTCATGTCCTCAGAGGTGTTTGATGACGTTTCGCGATGTCTAGCTATTGTAATTTCTGTATATCCAGCTGCTGGCCGTACTTGGCCCGTCATGTATATATAAACAGGTGATGAACTCTGGTGCTGACAGTACAGCTGGTTCCATTAAGATGTGGACCTATAATAAGGTTTGTGAATGTTTGTATAACTTGTTTCTCTACAGGATCTGGATGCAAAAGTTATCTCATGTATGTTTTCCTCAATTGGTTTTAATTAACCCATGTTTTTGGCAATATGTGGTTTATGGTGATTCTGCACGTTTTCGCATGTCATCTCGCTATTTGGGTGATGGTGGGGTGTCACAACTGGTTTGAGCTTTAGGTTCGCTGAGTCTACAGGGATCTAGGACTAGGTTTGCGTTTGTTTATGTGAGTTTCCAGATTTTCTTACAATAACCTTCTACTCTGAGCAGAAGATAAAGCTTAAAGATGTCTGGAAACCATGAAGAACATGCTGCCGAGAGAAGTGATGCGGCATCAGTTGATGGAGCTAGAGGGAAGACACATGAAGATCGGGTGCCTGAGGTCCCCCAACTTGACCCAACCATTCTCGAAAATCTTGCCTACCAACAGCTTATGGGGAAGTTGATGGCTACAATGAATCACATGGTGGAAAGGTTTCCAGTGCCTCCGCTAAGAACACATGCTCCCCATGGTGAGGCATCGGGTATTGGGAAGACCTTTGAGCGACTTCTCTGAGTCAGAGCTTGGAATTATGCTGGAACGGCTGATTCGGTGGATGCAGATCTGTGGCTAATATGTCTTGAGAAGGCCTTACGGATCATCGACATCCCCGAAGCAGACAAATTCAAGCACGCTGTCTACCTTTTGAAAGGTAGTGTTGGTCACTAGTGGGCCATCGAGGAGGAGAAGATACCCGGTGAGGAGATCAGTTGGGAGATCTTCAAGTAAGAGTTCGTCAACAGATACTTTCTGAAGATGTATCTAAACGAGAAGATCAACCAATTTGAGCATCTACGCCAAGGGACGATGAGCATCACCGAGTATGAAGCCAAGTTCATGGACGTGTTGAGGCTTTATCCTCACATGGCGGTGACAGATGATGAGTGGATCAGGCGGTTTGAGAAAGGTTTGAGTGTTGTGTTGTCAACACCTGCTGTTGCTTTAGAGAATCAGGAATGGTTTGCTACGTTTATGGAGTCCGTCCGCAGTATTGAACGGTCTGTCTGGGAGAAAAGGGAGTCCATGACCAGGAAAAGGCCCACTCAGTTCCAGGGACAGAGATTTGGTGGCTTCAAGAAGCCAAGGTTTTCGGCACCTTCCGCGATGCAGAGTTCTCATGCACCATCACAATGGTCTCTGAGTAAGGGAAGATGTTATGTTTCTTCTCCATCAAAGGCACATAGTATAGCTTCTGTGGTGGTGACAAGGCCATCTAGGCCGCAGACAGAAGGCAGGTCATGTTATCACTGTGGACATACTGGGCACTTGAGGTCAAACTGCCCAAAGAGAGATGTTGAAGTAATACAACAACTGAGGCAGAATCAACAAGGTTCAGACAGACAACAGCCCAGTGGTAGTAGAGGGCTAGGATGTGGCCAAGCATCGCAAGCAGGATCATCTACTCAAGGAAGCAGAGGACGTGGACAACAAACAACGGCTCGATTCTATGCTATGAGTCAGCCAGAGGCGATATTCAACCTGTGAGTGGTGACAGGTCAGATGGAGTTATTTCATTCTGATTTGTCTTCTTCTTGCTTTATATCTATTTTTGGTTGACCCGGGTGCTACACACTCTTTTATCTCACATAGTCTGCTTGATAAGTGTCCTTTACCTGTTAGTTGTAAGAAAGATAGCCTGTTGTTAGAAACCCCTCTCGATGGTTCTTCAATACTTCGAGAAGAGTGTCCGTCTTGTGTCCTATCTTTCTCGGGACACAATATACATGTGGATCTTATACCACTTGAGATACATGGATTCAATGTGATCCTTGGGATGGATACCTTAGAGAATTATAAGGTTGTGTTGGACTGTGGTTCCAAGCAAGTAGTGTTTGATGACGGTAGGGAAAAGTGGGTCTTCCAAGGAGTTAGGAAAATTCTGCCGACATGTCTAGTATCAGTAATGGTGGCAGAGAAGTTGTTGCAGCAAGGTTGTAAGGCATTCTTAGCTCACGTTGTGGATACCAAGGTGAAGGGTCCTAGCCTTGAGGAGGTGACGGTTGTCTGAGAGTTTGCAGATGTGTTTCCTGATGAGTTCCCCGGTGTTCCCCCACCCTGAGAGATTGATTTTGAGATCAATCTGGTACCAGGAACACAACCAGTTGCACAGACACCGTATAGGATGGCTCTAGCAGAGATGGCAGAGTTGAAGAAGTAGTTACATGAGTTGTTGGAGAAAGGTTTCATCCGACCGAGCATGTCGCCTTGGGGTGCTCCAGTGCTTTTTGTTAAGAAGAAGGACGGATCGATGTGGCTATGTATAGATTATTGATAGTTGAACAAAGTCACGATCAAGAATAAATACCCGTTGCCGAGGATAGATGATCTGTTCGATCAGTTGTGTGGTGATACAGTGTTTTCAAAGATCAATCTACGATATAGATATCATCAGTTGAGGATTAAGGTGGACGACATACCAAAGTCAGTGTTTAGGACGAAGTATGATCACTTTGAGTTTGTGGTTATGCCGTTTGGGCTAACCAATTCACATGCTGATTTAATGGATCTGATGAATAGGGTGTTCCATACGTTTCTAGATTAGTTTGTTGTAGTTTTCATAAATGACGTTTTGATCTATAGTCGGGACATGCAAGAGCATGAACGAAATCTTCGACAACCGTTGACTCTTCTTCACCAACATCAATTGTATGCCAAGTTCAGCAAATGTGAAATCTGGTTGAAGGAAGTGACATTCTTGGGTCACGTGATATCTACAGAAGGAGTCAGAGTGGACCCTAAGAAGGTGGAGTCAGTTGCAGATTGGGAGCAACCAAAGACTCTGACAGGAGTTTGTAGTTTTCTGGGTTTGGCAGGATACTATCGGAGGTTTATCAAGGACTTCAGTGCGATCGCGTTGCCAATGACAAAATTGACCAGGAAGGATGTACCTTTTATCTGGAATGATCGTTGTCAGCAATCTTTCTAAAGTTTGAAGGAGAAGTTGACTAGTGCTCTAGTGCTAGTACTGCCAGAGCCTGGGTAGGGCTATGTTGTTTTCCAGCGATGCTTCCAAGAAAGGCTTAGGTTGCATATTGATGCAGGAAGATCATGAAGTTTCTTTTGCTTCGCGACAGCTTAAGAAACATGAGGAGAACTACCCGAAACATGACTTAGAATTGGCAGTGCTGGACCATGCATTAAAGATTTGGAGACACTATCTTTATGGGGAAGTGTGTCAGATCTTTACAGATCATAAGAACTTGAAGTACATCTTTTCACAGAATGAGCTGAACATGCGACAACGTCGTTGGATGGAGCTAATCAATGATTATGATTGTACCATTGAGTATCATCCTGGTAAGGCAAATGTGGTAGCTGATGTGCTTAGCAGAAAGTCTTCTTCTCTCCCCACGAAGAGGGCACAGTTGAGTTCCTTGGTATGCCATAGGCGAGATATGTTTGTCTCCTTACAGCAGATGAATGTGCAGTTGGAAGTTTTCTTTTTGGCAGGACTGTTGGCACAGATGCAAGTCAAGCCTACGCTGAGACAGCGGATCAAAGATGCACAACAGGCAGATGACACAGTGCAGTTGGTCAGATCAGAGCTCGACAGTAAAAAGTGTGATGGGTTCCATGAGTCTGAGGATGGACTAGTTTTCTATCATGGTAGGATGGTAGTCCCCGATGTTGATAATCTATGGAAGCTGGTGCTTGAGGAAGCACACACGTTGATGTATGCTATGCATCCAGGAGTCACCAAGATGTATCATAATGTGAAGGACCGGTATTGGTGGTCTGGCTTGAAGAAGGATGTAACTGAGTTTGTGGCTAAGTGCGTAGTATGCCAGCAAGTTAAAGCTGAGCATCAGAAGCCGGCAGGCATGTTGCAACCCATGCTGATACCCAATGTAAATGAGATCATATAACCATGGACTTCGTAGTTGGTCTACCAAAGACAGCTAGGAATCATGATTCAATTTGGGTGATAGTGGACAGGCTGACAAAATCTACTCATTTCATACCGGTAAAGACGACATATACAGTAGAGAAGCTTGCACAGGTGTATGTAGACGAGATAGTGCATTTGCATGGTGTACCAGCAATGATAGTCTCCGATAGAGTTCCTCAGTTCATGAGTCATTTCTGGGAACAACTGCTCAAGGCCTTGGGAATGCAGTTGAGGTTCAGTACCGCTTTCCACCCACAGACGGATGGACAGTCTAAAAGGACTATTTAGACTTTGGAGGATCTTCTCTGAACATGTGTTTTGCAGTTCCTAGGTAGTTGGGATGTGCATCTCAGTTTGATAGAGTTCGCTTATAATAACAGTTACCAGCGGAGCATTGACATGGCTCCTTATGAGGCTCTATATGGAAGAAAGTGCAGATCCCCTTTATGCTAGCATGAGTCTGGTGAGTGTCAGCTTTTGGGTCCTGAGTTAGTACAACAAACAACAAAAAAGATCAGAGTGATACAAAAAATGTTGAAAGTAGCACATGATAGGAAAAAGTCTTATACAGACAATCATCGATGACCTTTAGAATTCCAGGTGGGAGATAAAGTGTATCTCAAGGTCTCACCATGGAAAGGTGTGCTAAGGTTTTGTCAGAAAGGTAAGTTGGAACCTAGGTATATGGGGCCATACCCAGTAATAGCACATGTTGGCAAGGTAGCTTACAAGTTAGAACTACCACCAGAGTTGCACAGATTGCATTCAGTGTTCCTTGTCAGTATGTTGAAGAAAAGTCATCCAGACACAGGGATAGTGATACAGCCAGGTGAGGTTGATCTTGATGAAGACGTGACCTATGAGGAGGGTCCGGTGGAAATCCACGATAGAAGAGAAAAGAGGCTGAAGAGGAACGACCTGGTTCTTGTAAAGGTTCTTTGGCACCATCGTGGTGTTGAGGAAGCCACGTGGGAGCTTGAGGAAGAGATGAGGCAGAAGTATCCCTCACTTTTCTCTTCAGATTTTGGGGACAAAATCCCTTTGAGGAGGTTTATGTCTTGTAAGGACCCTGACCTTCATTTTGGGCTTAACCTGTTTGTTTTTCCTAAACCTTGTGCTTGGTTGCTTGCTATTCACCTTTAGTGGTGATTAGGGTTTGCTTGTGTTTAGTTGAGAGGAAGGTTTGGGCTCGTGCCTTGAGTTGTCTTGGGTTTTGGTTGAGCTCTATTGGGCTTGGTTGAGCCTTGTTGGGTCTTGCCTTGCTTTGAGGAGCCCTGTATCGGGCAAGGATGCCCTGTGTCGGCCATGGGGTATCGCCCATGGGTGTGTCAGCCAAGATGGTGGTGGTGTGTCAGCCTTTGACCATGTTTCACCTCCTTGCCTTGGTTGTGTCACCTTAGCTTGGACATGTGGCCGAACCTTGGTTGAGTGGTGGCATGGCATGTGCATGAGGTTTGCAAGGTGGCAAGACGTTGGACATGTGTCCCCAAGAAGGGTGACACCTTGCCTTGGTTTCCCTTTTGATCCTCATCTATATATGCCTTGCCTTTCTCTTCCTTAGGAACCCTTTAGATCTTTGTTACTCCTCTTTTCCTTAGTGCACGATACACCTCTCCATTGCAACCTTGGTGGCTGAACCATATATGAACCTTGTTTCCTTGGTAAACATCTTCGCTCTCTCTCTCCTTAGCATCTTCTTCTCCATCTTGCCTACTCTTCGGCCATGGTGGTTATGCTTCTCGTTTCTTTTCTTAAGGTGGCCGAAAGTGGTGTGTTCGGAGTTAGGAGCTTGGAGCTTTGGAGCTTGAGGAGTTTGCTTAAGGTGGGTTACATAACTTCTAACCCTAGCTATACTACCTTCTTTATGTTGCATGATTCATATATGTGTATGATCGGCCATTGCATGTTATGTTTCTGTCTCTAGTACATGTTTTTGATCTTATGGAGGTAGTGAGTATGTTGTTGTTGAAGTTGTTGAAGGTTTATATGCCTTTACACCTATTTTGCCAAACCATAGTTTGGGGTTCCCTTATTGAGAAATACCCCTTTCTCTCCTTGGTTTTTGAGAAGTGAGTTTGAGCTCTAGTGATGTGGGCAATACCCCTCTCTCGTTTAAGTTGAGAGGTGAGCCTAGGTTCTGGTTGCTTGGGCAACACCCTCCTCTCACACTGGATTTGTGAGGTGAGCTCTTAGACATGTAACGACCTATGTTGAGGTTGGTCCATGGGGTTAGCCTTTTTGTGATAGAGGTTGTGCAAAACCCATCTCACTTGGTTGTTGAGAGGTGAGCCGATCTTCTTGATCAATTAGGGTTGGGTGCCCTTGTGCTTGAGGTTGGAGATGACCTTTTGGTATGGTTTTGTGCCCTTGCACGATACAACCTTGATGTCGCCTGACACCCTGTTTGCCTTGAGTTTGGCCTGGTGCCTGATATGACCCTTTCACTTTGTCAGTATCCTTGGTCGATATGCTTTGGCCTTGGATGCCCTCCTTGGTCGATATAGTGTCGATTAAACCATCTCTGTGTTTTACGACATGGTTTGGTCTTGTGCTGCCCGATATGGTGGATGCATGGTAGAACCCTGTTCGGTGCCTTAGTGGTGACCGATATGAGGTGTTTGTCCTAGTTGGACGATAGGTCTTCTTAAGATGTTGCTTGTTGTAGGTAGGCGACACCCTAGCTTTTTACTTGGACGATATGAGTAGGATGGGTAACCTTGCGTCGAGCATGGAGTTTACGTTTTCTCGACACACCCTATGTGAGTTGGCCGATATGGTGCCTTAGTGGTTATCATGATCTTGGACGACAGAGTGCCTTGGCCGACATGGTGGTGATCTTGTTTAGAGTTTGGAACCCTAGCCAATACACCCTTTGGTGAGGGTTGGTGCTGCTCACCATACTTATAGTGAGGGTTGCAGGAGCTTTGGTGAGGATTCTGATAAATTGGAATGTATACAGTTCTCTGTTAATAATGATCATACAAGTGATATGATGCAACCATCTTGAATCCTGTATCTATGATAATGGGTTAGATGATATGTTGTGAACCAGGAAGCTTGAAGCATATGATGTTGCTTCACATGATGATGTGACACATGCGTATGCTCACAAGTATGGGGCATGATATACGCTTATGGTTGATAATAAATGATGATTTCTACAACCTATGTGTAAAATACTCATGGATGTTGTTTTATACTTGATAGCATGATAATACTGTTAATCCATGATGGCTTCAGTTATCCCTATAATGGTGCATACTAACCATGCATGTATATCATATGGATTCATAGCCGGGTAAGAGATATGAGATATATGCACTTGAATAAGCACCATGTGATAATGAGACAACAAGCCGATAGGTCTACGAACCTGATATAAGGTTGAGTGCCTGGATGAGGTGTTATTCCCTGATGATGAGATAAGGGATGCGTTCCCAGAATGTTGTTGCATGATTATGATGCGTTGAGAGGCAGGGGTTGATATAATGAGGGATTGAGATCCCAGGACAGTATGATGATGGAAAAACTGATGTAATCCTATATGGATATGTTTACACTTTGATTGCCTAAAAAATTGGCTTAAAAATATCCTAGTTAATTATAGATGAACATATCATGTAGTTAGCCCAAGCAATAGATCCATTATCATCAGTATTTGGTACTGGTGAAACAATTTTATCCTGCGGGATTACCTGGAGTGCATATTGTTGAATATGCGAGGTGTCCCCTAGCCGAAAATGGGAGGATTTGAGTGCAGCTGTGGTTGCAGACTCAGGATATATGGAGTATGGTGAACAGACCCATGGCTCAAGGAATGTGATGATGAGCATGATGCGTTCATGGCTCGGATGTATATACGGGTAGCTTGCGGAGCTGACCCAGAGGTTGATGCCCTATAAGCATAAGACGACAGTCTTGCTTGATGATTCGTGTACTGACCACGGGAAGGTGAGGTCATGGAGTCCAGATCTCCATAGACCTTGTATGGCACTGGATTGGGCTTTGTAGCCAATGGTTGGATTTGAGAAGGGAAGGCTCATTTCCTCGGGGCATAATAAAATGTAATCTAGCCAAATAGTATATCTTACTTAGAGGAAAACATGGAATACTGTTTGAGACCTTGCTTATATTGTTGATCTAGTTGTGCTATGGACTTGTGTATATGATCCTTATATCTTGTGATAAGTTCTTATAAAGCTTATCTTGTCAATCATGTTCCATAAAGAAATAATTGGTTATATGCCTCCTGGATATCTTGGTAAGACTGATGGTAATTATAGTATGCTGCTCTTGTTATACACTTTATAAGTTATCTGATGTTATATGCTTTAACCTTTTGAGGTTTTATAGTTTCAGCGGGGAGTTATGTTTCTCGCTGGGACTGTGTGTCTCACCTCGCTGGTTTTCACCCTTTTTAGGTGATCGCTCTAGACGTGGGGGTGGTCGTGAGGTTGTGGCCGAGCAGCAAGAAGAGCAGTAGAAGGCAAGAGATGGACATGCTGCTATTTTGGTGGTTTTGTAGTAGAGTCCTAGAGTCATCCCTATACACTCAGGTCCTCGGAGGTGTTTGATGATGTTTCACGATGTCTAGCTGTTGTAATTTCTGTATATCCTACTGCTGGCCGTACTTGGCCCGTCATGTATGTATAAACAGGTGATGAACTCTAGTGCTGACAATACAGCTGGTTCCATTAAGCTGTGGACCTATAATAAGGCTTGTGAATGTTTGTATAAACTATTTCCCTACAGGATCTGGATGCAAAAGTTCTCTCATGTATGCTTTCCTCAATCGATTTTAATTAACCCGTGTTTTCGGTAATATGTGGTTTATGGTGATTCTGCACGTTTTCGCATGTCATCTCGCTACCTGGGTGATTGCGGGGTGTCACACTAGATGTCCAAAGGCAACACAGATAAAGGATGACCAGTTGAACAAACTTTGAGATGCACATATTCCCCTTATTGTAAGCATTTTCATCATCATCTTATCAATAGATGTATCACTAACTATAAGTATATATTGATGACCAGACAGACAGACCAATTTTCAGCACAATAGTAAAGTTTACATGTCTATAACTGTGCAAACAACTCATCAAAACTAGCAACCATAATTTCACTTGTCCATCGTGATAAAAACAATCTAGTAGTAAGAAATTTGTAGGTCCATACTAGTCAAAGCAACTTGGAAATATGCAATTCTGTAGATACATAATTTATGACCAGTAACCGTTATTTGTTGCATTTGTGGGATGAATTTGTTCCCAGGTGCATTCAATTTAGCTATATACCATCACATGTTCATGTCATTTTCATGGAATATAGAAACAAATTTTTTTTACCCTCACTTATCATTGTGTTTTCCATGATATTCTTACTGAATATAAGAAACATGGACCATGGTTATCCAAGAGATAACAAGGAAATGGTATTATATGTCAATTTGAGGCTCCAGTAACCACCAATATTGATATTCATGATAAAATGAAGGTAAAGAAATCACTACTCATGCAAAACATTAGGTTTGTGTTAAGGCTAGGATGACCTACCTTGAATATGATATTCCATAAGGGAAATTAAGCAATGGTTTATAATCAAACAAATGAAAAGTCATGTGACATATTATATTTGACACTCATACTTCAATGTGTCATTCCCATATTTCTTCCATTCCACTTGTCCTGTTAGACAAATTTTTGATATGCTTTCTAGCAAGATGAACTTGCTTCGACCTTCCCAAATCGATAACCTACTTTGCCTTGTACTATTCAATCTAGTGGTCCCTTAAAGATGTCATCATTATTTAGACCTCTTAGATAATGACAGAGTTGATGTGGAAATTATTGCACATAAAAAATCACCTATGGAATAGTCCCTAGGTTTTTACCTAAACTACATATAATAATCACCACCCGCAAGAGAACTGATATTATCATAGTATAGCTAAGAATAAAAACCAAAGGACAACATTTTTAAGAATTGATTGATCGATCTAACTTGACTAAAAATAGTACTAGACCCGAGGGTTGTTGATTATTGATTATAGCTAGAGTGTAAGACTAGTAAGAAACTAAATCTAAGATTATTTGTGGATGGATACACAAGGTTGAGAGTGTTCATCACCACTACCTACTCCCACTCTGTCACTACACCACAAACATGCATGAGCAACTCACATTAAGACCAGGTAAATTTACCTTTCTGCATCAGGATTTAACTCAAGCACTTACTACTCTAGGCTCGATATCACGTTACACAAATCCTATACCCATTGCCTCATAAAGCACCAAACGAAAGTTCTCATCAAGGTTTTAACAACAATAACTTGCATCCTAAATCTTACATTAAAAGTTCTCTACACCCAAGATCATTATAAACATATAAACCTACTAATCAAACAAGAATACAAGTACAAAATGATTGATTCAAAATGCAACAAGGTTCATACATGTTCAAATGCAGTAAGAAAAAAGTAGGTAGTGGGGCTAATCCCCATTCCCTAGCATAAGGAAATGCCCACTACTCATGGTGTTTAGAAAAATAAAGGAATGGAAAGAGATAGCCATATTATTAGTGGGTAGAAGAGATAAAGCCTATGTGTGCACGACAACAACTCTCATGCTTGAAGATGGGGCTGATCCAATGTAGTATTAGGATACACCAATGACTATTGTCAGGTGATCCTCCTACTTTGACTTCCTTCTTGCTTAGATGTGGTACACAAATGGGGAAGAGTCAGTGCAAGTATGGTGGAGGAGGTTTTGTCAATTTTCCTCTTTTGAAGTTAGAAGGTCGAGCCTAATTGGAACAGTGGTTGATAGTTGATGTGTTTGTCAATCAATGGAGAACATCAACCAAGATGATGACAGGAGAATTTTAATCCTAGTCTTAGTTGCATTTATAACCTAGTTTTGTATTCATTTAAATCATTTTACATTAGATCTAGCTTGCACCTAGGTTTCTTTAGTGCTATCGTAATTTGTAAGGTTTTGATCCAGATTCTTAGTTTCCATAGAAGGCTTGAGCTTCACTACCTGGTAGGAGTGCATGAGAAGGTGGTCTGACTAACCAACTAACACACGCAAGAAACCTTCAAATAATTGTATCATCTTTTTAATATTATGTTTCTTCATAGTTTGTTGAATCCATCACTTTGCACCAGTCCTACCAAGTGAAATTTTTTTGTTAATCTTCCCCTTCCATTGATTTATGAATCCTTCAGTCAAGGAATTATGGGTGTAGACTCTTCGACACCCAAAAATACCCCCACGAGGGATGACTTTGCATCAATCTAACCAACCATAAAATTGTCCATTCTGTCTAGCCATTGGTTGACAATCAATGGTTGTCTGGTCCCGCCTTCCGATGGCCCTCTTCTGAAGCTTCTCCTACGTGAAACAAATAAAGGAAACTAAGTGTTCGCATAATGATGTCTGAACCACATTTGAAGATCAAAGGAACCACGACATGCCTTTTGATGGGACCCCTGTATATGACAATTGACGATAGTTCCTCTACCTTCTTCTGATGAACATCCTGTATTGCCTTTGGAAGGTTTTCTTAAACTCATTTTTTATTGCATGCAAAACTTCTTCCTTCTGATGGAATCCATATGACCATTCACCTACTGATGGCTCTACTAAATTCCACAAAATTCTTCATCTACCAAGGAAGTTACTACAAACCAATGATTCATCATATTCCCCATGTCACCTTGCCTCTTCGCCTCCATGAAGATGCCCAAAATTCGTTCCATGGTTGTTGGAAAGGTTCCAAATACTACCCTAAGCCTATAAATAAAAGACAAAGAGCCACAAAATAGAGATCCGATATTTAAAACCCCAAGGCTGTTGCTTTTGCTACTCACCTTTGACCTTTTTCATCAGTTGATGAATGTCAACTTTAGGTTATCCTACCGCCATTGCCTCCAGGGCACTGGTCCCAGATGTCACTAGGTGCTATTATGTGTCACCTCCTCCCATAAGTTGACCACATCTTCCATCGCCAACCTACTACTTTATCTACACAACATTAGATCCAACACACAAGTGAAGAAGATCAATGACCCTAGTCCATCCCCAATGAACATTTACGGGTGTTCTTGTTGTCCATCAATGCCATCATTTCATAGTTATAAGAGTTTCTTCTGCACACCACGAATGTGACTCTTTGTTCTTCTATGATCATGGAGTTCTTATTTTTCTCCCTTGTTGTTTCTACTACTCCTGCCATGAGCAAGTAGTCCTCTTGCTAGGGTGCAATAGTAGCTCTACTACCCAATTTTTCCCTTGTATATGCATTTTTTTTGTATGGACCATTACATATTTAGAATATGTCATTTTATGCTTGTATGTTTGTCTGATTAACATGTTTACATGTTTTAAATGATCTTAGATGTAGAAAATTTTGTACCCAAGATCTAGGATATTGATTAGATTCTAGTTAAACCCTTGATGAGGACTTTGTATAGGTGTTTTCTGAGGCGATATATGCATGATATCTAGGTAACACAAAAATAATCTTAGAGGTATATTGGTCTGGGTTTAAAATCTAATGTTGAAGGGGGGTTTTCCTAGCCTTAACATATATGTTCATGCTTATTATGATGTAGTGAGAGAGTGAGTGATAGTTAGCAGTGGTGAAACCCATTCTATCCTAGTGTTCCATCCATTTCTTGATCAAACCTTTAATTTATCCTTTACTATTTGTAACCTTAGTTTAATAACCAGATCCAAATCTTGTGCTAAATACTAGTTCTTGAGTGGTTCACTTGATCAGTCGATTCTTAAATATGTTGTCGTTTGGGTCTGATCATGGACTATACTACAAAAAGATATGTAAGCTTGTGGATAGTGATTATTGTATGTTTGAAAATGTAAACTCTAGGGATTTCATCCTTAGTGAATTGTCGATGAAATATCATGCACACCAGATTGTCTTCTTTGGGGCAAAGTATAGATTTCAACTTCCTAGAAACTGTGTAATAGATGCCTCTCAGTGAAGACTAGTGGCTCATTTTTATATGTGGCTAGTTAGGGTCCGGAACTCTCCCAACAACTTTTTCTTAAGTCTAGCCACAATTGATGTGAAGAGGAAATGTTTGGAGGTATAAGAAATGTTTTCCTGATGTTTGGTGTTTCCATTGGTAGACGAAGATCCAGGAAAATCATCAGTTGATGGTGCACATTATTTCATTGGTTGTTGTGTGCATGAGTTCCATTAGAAGGCAAGTGTAGAACTTCCATATGTAGGTAGAATTCAAGGCTTCTATCAGTTGGTGAGCCAGTGATTTTGTAACATCCCATGATTTGAGGCCTCAGTAAAATGATCTTAAAAGGAATGCCTGTACTACCCATATCGCCAAGGTGAACCTCCTTTCCAAGGACCCCATAATGAAAGAACTTTGTGGTTAAGTGTGCTCAGCCTAGAGTAGTACTAGGATGGCTGACCAGTCGGAAATTTTATCTTGGCCTGCACGTGAATGAGGACAAAGTGCATAATTAAGGCTAATGGTGGTCTATGGGGCCGGTCCTCATTCCTAAATCTCTACTAGAGTATTGGAGAGTGGGCTCTGAAATTTCAAATAGTATCAGAGTCAATTACCTCTAGTAGGTGAAGCCCACATGGGCATGTAACATGCAAGTCTTAAGTCGTACGATCCATGCAAGTTGGAAAGGGCAATCTGCTAAGATGAGTTGAATCTACCCTTGTGTTGGTAGCTGTGGATGGGAGTTGGGTGTCCACGAGCTATATTTGGTTTGCACTAGAATGGGGAAGATATTATGAGGTGATATAATTTAGCCTTGACGAGGATGTCAAGAGTGAAAGTGGGGGAGATTGTAACATCCCAATATTTGTGGCCTCAGATAAATTGATCTTAAATGGAATGATTGGACTACCCATATCACCAAGGTGCACCTCCTTTTTAGGGACTCCATTACTAAAGAACTCTATGGTTAAGCATGCTCAAACCATAGTAGTGTTAGGATGGGTGACAAGTCAGGAAGTTTATTCTGGCTTCCACGTGAGTGTGGACAAAGCACGCAATTAAGGCCAGTGATGGTCTATGAGGCAACCATCATTCCTAAAAATCTACTAGAGCCTTAGGCAGTGGGCCACAACATTACATATTTCATCAAAAGGAGAGTGAAATAGAATTGACTTGGAAGAGTCAGCTCGAAGACATTTTTAATGAATAAAACACCTAATTAGTCCTATGTAATGTTAAAAGGTGAAGGTTTTTTGAGTCCAAAACATCCAAGTGTTTGTATGATATTTCATGTAAATCTCAAAAATGGACTTTAACGGCACCCTATTTCATAAGTTGATGGAAGAGGGATATATCATGGTTAGAGAGATAAGCCTCTTGATCATGAAATCTCTTCCTATTACCACCATAAGAAGAACTTACAATCCAAGTTATTTTATGTTACTTGAATGGAATGCAATAGTAGGATTCATACTTTGTTATTTTTATTACCATTATAAAAATAGGAAAGTCGTTCCTCAAATTTCTTTTGTATAATAGTTTGCATAAACAAATTATGTTGGAATTGCATAACTATCATATAGATTGCATTGTAATATTCATTAGGTGATAAAATAATACTTATACTTAACCTCAAAATTTTGAGGCGCTAACATTATCAATTCTATTTGGCAATCAGTTGTGGATCGACCAAGCCAACCCCAGTTCAATGCAAGTGCTGGAGCGGATGCACTGCTTATGACGTCGGACTCCATGCCCACACGACAACTGCTTTCCAGGTGACACCGCACCTCGGCATGATGGGACACTCTTCCTTCCTTCCCCTTGTTCATCTGCCAGAACTGGCCTAGCGCGGCACCGTTGGGAGAAGCGACATCCATCTTCTTGGCCAAAGCATGCGAGTGGGATCTCTCAAACAAGAAGGCTGAACGGCGAGACAAAGACCACATCTCCAACACGATAAGATGGAACCAACTTCAGTTGGCTCTCTCCTATGACCTGAGGATTGCCCAAGACACCATCGCCTTGCAATCACAGCTAGACCAACTTCTTCGCAGGGAGGAGGCAGAGTGGCAAGAAAAGGTGCATTGCAACTGGATCAGATTGGGGGACAATAACACACGCTATTTTCACTCCATTACCAAAGCACGGAGACTGAAGAACAAAATCACCACACTTAAAGATGCATCTGGAACGTGGATTGAAGATGAGCATGCAATGAAAACCCTTATTTTTTCTTTTTTCTCTAACATCTACCAAGATTCTGATGCAGGGGCTAGGCTTGCTCAGTGACAGGCATTTCCCGACACCTTCTTGCCTCTCACAGAATCCCAGCAGCACGCTATGGAGAAGGCTCCAGACCCCATAGAAATCTTGCACGCACTAAAATCTATGCCCCCCTAAAGGCACCTGGCCCAGATGGGGTCGACTCATCCTTCTTGTTGAATCCCTGGAATTTGCTTCATCATCAACTCTGTGTGTTCATCAAAGGCCCATTTGCGGGTGATGTCCTACCCATAGAGGCAGCAAATTTGTAGATTATTCTCATCCCTAAAGTCCCCCACCCAGAAACGTGCTCGCATCTCAGACCCATCTCGCTCAACAACGTCTGCACCAAGCTTCTCTCGAAGGTGATCGCTTTGCGCCTCAAGCCTTATTTACGAGATTGGATATCGCCATTTCAGTCCATTTTTGTTCCTAGGAGACGTATTGGTGACAACATAGCCTTAGTTCAAGAGGTCATCCACTCCATGGAATCTCACACAAGTCGCCAACACCTCTTCGCCTTGAAGCTAGACCTAGTCAAGGCATTTGACAAGCTCAGCTGGCCGTTCATTGAAGATACACTCGTCAGGACTACTATACCTTGTAACATCATACACATCATCCTCCAGATAATCAGAACGGGCACCACCTCAGTTCAATGGCATGGGGAGTCGATTGACACCTTCACACCTTCCTGCGGTGTAAAACAAGGAGACCCATTGTCGCCATACATTTTTGTTCTTTGCTTGGAACACTTTAGCCAGATGATTGAAGCTGAAGTCTCAATAGGAAACTGGAAACCAACTATCCTTTCTAGAGATAAGCTGGCCTTCACTCATGCAAGCTTCGTCAACAACATCATTCTCTTTGGGAAAGCTTCTATGGAGCAAGCAACCACTACTAGGTACTGCCTCTGAATGTTTGGAGAAGCCTCTAGTCTCATTCTGTCTACCGTAAAGTCTTCTATCTTCTACTCCTTCAATACTCCCCACACCATTATAAGACATATCTGCAGAAGACTCGCTATCCAAGAAACTTCAGATTTGGTACGCCATCTTGGAGTGCCCATAATCCATCACCAGAAAGGAAAGGAACACTTCCAACACCTCATAGGGAACTTCCATCAACAAATCAAATTATGGCAAAACAACTACCTATCCGTTGCTGGTCGGGTAACGCTATCCAAGTCCGTCCTTCTCTCTAAGGCATGTTACACAGTGCAAGCTATCAAAATACCCTTGTCTATCTGTGACAAAATCGATCAGATTACCCGAAACTTCATATGGCAAGGAAGTGCCTCAAGAGGCCTCAACTTGGTCGCATGGAAAGTGCTAACTTTACCGAAGCACAAAGGTGGACTGGGAATCAAGGAAGCTACGACGTTCAACAAGGCTCTTCTCTTGAAGTTGGCATGAACCTACATCCAGCACTCACCATCGTCTCCTTGGGTAGTGCTAATGAAGGCCAAATACAATCATAATGGGTGGTTGAGCAACGTGGCTTCTCATGCTTGGAGGAGCATCAAGTCCCTAATCCCCCTGGTGATGAACAACATTAGGAGAGTGGCCATCTCTGGAGAATCCACCTCTGTTTGGCACGATGCATGGATTGGAGAAGGAAACCTCCTAGAGCTTAAAGCTCATCTACTCACCCCTGAGGAGCTGCAGGACCTCAAAGTTGCTTCTCTCATCCTATACTAAGGCTCTTGGGATGAAAGCTTCCTCGATCATTGGTTCAACAAGGATACGACAGATGCTATTAAGGATATGCCCACTCCCGACTGTTGGCTAAATTGACATTATTATAATCCCTTTGTTTTGATGATAACAAACATTTCATTCTTGTTGATCTAACGTGCTACTTGAGTGTTGCAGGAATAAGGTGGATGACAAAGTACAAGGGAATCTATACGCTTGAATATTAGTAAATGTCATGAAATATAATCAATTGTAAACTTGTACCAATATATAATGTACAAGTACTTAGACTTCATGTAAATCAAGCGTTAGATCTCCTCTAGCCAATTACTACACTTAGATAGGTCATCCCCTCCAATAGTGTCACCTATGTACACTCAATGCCTTAAATTGAAACATTGAAACATGGTCAATCTCGGTCGACAAACTCCTCGACCGAGACACTCTCGGTCGAAAAACTTCTCGACCGAGAAAGACCCAGGTAGCCGTTAGACACAGCTGACAAGGTAGTTGGCAGTTGAAGATGAACGTTGCAAACACTTGATCCAGAGAGCCTGTCGGTCGACAAATCCTCGACCGAGTAGGTGTCTCGGTCAACAATTCCTCGACTGAGATGGACTCTGACAGCAACTGCAGAATTTATTAACTAGCCGTTACTAATGCGACCAACTTGTACCTAACGACTAGTTAAGTACTTAGAACCTCCTAGAAAGTGTCTAGAACGTCCTTAAGCACTTGTAGGCCATTCCTATAAATAGGACATGCCTTAGGACACCTAAATACACCAAGCTACACACTTGTGCTATACTTGAGATTACACTTGCAATTGGCAATCTGTTTTGAGATTTTGAGCAACACTTGCTTTGGCTATTCTTCCCATTTCTCAAATTTTGTGTCCTATAGGCTAGCATCTCCTATCCACATCACTTACACTTCTACATACATTGGTTAGGAGATCAAAACGCTTGATATAGGAAATCAAGCCTTGAGGTACAAGTGGTATTGTAATTTCTATTTTTCCTTCTTGTTCCTTTGTATCTTTTGTATTCTCCTTGCTACTCCTAGGGTTGGAGGCTGCGGATTGGAGAAGGTTCTTCTCGGTGGAGAAGGCAGACTTCAGACTACTTCAAGAAGGCTGTTGCAACAGGAAGCTACTTCAAGAGGAAGGCTACTTCAAGGGGGAGCTTGAAGTTTCTTCAAGAAGTCTTCTTCAAGGTTGGTGCGACTACTTCTAGGTGAAGATTGTCTGAAGGGTTTGGTGAAAGAATTGTAATTTTATGTAAAGTCCTTGCGAGGTAATAAAATTTGATTCTTTCAAAATCCCGGTTGGGTAAGCAACCGGGTAGTGGATTGACTGCCTTAGTATTTGCTAAGGTTGGAACCACTCTAAATCCTTGTCCCCTTGTCCAATATTTTTGTGGTTGATTAATTTGGTTGAATTATTATTAAAAATATCATAAAACCCTATTCACCCCCCTCTAGTGGTTTTTCAATTGGTATCAGAGCAGGGCTTCAAGGAACTCTAACCAAGTCTTGAAGAATGGGTGACGGGTTGCTCAACAACCTCAACCTTGAAGGGACACTTGTGGCTAGACCTCCGGCATTCGATGGAACTAACTACACCTATTGGAAAAGAAGAATGCAATTTTATTTCTAAGGGATTAGTTGGGATCTATGGAGGATGGTGTCAACTCCCTATGAGCTTCCTCAAGTGGAATATGCATCTTGGGACACCAATACGGTAAAATTGGCTCAAATGAATGCAAAGGCTGTAAGTATTCTCTATTGTTCAATTTCAGTAGGAGAATTTAATAGGATATCAAATTGTGAAACAGCCTATGAAATTTGGCATAGACTTTCCATAACTTATGAAGGGACTGTTCAAGTTAAGAATTCAAAAATTGGAATGCTTAAACAAAAATTTGAACAGTTCCGTATGGATCCGAATGAATCTATTAGTGATATGTATGCAAAATTCTCTTCTATTGTAAATGGTTTGAATGCTTTAGGTAAAGTTATTAGTGAAGAAGATCAAGTGTCAAAGATTCTTAGATCTCTTCCTCCCAAGTACAAGCCCAAAGTGACTGCCATTGAAGAAGCAAATGACCTCACTCGACTAAGGATGGAGCAACTCATTGACAACTTAGAAGCACATGAGGCAACTTTAGAAGAGGAAGAAAGAAGAGAACTTCAATTTCAACAAGGAAGAAAGAAGGACATTGCATTCAAAGCATCAACCAAGATTATTTATGACACAAGTGAAGACGATAATGGAGAAGAAATTCTCATTGTAAATGGTAAGCAGTATAAAAGTTATAAAACTCACAAAACTTCTAGTGTTTCGTCTTCCAGGTGCTTTGAATGTGGCAAAAAGGGACACATGAAAGATGATTGTCCAAAACTCAAGAAAGGGAAGAAATCATCTCACAAAAAGAAGGAAAGGGCATATAAAGCTGCATGGGATGATTCAAGCGATGATAGTGATGATGGAAAAGAAGAAGTAGAATGTCTTATTGCTACAACAAATGAAGAAGAAGAAGAGGTAAGCCTTTTTGATTTATCAAAAGAGGATCTAATTGCTAGTCTTGAAGAAACACATAATAAGTATATTGAGTGCAAGAAGAAATTAAAGAAATCCAATAAAGCAAATGATGAATTACATGCCAATCTTCTTGCTCTCACATCTGAAAATGAAAATCTCAAAAGGGCTATTGATGATCATGATGCTAAGCTAAAATCTGTAGAAGAAAATTGCAATCTTCTTTCCTTAGAAAAATTAAACTTGCAAACTCAAGTAAATGATCTTCAAAGACAATCTATTTTATGCTCACATTTAGACTATGATGAGGTTGTAAAAGAAAGAAACTCTCTATTATCTGACTTAGATCAAGCAAAGAAAGATATAAACAAGAAGATGGATGATATTGCTAAGTTATAAAGAAAAATAAATGAGTTAAGAGGAAATGACATCCTTGAGAACATTCTGAAAATTTCCTCTAGTTATAATGGAAGAAGAGGATTAGGATATGATCCAAAGAGAGGTCAACCCAAAAGAGCTAAAGCATCCAAGACCAAGACTATGTTTGTACCTAAAAAGAGAAATGAAGTTGAATCCATTAGTTGTCATTATTGCTTGCGTCTTGGACACTACTCTTTTTCATGCCCATACAAGAAAAAGAATGATTATCTAGCTTGGGTTCCAAAAACTTAAAAATTCTAGTTTGACTAGTTGAGATTTGACCTAAACTAATTCTTGATATACAAATGTCATATCTCAACACAATCGATCTCTAACTTGCATAATTTTGTTTGGAAACAATTAACAGTTCTGAAAAACAGTACAGAAACTTGGTCGGTTGAGAAAATGTCGATCGAGCAGTTAGTCGGTCGAGAAATCTTCGACCGAGCAGGTTACTGATTTCCAGTCTGCAACAAATCTGCTGATTATGTTTTCAATTGATCAAATTGCTATCTATTTGTTGTTAATAACTATTTTACATGGTAACCATCCTTAGAACAAAATAATTATCTTTTGCATCATGAGTTAAGATAAATAATGAAAATTCCTAAACATATTACAAATGTGCTATAAGAAGAATGATGGTGAACAAACATTATTGTTGAAAAAGTTTCTTAAGCATGATCAGTTATAAAAATCTTCTTAATTGAAAACTTATATGAGATTATTTTGGTTTTATTTCTAAATGGTTTGGGATTAAACTAGAAATTATGAACCATGTTGATTTAAGTCAAGGAAAATTACTGCTTTCATGGTCTATTCTAAATATTCCTTGATCTATCTACATAGAAACCATGTGTTGAATTTCATGCTTCTATTGTTCTATCATTGCATCATGGATATGCTTTCTACATATAAAGATGACGCTATGTTGCATAAAAATAAAACTCTATAGATAATGATTATTGTGTGCATGGATTATATCATCTCATGTAATACATGAATGATCATAACTAGGATTTGATATTCATGCACCCATAGCAAAGATTAGGGGACATCATTCATAATAGACATTACTCAAAGTGCCTCAAATTGCTATTTATTCTATCTGCAGAAATTATACTTCAAAAATGAATGTTCAAATATGAAATCTGCAGAAATTGCCTCTTGGTTGAAATTAAATTTAACCAAGGGGCGCTATGGTCGTAGTCAAGGGTGACCTAAAATAAGCTTGACAAAATTCTTATTTGTACATCTTTTTACTGCACTTAATCTTAGTATCTTGAATCAAAATGTGTTCATTGCAAAACATAAAAGCTCCAATAAAAGGTCAAAATCAAATCTTGTTTGTGACCTTAGAATCCTTAAATTGTCTTAATTATAAGATTAAGGGGGAGCTTACAAAAACTTTTTTGATTATAAGATTAAGAAGCTTACAAAACTTTGTAAACATCATTTGAAGCTTGTTATGACCTTAGTATCCTTAAAAGAAATTTTAGTTATGAAAATAAAGAAATCTAGAATATACATGTATATGCCATACATCTTGTTCTTAATGGAAGTCTCTAAACAATTTTGGGCTTAACATCCCTTGTATTTGTGCATAGATACACTCTACTATAACGCTTAAAGGATTCTCATGTCATTTTCAGGGCTTAACATCCCTTGTAAAATGGATGAGAAATCAATACACATATGCCATGAGCTTAAAAGGAACTCATTTCATTTCAAGGCTTAACATCCTTTGCAAATGAGTGAGAAATAAATTGTGGCTAAATTTAACAATAATTGCTTTGCATTAATCCCTTGTTTTTAAATTGAATATTTCTTTAAGGGGGAGCATAGCATAAAATTAAGGGGGAGAAATATAAGCCATATAAAATGATTATACTGGATATCTTTTTGAAATGACAAAGGGGGAGAAATAATATAAAATCCAAATCAAAAACATAAATGAGTTTCATAATATCAAGACCAACATTCACTTGCAAAACAAGAATGGCTACAAAAGGTAAACTTCAGGTATGAAACTCACATGATTTATATTTCCTTATTTTATATTTAAGAAATGTTTGTCATCTTCAAAAAGGGGGAGATTGTTGGCTAAATTGACATTATTATAATCCCTTTGTTTTGATGATAATAAACATTTCATTCTTGTTGATCTAACGTGCTACTTGAGTGTTGCAGGAATAAGGTGGATGACAAAGTACAAGGGAATCTATACGCTTGAATATTAGTAAATGTCATGAAATATAATCAATTGTAAACTTGTACAAATATATAATGTACAAGTACTTAGACTTCATGTAAATCAAGCGTTAGATCTCCTCTAGCCAATCACTACACTTAGATAGGTCATCCCCTCCAATAGTGTCACCTATGCACACTCAATGCCTTAAACTGAAACATTGAAACAGGGTCAATCTCGGTTGACAAACTCCTCGACTGAGACACTCTCGGTCGACAAACTTCTCAACCGAGAAAGACCCAGGTAGCCGTTAGACACAGCTGACAAGGTAGTTGGCAGTTGAAGATGAACGTTGCAAACACTTGATCCAGAGAGCCTGTCGATCGACAAATCCTCGACCGAGTAGGTATCTCGGTCGACAATTCCTCGACCGAGATGGACTCTGACAGCAACTTCAGAATTGATTAACTAGCCGTTACTAATGCGACCAACTTGTACCTAACGGCTAGTTAAGCACTTGGAACCCCCTAGAAAGTGTCTAGAACGTCCTTAAGCACTTGTAGGCCATTCCTATAAATAGGACATGCCTTAGGACACCTAAATACACCAAGCTACACACTTGTGCTATACTTGAGCTTACACTTGCAATTGGCAATCTGTTCTGAGATTTTGAGCAACACTTGCTTTGGCTAATCTTCCCATTGCTCAAATTTCTTGTCCTATAGGCTAGCATCTCCTATCCACAACACTTAGACTTATACATACATTGGTTAGGAGATCAAAACGCTTGATATAGGAAATCAAGCCTTGAGCTACAAGTGGTATTGTAATTTCTATTTTTCCTTCTTGTTCCTTTATATCTTTTGTATTCTCCTTGCTACTCCTAGGGTTGGAGGCTACGGATTGGAGAAGGTTCTTCTCGGTGGAGAAGGTGGACTTCAGACTACTTCAAGAAGGCTGTTGCAACAGGAAGCTACTTCAAGAGGAAGGCTACTTCAAGGGGGAGCTTGAAGTTACTTCAAGAAGGCTGCTTCAAGGTTGGTGCGACTACTTCTAGGTGAAGACTGTCTGAAGGGTTTGGTGAAAGAATTGTAATTTTATGTAAAGTCCTTGCGAGGTAATAAAATTTGATTCTTTCAAAATCCCGATTGGGTAAGCAACCGGGTAGTGGATTGACTGCCTTAGTATTTGCTAAGGTTGGAACCACTCTAAATCCTTGTCCCCTTGTCCAATATTTTTGTGGTTGATTAATTTGGTTGAATTATTAGTAAAAATATCATAAAATTCTATTCACCCCCCCTCTAGTGGTTTTTCACCGACCACTGTATAGGGCATGACGCCTATGTTTGGAATCTCACCCACGATGGCACCTTCTCGACCAATTCGGCATTAAAACTCCTAATGGACACGCCAACAGAAAGCTTCAAGTCATTTGATTCTATTTGGAAATTTTTGCTTCCTCACCGACTGAAATTCCATCTCTGGCTCATCTATAGAGGTCGTTTGCTCACTAATGATTTGCATTTATGGAGGAAAATGATGGAGGACCCCTCATGTACGCGTTGCCATGCACCCTTCGAGGATTGCCTTCATGTTTTGTGAGACTGTGTCATGGGGAAAGAGCTCAATATCGTCTACCATCCGAGAAACCAAAACAAGCTCTGCGACCAGCTCGCCAAGATGTTCTTCAAGCAGCCAGAAAGACATCAGGTATGACAACTATGCCTGGGACTAGCTGTGACAACTTATCTGGACGATATTAATGCTTTCCCTCAACTTTCTCCGATCTCTAGTGTTAGCTCTATGTAATTAAAAAAAAGAGAAAAATAAGAGATAATAAGGACGAGATGGAGGAAAAGGATTTTGATAAAGTTAAATACCTATCTACCAAAAGCATAGAGTATAGAATGAGAAATATGGTTGTAAAGAATGCCTTCTACATCTGATCTTGTCATTCACAGAGGTATCCATATGAATGCATCATTCCACTATAAATTTTGTATTTATCAGGAAGATTATCCATAACATCCATAATATAAGTGCATCATTTTATTTAGTTAAATTATGACTTGAATTGCATTGTGATTTTCATTTGTGCTAACTACTCGTCGCCCATTTCTCGGTATGGTAGGTTTCCGCCATTATTATTCCCCTCATTTATTTGAGGAGTACATTCAATATAGATACTTATTGCCTGTTTTGGAGAAATATATATGGGTATATAATGTGATACACCAATCATGTATCCCAGAATCCATGATGTTATTCTTGTCTCATATATTTTTGTTTTCATTTATCTTATTATCAACATTTTTGTTGTGAACACGAATGATCATTGAAGGCTAACTATGGGCCTTGTGGTTGGCCAATTGCTATTGTAGTCTAATGTGTAAATGGAGGTTAGGATAGTTGAGTTCATTAATATTATGTTCTTGTTGACTTTTTCAACTATATATAGGGCAGTGTTTCTTGATATGAGAAATATTCAAGCATAGGGATTTTTGATGCACGCATATATGTTGTTATTTTCATACCCTAATTTGGATGGTTTCATTTCCCTTTGATCTTTATTTGGATGTATTTTTTTTCCATTTTCTACCAAAATTAGGAAATAAGAATTTATATGTTAATCTTTCCATTTTTATGCATAATTAGGAATATTTTGTTATCATATTAGTTGGTCTTATTATTAAAAAAAATTATAGGAAAAAGTAAAAACCAAACTTAAAAATTGGTGGCACCAACCTCATGTCATTAGAACTGACAAACATCCAAAAGTGAAAACTACTTTCTTAAATTCAAGGTTTTCCCAAAGGCAGTAACACTGACTTTTCAAGTTCATACCAACTTTTAGTACCAATTCTACCTTCAATATCACTAAGGAAAAATATTGCATCCAAGTCAGTTGTATTGACTCTAATTCTAACGACTAAGATTAGAAGTGTTAAACTCAATATCTGGTGTTATAAGTTGGTTCTTTTGGTTGCAATAAACTTAATTCACTCCCAGACACGAACGAATCCTTAATATCATGATTTTGACTCCTTGACATATGGGAAGAGAGAAAGAGGAGAAGACATACGAAAGTGTGAATTATGATGATTTTGAGTGGTGATTCCCTATTGAGATAGCAGTTGATCACATCCATCTTCTCCAGATCACTCTATTATTTTATTTTTAAGGGTTGAATATATTTTTTTAAATGTTTTCTCTCTTCTAGTATTACTATGATATAGAATGAGACAGTGGTAGCTTAGTGGAGAAGGCACACGCTCCCTAGAATAAGTACCCAAGTTTGAATCCCTGGTTGTGTGTAACACCCCTAACCTGGGTTATGGCCTAACCCTAGATGTTTTTCTTAATAAAGCTACTTACAACTTGTTCTATCTTTTGGGAAAAGCAATTAAGGATTTTGTGGAGTTTATTATCAAAAATCAAGCTTATATGTAAACTATGTGTGCATTAAATGATAATCTAAGTGAAAAGTACAATTTACCCAAGATAAGGGTCATGTTGCAAATGTTAAATGTTGAATATATTCTAAGTGTTTAATATGTCATGAAAGAGAATATGATTCTAAGTGGTGGCTTGTGCAAAGCCTAAACTCTTAGTGAGAACTTGAGTAAAATGCTAAGTGCTTGGTGCATCAATTGTGGTACAATTTCCAATATGTACAAAATGAAGGGATAATGTGTAATTTACCACCTCTACATTATTTTTACTCTTACTTAGTGTTACCTAGAGGAAAGAGAAAGAAGAAGGCAATATGTTTTAAGCATCTTGAAGTGTTAGTACTCATAATAATGAAGAAAATAAGAAAATGTATAAGTTGAAGTCATACACATGCGCCATATTGATTGAGGACTAAGGAAAGGAGCCCTATCGGCCATAGAGCCATAAGGAGGGCATCCTATAAGTTTTGTGGAGCCTTGGTTTGGCCCATGACAAGCAAGGAACTTCAAGGGAGAATAAGGCATTGATTTTCCTTGCCTTGGAAACGATGGAGTGGAATATAATAATAAGTTAGTGAAAAGAGAGCATGTCCTAGGAGGCAACTCAAAGGCCACCCCTTATCCTTTTCTTTATCCTTTTTGCATGGCAAGATGATAGTGGCATGCATGCAAGAGCATGTGTCAACCTTGCATGGATAGGTGGCATGAAGCACCTTAAGTTAGTGACATCTATGACACTCTTTTCTATGAACTTCAAGTATAAATACCTTGACCTTCATTTGTTGGCAAGATTTTTGAATCTAGCAAGTACCCTTTTCTCTTGTGTCACCCACGATTAATAGGGTGAGTGGTATCGGCCAAAGAAGAGAGATATCGGCCAAGGAAGGTTGAAATAACCACTTAAGGTGATATCACCCAAGATGATGAAGGATATCATGCAAGAGGTTGAAGCCCAAGTCTTGGAGCTTGGAGAAGGTCCATCCTCAACCTTGGAATGAAAGGAAGTGAGGCTTGAAGCTTGGAAGCTCTTAAGTGGTGGGTCATATAACTCAAACCCTTCAATATTATTTATCCTCTCTTTAATGTCATTCAATTTGTTGGGTATTTGTAAATTAGGGTTTCCTATGATCAATTGATGTAATTATGGGTTCCACAATATAATTAGGATTGTTATCCATAGTCTTGGATAAGATCAGTGATCTTGAGGTTGATGATGATGACATCATCATTTGGTTACTTGATATGAGTTGTTTACTCTTGAACAACCTGATATGGGTTGAGGGTCTTGCAACCTGACATGGGTTGAATATAAGGAGAATCATGATATGGACCCAATATGGAGACTTGCCTGATATGTAGGTAAGTCATGATAGGTCATATGTTCGATATGAAGGACCCATATCTATCACTTGTACTTAGTACAAAGGTGAAACGATGCCTAGTGCCCGATATGTATAAAACCCTAGAATAAGGATGGGTGCCCGAGATGCATGGCCCATATGTTTCCCAACATGCATGGCCGAGATGGTGCCCAAGATGGTGCACGATATGGTAGCTTTGATAGTGCATGATATGGTAGCTTTGATAGTAAATGATATGGTAGCTTTGATAGTGCACGTTATGGTAGCTTTGATGGTGCACGATAATATATCCTTGATGGTGCACAAAATGATGCCCAAGATGGTGCACGATATGGTGCCTAAGATGGTGCACGATATGTAACCCTAGGTGGGTACACGATATGGTAACCCTAGGTGGGTACATGATATGGAAACCCTAGGTGGGTACACGATAAGGTAACCCTAGGTGGTACACGATAAGGTAACCCTAGTAGGGTGCACAATTTGGTAATAGGGGATATGACTGTTACCCGATATAAGGATGTGGTTATACTACATGATCAAATTGAATACCTAAAAAAATGATATATGAATAACATTACCATTCATGCTAACTTGTTATGGTAGGCATGTCCTCAATTATCAAGATCGACTAAGTGAAGAATATGATTAATGTAATAGTGAGACACAATGAGCCTAACTTATGTGATATTGATAAGGTTGTAGACCTTAAAGATATGAACTAAGTAATTTACATCCTAGTCTGGATGAGAGATAAATTACAACTTGAAAGATGAGTATGTATTTAGCACACCTTAACTCAACATGACTACATGATTGATATTAAGGGATATGCCCTAAGTCTGATATGATGATATGATTTCTCCACACAATGAAATGATTCTTTTGTTATGATGATATATGCATTCTCAAGCATAATAGAATAGCATTATTGATCATGCTACCCGATATTGTAGGCTTTAAAAATGTCCAAGTGATGTATGTTATGTGACTAGTATTGTGTTATAATGAAATTAATATAATTTAATGATGATGAGGCAACAGACCTTAAGAGGTGAATTATAAGATGCAATCAATATCCTAGTAAGGATAAGAGAAAAATACTTTAACATGGGTGGTAATTATGTGGGGAAATATGAACTGATGCTCCTATGATGAGTGGAGTATGAATTAGGGTTTGATTCTAGACATTATGATCTTGAAATCCCTAATTGATAATGAAAGAGAAATCCAACCCTAATGAAGGGTGATGATATGCTTGTACAATTTTGATTCTAGACATTATGATATTGAAATCCCTAATCGATAATGAAAGAGAAATCCAACCCTAATGAAGGGTGATGATATGCTTGTATAATTTTGATTCTAGACATTATGATCTTGAAATCCCTAATTGATGATGAAAGAGAAATCCAACCCTAATGAAGGGTGATGATAGGCTTGTACAATTATAATCAGTTAAATTGAAATGATCCTGACCCTAATAATGGGAGCGATGCACTTTCCTATATCACAGAGAGATGATGTAGATGATCATAACCCTAAGCATGGGTAGAATGTACTTCTCACTAAGATTGAAGTCTTTCATCCTAATGTGTACACTACACCTGAATCCTAAAATGAATAATATCACAAGATATGATCTAAATCTATAGTGATAGATTTAAATAAGTCTTGTAAACTGTGTGGAATACTTGTTATACAAGTATTCTAATGTCTTAAAGGTTAATTGTTGCCTAGAATGAGGTAACAAGATGTTTTATGAACTATGTGAGCTATGTGAAATGCTTATATAATAAGCAAAGAAGAATGCCTGAATCAGAGAACCTGGAGATATTAGTTACTTGTTACAGGGGTGTTAATGCTATGTGGGGATCTTGGGGTTTGAATAACTAGACCCAGTAATCATGACGATAATGAAATCTTGAAATCTTTAATCAATTAAAGATTACCTTAATTATTTAAGAGAGGATATGTTTCTTAGTATTCTCATAGACAGATGTTTTGAAGCAATCAAATAAAAGATATAATAATCATGCATTTTAACTTAAGACAATAAGCTTGGCCAAGAAAGAGTTATGTGGTATGTGATACATAATCAATAAGCTATGAGGATGAATGTCCTGGTCTGATAACTCAGAGGTGATGATCATCTGCTAAGTGGTGACTAAGTGGCATTAGTACTCAATTATGAGTTAAAGGTTGAATACCCAAGTATGATGATGATAAGAGAATGAAATTTCTAAGAGATCTATGTGACTCGGTGAATATGAAAGTATCTAATAGAGTTATGCTTTGTCTTTGTAGAATTCATTATAATACTTGCTTGTAGCTTAGTCGTTAGAATACAATAATGTACTTAATTAAGCAAGATGAATATTATCATGTAGTTTCCTAGACCATAAACCCATTCAGTGTCACCATTTGGTGAATGGCAAAATGTGTTTATACTTAGAACACATATTTTTGAATATGTGATAATATAAAGGTTCTCAGTAAGGGTGCTCAGTGGACTCCCTAAATACATTGGGTTGCTTAGTGTACTTCCTAATAGAAATCAAAATAGGATCGCTTACTGGTCATCTTGATAACCCGGGGAAGAAGCTAAATGGTCTTCTCCCAAAGACAGAGTACATGCTACGATAGTAAAACTATAATGAAGATGCTTCTATTCTACATTATAGCTAATTATAATAAATACAATATGTCATGCTAAACCTAAGTGTTCTTGTGCTTACTGAGAAAGGAAGAGGTCTTGACAGTCGGCTCTGCCATTGACCTTGTATGGTACTGATTTCGACTTACTAGTGGTTGGTTGGAGCATGAGCTGTATATCTTATCTCCTTTGGGCATAAATGTAAATGTGAACATGTAATCAGCCGTGTAGCTTGCTTGTTTAAGGATCAAATAAGGAAACATTGGTTGATGCCTTATTACTTTTATAAATCTTGATAAGATAGATGATATACATGTTCTTTATATTCCTTTTCAAGAAAAAACATGTTTTATAACTCTATTCAATTTCATATTTTTTCCTTTGATAATAATAATATTGTTAGCAGAGAGTTATATCTTTCATTGGGACAAAAGTCTCACCCCGTGTGATCCACAAATTTTTAGGTAAGTCACGGATGATAGACTAAGAATTGGGATGCAGAAGGAGTGAATCAGTAAGGATCATAAATGTATCTCAGGTTGAGTACGCTGTCTGAAATATCATGTAGATAGAATTCCTATGTGTCGTCTCTGTACTCTCAAGACTGTAGATAGAATTCCTATGTGTCGTCTCTGTACTCTCAAGTATTTGGGAGATAGTCTTACTGGTTTTCATGAGTGACTCAAGAACTTGAGTTTGCTTATCTCGAGGACTTTAAGTTGTAACTATGTGTATCAAGAAAAGCAGCTACTACTTGTTATCCTCAAGAAGAGACATAATACTAAATGTGTAATGTGAACCACATGTATATGGATCTGGTTCTTTATGTAAGAGTTTTCTGGAAAATGGATCTAAGTGTGAAATGGTTTAAAATTTTTGTGCTTTTTGTTAATCAACTGTTTATGGTTATTCCACTTAATTAATAATGATTTGTTTGTCGGTTCGAGAATAGTCATTACATTGTTCATCTTTAATGGTCCTTGGTTCCATCACACAATTTTTCCTTGTGTGAGTGTACCTTGCAACCCTGATGTGCGGGTAGTTGGGGGAGTGGGGGTTTACACTATCAGGGGGTCACAATTGTGGCTTTTATTTAGGGGTGGTCCCATATCCTAAACAATTAGTTGATACTATGATACCATGTTATCCATGTCAGGCTAATGTCTATATCTCTAGACACTAGTAGTAGCCTTCTGTAATGTTTTACTTGACTGTTGACCTTAATAATTTGATTATTATCAAGTATATTCTGTGTAATTTAAATTCAGGTTATTATCAATGCTTGATCACCACAATAAATATTTCTAAGAAGTTAACTTCTTACAAAGAGGGGTTAATTATTAGTTGGAATTGCATAGACTTGATTAATAACATGTTTTGAAAGCATGCTAAGAACTGAGATAGAATAAATCAAGAGAGTGATCTTAGTAGTTCAAACTAGAACAAGGAAAGTGAAAAATGTATAGTTTTGACTAATTTGAGCATGGTATCATGCTTCAGAAGAGGGTGATATATAGTTTTCCTTCTCTATTTGATGAAACAATCATATGATTATAAAGATAAATCCTGACTACAAATAGAACTATGGTGGAACTTGCTAACCTAGATATTCTCATTTATTTGATCCACAATCATTATATAATCTTCTTTAGTGGTTCATTTTTAATTTAACTTATGAGAATAAACTTCTGTTTGGCCTAGTTGATTTGGTTCTAGTTAGTAGTAGTTTTTATTTTCATAGTTTCCTAATTTTCATAACTTGGGACTCTTTTATAATATTATCTTGATGAACATACACTTGCATTTACACACAATGTATTGGCATGTCAGGATCCACCCCCTCTTTCACTTCTGGTGCGACCTAGAACCCCTACCTACATGACGGTGATGATGAGGCATATGAGTGTGAGTGATTCATTATAGGCTCATGTTCCAACCATGGGGAGTTTAAATTCTCCACTAGCCCCCCCATATACCTTGGCTCCTCCAGAGATGATCTTGAATCCTTTAATTAGGCATCCCATGGGTGGAAGGTGAAACATTTGACCTGGGATCACACTTCATATCACTGAGAACTTCTCCTCGAGGTTGTCTCTATTGCCCTTCTCTATCTATTCTACTCACTTTACATTCTTAGAGATTTGGCTTTCCCATGACAAATGGTTGAAGTCCATAGTGGCTAGTTGGACCAAGCCACAAGATGGTTGTTTTGACCCATCTACCTTGTTAATCTAGAAAGTTAAGATATTACTAGTACACCTTAGGTTATGAAACTAGGAAGTGTTTGGGTACCTCTCTCAGTAAAGGCATGATTTGGAGGACATGATCCATTACTTACATATTGAATTTGACACTAATCCATCCATGCTAAAAAAGATGCTTCTTAGGGATGGTGAAGAGAGTTGAAAATAGTGTTGGTTAGGGAGGAAGTGTTGTGGAATGAGAAAGCTAAGGTACACATGATTGAAGCTGGGGAGAAGAACACCATGTTCTATAATGTAGTAGTAGGAAAGGATATCTAGAAAGACCATATATAAGCTTAGTATTGTCGATGTAACAATGGGGAATGATTTTAAGATGATGAATGCGGAAAAGGAAGAATGCTTTAAGAGCTTATTTTCCAACACTTTGGGATCCTTTTCTAAGTTTGATGACCCATTTTTAACTCCATTCCCTTGTTGGTTTCTTTTTATGAGTCCTTGACAGAAAAGTGTTGGATATGATCATGATGACGGATACACATAGTATGCCTGGCCTAGACCGATTCTCTATGACATTCTATGTGGAGGCATAAAATATTATTAGGAAAGATTTAATGGGGCTAATTTAAACTTTCTTGAAGGGAGATTGCAACATTACAACTTCTTATGTGGCAAGCTAGTTCTTATTCCCAAAATTGCAAAACCCCTCTATCGCCTGATTAACTTATGATCCATCACATTTGAAAACACATACATGAGGATAACAACTATTATCTTGAGTAAAATGATAATTCTCTCTATACTTCTCTTATCTCCATTAATTTGGAGGCCTTCATATGAGGAAAAGACATTATACAGAAAATTTTGATGTCTTGTGAATTAAAGTAACATTCATAGGAGTGAGAATGAATACACTACGATTATTAAGGTGAACATTCCAGGGACCTATGATACATCCAACTAAGATTTCCTCAAAGTGATTTTATGGCATTTCAGTTTCTTAAATGATACCATTGATCTATGCCTTGCCTTTTTTCATGATTATTGATTATCTATATTCCTATTTGACATAATCAACGAGTTTATTTTTTGACGTCTAGGCCACATAAGAAAGGGAATCCTTTATCCCCTTATTTGTTTATTTTGTTTGAAGATGCATTATGCAGAAGACTTAAGGACATGCTTGATAATGAGTTGATTGATATATTCATCTTTAAGCTTGATATCATTGCACCAACCCTTCTTCACTATGTGGATGATCTAATAGTTTTTGATACTACCCTACTAATTTTTACCAGCTTGCACTAATTCTTGAAATTATATGGCACATCATCTGGTCAGAAGGTTAACTGGTTGAGGTTGAGTTTCCAAATAGGCATGACAAATGATATTATGATTTTGGACGTTTCAAATGCTATTCATATGCAACACCATGGAAAAAACTTACATACTTGGGGAGCCTCTCATCTTTGATAAATTTATGATGTACCACTTCTCTGACCTATTGGATCGGGCCCACAACAGATGGTAGGCTGGAGGGGGAAGATTTTGTCATTTATAGATTGAATCTCTCTAATCAAGCACATTTTAGCATCATGATTCCCTTATACCCCCTCACTAAAACTCTCGTTCCAACTTATATTCTATCAAAAATTGCAAGGTGATGTCTAGATTCCTCTAGAAAGTAAGGGATGAATATGATCACAAAGATTGGGTGGCTTGAAAATTCTCAATTTCTAATAAAGAATTGGTGGCATGGGTGCTCTTATCTATTCGAGTCTAGTTGAGCTTATTTACTTTAATGTTGCTGTGAGGTGCTAACATGAGAGTCTTTATGGGGTATTTTTGTAGATCCAAATATAGAAAGGCTCGTTATGAGTTGCACCCTCCATTTCTTATGATTGTCTCAATCTCCTTCCCTCATTGGTGTAAGATATGCAAAATGTACTCAATGGTGGTGTCTCACTCTCAATGGATTGTTTACACTGGGGTATTTCTTTTTGGTTTGATATGAGGTGTGATAAACCCCTTAACCACACTATATGCTCAATGTGAATATTCACATTCAATTTTTTGATTTTTGGATACTGGGTGAGTCTGTGATTGGGATTTGCTATTGGTCTTGTTGACCTTGGCTGGTTGAATGTTAGTTGTTGTGATTCCCCACGCCACATGAAAGCAAGATTACTCAAAACAAAATGCAAAATTAATACTAATCAACCAAGTTACCAGAAAGCAAAGGAAATTAAAATCAGTTGCACATAAGCACAAAAGGTGGATGCACAAAAGCCACCTATATGTATCACTAGCCAAAATATTATTACATAACATTGTTCAATGGTTTAGTGATGACAACTTGTTACAAGGGGTAACATGTCCACACACATATATGCCATATCTGTACAACAAAGGCATAAAGTGAAAAACATTGTCTCAATATACAACATCTATAAAACTCCCCCAAAGACCTGAGTGTATAGGGACGACACATAGGACTCTACTACAAAACACAAGAAGCACGTCCAACCTTTATTCATCTACTTGTACACTTGTTGCTCAGTCTCAACAACATGATATCTATCTCCTCGGGCTTGACCACCTAAAATATGTGGAAACCCATGGGGTGAGACAAAATTCCCCAATGAGAGATATAACTCTCCGCCAAAGTCTATTGAAATGACATATGTATTAAACTGATAACAAAGGTTAAGTAGAGTAGGGCAATTACCACAGATTACTAGAATAATTAAAACTATATGAAGGAATATGAAGAACATATATAACTGTTGAATTCTCTTACCATATTATAATTCAAGAAATCAATACAAAGATAAGGCAAAGGGTTCAACTGATGTGAAGTGTATTTGACCCTAAGCACAATATACTATGTGGTTGTATTACAACTTTTATTATTTTCCCTGAGGATTTAAGTCGTACCACTCAAATCCAACCAACCACTATGAAGTCGAAATTTGTACCATACAAGGTCAATAGAAGGGCTGGAATCCATGACCTCTCCAACACCTCTTGGTCAGTACAAGAGAAATACTACAGAGACATGTCAGTCAACTGTAACAATGACATATAGTCAAGATGAAGGATTGGCTCATGCATGGTCATCCACATGAAACATTTAGACCATTTTAGTACATGTCACGACTCTAGAAGAACAGGCTCATGCATGTCCATTCTAAAAAGGAAGGATTAGCTCATGCATGGTCGTCCATATAAGGAGAACAACTCACGCATAGTCATCTAAATTATGGACGGATAGAAATACTTGGCTTGCACCCCCACATATTAAAAAAATATGCACTTAGAGTTTTCCATATGAATGATTGTTTCACCATACAATAATAAAACTGACACTAGAATGGATCTATGGCGCAAGGAACCTACATGACAAGGGTTTCACTTGATTAAGCCAATTGGGTGCCTTTTAGCATCAGACAAGTTACAACATACAAGGCCAAATAAACTCTACAAGAATAAGGGCATAGTACAAGTCTAGAAGATATAAAGCGTATAAGGTGTGAAGTTGTCACATCATCACCACATGTTACTTGTAGAACTTCCATTTACAAGGCTATTACCAAAACCACACAGCCATACAAGGCTACCATCAGTATCACACCATTGTGGGATATCAATTCCTGAATCATATCACTAGAGGATATCACCTCACAAATAGGCATCAAGCCTTCACCAGGTCATAGGACCCATCACATCAATATGATCTCATTATTATTTATTAAGGCACATAGCCATTACCCTATGTCATATAATCACCACCATAGCATGCACAAGATACGACATTCATTCAATCTACATGGTTAGAATCACACAAGTAGGAGAGAGAAAAAGAAATCACATGTCATTCATCCAATTAACTCAAAAAGAATAGCATACCCTAGGGTTAGGATTCACTTTTCTACACAATTAGGGATTTTCATTCCAACATTATCAACAAATCCTAGGTATCTCACCTTTCCACATTCTTACAACATGTGGGTTGACCACTATCATCAAGACAACCATTATTATCAACATTGTCATAATACTTCATCAGTTGACTAAGGCATCAAGTCACCAACCATGCAATCGTAGTGAGAGGGAGATATACATTATGGTCAAATAAAACTTCATCATGGATGAATAAAAATCAATATGGTCGAAGACCGTAGTCCATCCAAGTGATCAAAGAAGACTCCCCATCATATCACCAGTCGAATAAAATCTCACATTCAAGCAACCAAAGAAAAACCAACTCCACCATGGTTGAATAGAAATCCTAGGTCGAATGGAACAATAAATCCAACCGACCATAGACACCATCACATATACATTTGATCAAAGGGAAACACCAAATGTAATCAGTCTAAGAAGATCCAAACTCCATGCGACCGAATAGAATCCAGGGGTAATGCGACCAAGTCCATAAGAATCATTTCATTCAACCAAACTCAAAACCAATCCTTCCTCGACATGATATACATCATGAAGAACACTTTCGAGGGAGAAAAACATTGCCAAAGTAGATAATAACATCTTGGAAATAGAACTATATGGAAGGGATCTCATTAAGGCAATGATCATGCTCAAAACCTTAAATCGAACATTCACATGATCAACATTATAACCATGATTAGTAAACAAAAACCCAAGAAATCCAAACATAAAAATGGACCCAAAACTTCACCTCATACTAGGTATCTAAACCAAGAACCAACATAACAAAACCAAGGTTGAGCCTCATGCAAAACTATCACCATTACTTGCCATTAATGTTCGAACACATGAATTATGGTTTAGATAAAGAAACAAGTACATGCAATATCAATATAGAAAGTTAACCCTAATAAAGATAACATTATCAATAGTAAGAAGTTATGTTTTAGAATGAGTTCCATGTAGAATTAAAGTGGTAAAATAGAGAAGGAAGAGATTTATATAACCCGCCTTAGATGACGGTTGCACCACCTCCAAGCAAAATCTCCAAAAGCAAGATGATAACCCTAGCTTTGACCTCTTTCAGGATCAAGCTAGTCACCACCTCAAAAGAGAAGAGAAAACCCTAGGATAAAGGGCAAGAAAGAGAACCTAGGACCCTCAAGGTTGAAAAGAACAAAAGAGGGGGGAAGGGAGAGGAGCTTCTTCACTCAACTTGAGCACTACCTTGGTAGCACCAAGGATTTGTCCCAATAGGTAGGAGTACCTCCATCCTAAGACAATCACCTCCATGGAGAACCATGGATTCAACCAAGAAGAAAGAAAGAGATAGGGTTTGAAAAGAAATGAGATCAAGAGGTGAGATCACTTACCATGGATCAACGAATCACCAAGGATTACCAAGGAAGAGCTTCTCCAAGCTTGGATCAGCACATGCAAGAGACCTCCACCACCAAGCACCAAGGATGAGGTCCTTCACACCACCGAGCACACAAGGGTCGGGAATAGGATGGAAGGAATAAGGAGGAAGGCTTAAAGGGATACTTGCATGTGTAGGATTGAGGTTATATACTTAGGAGGATGAGAGAGATGGAAGGGTTGAGGTGTCATACACATAAGTGCCACATGTCCACCAATGAACCATCATGCAACCACTAAAACCACACAAGAAAGCTAGGGTGTGAAAACCAAAGAAAGTCAGCAACCACACATGGTTATAACTATATGTAGAAGGAAACCAAGAGACCTCAAGGGTCTGTGGTCGCTGAGAACCAAGAGACCACATGATGCGACCGAAAAGAGAGGGTGAGAGTTCATGCAAATGAAGGGACTCCATCACACACTCAAAACTCATTCAACCGCAAAGAATTAATTTAGGCAAACTAAGGATGGTCGAAGGAAAAGTAAGAACATCAAATAGTCAAACATGAAAGCTAGGGCATTTAGAAAACCCTAGAAACAACACTCAAAATGTCACCTTCTCTCCTATTCAAACCAAAGCATAACAAGGCCCCCCTAAGTGCCATCTTCTCTCTCATGATGACAAGGAATCAAAGGTACTATTTACATGTGAAAAATTTCAAGATAACCCCTCAGTATGGGTAAACTGCAACCAAGTCCAAAGCAAACACATACATAGAAAAATTAGCTCACATCAAGAAAATTGGACCAAATTGAAAACATAAGCATGTCAAATGGTATTAAGGCATCTCAAGATATATATATTAAGGTACTAATCATCTCATTAAGCAAATCAAACAAGGTTAGCCCAAAAGCTAGGTCAAGGGTATTACAATTGTTTATTTTCTTAACTTTGGGATGAGCAAAAGGATATGTTGTCTTGGATAAAGGAACAATATGGGTGATTAATTTTGAAATTATCCAAGGGGATTCTATGTTGTAATTTTCAATGCTGTGGTAATTATTTCAAGTGGTGTTGAATCAAGGATGTGCCTCCAGGGGCCAACATATTGTTTTGGAAGTTTTTTTAATAGAGCTCTTCCAATAGATGACAACTTGATTCATTGCATGATTCTCATGGATTTGCATTGTGAGTGTTGCGTGGGTCTTTGGTGAGAGATGATCGACCATTTGTTTCTAAAAGGGGAAGTTTTGGTTTCTCTCTAGCTTAGGTTGACTAAGCTTGTGGGTATGGACGGGGAAATGCATATGGAGAGTAACATTTGGTAGACTCTCACTGTGGGCTAGTTGTCATCATCAAAAGTTTCCTTCAACTAATGGATTTGCAGAGTTCTTCCTAACCTCCTTGTTTATATATCATAATAGGTGTAGAAGTAAATATTAGGGAATGTGTAAGGATGCTATTTTGAAGGAGACGATTGGTCTTGCTAACATCATTAGTAAAATTTGTGACTCCACAAGCTTCATAATGGCCCTAGAAACTTGGAGGTTCATAAGGAGGGGCTGGATGAACCACATCGTAAGATGATAAATGTATGGATCATATGATGAAAACCTATTGGCCTTCATAACTTGAAGATTAATATTATGATGGGGTTTGAGATATCAGTTAGATTGGCACCAAGAGATGGGCTTCTGGAATTGTTAGGAATCACATGGGGTACTTCATTTTTGTCTTCATATCTATGTTAATAATTGATACTTTCTTAGAGGTTTGGATTCAAGCCATGGTGATAGATCTACATGTGGTTGATGACATTGATATCACCTTATTTGTTGGGGATGTTGTACCAATGCGTTCCCAGATGTGACAATAACATGTTGTGGAAGCGTTAGTGTCAGGCATGTAAACACAAAGAAGAAACACAAGATTTAATGTGGAAAACTCTCCTCAAGACAAGAAGATAAAAACTACAAGGAAATACCCGCCAACAAGTATTATGTAATCAACATTACAACTCACACTTCCGTATTTAATCACCCATAAATTCGAGTAGACCCCCAAACACGAGAACATAAATGAGGAAGAAGAGAATCACACCTAATGTATAACAAACCTCCCTCTTTACTTTATCTCCTCACGATGGCACTGTCATTCCTGAGGACTCCTTGATGCCACTATGACTGCTGACTAGGTTAGACCATTGCTTCTATGGCAACACTATGTCTATAACTGCCAACCGCTACTTTGCTTCAAAACAAAGTCATTGGCCTTCTCTTATCAATTGAGAGAGCTACTATATTGGTACATCAAAAGTTCCATTGAGTGTCAAATGCTACTTTTCTTCAAGGCAAAGTCACAGACCCTCTGACATGGTTTTTTACTGCACTAAAAAATTCACCCAGGGTTGAAATCCTTGAGTTTTTACGAAAGCCTTGCGCAATAATACCACCCGCAAGCAGACAAGTCTGATTACAATATAGTTAAGGATCTAATCCCAAAGTAAAACATTTGTAAGAATCTTGCTAGTCATATCTAGCTCAACTAGGAGTAATATTTAGAACAAGAGTTGATTTTGGTTTAGTTAAACTAAGTGCAAGGAAAGTAAAAGAGCGGTATTGAAACTGGATCTAGATTAATGATGAAGTCACTGAGGTGGTACTGGATTTCACCACCACTACACATGCAAACACCCCCAAAACACATCTAGGCTAGAAACAACTATCCAAATGGAGTATCAACCCCCCGGTTTGGATATTAGGTTTGCGTAAGCATCCCCTTGGCATCATATGTCTCGTCACCTACAGCTCACACACTTACTACTCTGAAAATATCTTTTAGAGTTCTCGTTAGGAATCTACCATCTCAAGAAATATTTAAATACCTAAGCATTGAATGGACTATTGACCCCCTGTTAGGATGTTAAGTTCGTGTAAGCAACCCCTTTGACATCAGATGTCTCGTCGCGTACGATTCACACACTTACTACCCCAAAAATACTCTTCAAAGTTCTCATAGCAAAGGAAAATAAAAGCTCATGCAAGGTAGGTGACTAATACACAAAGCACGCCTTAAAAATTAATATGATATGAAAACTTATATACAAGCCATGGAGTGTTATAAGATGAACATGTAAGAAAGGGCAACGGGGCTAGTTCTCACACCCCAGTTAAAAGGACTACTCGCTCCTCATGATGGAAACACAAAAAACAAGAGAGAGGGAAGATTCCTCTATGGTCATGGTGAAGAAGGTGGTCGGAGCTCGGTGGAGAAACAATCTTCTACATGATGTCAGGGCAAATACGGAACGAGGAGGGAGAGAACACCAAGTCAGGTGAGGCACATCTTCTCTCTCCTTCTTCCTTATCTTCTCACATTCTTACTCTAGGAGATGGAGTGGTAGGTGGATGATGGCGGCATATATTTATAGATCTAGAGTCCCCATCACTCTCGTGGTAGAATATAGATATGGATGGACCGGAGATGGAAAAGAAGAAATAACCCACAGAGGTAGTCCTTGGCAGCAGAGCTTGTCTTCCTCAAGGTTGGGTACAGTGCGGAAGCCTTTCGGTGTCCTGGAACAGATGGCTTATTAAGTCGGGTGGGTGGCCTATTTATAGGTGCACTCCACCGACTTAACTCCTTATCGCGGTCACGATTAGGTTGTGGAGAAAAAATGACCGCGGTCGCATTTAGCCTTGATCGTGGTCGCAACTAGCATTGATCGTGGTCTTTTCAACTCACGATGTCTCCTTTGGAGTTGAGATGTGTTGAAGCACACAGTGTACTTAGGTCACGGCATGGTGCTCGATCGCGTTCTTCTATGGTCACAGTTCTATCGTGAGGTTACGATCTTTGAATTTGAGGCCTCCTCTTTAGGTCATGATTACTCGGGTATGCACTAGGCTGCGATCCACTCTGAGGTCACATTCTCCCATGCAGGTCACACCCATTTCCTCCTTGGTCGCAGTCACAGTCATCATGAAACAAACGCACTCCCGTGGGGGGGGGGGGGGCTATTTCTATAGGTCGATTGGCCTGCGTCGATGAATCCTCTAACTGGTGAGGATACTTTCTGATGAAGGAACCAACCATTAAAAAATGATACTTTCTGACTAGTGAGGCCACCATCCCCTACACCTCCTTCAATGGCGCACATAGTGTAATGTTCAGTCTTTCACTAGAGACAAATATATTTGATCAAAACTCTAAATAATGATATGGAACTGAGGAAAATTGTATATGAGCATATTCAAGGGGTGTATATAGGCATTCAGAGAAAAATAGGGCCAAAAATGGCGACGAAAACTAAGATGAATATGCATGCATCACCCTCTCTTATTCACAAGAGATCTCCTCCAGTTGTTCTTTTTATCTATCACTTCTATCATAGAAGGCACCAAAAAGAAATTGGAGGGATCACACATCAACAAGTGGAAATAATCTCCATGGCCTCCCTTATGTCCTCTATCTATAGGCCTCCATGGCATGTGGAGGTAACTAGGAATCATTATCCAAATCTGAGTCCAACTCTATGTTGGACATAGGAAATTGTAATGAACCCCACTTTTCAGTGTCCAAAGGACCTTAAAGTTGAACATCATTACTATAAATTTCCAGGACCAGATTTAATAAATACACTACTACAGAAGTGCCTTTTAGTGTCGGTTGTTTAACCCCCTTTGGCGTCGGTTTCGGAACGACGCCTATGTGGGCGCCGCTAAAAGGTTGGACACTTCAGCGTCGGTTAAAAAACCGACGCCTATTTAATATAAAGGCGTCGATTTTTTATAAAACACCGACGCCAAAAGGGTTCGTGCCACAGAAAACGGCGTCATCTAGGACGCTTTCTGCGTCGGTTATATACTAAAACACCGACGCAAAAAAGTGTCCTAGATGACTCCCATTTCCTGTAGCGCGAACACTTTTGGCGTCGGTGTTCAACAAAAAACCGACGCTGTAAGTCTGTGCTGACGGTTATTGGTAAATAACTGACGCCTATTTCTATTTTTTTTTTATAAATCTATTTGCAGGCCTGCTGTGGCTGGTCAGCAGGATGAGAACATGCAGTTCAGTTTTCTGAACTGCAGGTTTACGACATCCATTGATATCAGCCTACAAACAGGCCACAAACCTGCAAAATTAACATAAAAAGATTCACACAAGTAGATACATTCAGACATCAATTCAATTGTCACGTTCACACATATAGAATCATTCAAATACATGTTTTAACATTCAGAAACATTCATTTACAAAGTATCATTCATCATCACTATCAACATCCCAATTATATCTTACAGTTGCCACTGTTTGTACAGCTATTGCCCATTCTTCTCTTACTTCATTTAATGATTCCCTCGTATATGGAGCATGTACATTTTTTAAGCGTTTGCCTATAGTGTGGTCAGTTTTAAACACCTGCAAAGAGAATGATGTATATATATAAGTAATAATATAAAAATAAGATTGATATATTTCATACTAACTAATGAGACTATATATAATACCTCATGTATGGTATCGATGTCCAATGCGGCATGTTTGATAATCATCTGCATAAATCGCATCACATAGTATGCGCATGCCCAGCCATTGTCTTGTGTAGCGCACTATAAATTGAAACATACAAATTAATACAACTAAGCACAATTCACATCAATAATATATACATTGGAGTCGGGGAGTCGGGAACTTACTTTTACGTTCTCCCAAGACAATGGCTGGTTCTTTTTCCTTGGGACCTTTCCTCCAGCATTTTTGAATGCATCTAAACCCCTACATGTTAATATAACACACTAAGTTGCATAAGTAAATAGTAATGTAATAAAAGATGTTAACGGATATAAAAAATGAAATATTTCTCACCAGAATAATGCCATTCTCATTACGTGTCCAATTTTAGTGTTTAATGTACTTCCTGCGGGATCTAGATAATAAACAGTGAACGTCCCGGGGACAATAACTAGTAACTCCCAATGTCTACCCCTAGAGGTAAAAAGTTAACAATTAATAACTCAAAATGCAAAATAATAATGGAATTTTCTTAAGTCCAAATTATAAATAAAGCAAACTTACTTGACATTGAATGGAGCTATTATTATCGTCTTCATTTGATGACCAAAAATTGTAAAAGCATCTATACAGTATTGTTGAACACTATCAGGGTCTTTAGCTACCATACTAATCAATGATGGAATCAAAAATCCCACATGATCATATGCAAATTGTTTGCAATGATCTTCGATTAAGTAGCTGCAAAACATATAGACGTATGCATTAATATATAAGAAACTAGATCACCGGATCTTACACAAGGTATATGGATGTATAAACAAGATCTCACCTTATCCATGTCTCTATCATTGATGTATTCAACCAATCATACATAAACAGCTCAATAATATCTTGTATAAATAAAGAGCTGTCGTATGATTGACCTGCATAATCTGCATCTAAAGAAACAATTATAGGGCAAAGTATATTATGTGCCCGTAGCCAACATGCCATTCCCCTACAAGCAGGACCTAACGGGTATTGTAGGTCAGTTGGAACCCAAGTTGGTAATGCGGGAATTGGAGGTGGAGGCCTAGGTGCTCCTGGTGTCTTCTTTTTAACCTGTATATATAATTTCAGATCAGTTGACATCATATATACACATTAACAGTCTAAATCAATGTAATTTTATCTTACAATTTCAGTCGTGTAGAGGACATCTGCTTTGGGCCACAATATGACCCCGCTTTCTGCCTCACCAAGTGTATCAATATCTGGGTGGGCATATGGCAACTCAACTTCCCTCCAATCGGGTAATACATGTATCGGGCTCACACGAATGTAGCCCTGCGGCATTGGAGTCCCATGAAACGTTGCCCCAGGAAGGGACTGGTAAGCTTGCGCCTCTGCAACAACATAGTTTTCCATTCTTAAGCGGCATGGCTTCAATGCCTATAAATTTACGTAAAGAATGTTATACATATATACATATCATCTTGAAAACATATCATCTTGAAAAGACTAGCTACAATGTCATAAACAATACTTACAGCAGACGTGTTAGGCGATGGGTCTCCAGGATTACTTGCAGTCTGTGCACCAGGAGAAGAGTGGGTCGGCATAGGCTGATTGCAATCCTGAGATGTCTGCCACCGCAGCAATTCTTCCTTGACCTTCTCAGCAACCACATCGTTGAGCTTCTTAGCAACTATATCCTCGACTCTCTTATTCTCCTATACATGGATAAAACAAATATTAGCTTTTTATTAATGAATTTCCTTTTGCAGTAACATTATAAAAATAGAATATATATGTTACCTCTTCTTGAGAAAGTCCCGCTCTGGGTTTGCGCTGGGATGGCCCAAAGAATGCTTTGATGCCCACACCAGCACCGGCACCTCTAACACGTCCAGGATGCTCTGGGTTACCCAGAGCAACTGTCAATTCATCCCTTGTGCCCTGAGGGATGAACGTGCCTTGTTTTCTCTGCTCGTGCAGCTCCCGCTAATCACCATAAACAAAAATTGGTAAGTTAACACCACAAATAATCAATATTCAAATGATTGCTCTAAGAGTTGTATTTTACCATTTTTGCAGCCGCCTCAGCAGTTTCGGGCTTCTTTATTTCACCCTTCTTGTTTTTCCTGCCAGCTATCCAGATATCATGGAGAGGGAAGGGTGTGGCCGCAGACTCCTGAGTAGTCGCAGACTCCTGAGTAGCCGCAGACTCCGCCTGTAGTCTTTGGCGAACGCTTGCATAGCCTTTTGGACCCATAGTATGGTCATGTACATTCAGTGCACGCCTTGCTTTTTGTGCGTCACTGAGGGCCTAGTTAGTATGCACATTTATAATTAGGTTAGTAGCACTAAATGTTAATCTTGAATAGGTGAATACAATGTATATTAATTAAATTGGGAGTGACGCCTAATACCTTGAATTCTTCAGATTTTCTTGAAGCAACAAAATTGTCCCAATCTTCTTTGTCCAAGAAGTTCCATTGTTCAAGGGCTGACTTCTTCTTCTTATCACCCTGTCTTATGTATTCTCTGTTCAGATTTGTCCTGTAATTCCTAAGCATCTTTCCAGCGCGTTGCATCACACTTTTACGATGCAACATCTCATCCAATGCAAACAGATTCTGTAAAATAGAAATGTTATTAACTAGTACCAAAAATATAATTGCAAATAATAGAATTTGTAATCTACAAAATAGAATTGCAAATAATAATAACTCACGCATAAATCTTTCCATATCAAGTCTTTCTTCGCCTGAGGAACTTTATGCCAATTATCATATTTAACACCACAATGGCTTCGAGTGACAACCCCAAGATAGTTTATAAAATTATTGCGGTTCACTCCAATTGCATTCCCTCCATTATCAAACTCCACAACCAATTTGGATCCACTGCCACTCAGCGCAAGTAACTTTTTCAACAGAGTGATACCCCTTTTCTTGTTAAGTTTTTGTTGCTGCGCATCAAGTTGCTCAATTGCTTCAGTGGGTAGCTGTGCATCATCAACCTAAAATTTGACAAAAATAAACACACCGAATTAAGCCAATATAGAAATACAGGATATATGACATAACTAGAAGATAATGAATTTTATAGAAATACGGGATATGTTTTTAGAACTTACGTTGGTATCCTCGTCATGCTCGTCATGGACAGCATGCTCATCATGGACTTCATGCTCATCATGGACATCATTCTCATCATGGTGAGCCATCTGAAAATTTCATTAAAAAGGAAAACATTTAGCATTTGTATCAACTAGAATAAGGAAAACATTTAGCATTTGTATAAACATACATGTCTCTAAAATTGTGATCTTTTATCAATTAGCAATCCTTGAATGTACAAGTAATATAAAAAACAATGATTGTTCACATTCTAGGCCAACAAACACATGTGATGTCATTCTTATATATAATAAATGTGTACCACCTATCCCATCCTTGAACACCTAATCTCACTAGTAAGTGTATAATGTGTATTGGGTTTTCAAGAAAATTTCGGCAGCATTTCCCCGCTGTTCTCTAAGTACATATGTACTTAGAGAACAAACGGGGAAATGCTACCAAAATTTTCTCGAAAACTCAATACACATTATACACTTACATCCTAAGTGAGATTAGGTGTTCAAGAACAGTCCCAAACCGGGGACTATCCAAGATTTACTCCTAATGAGTAAATCTTGGATGGGTTTCTAGGCCAACAAACACAATAATAGATATCTACAATGAAGCCGGACTCCATACAAACAGTATATAATTTAATGATTGTTCATTCTAATTTATATCAATGTACAAGTAATATAAAAAACAATGATTGTTCACATTCTAGGCCAACAAACACATGTGATGTCATTCTTATATATAATAAATGTGTACCACCTATCCCATCCTTGAACACCTAATCTCACTAGTAAGTGTATAATGTGTATTGGGTTTTCAAGAAAATTTCGGCAGCATTTCCCCGCTGTTCTCTAAGTACATATGTACTTAGAGAACAAACGGGGAAATGCTACCAAAATTTTCTCAAAAACTCAATACACATTATACACTTACATCCTAAGTGAGATTAGGTGTTCAAGAACAGTCCCAAACCAGGGACTATCCAAGATTTACTCCTAATGAGTAAATCTTGGACGGGTTTCTAGGCCAACAAATAATGTGTTGTCATTCTTATACCTAAAATCCTAGTTCTTCAAATTAGGGTGATTATTGATGTCTTTAAAAGCATGATTGGCAATTTAGGGAAAAGTTCATCATTTAAATTCCAAGCATTCATATGTGTGCATTACAGTTCATCATTAAGCAAGAAGGGTGATTAGGATTCTCAATATACTCAACAATAAAATAACTTTTAGCAATCAGTACATTATTAAATAAACACAATCAGTAAATAACTTTTAGCAAAAAATCCACTAGACGTGCAGCCTAGACGTGCCCTGGCGCCGCCCAAGCATCTGCCCAGAGGCCTATCTAGGCAGGTCACCTGGGCTTGGGACCCTAGGCGTGCCCTGGCACCTACTTAGGCGCTGCCTGCGTGAGTTCTACGTTGGCGGCGGCAGAGAAAAGCAAGGCAGAGGACAAAAAAGGTGGTGAGGGTTTGTGGGTTACCTTGCACGAGGACAGCAGGAGTAAAGCTGCTTCTACCGGCGGGGGCGGAGGTGACGACGACAGCACCGTAGCTGCTTCTACTGGCGGCGACGACTAGAGGAGAGCAGGGGCGGTGGGCAACGACCGGCGGCGACGAGCGGACAGCAGCAGTAGCAGGGGCGGCGGAGAAGAAGGGCGTCGGAGAAGAAGGACGCCGGAGATGGGGCGCCGGAGAGAAGCGCCGGAGAGCAGCAGCAGCAGAGAAGCGCCGGAAAGTCGCCGCAACAGGGAAAATCGCCGCAATAGGGTAGCAATGAAACAGAAGAAAGGGGGAAGAGTCGGGCGATCGCGGGGGGTTATAAGTTCCCAAATAGCGTCGGTTGTTTACAACCACCGACGCCTAAACAGCTTTAGCGTTGGTTGGTTGAAACAACCGACGTCCAATTGGACGATATTTTCATGGAAATTTTTGGCGGGAACCACCTTCAGCGTCGGTTAGAGAGGGATAACTGACGCTGAAAATGACACTAATTTTTTTTATCAAAAAATGGATTTCGCGGGCGACTGTAAGTGTCGGTTGTTTATAAAAAAACCGACGCTTAATACAAAGCGGTACCCGTGTCTGGCTGGTCTTCGAATATAGACGTCGGTTTTATTAAACAACCGACGCCTTATATGTTAGGCGTCGGTTTTCCTTAATAACCGACGCCCAGAAAAGCGACACTGAATGCTATTTCTGTAGTAGTGATAATAAATAATAGTAAACAATTTCCATTAACTTGAACTTGAATGAATACATATCTTGGAACTATACTCCTCTATGAGTTTACATGTATATTTTAAAATAAATCTAACTTATACATATGAGAAGAAACACTAAACTATCAAATCCTCTTTGTCTTATCTTGAATATCTTAAAGATTTTTCAATCTTTATCTTCATGTCCTTTATCATGTGTATTAACTACCTAAAATGATGACCAAGAATGTGGTCAACATACTTCTATACTGGTACGTGGGTTCATCCAAAGCATCACATGTATATCTGTTCAATAATTGTTTAACAACACCTATGAACTTGTATTGTCTTTCACATTCTAATCCATGCTTGGTATGCCCTCTCAGATGCAATCACAATCCAACATTATACTTATGTGCAATACCCCCTGATGGGTGAAACCCAGGGTCCAAGATATTCTATATTTATGTGATACGCATAGGGGCTCTATAGTTTGCATGAAATAAATAAATAAATAAGAAGTTATCATTCATTCCATCTTCAAGAAACCTCAACAAATGTTGAAAGTCGATACATGTAATCATAAGTGTAACAATGTACCTTTTCGAAGAACCATGCAGTTATATACTTCAAGTGTACATTACGTCAAGTGTATTCAAGCAAGAAAACATACACCCAATCGATCAACATAAATTGTAAAGTACATACTATAAATGTGTTACCATTTGATAATAGTCGTTGTCACATCTTGGGTTTGGGTTTTTTAGGTATATGGTGGCTATTAGGGTTATGCCTCAAAACCCTAATTTTCTATGTTCTTAGACCAAATGATTTAGTACCTTATTTGTATATTATATGTAATCCTAATCATTTTTGTGGGCTAAATATCACATTATGATTCCATTAAATCTTATCACATGATTTAAGATCTAAATGTCCATATGTATCATCATTATACCCTACTTATAACATTAATGACTTAGAAAGACTAAAAGATCATCAATATTAACTATATCCAATTTAAAACCTAGATCATCACAATATTTCACAAATACCAAACAACAATCAAGAAAGTACTATATTAAATGTATTAATTTATTATTCATCAAAACTATGGTTTACTTATAAAATTAATGACTTATAAAATCTAAAAGATCATCATTATTAACTATATCCAATTTAAAACCTAGATCTTCACAATGTTTCACAAATATCAAATTATAATCATGAAAGTATTGTATTCGATGTATCCAATCTATAATTCATCAAAACTGGGGTTTACTTACATTAATCACCCAATTCCATATGTATATGATTATTGACCCTGGTTATACATCATCATCAATGTAATCATTCTTATGTGACTTCATTGTATTCAGAAATACAAGTATTATCGCAAAATAAATAGATTCACTAAGGTGAGCATTATATTCAATGAATCTAGGGTTAAAATGCATTAAATGCCCTATATACATGCATTATGTATAATGTTTGAAACAACAAGCATAATTAGACTTTGATTATATTTTGCTCAGCTTCTACTCCTTTTTCTAATCAAATCCATACATAGATTCATTGTCATCTGATCTACCATAAATTAGATATAATTATTACAAAATAATACAAAGTTAGCCAATCAGGGTTTGCCACATAAATGCTTTATTATTATCCATATGGGTTGTAGGCAAGGCATGAGCCAGTGGGCCAACGACACCTAGGCTCAAAGATCCATAATGAACAACCTTGGAATTAGAATGAAAGGACCATCTTATACTTACGTTATTATGCTTTCTCTAAGGACAAGGGAGTAATTTGTCTGGTCTTTATCTTCTATCTCCATTTCTCCCATTCCAACTATGTTGTGCCATAGGGGAGGTCAACTACATAGTTGACTCTCCGATCTGAGCCATTGGTGAAGACACTAAGATGAACAAGTCCTCTGCCATGGCCTCCTGACTCTAAAAGTCTATTCCCAGTGGCGTAGATTGGATGTAATGGATTATATTGGACTCTGGTAGGTAGGGAAGGAGGACAAAGATGTAAGTGTTAGAAGTATGGTGAAGGGTAACAATTGTAGGTCATGGTTGGGTTCTTTCTTCCACATCAGTGCTACCATACGCTTTATATGTGAGAGGTGTTGACAAACCCTCTTTGGCTCAAAGTCCTGCAACCCAACGAGCCTTAGCATTGGGCATTATCATGTTGGCACAAGGTAACATGGATTCTGGGGTTCGTTTAACTCAATTTTTTCTCTAAAAGACAAAGGAAGTATTTTCTCAATGCTTCAAGGATTTGTTAGAGAGAGAGTGACTCAAGGGGAGTCTTATTATTGTTGGGCTTCAGCTAGAGGAAGAGAATGACCCACTAGCCACTATATCACACTGAACAGATAAGATGTAGGGTCTCATCCCCTGTCACGCACCTAAGGTCACGTATTATCCAGACCTTATGGTGACAACGTTATTTAAATTGTGTTGTCATGATAATATTTCACTTTATTTTAAATTGTAATGGATCTTCTAAAAATCCTATAGGCCACTAGGATTATCCAACTGACCCCCAATTTTAGGGGTACATCTATTTCATCTTTATCTAGTTCTAAATAATGTGTGGTCTTAAAATAAATATGACAAATACCTTTTTTTCCTACGTAAGGATTTCCTTAAATTAGTAACTTGGGTAGCAAACAATCACATAAATATCCCTAAACTTGGATTTGTCTTCTTTTAGTCATTATCTTGTATCATGCCAGATATTAGGTCATATTACACTCATTTGGTATCTGAATGATTGGATTCTAAAACAAGACTAGATAATGCTCATTTATTTATCTAGGTCACTAGGTGCTCCGGAATATTCTCAAAACTTGCTCATTATTTCTTAATTATCTCATTGATTAATTCACAATACATTTGTTGTCTCATTACACAAAGTCCCCATCTTATCTATACTAGATCCCATGGATCTATCTATATCTTTAATACCCCAATTGGGCCTAGATTGGATTGCAAGGCGAATAGCACAACACATCACTCTAATGAATCCACAAGCCTAATTACCTTTCTAATAATGAAATTATTTCATATCCTTCCATTCAATCCTCACATTAGCATAATAGTTCCACATTTCTTTAACCCCTACACATTATTAAAGCCTTAGATTCATAGTTCATTCTAGCATAACTTGTATTATCTTAAAATGAATCTCAATGCATTATTAATGGACTCATATCTCAGGATCCAAATTTTACCAAATTTGAGGATATTACATAAAATATATGCTTTCCCTTTTAGATTTGAATCCTATTGAGATTGGTAGCACAAGACAACTCCTACTCAAGTCCAAATCCAACTGGGACATCGACTGAAATCCTTTTCCATTCCCAACAATCTCTTCCTCTAGCCCCCGAGGGAGATTGTCTATAGCGGTCATATAGAGTAGCCTCTGGACCCCATCACTATATTTGATGGATCCATTCTCCTCAAACATGTCAATGTCCTTTGTTTTCATCAATCTTCTTGAAGTCCCATCTTGACTTCACTTTGTTCCCATGCAATTGAGAAGAAGTATCCTGGGAGTGCTACTTTTCTCCTCATGCCCACACGTGGAACATTGTTGGCTCCTTCTGTCTGATCAGTTGAGCCATCTTGGATGAGAATCTTCTTTTTGACCTTCTGAACTAAGGCTCAGAAACCCTCTGATGTGACTAAAGCCCTTGACAACTAGCCTGGAAATGAATCTAATATCATTCTTATTGTTATCACTCTTAATCCCATAGTCCCACTTGTACTTTAGTACCCTCCAACCCTTGGGAAGCACACAAGATCATAGGTATCATTCTTCTACAAATAAGACATCTCTTGATGCCAGTGTGCTCTCTCTCTATGAGTTTGTGTCTTCTAAAAAGTCTCTGACTCCCCCTGATCAGTAAGGAGAATATACAAAGATGCCAGATATCTGGAGGAAGGATGACAAACTCTGTTACTCCTCCTCAACTACTGTTATGAAGAATCTTCCAGAGTGATCTTGCTCCCCTTCCCAGTTGTCTATAAGTGTGAATGTGAATCACTTTTCTGAAGACTGCACTTGTAAACATCCTCATAGTCATCATCAAAAGAACTGTCACCTAATCATGCAACCTTTGTATCATCACTCTCAACCTTTGTCACAGTTTCACTCTCACAGAGTGTCACATATCTATGTTTTCTCATGGTCTTTTTCACAGGGTCTCATAACTTGTAGCCAAACTGTTGATCTCCTTATCCAAGAGAGATACATGGTCTCATTTTACCATCTCACTTCTACTTCTTTTCCTTTGGAAAAAAAGCATAGGACTTTCACCCAAATACTCACAAATGAGCATAAGAAGCATCCTATCATGTCCATACCTTGTCAAGTATATCAAACCCCAAAGGAACTTATGGAGATCGATTAATTAGATAGCAAGTACTCACTGCCTCACCTTATAATATCTTTGGAAACTTTGCAGTCTTCAATGTACATCTGGCTTTTCCACTATGGCATGGTTCATCCTCTCACTTGTATCACTATATTGCGGTGTGCTGGGCTCTGTCCTATCATGTCATATGCCATCTTCTACACAATAGTCCTGGAACTCCCTTGAGGTGTATTCTGCTCCATTGTTCATGTAGATATATTTCATCTTTTTCTTTATCTCCTGCTCCACCATGGCATGATTTTTCTAAAAAAACTAAAATATTTAATCCTTGGTTTTTAAGATGTAGGCCCACACCTTCCTTGATGCATCATCAATTAATATGGCAAAATATCTATTGCCATTGAGTAAAGCCTCCTCAAATAGACCACAAATAACTGAATGAACCAACTATAGAAGATGTGACTTCACCTTTCATCTACTCTTGAAGAAACTCATCGATGCTTTCCTGACTGACATGTGTCACATGAACTGAGACTAGTGTCGTTACCACAAGGAATCAATCTCTGCATGGATAGAAGCTTAAATCCTTTCTCACTCATGTTTCCTAGCAATCTGTGCCATAGATTTGTTTGTTGATCTCAACTACATGTATATTGTTGCCTTTGAGCACTTTGAGCTTAGTCTTGTACACACAATTTACCGCATAAAATAACTAAGGCCCCTTTTGTAATTTTACATTTAACACCACCAGAGTCCATATGACAACCTTCTCTATCAAATAATGAACCAGATATCAAATTTAGTAGCAAATCTCAAACATAACTAACATTCTTCTATGTGAGTGTACAACCGACACTTGTTTCAATACAAATGTATCCGATCCAGATAATTCTAAAGAAGTTGAAATTTTTCTATGTTCACCTTCCCTGAGTCTCCCCTCATATATGAAGTGAAGAACTCCTTACTCGGTAAAGCGTGATAAGAAGCTCTAATATCCCCCACCCACTCAAAATTATCCTCCCTCTACATGCAAACACTACTCTTAGACTGTTAAGACCACATCATCATCATCATCCATCTCTTTTAAAATTATTGTTATAATATTCTTATCATCGTCTAGCTTGTCTTTGACTTTGGACCCATATTTTTTTTTCAAACCTTGTAATCATTTTTAAAATGTCCTAGTTTGCCTTAATGGAAGCACCCTCTACTCTTTGAATTGGATCTACCATGACACTTGTCGTGGTCCTAGGACTCATCGAGGTTCTTAGATATGCCACAATATATCACTCTATCAACACCCTTTCTCTCTGTGAAGTGCATCTAGGATATATTATTGCCAGAGGCTCATCGTCGAGTCTCTTCATTCAGTAGACTACCCTTCACCTGATCAAGTGTTAACTTACCTTCTTGTATAGAATTGCTAACTGTCACTAAGAGCGTCTCCCAACTATTAGATAATGATCCCAGGAGAAGTAAAGCCTTGAGTTCATCATCAACAACAACCTTCATGGACCCCAGTTGATTTATATGGCTGTGAAATTTATTCATATGCTCAACGATGCTTGTACCGAATCAGTACTTTATTTATGTCAGTCTTCTTCTCATATAATTTCTTGACCTTTTTGCATAGATCTTTGGCATTGGTTTGTTCTAAGACGTGATGTAACACAAAATGTTGAGCCATTTTCAGACTGCTCCAACAGTCTTCTTATGTAACTTCTTCCAATATGCATCAAACGTTCTCTATGGATTTTGTCCATTTATCGGATCATACATATATTTACAATAGAGAATACCCTCCATTATAGGTTTCTAAATCTACCAATTTGTGCTTGTCAACATTATCATCATCACCTCTTTATCCTTCCCCATCTAGACCAATATCCACAACATGTGCTCTGATACCACTTGTTCAGGATGTTGTACAGATATGATTCCGGATGTGATAAAAATTTGTTGCAGAAGAATTACTGACAAGTGTGTACATCCAAAGATGAAACACCATATTTAACATGTAAAACTCCTCTCAAGATAAGAAGAGAAAAACCATAGGAGAATACTGGCCAACAAGCACTATGTAATCAAGATTACAACTCACACTGTGCAGATTTACCTCTAAATCTGGATAGTCCCTCCCCCCATGCGAGAATAAAGATGAGGAAGAAGAGAATCACTCTCAATGTGTACAAAACCTCCCTCTTTACTTTAACTCCTAACGATGATGTTATTTTTGCTGGAGATTGCTTGATGCACTGTGATCGATAATTTGGTCAGACCGTTGCTGCTACGACAACACTGTCTTTGTAACGCCAACCACTACTTTGCTTCAAAAAAAAATCATTGGCCCTCTCTTATCAACTAAGAGAGTTGCACCGTCAGTACACCCAATGTGACACTGACTCTCAACCACTACTTCACTTCAAGGTAAATTCAATGACCATCTCTTATTCACAAGACAGATCATCTAGTTGTTCTTGTTATCTGACGCTTCTACCACAAAACACACTAACAAATAACTAGAGGGATCACACACCAACATGTGGGATGATCTCCATGACCTCCCTAATGGCCTCTATTTATAGGCCTTCATGTCATATAGTTGCAACTAGGAATCCTTGTCCAATCCCAAATCTAACTCCATGTTGCACACAGAAAAACATTTTTTTTTCTTTTTATATACGACTCCTATTGAGATTGGTAGCACAATACAACTCCTACTCGAGTCCAAATTCAACTAGGACATGGGCCGAAATCCTTTTCCTTTCCCAACATTGTCATATGGGGAGGTAGATGATCCCTTTCTTGTGACATGTCTTGAGGCACCTTGGTTGATGAATTCCATATATAGGGACTTCGAGCTCAGTCAGTAGATCTAAGTATCATTGACAATGTGGTACGCAGACATGCTATGTCAGCTCCTAGGGAGATTCGGAAGCGGGGCATGCATTTCCATGATATTGAGGTGATCCATGACGACTTGAGACTACTTATAATGATTAGAGGCTTAGTGGTGATGGAAAGGAGGAATATTACTTATGTTGCCCAGATATCATACCGATATACGGGTGCTTTGGTTTTTATGTGGTGTATAACATACTCTTTGGGGTGAATACTTTCAACCTTTTGGTGGTTAGTTTTTTGCTTTTTGATCTTTGTTGGCTGCTCCGGTGATCCGTTGTAGCTGTAATCATTTTGATTACGGCTTTTGCCTTCTTGGGGAGAGCCGATGAATCGAATCATCTCTGTGCTTTGATTTTAAAATAAAAGTAACCTAATTGTTAATGTATATTATTGTTTTGACGTTTTTAAATAGTAATGAAGTCAACAAACTGGTTAAATATCCTTGTCATATCTGATTGCATATATTATCCAGCACGCTAGCTAATCCAAATAAATTCTCTTATAGTTTTTCTCTCTATCGTCATAGTCAGATTTGATGCATGTATTTGACTCAATGACCAAGTTCAAAGTTTCCACTCTCTTTTTCTCATGTTAATGTTAATTGTGCTCGCTATGTATCTTGGTTATATCAGCAACTGTTGTAAACCCCACTCCTGGTAAATATTAGTGGGCCCGATTTCCCTGTTTCCAACTCATACAATGCTGTTAACAAAGTTATTATTTATAGGTAGCCTCGCCTAATAAAATCTTCATATTCTAACACTAAATAGAAGTGTGTTATTTTATAAATTATCTTAAAAAAGAAGTGCATTGTTTTATACTGCAAAAACTTTCTAATATGTGACGGGTGTTAATCGCTCAGAAAACATCCAAAAAGGGGGTTGCGTTGTCCATTGAGTTTTACTATTTCCTATTCAACGGCCGCAAGATCTACGTGCTGTAAAATAGGAACAAACAACCATTACTCCCAATTTTCAGGGAGGACTCTTCAAAAGAATTGAACTGTTCACCCGGCCAAGCTGATCAGTGATCACTAATAGCAAAGGTCCACCAACTCAACTACAAAAACACACCTTCACATTATTCTACACTTGCACCCACCGATTGAACTAGCTCAATGGGTACAGCTGTGTCGTTCTTCTCCGTCTTCCTACTTCTCATCCTCTCCGCCTCAACCCCAACCAACCAAACTCCAAGCCGGGGTATTAGTGCCCCAGCCGCCGCTCCCCTTTCCCCAAACCCTTCGACCTCTTTCATCATCTCCAACTGCGCTACCACTACTTTCCCCCGTCTTTGCAGGAAAAAACTGTCCCCATACGCCGCTGCCGTGGGCACCAGCGCCGGACTGCTGGCATATGCCGCTGTAGAAGAAGCCATAAAGCGGGGCTCCCACTCCACGGCCTTTATCACTCGCGTCTACTGGTGCGGGAGACCCGCCGCCGCGAGCTCTCTCTCCAATTCGTCCACCTTTGAGACGGGGCTCCGCCTTTGCGCAGAGTTGTTAGACGACTGCCTGAGCCAACTACGGCTGACCGCCAGGGAGATGAGCTATATCGGGCTGTCCTTCCACTCAGACGGCGATAGCCGCTGGACTGGGGACTACGCCGAACGCCTGGGCAACGCAGCTGGGTGGGCTGGCGATGCGTCCAACTGCTTCGGCATATGCAGCGACGGGTTCAACAGCCCTGTTCCTTCAAGGCCTGCAGCGTTGTCCTCCGAAGCCGCAGCTACCACAGCCGCGCCCACTGACGACGCTGTGATACAGCGAGAGGAACCAGATCCCATCGCCACCGTCGTACAGAAAAGTGCGGACCGCGCGTACGATCTGGCCGTAATCGCCGGGGACCTCCTTTATAACCTCCTGCCCTACAAAAAGTAACTAGCGGAGCAGAAGTGAACAGCATTTGTTACAGTATATTTAGACGCCAGGAATAATGCATCCTGAACGCAGGGCTGTTTAAGCTGTTTGTTTTATTATAACCATAAAGTACTATATTTCTGATATTTGAAAAAGAAAATCTAGCCAAACGCTAGCCAGGATTTACAATTCCTTCCACTATTTCAAATGTATAGTGACCAATTGAAATCAAACTGTTTAGACATTTACTTCTAAATTTTGTTCGCTTCGCCAAGTCCAAACTGGCGAGATTGTAAATTTAGAATCCAAAGCCGACCATGATCAAAATTTTGTTCAAATCATAACTGACTGGACCCGTCAAAATTAATACAAGATACGCATATGGAATTCTAGCTCCGGTAAAACCCAGGATTTTAGTAGACTAACACCGAACTGAACCAAACTTAGGGCACACTTGGATTCATTCAGACCCGGAACTGACCAAACTGTGAAAATTACAACTCATTACTAGATTGGACCAAAATTTTAGCCACTTTCTCAAAACCTGAAATCAATCTCGATTGTCGTTAGAGGAAGCATCAGCCCAAAGCTGGACCAAACCTGACAAGTCTATACTTAGCACAAATGACAGATAGTAGAAATGACTTTTTGATGTGGGACCGGATGGGAACATACCGTTTTAAATGAAAGGACCATTTCGACCACAATTACACTTATCATATACTCAACAAGTAAAACTTATCATGGTAAATACTTTTAACACTAAATATAATAATAATACTAAATATATACACTAATATTGTTTGTACATGTGACTTTATATAATTTACTAAATACCACTAAAATATAGATGAATTATCTACAAAAATCGGTCCTGTTTTCGGTCCATAGTTTAACCCGTCTTGGATTGGACCAGACTAGACCGAGCTGGAAATCAAACTATCAAAATTTGTGGAACATGATCAGACTGAACTTGAAACAGTCTCAGATTTCACTTGATCAATTGATTCGTCCCGTCTTATGGACTTGATCAAAATTTAGTCACCCCAAACAGTCATAACTAGAGCCAAAAACCAATTTTGCTGGGCTTTATGCATGGCAATGTTTACTATGTGTAATACACTATAGTACTATGTATACTCTACATGTATTACCATATGTATTATTTTGTTTATTGCTTTGTGTGTTGCTATGTGTACTATGACGTTAGTATTGGGTGTAAGAATTTATGTGTAGCCTATCTCTAATGTATTTACTAATATAGTATGGTGTATATTGCTCTATATTGCCATATGTGTTGTTATGTGTATTGTCTTGTAACTACAATGCAAATTGCTATATGTATTGACATGCTTATGTTCACAATTGTATGTATTATCATGTGCACTATGTTTACTACTATGCATATTGCTACATGTACTTTTATTTTTACCCGATGTAAACTATGTGTATTATCGTGTGTATTGTCTGTATAGCAATGTGTACTACCATGGGTATTGTCAAGTGTATTGTGTTTACTGCAACATCTACTATGTTGTCTATACCATGATGTGTATCTCTATGTGCAATTCAATGTGTACTATTATACGTATTGTCATACGTACCATTATGTGTATGACTATATGCTTAGCCATGAGCACTAGTGCATTATTATATTTACTTCTATGTGTAGTACCATGTGTACTGTATGTAACACAATGTACTTCTACGAGTGATGCCATGTGCATTGCTATGTGTATGTATTTATGTATAGCCACATGTTTTATGTGTTCGACTATATGTATCGAGATGTGTACTACAGTGTACCACAATATTTACTATGCGTACTGATATGTGTACTCCTTGTGTACCGCAATGTTATGAACTTGTTTATGGCCATGTGTACTATGCGTACTACTATATGTATTGCTACATGTACAACTATGTGTACCCCATGTATACTATGTGTATTTCTATGCATATCTCTATGTATATTTCCATACTATATGTAACATCCCTGGCCTGGGTTATGAACTAACCCTAGGTGTTTTGCCTAAATATGTAATTAAGATACTGACGATTATCTTCTGGCATGTAATTAAGTTCCTGAGGAACATACTTTTCACTTTCTGTCCCTTTTCAACAATAAATGTAATATTGTTTGGTAATACAGGGACCTATGTGCAAATTACCCAGTTAGAGGGGTTAACTTGCAAATTTCACATGTTGAGATGTTCCCCTGATGATGAGACATCATGAGAATGATTATGATAAAGTTTGAGGGATTTCCCAAGCTTGAGCACCAAGGTGCAGCTGTGGAAGCAATCCCTGTGCTTAAAACCCTAATTTGGAATAAAGTGCAATTTACCCAGTTTGAGGGGTGCAATTTGTAAAATACACCATCTAGAACATCTTTTATGACTCTTGTCATCATTTAGAGAAGAAATGATGAAGAGGTCACTTCATTTGAATCATCATATAATAAAGAACACCTTTGTGATTGAATAATCAAGGTGTAAGTATAATAGCACTTTTATATGTGTGCTTTAGTGGTGGTTTGATCTTCTTTGCCTTCAATTATTGACTTTATTAGAATATTATCCTTAGAAATAAGGGGTAGGGACGAGCAAAGAAGAAAGGAAGGACTTAGATGAGAAATGGGATAAAGTAGAAGCTTTATGGAGAAATTTCACCCAAAATATATATACCACTTCCTTTGCAAGCAAAGGAACGTTTCTTTCATTCCCTCACTTATCCCCCTTGCTCAAACCGACTAAGGCAGAGCTCAGGAGCACAAGAGAACGACCAAGGGAGTTCAAGGTAGGTTTGGATCCTTCCTTTTTCTTAAATTCATGGATGAAACTCGAATTCAAGGTCAAATTTATGGCTAGCTCACTTAGCTCTCTCTTTCTAGCCATTTCTTTCCAACTTTCCTTGGAGGATTCACCTTGGCCGACCTGTGGAGCTTCTAGGACGCCATTAAAGGCTTGGAGCTCTAAATCTTGGATCTCAAGGAGCAAGCTTTAGGCGGGTTTTATAACTCTAAACCTATGCTTTGTTATATACATCTTTTCTATGCTTTTAGTTGCTAGTTTATCTTCTTCCCTATCTTCCCTTGCTTCTTTGCAAGAAAATCCGTGAGGAACTGTTGTTGTTCTTGAGCTAGAAGATTAGGGCGTTATTTCCTATTCTTATCCACAAAGTTCACTTTATGAAACGACGTTGAACTTTGGCCAAATGGGTTCATACTCGTTTAGAGGCCAAACGGGTTCATCAAGGTCGTTTAGGCCCAAACGGGTTCCAACCCGTTTGAGGGCGTTGACCAGGCATTGACCGTTTGGGATTCCTGTTCATAATTATGTAGGCTAATCACCCACCAAATTTTAGGGATTAAATCCAAGAGAATCGTGAGATATAGGCCAATCAAGTGGGCAATCGATTTGAATTAAATGCTGATCTTTCCAATTGAATAACTTAAGTTTTTGGCCAAACGGGTTCCAAACCATTTGAAGGAGTTGACCAAGCGTTGACCGTTTCAGATTCCTGTTCATGACATATTGAATTTCATTTCTACCAAGAATCATAGTCTTATTCCTAACCAATTGAGAGTTGAAGGCACTTCAATACCCTAACTCTAATCGGGTCAAAATTGCTGAATTAAATATAGATCTTTTTGAATTTTGGGTTGAAGGGCCCAAACGGGTTCAAACTCGTTTGGGGTTCACCCAAACGACCTCATACTCGTTTAGTGACACTCCATGATCGTTTGGAGGTCTAGTGTTAAAGGAATTTGATGAATTGAGGGTCAAATCCCAAGATGTTGAAGGATTGATAAAAAGTGCTGATTTTAGACCTAACTAGGGTTCAACCCTAATCAAATTAACCTAGTTTTGGGTCAAACTTTGGGCAAACGGTCTCAAGATCGTTTGGAGGTCATCCAAAAGACCTCAAGACCGTTTGGGCCAAGTTTGGGCCCAATTGGAGTTCAATTGATGGGTTCAATTGTATTTTGTTTCACATTATTGAAAAATTGGTGATTAACCGATTGGAAACCCTAATTGAGTAGATTTAACCCTAATTGGATTTTAATAGAGGGTCAAATTGGAGTCCGATTGATTGAGGCTCACGCTATTTGACCCAATTTATAAGTGGTTAGCATGTCTTGACCAGATGAGGGCATCAACAAAGAAATTATTTTATATTAATCACCTTGAGTCACTTCTCCTGTTCATGTGGTTTGGACCCAATGGAGTTCACCCATGTTTGAGACCAAACGAGTACACACCCGTTTGAGTCCAAACGAGTACACACTCGTTTGAGCCCAAACGAGTTCATACTCATTTGAGTCCAAACGGGTTCATACTCGTTTGGATCCAAACGAGTTCCTACTCGTTTGAGTTCAAATGGGTTCCTACTCGTTTGGGCATCAAATGGGTTCAAACCCGTTTAAGATCAAGTGATCTCATACTCGTTTGGGGTTAAACGACTTCAAGGTGGGTTGAGGTTAAACAAGTACAAGGTGGTTGAGCTTAAATGAGTTCAAGATCATTTAAAGACCAAACAGGTTGAAGGTTGAAAGACTAAACCCTAATCCAATTAATGGTTTTCAAAGGTGATTGTACTTAATCACTTAATGATGCAATTGACTCAATAATGAATTGATATAAACCCTAATGGTAACTTAGGACATTAAGGGACTAAGTGACTAATGAATTGACCCATGATGATGATCAATGGGCAATTTATCAAAATACCCTTGAGGGGTTCAATTGAGTGAAACCTTGTTCTAATCAAACCCTAATCACTCAATAGTGGTGATTTGGTTTATGTTAATCAAAGTGGACTTAAACCAACCTGATCTAGAGTGGTGTTATCACCATCTACTAGTAAGAGGAGAGAGAAAGTATCTTAAGAGAGAGAAAGTATCTTAGAGAGAGAAAGTACCCTTTTATGGTGGAAACTCAAGTAAAGTACCTTCAATACACATGAATGTGCATGATTAGGGTATGATCCACCTATGTGAGATCATGGAAACCATAATTATGATGAATGATGAATCTTAACCTAATTTGAGAGCATCGTTAATGATGATCCTTATACATGATGATGTTATGAGTTCAATTCACTGTAATGTGATAAGTAAACTCTAATTCTAGGGTGATGACATGTAATGTGAATAAGTAAACCCGAATTGATGAGAATCAGGGAACTTTTCTCTTATGGCAAGAGTGGAAAGTATAATTCTTGAATTGAATTGCTTTTATCAGTTGAATTATCTATGTAGGTTCTTATATGAGGATGATCATATCCAGGTATGGATGATGATGTTACATTCATTGAAAGCAGGTTATTAGCTCTATGAATAGTAAGATATCTTGATGCCTTGTCAGTGGCATCTCATGAGTTAAATGGGCTGTGAGAGCCATGTATATCATCAAGGTCATGTTTTAGAGATGACTTGTGATGAGATGATTGAGAAATGATAATTGAAGTGAGTTAGACTTGTTACATTTAGTATTCTACTTTCATAGATGATATGCTAATGATTAATGTTTGAGAACATGTATGATTCTAAAAGAATACTGAAATGTACCTAACTAATCAAGTATAATCATATTATGTAGAGCCCTGATCATAGATCCATCATTGTTAGGAGTTAAATGATGGTGAAACAGGTTTTCCTAAGGGAACTCCTGGATCACATACTTTTGAGTATGTGGGGAATATGGATGTAAATACCCTATCATCCTAGTGTAGGAATTGATGTAGATGTATCTAATCTATCAATCCTTCACTGTATGTTTATGCCGGGGTGATGTAACACTAATCTCCCGAGGAAATCTGTTATACCGCATCGATGAGAGATAAACAAGAAATCTTTTGATGGCGAAGAGAGTACAGAATGCCACTGTGACTCTAATAGTGAAGTACCAGAATACCCTGGTAAGCTATAGTAGCAGAGACACGAGATGTCCTGCATGTTGATCCTCATACTGACTGAGGAAGATGAGGTCATAAGAATCCGACTCTTTTGATGACCTCGGTATGATACCGATGCAACTGAACAGTGATCGGTTGGAGTATGAGCGGTATACCTCATCTCCGCAGGGCATAATAATGTTTGTAAAACATAATCAACCGCGTAGCATATCTGCTTAGGTTGAACTACGAAATACAATGTTTGATGGTTACATCGTTTAGTATACATGTTATTCATATTCCTTAAATCTTGTTGTTCTACTTGATAATCATCTGCTGTTGATTACCTTAAGAGCTTTTATTGTTCATATTATTCAGTGACTGCTATAATAAAGCTTCTAGCGGAGAGTTATAACTCTCGCTGGGACAATTATTTAAAATTGTCTCACCCCGTAGATTTCAACGTTTTAGGTGGTCGCCGAGGACGAAGGAATCAATCTTCAGGTGACCAACATCAGCAGCAGCAGCACCAGGAGCAGCAGTAAATCTCAGGTGGAGATTCAGACTGCTGAGTTGTGTAGTTAGAAAGTCTTATGTCGTCTCTGTACTCTCAGGTCCCTGGTGTTATGGTCTGAGATTTTGAATTGACTCTTGAGATTTTGTATCTTGCTGTGTATAATTACTCAAGAAGTAATTTAACAAGATATGTAAACAATTTATCTCCTATTATGAAGGAAGTTTATGGTTTCAATGTCTTATCTCAAAAAGCATTAATTTCTCGTGATTTTTCGTATTCTGCTGTTAACCGAATCGCTTCCGCTGAATTTAATCGCGTTTATCTCGGGTTTTGGAGATCAGAGCCCACAGATTAAGTGGTATCAGAGCTCTAGGTTCGCTGAGTCTATAGAGGCATAGGACTTAGGATGTCGAGTCTAATCTTAGTGTTCCTTTGTATCTAATAGAGTCTTCTTCTCCTCAGGAGAAGAAGATTGTTAAGGATGTCTGAACCACATGAGGAGTACGTGGCAGAAAGTAGTGTTGCTGCACCCCAAGGAGGTGCAAGGAACCCGGAGATAGAGCAACCTGTACCTGAGCCACCCAGGGAGCCACCTCAGTTTGACCCAGCTGACATGGGAAACCCAGCTGTTCAAACTATGTTCGGGAAGTTTATGACTGCCATGACACACATCACCGACAGGATGCCCATGCCTACACCTAGGGCACCTGCCCAGTCTGGAGGACAAGGTATCGGTAAGACGTTCGAGCGACTTCGTCGTGTTGCTGCTACCAAGTACTTTGGGACCGCTGACCCTGCAGATGCAAATCTGTGGTTAACCGAGTTAGAGAAAGCTTTTAGGATTCTGAACATCCCAGAAGCTGAGAAGGTTAGACATGCTGTCTATCTTCTCAAAGGTTGTGCTGGTCACTGGTGGACCATGGAAGAGCAGAAGAGGCCTGGAGTAGACATCTCGTGGGAAGATTTTCGTCAGGGATTTGTCAACAGATACTTTCCAAAGACGTTCCTGGACGAGAAGATCTCTCAGTTTGAGAGATTGAGACAAGGCATGATGAACATTAGCGAGTACGAAGCTAAGTTCATGGAGTTGCTACATTTCTGTCTGCACATGGCTGCCACAGAAGAAGAAAGAATCAGAAGGTTCGAGAAGGGTTTGAATGCCGACTTGACTAATCCCGTGTCTGCCTTAGAGAATCGGGAGAGATTTGCTGCCTTCATTGAGTCAGTTTGAAGGATAGAGAAATCCGTAGTCAAGAAGAAGCAAACCCATAAGAGATATCCGCAGTTCCAGGGTTCTTCATCTAGAGACTTTAAGAAGCCTAGATTCTCTACACCTATACCTCCACCACCCAGATCTAGTTCTCAGACTCAATGGTCACCGAGTAGAGGCAGGGGACGAAGCCTACCACTACAAGAGACTCGCAGTTCAACATCAATGTCAGTCACATGACCACCTAGACCACAACAACTAGAAAGAAGCTGCTACAACTGTGGGAAGGTGGGACACTTGATGAAGGATTGTAGGTCTAGGCCTGTCAATGTGACACAGCCCCAGAGACAGAATCAACAGAGATCACAAAGAAGACAGTCTCAAGGAGCAGCTAGAGGACGTGGACAAGCGTCTCAAGCTGGATCGTCAGCACCAACTCAACCTCAGGCGACAGCTAGGTTCTATGCTATGAACCCACCAGATGCAGTGGTCAATCCACGGGTTGTGATAGGTCAGATGGAACTTTTATATTCTGATATGTCTAAATCCTGCGTTGTGTCTGTTTTGATTGACCCGGGTGCTACACACTCCTTTATCACTCGAAGGGTGATTCGTAACTGCAATATGACAATCAGTCATAGGACAGATAGTTTGTTGCTTGAGACTCCGTTGAGAGGGTCTTTTGTGTTGTAGGAGGTATGCTCTCCCTGTAACCTCTTCTTTTTTGATCATCGCATTCAAGTGGATCTTATAACACTTGAGATGCAAGGATTTGATATAATCCTTGGGATGGATACCTTGAAAAGGTATAAGGTTGTCTTGGATTGTGAATTCAAGAAGGCTGTGTTTGCTGATGAAAGCAATGCATGGATCTTTCAAGGAGAAAGAGAGATCCTACCCACCTGTCTTGTATCAGCTATGAGACAAGAATGTTATGCATTCTTGGCCCATGTGGTAGATACTACCATGGAGAGTCCTAACCCTGTTGAAGTTCCTATAGTAAGGGATTTTGAAGATGTTTTTCCTGAAGAACTTCCTGGTATACCACCACCTCGGGAGATTGATTTTGAAATCAATTTAGTCCCAGATACAAAACCCATAGCCCAGACACCATATAGGATGCCGCCTGCCGAAATGGCAGAACTCAAGAAACAACTTCAGGAGTTGCTTGAGAAGGGTTTTATCCGACCGAGCACTTCACCTTGGGGTGCTCCGGTTTTGTTTGTTAAAAAGAAAGACGGGTCAATGCGGTTATGCATCGATTACAGACAATTAAATAAAGTAACAATAAAGAATAAGTACCCTTTGCCGAGGATTGATGATCTCTTTGACCAGTTGCATGGTGCAACTGTCTTCTCAAAGATAGACTTGAGGTCTGGATATCATCAACTTCGTATTAAGGATAGTGACATATCCAAGTCTACCTTCAGGACAAGGTATGGTCACTATGAGTTCACAGTTATGTCGTTTGGACTAACTAATGCACCAACTGCATTTATGGAACTCATGAATTGAATCTTCCGACCTTTCCTCGATCAGTGCGTTGCTGTCTTCATAGATGACATCTTGATCTATAGTAGAGATGCTCAGCAGCATGAACAACATCTTCGTCAGGCTCTAACTTTGCTAAGAGAACATAAGCTATACGCTATGTTTAGCAAGTGTGAGTTCTGGTTGCCAGAAGTATCTTTCCTTGGTCATGTGATATCAGCCTCGGGTATTCAGGTTGACCCTAATAAGGTAGAATCTGTTCTACAATGGGAACAACCGAAAACACCGAAGGAGATTCGAAGTTTCCTAGGGTTAGCTGGCTATTACCGAAGGTTCATTAAGAAATTCAGTTCCATAGCCTTACCCTTGACTAAGTTGACCCGGAAAGAAGTTCCTTTTGTCTGGAGTGATAAGTGCCAGCAATCGTTTCAATTGCTGAAGGAGAGGTTGACAAGTGCACCTGTGCTTGTGTTACCCGAGCAAGGCAAAGGATATATAGTTTTCTGTGATGCCTCCAAGAATGGACTTGGATGCGTGTTGATGTAGGATAAACAAGTAATTTCTTTTGCTTCCCGACAGCTTAAGAAATACGAGGAGAATTATCTGACACACGATCTGGAATTAGCTGCTGTAGTTCATGCCCTGAAGATCTGGAGACATTATCTTTATGGAGAGACGTTCCAGATTTTCACTGACCATAAGAACCTTAAGTATATCTTCTCTCAGCATGAACTTAACATGAGGCAACGTCGTTGGATGGAGTTAATCAAGGACTATGATTGTACAATTGATTATCATGCAGGGAAGACCAATGTAGTTGCATATGCTTTGAGTAGGAAATCAGCAACATCAACCATAGATAGAGCACAACTAAATTCCTTAGTATGTTCTAGAAGAGATATGCTTATCTCTTTAAGGCAAGACAATGTGCAGTTGAAGGTGTCATTGTTAGCCGGTTTGTTAGCTGAGATGCACATAAAACCTACTCTAAAGGAACAGATAAAGGAAGCACAGCAAATGGATGTTGTAGTGCAACAGATCAGATCTGAGTATGGTAATGGGAAGCAAGATGGTTTCCATGACTCAGAAGATCAAGTGGCATGCTATCATGGGAGGATGATAGTACCTAATGTAGGTAACCTGAGGAAGTTAGTCCTGGAGGAAGCTCATTCTTCGATGTATGCTATGCATCCAGGGAGCACCAAGATGTATCGAAACTTGAAAGATATGTATTGGTGGCCCGGGATGAAGAAGGATGTTGCGGAGTTTGTGATGAGGTGTCCTGTGTGTCAGCAAGTTAAAGCTGAACACCAGAAGCCTGCAGGGATAATGCAACCTTTACCCATACCACAGTGGAAGTGGGACCATGTGACCATGGACTTTGTTGTTGGCCTACCTAGGACAAGCAAAGGACATGATTCCATTTGGGTAATAGTTGATAGGTTGACAAAGACAACTCATTTCTTACCTGTCAAAACAACCTATTCTGCCGAGAGGTTATCACAGTTGTACGTTCAAGAGATAGTGCGTTTGCACGGAGTTCCTGTCACTATAGTTTCTGACAGAGGTCCTCAGTTTACCAGTCGTTTTTGGGAGCAGTTGCACAGAGCTTTAGGCACCAAGTTAAGGTTTAGTACAACCTTTCATCCACAGACTGATGGACAGTCTGAAAGGACTATACAGACCTTGGAAGACCTGTTGAGAGCATGTGTTCTCCAGTTTATCGAGAGTTGGGATCTACACCTAAGCCTAATAGAGTTTGCCTATAACAATAGCTATCAACATAGTATTGATATGGCACCCTATGAAGCTTTGTATGGTAGACGTTGTAGATCACCCTTGTGTTGGTATGAAACTGGTGAACATCAGTTGTTAGGCCCTGATCTTGTGCAGCAGACTACGGAGAAGATTAAGGTGATTCAACAACAGCTTAAGACTGCACAAGATAGACAGAAGTCATATGCTGATAGACGTCGTAGACCTCTTGAGTTCCAGGTTGGAGACAAAGTGTACCTTAATGTCTCGCCTTGGAAAGGAGTCCTTCATTTTGGAAGGAAAGGGAAGCTAGCTCCTAGATTTGTAGGGCCCTATCCAATCATTGAACGAGTTGGAAAGGTAGCCTATAAACTAGAGTTACCTCAAGAGTTGCAGAAGTTACATCTTGTGTTTCACATTTCTATGTTGAGGAAATGCCACCCTGATACCGAGTCAGTTCTACAACCTATGGAAGTAGAATTGAATGAAGATGTAACCTATGAGGAAGGACCTGTGTCAATCCTCGATGACAGAATTAAAAAGCTAAAGAAGAAAGATATAAGCCTTGTGAAAGTCCTCTGGAACCACCGTGGTGTCGAAGAAGCCACTTGGGAGCTAGAGGATGAGATGAGAAGGAAATACCCTGCTCTTTTCTCTTAATATGCTTTATCGATTTCGGGGACGAAATCCTTGTAAGGGGTGGATAATTTGTAACATCCCTGACCTGGGTTATGAACTAACCCTAGGTGTTTTGCCTAAATATGTAATTAAGACACTGATGATTATCTTCTGGCATGTAATTAAGTTCCTGAGGAACATACTTTTCACTTTCTGTCCCTTTTAAACAATGAATGTAATATTGTTTGGTAATACAAGGACCTAAGTGCAAATTACCCAGTTAGAGGGGTTAAATTGCAAATTTCACATGTTGAGATGTTCCCCTGATGATGAGACATCATGAGAATGATTATGATAAAGTTTGAGGGATTTCCCAAGCTTGAGCACCAAGGTGCAGCTGTGGAAGCAATCCCTGTGCTTAAAACCCTAATTTGGAATAAAGTGCAATTTATCCAGTTTGAGGGGTGCAATTTGTAAAATACACCATCTAGAACATCTTTTATGACTCTTGTCATCATTTAGAGAAGAAATGATGAAGAGGTCACTTCATTTGAATCATCATATAATAAAGAACACCTTTGTGATTGAATAATCAAGGTGTAAGTATAATAGCCCTTTTATATGTGTGCTTTAGTGGTGGTTTGATCTTCTTTTCCTTCAATTCTTGACTTTATTAGAATATTGTCCTTAGAAATAAGGGGTAGGGATGAGAAAAGAAGAAAGGAAGGACTTAGATGAGAAATGGGATAAAGTAGAAGCTTTATGGAGAAATTTCACCCAAAATATATATACCACTTCCTTTGCAAGCAAAGGAACGTTTCTTTCATTCCCTCACTTATCCCCCTTGCTCAAACCGACTAAGGCAGATCTCAGGAGCACAGGAGAACGACCAAGGGAGTTCAAGGTAGGTTTGGATCCTTCCTTTTGCTTAAATTCATGGATGAAACTCGAATTCAAGGTCAAATTTATGGCTAGCTTACTTAGCTCTCTCTTTCTAGCCATTTCTTTCCAACTTTCCTTGGAGGATTCACCTTGGCCAACCTGTGGAGCTTCTAGGATTCCATTAAAGGCTTGGAGCTATAAAGCTTGGAGCTCAAGGAGCAAGCTTTAGGCGGGTTTTATAACTCTAAACCTATGCTTTGTTATATACATCTTTTCTATGCTTTTAGTTGCTAGTTTATCTTCTTCCCTATCTTCCCTTGCTTCTTTGCAAGCAAATCCGTGAGGAACTGTTGCTGTTCTTGAGCTAGAAGATGAGGGCGTTATTTCATATGCTTATCCACAAAGTTCACTTTATGAAACGACCTTGAACTTTGGCCAAACGGGTTCATACTCGTTTAGAGGCCAAACGGGTTCATCAAGGTCGTTTAGGCCCAAACGGGTTCCAACCCATTTGAAGGCGTGGACCAGGCGTTGAACGTTTTGGATTCCTGTTCATAATTATTTAGGCTAATCACCCACCAAAATTTAGGGATTAACTCCAAGAGAATCGTGAGATATAGGCCAATCAAGTGGGCAATCGATTTGAATTAAATGCTGATCTTTCCAATTGAATAACTTAAATTTTTGGCCAAACAGGTTCCAACCCGTTTGAAGGAGTTGACCAAGCGTTGACCGTTTGGGATTCCTGTTCATGACATATTGAGTTTCATTTCTACCAAGAATCATAGTCTAATTCCTAACCAATTGAGAGCTGAAGGCACTTCAATACCCTAACTCTAATCGGGTAAAAATTGCTGAATTAAATATAGATCTTTTTGAATTTTGGGTTGAAGGGCCCAAACGGGTTCAAACTCGTTTGGGGTTCACCCAAAAGACCTCATACTAGTTTAGTGACACTCCATGATCGTTTGGAGGTCTAGGGTTAAAGGAATTTGATGCATTGAGGGTCAAATCACAAGATGTTGAAGGATTGATAAAAAGTGCTGATTTTAGACCTAACTAGGGTTCAACCCTAATCAAATTAACCTAGTTTTGGGTCAAACTTTGGGCAAACGGTCTCAAGATCGTTTGGAGGTCATCCAAACGACCTCAGTACCGTTTGGGCCAAGTTTGGGCCCAATTGGAGTTCAATTGATGGGTTCAATTGTATTTTGTTTCACATTATTGAAAAATTGGTGATTAACCGATTGGAAACCCTAATTGAGTAGATTTAACCCTAATTGGATTTCAATAGAGGGTCAAATTGGAGTCCAATTGATTGAGGCTCACCCTATTTGACCCAATTTATAAGTGGTTAGCATGGCTTGACCAGATGAGGGCTTCAACAAAGAAATTATTTTATATTAATCACCTTGAGTCACTTCTCATGTTCATGTGGTTTGGACCCAATGGAGTTCACCCATGTTTGAGACCAAACGAGTACACACCCGTTTGAGTCCAAACGAGTACACACTCGTTTGAGCCCAAACGAGTTCATACTCGTTTGAGTCCAAACGGGTTCATACTCGTTTGGATCCAAACGAGTTCCTACTCGTTTGAGTTCAAATGGGTTCCTACTCGTTTGGGCATCAAATGGGTTCAAACCCGTTTAAGATCAAGTGATCTCATACTCGTTTGGGGTTAAACGAGTTCAAGGTGGGTTGAGGTTAAACGAGTACAAGGTGGTTGAGCTTAAACGAGTTCAAGATCATTTAAAGACCAAACGGGTTGAAGGTTGAAAGACTAAACCCTAATCCAATTAATGGTTTTCAAAGGTGATTGTACTTAATCACTTAATGATGCAATTGACTCAATAATGAATTGATATAAACCCTAATGGTAACTTAGGACATTAAGGGACTAAGGGACTAATGAATTGACCCATGATGATGATCAATGGGAAATTTACCAAAATACCCTTGAGGGGTTCAATTGAGTGAAACCTTATTTTAATCAAACCCTAATCACTCAATAGTGGTGATTTGGTTTATATTAATCAAAGTGGACTTAAACCAACCTGATCTAGAGTGGTGTTATCACCATATACTAGTAAGAGGAGAGAGAAAGTATCTTAAGAGAGAGAAAGTATCTTAGAGAGAGAAAGTACCCTTTTATGGTGGAAACTCAAGTAAAGTACCTTCAATACACATGAATGTGCATGATTAGGGTATGATCCACCTATGTGAGATCATGGAAACCCTAATTATGATGAATGATGAATCTTAACCTAATCTGAGAGCATCAATAATGATGATCCTTATACATGATGATGTTATGAGTTCAATTCACTGTAATGTGATAAGTAAACTCTAATTCTAGGGTGATGACATGTAATGTGAATAAGTAAACCCAAATTGATGAGAATCAGGGAACTTTGCTCTTATGGCAAGAGTGGAAAGTATAATTCTTGAATTGAATTGCTTTTATCAATTGAATTAACTATGCGGGTTCTTATATGAGGATGATCATATCCAGGTATGGATGATGATGTTACATTCATTGAAAGTAGGTTATTAGCTTTATGAATAGTAAGATATCTTGATGCCTTGTCTGTGGCATCTCATGAGTTAAATGGGATGTGAGAGCCATGTATATCATCAAGGTCATGTTTCAGAGATGACTTGTGATGAGATGATTGAGAAATGATAATTGAAGTGAGTTAGACTTGTTACATTTAGTATTCTACTTTCATAGCTGCTATGCTAATGATTAATGTTTGAGAACATGTATGATGCTAAACGAATACTGAAATGTACCTAACTAATCAAGTGTAATCATACTATGTAGAGCCCTGATCATAGATCCATCATTGTCAGGAGTTAAATGATGGTGAAACAGGTTTTCCTAAGGGAACTCCTAGATCACATACTTTTGAGTATGTGGGGAATATGGATGTGAATACCCTAACATCCTAGTGTAGGAATTGATGTAGATGTATCTAATCTATCAATCCTTCACTGTATGTTTATGCCGGGGTGATGTAACACTAATCTCCTGAGGAAATCTATTATACCGCATCGATGAGAGATAAACAAGAAATCTTTCGATGGCGAAGAGAGTACAGAATGCCACTGTGACTCTAATAGCGAAGTACCAGAATACCCTGGGAAGCTATAGTAGCAGAGACACGAGATGTCCTGCATGTTGATCCTCATACTGACTGAGGAAGATGAGGTCATAAGAATCCGACTCTTTTGATGACCTAGGTATGATACCGATGCAACTTAACAGTGATCGGTTGGAGTATGAGAGGTATACCTCATCTCCGCAGGGCATAATAATGTTTGTAAAACATAATCAACCGCGTAGCATATCTGCTTAGGTTGAACTACGAAATACAATGTTTGATGGTTACATCGTTTAGTATACATGTTCTTCATATTCCTTAAATCTTGTTGTTCTACTTGATAATCATCTGCTGTTGATTACCTTAAGAGATTTTATTGTTCATATTATTCAGTGACTGCTATAATAAAGCTTCTGGCGGAGAGTTATAACTCTCGTTGGAACAATTATTTAAAATTGTCTCACCCCGTAGATTTCAACGTTTTAGGTGGTTGCCGAGGACGAAGGAATCAATCTTCAGGTGACCAACATCAGCAGCAGCAACACCAGGAGCAGCAGTAAATCTCAGGTGGAGATTCAGACTGCTGAGTTGTGTAGTTAGAAAGTCTTATGTCGTCTCTGTACTCTCAGGTCCTTGGAGTTATGGTCTGAGATTTTGAATTGACTCTTGAGATTTTGTATCTTGTTGTGTATAATTACTCAAGAAGTAATTTAAAAAGAGATGTAAACAATTTATCTCCTTTTATGAAAGAAGTTTATGGTTTCAATGTCTTATCTCAAAAAGTTTTAATTTCTCATGATTTTTCGTATTCCCCTGTTAACCGAATCGCTTCCGCTGAATTTAATTGTGTTTATCTCGGGGTTTGGAGATCAGATCCCACACTATATGTACAACTAGGTGTACTTCCATGCATATTATATTTATTATCACGTATACTATATGTATGACTATGTGTACCACTATGTGTATTGTCACGTGTACAACTATGTGTATGTATTTATGCATAGACATGTGTTCTAGTGTTCTAGTATTTGTAATTCTACATGTATTTCTACATGTAACACTAAGTGTACTATGTGTACTGCAACATATAGTTCCATGTGTATTGTTGTAACTGATATGTGAACTGCCACGCATATTGCAATGTGTACTTCCATGAGTTCTATATGTGTAGATATGGATACTGCCATGAGTAATGTCATGCATACTATGTGTACTGCTATGTGTACTTCCATGTGTACTATGTGAAATTCTATGTGCACCATAATGTGTACTATGTGTGTTTCTATGTGTACTACTATGTGTATTGATAGATAGATACCAATCATTATTTGTGAAATATTACTATCCATATAATTTGGATCCTATAAGTTCACACATATATGATGCATAGGGAAGATATATATAATAGTGGAAATATGATTATTTTGTTACTGAAAAGTTTACAGGATCAATTTGAATTATTAATGGACTGATAAGAAAATCCATTCAGGTACTAGAAAGTAGAATTGAGTACCAGAAAGTCTAGGAAAATCCATTCAGGTACTAGAAAGTCCAATTGAGCATCAGAAAGTCTAGTCACCCGAGTTGACAGATATGTCGATTGACTGAAAGGTCTAGTTGATTGACCAGTCGAGGTCTTTCAATCGATAGACTAACTAGTCTAGTCAATTGAATGGAATAGACCAACCGATCAGTTGGCTGGCTGGTCTAATGTCCATTGGAATGAAACGATGGGTAGATTCAACACATAGTGACCTATATAGATGAAGCATATGAATGATCCAAAATTACGTTTGTAGATGAATGATGGAATCAGTCCAATTTTAGGTCATAGTTTAGGATGCAAAGAGATTAGAAGATAAGGATGCAGAAGTTGCAAGATATGTTGGTGCATATGCCCAGAGAGCCAATCATGTGATGATTGTAATGGAATAATTGTAAATGATTTAATTATTAATGAAGGCAAGCTTCCAATTTATTATGTTTATTCAGTTATGAGATAATGATATCACATAATAAATGCCTAGCGAATGATACTACTCAATGATGTATGTCTTCAAGTATATGACTCAGAAGAATGAGATCATACATATATTAAGAGTATATACATTCTCATTATGTCTCTGTTTGGTTGTTACTATGGAAGCTAGATAGAAAACAATATTACATATGATTAGAGAGTGATTTGGTTGATGACGAAGTCTCATTAGTCATGATATGACAACATTAAACCAAGTACATAGATACATGTTAGGGGATAATGTATCAGACAAACACACCATGAAACTGATACATGGAACCCATCATAATGGAAGCTCTCACAATGATGGTGGTGGTTGTGGTTCTTATACCTAAAATCACTGCACTTATGACACAATACACTTCACATCATCAAACATAGTCCTAAAATAAGGGTTGCTATAAAGGTGATGATTGGGTAACTGTGACACATGGGGATTTACTGTGAGTAATAGACGTGTGATTTGTACCTCCTAAAGGAGTATGATATGCTAGACCTCTTGATTAGCGAGTTTGAGAAAGCATGCATGCACATGTGAGTCAATTTGTGATATTCAAATTACTTATATCTCAGACAGTCTGCTCTAGTTAAAGGAACAATATTGAATAATAATGAGGGTGACTGCTCGATGCCTCTAGTTCAATATGGATATCAGTGATAAAGGAACTATACAAACACTATAGCACCATATACAAATTGTAGGTTGAAGTTTGTCTCCAACTTTCCATTTGCTTGGGTAGCAATGATGTGTGACTAGGCACTGCTCATTTCTTGTGATGTCATAAAGTGTTATGGACATTCACTGCCAACATAATATGAGACCTATAGAGTCACATGCATAGGAACTCATCTATAAGAGGAGTTGAATCTTGAATGGCAATTGAATGAATTGCTAAAATGTTTATATATTTGATTCACATAACAATCAACCTGACAACACTGCCTAACGACCATCTTAAGTGTTGAGATGGGTGTTTGGAGAGTACCAAATGGTCATCTCAAGTGTTGAGACATGCGTCTAAAGAGTCAAGGTTGATTTCAGTAGACATTGGCTAGGAAGCAAACTGACCCAATGGGCTGGCTTGACTCAGGTCACCAGAAGATTGTCTAGGTGACTGAAACGGTCGTCTTGCATGGGCATGATGGCCTACTTCAGTTAAGGTAAGGTTCTAAACATTTCCCTATTTTGTTTTGCTTGTACATTACTTGATGTGCTAGGAAATAAATGCCAACCATTGATGGGAATTGAGTTACCAATTTCATGTACATCTGGGATACAAACAAACGATCATTTGGGTTATGCCAAATGACTGTCTGGGCTATCACAAGTTGCGAGATTTCTAGAATTGTTGTGATAATTTGAGATCTTCTAGTCCCTTCCACTCCCACAAAAATTGGAAACCCGAATCTAAATCCCACCTATAAATAGAGGGGGTAATGGGGCTTCCTAGAGAACAACACAGACAATTGAGAATCAGTTGCTGTAAAAAATGTTATCTGCTCTGGTTGTGGTAACCAAGAGAGCCCATGCAAGTCCTACCTGTCTAGGGAGGGATAGCCAAGGGAGAGAAACAACTAAGATCATTATTGTGATAGAGTAGGTTGGCGACTAGTACACCAATGGGATGGAAAACTCATTCATGTCTAGTCTAGCAGGACAACGAAAGTTCTAGTCAGTTTGTGTGGACTATTCTAGAGGTAGGAGTCCCTTAGTTGCTAATAGGAGGACAACATCAACTTGAAGTCCGTGGCAAGATCAGAGAAGCTGCCGCAGTAGTTGTCTGAGCCTACTGTCTCAAGAGAAGCAGTCATATGAGTCCCAATGCAACTCGGAGTTGTACATACACCATCTAACATAGAGTGCACATCTACATCATTGAGGATTGTTTCTAGACTTTCTCTAGGACTAGGTATATCATTGTGAAACCATCCTTCCCACTGCATAGTTATTGACGCTATCCGCTGGTTTATGGGAAATATGCTAGTAAATTGTTTGTTTTGTCTGCCTATTTGATGCCATATTTCCTAGGTATCTGAGCCACGTCAATTAATAATGTTTTTGGATACTCGATATGATCGGATTTTTGGTTTTACCCAGTTAATTTATTGCATTCAATGCAAGTATTTTAATTGGTAGATGTGCACGTCTGACTAATAACCACATAATAACCCAAATATATATATATATATATATATATATATAAATATATACATATATATATATGTATATATTTACATACATACGTACATATATATATATATATATATATATATATATATATATATATATATATATATATATATATATATATAATACATACATACATATATGTATATATATACACACACAATTTACATGTGTCACCCTAAATGTGAGTTATGATGATGGATATGTAGCACGGTTATGGCCAATAACCCCTATTAAATATGCATGGTTGTGTGTGTTGGGTTTTAGGGGAGACAGAGAAGGCAGCGGAAACACAAAATTTTCTCCCCCAACCCATACCGAGGAAACGCGTCAACGTCTATATAATAGGAAAGGATGGTTTGTGGAATCATACCTTGTCCCGAGGCTTGCTCGGCGACAATTCCTCGCGCAATGCGCGGTCTTCAACTCCGGTCTTGGACGGTGTCTGTGCAGCTCCTGGTCGCACCGGGACTGACTCCTCCTCCTCCTACCGGACTGTCGGATGACAGTTGTCCTCCTGAGCGGCAGTGTCCTCCCGCCTCTGTAGTAGTCCACACGGACCACCTGGAACTCTACTCTCCTTGTCCCACAAGGAAGTGGAAGGAGTCGCACCCTCCTGTTGACGTACTAGTCGCCAACACACTCTCCTGCTTCCAGTTGCAACTGCAGTTGTCCTTCCCTTGCTGCACCTCCCTTTTGCGGGAAGCACTTGCTCGGGATCTCTCACGGTTACCAAAACCAGAGAGAACGACAACTTCGCAAAGCAACCGGCTTGCATTGAGTTGTACTTTGAGAAGCCCCCAATACCCCTATATATAGGCGGGTCATGGGACAGGGTTCTCTGTGCCCGACAATACGGGACTAAAGCAGGAGTAGAAGGGTTCGAGATTTTCCACAAAAAGCAACCAACTCGCAACCTGAACCGATCGGTTCACAAGTGAACCGGTCGGTTGGGGACCTGAACCGGTCGGTTGGAGCACCAACCGATCGGTTGGGACCCATGAGCCGATCGGTTCACTTCTGAACCGGTCGGTTCGTGGTCCTGGTCAGTTCCCGATTGACTTTCCTTCTTTCGTTTCTAATTGTTATCAAATACCAATCCTATTCCCAATCAAATTGGGCAAGTGAAACGTAAGGAAAATTCTCACCGACCTGACTTTCCCAACTTGCTCGGTTGCACCAGTTGAACCGATCGGTTCAACACTTGAACCGCTCGTTTCACCCTGGGCTTGAGCCGATCGGCTCAACTCTTGAGCCGACCGGTTCAGCAGCCTCAGCCGACCGGTTCAACACTTGAACCGATCGTTTGGGAGTACAGGTTGTGCAGAATCAATCAAATGCGATTTCAATCAATCCGATACTCCAATCAATGCGTCCAACACCTTGAACCATATGATATTGAGCTATCAACTGATTGAGTGTTTAATTGAACTACTAAACTCCTTTAGTAATCAATCTAAACATTGCTTGTGTACAAAACTCCTCTTCCAGGTTAAATCCTGTGTGTGTGACCCTGCAGGTCCATTTCACGTTGGCAGTGAAAGTCCATAACACTTATGACTTCACAAGCAAAGAGCGGTGCCTAGTCACACATCAGTGCTACCCAAGTGAAAGTAGAAAGTTGGAGAACAACTTTCATCCTACAATCCGTGAATGGTGTTACAGTGAATGTATAATTCCTTTGTCACTGATATCCCAAATGAACTCAAGGCATGGAACAGTCATCCTGTCAACGTTCATTCACTTTCTTGATCTCAGAGTAGATTGAAGGAGATATGTATGACATCAATATCACATACTGATTCACACATGCATGTGCACGCCTATCTCAATCCTACTCATCAAGTGGCCATGAATATCAAACTCCCTCAGGAGGGACAAATCCCATATCTATCACTCACCCCTCAAAAGCCCCATGTGTCAAAGCCACCCAATCATCACCTTTATAACAACCCATGTTTCAGGATTGCGTTTGATGATGTCAAAGTGTGCCCAACGACATGTGTTGAGTGCAGTGATTTCAGGTCTAAGAATCACACTCACCACCATCACTGTGAGTACTGACTGTGACTACCATCTCATGGTTCCATGTGTCAAACTCACAGTGGGTCTTTCCGGTACACTTGTTCTCTAACAAGTACCTATGTGTTTGGTTTGATATCTCTATATCATGACTAATGAGATTCTGTCATCAACCAACACCACAATCTAGTCTTGTGTGTCATTGCTGTCTATCTACCTTCAACAATGACATCCGACTAGGGACATAACAAGAATGTACAAACTCTTAGCATCCGTATGATCTCATCGTTCAGGTCATGAACCAGAAGGCATACGTCATTGAGTACTGTCATTCTCTAGACATTCAATCTGTTCTATCACTATCTCATATGACTGAACCAGAAAGAATTCGAAGCTTTCCTTTGGTGTTTATCAAATCAATCTTAATGTATCCCACCAATCATCCCATGATTGGCTCTCAGGGCATACATACCAACAAACTCCCACTTGCACTGCGAGCCAATCACTCTTGAATCATATTCATAGTGATATTGAAACATGTCCCACATGTTACTGTGCTCTTGTGCCAACATAGTGAGTAATGGCAACACCTTGCCAAAGGATGTACAAATTGCATGTCTCACATCTCTTCGCTGTACGTCACACGTATGAGATGGAGTTGCCGTAATATGCGATCTAGTATTCCTTTGCTAACCTTTAGCCACATTGCATGATCAAGGATTCCAGACTTGTCATCAATGACCGGAATATCTATAAGTTCATCTCATGAACTTCTAGATCCATATAGTATCCACTGATGTTCTCTAACACACGGATACTTGGAATTTCCTTTTAAATGGTTTTATTGGAACACTTCCAATTATCAACAAACTTTAACTTTTATATATCCTATATATATTTTGCGATTAATTTTCTGTCCTTTCGGAAGTTCGCATCAATGTAACTCTTTGCATCGAACTCTTCCTTATCTCCATAGAACTAGTACTTCCCAAGTACTTATCAAGTTCTTATGGTATTCCAGTAACCCTTACTGGAAGTAGACATACATCCACTCGTCATGTCCTACATACGAGTTATCAGGATGAGCACATCATATTGTCATGTCATACATACAAAATGATGAATGCATTTTATTCTTGCCATGTCATAAATGCAAGACAATGGGATGATTACATACATAATAGATCCATATCTATTCTTAGTGTTCCCATTCTTCATAAGAATTGGACACTTGGCCTTGGGATACTAATATCCATATAACATGGACAAGTTTTCTCCCACTAAATCTGTGCATACTGAACCCTTCAGTACAGATTGCCAATGTATGCTCTCTCTTTTCCAGGTCAAGAGATTTGTCGAGAACTATCTCTATAGATCTCTATTCCTATCATATAGGAAACATCTCTATCTTCCTTAAAGATAATTTCCACTTTTGGATTTCCATTCTAGAACAATTCCATTTCACATCAATATGTGGAATGTGAATACTCTCCCACTAAATCACAGATCCCTTCTTTATCTTTGACATATCAGTCAGACCCTTTGACTATATCATCAAAGTAAAGATCCAATTTTGAGTTTCTTGTACTCAATCAATCACATTGATTAGTCCATTGTAACTTATAGACTTCATTTGCATTAGTGGATTCATAAACCTTATAGGCTGTGTCACGTACACATCCTGGTTTTATTCCTCATAGGAATGCGGTTTTAGTATCCATATGCCAAATGTCTTAGTCATTAAGTTGCAATCAACAAGCATCATCCTTCTCAAAATGTTATCCATGTGTCTTAACACTTAAGACTCATTTGCACTTATGGATTTCATCCAATGAGTGCTATCATCAAGGTCATACCTTATGGTTCACATGGATGTCATTTAGGATGTAATGGTCTTATACCATAACTCAAAATCTAATTACTCATATTCATCTAGATAGTTGACTCATCATATGAACAACCCATCACATAGATAATTGAGGTGTATATGTCAAGAATATAAGAACTCACAACCCTTGTGATTCTTAATGTCCTTTATTAGTGTGGGGTATTCTTTTATTAAGAAGAATTCAGTTATTTGATAATCATTCTCTAACTCCTTAGAGTATGATTCCTTCTTGATTTAGACATCACCATGCCTTAATCATGAGTTCACTATGACACACTATCATAATCTCAAACATTTGGTCCAAGTATTTCATTCATTGATCTCATAAAGAATTAATACTTTACCAGATTTGTACTTCATCTACGATAATCTTGAACACTTCAAGATATTCATACTGGTATTTCTCTAAACACCATTTGAAGTATTAGCATTTGTTCCAATAGGTGTGTAAATACATCACATGTATTATACCTAATAGAATAATCATTCTCCCAATACCATTAGTGAAGATTGATTAATCATGTCCAAGATATTCATGTCTCTTACTGGTTCTCTAACCAAAAGAGTCTAGATTTATCCATCACATAGAAACTAGAAATGAATTTATCATGATTAATGCTAATTTCATTGTTTGAGTTATCTATAACTTTTAGGTATCATTTTATCTTATGCATATCAAATACCACAAGATAAGCAAGGCATTGCCACAAAGATCATATCTTTAAGATCAAAACATCAAATTTATTAATTGCCATCATTGTCATACAATATGCAATAATAAAGTGTTTCTATCTATTGGAAATATATGAAATAGCAGTTCTCAACTCTATTTCGTGCCCTTTTAGGCTGAAATAAACTGAAAGATACTCCTATTTATGGCAGCAACACTTGCTCCAATGATGGGTACTTCTTTCTTGGTCCTTTCACAAAGGCCATCACTTCTTTGCGGATATTGCATATCATATATGACATATCCATATCTTGGTATCATATACCTCGGATAAAGAAGCGGTTCATTTCATGATACCTTAGGTGGAGATCTCCATCCCCTCCTTCTTCTTCTTTTGTTCTTCCAGATATAGAGGGCAATCCCTCATACACCCTTTCCCCATGTGCCTTGAGGCTGAAGACGGCTTGGATTTCTGGCTAGCATCAGAACACTTCTTAGCTTTGCCCTTGTCCTTGCCCTTAAGAATTACCTTTTCTTTGATCACATCAAAGACTATGGTTTGTCTTTCTTCATCTTTGCCTCTACTATCCTCAACATGTCCAACAACTCTGTCAACGCTTGTCAAAGTTGTTCATGTTGTAGCTTATCATGAATTGTATGATTCTCACAACATTTGCAGTATCATACCAATAGCCAACTCTTGGCTCAGAGGGAATCCTTCTTAATCAGGTTTTCCACATACCCAATCACATTGAGTGTGTGAATACCTTACTGGATCTCCTTCTGTCATGACATACTAGGACAGTATCTTGGAGACATCATATGTCTCATGTTGTCTCTGCAACTCATAGTTCAGAGAACACAACATCAAGCACTCCTCATCAATTTCATCCTCAGTATGCTTCCATAAGCATACTTTCAGCCATTGATGTGGTGGGATCGAGTTCATCTGGTTCTGGTATAACTAGGACTTAGAGCTTTCGCTCTTTGATTGAGAACACTTCTCATCATCATCCTAACCAGTCGTGGAATTATTCCCATTTAATTTGTTGGTCTCAAAGACTGATCGCAAATAAAGTGATTTGTTGATTAACCATTTATATTAACAAAAAGAAAATATATGCAATTTTAGTCCAAAACTCTTTTGACTTGTTTGATTGATTTGAAAGTTGACGATAAAATTAGGCCTTTAATTAATTATCACTCCCACTATTTTACTTCAAATTGATAGCCCTCACCATCAATTCAGAAGTTTGCAGCGTACAACCTTCTAGTGGGCAAGATCCTGAAATCCTCTAAGCCATGGACCAGCTAGGGTTGTCACCCACAACATAGATCCCTCAGGTAGGCAACTTTTGCCAATTGCATCATATGCAACTCTTGATAAGATGTCATATGCAACTCCTTGCCATGAGCATCTCCATGCCTCAAGGTGCTAGATCCTATCTAGGTCACCTTGTTAAGTCTGACCCAAAGCAAACACGATGAATATGCACCCTTCTAGGGCAGACCCACACATTCATCCTTCACGCTTCCACGAGGTAGACGGTGCACCACGCTAGGGCGTGCCCACACTTGGTCGAACAAGCTTTTCACGTGTGTCACATTTGGAAGGCATCTAAAACTTAATATTTTAATGAGGGATTTGGTTTTATATACATATACATATCCAATCACCACAATACATAGTACGTATCATATACATGCTATATCCCACAGAAAACATGCACAAATGATAAAAAGCGATGATTATGGCCATCCTAATGTGATTCCTCGAGCCAAGAGGAATCACGATCATCTAGGTCTACATCACATGCAACCTGTACAAGATGAACATCTATGCCTTGCCATCCGAGTTGATCAACTCATCACATGAATGATCTGTACTCTCCATCCGGTCGTCTGGGTGCCACCACCCGATCGGTTGGCTCCTCCAACCGATCGGTTTGCCTGGTCGTCGTGCATCTCGTCATGTCCGCCACCCGGTCGTCTCGCTCCTTGAACCGGTCATCAACCGATCGGTTCACTCCTTGAACCGACCGTCTGGAAGGTCAACCGATCGGTTCATGCCTTGAACCGACCGTCTGAGCAGTCTTCTTGATGTCCTCCGGTCTTCGACATAACAGGAAATAAAATCTATCCTATTTATTACATTGCTTTTAAAAAGTAAAACCCTGAGTTACATTCGGGGGGAGAAAAGGTAGGAAAGAATCTCGAATTATTTCGAGTTACATCAGGAATAAGAGAGGGAAGATCGGTGCGCAGACCGAGATGCAAGCAACCACAAACAACCACACACAGATAGGGGTTTATAGGCCATAATCATGCTAAACACATCCACCACAAAACTCGTTTAAGGGCGACGCATATCGAGTGCATTAATAATACATATCATATATGTAATTAGGGATTTGTGGATTTAAGATTGGACATGCGTAAAGCCGATATTATTCGCATCGCATGCAATAAATAAAGGCGACAAACCAAAATCGATCATATCGATATTCCTAAAATATAGAGCAGTTGACGTTGCTCTGATACCACTGTTGGGTTTTAGGGGAGACAGAGAAGGCAGCGGAAACAAAAAATTTTCTCCCCCAACCCATACCGAGGAAACGCGTCAACGTCCATATAATAGGAAAGGATGGTTTGTGGAATCATACCTTGTCCCGAGGCTTGCTCGGCGACAATACCTCGCGCAATGCGCGATCTTCAACTCCGGTCTTGGACGGTGTCTGTGCAGCTCCTGGTCGCACCGGGACTGACGACTCCTCCTCCTACCGGACTGTTGGATGACAGTTGTCCTCCTGAGCGGCAGTGTCCTCCCACCTTTGTAGTAGTCCTTCCCTTGCTGCACCTCCCTTTTGCGGGAAGCACTTGCTCGGGATCTCTCACGGTTACCAAAACCAGAGAGAACGACAACTTTGCAAAGAAACCAGATTGCATTGAGTTGTACTTTGAGAAGCCCCCAATACGCCTATATATATAGGTGGGTCATGGGACAGGGTTCTCTGTGCCCGGCAATACGGGACTAAAGCAGGAGTAGAAGGGTTCGAGATTTTCCACAAAAAACAACCAACTCGCAACCTGAACCGATCGGTTCACAAGTGAACCGGTCGGTTGGGGACCTGAACCGGTCGGTTGGAGCACCAACCGATCGGTTGGGACCCATGAGCCGATCGATTCACTTCTGAACCGGTCGGTTCGTGGTCCTGGTCAGTTCCCGATTGACTTTCCTTCTTTCGTTTCTAATTGGTATCGAATACCAATCCTATTCCCAATCAAATTGGGCAAGTGAAACACAAGGAAAATTCTCACCGACCTGACTTTCCCAACTTGCTCGGTTGCACCAGTTGAACCGATCGGTTCAACACTTGAACCACTCGTTTCACCCTGGGCTTGAGCCGACCGGTTCAGCAACCTCAGCCGACCGGTTCAACACTTGAACCGATCGTTTGCGAGTACAGGTTGTGCAGAATCAGTCAAATGTGATTTCAATCAATCCGATACCCCAATCAATGCGTCCAACACCTTGAACCATATGATATTGAGCTATCAAGTGATTGAGTGTTTAATTGAAATTTTAAACTCCTTTAGTAATCAATCTAAACATTGCTTGTGGACAAAAATCCTCTTCCAGGTTAAATCCTGTGTGTGTGACCCTGCAGGTCCATTTCACGTTGGCAGCGAAAGTCCATAACACTTATGACTTCACAAGCAAAGAGCGGTGCCTAGTCACACATCAGTGATACCCAAGTGAAAGTAGAAAGTTGGAGAACAACTTTCATCCTACAATCCATGAATGGTGTTACAGTGAATGTATAATTCCTTTGTCACTGATATCCCGAATGAACTCAAGGCATGGAACAGTCATCCTGTCAACGTTCATTCACTTTCTTGATCTCAGAGTAGATTGAAGGAGATATGTATGACATCAATATCACATACTGATTCACACATGCGTGCACACACCTATCTCAATCCTACTCATCAAGTGGCCATGGATATCAAACTCCCTCAGGAGGGACAAATCCCATATCTATCACTCACCCCTCAAAAGCCCCATGTGTCAAAGCCACCCAATCATCACCTTTATAACAACCCATGTTTCAGGACTGCGTTTGATGATGTCAAAGTGTGCCCAACGACATGTGTTGAGTGCAGTGATTTCAGGTCTAAGAATCACACTCACCACCATCACTATGAGTACTGACTGTGACTACCATCTCATGGTTCCATGTGTCAAACTCACGGTGGGTCTGTCCGGTACACTTGTTCTCTAACAAGTACCTATGTGTTTGGTTTGATATCTCTATATCATGACTAATGAGATTCTGTCATCAACCAACACCACAATCTAGTCTTGTGTGTCATTGCTGTCTATCTACCTTACACAATGACATCCGACTAGGGACATAACAAGAATGTACAAACTCTTAGCTTCCGTATGATCTCATCGTTCAGGTCATGTACCTGAAGGCATACGTCATTGAGTACTGTCATTCTCTAGACATTCAATCTGTTCTATCACTATCTCATATGACTGAACCAGAAAGAATTGGAAGCTTGCCTTTGGTGTTTATCAAATCAATCTTAATGTATCCCACCAATCATCCCATGATTAGCTCTCAGAGCATACATACCAATAGTGTGGTTGGTTTATCTTGGTATGTGAACCGATCCTCTACCTTATCTTCACAATGTAAAAGTATTATTCTCTTCTAACTGTAAGGCCCCTAAACTTACTTAATGAGTTGAATGAGATTAGTTACCATTATTAAATGCTTATAATCCTAATATAACCTTTTTATATGTTTTGAAATCATAAGACAAGCTTAAGTTTCAAATTTGATCCAATTTGGACACTATTTGAACAAGTTATGCAATTTTTCTATATATTTTGGACTTTTATATAATTTACCCAATTGAGGGGTTTTCTTTGCAATTTGTCACATACATTATGTTCCTTAGATGTTATATTATCATTCTTGATATTTTTTAACCATGGGGATCATAACTTAGCCATAGATTGAAGGTGTTTTCGTCAAGGGAATTTTAGGGTTTTCCCCTTCATGGATGAGCTACCTTTAGTAGCTATCAACTAAGGAATTATGTGATTGGCTGGGAATTTTGTCAAAGTCAAGCCAAGAAGGTCCCTATAGATAGTGGGAGAGCTGCTTGTGTGTGTGTGTGCTTGTATATTCTTTATAATTAAAAGTCATGGACACTTGGATATATACTAGAGTTTCAACTTTTTCTTTTTCTTTATATTAAAGTGTCATATACTTATCCAAAAGCCCCCAAACGAGCCATTTCCTCTCCATTATCTATCTCCTTCTCCCAGCCTCGTCCTCCCTCTGTTTAGCTGCGATTTTCGCTGCCCAAGGAAGAAGAAAGTGGGGATCCTCTTGGAAAAAATTCTAGGGTTGAAATTGATTATCTTTTTGGGTCTATAAAGCTTCCCCCTAGTGATATTGACCTAAAAGTGTACATTTTTCCTTATTTCCTCCATTTAATCCTTTGTTACTCTTCCTCCTACATCTCTCCAGGTCATAACCATGGTTTTACATGGTGAAAGTTCCCCTAGAATGCAAAACTCCTTCCTTCTTATTTCTTTTCTAGGGTTTTGCTTGTTTGTGGAGAGAATTGCATAGTTGGCCAAGTTCAGATCTGAATCCAAGGTTTCCTTGCCCTATTTACTTGAGATTTTTTCTTTTGTATATCTGAAATACTCTATAGAGGCATGTTTTATAACTTTCTCCACGTTTATTGCTTACCATAAGCATTCTAGATCATGTTCTTTCTTGAAAATGATGATTCATGCACTAAAAAGCTATGCTTGACTTGGATTTCGATTTTTATAATGTTCCCTATTTTTATTTCAGTTATATATGAACCTGTGATCATGTGTATGTTATTCCTAAGGTATGACATGACTTGTATCAGGTTGTTTTGATAACCTATGGTGCTAAGCACCTATCAAACTATAGTCAATTTTAGGGTTTAAAGTTGATTTCTTCTATAAATCATGACCCGATTATGGTGCCATTGCAATAACCCTATGTTGTTGTCTTCATAAAGAATGATTTTCGTGATTAAGGGTGTCAAATTATGGTGATAACCTATGTTAACCCCCTTAGGTTCAGCTTGGGATCAATTAGAAGTTTAATGATCAACCATTAAGTACCCTACTGATGTTATCAATCAATGTTGACATTAGCTTAATATTTGATGTTGATTAATGAATTAGTGTTGATGTAACAACCTATGGTGACTTAATGGTCACTAATGATGGTGGATTAGGTCTCTACAACCTATGGTTAGTTAAGTATTGTAGTTGTATCATCAATTAAGTCTTAGACCAATGGTTTCTTGGGCAACTTGATGCAATGGCCAGACATATACTATAATTCATGGTTTTAATATATGAACTTGACCCAATGGTCAAGATATAATATTTATTCCTCCAATAAAGTGGAATGATGGATAATGTAATATGTTGGTCCTAATAATGTGATTTATATGGTTTCCTTTATATGATCAACTTAAGGAGCTTACTTGTTGACAATGGATGACTTGTTTTAAAATAAACAGACGATTATGGGTTTTACCCTACTCTTAATGGAACTTTTTGTATTGTTAATCAAGGGATGTCTAGGGTTAGATGGTGACTCTTTCTAGAGCACAAATCAAGGATTTCATAGGTGGTTTATCTAAGGTGTTTACTTATGTAAACAACCAATAGTCTTGCCTTTTAAACATCCAATGGTTCTGGGTGATATAGTGGTATAGCGATATGGGTTGAATGATGATGGAACAAATGGAGGGTTACCCTTAATAAGTTAGTCTTACCTATTAATTCATATGAATAGAAGGGATGATAACCATATTGTGTTGATATGTAACCCTAATTAGGTATAACTTGTTATACCTAGCTTTAATATAACAAAATGATGGTAATTGGGTATGAATAGTCCTTGAATGACTAATACAAGCATGGAGTACTCTATTATTGTTGAAACCCTAGTATGTTATATTCTGATGGTTACACCTTGATTTATGTGTGGGTTCATATTTGAGAATTCTATCGAATGTGATGGTGATGCTTCACCTTATGCATCCATGATCCAATAGGGATGCCGTGAGTTAGGGTTTGGGTATGAGTACTAATTAGTATCATGGATATAATTTATCATGTTGAACCTAACTCTAATGCAATTAGATAAATATGAGTATTCATGTTTAAAATTCTTATATTATGGAATGATGGTGGAATAACCTCCTTAACATGATCATAACCTTAATGTGTTAATTGGTGGTTATCATAGCCACATGGTTGATACTTACTTATGCTAAACACGTGCATTATGAATATGATGAGTGATAATCATATCTAGATTCCTTGCATGTTGATGTAATAAAGGAATGTTCTTAACGTTAATATAACTCTGCTATGATTGTTTATGAATACCACCTTGCTCATAAATGCAATATTGTGTTGATCTGGTGTATTATATATAATTGATGTTATTGAGCCTTGTTATAAGGCATGCAAAGATAATGATGATCTTGCAGGGAATAATATGATGGTCTTAATGACCTTTGGGCATTGTTGCACCCTGAATGAGGTGTAATCCTCTTATGTTGATAAGGGTTGATACCCTGTGATATTGTGAAAAAGATTATTATCTTGTGATAGTATGATAACTAGTATGGTCTTACGAATGGAAAGTGAATAGTACCATGTGATGATGAGATGGGAAATTATGTTTCATACGTTTTATATCTTTTCAAGTTTTGATATTTATATGCTTGTTAGAAGTGAATTAGGGTTTGTATGTCCACTTATTTGATGCAGCCTTAATTCACCCAATTGGCATAAATAATCAAATGCAACTCTAATCATGTAGTGCCATGTCGTAGAACCATCTTTAGTGTCAGAACTTACTGGATGGTGAAACGAGTATTCCTAAGGGAAAGTCAAAGCGCATACTGTTGAGTATGTGGGGGTGGCAGGTTGAGGATATATCCTTGTCATCCACAATGCAGATTGTGGAGGTTGACTACGGCCATGCCTCATACATATGATGTGATTGAGAACGGCTGCGGTCGTGTCTCGGTGATTATAACATGATGTGATTAGAGGACAACTGTGGTTGTACCTCAGTGATTGGGTATGAATACCCTGGTTTCTAGTGTCGTGACCTGTACCAAGGTTGGACTAGTGGTTTTCAGCTTGACTATATGTCATTGTAGTGGTAGATTTGACTGATATGTCACTGCCTTTTTACTCGTACTAACCGAGGGGAAGAGATCTTAGGATACCGACACTCCTAGATCTTGTATAGAATCGAATAGCCCTTCGCAGGGGTCGGTTGGACTTTGAATGGCACGATTCAAATTCCCCAGGGCATAATAAAAGATGTAATACAACCATATAGCATAGTTGTTTAGGGTTATACACTACGCTTCACATTGGATGATAACCCTTGTTTGTTCTCTTTAATTAAGATGATCCTTAGTGCAATTAAGTGATAATAATTCTACTTATGTTGTGGATCATAAGATGGTAAATGTGTACATACATGTAACATCCCTGACCTGGGTTGTGTTTTAACCCTAGGAGTTTTTCTTAAGCAAGGTAATTAAATCCTTAATCTTATCTTGTGAAAAGTAATTAGGGCTCATGAGAAACTTATGTTTCAATTTTGGTCCCGTTTGAACAATGTTGAAGCAATGTTTGCTTATTTTGGACTAAAGTGAAAATTACCCAAGTTGAGGGGTTAAATCGCAAATGTTGCATGATAAGATGTTCCTCTGATGTTGAGACACCATAAGAATGAATATTATGTAGTGGTAAGGTTTCTACAAGCCTGGACACCAAGATAGAGCTTGATTGACAATTTTGTGCATTAAAACCTAGTTTTGGTTACTTGTCGGAAGACCTCAAGAATGTCCATATTGTGCTTTTGTCTTCTTTTCACAGCCGGGGGATCATCTAGTGGTTCGGGAAATGGTGTCTCACTAGATATTGGCCCACTTAACCCTGCATGATCTTCCTGTTGTGTAGCATGAGGTGGAGCACTAGCACTCCCAATATCAACATGGGGTGGCAAATGATCATCTTCGACAATCTCAATCACAACATCACCACTCAGATGCTTTTTCTTGGCTTTGTCACTCTTTCTTTGACTTGTGGGCTACTCAAGTGTTTTCCCACTCCTTAGAACTGTCACAGTGCTACCTTTCTCTTGATGGGGAGGGGGAGCATTATGTGGCTATGGAGGAGGTGGGGGTGACACTTGGGGTTGAAATTGAGGTGGAGAAGAGAATTGAGGGAAGGAGAGAATTGGGGTTGGAAGGTGATGTTTTTGGAAAATTGAGGCGGTGAAGGTGGTGGGGGAGTGTAAGGCTTAGGATAACCTTGAAAATGGTAGATGGGCGACACTTGCATGGGGGGTGGATTGTAGATAATTTGAGAAGAGGGCATGGGCCCACTTGCTTCATTGTAACTCAAGATGGATTTTGAAGCTAATTGTTCTTCTTGAAGAGAAAGTGTGGAAGAGAGAGGTTCAATATGCAAATTACCACTTGAATAAGGTTCTTAATGTTTCTTGACATCATTTAGAGTAAAGAAAATGAGGAGGGAGCCTCATTTGAATTAAGTTGGAGGAGAGAGAATCTTGATATTAAAATAATCAAGATTTAAGCCTAATTGGAACCCTAATTCAATTTAATGCAAAAATAAAAATTTTGGTTGGATTCAGATGTGTGTGGATGAGCTTAAGCCTAGAAAAGGCACGAGCATATCCTAAGAAGGTGAAATTCCACTCACTATTATTATAAGAAAAAGAAAACCCACTCACATATGGATATTAGTATAATATGATCTAAGGTGCTTAATTTGCTTTTCTTTAAATTGAGGATAATTGAGAGGAATAAGAGGAAATGGGATATCCTCATATCCAAGGGAATAAAAGGGAAAATAGGCGGAACTAATTTTGGAATTAAATACATTTTAATAATGCATTTTCTCTCTCATCAATTTCTTTATAAAAGTGCCCTTTTCAAGCCAAAACAAAGGCGTTTTCGAATTTCTTTCTTCCCCTTGCTTGCAAAACTAACCAAGGAGATAGGGAGGATCAGGAGGACGACCCCCAACCTATTGGTAAGGTTCTTGATCCATTTCACCTTGATTTCATGGTGGAAATCGAAAATAAATTATGGATTTCTTCTTATTTCGATCTCCTCTTCAACCCTAGCCAACTTTTTCATCCAAAAGCTTGAGGACGAGACTAAGGGAAGTTGTCAAAGATTCATCCACCATTTTTGGTGTGATCTTGGAGCTTTGGATCTCATTTGGAGGTGGGTTTTATAACTTGAAAGCCTGACTTTGTTATTGCATTCAATTCTCCATCAAATAATGATCATTTCTCTATTTGCAATAATTGATTTGGTTGATTGATGCAATTTCCATGGAAATCACAGCAGGTTTCGTGGGTTTATAGCTTGATGATGATGAAATCATCATAAGCAAGCACCTCACCAAATATCAAAGCCAAACGGTTTCATTTAGTTGCTCAAATGGTTTGAGAAAACCGTTTGGGAGAAAACGGTTTGAAACCGTTTAGCCAAACCGCATGGGACCAAACGGTTTCAAAACCGTTTGGTGGAGTTGAAAAAGGGTTGAACGTTTTAGAATATTGTTCCTAAGTATGTAGTCTAATAACCCACCAAATTTTATGGGTTAAATTCAAAGGAATCATAGGTTGAAGGCTAATCAATTAGGCAAATCGAATTAAATTAAGTGCTGATGTTCAACCTGATTAACTTGACCGTTTTGGGAAAACGGTTTAAAAACCATTTGGTGGAGTTGACCAAGGATTTACCGTTTGTTATTCCTGTTCATAATTATGTTGGTTGATAACCCTCCAAATTTGAGGGATTAACTCCAAAGGAATCGTGAGTTGAAGGTTAATCAATTAGGTAAACCTAATTGAAATAGGTGCTGATTTTCAATCTGATTTAACTTGACTTTTGGGCAAACGGTTTCAAAACCGTTTGAGTGAGTTGACCAAGCATTTACCATTTTCTATTACTGATATTAATCATGTTGGTTAATGACTCACCAAATTTGAGAGTTTAATTACCAAGGAATCATGAGTTGAAGGCTAATCAATCAGACAAACCCTAATTGAAATTAGTGCTGAAATTCCAATGAGTTAAGTTGAGATTTTGGGTTGATTAGCCCAAACGGTTTCAAAACCGTTTGGGGTTAACCTAAACGGTTTAAAAACCATTTTTGGGTCACTCAAGACCATTTTTAGGTCTAGGGTCAAGTATGGATATGTGTTTGAAGATACAAACATGTGGTATGAACCCTAATCGGCTAAGTGCTGATTTTGCAAGTGATTGAGATGATGTTTTGGGTTGATTGGCCCAAACGATTTCAAAATGATTTAGGGATCACCCAAATGGTTTAGAGACCATTTGGGATCTCCCAAGAATATTTGGAGGTCTGGGGTTAAGTATAGTTGACCAATTGAAGGTCCAAAGGTACCAAATCATATTGCAATTAAGTGTTGATTTGTTGATCAACTCGATAGACCAATCCTTGATGAAATTTCACTAGAATCCAAAGGTTGGATGAGCCAAACGGTTTGAAAACCATTTGGAGATCATCCAAACGGTTTCAAAACCATTTGGTGGTCACCCAAGACCGTTTGGAGGTCTAGGGTTGAGTATGGTTAGGTGTTTGAAGGTCTAAAGGTACCAAGTTGATTTGCAATAAATTGCTGATTTGGTGAGCACTTCAATGATCCAAACCCTAATTGGATGGCTTGGATTTGAGTGATAAGATGGGATAACGTTCTCAAGACCATTTGGAGGTCATCCAAATGACCTCAAGACCGTTTGGGGTCATGTCATACCCAATTTGGATAATGGTTCAATGGTTTCAAAGTAACTAGTCTTACATTGATTAGTATTGAAAGATCATCGATTCCAAACCCTAATTCAATTGAATCAAACCCTAATTGATGACAAATTGAGGGTTAATTGAGGGTCAAATTAGTTGAAGGTTGAACTATTCAACTCAATTGAAGTATGAGTGTAGATCCAATTAATGATTGGTTCCATGAATTCAATGATTGAAGGGATCAACATTGAAAACCCTAATTCAATTGGATACCTTATGTAATGGAGGTCCAATGTGATTGAATCTTTGGGAATTAAGATGATGAATGTTCTATTGATCCAATGATGATTAGTAATGATAATCCATGAAGGTACAATGGTTGAAACCCTAATAGTACCTAAGGGATTAGTGCCAATTAAGGAATGAATTCCTATTCACTTATAGGATCAATGACTTGGTACACTATGATAATCATAGTTGTATGTACTTGATTGAAGGGTTGATGTGACCTAATAAAATTGAAAGGATGAATGAATAGAATGCATACATAAATATGATTCATGTGGATATCTTCTGTATCGCGACTGTGTAAGGCAGCACGACCGTGGTGGCTTCACTTTGCACGACCGTGCAAGGTAGCACGGCCGTGGTGACCTCTTGTTGCATGACCATTTTTGGCTGCACGGCTGTGGTGCTCTTTACTTGAATTGAAGTTGATATAATTTGATGAGCAAGGGTATAAGAGGTAAGATGATTCTTAGATCATTATGCATCTAACTCAATATATGTATTTAACTTGACTTATATGTATCAACCCTACACACCCTATAAAGATGAGGATATAAAACTCTTAGGAATGATGTATGCTACCCTATTAATGATATGGATAACATCCTAAGAGTTTAAATATCTAAAGTGATGGATAATGGGTTATTCTATATTCAACAATGTCTAACCATTGAATAAGTCCACATCATTAAAGATAGTTGGACAATTCTAATGGATAACCTATGAGCCACATGATGATAGTGACATGTTAGTGGATTACGTATTAAGAGGGAAGATACCTTAATACAAGGTTAGTTGATTAACCTAAATAAGATAGAAGTGAGAAGAAAGTGATACATCAAGACATGATAAATATCACCTTCAACATTTCAGGGTTGAAATACCTAAATGCATCTCAATCCAACATACTTGGATGAGAAACACATGAAGTGTGTGTGTTATGTAGTTATTACAATGAAATTGTAATGAGTTGATATACTTTGATGAGTTTAAGCTAATACACATTGAGAAAAGGGATGAGTCTCCCTAATGGGTATGAGGAAATCATACCATAATAAGATAGAGAAGTGAGCTTGTACCTTGTATTGATGATCATTAATAATATATGATGAGAATGGTCATCATAACCATACACTTATGATATCTTTGAATGCTCGTAGAGGTGTGGAGCAATACATTAGGGTTGATCTAACTACACGAGCATAAAACCCTAATTAATGTCAGTCGGGAAACCCTAACCCTAATTTTGGGTAAAGGGAATGCAAATCCCTATTTGATGATAAACCATAATCCTAATAAAGGAATATTGGTGTTACTAATGTATCACATGATCTGGTCAATGACTTGTATGATTGATAACATGTCTATTAATCAAGTAGACATCATGAGCTGAAGAGCATAGCCAAACCTGAGCTATGACATCCATATAATAAAGATGTTGAATGGCCTTAAGTGCCTAATTTTGTTGTTGCTTAACAAAAGCAACGAAAGGTATATGGACCTTATGAGTCCAATGAATAAGTTGTTGTTACTAGTGAAAGGTGACAAAACATTTAATTGGCTTTGAGAGCCATGTGAAATACTTGTGTAATAAGTATCATGCATACCTCAGTCTAAGGACCTGGAGATAATAGTTACCTAGAAAATGGTAACAATGAGAATGATGAATTGAGGGTATGAATACCCAAGATTGATAAATATGATGATGATGTTGTTGTGGGATATGAACTCCCAAAGAAATGAAATGAGGGACTGAGATCCCAATGCCTCATAAAGAATGAGAAGTGAATGATGAAAATAGTACATGTTTCTTTATAGCAATTATCTGAATAAAATATGTTTGAGAACTTGATTGATGCTAAAAGAGCATGATAATGTACTTAATTAATCAAGTGAAATCATATTATGTAGAGCCCTGACCATAGATCCATCATTGTCAGCAAACTGGTGATGGTGAAACAGGTGCTCCGCGACAAAACCTGGAGGGCATACTTTTGAGTATGTGGGGGTAAATGGGCGAAATTATCCTTACGTCCTAATGAGGGAATTGGGGAAAGGTTAATAAAAACCTCTCAATCCTTCATTACATGCACCGGGATAGATGCAACACGAATCTCCTGAAGATTGGGACATATGCAGTACACATCTCCCAATAATACCAGATCGATGGAGATAAACACAAGATCTCACGATCGCGAAGAGAGTACATCACACCACTGTAACTCTGATAGCGAAGTTGCCAGTATACCCTGGAAAGCTATATATAGAAGAGACACAAGATGTCCTGCATGTAATCTCGCGTTGACCGAGATATGGGAGGTCTTGGTAGCCGGCTCTACATTTGTCCTATGTATGGTACCGATTTTGACTTTGTAGTGGTCGGTTGGAGCATAAGCGGTATACCTCATCTCCTCTGGGCATAAGTGTGATTGTAAAATGTAATCAGCCGTCTAGCATGTTTGCTATAGGATTGAATACGGAAATTCATTGGCTAATGTTAAGCTTCTTCTATGCAATATCAGTTGATAAATGTTATTCATATCTCTTTACATTCCTTATAATTAGATAAATGGATTATGAATCTATCATGAGTAGATACAATGTTCTCCTTAGGAAAGGAGATTATCTTTCTCTATTCATACAATGAATAATGCTGCTGTCAATATGTAAGAATTCCTATTCAATTTTGATATGATAATCTGCAATAGCAATATTTTGGCGCAGAGTTATATCTCCCGCTGGGACAATTTACAATTGTCTCACCCCCATGGGATCCAACATTTTTAGGTGGATGCGGACAAAGAAGTAGAGACTCTTTTGCAGGAAAAGGAAAGCAACAGTAGTATTAGGAACAACAGTGATGACTCAGGTGGAGGCACTGGCTGCCAAGTTTTGTATAGTTAGTAGTCCTATATGTCGTCTCTGTACTCTCAGGTCCTCGGAGTCAGTAGATAGTGATTTTATCTTTGACTTGAGATTTTGGCTTGGATGCCTCGAGATTTTAAGTTGCTTATGTATAGTAGAGTAAAGCAATTGTTGTATGTAATCCTCGAGAAGAGATGTTACATGGAGTATAACTACAAACAAGGTTGTATATGTAATGCTATGGATTTTGTTGTAAGAGTTTCCTATGTTCGGATCTCTTTGTAAAAAGTTTTAGTTTTTAGTGATTTTTATTAATCCACTACTAATGATTCGCTTCCGCATTAGTTAATCCTGTGTTCTATAAGTTGGATGCCACAATTGTTGGTATCCGAGCTCTAGGTTCGTTGAGTCTACAGAGACATAAGACTAAGGTAGAAGAGTTTGTTCTAGTGACTTCTAGTGTATCTGATAACATCTTCTGCTCATATAGGAGGAGAAGAACTTGAGGATGATTAGGTCACATGAGGAGTTTGCTGCAGAGAGCAGCAATGCTGCACTAAGAAGAGGTGCAGGGGAACAGGCAAGAGAGGGACTATTTCTAGAGAATCCCCTAGCTAATCCACCTATGATAAGAAATCCTTCCCTAGGTATAACTATTGGGGAACTCAGGGCAACCATGATGTATGTAGTGGATCGAGCACTGGCAGTGCAACCTAGATTACCAGCCCCCAATGATGATGTTCTGGATATCAACATGATATGTAATCCACATCAGCAGGTGGAAGCAATAAGAAATGATTAAGTGTTGAACTCCAATAGGTTACCTGTTCAGCCTCAGCATGTTGGAGCAATAAATAATGATGAAAGAAATAGGATACAATCTAGAACTAGGATCTGCCATTGGTGTAGGAAGCCTGGACATATCAAACCTAATTGTCCAGAAAAGGAATACAAAGGAAGAATTGGGAAGAGGCCTATCCAAACTCAGGAACAGAGGCCTAGTAGTTCTAAAAGGAAGAAGTTTCTGGTACCATCAGCCCAACCAGAGTCTAGTAAACCAAGGAAATGGCTACCCGGAAAGGGTAAAGAACCTTCTAGACCGCGTCTAGAGCTCAGAACTTGTTATCAATGTAGACAAGTAGGACATCTAGCAAGGAATTGCTCAGCCAAAAATGTTATGGTGAATCAACCTCCGAGGAAGAGTCAGTCTGAGGCAATGAATAATCCATGAATCATTACAGGTTAGAGAAGCAATTGATTGAGTTTTTCTTGGATTAGTCCTATGAGGACTTACATTTTATGCGGTAACATTATAGATGTTTTATATTGTTCCTACCCCTATGAAAGAAGATGAGGTATAAAAGAGATGCCTGGATAAAATCCAGTAATGTTAAGTCTTATACTTGAGATAATATAGAAAGGAAGGAAAATGACAATATACAAGTGCATACTACTTAATCTCAATATTTATATACCCTGGCCAGGTATACAACTATTGATGATAAAGTGAGTATGGAAACTCTTAGATTGTAATCTCTCTAATTGCCCTGATCAAGCAGTCATTTTGATACAATCTAATGAGTATCATGAAATAAGAAATATGGAATGAATAAATGTGTCATATCCTAAGTATAAGAAAGAGAAACTTGAGACGATATCAAAAGAGCATGTGTGTATGAGGAATTAAAAGTATATTCCTCATAAGACAAGAATGGGACCAAGGGAGGTGAACCCTATTCAATAAAGTTGTAAGCATAATAAAGATCCTTTAAATAATGTGGAAATGGAAAATATGATGAGATCATGAAATGATCATAAACATGCTAGATAATAATAAAGAAAGGGATAATGACATGCAATCATCCTTATAAATTCCTATGCTAAAGGCAAGGAACCTAGGAAGAGACAAAGAGTAAATGATTCATGAATAATTGAAAATACATGAATTAATAAGAGGAATGTGAATCCTTGTTTTCTTTCCTTTCAGGGACATGGCAATCAAGTGGGTCTTAGGACACATGATGTGCATAACATAAAAATGTTCAAGTGATGGATACTTAGAAAAGTACTAGTTTATCTTGGGCTTTGGCTCCAAGGTGAAGATATATGTAACAAGTGATGTCCCAAGAGGAAAAGAAGATAAAGATGTGATGTGTTGTTAACACATGAAATAGATACCAAGGTAAGGGATCCTGGTATCTAAAGAAATATCAGATGATTTATGTTGATTACCTGGGGTGGTCAACTATGAAATTAGTCTGATTATATAAAATAATATGAACATCATATATTAGGGGTTTATGCTCTGCATAAACATGATATTAATAAAGAAAGCATGATGTTTCTTTAAACAAGAAAAGTGTTACTTGACACAAAATTGAGTCCACAATCTTTGATGAAAACTAGTGAAGCATGAATCTTGGGTGTTGATTCTATGAGAATCTTGTATGGAAACACTTTGTGCCAATCAAAGATTTATGGTGTCTCCATAATAAGAAGATGATATGTGAATACTAGATAGTATGATGAATAAAATACATCTGTCTTCCTTTATCTGGATTTCGGGGACGAAACCCTTGTTAGGGGTTTATAATTTGTAACATCCCTAACTTGGGTTGTGTTTTAACCCTAGCAGTTTTGCTTAAGCAAGATAATTAAATCCTTAATCTTATCTTGTGAAAAGTAATTAGGGCTCATGAGAAACTTATGTTTCAATTTTGGTCCTGTTTGAACAATGTTGAAGCAATGTTTGCTTATTTTGGGCTAAAGTGAAAATTACCCAAGTTGAGGGGTTAAATTGCAAATGTTGCATGATAAGATGTTCCTCTTATGTTGAGACACCATAAGAATTAATATGATGTAGTGGTGAGATTTCTACAAGCTTGGACACCAAGATAGAACTTGATTGACAATGTTGTGCATTAAAACCTAGTTTTGGTGTAAAGTGCAATTTACCCAAAACCTAAGGTTCAATATGCAAATTACCACTTCAATAAGGTTCTTAATGTTTCTTGACATAATTTAGAGCAAATAAAATGAGGAGGGAGCCTCATTTGAATTAAGTTGGAGGAGAGAGAATCTTGATATTAAAATAATCAAGATTTAAGCCTAATTGGAACCCTAATTCAATTTAATGCAAAAATAAATAAAATAATTGGAGGGGACTTCAACCAAAATTAATTTTGTTGGATTCAGATGTGTTTGTACGACCTTAATCCTTGCAAAGGCACGAGCATATCCTAAGGAGGTGAAATTCCACTCACCATTATTATAAGAAAAAGAAAACCCACTCACATATGGATATTAGTATAATATGATCTAAGGTGCTTAATTTGCTTTTCTTTAAATGGAGGATAATTGAGAGAAATAAGAGGCAATGGGATATTCTCGTATCCAAGGGTAGAAATTAGGAAAGAGGCGGCACTAAGTTTGGAATTAAAAGCATTTTAATAATGCATTTTCTCTCTCATCAATTTCTTTATAAAAGTGCCCTTTTCAAGCCAAAACAAAGGCTTTTTCGGATTTATTTCATCCCCTTTCTTGCAAAACCGACCAAGGAGATAGGGAGGAGAAGGAGTGTGACCCCCAACCTGTTGGTAAGGTTCTTGATCCATTTCACCTTGATTTCATGGTGGAAATCGAAAATAAATTATGGATTTCTTCTTATTTCGATCTCCTCTTGAACCCTAGCCAACTTTTTCATCCAAAAGCTTGAGGACGAGCCTAAGGGAAGTTGCAAAATCTTCATACACCATTTTTGGCGTGATCTTGGAGATTTGGATCTCATTTGGAGGTGGGTTTTATAACTTAAAACCCTAACTTTGTTATTGCATTCAATTCTCCATCAAATAATGATCATTTCTCTATTTGCAATAATTGATTTGGTTGATTGATGCAATTTCCATGAAAATCACAGAAGGTTTCATGGTTTTAGAGCTTTATGATTATGAAATCATCATAAGCAAGCACCTCACCAAATATCAAAGCCAAACGGTTTCATTTAGTTGCTCAAACAGTTTGAGCAAACCGTTTGGGAGCAAACGGTTTGAAACCGTTCAGCCAAACCGCATGGGACCTAACGGTTTCAAAACCGTTTGGTGGAGTTTACCAAGGGTTGACTGTTTGAGAATATTGTTCCTAATTACGTAGGATGATAACCCACCAAATTTGAGGGGTTAACTCCAAAGGAATCATAGGTTGAAGGCTAATCAATTAGGCAAATCGAATTGAATTAAGTGCTGATGTTCAACCTGATTAACTTGACCTTTTTGGGCAAATGGTTTCAAAACCATTTGGTGGATTTGACCAAGGGTTAAATGTTAGGGATTCCTATTAATAATTATGTTGGTTGATAACCCTCCAAATATAAGGGATTAACTCCAAAGGAATCTTGACTTGAAGGTTAATCAATTAGGTAAAACTAATTGAATTAGGTGCTGATTTTCAATCTGATTTAACTTGACTTTTGGGGAAACGGTTTCAAAACCGTTTGAGTGAGGTGACCAAGCGTTGAACATTTGAGATTACTGATACTAATAATGTTTGTTAATGACTCACCAAATTGAGGGGTTAATTCCCAAGGAATCATGAGTTGAAGTCTAATCAATTAGACAAACCCTAATTGAAATTAGTGATGAAATTCCAATGAGTTAAGTTGAGATTTTGGGTTGATTAGCCCAAACGTTTTCAAAACCATTTGGGGGTCACCCAAGACCGTTTGGAGGTCTAGGGTCAAGTATGGATATGTGTTTGAAGATCCAAAGAATGGTATGAACCCTAATCGGCTAAGTGCTGATTTTGCAAGTGATTGAGATGATGTTTTGGGTTGATTCGCCCAAACGGTTTCAAAACCATTTGGGGATCAACCAAACGGTTTCAAGACCATTTGGGGATCACCCAAGACCGTTTGTATGTCTGGGGTTAAGTATAGTTGACCAATTGAAGGTCCAAAGGTACCAAATCATATTGCAATTAAGTGCTGATTTGTTGATCAACTCGATAGACCAATCCTTGATGAAATTTCACTAGAATCCAAAGGTTGGATGATCCAAACGGTTTCAAAACCATTTTTAGAACATCCAAACAGTTTCAAAACTGTTTGGTGGTCACCCAAGACCGTTTGGAGGTCTAGGGTTGAGTATGGTTAGGTGTTTGAAGGTGTAAAGGTACCAAGTTGATTTGCAATAAATTGCTGATTTGATGAGCACTTCAATGATCCAAACCCTAATTGGATGGCTTGGATTTGAGTGATAAGATGGGCAGTCTCAAGACCATTGGAGGTCATCCAAACGACCTCAAGACCATTTGGGGTCAGGTCATACCCAATTTGGATGATGGTTCAATGGTTTCAAAGTAACTAGTCTTACATTGATTAGTATTGAAGGATCATCGATTCCAAACCCTAATTCAATTGAAACAAACCCTAATTGATGACCAATTGAGGGTTAATTGAGGGTCAAATCAGTTGAAGGTTGACCTATTCAACTCAATTGAAGTATGAGTGTAGATCCAATTAATGATTCATTCCATGAATTCAATGATTGAAGGGATCATCATTGAAAACCCTAATTCAATTGGATACCTCATGTAATGGAGGTCCAATGTGATTGAATCTTTGGGAATTAAGATGATGAATGTTGTATTGATCCAATGATGATTAGTAATGATAATCCATGAAGGTACAATGGTTGAAACCCTAATAGTACCTAAGGGATTAGTGCCAATTAAGGAATGAATTCCTATTCACTTATAGGATCAATGACTTGGTACACTATGATAATCATAGTTGTATGTACTTGATTGAAGGGTTGATGTGACCTAATAAAATTGAAAGGATGAATAAATAGAATGCATACATAAATATGATTCATGTGGATATCTTCTGTTGCACGACTGTGTAAGGCAGCACGGTCGTGGTGGCTTCACTTTGCACGACCGTGCAAGGTAGCACGGACGTAGTGACCTCTTCTTGCACGGCCGTTTTTGGCTGCACGACCGTGGTGCTCTTTACTTGAATTGAAGTTGATATAATTTGATGATTAAGGGTATAAGAGGTAATATGATTCTTAGATCATTATGCATCTAACTCAATACATGTATTTAACCTGACTTATATGTATCAACCCTACACACCCTATAAAGATGAGGATATAAAACTCTTAGGAATGTTGTATGCTAACCTATTAATGATATGGATAACATCCTAAGAGTTGAAATATCTAAAGTGATGGATAATGGGTTATCCTATATTCAGCAATGTCTAACCATTGAATAAGTCCACATCATTAAAGATAGTTGAACAATTCTAATGTATAACCTATGAACCACATGATGAAAGTGACATGTTAGTGGATTAAGTATTAAGAGGGAAGATACCTTAATACAAGGTTAGTTGATTAACTTAAATAAGATAGAAGTGAGAAGAAAGTGATACATCAAGACATGATAAATATCACTTTCAACATTTTAGGGTTGAAATTCCTAAATGCATCTCAATCCAACATACTTGGATGAGAAACACATGAAGTGTGTGTGTAATGTAGTTATTACAATGAAATTGTAATGAGTTAATATACTTTGATGAGTTTAAGCTAATAGACATTGAGAAAAGGGATGAGTCACCCTAATGGGTAGGAGGAAATCATACCATAATAAGAAAGAGAAGTGGACTTGTACCTTGTATTGATGATCATTAATAATATATGATGAGAATGGTGATCATAAGCATACGCTTATGATATCTTTGAATGCTTCTAGAGGTGTGGAGCAATACATTAGGGTTGATCTAACTACATGAGCATAAAACCCTAATTAATGTCAGTCGGGAAACCCTAACCCTAATTTTGGGTAAAGGGAGTGCAAATCCCTATTTGATGATAAATCATAATCCTGATAAAGGAATATTGGTGTTACTAATGTATCACATGATGTGGTCAATGACTTGTATGATTTAAAACATGTCTATTAATCAAGTAGACATCATGAGATGAAGATCATAGCCAAACCTGAGCTATGACATCCATATAATAAATATGTTGAATGGCCTTAAGTGCCTAATGTTATTGTTTCTTAACAAAAGCAACAAAAGGTATATGGAACTTATGAGTCCCATGAATAAGTTGTTGTTACCTAGTGAAAGGTGAAAAAACATTTAATAGCCTTTGAGAGCCATGTGAGATACTTGTGTAACAAGTATCATGCATACCTCGGTCTAAGGACCTGGAGATAATAGTTACCTAGCAAAAGGTAACAATGAGAATGATGAATTGAGGGTATGAATACCCAAGATTGATAAATATGATGATGTTGTTGTTGTGGGATATGAACTCCCAAAGAAATGAAATGAGGGACTAAGATCCTAATGCCTCATAAAGAATGAGAAGTGAATCATGAAAATAGTACATGTTTCTTTATAGCAATTGTCTGAATAAAATATGTTTGAGAACTTGGTTGATGCTTAAAGAACATGATAATGTACTTAATTAATCAAGTGAAATCATATCATGTAGAGCCCTGACCATAGATCCATCATCGTTAGCAAACTGGTGATGGTGAAACGGGTGCTCTGCGGCAAAACTCAGAGGGCATACTTTTGAGTATGTGGGGGTAAATGGGTGAAAATATCCTTACGTCCTAATGAGGGAATTGGGGAAAGCTTTACAATAAACCTCTAAATCCTTCATTACCTGCATCGGGATAGATGCAACACGAATCTCTCGAAGATTGGAACAGATGCAGTACACATCTCCCAATAAAATTGGATCGATGGAGATAAACACAAGATCTCACGATTGCGAAGAGAGTACAGCACACCACTGTAACTTTGATAGCGAAGTTTCCAGTATACCCTAGAAAGCTATATATAGTAGAGACAGAAGATGTCCTGCATGTAATCTCACGCTGACCGAGATATGGGAGGTCTTGGTAGCCGGCTCTATCTTTGACCTATGTATGGTACCGATTTCGACTTCACATTGGTCGGTTGGAGCATGAGCGGTATACCTCATCTCCTCAGGGCATAAGTGTGATTGTAAAATGTAATCAGCCGTCTAGCATGTTTGCTATAGGATTGAATACAGAAATTCATTGGCTAATGTTATGCTTCTTCTATGCAATTTCATTTGATAAATGTTATTCATATCTCTTTACATTCCTTGCAATTAGATAAATGGATTATGAATCTACCATGAGTAGATACAATGTTCTCCTTAGGAAAGGAGATTATCTTTCTCTGTTCATACAATGAATAATGCTGCTGTCAATATGTAAGAATTCCTATTCAATTTTGATATGATAATCTGCAATAGAAATGTTTTGGCAGAGAGTTATATCTCCTGTTGGGACAATTTACAATTGTCTCACCCCCGTGGGATCCAACATTTTTAGGTGGACGCGGACAAAGAAGCAGAGACTCTTTTGCAGGAAAAGGAAAGCAACAACAGTATCAGGAACAACAGTGATGACTCAGGTGGAGGCACTGGATGTCAAGTTTTGTATAGTTAGTAGTCCTGTATGTCATCACTATACTCTCAGGTCCTCAGAGTCAGTAGATAGTGCTTTTATCTTTGACTTGAGATTTTGGCTTGGATGCCTTGAGATTTTGAGTTTCTTATGTATAGTAGAGTAAAGAAACTGTTGTATGTAATCCTCGAGAAGAGATGTTACATGGAGTATAACTACAAACAAGGATGTATATGTAATGCTATGGTTTTTGTTGTAAGAGTTTCCTATGTTCGGATCTCTTTGCAAAAAGTTTTAATTTTTAATGATTTTCAGTAATCTGCTGCTAATGATTTGCTTCCGCATTAGTTAATCCTATGTTTTATAAGTTGGATGCCACAATACAGTAGTCATGCTTATGTTGGTTTCTATACTGCTACGACTGATTATAATCATGATGCTAGATATCCCATGTTGTTAGTTATATTTAGCATGCTAGTCATGCCTTTGTAACTAGAGATGCATATACTGCTAATCATGCTTATCTAGATAGTTGTGCTTATGTTGTTAGATCTTCTTATAATGTTGATATACTCAACCAATTAGACATGCTCATGTTGTTAGCTATGCTATGTTACTAGACTTGCTCATGATGCTAGAACTGCATATGCTACTGAACTGCTTATATTATCAAAAGATAAAGGATGATAGTCTGGTTAATAATGATAGTTATTATCTGCACCTTTATGTATTTTGTTAATCATCAGTACTATTGATCTTATTTGTTATATCTGATTAAACTTCTAAACTGTTCAATTACATAAAAATGTTGCAATCAATAAACATTGTTGATGGTTATATCTCTTGCTGGGACTGGGTCTCACCCTTGTGGTTCGCCACATTTTTTTAGGTAATCGGAAGTGATGAAAAAAAACATGTGGCAAAAAAGAGGAGCTGTAGTAATGAATATTTGATAAAGTTGATTAGATGTCTAGTGTGTTCTAGAGTCGTCCCTGTACTCTCAGGTTCGGGCGAGATAAAGTTTGTATATAATGTTTCAAATGAATAGGACTTTTGTTAGGATATTAATGCTTGTTTGTGTGGCATAGTATGGATACAAGAAAGATTTCGAGATCCTTCAAACATTTCTGAGCGGGTGTTGATGTTGAAATCAATTTTAATTTACCCATATTTTTGGGTATGTGAATAATTAGTAATTGATTGTGTTTTATGTTTTGAGTAATCTCGTTTAGCATGACATGTCCCAACACTAACTTTGCTCCCCTTGAATGTAACTCGAGGTTTTCTGATAATGATAGTAGGATAGTTTACTTTCCAGTTATGTTGACGAAGAAGAAGGATGTCCCAATGACGCCAGACAACCATCCTAATGATGAGCCAACCGGGTGGAGGACCATGTGGACTAACCAATCCAATCGGATGGTGGAATCGACTGATCAACTGGAGGATCCAAGAGATGGTGGAACGACACACCTAGATGACTAGTGAGATGATCAAACAACCGGCCAAGAAGTGAGCCAATTGGTTTAATGGTTGAACTGATCCTAGATTGGCAAGAATGAAATTCATCAACAACAAGTTTCTATATGATGTGAACCTAGAAGTGGTAATTTCTTGTGTCTCCAAGGAATTACATTAGGCTGGCCATAACCATCACTTTTCATTTATTGTATGTTTTTGTTGTGGGTTATAGCATATATATGATAAACACTATATATATGTGGTGATTGGTTAATGTATATGCAGTATACAAAATCCCTTAATATAATGTTGAGTTTGAGATGCCTTCCATGAGTAGCACACATGAAAACCTTGAGCAACCAAGTGTAGTTTACACCAAAGCGTGGTGCACTGTCTATTTCATGGAAGTGTGATGGTAGGCATGTAGATCTAGGTAGGTTACATAGCCTATCGTGTTGGCTTTTGGTCGGACTTCACTGGTGATAACTTGATGAGTCCATGCGCCAGAGGCATGCAGATAATTATGGCAAAGAGTTGCACATATCATCTATCCAAGAGTCTCATTCAGATGCAATTGGGAAGTTGGCCTACTTAAATAATCAAGTTGTGGGTGATCAACCAAAGATGAGTCGTAACTTGATGAAATATGGATCTTGGCCCACAAGAAGATTGTACAGTGTAATCTTCCAAATTGGTAGTAAGGTCTATCACTTTGAACAAAATAGTGGGAGCGATAATTAATTAAAAACCTAATTAACATCAAATCAAAATGGTTTTTTAAAAATGCAAAATTTCTCGTGTAGAATCAAATGGAAAACACTCAATTCTCACAATTGGACAAATTAAATGAGATTTATTTCCATAACTTGTTTAGGACCTTGAGAAGTGTTAAACATGTTGCTAAAATAGAAGTGCCAGTATCCACCCCAAATTTTCCTAAGACAGACACAGATTGTTACACCCCAATCTCACAATTTCCTCAAATCATGAGATTAGGGCGTAAGAAGGATTTATATGTAACACAAGAACACCCTTAACTTTTTCTTTTCTTTTAAACTCTTGTTTCATCGCATTGAACCACATAAAACATCTTAACAAGGGGATCTGAACATTTCTCTTACTAATCACACTTTAACAGAAAAGATACATATATAAACATTCATGATGTCTTTCACAACTTGTGCACATAAACCTTGTTAATTAGCATACATATCAAAGAGGAACAATATTACACATTGTAATTACAACTCTCTCTTATCTCTTACTGAGGACCTAGAGTGACAAGGACCGACTGACTCAACTAATCTCATACTTGACTCCTGTGGCAGATCTACACTGATGCTCTGACCATCTTCAAGTCCACGCGGTTAACCCTAAAATGTTTGAGTAGAGGGGTGAGCCTACTCGCTCAGTGAATGAGTACTTCATGGAAACAGACTAATGCATTAATGTGATCAAAGATATAATTTGAGTAAATGATATGAAATTTAACAACAATAAATACTACACTGAGCAGTTCTAAAACAATATAATTGAAATAGCAAAGAATATACATAATGCATCCAAAGAATAACTACTAGAAAACTATGCTCTAGTCTTTCTTAACTCTTTCATTTATAAGGAACTCTGTGAACCTATATGATCATATTTTAGATTATGCCCTAAATATATACAGTGTACTCTGTATATAAAGATCCGCAGCAAATTCATGCTACGGCCCCACCGTACAAGACTTAGCGACACACCCGGGAAATGCTAAGTCTGACGCCAGCCCTGTTCTGCCACAGGACCACAGGCTCTCCGGCCTACAGGCTCTCCGGCCTCAATGCACTACTCCGAGTGCTCTAGACTCCTCCTACTAACCTGAGCACACAGGCGGAGGGTCACAGGGTTACCTTCGCGAATCCGCACGAATGGTGTTAGATAACCGTGTTTTCTGGTGAAACCGCAGTGCCATTGTGACACAAGCACAATTGTTGTTAGACACTGCCCTTTTTTTTCCTCTTTCCTCGTTTGTCCGCGACACAAGCACGGATGATGTTGCAACACGAGTTCCACCCCAAAGCTGCAGATACCACTTAGGGGTTCTACGGTGTTAGGGCACCTATGTCTATACTTGATTAACAAATAAATAATTAAACAGGAAAAACACAGTTCATACTTATTTCACATTCCTAACATAACTTGAAAACACATTTACATCATTTGTACTCAGTAACATCCCTTTCTAGGGCAAGTCATATCTCAACACCTGCAATTTACGAGATGTGTATTGAAAATAAGAAGCACTATAGTATAAAAATATCAACTCAGAGAGAACAAGCATATAAAGTTTAATGCACTAGGAACATACAATTTAACAATTAAGCATCACCACATCTCATATCGAGACCTTTCATATTACCATAGCATGATTCATTTAACACCCTATCCTTAGGGTTTCATTTACCTTATTCATTCATCACATGCCAACACCCTACTCTTAGGGTTGCATTTGCCTCATTCACCTTTTCATTTACCTCATTCACTTGTCACATGGCTCTCATAAGGATTTCATAAGATATAACCATTCACTAAATAAAGATTGTATCCAACAAATCGTATGAAATCAATATAGACATGAAACCATGGAAATTTAACTAAATTTAGGTTTTCCATATCATCACTGCGATATCATGTATCCAGAATAAGATTCAATTAAGGTAACCCACGAAGTACATCCTAACCACTTATAGGATTACTAGTTCTTTTCAATAAGGTTGAAACTCTAGCGATATCTCAATTAGGTCAAACCCTAATTACATCATTTGATATAAATCTAAAAACATCCTCACTAGGAAGTGTTGTATACGTATCTGAAATGAATCTACCATTTAGGATTCATTCAAACAGAAAAAGAATCCATATCATATCAATTTACAATAACTTAAATCAAATGGACATTTCAGGATTTAGAATTCACATGCTAAACATTTAGGGATTTGGATGTTATAATCAAATTCGTGCATTAGAATGTTTGAAGGAAGAACCCACTCACCCTAAGGTGTGAAAACACCTCACAACTGCAGCTCAACTCAGGGAATCTCGAATTCCCATCAAATCCCTAGCAAATCTCGCAATTCTTCTTCCATTCAACTCGAGAACCTTGAAAAAGAGGGATTATGAAGAAAGGGTGAGAAAAGAGGGAATTTCGACATCCTCTTGGATCAAATCAGAGCATGTACGGAATCTTGACATAAGAGAGGAGATTCACCATAAAAGTCTATGCAAGGAATCCGAACTTACTTGATTTCACCCTTCCTGGAATCGCAAAACCCTAATTCAGCAATTTCCCCCACTTTCTCCACTCAAGCCCTAATTCTCCCTCTCTCTCTAGAATCTCGTTTCTCTGGAATGGATGACGAGAAATGAGAGCTGTGTGTGTGTGTGGTCGACCTTATTAGTCAATTTGAGCTGCTTGGGTCAATTGCAAATTGACCCAACACTCAACTTTAATTATATTAGCTGAATATTCAACTATACAAAAGTTACTGTAATTCGTTTATTTCAGAGATCAAACCTTCTCGAACAATTATGAGAATTTAGAAAGTTGTTTATAATTGATCTATAGAGCTTCTGTTAAAATTTGGGATCATTTGGAGTTACCAATAATTAATTAAAAATCGAACAGTGCACTGCTATATTGCAGTCAGCAATATATTCGGCCGAGTTTGTCCTGCACAAACTCGACCGACACCCTTACTGTAGGGATTCAAAAGTCATCCAAAAATTATGCCAATTTAACAGAGTGTCTAAAATTGTATTTATCAAATACTGTTAAAATTTGAGATCAATTAAATATACCAATAAAAAGATAAAATTCAATTACCACACTGCTGTAAAATTCTGAAATTGTGATCGGTCGAGTTTGAAACTCGGCCGACAAACAGGTCAGAGAATTCTTCAAAAATTCTGATATTTTTCCATATTGTTCATATTTCATATATCTAAATCATATCCAAATTTGAAGTAAATAAGAGTTACACATAAAATACTAAAAATCATTTAGTGAGACATTCTACTTATCAAATTCTGTATTCAAGCATTATCAAAACCCTATTTTTGGGCCGATTAGGGTTTATGTTTCTCAAACCCTAATTCTCAAGACAAAAGAACATTTAGACTTCTTATCATAGTTAAAACATACTAATTGTGTTATCGTCATTAATTAGATTTCAAGAATGATTATTCTAATTAATCTTTGCAATTGTCTAGGTAAACCCTAGTTTAACAATTAAGCTCAGATGGGGTTGTAACAACTCTCCCCCCCTTAGAATGTTTCGTCCTCGAAACATAAACCTACAAGAAAGATACATTCAAGGTTATTCTAAGCTTCTAAAGCCTTCCATGTCATTATATTCTTGTATTTCATACCTGAATGTAGTTTTCAACATTAGATCTTTTAATTCTTTACTAAATCACAACATATTTCAAATAGTTCTGAATGATATCAAGCAAATTCTTTATGCCACAGACAAACATAGAATACAAAGATAAACCACCACGCTTTCGCTGCGCAACTCTGATACTCTGATACAACTATCTCAACTTATGCTGCTCAGAGAGTTCCATGGTTCTGTATCACCTTTAAGTGACAAAAGCAAGTTCACCATATTGTTTTAAACTTTAATCAAGTGCTATTCAAATAGGAAAACAGTCTTGAATTAAAAGACTAGATTCAACAATCAATTGCACAATACTACTCTTGGCATCCCCATTGGGTCATGGATGCATGAGGTGAAGCATTACCACCTCATCCCATACTATCATGTTTCGATCCTGGGACCTGTGGGTTATGGGCCCACACACAATTCAAAGTGTAACCATCGTATTATATCATTTTAGGGTTTCAACAACAGTAATAAGGTAATCCACAATTGTATCAGTCATTCAAGCATTAATCATACTCAATTACCATCACTCAGTTATATTAGATCTAGGTATAACAAGCTACACCTCATTAGGGTTACTTGTCCAAACAATCTAATTATCATCCCTTTCTATTAATATGAGTGAATAAGTATGGCTACCTTGTTCAGGGTGTCTCTCCATATGTTCTGACATTATCCAAACCGTATCACCAGATGACCCTACCAAGGTAGTTATTCACCATGTATGATTCATTTTCTCTTATCCTTTCATTCCCACCTTGCTCTCATTAAGGAATATATGAAAGAGAAGATGATTTTAAGACTTGGAATACTTGTATTCAAACATCCCCTAATACATTCTCATATGTAGATTTACTTAGTCATCAACAGAGATATTTGGTTAATTAGCAGTTGCTTGAATCTCTCAACCTCTTTATTTTATAACTGCTCCATCATATTTCAAACCCTTTCTTACATTTCATAGTCCTCTTTCCCTATACTACTCTTTAACCTGTCATCTTTAATTCTAAATTTTTCTCTTATGACCATGTTGCTTATTCATATGTATGGTCATGTATACCATGTTGCACATATTTCCTCCTTTATCTTTATACTATTGTGAAGTTAACATTCTAAATTAATAGTCCTTCTATTTGTTTTTCCTCATGTTGAATACATTACATATTCTTCATTTTTACATCAAGTGGATCATGCATGGGTCAAACATAGTTTCTCTTTCAATCAAGTTTTTTTCTTCTGAAAACAGTCTACCTTTTTATGACTTATTCATTTGTTAAACTACACCTATGTTCTTTGCTTAGAAACTAGTTTGTTGTTCTAGTCTTATGAATTACATATTCATACGATTCTCTTTACCTTTACTCCTTTAAAGACTCTTTACTTCTATGGACCTATTGAATGCTCAACCCTATTCTTCTACTTAGCCTTTTCTTTAGGGTTCATAAAAGCATTATACTCTATTCTATGATTCATTCTTCATGATTGATTCTTGTTATCTTGAACCATACATACATACATTTCACATATCTCTTCTATATTTCACATGTATAGTTCATGTAATATTAATCAATAAACTGATTATGAACTTCTTATCATGTTCTATTATTCCCAATTATGGGTTTCACATTTGAGACCCCAAAGTTAAATCTCAGATATCAGTTTCAACTAATTCTTAGTTTTTCTGATCTTACCCATATGTTTCAACATCTTACTGAATGTACATTCTTACTCTGAGGTGGGTCTAATTATTCCAATTATATTCTTATTATGCTATTGATAGGATTCATTAGATCCTAATAACGCATCCTGCCAACCGGACCAGGTCAAACCTGAAGTCCTGAAGCCAAGAATTACAAAGGATCACATACTTCCTGAACTGCCACTCACAGCTCAGAAACTCGGCCGATTGGTCAGAAACTCGGCCGATTGCTTCACAACTCGGCCGATCCGCTCGAAACTCGGCCGATTAACTTTCCGTTTAATTTCCTGAAAAAGGAAACTCGGCCGAATCACATACAACTCGGCCGATTTGCATACAGACTGAAAACCTAAACAGACCTACTGATGTCAATTTCACTAGAATCAGCGGGAAAGACTATAGAAACAAAAACTCATTCAAAGGTCAATTCTAGTCTACATGTTACAAAGAATGAAATCAATAGATGCTACAACTGCACAGTGTACAACAGATATTAAAGACCCATATTTCAAAGTATTGAATATTTCAATTCAAACATATAAGAGCATTTCTATACATTTCCAACAAAAACAACATTATGAAATGTAAGTTCTATCTCCTTTTACATTTATGCTCTTAATTCTTGTTTTCTTTTTTTCGTTTTCTAACCCTAACATTTCTAGGGTTCATCTCTAGCCCATTCTTCCACTGTATACCTGGCCAGGGTATACGTGAGAGAATAGACAGAGTAGCTTGTACTGGTTGATCCAAGTACTCAGATATCGGACCAGGATATCCAAATACTCAAATCCCCAAAGCTAACATCAAACACCTCCTATCTGCCACACATAGAACTCTAACTTACTAACTTAATGGTCCTTGACAACTCACCCTAAGCTCTGATACCAAGTTGTTACACCCCAATCTCACAATTTCCTCAAATCATGAGATTAGGGCATAAGAAGGATTTATATGTAACACAAGAACACCCTTAACTTTTTCTTTTCTTTTAAACTCTTGTTTCATCGCATTGAACCACATAAAACATCTTAACAAGGGGATCTGAACATTTCTCTTACTAATCAGACTTTAACAGAAAAGATACATATATAAACATTCATGATGTCTTTCACAACTTGTGCACATAAACCTTGTTAATTAGCATACATATCAAAGAGGAACAATATTACACATTGTAATTACAACTCTCTCTCTTATCTCTTACTGAGGACCTAGAGTGACAAGGACTGACTGACTCAACTAATCTCATACTTGACTCCTGTGGCAGATCTACATTGATGCTCTGACCATCTTCAAGTCCACGCGGTTAACCCTAAAATGTTTGAGTAGAGGGGTGAGCCTACTCGCTCAGTGAATGAGTACTTCATGGAAACAGACTAATGCATTAATGTGATCAAAGATATAATTTGAGTAAACGATATGAAATTTAACAACAATAAATACTACACTGAGCAGTTCGAAAACAATATAATTGAAATAGCAAAGAATATACATAATGCATCCAAAGAATAACTACTAGAAAACTATGCTCTAGTCTTTCTTAACTCTTTCATTTATAAGGAACTCTGTGAACCTATATGATCATATTTTAGATTATGCCCTAAATATATACAGTGTACTCTGTATATAAAGATCCGCAGCAAATTCATGCTACGGCCCCACCGTACAAGACTTAGCGACACACCCGGGAAATGCTAAGTCTGACGCCAGCCCTGTTCTGCCACAGGACCACAGGCTCTCCGGCCTACAGGCTCTCTGGCCTCAATGCACTACTTCGAGTGCTCTAGACTCCTCCTACTAACCTGAGCACACAGGCGGAGGGTCACAGGGTTACCTTCGTGACTCCGCACGAATGGTGTTAGATAACCGTGTTTTCTGGTGAAACCGCAGTGCCATTGTCACACAAGCACAATTGTTGTTAGACACTGCCCTTTTTTTTTTCCTCTTTCCTCGTTTGTCCGCGACACAAGCACGGATGATGTTGCAACACGAGTTCCACCCCAAAGCTGCAGATACCACTTAGGGGTTCTACGGTGTTAGGGCACCTATGTCTATACTTGATTAACAAATAAATAATTAAACAGGAAAAACACAGTTCATACTTATTTCACATTCCTAACATAACTTGAAAACACATTTACATCATTTGTACTCAGTAACATCCCTTTCTAGGGCATGTCATATCTCAACACCTGCAATTTACGAGATGTGTATTGAAAATAAGAAGCACTATAGTATAAAAATATCAACTCAGAGAGAACAAGCATATAAAGTTTAATGCACTAGGAACATACAATTTAACAATTAAGCATCACCACATCTCATATCGAGACCTTTCATATTACCATAGCATGATTCATTGAACACCCTATCCTTAGGGTTTCATTTACCTTATTCATTCATCACATGCCAACACCCTACTCTTAGGGTTGCATTTGCCTCATTCACCTTTTCATTTACCTCATTCACTTGTCACATGGCTCTCATAAGGATTTCATAAGATATAACCATTCACTAAATAAAGATTGTATCCAACAAATCGTATGAAATCAATATAGACATGAAACCATGGAAATTTAACTAAATTTAGGTTTTCCATATCATCACTGCGATATCATGTATCCAGAATAAGATTCAATTAAGGTAACCCACGAAGTACATCCTAACCACTTATAGGATTACTAGTTCTTTTCAATAAGGTTGAAACTCTAGCGATATCTCAATTAGGTCAAACCCTAATTACATCATTTGATATAAATCTAAAAACATCCTCACTAGGAAGTGTTGTATACGTATCTGAAATGAATCTACCATTTAGGATTCATTCAAACAGAAAAAGAATCCATATCATATCAATTTACAATAACTTAAATCAAATGGACATTTCAGGATTTAGAATTCACATGCTAAACATTTAGGGATTTGGATGTTATAATCAAATTCGTGCATTAGAATGTTTGAAGGAAGAACCCACTCACCCTAAGGTGTGAAAACACCTCACAACTGCAGCTCAACTCAGGGAATCTCGAATTCCCATCAAATCCCTAGCAAATCTCCCAATTCTTCTTCCATTCAACTCGGGAACCTTGAAAAAGAGGGATTATGAAGAAAGGGTGAGAAAAGAGGGAATTTCGACATCCTCTTGGATCAAATCAGAGCATGGACGGAATCTTGACATAAGAGAGGAGATTCACCATAAAAGTCTATGCAAGGAATCCGAACTTACTTGATTTCACCCTTCCTGGAATCGCAAAACCCTAATTCAGCAATTTCCCCCACTTTCTCCACTCAAGCCCTAATTCTCCCTCTCTCTCTAGAAGCTCGTTTCTCTGGAATGGATGATGAGAAATGAGAGCTGTGTGTGTGTGTGGTCGACCTTATTAGTCAATTTGAGCTGCTTGGGTCAATTGCAAATTGACCCAACACTCAACTTTAATTATATTAGCTGAATATTCAACTATACAAAAGTTACTGTAATTCGTTTATTGCAGAGATCAAACCTTCTCCAACAATTATGATAATTTAGCAAGTTGTTTATAATTGATCTATAGAGCTTCTTTTAAAATTTGGGATCATTTGAAGTTACCAATAATTAATTAAAAATCGAACAGTGCACTGCTATATTGCAGTCAGCAATATATTCGGCCGAGTTTGTCCTGCACAAACTCGACCGACACCCTTACTGTAGGGATTCAAAAGTCATCAAAAAATTATGCCAATTTAACAGAGTGTCTAAAATTATATTTATCAAATACTGTTAAAATTTGAGATCAATTAAATATACCAATAAAAAGATAAAATTCAATTACCACACTGCTGTAAAATTCTGAAATTGTGATCGGTCGAGTTTGAAACTCGGCCGACAAACAGGTCAGAGAATTCTTCAAAAATTCTGATATTTTTCAATATTGTTCATATTTCATATATCTAAATCATATCCAAATTTGAAGTAAAAATAGAGTTACACATAAAATACTAAAAATCATTTAGTGAGACATTCTACTTATCAAATTATGTATTCAAGCATTATCAAAACCCTATTTTTGGGCCGATTAGGGTTTATGTTTCTCAAACCCTAATTCTCAAGACAAAAGAACATTTAGACTTCTTATCATAGTTAAAACATACTAATTGTGTTATCGTCATTAATTAGATTTCAAGAATGATTATTCTAATTAATCTTTGCAATTGTCTAGGTAAACCCTAGTTTACCAATTAAGCTCAGATGGGGTCGTAACACGGATGCTTGTTTGAAGCATGCCAATGATGTTGCAAACAAAAAGAACCTTATGCTAGGATGTATGAACTATGAGTTGCATAAACAACATGATAAGAATGTAAGATACAATGTCTCTAAGCCATTATTTGAGTGCAAACTAACAGAGGGATATCCAGTAGGGCCTCATGTGCTCAATATGATTGGGCATATGAAGCATCTTGAAAGATTGAGATTTCCTTTAGGTCAAGAGTTGGACACAAATATGATTTTCCAATCATTTCCTAAATCGTATAGCCAGTTTATCGAGTGTTATCACTTGAGTTATATGGATAGACCACTATCAGATTTTCTTGACATCTTGATAAGTGTTGAGGCATAAATGAAGATGGATAAATCAGATATGATGATCAACAGAGTAGTCCAAGTACAAAGGCAAAGCCAAGATGCATTCTGTGACTAAGCCAAAGTCCAAATCATCTATACTCAAAATAAGGAGAAGGATAAGGGAACCTAGGAACATGAAGAAAAGGATTGAGATATCTACTTCTGGTATATACATTATTGATATTAACTTCACTACTTCTTCATCATGGCTACTAGATAACAGATGTGAATCACACATTTGTTCAAATGTGAAGGATCTAAAAAGAAGAAGAACTTTAGAAAAAGGTGAGGTTGAACTACATGTTGCAAATGGTACAAGTGTTGCGGCCAACACACTTAGAACTTTTGAGTTAACTCTACCAAGTGGGCTTGCAATAGAGTTAGATAACTGCTATTATGTACCTACCAATAATAGGAACATCATATATGTATCTTGTTTAGACAAGAAAGGATTCAAATTTCTTATAAAGAAAGGAAGATGGTTGTAACACCCCTCCCTAGGGTTTCTTACGTAACCAGCGGAAGCACAACCTAATCCCCAACATTATCCATAATGTGGGGTACTTGGCATATTAGGGAGGGATTGTCACATACATGATCTCATATCAAGAAACAAATAACACTTGGCATTCATTGGAACAAAGATTCATACATAGAGTTCTTGGAAGACAAGCTACATCGTGTTTCTAAAGGTATGCTAAACATAAATTAGATAATCATGAAAAAGATAGGATCTCCATAGATGGACGTCCCACCAGGAAACAACTTCTAAAGTCTTGGATACATGAAATCTTCTCAAGAGGTCTCCTTCACTTTAGCTCCAACGTCTGCGGACATCTCGTCCCCAGCCATGCAATGGAAAAACAAACATGTCAAGTAAGCGACATTGGCATGTTATAAGACATAAAAATAGCATATAAAGTTATTTAACATAAATATGAACATGCATTAACATTTATCATTTCTTGGCATCTTTTACATGAAGAATTTCACTAGAAGTATATGATCCTCTCTTAATGCCCCATAAGAAGCCCATAATGCTCAGAAAGCCCATAATTGCTCGAAAAGCCCATAATGCTCGGAAAGCCCATAACAAGGTGCATATAAATCTAAATCAAATTCCCTTAACCATGATCTTTCTTAGACTTTACTTATCTTTTTAATAACCTAAACTTGATCTTAATTGGGATTTATCCCCCTTGAACATAATTGGGATTTCTTCCATGAAACATAATGGAATTTCTCCCTCTTAAGTATGGATGGGAATCTCTTCCCTCTTAATCTTGGTTTCATGCATCTTAATCATAATTCATAATCTTAGTGTGATTTCTATTCTTAGACTTAGATTATAACAATCAACATCCAATAATCATATACATTGAAGAAAAACATGCATTAATCATGATTTAACATAAAGTGCTTAACATAAATCATAAACATCCAACAAACCAAGTATTATCTATGCCAAGGGCATGGCCTGCTTACCTTGAGCTAAATCACCTAAGTCAAATCTTGTTTGACTGATTGGAGCCTCTTAAACACCTGAAATTAGATTAAAACATTATATGTACATGAATTCATAGCCTTGAAACCCTAATTCGTTCATATAAGAATTGAGATGTGAAAAAAAGAAATCAGGTGATAAAAACTAGAAAATCGGATTCCTTAATGAAAATCCTTTCCAAAATGTATTTTTGCATAATTTTCCGATAAACATGCGATTTACTATGAATTTTCAAAGATTCAGCTAATAGGAAATTAAATAAAAGCCATGTGGATAAAACTCGACCCAAGACAGTGGGCCAGGTTTGAGTTGGACCAAGGAAAGCTTGGCCAACTCAGAAACGCAGATTGTCTCTGAGGACTCCCAATCAAAGAAAGGGGAAAAAGGGCGAAAACCCAAAGATACCCTCACAGGTGAAAAACATCAAAAAGAGGCTGGTAGGGGTACCAAGGTCATTTCAGGACCTAGATTGCTCCTCGTTTACACAACATGAGCCATGGTGCGAGGCCAATGGTCGAACACCTGCTAGGAGGTGGAAACCCCAACCAAACAAAGAGACGAGGGGCCTATCGCAGGGGCTGGGGTCTTCTGACGTAGCCCTGGATCATTCCAAAGGTCAACGAGCCAAAGCTCGAGTCTAGGGCATGCAAGAACACCATGGCCCATGGTACAACCATGGCTGCCGAGGACATAGAAGATCAACTTTACCATAACATCTCAAGATCACAAGGAAAAATGAGCAAAGCTCAACACCAGGAGTCGTCGAGGTTAATACAACAATCATAGAAGAAAAAGGCCAACTAAAGCCCTGAATGAGCCATGAAGGCGACGGAAATAGGGGAGGTTAGACTGAAGTCCAGACCATTGCAAACAGCTGGAAAAACCTGTATGAAGTGCATAACACATCTGTGAAGACACGGCGAGGTCAACACTAAGATTTCCGCAACCAAAGGCCACTCAATCACCGTGGGCATGACCACCGGTTTGAGCTGATGTCGGACCTACAGAATATCACGACTGGGGCAATCTCAGAGAAAAATAGGAGGTAAAGATCGAGGAAGTACCTATGGAGATGCTTACTGCACGATCAATTGAGCTGAAGTGACCGGAGAAGGTTATACAAAGCTGGAGTTGTTGGAGAGGATCAATTGAGCTGAAGTGATCGGAGAAGGCTATACAAAGCTAGAGTTGCTGGAGAGGACAACTTGAGTAGGCCGGGGCAGTTGGGGGAGTCGGGGGAGAAATTGAGAGACGAGAGGTGTTGCTTGGGGGTCGGCGATGCTCTCAAAGTAACTAGATGGAGGCGAGAGGGAGTGGGGCGGTGTCTATGAAAATGGCAGCGAGCCCTAATATGGGGCATTAGCCCTACAGAGCGCGAGAGGGCGTGAGCTATGTCTCGCTCGGATCGGGGCGACGAGCCAGATTCAATGTTGAAGAAACGACATGAAATTGTCGAGAAACGACCAAGATCGAATGCGAGAATTCAAAGTAGCTAAAACGGCTGTTGGCTCGAGAGAATAACAGAGGTAGGGGATGATCGAGGGATCGTTAGATCATGATCTGACAGTGAGAAATGTGTGCGCAATAATAAGAGTAACGCGTTACAGTTAATGAATCGCAGACTTTATGTCTAATTGCTTGTATTTAAATGAAATCATACTCAAACCTATATATAAGTCTTTCATTTTGATTTGGAGGGTCAAACATGGGTCAAATGAACCCAAAATTTGACCATAGGTGTAATAGAGGGTCTAGAACGTTCCACTAAGGTTAGATTTTATGCTTGTATGAGTTTTAGGCCTAAAATAGCAAAAACCATTATGTGCACTTAAATGGCTATGATTAGTGCATATAAAGCAATTAATTTCTCAAATAAGAATTGCAAAACATGAAAATGTGCACTCAACATTATTTCCTTTCAATTAACAAAATGGAGGCCATTAAGAAAGCAAATAAACATGTAATTCACTAATTAGCATATGAGAGAGAAAATTTGTCATAAATGCATTTATCCTCATTTTCTTATGTAAAAGAGCATAAATATATGAAATATTTTCTTTAAATAATTCATAGATAAAAGAGCAATTGGACATAATAAAGTAGATTTGAAAAACTAATATGGAAAATTGCCTTTAAGTCCTCAATAATTATCTTACTAGAAAAAGAGCATGCATAGAATAAAATAATTTGGAAATTTTGCATAATAAGATTGGGGTGTTACAATACTACCCACCTTTAATAAATTTCATCCTCGAAATTTCCTAGAGTTTCTACCCACCTTAAGGATTACACATAAACTTGCAAATTTTCCCTACAAATTTTTATTATAAAAGAATCATTCATAAACAAAGCATTATTATTCAAAACAAATTACTTAACTACCCTTCCTAAGTCTCATACTTACTCCTTAACATTACACCTAACTCATTACAGTTAGGGAATCTATCTCTCACCTACGATGAATACATCTTCATAGTTGTCTAACCTAAGGTCATATATCCTTCATCTCTTTATATGTGGTGATCAAGCACATATTTAGAAATGTTAGATCGCTTTATGCTACATCTCACCAACTCATTTTCACATGTGTCCCATACCACACACACAATTAAGAAGGTAAGACACATAAAAAGTCACATTAAATGACATTTTCCTCTAATATCAATTGGGTGGACCTTATCATTGAGACAAGGAGAATCATGTCATCATCTAGGGTTTAGTTTCAACTACATGAGCATGCTAACATGTACTTCTCTAATGAGGGCTCTAGTCATCTTTAGGGTCCTCTAGACATACTAGAATACATAATCACGTTCTCTACTCCTATTGTTTCATCCAAGGGTGACTTGCATGAATTTTTATTGTTGCCTTAGTGGCCATCTATTTCTTTCTCTGATACCATTAATGTAACACCCCTCCCAAGGGTTTCTTACGTAACTAGTGGAAGCACAGCCTAATCCCCAACATTATCCATAATGTGGGGTACTTGGCATATTAGGGAGGGATTGTCACATACATGATCTCATATCAAGAAACAAATAACACTTGGCATTCATAGGAACGTAGATTCATACATAGAGTTCTTGGAAGGCAAGCTACATCATGTTTCTAAAGTAATACTAAAGATAAACTAGATAATCATGAAAAAGATAGGATCTCCATAGATGGACGTCCCACCAGGAAACAACTTATAAAGTCTTAAATACTTGAAATATTCTCAAGAGGTCTCCTTCACTTTAGCTCCAACGTCTGTGGACATCTCGTCCCCAGCCATGCAAAGGAAAAACAAACATGGTAAGTAAGCGACATTGGCATGTTATAAGACAAAAAAAACATATAAAGTGATTTAACATAAATATGAACATGCATTAACATTAATCATTTGTAGGCATCTTTTACATGAAGAATTTGACTAGAAGTATATGCTCCTCTCTTAATGCCCCATAAGGATCCCATAATGCTCAGAAAACCCATAATTTCTCGAAAAGCCCATAATGCTCGGAAAGCCAATAACAAGGTGCATATAAATCTAAATCAAATTCCCTTAACCATGATCTTTTTTAGACTTTACTTATCTTCTTAATAACCGAAAATTGATCTTAATTGGGATTTCTCCCCCTTAGAAATAATTGGGATTTCTCCCATGAAACATAATGGGATTTCTCCCTCTTAAGCATGGATGGGAATTTCTTCCCTCTTAATCTTGGTTTCATGCATCTTAGTCATAATTCATAATCTTAATGTGATTTCTATTCTTAGACTTAGATTATAGCGATCAGCATCCAATAATCATATACATTGAAGAAAAACATGAATTAATCATGATTTAACATAAAGTGCTTAACATAAATCATAAACATCCAACAAACCAAGTATTATCTATGCCAAGGGCATGGATAGCTTATCTTGAGCTAAATCACCTAAGTCAAACCTTGTTTGACTGATTGGATCCTCTTAAACACCTAAAATTAGATTAAAACATTATATGTACATGAATTCATAGCCTTGAAACCCTAATTCGTTCATATAAGAATTGAGATGTGAAAACAAAGAAATCAGGCGATAAAAACCAGAAAAATGGATTCCTTAATGAAAATCCTTTCCAAAATGTATTTTTGCATAATTTTCTGATAAACAAGCGATTTACTATGAATTTTTAAAGATTCAGCCAATAGGAAATTAAAGAAAAGCCATGTGGATAAAAATCGACCCAAGACAGTGGGCCAGGTCTGAGTTGGACCAACCAGGCTTGGCCAACTCAGCAATGAGGATTGTCTCTGAGGACTCCCGATCAAAGAAAGGGGAAAAAGGGTGAAAACCCAAAGATACCCTCACAGGTGAAAAACATCAAAAAGAGGCTGGCAGGGGTACCAAGGTCATTTCAGGACCTCGATTGCTCCTCGCTTACACAGCATGGGCCATGGCACGAGGCCAATGGTTGAACACCTGCTCGGAGGTGGAAACCCCAACCAAACAAAGAGACGAAGGGCCTGCCGTAGGGGCCGGGGTCTTCCGACGTAGCCCTGGATCATTCTGAAGGTCAACGAGCCAAAGCTCGAGTCTAGGGCCTGCAGGAACACCATGGCCCATGGTACAACCATGGCTGCCGAGGACACAGAAGATCAACTTTACCATAACATCTCGAGATTGCGAGGAAAAATGAGCAAAGCTCAACACCAGGAGCCGTCGAGGCTAATACAACAATCACAGAAGAAAAAGGGCAACTAAAGCCCGGAATGAGCCATGAAGGCGACGGAAACAGGGGAGGGTGGACTGAAGTCCAGACCATTGCAAATAACTGGAAAAACCTGTATGAAGTGCATAACACATCCGTGAAGACAAGGCAAGGTCGGAACCAAGATTTCCACAACCGAAGGCCACTCAATCACCGTGGGCATGACCTCCGGTTTGAGCAGGTGTCGGACCTACAGGGTTTCATGACTGGGGAAATCTCAGAGAAAAATAGGAGGCAGAGATCGAGGAAGTACCTATGGAGATGCTTACTGCACGATCAATTGAGCTGAAGTGACCAGAGAAGGCTATACAAAGCTGGAGTTGCTGGAGAGGACAACTCGAGTAGGTCGGGGATGCTGGGGGAGTCGGGGGAGAAATTGAGCGACGAGAGGTGTTTCTCAGGGGCTGGCGATGCTCTTGAAGTAACTAGATGGAGGTGAGAGGGAATGGGGCGTGTCAGTGAAAATGGGAGTGAGCCCTAATATTGGGCATTTTCCCTACAGAGCACGAGAGGGTGCGAGCTATGGCTCGCTTGGATCGGGGCGATGAGCCGGATTCAATGGTGAAGAAACGACGTGAAAACGTCGAGAAACGACCAAGATCGAATGTGAGAATTCAAAGCAGCTAAAACTGTTGTTGGCTCGCGAGAATAACGGAGGTAGGGGATGATCGAGGGATCGTTAGATCATGATCTGACGGTGAGAAATGTGTGCGCAATAATAACAGTAACACATTACAATTAATGAATCGCAGACTTTATGTCTAATTGCTTGTATTTAAATGAAATCATACTCAAAACTATATACAAGTCTTTCATTTTGATTTGGAGGGTCAAACATGGGTCAAATGAACCCAAAATTTGACCATAGGTGTAATAGAGGGTCTAGAACGTTCCACTAAATTTAGATTTTATGCTTGTACACGTTTTAGGCCTAAAATAGAAAAAACCATTATGTGCACTTAAATGGCTATGATTAGTGAATATAAAGCTATTAATTTCTCAAATAAGAATTGCAAAACATGAAAATGTGCACTCAACATTATTTCCTTTCAATTAACAAAATGGAGGCCATTAAGAAAGCAAATAAACATGTAATTCACTAATTAGCATATGAGAGAGAAAATTTGTCATAAAAGCATTTATCCTCATTTTCTTAAGTAAAAGATCATAAATATATATGAAAATATTTTCTTTGAATAATTCATAGATAAAAGAGAAATTGGACATAATAAAGTAGATTTGAAAAAATAATATGGAAAATTGCCTTTAAGTCCTCAATAATTATCTTACTAGAAAAAGAGCATGCATAGAATAAAATAATTTGGAAATTTTGCATAATAAGATTGGGGTGTTACAATGGTCTATTAGTAAAGATGGGATCTTTTATGGTAGTGCCATAATGTCTTATGGTCTATACTTGATACATTTACAGAGAAGCTTATATAACGTAAAATCTAAAAAATAAAAACTCAATGACTCAAACCAAACATACCTTTGGCATTGTTGTCTAGGGCACATAAATGAGAATCGCATATGTAGAGTTTGTAAAGATGATTATCTATACTCTTTTGATTTTGAATCAATAGAGACATGCAAATATTGTTTGTTGGGAAAGATAACCAAGACTCCCTTCACTAGAAATAGTAAGAGGGCTTGTGATCTATTATGACGCATACATACTGATGTTTGTGGCCCTTCTAGAAGAATTGCTAGAGGCAGATATCAATACTTCATTATCTTCACTGATGATTTTAGTAGGTATAGCTATTTTACCTGATGAAACATAAGTTATACTCTCATGAAAAGTTTAGAGAGTTTATGAATGAAGTACAAAACTATCTTGGAAAATGTATTAAGGAACTTTCTTCTGATCAAGGTGGAGAATATTTGAACCAAGTGTTTAAGGACCTTCTACAAACCTGTGGTATTGTGTCACAATGGACTCCACATAGAACACCATAACATAATGGTGTATCAGAAGAAGCAATCACACATTGCTTGATATGGTGTGATCTTTGATTAATTTTGTTGATATTCCTACAACCTTGTGGGGTTATGCTCTTGAAACCACCATGTTTAAGATTAACCAAGTACCATCAAAATTTGATTTAAAAGACACCGTATGAGATATTGACTAGGAAGTTTCCCAAGATATCATTTATGAGTATTTGGGAGTGTGAAGCTTATGTCAAGAAAATATTTCCTTAAAAGCTTGTCCCTAGATCTAAAAAATGTTACTTTGTTGCATATCCCAAAGAAACAAAGTGATACTACTTATACAACCCAACTAACAACAAAGTGTTTGTTCTAGAGAGACTACATTCCTTGAAAAGAAATTTATTACCAAATGAATCAGTGGGAATAAAATAGAACTCAAAGAGGTTCAAGACAAACAAGAGAATATTGAACTGATAGATGTACTAGAGGAACAAAGAGACTAACAAAATGTTGTGGAATATCAAAATCCTCATGTGACACAGAAAACATGTAGATCTAGTAGGACACACCCTGAACCTAAAAAAAATGGATATCTTGTGACTCAGGAAGGTAGTAAATCAGTCAAATATGATTAGCAAATTACATATCAAGATGCTATTGAGGGACTAGAGTCTTAGATATGGCAAGAGGCCATAAGATCCGAGATGGAATCTATGTATATCAACAAGGTATGGACCTTGATGGAACCACTAGAAGGGGTAAAACCCATAGGGTGCAAGTGGGTCTTGAAAAGAAGATTGACATGGATGGTAAAGTACAAACCTATAAGGGCAGATTGGTTGAAAAGGGTTTCAGACAAGTTCAAGGTGTTGACTATGATGAAACCTTTTCTCCAGTGGCCATGGTTAATTCCATCAGGATCATGCTTGCTATTATACCTTATCATGAGTATGAGATTTGACAAATGGATGTTAAAACTGCATGTCTTAATAGGAATTTGACCGAGGATCTGTACATGACACAACATGAGAATTTTATAGATCCAAAGTTTGTAAATAAAGTCTATAATAAAAAAGGTCAATCTATGGATTGAAGCAAGAATCTCAGAGCTAGAATCTTTGTTTTGAAGAGACAGTCAAAGAGTTTGGCTTTATTCAAAATGAAGATGAACCCTATGTATAAGAAGGTAAGTGGGAACATGGTTTTATTCCTCATACTGTATGTGTATGGCATACTATTGATGTGGAATGGCATCCCTACTTTACAAAAGGTAAAGTGAGGGATTCAAAATACATTCTCTATGAAAGACTTGGGAGAAGCATCTTACATCCTCAGGATAAAAATTTATAGATATAGATCAAGAAGGCTTATTGGACTCAGTCAGAGCACATACATTGACAAAGTCCTGAAGTAGTTCATCATGGAGAACTCAAAGAGGGGAACCTACCTACGTTTAATGGAGTGACCATCTCTAATAGTGAATGTCCATATTATTATGAAGAAAGGGAGTGCATGGGTGAGATTCCATATGTGTCAGCAATTGGATCAATCATGTATGCAATGTTATGCACTCATCCAGAAATCTCATTTGCTTTGAGCATGATAAGAAGTTATCACTCAGATTTAGGTGATGCTCACTGGACAAACATAAAGAATATCGTCAAATACTTCTTGGTCTATGGTGAAGAGGAAGAGTTGGTGATAAAAGGTTACACTGATTCAAGCTTCTAGACTGACAAAGATGATTACAAATTGCAAACAAGATTTGTGTTTTACGTAAACAACAAAGATATGAGTTGGAAGAGTTCCACACAAGAGATAGTTGTCATTTCTAAAATAGAGGCCAAGTATATTTCTACATTGAATGTAGAAAAGGAAGCTGTATGGATCAAGAAGTTCATCTCTAAACTTGGGGTTGTTCTGAGCATCAATAACGTAATCAAGCTATATTGTGACAACAATGTAGCTATTGAATATGATAAGGAACCCAAACCACATCAACATTCCAAACATATAAAAATGCAGTTTCATCTCATACGATAGATCTTACATCAAGGAGATGTAAAGATTTGTAGAGTACCAAATGAAAGCTATATTGATGATCCCTTATCAAAGCACTTTTGCTACAGAAGCATGATTGTCATGTTAGGTCACTCAGTATAAGATACATGGGTGAGTCTCTAAGTGCAAGTGGGAGTTTGTTGGTGTATATACCTAAAGAGACAATCATGTGATGATTGTAATGGCATAATTGTAAATGATTTTTATTATTAATAAAAGGCAATCTTCCAATTTATTCTGTTTATTCAATTATGAGATAAGGATATAACATGTCTAGAGAATGATACTACCCAATGACGTATGTCTTCAAGTACATGACTTGGAAGAATGAGATGATGCATATGTTAAGAGTATATACATTCTCATTATATCAATGATCATTTGTTATTGTGGAAGGTAGATTGACAACAATAATACACAATATCAGAGTGTGAGTTGGTTCATAATAGAGTTTCATTAGTCATGCTATGGCGATATCAGACCCAACACACTGATACATGTGAAGGAACAATGTATGAGACAGACCCACCGTAAGACTGATACATAGAATCCATCATAATGGAAGTCATAGTCATCTCTCATAGTGATGGTGGTGGTTTTGGTTCATAGACCTGAAGTCACTCCACTTGTCACATATCATTCAGTATATTTTGACATCATCAAACACAATCTTGAAACATGTGTTGTTATAAAGGTGATGATTGGGTGACTATGATACATGGGGATTGACTATGAGTGATAGACATGGGATTTGTCCCTCCTAAGGGAGTATGATATCCTAGGCCTCTTCATTAGCGAGACTAAGTAAAGCATGCATGCACATGTTAGTAAATATGTGATATTGAGCTTACATATATCTCAGACAATCTACCCTGAATTCAAGGAATAAGATTGAATAATAATGAAGGTGACTGCTCCATGCCTCTAGTTCAACTTGGATATCAATGACAAAGGAACTATATAGAAACTATAACACCATACATGGATTGTAGGTTGAAGTTGTTCTCCAACTTTCCATTTACTTAGGTAGAACTGATGTGTGACTAGGCACCCCTCATTACTTGTGATGTCATAAAGTGTTATGGACATTCACTACCAACATAATATGGGACCTATAGGGTCACACACATAGGAACTCATCTAGAAGAGGAGTTGAATCTTGAATGACAATTGAAATAATTGCTAAAATATCTAGGTAATTGATTCATGCAACAATCAACCTAACAACACTTCCAAACAACCATATAAGTGTTGAGACAGATGTCCTGGAGAGTGCCAAATGGCCATCTCAAGTGTTGAGATAGGTGTCTGGAGAGTCAGTGTTGATTTGAGTAGAATTTGGCTAAGAAGTGAACCAACCATTTGGGTCGAGGGAAGGTTCTAGACATTTCCCCATTTTATTTTTCTTATACATTACTTGTTATGAAAGGAAATCAATGTCCAAAATTGATGGGAATTGAGTTTCCAATTTTAGGTACAACTGGGAAATAGCCAAACGACAATCTGGGATGTGCCAAATGACTCAGGTCACCAGATAACCATTTGGGTGACCGAGACACATGTCTCACATGGGTGAGATGGTCTAGTTCGGTCGAGGGAAGGTTCTAGACATTTCCCTATTTTATTTTTCTTGTCTATTACTTGTTATGAAAAGAAATCAATGTCCAACATTGATGGGAATTGAGTTTCCAATTTTGGATACAACTGGGAAAAAACCAAATGGCCATATGGGCTATTCTAAAGGACTGTATGTCTTGCCATACGACCATCTTGGCTATCATAGATTGTATGATTTCTAGAATTGTTTTGAGAATTTGAGATCTACCGATCCCTTCCACTCTCGTACAGACTGGGAACCTAGACTTAAACCCCGCCTATAAATAGAGGGGGTTCTGGGGCTTCTAAGAGTACAACATAGACAATTGAGAATCAATTGTTGTGACAAATCTTGTCCTCTCTATTTCTGGTAACCATGACATCCCAACTAAGTCCTACCGGACGAGGAAGGGTAGCCAAGTGGTGTGTTTCCTATCAAGGTTGCACACTAGCCAACTAGAGGTGGCTAGATGCAATCCTAAGAGGGAACACACACGTGGATCTATTGAAATTTATAATAACCCTAACACAGTCGATCATAATACTAAATAGGTCACATGCAAGCGCATGGGGTACTATTTTCACATAGGTGGAGGCCAAGCGTAGGGGTCGATCCTCAGGGATAGAGGGGGGCGCTAGAGCTAGGTTAGCATTTGCTATATTCATATTGTAGAAACTAGGGTTGAAGGGTTTATAAGGGTTTGGTTTGTTGTTAAACTAGGTGAACAAGAAAGTAAAAGAAATATGAAATCTAAGTTATTGCTAAGTCTAAATTACCCCAAGAAAGCAAGTCTAAGCAATTAGATTGAGCAATAAGCTAAATAAGAGCAAGAGTTAGCTACACTACACTAATAGAGAAACTAGCACTAAGAATTAAATTAACCTCAAAAGAGAGCTAGAACCTAAGTTAACACTTATGAGAAAAACTAAGCAACTAACTGATTAGGCAAAAACAAATAAACTAGAGTAGCATAAGCAAGCTAAGAAGGCAAAGTGGATTTTAAGTAGTGATATTAGGTAGGTGGTCCATTAGGGGATGTGGTTTTATATTAGTTGGGGGATCTCATCATAGCAAGCAATCATCACAATTCTATCTTGATTACCAAACCAAACAACAAGGAAAGTTCTATTAGAATGTGCCCTATACTACAAGTTGGAAAACTAGGGTTAGGTGTAATTCTAGTAGGACTTGTCAAGTCTAGGTCTCAAGGGTAAGGGGTATTAGGAAAATTGAGAGACGAGGGTGGGAATGGGAGTATAGATGTGTGTTTTTCACCTCATGCCACTAGCGATGTAGCCTTTAGAAAGCTCTAGGCAATTGCTCTAATCACACATACACTAGCCACTTAGATCTCACACTCACTTTTAGGAGGGATGTGTATGTAGGAACAAAGGGGTCTAGCTAGGAACCACTAATTGGACCTAGGGGCCATTCCTAAGACTGGCCACATACACTCCAATTCCTCGTAGGAGCTAAGTGTCATAAAACATCTTAAAGCAATCCATGTTATAAGCACAAACAACATGCAATAAAATAGGAAATGAGATCAAAGAAAGAAGAAATCATCATAGATAGAAATTATATTCATTACAAGATATTTTCCCCCAACATGCTATCAAAGTCATATTTTAACCCCAAACAACCCACCACTAGGGGCTTAGTTAGACATGATAAAAGAAATGGAAAAATAAAAGGGAAGAAGGGGGTAGAACTCCATGGAGCATGAAATCGATGCTTCCTTCTTCAAATCCTAGCAGCTCGGAGATGTCCTCTCTCCTCCAATGGTGCAGATGTAGATGAGAATATGAGGGATTAAGGAAGAAAACCTAGAAATCTAGGTTTCCAAGGTGGAAATGAGGTGGAAATGGTGGATGGAGAGCATAAATGCAAGTAGGATGCAATGAATGCTCAAGGAGTGGGTGGATAGGAGTAATGGTATCTAGGTGATCTATCCTTCATGCCCAATCCACCTCCTATGTATATATAGGTGGTGGTGCAAGCACTAGGTTAAGTAGGGGCATAGTTTGAAAAACAATGTAGAAAAAGGCAGGGTTTAGGTGGTAGCACGGCCATGCTGAACAACACGACCATGGTGGGTAGTAGTGGGTATGATCATGGTGGTCGATAATGGATATTCCAAGAAAGTGGCAAAATCACAAGTTGATGTTGTGCAATAGAGGCTGGTAGCATAGCCGTGCTGGGCAGCACAATCGTGGTGGGGGCTTGGTAGAACGACTGTGCTAGGTAGCATGGCCGTGGTGGTGGAGTTTGAGAGGAGGTCATTCCCTTGAGCATGCCCGTTCTATCTTCATCTAACACAGTCATGTTGGGTAGAATAGACATTTTGGGGGATTCATGGAATGACAGGGCTGGGTAGCACGACTCTGGTGGCTGAGTTGTTGTAGCTTGTAAACTTGAGAATTCCCATATAACCTATGCATTTGTCAACACAACCGTTCCATGGCACCACGTCCATGTTGGGGTCTTCAATGGCAAAAAGAGCTTCAATCTTCATCATCAAAGGACTTCTTTGCTTGATGTCAAATCTTAGCCATTAGGGGTAGGTTGAGGGAGCTTTGGGTCCTTCTTTGGACCCCTCTATGAGTGGAGGAACCTGAGAACTCCTTCCTTCTCTATCATCCATCTAAATCATGGTTCAAGTACCTAAAACTAATGCAAAGAACGTCCATAAGTGATTTTGACAGTAATAGTCATATTGGGGAATTTAACTTACATTATACTATGTTTAGATGTGAATAAAGTACAAAATGGCACAAGATGGAGCCCTAAAATAGGGCAACATTACCCCCCCCCCCCAAACTTAAAACATACTTGTCCTCAAGTATGCCCCAAATCAATCTCTCTTTTTAGTTTTCCTTCAACAAACAAGAATGACAAATGTATTAAAACAGATGATTATTAACTATATGGTCTTAGAAGTGACTAAGTGTGTAAGGAGATGGGATCACCCCCTTACTAAAATTTGAATTGAAGAATAAAGCTTCCATTCCAAACATACTCAAAGGTATGCTGGAATAGGTGCAAAAATTTTAAACTTCAATAAATGGTATTCAAAACAACCAAAGTATAGCAGTGGAATACAAATAATGACTATATTCAATTTTCACAAAAGATTACAAAAATACATCATAATATTCCATAAGGGTTTACATGTATGATACAACATAAGGGTCTAAGTAGAGGGAAATCTAAACCATAAAAACTTTGTCTCCATGCTTTAACTCCTTAAGCTAGTCCAAAACTTCATGCCTTATCATCCAAGTCCTTCACCTAGGGTTGGAAGCATACCCCAACCAGAAGAGAAAATAGATGACATCAACAAAGGCTGGTATGTCCATACTAAACAAGAAATTGAGAAATATATGGAATAAAGTACATCATATATAAAACACTTCCCATAGAAAGGATAAGGATCACCAAAATGGGTATCAAGAGAAGAGGAATTGAAATCATATGATAACAAAAGAATAATAGCCATTATTAAAACATAAAGATTGTGCCACATAAGCACATGTAAAGAATTAGGGCACACACCCCATGTCATCAACCTGCATGCATGTGAGATCAACATAGCTCTAGAACAATATAAACACAAAGACGGCCAAGTCTCATAAACTTGAAACTTGATAGAGAGAAATACCAGCAATCTCCCAAATATATAAAACATGGGCCAATAATCACACATCTTTACCTAGGTATGATGTTCCTTTCCATCCTAAAAGCGCAGGAAATATCACATATGCTCGGCAGGAAATAACACATCTACCAAAAAAACCAATGCAATTACACTACTCTAGTGCTATTGCATCACATAGCACGCTAAATGTAGAGGCAAGAAAAAAGTATAGTCAGAATATATAAATTAGTCACCACATAAGTGACCAACATATACATCCACCTCATAAGTGGGCAAAAGACATCACATGTCATCTTTTAGAGTTCCATAATGAACAAAGCATAAGATAAGAGTTCAAAAGAATATACATGATCACATGATCAATATAAAATAAGGTAGTTAACATGAACCATAATTTTCAAAAGAAAAGACATTGTGTATAGGGTAATGTCCATTGGAAAAAGAGAATGAATAAGCATAGGTGAATTGCTCAACATAGATGAATAGGGGATACATCATACCTCAAATTCAGAGTCTAAACAGTCCAATTCAAGACTAGGCCTCCAAATAACCTCTAGGGAAGGTGGATAGGTCCAATAAGTAAGGTTACCAAGCTTAGAGAGGCTGGTTTCTCCAACAAAGCACCAATCTTGAGCAAGAAGCACCTTCTCCACTTTAGAGGTGAAAAACCCTAGAAAAAGTGCATGGAGATGAGGTGTTTATGGGTTATAGGTGGGGTTTCTCCATGGAAGGCCATGGTTCCAACCTGGAGGAAGGTGGAAGGAAGTATAACGACATGAAAATAGGGAAGGAAAGGATGACTTACTAGTTTTGGCCAAAATCACCAAGGAGGAGCTTAAGAAATCCTAAATAGAGAATTTGGAACCATAGGAGCCTTCTTCACCAAGGTAGGCACATCCTTTTACCTTGGGATAGAACCTTAATGGAAAAATAGAGTAGGAATGATGCCATAATCTAGAGGAAATCAAGGAAAGAGTTTTTCAATTGGGAGTTGGGAAGGGGTAGATATGGCTATATAAAGAAGGAGGTCAAGTATGAGGTGTCTATGAGATTTTGCATGTGTCATGTATAAGGGTGTCCATGGACATGCAAGCCTTTTTGGATAAGGAAGAAGTCAATCACGGGGTGTCAATTTACTTTCCATGTGTCCAATTATAAGAGTGCCTATGGACATACAAACCTTTTTGGATAAGGAAGAAGTCAAGCATGAGGTGTCCATGGAGCTTTCCATGTGTCCTTAGGCTAAGGATTTCATGGCCATGCAATAGGACATCTCATAGAGAATTATTGAATATCAAATGTTGATTTATAGACACTTATAGGCCATCCCAAACAACCTCCAATCAAAGAAATAACCCCATTGGTTGATAGCTTCTTAAGATAACCTCATTTATAAAGAGGGTAATCCCTAAACTGTCCTTGGAAAGAAACACCTTCAAACCAAGATGCAACTAGGTGCCCCATGGTTCAAAAACTTGGGAATGGTAAGGGAATATATAAAGATTATAATGCATGTGACAATTTGTAAAGAAACCCCCCCCCCAATCGGGTAAATTGCAAAAAAGTCCAGAATGTACTTAAAATTACAAAACTTACAGAAACAACATCCAAATTGGACCAAACTTCATCCACAAGTTAACATTGATTTGTTGAATACAAGTTTGACATTACTTACATATTTTGAAGTTATATTGTAATATTATTCATTACTTATGCCTTTTACTCATTTTCTCTATCCTAAACTTATCCTAATATTTCAAGGTTGTCCAAATTAGATACAATTTGACATGTAGGCTAATTTTGATATTTAGATTATGAATTTGAAGTTTATTTCCACTTTTGAGACTTATTTTTATGAGATATGCTATACGGCCCGTTAATTGTCCATTATCTAAATTATTCATCCTATTACATTCCTTATCTTCATATTACTATCAAAATGAGTTATGTTGCATATTTTATGTATCCATTATTAACCTAATACTATTGTGAAAATATTAGGCTACATTAGGGTGATAAATTCATGTATTAACTCAGTAGGATCATACTAAAAATCTATTTAGGTCTAACCATCAACCTTGTTTGGCTAACTCCAAAATTTCCATATATCTTTCATATCATTTCAGGTAAACCGTTTCATATTAGAGTTAATCAAAGATGACTAGGAGTGTTGTTACTTTCATGCATTCAATGTTATACCTCAAACCACACCAAATGACCCACATGGCTGTAGAAAAGGGTAAAGTGAGCTAGATTTGATGTTTTCTAGCTCAATGGGTATAAAAAAAAGAAGAAAGGTTCACAAAAAGATTTTTGGAGTGCTATTACATTGAGAACCCATATTTTCTTTATTTGAATGCTCTTAAACGTGAGCATCCTTTTTTTTTCTTTCCCCTTGGTGTAGATAGGGCATATGGTGGATAAATGAAGTAGGGAGATATACATATGGCCACCCCAAACTTTTGGAGGTGGACAAGATGATTATGTGCACTAGGGCATCCTTTCATGAGACAGAGATGTATGAAAATGGTGAAAGAAGGGTCAGATTAAAGAGGGATCATTTGTGTAGTCTTCAACATAAGATTCCTTGCATGAAATCTTATCTAACACTTCATTAGATTATATCACACCACATGATAGAACAACATCACATTACCATCTATATGAAGTGATGCCATAGGCTCTAAGCGTTTGTAGCTTGCTCACTTCATAATTCAACCAAAACATTCACAAAATTAAGAGAAGTGGTGCACATGTAAAAAGTCAACAATCAAGACCATATAGCAATAAAATCTATGAAAATAACATTCATTTATCAAAGGATTAAAAATTTCATTTCAAATAATGAAGATTAATTCAAAACATGCTTTTTGGGGAAGAACATTCAATTTTGAGCAAAATTGGCCAAAATGGTGCCAATTTGTCTTCAATCACATCTAAACCTAACTTTTAGGGAATTTAAAGTATAAAACAACAAATACTACTTAATACAAATAGAAATTTAAAAAATATACATGGAAATGCAATGCATGATATGGGGTGAAAAAAAGAGCATTTTTTTTGAAAAATTACGTAAAAATGCATAAAAGTAAACTACATGTATGCATGAATTCAAACAGACGCACATGGTCAGGATAAACAAGTATGAAAGTTAGTTAAACTATTTGATCATCTTGAAAAAATTTAGCACAAGGTACATAGATAAAAATGTAGTGAATGAAGGGCTTACCTCCCTACCACCCCAAGCATTTAAATGATACTGTCCTCAGCACGAAATAGAAGTTTAGAATAGTAGGGTAAAGGGCATGGAATTGTGGAAGAAAACCACCAAGAGATGGAGTGATCAAAGTAGCACTAGGTGGGAAGCATAGGACCACCACGTCCGTGCTGAGCAACACAACCGTTCTATCATTTCAATTACATGACCATGCTCTGTGGCATGGCCGTTCTGTACTCCTTCCTATAGCTCTTATATTGATTTGCAATATTCTCTTCCACTTTGATCTTCTCCTTGGCTAGACCTTTATGCATCACCATTTCTTCCTTGTATCTGTGCTAACATTATTCACAAATAGAAAAACCATCAGGTATAATGTATGTGTGTATGTTTCTTGAAATCTAAAAGAAAGTGTGTTAAAACAAGGTTCGAGAACCTCAAACCACATGGGTTGCCTCCCACTAGTGCTAAATTTATAGTCTTCAGTCAAGCTTGTTGGTTTCTTCACTAAGTGTTGACACACACACACACTGTCTTCCTTCTCTTCCATAGTGATCCTTTCCAAAATTCTGCTGACATGGGCTTCATCCCAAGGAGTGTATATCGAACAGTTCCATATCTCTAAGGGATCATAGTAGCCTAGACTATAGCCAAAGTCTTCCTCACCCAACTTGTACCTATCATCCTTGGTTAATATAAAGAAATCAAACTTTCTCCTTTTATAAGTGATCATTAGAGTGCCCGTATGCTCATTGATCTTTTCACCCATGGTGGACAAGAAGTGTCTCCCCAATATGAGGTACTCTTTTCCATCTATAGGTCCAGAATCCACAATTAGAAAATTGGTCACATATGTAATGTGTATCCTTTAATCCATTGCTACTATTGTGTTTTTCAATATGCCTAAGGGATTCTTCTTAGTTCCATCACCCATGACAAGGACACAAACCACCAGTTCCATTTTGTTGAGACCAAGTAGTAGATGCATGCTCCATGGCTTGATACTTGTCCCTGCACCTAAGTCAAGGAGAGTGTGCTCAATAGGTTGTGTACCAATGTAGCATGTAATGAGAGGAACTCCTTAATCTTCCCTTTTATATGGAAAGCCAAGGTTGAAGATTAAATTCACTAGTTTTTTTGCAATGATTTCCTTGGGGGGTAATAGCACTAGTTTTCTCTTCCCCATGCAAACATCTAACACAACGAAAAGAATGCTTTGATGCCTGTCGTTCCTTGCTTTATAGATCCTAGGAGATTCATGGTATTGCTTCCCTTTTCCTTGATAGAGGGACCTTCTAAAGTCTCACAGATCCCCTCCAATCACATCAAATGTTTCTAAAACACTTAGTGGACCTTGAGGAGGTATGATGGTGATTCTTGTTTCATGAGGAGGTTTTGGCTCCCAACAAGGTATTGGATCAAGTGTTTCTATGTCAATGGCATGTGGGGAAGCAAACATGATCTGTCACAAATAGACAGAAGAACCAAATCTCTTGTACTTTCATCACTCCCATTAGAGGGTGGGATAGCTGAGGGTGCCTCAACACCCACACTAGGAGTAGCAAAAACTTGGGTGCACTTGGTGTTCTCAAGCAATAACTGAGCAGTAGATTCTTTGGAGCTTTTGCGATCTTTACTAGACCCTTCTAGCATCGAGCCTTTGTCTTTACTAGACCCTTCTAGCATCGAGCCTTTGTCATCAACTTCAATCACTTTGTTTTCCTATTTCTCAATCCTTTGAGCAACTTCTCTCCCCCATATGACAGACACCATATTCACTTTTTCATGGTAAGAAGGAGGGGCTTGTGTAGATGAAGGTGATGTCGGTCTTTAATGAGGTGAGTTCGTATTTTGGAGTATGCAAGTTGGTTATTGGGGGGGTTGTTGTGGAGGTGGTGGTTAATAGGTATGTGAAGGTGGTGCGGGATATTAATAGTTGAATGGGGGTTGGTGAGGTGGTGGAGCATATGCATGTCGTGGTCCTTAGTATTGGAGAAGTGGAGGTGCTTGGCCTCATAGTGGGATGTATGCACCTTGAGTAGCATTCACATAACCACCATCATTGTTCAAATTTTCCATTGGTTGAGATGAGAGTCTTCCTTCTTCATGGTGAGCAAGTGAGATTGATATTTAGTCAAGCCTTTGTTTAAGGTGGCTAATATTTTTCCCTTGAGAGGACACTTCTCTCTTTACTTCATTCAAATTTCTCAACCTCCTGAGTACTTCATCTTAAAATTTGGAGTTATACCTTGGCCTTGTCTCCCCTTGTCCTTGACCATGCTCATTTTGTTGTTTCCATAAGAAATTGGGATGGTTCCTCCACTATGGAGTGTAAGTGTTGGACATGGGACCTTGATTGTTTCAGTTTCCAAAATCGTGCAAGGCATGAACTTCTTCTTCTACCGAATCGACCACCACGGTGGATTGACTAGAAGAACCACTAGCTTGGTTCTTTATCATAATCATCATATCCACCATCATCTTCATCATGTCGGGGTTGGAAATGTTGTGGGCTGGAGCTACTTAAGAAGGTGGAGGACGTAGTCCCAGCTATAATGTTCCGCTTTTGTAGAAACTCAACTGCGGGAATTTTTAGCAAGGTTCTCGAATAGTGGCCACGACTCCTCGGGTGGCTTCACCGTGAAAGTGCCTGCACATGATGAGTCAAGATTGTTTTGGCTCAACTCTTCAAGCCCGGTGTAGAAGGGTTGACTAGTTGCCACAATGACACTTCATGGTGGGGGTAATCATGGTGGAGCTTTTGGAACCTCTCTCATGCCTTGTGGAAGGGTTCATTCTCTTTTTGGGAAAAGGAGGTGATTCATCTTCTCATGTAGGTTAGCCTAAAAATCTGGAAGAAATTTTTGAGTAAATCATTCTTGAGATCATTCTAAGTTACCAACTTGGCTTCAAAATGTACCACTCTATAGCTTTTTCTTATAGGGAGACGGGAAGAGGGTTCTTAGATGGAGTCATCGGTAGCGGCGGGGGCACGAAAAGTGGAGCATGTCTCAAGGAATGCATTGATTTGATGGTAGGGATTCACATTCTCCATCCGATAGTAGGTGGGGAGGAGTCCTAGGCGTGTAGGTGGAATGGAGAACTATTGACCCGAGATTTGGTCAACTAGGGTGGCTATGGGAGAATTGTAGTTCTTTGAGGTGAAATACTTGTGGAGTAGGCGATTGGGATACGGTGGAGGTGGCTGAGCATTCTCATGAGGGTTGTTTTCTGCCATCTCGGATTCTCTGTGTTGGTTGCGCCTACTTTAGTGTCTCCTCCAACCTATCTTGGGGTCTTACAACACCAAGTCAGTACAAGTAGAATACGTGTGGAGAATGCACAACTGTCACATGCACAATACAAAAACAAGCAACAAGAAGCCAAGTTAGAATGAAAATATGCAAAAATTAACAAATAATAAAGAATAACAATGATGAGGGCAAATGGAAAGGCTAAGATACACTAACTAGCTTGGAAGAGACCCTCTATCCCTGACAATGGCACCAGAAAGCTTGGTGCATTTCCTATCAAGGATACACACTAGCCAACTAGAGGTGTGTAGATGCAACCCTAAGGGAGAACACACATGTAAATCTTTTGAAATTTATATTAACCCTAATACAGTCGATCACAATTCCAAATAAGTCATCAGAAAGCACATGGGGTACTATTGTAGCATAGGTGAAGGGAAAGCATAGGGGTCGATTCTCAGGGACAAAGGGGGGCACTAAAGCTAGGTTATAGTTGGCTACGTTCCTATTGTGGAGACCAGGTTTGAAGGGTTTAAAAGGGTTTGGTTGCTTGTTAATCTAGGTGAACAAGAAAGTAAAGGAAATATGAAATCTAAGTTATCGCTAAGTCTAAATTACCCTAAACAAGCAAGTCTAAGCAATTAGATTGAGCAATAAGCTAAACAAGAGAAATAGTTAGCTACACTACACTAATAGAGAAACTAGCACTAAGAACTAAATTAACCACAAAAGAGAGCTAGAACTCAAGAGAAAAACTAAGCAACTAATAGATTAAGTAAAAACAAATAAACTAGAGTAGTATAAACAAGCTAAGAAGGCAAAGTGGATTTTAAGTAGTGAGATTAGGTAGGTGGGCCGTTTAGAGATTTGGTTTGATATTAGTTGGGCAATCTCATCATAGCAAGCCATAATCACAATTCTAACAAGATTACCAAACCAAATAATAAGGCAAGTGGTATTAGAATGTACCCTTTACTACTAGTTGGAGAACTGAGTTTAGGTGTAATTCTAGTAGGACTTGTCAAGTATAAGTCTCTAGGGTAAGGGGTATTAGGAAAATTGAGAGTCAAGGGTAGAAATGGGAGTAGAGATGAGGGTTTTTCACCTCATGCCACTAGCCATCTAGCCTTTAGAAAGCTCTAGGCAATTGCACTAATCACACTGACAATAGCCACTTAGATGTCACACTCACTTGTAGAAGGAGGGATGTGTATGTAGGAACAAAGGGAGATAGCTAGGGATCCATGAATTGGACCTAGGAGCTATTCCTAAGATTGGCCACATACACTCCAATTCCTCCTAGGAGCTAAGTGTCATCAAACATCTTAAAGCAAGCAATCCATGTTATAAGCACAAACCACATACAATAAAATAGGAAATGAGATAGAAATAAGAAGAAATCATCATAGATAAAAATTATGTTCATTACAAGCTATTTCCCCCCAACATGGTATCAAAGTCACATGTTCACCCAAACCAGCCCACCACTAGGGGCTTAGCTAGACATGATAAAAGAAATGGCAAAAGAAAGGGGAAGAAGGGGGTAGAACTCCATGGAGCTTGAAGTAGAAGCCTCCTTCTTCACCTCCTAGTAGCTTGAGGATGTCCTCTCTGCTACAATGGTGTAGATGGGCACGAGAATATGGGGGATTATGGAAGAAAACCTAGAAATCTAGGTTTCCAAGGTGGAAATGAGGTGGAAATGGTGGATGGAGAGCATATATGCAAGTAGGATGCAATGAATGCTCAAGGAGTGGGTGGAGAGGAGTAATAGAAGCTAGGGGATCTAACCTTGGTGCCTCAACCACCACCTATGTGTATATAGGTGGTGGTGGAAGAACTAGGGTAAGTAGGGATATTGTTGGAAAAATAGTGTAGAATATGGTAGGGTTTAGGTGGTAGCACGACCATGGTGGGAAGTAGTGGGAATGACCATGGTGGTGGGGAACGACCGTTCTAAGAAAGTGGCAAAATCACATGTTGATTTGGTGGAATGGAGGCTGGTAGCATGACCATGCTGGGCAGCACAACCATTGTGGGGGCTAGGAAGAACGACCGTGCGTGGTAGCACAGCCGTGGTGGTGGAGTTTGAGAGGAGATTGTTCCCTTGAGCACACACATTTTGTCTTCATCTAGCACGACCGTGCTGGGTAGCACGACCATTTTAGGGGCTTCATGGAACGACTGTTCTAGGTAGCACGGCCATGGTGGCTGAGTTTCTGTAGCTTGTAAACCTTGAGAATTCCCCTGTAACTTATGCATTTGTCAGCACGACCATTCCTTGGCACCACGGCCGTGTTGGGGTCTTCAATGGCAAAAGGAGGTTCAATCTTCATTATCAAAGGACTTCTTTACTTGATGATGAATATTGGCCATTAGGGGTAGGTTGAGGGGTACTTTGGGAACTTCTTTGGACCCCTCCATGAGTGGAGGAACCCTAGAACTCCTTCCTTCTCTCTCATCCATGCAAAGCATGGCCCAAGTACCTAAAAATAATGCAAAGATCGTCCATAAGTGTATTTGATAGTAATACTCATATTGGGGAATTTAACTTGCATTCTACTATGTTTAGATGTGAATAAAGTACAAAATGGCACAAGATGAAGCCCTAAAGTAGGGCTACATAACCAATGGAGAAAAAACAACTAAGATCATTGTTGTAGGAGAGAAGGTTGGCGACTAGTAAGACAACGGGGGGGGGGGGGACAACTCCTTCTTATGCGATCTAGCAGGATGAAAAGAGTTCTAGTTGGTTTGTACAAACTACTCTAGAGGGAGTCTTTTGGCTGTTTCTAGGATGGAAACATCAACTCCGACTATGTGAAAAACTTTGTTTTTTAACCTTTGGAGTTTTTGTGCCTTTTAGGTGTTTCATAAGACGATGGAAATGTTGCTAAAATATAAAGGTCTTTTTTTAATTTTTGCAAAAAATTGTTTTTTAACATATTGGAATGAGGGGAGGTTGAGAATTCCCCTCACTTCCTCCATTTTTGAGTAGCAGCAGCAAACAAAAAGATCCGATTGAGTGAAAAATAGAAGTGGCAACTAGAGGAGAGAGAGGCCAAGATGGATCACAATTTCTACCACTGGTCAGTTCCATGGATCACATCATTTTCTGGTGATTTTGTAGAGACTTGACTAGAAGAGATTCCAACAATGATGGAGCTTTCGACTGATATTTATTCCAAAATTTTCATGGGTATTTTTATCTCCATTCATTTCCAGGGAGGTATACCATTCACATTTCGACTTTTTGTTCCCACATTTTTTTGTGAGAATCCAATGTCTGATTTCCCTGATTCAAATTGTTGTGTGCATATGATGTTATTGTGACTTTTGATTTGAGGATGGAAAATGACATTAGCGGGGGAATGCAAATGTACCTGAAGAGGATAATGTGTTGGATGAGAAGATTGGATATGATGCATGGACTGAGTCATACCCTAGGTAAATTATATTGTCCTTATTTTTGAGTTAGCATTATATTATGAAGTTTCTAATATTGGTTTGCTCTAGGAAATAATTATAATGGCATGGATTGGATCTAGGCAGAGGTAATGGTAGATGAGAAGTTTGAAGCTCACCTCAACATATTGTGGATGAATGTTCACCATCTAGGGTTTCAATCGAGAGACGAGTTATAACTTAGAAACTTATCTCTTTGCCAACTCTCTTTAAATTTGATTCAAGGTTTGATCAAACTTTGTCGATGACCATTATATTTGACTTTTCTTTCTGTTAACCCTTTTTGGGACTCAAACTCTTGAATGTTTACTACAGAACTCGTTGGAATGAGTTGGGGATGTTATATCTTGAGTTCGTTGTTGAGGAGATGGCAGTGTTGGAGGGGACTGGTTTTGCATGTGTTTTTCATTTTGGGATTATAGTCTGGCATTATATCATCCCTTTAATTGATCATTTATGTCCAAAGACCACTACCTCCATTTTTCTAGTTGGCACCCTAGTGAGTTTTTTGAAATCATTGGGTTAGTTTTTGGTAGAAATCCTATTCACTTTTTGCATGATAGAAAGTTATCACAACCATCACATATTTTAGAGATATTTATAGTGGAACCATATCAGATTGAATTGGCTTCAAGGTATGAAGTTAAATATACCTGCCAATGTAAGACCATTTCCCCAAAGAGGGAGCGTAGAGGTGCATATTGTCCGTTGTTTGTTGTCTTGTGAGTCAAGAGTGTATATTTTTGTGTTGATTATTGGCTTCCTTTTCTGTAAAAATTTTGGTAATGGAGAAGATATGGGCTAGTTCTCCTATCATATTGACCTAAATACAGTCGCTTCCTTGGACTAGGGTGGAGGTGTACACACCCATCTACTAACGTGCTTGAGGAGGTGCCTTGGGGGCGGTTTCTCTACAAAGGAAACCGTCAGGAGAACCAAGAGTTTTCATGTCTTTGTGGACCTCATTACAGTATGAGTTTTTCCCTATTTTCTACTTAGCATTGAAATACTAATTTAATATCACATGTTTTTTCCTTTTAACTTTACGGTATAATAGACTCATCACATTGAGTGGTCCTAAGGGTAATTTCCATGCTTCTCTACACACTTCCCACCATTAAGATGCATACAATAGTAGAATGTCCCATGAGTGGTGGAAAGATGTGTTGGTATGTATGCCCACGGAGCCAATCGTGTGATGTTTTTAATGGCTTAAATGTAAATGATTTGATTTTTAATAAAAAGGTAAGCTTCCAATTTATTCTGTTTAATTCAGTTATGAGATAATGATGTAACATTATAAATGTCTAGAAAATAATATTACTCGATGATGTATGTATTCAACTATGTGACATGGAAGAAATTAGATCATATGGATGTTAAGAGTACATATATATATTCTCATTTTGTCCCCGATCGATTGTTATTGTGGAAGGTTGATAGACAACAATAACACATAAGATCATAGTGTGAGTCAGTAGATGAAAAATCTCATAAGGCAATAATATCAAACCAATCACACAAATACATGTTTGAGAATAGCATATTAGACATAATCACTCTCAGACGGAAACATGAAAGCCATCATCATGGAAGTCATAGTCAGCTCTCATAGTGATGGTGGTGGTTGTGGTTCCTAAACCTAAAATTACATCACTCATCACATGTCATTGGGTACAGTTTGACATCATCGAACACAATCCTGAACCATTAATTGTTATAACGGTGATGTTTGGTCGACTTTAACACATGGGGATAGACTGCGAGTGATAGAAATGAGATTTGTCCCTCCTACTGAGTGTGACATCCTAGGACTATTGATTAGCGAGACTGAGAAATGAATGACCGTGTGCATGTCAGTCAATATATGATATTGAGCTTACACATATCTCAGATAGTCTACTTTGGTTCAAGAAATAAGATTGGATGATAAAGAGGGTAACTTCTCTATGCCTCAAGTTCAATCTGGATATTAATTACAAAGGAACTATGCAAGCACTACAACACCATATACAAATTGTAAGTTGAAGTTTTCCCCATCTTTCATTTACTTGGGTAGCATTGATGTGATACTAGGCACCACTCATTGCTTGTGATGTCATAAGTTGTTATGGACATTCACTGCCAATGTAATATGAGACGTATAGGGTTACACACATGGGTCTCTACCTAGAAGAGGCGTTTAATCTTAAATGAAAATTGAATTAGGTACTAAACTGCAAATGTATTTGATTCGTGCAATATATAGGCTGACTGCACTACCAAACGCCCATCTCAAGTGTTGAGACAGCCGTCTGGAGTGCCAAATGGTCATCTCAAGTGTTGAGACAGGCGTCTGGGGAGTTCAGACTAATTCATGTTCAAATTGGCTAAATGATGAACTTACCCAAGACTAGACTCAGATGGAGATGACTGTCTCTCATAGGTAAGATGGTCCAATCTTTCTGAGGGAAGGTTATAGATATTTCCAAGTTTATTTTAGTTGCACTTTACTTGTTGTGGAAGTAATTAATATGTAATATTAATTGGAAATGAATTGCCAATATTTGTATGATGGGGAAAGAACCAGTTCGATCATCTAGACTAAGCCAGACAACCTTCTGGCATGTGAGACGACCATTTAGCATTCCAGACGACCAATTTGTCTACCACAAGTTGTGAAAGTTCTAGAATTGTTGCAAAAATTTGAGATTTTCCAGTCCTTTCCAATCTAGCATTGATTGGGAACCTGGACCCAAACCCCACCTATTAATAGAGGGGACTGGGGGCTCCTCTAAGTACAAAATAGAAAATTAAGAATCAATTGCTCTAACAAACATTGTCCTCTCTAGTTGTGGTAACCATGAGAGTCCAAACAAGTTCTACCTAACTCAGGAGTAATAATAAGGGAGATAGCAATTGAGATCATTGTTATGGGAGAGCAAGTTGGTGATAGTAGACAAACATGAGGGAAAAATCGTTCCTATCTATTCTAGTAGGATGACAAGAGTTCCAGGAAGTCCATGTAGACTTCTCTAAAGGAGGGAGGTCGTTGTCTGCCACTAGGAGGACAACAACAACCAAGAATCTGTGACAATAGGAGCTGCTGAAGAAGACGAGGCTTGTGGTTGTAGTCCGTGGTGCAGATCAAGAGGCGCAACAATCTGACGAGTCCCAATACTACTAGGGTTCAGAGTTCCACATCTACAATGATGAGGATTTTTATAGGACTTGTTCCAGGGCCAGGTATATCATCGAAACCATCATTTCCATCTTATAGTTATTGATGTGATCCACTAGTTATGGGTAATATGGAAGATTAAATTTTTGTTTGTGCTGCCTGCTCTTTAGCCATATTTCCCTACCATGGTATCAGAGCCAACATCAATTGAGTTCAATAACTGCTATTATGTAACTTCTAAAAATAGAAACATCATTTATGTATCTTGTATGGACACAGATGCATTTGAATTTCATATAAAATATCAATTATGTTCTATTTAAAAATATGGGATCTTGTATGACAGTGCCCCAATGTCTTTTGATCTTTATTTTTTAGATCTAAAGACAAATGTTTATAGCATTAATACAAAAAGACTGAAACTCGACCACTCAAACAAGACATATCTTTGGCATTGTTGTTTAGGGAACATAAATTAGAATCACATATCTAGACTCCATAAAGATGGTTATCATGAATCTTTTGATTTTGAATTAATAGAGACATGCAAATTTTGTTTGTTGGGCATGATGGCTAAGAACCCTTTCAGTAATAACAATGAGAAGGCTACTGATCTATTAGAACTCATACATACTGATGTGTGTGGACCTTTTAGAAAAATCGCTAGAGGTGGGAATTTGTACTTCATTACCTTCATTGATGACTTCCATAGGTATGGATATGTTTATTTAATAAAACATTAGTTGGAAACTCTTACAAAGTTCAAGGAGTTTATGAATGAAGTACAAAACCAACCTGGTAAAAATATTAAGGCACTTCTTTCTGATCGTGGTGGAGAATACTTAAATTAACTGTTTGGTAACCTTCATTGGGCCCATGGGATTGTATCCCAATGGACTCCACCTGGAACACCTCAACATAATGGTGTATCTGGAAGAAGTAATAACACATTAATAGATATGGTGTGGTCAATGATGAATTCAGTTGAGCTTCCGACTACCTTCTTGGGGTATACTGTAGAAACTACCATGTTTTCACTAAATCGAGTACCATCTAAATCAATTCAAAAGACACCATATGAGATATGGACTGTGAAGCATCCCAAAATGTCTTTTATGAGGATTTGGGGCTGTGAAGCTTATGTTAAGAAAATGTTTCTTGACAAGCCTGGTCGAAGATCTGATCATAGTTATTTTGTTGGTTATCCCAAAGAAACTATCAGATACTACTTGGATAATCCACCTGACAATAAAGTGTTTGTTTCTAGAGATATTGCATTCCTACAAAAGGAATATATTTTCAAATGAATAAGTGGGAGGCTAGTGGAACTCGAAGAGGTTCAAGACCAACAAGAAAACATTGAACCGTTAGATGTACAAGAGGAACCAAGAGAATCACAAAGTGTTGTGGAAACTTAAATTCCTCAATTAACATAGGAACCTCATAGATCTAATAGGACATTCCTTGAGCCTAAAAGATTTGGATATCTTGTAACTCATGAAGGTAGTGAATTGGTCATTGATGATGAGACAATATCCTATCAATACTATTGAGGGACCGGAGTATGAGAAATATCTTGAGGCCATGAGATCTAAGATGGAATTTATGTATACTAACAAAGTATGGACTTTGGTTAATCCACCTGAAGGGGTAAAACCCATAGGGTGCAAATGGGTCTTCAAGAAGAAGACAAACATCAATGAAAAAGTTCAAGCCTATAAGGGAAAATTGGTTGCAAAGGGTTTTAGACAAGTTCAAGGTGTTGACTATGACAAAACCTTTTTCCCAGTGGCCATGATTAAGTCCATCAGGATGATGCTTGCTATTGCGCCTTATCATGATTATGAAATTTGGAAGATGGACGTTAAAACCACATTCCTTAAAGAGAATATTTTTGAGGACGTGTACATGACACAATATGAAGGTTTTATAAATCCAGAGGATGAAAATAAATCTATAAGCTACGAAGGTCAATCTATGGATTGAAACAAGCAACTCAGAGCCCAAACCTACATTTTGATGAGATAGTCAAAGGGTTTGACTTTATTAAAAATGTAGATGAACCTTGTGTGTACATGAAGGTTAGTGGGGGCATAGAGACATTCCTCATATTGTATGTAGATGACATACTATTGATGGGGAATGACATCCCTACTTTACAAAAGGTAAAGACATGTCTTGGAAATACATTCTCTATGAATGACTTGGGAGAAGCATCTTACATCTTGGGGATAAAGATCTATAGAGATAGATCCAAAATGATTCTTGGTCTGAGAAGATACATTAACAAAGTGTTGAAGCGGTTCAACATAGACAACTCAAAAATAGGAAACCTACCAATGTTGAATGGAGTGACCATCTCTAAGAGTCATTCTCCCAGTTCTTGTGAAGAAAGGGAACATGAGTGTGGAAGACAAGATTTTGCTTAATTTTGAGGATGGAATTTGTTTTAAGGTGTGTAGGATGTGACGGAGTGGACTTTTAGAATCCTTAAATGTCCAATGACATGTTAGAATTCATATGTTGACTTATCTTGGGAACTCCATGTACTTTGATAAAATATGGATGATTAGTTGTTTTGACACCAAGATTAAGATCCCTAAGTTGATTCCCTTTTGGATTAAGTTGTTTATTGGTCAAGTAGTGGAAAGTTGGGATTGAGATTTTATGGGATATAGCTTGGATGATAATAAAACCTTGGTCAAAGTTTATTCATATTGATATTTCTAGATGAAACTATTTAGGTATGAATGAGATATAATCATGTGCTTTTTGGTGCACATGCAATAAGTTAATTTTCTATGTCACACCCTCTGAGATAGGGGGAGATCCATGGATTAAATCATCGAGTGGGGAATTTCAAGCCCTCGTATGACATCAAACAACCAAGGAGATTCTGCTTATGGTTACAATCAGGAGGAAAACTATGCCCCTGAGCATCGTGGTCCTTTAGTCATGGACCGAGAGGGTGAGGAAAATGTGCAGTTGGAACCATCTCATCGGTAACTTCCGCTGACTTCAGGGTAAATGGTATGAGAAAGAGGGAGTTCCACTCCCCCCTCTTTCTTTCCACCTATGTACTCTTTATACACCATAGTGAGCCAAAGCCACATGAAAATGTGGTCTGTGGTGGAGTCACTGGCGACGAGCCCGAGAGGCCAACGACAAGCTCGTGGAAGACAAGAGTCACAAACGCCCATGGAAAAGCCCATTGATGCAGGCGTAACCCTATGGAGCACAAGAGGAGGACGGGAAGCATCGACTGTGGCAACATCATAGAACCATCAAGGTGCCCCAATCCTAAGCCAAGAGATCGGTGGTGCTGAGGGAGTAGAGCCGAATCTGTTGGCCCTGATGTTGGTTGCACGCCGGCGGAGATCCCAGGTGACAGTGGCTAACTTGCAGATGAAAAACAAGGAACCAGGCCGACAACATAGAGGGATGGTGGATAGAGATGAAGGCAACCTTAATGGTTGATGAGGAGGGTCGGGTTGTACAAGATCTCTTGGCAGAGGAGCACAATCGACGATGACGCTGGAGACCAGCCTCACGGTATTACTCTGTTTCACAGAGGAAACAAAGGCAGTGGGCTAGATCATGAGAAAGGGGGGAAGCCCCGACCTGGGCTAACGGGTCTGAGAATTTGTGGATCCATCTTCAGATCCGGCTGGCCCAACAGTGCAACGCCACCCTGGATGTCCACGTGGAGATGCATGATTGGCCACATAAAGGTAAATATTTAGAAAATTCCCATATCTTCAATAAATCATAGAAAATAGCATGATTATCAGAAAAATACAAATAAGGTACCAAAATTCTCAGAAAAATGATTAGAACACATTAGAAGTATAATATTGGGATTTTGATGATATAATATCAATGATATCATGTAAGATGTGTAATGCTTATTCTATGAATAATAAATATCAAACGATGGCCTAAAATTATGATGATACATCACTTAGTCTATAATAATGTTTAGACTACATATGATGTCAGTAAATATGATGTTGATGCATGAAATCATATAATTTGCTTAAAATGTCTATCTAGGGCTTGTAACCTTAATTAATGTACAATAAATGCATACATGCTCAATAAATGATGAAATTTGTAGAACACTCTCATATCAGTAACTGGAAGTTAATATGCAACTTTGATTTCAGTCTTATGCACGAAGTTCATGTTATATGAAGAACACCCTCAATACATGTGATGTAACCCTAATATGGTTAATGAAAGTGACATAATGTTAAGTATGTTCACATAATAATGTGATACATGAGTATACCTAATTGATGAACTATAATCTAGAATATTACATTAGTAAGATAAATATAAGGCAAGAATACAAGTAATCATGAGAACATCATAATGAGATAAGCAAACCCTAATATGAACATGATCAGGGTTAAGATGAGATGTAAGATGATGAGAACATGATGGTGATATATGATCTGATATTAATTAGGGTTTGTCCAAGTTAGAGTTGACATTAGGAATATGCGATTAGGATATATCTTGATTAAGGTACGCCATTACCTCTTACTTGGCTTATTATACAATATGATTGTGTTATATGTGTAGTAAAATACTTGGCATATGATATTGGCTGAAATGATTGTTCATGTATGTTATGTTGCTTGAGCTTTACCATACTTATTGCTATGGAAACATCAAACATAATATATATGTTCCATCATATGAAAGCACATGGTTCTCAAAAAGTGATCACACACTCCTAGGGGGTAGATCACATGTATAATGATCACAAACTCCTCGGGGGTAGATCATAAGGCATAAAAACATCAAAGCCTTTGGGGGCAGATAGACAAGATATATGATGGAAATGTGCTTAAAATATATGTGTTATCTTTTGTTAATGAATATTTTTTACCAGTTTACACTTTTCCTTATATTTGTTTAATTTTGCCAAGTATTAGTTTTATTTTATTGCCAAGATATGATGAGAGGTATATAAAAGTCACGTAGGCGTACTCAGTACAATATTCTTGAATATTCTGCTGACGTGTACCACATGTAATCTTTTGTTTAGGTTGTGGTTATTGTATTGAAGATCTAGGATAGTTTTGAGTTGTGTGGCGAGCTGATGTACAAGTGGACCTATTGTCTTAAGATCCTATAGTTTAGCTGTAGTACATGTATATGTAGAAGTTTGTTGTTCAATATGTAGTATCAAATGTTGTAGCAATTCATGTTGTTTTTTTTTTATAGCAAAAAAAAAAATGGAGTATGGTTTTATTATTGTTCATGTCCATGTGCTACTGTTATTTCCTTCTGACTTTCTCTGATTTTCTCTTTCTTAGCCTAGTGTGTGATGTTTAAATTGAGATTCTCACTGATGTGAGGTTTCAATTTGGGCATCATACATCAGATTAAGTTTTAGAAAATCTGGGGACGTCACAGGTGGTATCAGAGCATGAACAATAGCAAAGCCTGATGTTTGCTCATTATGCAAGTCAAAACCAAAGAACCTTGAACTTAATAATCTTTATAGTTTGATTAGTCGTCTTTTAGAGACTAGATCTGAACTAGCCTCTAGGTTAGCACCTAGATGTCCAAGAACTAGGTCTAGATTGGTGCTTATTGAATAACAAGTCCTTAGATGTTGTTCTTTCCTTGTAGTGCAGTTGTATGGGACGTTGCACTATTTGGAAATGATGTGCATCAAGGGAAGAGAAACCCTAGACATATTGCACATGTTGTCTAGAGTAGCTACACTAGTCTACCCCTTGTTCTCAACCTTTTCACTAGTTTTCATGACACTGTCCTCTCTACTATGTCTGGGACACTCATTTTCAGGGTTTGGTTTTTGATTCCAATCAGATCGAACCTTGGTAGTTTTCTATGATGTATGTTTTGTCAGAGAAAAACCATATAATATTTTATTATGTATATGTATTATAAAAATGAGTCCCCACACATCTATAAGTAGGAGGTGGTCATGTAATCTAAGTGAAAGTGAATGACATCAGTCTAGAAGAGAGAGTAGTTCTAGATTAGATGTCTAGAGCCTTATTTGGAATATGTGATAGATGGAATAGATAAAATAAGATTTGACGAGGATATAAGTCTTATATATATGACATAAGATGGTTATGATGATGTATGTGCCTTTAAGGATTAAGGTTCAGTTTTGAGGATTTGAGATAAGTTTTGATGATGCAAGTATGTGTGCTTTTCTAAGTTAAGATAAGTTGTGGATTAGCAAGAACCTCAAGCTCTTTTACAAAGGAGGACCTCTAGTGTTAGGACCAGTTTTAGGGTTAACTCCAGAGAGAGTGAGACCCAAAGGGAGATGGTCAGAGAACCTAGACTCCATGATATGAGAAATATGAGATATGTGATATGATATGTCCTAAACTAGACTACTGCTGCGTGAAGGAGTTGAGTTGATTTATGCATGATTCCTATTGTTTCTTGAACCCTAGATGTACTTGGGAGGACCAAACCCTAGATACAGAGAGAGCTGGTTATATATTTGCATATGTGAACATCAATATGAGTGCCTGCCATCTGGGTGAGGGAGAGAGCCCAAGACCCTGGAGGAGGTAGCTATGTTAGCTTCTATGAAGCCTCTTGCTTGGGTTGGTGGCTCCCATGTCGGACTGTAGTGGTGTACATGTAAGAGAGTTATGGTTAAGCATGTCAAGTGGGTAGAAAACCTATGAAGAGAATGTCATATCATGCTTTGGTGTGTGCTTATGTGGCTCGACCTTATAAGGCTATCAACTAGTGCCAATGAGGTAATTTAAGAACCCTAGACGAGGAGAGGGAAGATAAAGTATATGCATATGAGATAGTCATAGGGTTGAGTTAGCTCAGAGAGACTGAGCATGACACTACCCTCATGGTATGGGTTAGAGGAACCTCATTTGGACTATATAAAGTTTTGATACATGTTTCATGAGTCACTTGTATTAGTTTGTTAGCACAACCATGATATAATATATGTAAGGATATAATCTAATCTCGAGACGTGATGTATAGACATGATATGATGAAAACCTAGATATGGTTTAATAATATCAATGTATAAATGGTTAACCACATACATGAATAATGATGATTAATGTGAAACTGTTGTTTAATCTTGTGAGGAATTCACTAGTAAATGATGCAATTTAGTATGAACAATAAAATAAGATCATATGAATGAAACATGTTACATGAGGTGTTAATCTTCGTTCTTAACAAAGATGGAAAATATAGTTTGACAGCTAGCACAACATAATGATTAAAACACCTTGATATGATCTCGATGGATAACATGAGTTAATTATAGTTAACTCCCTCCTAAAAGGCATATGTTAATGATGAACATGTTCTAATAAAAAAATGTTGATGACACTTTGATGTATGAGATAATCTTAGTTAACTCATGTAGAACATGGTAATATGATGTGGGAACCCTAATGCATGGCTAAAGATAAGGAAGAAAATCTAACATATGAGTTATGTAATGACATAACCTAATCTTCTAAACCCTTGTTTGAGCCTTCTATGGAGTGAGGTTTCACCCATGATGCTTTTGAAACCTCCTAATAGTGCTTTGGATACATGTTTCTAGGTAACCTTTGTGGATATGTTACACATAGAATGGTGCCTACATGTGGATGAGAGCAAGATGAGGTTTTCCCTGGAAGTATGAGTATGGTGTACTTTTGAGGAAAAAAGTTCTTTTAATATGTATATGATGTGAAAGAGTGAATTTTGCTTTATTTTGACGATGAAATTTGTTTTAAGGTTCATAGGATGTGATGGAGTGGACTTTTGGAATCCTTAAATGTCCAATGATGTATTGGAATTCATATGTTGACTTATCTTGGGAACTCTAAGTACTTTGATAAAATATGGATGAGTAGTTGTGTTGAAACCATGATTAAGATCTCTAAGTTGATTCCCATTTGGATTAAGTTGTTTATTGGTCAAGTAGTGGATAGTTGGGATTGAGATTTTATGGGATATAGCTTGTATGATAATAAAGCCTTGGTCAAAGTTTATTAATCGTACCGATATTTCTAGATGAAGCTATTTAGGTATGAATATGATGAAATCATGTGCTTTTTGGTGCACATGCAATAAGGTTAATATTCTTATGGACTTTTTTTATGAAGATGATGTCACACCCTTTGAGACGGGGGGAGATCCATGGATTGAATCATCGAGTGGGGAGTTTCAAGCCCTCATATGCCATCAAACAACCAAGGAGATTCTTCTTACAGTTACAATGAAGAGGATAACTATGACCCTGAGCATCGTGGTCCTTAAGTAGTGGACTGAGAGGGTGAGGAAAGTGTGCCGTTGGAACCATATCATCGTTACCTTACATTGACTTCAGGGTAAATGGTACGAGAAATAGGGAGTTCGACTCCCCCGCTCTCTCTCTCCACCTCTGTACTCTCTCTACACCATGGTGAACTAGAGCCACATGATAATGTGGTTTGCAGTGGAGTCACTGGAGATGAGCCTGAGAGGCCAGCGGCAAGATCATGGAAGACGAGAGTCACAAACACCCATAGAAAAGCCCATCGATGCAGGCGCAACCCTATGGAGCACAAGAGGCAGACGAGCATCATTGACCACGACAGCATCAGAGAACCATCAAGCGGCCCCAATCATGAGCCAAGCAATCGACAGTGCTAAGGGAGTTGGGCCGAATCTGTTGGCCCTGATGTCAGTCACACACCGGAGGAGATCCGAGGTGGTAGCGACTGACTTATGGAAGAACAACAAGGAACCAAGCCGACAACATAGAGGGATGGTGGTTGGAGCTGAAGGCAACCTTAATGGTTGACAAGGAGGGCCATGTCGTGCATGATTTCTCATCAAAGGAGCACAATCGACGATGGCACCGGAGACCAACCTCGCTGTAGTACTCTGTTTCACAGAGGAAACAAAAGCAGTGGGCTAGATCGCGAGAAAGGGGGGGAAGCCCCGACCAGGGCTAACAGATCAGAGAATTCATGGATCCATCTTCAGATCTGGCTGGCCTAACAGTGCAACGCCACCCTGTATGTCCACGTGGAGGTGCATGATTGGCCACATGGAGCTAAATATTTAGCAAATTCCCAGATCTTCAATAAATCATAGAAAATAGAACGATTATCAGAAAAATCAAACAAGGTATCAAAATTCTCAGTAAAATGAGTAGAACACAGTAGAATGATAATATCAAGATTTTGATGCTTTAATATCAGTGATATCATGGAAGATGTGTAATGCTTATTCTATGAATAATAAGTATCAAACGATGGTCTAAAATTATTATAATACGTCACTATGTCTATAATAATGTTTAGAATACATATGATGTCAGTAATTATGATATTGATGCACGAAATCATGTAATTTGCTTAGAATGTCTATCTAGGGCTTGTAACCCTAATTAATGTGTAAAAAATGCATACATACTCAATAAATGATGAAATTTGCAAAACACTCTCATATCAGTAACTGGAAGTTAATATGCAACTTTGATTTTAGTCTTATGCATGAAGTTCATGTTATATAAAGAACACCTTTAATACATATTATGTAACTCTAATATGGTTAATGAAAGTGACATAATGTTAAGTATGTTCACATAATATTGTGACACATGAGTATATCCAGTTGATGAACTATAATCTAAAATATGACATCAGTAAGATAAATATAAGGCAAGAATACAAGTAATCATGTGAACATCATAATGAGATAAGAAAACCCTAAATGAACACGATTAGGGTTAAGATGAGATGTTAGATCATGAGAACCTGATGGTGATATATGATCTTATCTTAATTAGGGTTTGACCAAGTTAGAGTTGATATGAGGAGTATGAGATTAGGATATATCTTGATCAAGCTATGCCATTACATCTTACTTGGATTATTATACAATATGCTTGTGTTATATGTGTAGTAAAATACTTGGCATATGATATTGGCTGAAATGATTGTTCTTGTATGTTATGTTTCTTGAGTTTTTCCATACTTATTTCTATGAACACATCAAACATAATATATATGTTCCATCATATGAAAGCACATGGTACTCGAAAAGTGATCAGAAACTCCTAGGGGGTAGATCACATGTATAATGATCACAAACTCCTCGGGGGTAGATTATAAGGCCTAAAACATCAAAGCCCTTGGGGGCAGATGTACGAGATATATGATGGAAATGTGCTTAAAATATATGTGTTCTCTTTTGTTAATGAATATCTTTTTACCAGTGTATGCTTTTCCTTATATTCTTTTAATGATGCCAAGTATTAGTTTTATCCTATTGCCAAGATATGATGAGAGGTATATAAAACACACGTAGGCATACTCGGTATAACATTCTTGAATATTGTGCTGATGTGTACCACATGCAATATTTTTTAAAGGTTGTGGTTATTCTCTTGAAGATCCAGGATAGTTTTGAGTTGTGTGGTGAGCTGATGTACAGGTGGACCTATTGTCTTAAGATCCTGTAGTTTAGTTGTAGTACATGTATATGTAGAAGTTTGTTGTTCAATATTTAGTATCAAATGTTGTAACAATTCATGTTGTAATTACATGTTGAATGTTGAACATAAGTTGTATGGTTTTATTATTGTTCATGTCCATGTGCTACTGTTATTTCCTTCTGACTTCCTCTAATTTTATCATTCTTAGCCTAGTGTGTGATGTTTAAATTGAGATTCTTGCTGAGGTGAGGTTTCAATTTGGACTTCATACATCAGATTATTTTTTAGAAAATCTAGGGACGTCACAATGAGAGTTTGATTCCATATCCCTCAACAACTAGATCAATCATGTACATAATGTTGTGTACCCGTCTAGACATCTCGTATGCCCTAAGCATGACAAGCACATTTAAGTCAGATTCAGGTGATGGTCACTAGACCACCGTAAAGAACACACTCAAGTACATGAGAAGAACTAAGGATCCATTCTTGGTCTACAGCAGAGAGGAAGAGTTGGTGGTTATTGGTTACACTGATGCAAGTTTCTATACTGACAAAGATGATTACAAATTACAATCAGGATATATGTTCTTCCTAAACAATGAAGTCATCAGCTGGAAGAGTTCCAAGTAAGGGACAATTGTTGATTCTACAACAGAGGCCGAGTATATTGTTGTATCGAGTGCAATAAAGAAAGCTATATGAATAAATAAGTTCATTACAGAACATGGGGTCATTCCAAGCATCGATGACACAATTGAGCTATATTGTGACAACAATGGAGCTATTATACAAGCTAAGGAGCCCAGATCGCATCAACACTCAAATCATATACAAAGGAGGTTCCATTTCATATGAGAGATCATACAACAAGGAGATGTAGATATTTACAAAGAACTAACTGATAACAATGTTGTTGGCCCCATGACAAAGGAACTTTCACAACAGAAACATGATGGTCATGTTAGATCACTTGGAATATGATTCGTGGGTGATTGGCTCTAAGTGTCAGTGGATGTTTGTTGGTATGTATGCTAAGAGAGCCAATAATGTGATGATTGTAATCACATAAATGTAAAATATTTGATTATTAATAAAAGGCAAGATTCAAAATTATTTGGTTTAATTCAATTATGAGATAGTGATGTAACATTATAAATGTCTAGAGAATAATATTACTTATGATGTATGTCTTCAAGTATGTGACTTGGAAGAAATGAGATCATATGGATGTTAAGAGTAAATATATATTCTCATTATGTCCCTGATCAGTTGTTATTGAGGAATGTTGATACACAATAGTAACACATAAGATTAGAGTGTGAGTTGGTTGATGAGAGAATATCATTAGTCATGATATGGAAATATCAAACCAATCACACAAATACATTTTAGAGAACAATGTATAAGACACACCTACCATGAGACCGAAACTAATAACATCTCTCATTGCTTGTGATGTCATAAGTTTTAGCGAAATTTGCTACCAATGTAATATGGGACCTATAGGGTCACACACATAGGTCTCGACCTAGAAGAGGAGTTTAGTCCTAAATAACAATTGTATTAAGTACTAAAGTATTTAGGTATTGGATTCATGCAACATTTTGGATGACCGCACTGCCAACCGCCCATCTCAAGTGTTTAAGACGGCCGTCTGGAGTGCCAAACAGTCGTCTCAAATGTTGAGGCAGATGTATGGGGAGTGAGGCCTAATTCATGTTGAAATTGGCTAAAACATGAACCAACCCAATGATAATTGTTTATTTATCATTTTTAATTTAATCTTTTAAATATCTTTTTAGGATTGTTTTGTTATTTTTTTCTTAGTTTAATAATTAATTGTTTATTTTATATTTTCTCTCTTTCTTTGGAGTTTTAATTATACTTTGTTGGATTTTTTTGAAAAATGTCCTAATCATTCCAATCATTAATTTCCTTGGAAGATATTTTACACGATTCCTGCAGTGCCAGAAATTCATGAATGGACAATACCTAAATAGTCATAACTCCCACATTCCAAATTCATAGTTTAGACATATTTTGAAAAGATAATTTAAATTTCTACAAGAAAAATATATTTCCAGAAGATTTTGGTAGTCATTTGACTGTAACCAACCAGTGAATGTGCATGTCCGTTATCCCGCAGTGCCTGATTTAAATATATACTTTGTACCAAAATAGGCACAATTCTCGCATCCAAAGGAGGAATTTAATGTTTAAATATGTATTGGAAAGAAAATTTAGAGGCCTATAGGAAAAATATATTTTGGAATGCACTTTAAAGCTTTGTACTTGCCGAAATTTGAACAAAACTTTGGGAAGGGGAATCTATTGAGAGAGAGTCAAAATTTTAATGGTCAAAAGAAGACAATCAATGATTTTCATTATTTCCTATTAAGGAAGAGATTTCTCTTCATCAAGACTAACAAGAGGCACCTATTCTATTCCTTCTTCTCCCCTTTCAGAGTTTCGACCCCTCATTCCTCATAAAAGGAGGGTGGTCTCCACAAGAAAAATCATCGAGTTTTAGTTGTAAATCGAGTCTCACTTGTAATGGAGTATTAATTTGTAGTCCTCAATTATATACTCACATTTTCTTTCATATTGTAATCTTTCATTTTTTCAATACAGATTTGGTTCTTCATCTCTGGATCTTGATTATTCTCATTCTTTACTTCTCATTCTTTTCTCTTATGGCGCAGGATTAAGTGATCAAACCATTTAACTGACACCACTTAGATCTCTTTGGAGATCCTTCTTCCTATGGTCTATGGATTCTTTCCTTTTCCTTTTGCTTCCACTCTTATATCTAGTATGTAATCTTCTTACAGAGGCGTGGAAAGCAACCCCTTAGCCATGTTATAATTGGATAGAAATTTTATGCGATTTCATACACAAATGGTTTTTGGTTTGGATATCAATGATTTTAACAAAGTGATCTCTCATTTTCATTGCTTGTTAATCTTAGAGGAAGTGATCGTGGAACCCAAAATTTAGAAAAACCAAATTGATTTCATGGGAATTTGGATGAGACCTCAAAAAAGTTTCCATTAGGATGATTGAACTAGGATCCGTGAATGCCAAAACCAATTGGTTCATAGGGAGATCATCTTTTGTGACTCTCTTGCGAATGTTTTACATACCTTCCTTTATCTTTATTTTTGTGTAATTTTCTCCGGTCTCATTTCACATTGGCTAGGGTGGTGAAATCCCTTATCTTTGGAATTTCTTACTTTTGATTAGTTGATCTCAACATCTTTATTTTATTTTGTTTTATTTTTAGTAAACTCTTAAAATGGATATTACACTCTTGTTCTCGCAATTGGATTTGAAACTCAACTATTTTCATCACCATCTCTATGGATCGACCCTTCTATACTAGCCTTTATTTGAAAGTAGAAAAAAGATAAACTCTAGGATAATTTTCCTTGTGATTAGTATGCTAAATTATGTGCCCCAATCTGGCGCCATTTCTGAGGACAACAAGGTTGTTTTTCAGATCTAGTTGCTTGTATATTTTGTATAATTTTGTTCATATGTCTCTGACTTGTATAACTTCACTCTTGTTCTATATATTTTGTTTCATAATTTCTTTCTTAATTTTTTTACCTATCGAGTATCATTCTAGTAGTGTATCTCCTCCATTCGAGTTTCTATTCCGGTAGAACCTGTTTCTAGTTTATTCTTTTTGTAATTTTTAATCTTTTTCCATAATTTATTTTGTTAAATAATTATTTAGCCTATTCAATAATTTTTAGCCTTATTTTATAATTTCTTTTTTAGATTAATTGTAATTTATTTTTGCCATCTAAGCACAATTCTAGAAGTGTTTCTCCTTTTTCTGCTAAGTTTTCATTCCAACAATACTGCTTTTTAGTTTTTTTTGTAATTTTAGTTTATTCCATAATTTCTTTTGGCTTAATCATTTTTAGTTCTCATAGTAACTTTGACTGACTCATTACCTTGTAATCTCTTCTCTTGTGCATTGATTGACATATCTTTTAGGAAGTTTTTAAATGGAGTGGGCATCCCAATACCCCCCACAATGTTATTATTGTGGTCTTTACCACCATGCATCTCTTTCCTGTCTGATTTTATCCCATAACACCCCTCTTTACGACCCCTTTCATCCTGGTGGGTACAATGTGAATCCATATTTTTCTAAGAACCATTATGGGGAACCTTGCTATCTATATTCTAAGGGGGGCATGATCAACATAATTTTGGAGGGTATGACCAATAGAAGTTTAGGGGAAATGGACCTATTTATAATACCCATTATAATTGTCAGCAAGAAAAGAAACGTAGGGACCTAGAGAAGATGGAAGTGAAACTAAAAACTAGACAAGCCTTATTAGCTGCTTTACTTGAAGCCAATCCCAAAACCTAGATGTTCCAAATATGTTCCCACATGATTCAGTGAAGCCTTTTAGTACTGAATCTTCTCACCAAGATGGATGCAATGGAAATTACAATCCACCATCTTTTGAAGATTATTATGAGGGGTAATGCCACAATCCATATAAGGAGCACAAGGCACAAGAATACCATGAGGTGTATGGTGAAGATGGACCAAATTTTGAGGTGTATGAATCCTATGGTGAAACTCAATTTAATCCTGAACTGGAAGAGAGACTTAAGGCCTTAGAAAAGATGGTAGTAGAAGGACAAGTAAAAATTATATCCACTCAAGCCATATAAGGTACCTTACAAGAGGCTAAACCACAAACTAGATCTTAAGAAACCCACAATGCTTCTTTCCGACAATGACAACAGTGATCCTTTTTTGTGTTATATGTGTCGGATCCTGAAGAAATAAGACAAACCATGGAACCATATTTTGCATGTGATGAGGATGTTGGTATCCCTATCTTTCCTTTAGAGACTCTATTACTTGAATATGAAATGTCAAAGAAGGAGAATCATTATGAAGGTCTAACAAGACATTCTATACTTAGCATAAATCCGAATGATATCATAGACCAATACCCTTCTTTTGAGTCTATTTTGGATAATGATCTTCTAACTCCCCTTTTGGAATAGCCAATTATCATTCCACATAAGACTAATGTAGAAGGGGAGATACCACCCTTGGAAGAAGCCCATACACCCCCTTCTATTGTTGACAAGGAAGACGTCCCCATATCTCCTAAAATCTTAGGGACCCCTTGGACAAAAGAATTAGAGCCATGTGTAATATCAACATTGAAACTTACCAAACCCAACATTAATGACATTATTTTTTAGGAGAAGCAAAAAACTTTTGTAATAAATTGAAATCTTTTAGATTAGCATCAATTCTCCCATGTGACAGTTATTATGATGGTGAAAAACCTAATCCAAATCCTCCACCCGACTTTGTACATCCTGCTCTACTAACATTACTAACCTGGTACCCGCCAACCTCCCCCAATACACATCCGACTTCAACACTTCCCTTTCTATCAAAGGAATATATGTGGATCTTATTGGAGGGAATGTGAGGTGAAAGAAAATATGAGAACATCATTGAGCTTCCACGATTACCCTATCATAGGGTACACTACAAAGATCCTTTGATAAAGGTCCCATCCCCCATACACACCCCCTTTAGCTGGATGTTTTTTGAGCTACTAGGGCCTCCTAGTGAACCCAATAATTTTCTTTACTCCATCTAGGGTTTTGGCTTTGCTCGAGATGAGCAAAAATCTAAATCTAGGGTGGAGGTGGGTGGTATGTTTGTACTCGACCCCAATTATTTTTTTTTCTACATCTTATTTTTCCTTATTTTGCATATAGTTCCTTTTATAATTTCTTCTTTTATGGAAATTATCTAGTCGGTCATGTTTTTATTTATTTTGTTGTAAAAAGTGTCATTATGTAGTCGACCAATATGAATAGATGTTTATCATTGTACCCATTTGAATTTTGTAAATCTTTTACAAAAAATGTTATAAATTGCGATGTCTGAAACCACCATGTCACTTAGGACCCCAAAATAGCATCGCACCTTGGAAAAGTTGACCAAGCACAATTTTTCACTATTTTTAAATTATGTATTAACTTGATATAAATCTTGAATAATGTGATTGACATGAATATTTTTTTGATGTAATGAAAACTTTGAGAAGAAATAAAGAGAAATAACTATGTGAAGTTATAAGCACAAGGACACCTTTTGTTCCCGCTTATTTTATTTTTAAAAAGAGAAGCAAAGAATCACCATCGGACAAAAATCAAGTCTGGGGTGGCATGCTTCCCATATCAAAAATGTCATACCCCACAATGGGGCGTAACATCAAAAGATGCCAAAAGTGCACATGAAAAAAATGTGACCAATGTAGCCACAACTCCACAAATTCAAATCCTGAGTTGAATAGAGGAGGGATCGAAAAAATTATCACTTCCTTCTTTATTTTCACACCCCCAATTTAATCATGTTCTTCTGTAACAACTCACACAAACATATACAATAATAAGAATGAGAGTGCCTAAGCAAAATTAAGAGGAAGCATGCTTTTTTTACAAAGTCTTGATTTAGAAACAAGACATGATATTTTTTTTTGATAGGGAATATAGAATATTATGTTTTGTGGTTTTAGGAGATTGGGTTTCTTGGAAAAATTTGGAGGTAAGGAATAATGTGATGTTACAAGGGTGAGGATAAATATGTTACTATAAATTGGAATTATTTGTGATTTTATTTGTTTGGGGACAAACAATGATTCAAGTCTTAGATATTCTAATAAATGTGTATCTATCCTTCTAATTTAATCTTTTAGATATCTTTTTAGGATTGTTTTTCTATTATTTTCTTAATTTTATAATTAATTATATTTGTTTATATTTTCTCTCTTTATTTTTTGTTTTAATTACACTTTTTTGCATATTTGTAGGAAAATGACCTAATCACTCCAATCATTAATTTCTTTTCAAAGATGTTTTATATAATTTTCGTATTGCCTGACATTCATGAATAGGCAACACCAAAATAGTCATAACTCCCACATTCCAAATTCAGAGTTTAGGTATGTTTTCAAAAGATAATTTCAATTGCTACAACAAAAATATATTTCTTGATGATTTTGGTAGTCATTTGACTATCAAACCAACCAGTGAACGTGCATGTTCATTTTTCTAAAGTGCTTGATTTAAATATATACCTTGCACCAAAATAGGCATAACTCTCACATCCAAAGGAAATTTTTTTATGTTTAAATATGCGATGGAAAGAAAAATCAAAGGCCAATAGGAAACATATATTTTCAAATGCTCTTTAAAGCTTGTTACCAAGAGAAATTCACACAAAACTTTGAGAATGAGAATATATTGAGAGAGCACTAGTACAGATATGATCTATAATGTCGGTTGCAAAATTGACACTAACAAATTTCAACATCGGTTATATAAGAAAACTGACACATTTGAGCAACGACCTAACCATATCAAAAAACATGGGTACCACTTTTATTTACAATGTCAGTTTTCATGTTGGAATCGACGTCCAATGTGCCCTATAAAATAAAACAATTTGGTGCCAAACTTTCCCACCAAAAGGTTGCCGAGTATTCCGTCGGTTATATGCAAAACTAACACAACAACTTCTCGCGCCGTGCCCTGTGCCAAAAATTGCATGTACCCTAGACATCATTAGTGTTGGTTACTTACAGTATATCTAACACAATCCTTTTATAAAAGTTGTCATCAGTTATGGCTTTATAACTGACAGAACAAGTATCTGCGCCATGCCCCCATGGAAAAAATTGCATGTATGTATTGTCAGTTTCAGTAACTAGAACCGACGTAAATCGTTTATACACTGGTCGTCTGTTCTTGGCTTATTTAACCGATACAGAACGTTGTCTGCGGTGTCAGTTTTTCTTCATAACTGATGATAAAAATGTTAACTTAAGTGATATCCGCAAAACCTTGGCCCGTCCCGTGTCCCCCATTCCATGAAAACTATATAGAGGAACTGCCCCTGGGGGCAATTTTCGCCTCCAATGTCTCACCGTCGCTTCCTTGCTGAGGAGAAGGAGCCGCCGCCGCCGCCTTGCTGAGGAGAAGGAGCCACCATCACCACCTTGAGGGGGAGAAGGATCCACCGCCACAGCCAGAGCTGAGTAGTAGGAGACGCCGCCGCCGTCGCCGCCTTAATGGGGAGAAGGAGCTGCCACTGTCAGAGTTAAGGAGTAGGAGACGCCACCGCGCTGAGGAGAAGGAGAAGGAGACGTCATGCTGAGGAGAAGGAGAAGGAGATGTCACCACTGCAACACTGAGGAGAAGGAGAAGGAGAGGCGCCACTACCACGCCGAGGAGAAGGAGAAGGAGAGGCGCCGCCGCACTAAGGTTGGTTGATTATACTTGATTATGCTTGTTTATACTTGATTATACTTGTTTCCTATGAACTGACAAGAGAGACGATATGAAGATGAAGAATCCATTTGATGTAAAACATAGATATGTAGTGATATATTATTTCCTCCTATAAATTTTGGTAATCTAACTCCTCTCAAATAATTATTAATTCATTTAATCACCCTAGGTATCTAATATTATGAATCACATAATCCCCTAGCTCAAACCTAGCATATAATTATAATTTTGGGTTCTTCATAGTCAAATTAGCAAATCTACCAAATTTGAAGTAAATCAGGTAATTAACCCTAGATATATGTATTGTATTTTCAGTCTTGTCTACTACTTTTTTTGAAAATATATAACATCATTATACATACATACTATTTTTAGTACTTATATTTTTCAGTCTCTGTCCACCCACAATAGTCACTATGAACTGGGCCTCTATTACAATGTTAACATTCCCTAATGAAGAACAATTGAACATCATCCTAGATGATCGTTCCTGAAACCAACTAACCATACCTGAACATTGGCATTTTCTAAATGGAAGACACTACATGCCTGGTGAAGTGACCCTAAATTTTGGCACTTCTTCACATGTTATCGAGGTTGAGTATGATCTGGTAGGATATCTTGTATCAAAATTCGGTTGGCGTGATTGGATTAGAAAGATGCTAGTGGGCCGTAGAAACAAGCTTTTTCACCATCCAGTTGGCCATAATACTATCAAAGTTTGGATAAACAACGTCAACAATGAGACCCCCGATCATCTACGGTGGTATGAGAAAACCAGCTCAGACGAATCTGATGATGAGGCCCCTTTTAGTTCAGATTCATCTAAATATAGTAACAAGCTCCGCAACACATCATAATCATCAAAAAGACCACGATAGGTCCAATTAACAAATATAATTGTCCTGTCTTGTTTTGTGTTTACACTTTTAGTCTTAAAGTAATCAATCCTCATAGCTACTTTCTTTTATGAACTTCAAGAGAAGATCACCACAATGAAATGGCATCAAAGTTACTGATGCGGGACCGTGTTGGTGTATTATTTAGTTATCTATCTATCTAGACTTCTCTGTATTAATAGATGCATTCTGTTCATTTTTCTGAAATTGCTTCTTAGTTGCTTATGTAAGCTGCATATGATGGGTATATACTACTTAATTCATCAACTGACATTCTATTTCATATGGGTATGTAATGCTACAACCTTTCTTTTATTTTTTAAGGGTACACATAGAACCTTATGCACATATAAACTAAAAAGTTGTTACCTCAGATCATATAAAACTATAAATTCTAAGCCTAGAAACCCGTCCAAGATTTACTCATTAGGAGTAAACTTTGGATAGTCCCCAATTTGGGACTGTTTTTGAACTCTTCATCTCACATAGGATGTAAGTGTATGATGTGAATTCAATTTCAATAAATTTCGTGTGCACTTCCCTTTTGTTCTTTGGGTACATATATAGGTGGGTATTTGCCTATCAACATTGGTGTACTTGGAGAACTGTAGGGAAATGCTGTCGAAATTTATTGAAATTGAATTGACATTATACACTTATTAGTGAGGATGAAGTGTTCAAGAATGGGATAGGTCGTACACATTTCAACTTTAATTATTACCATAAAAACTATATTTCAACCTAAAATACTAAATTTTATTAAATAATTGGGTACTCTATGATTTAATATGTGTCATTTATTTGTTCATATAGAATGGATCGATTGTGGATGTCTCTTCCAGATTGCTGTAACCCATAGTTTATTGCTAGTATTGATCAAATTATACGATTTGCGGAGGAACATAGGAAAGATCGTGGAGATAGATTCTATGTCCATGTAAGAAGGTCGACACTGTTGATGATATCAAGAGTCATGTTTTGTGCAATGGGATCATACAAGGCTATACAAAATGGTACTGGAATGGAGAGACACCTTCCATGGGTCCAGTAGATGTCAGTAGCAGTGATTATGTTGAAGAAGAAATTGCTGATGATGATATAGATGTTAATGACACAATTCTGATTGATAGGTTGATGAGATGCTAGACAGTTGTAGTGTAGACCTCACCGATCCACCTACCTTATTTGGAAACATTGTGCATGATGTTGAGAGACCGTTATACACAGGATGCACAAAGTTTACAAAACTAATGGCCGTCTTGAGATTGTATACTTTGAAGGCCAACAACAAATGGAGCGACAAAAGGTTCACATCATTGTTGTCTTTGTTGAAAGAAATTCTTCCTGAAGGAAATGAGCTTCCAGTCTCAACATACAAAGTGAAGAAAATGTTGTGCCCAATGGGAATGATGGCTAAAAAAATACGTGCATGCCCGAATGACTGTGTGTTATTTCAAAAGGACTATGCTGATTTGAAAGATTGTCCAAAATGTGGAGCGTCAAGATATAAAATGACAACTTCAGGAATGTCCAAAACTGATTCTCCTATCACGGTGATGTGGTATTTGCCTATAATACCATGTTTTCAACACTTGTTTTCCAATCCCATAGATGTCAAGAATTTAAGATGGCATGCTGAGACAAAGAAAAATAATGATGGAATCTTAAGGTATGCGGTTGATTCTCCACAATGGAAGAAACATGATTTATTGTACCCTAAATTTGGCAAAGAATTCAAAAATCTAAGAATTTGCCTTTGCACTGACGGGATGAACCCATTTGGCACATTGAGCAGCCAACATATCACTTGACCTATTATGCTTGTTAAATACAATCTTCCTCCATGGTTGACCATGAAAAAAAGTATGTCATGTTGTCTTTGTTGATATCAGGCCCTAAACAACATGGCAATGATATCTATGTTTATCTGGAACCTCTGATCGATGACTTAAAGAAACTCAAGAGCGAAGGTGTGATGACATATGATGCTTCAAGTAAGGAGACATTTTAGTTGCATGCTATCTTGTTTTGCACTGTTAATGATTTTTCAACGTATGGGAATTTGTCCGGAAAAAATGTAAAAGGAACCAAAGCATGCCCTATATGTGAGGAGAACACTGATTCAATACGACTAAAACATGGTAGAAAGACTATATATCTTGGACATCAGAGGTTTCTTGCAAGAAACCATCCTTACCAATAGAGACGCAAAGCATTCAATGGATTAAAAGAAGATTGTATTGCCCCTAAACCTATATCATGGGAGGCAATTTATGAAAAAGTGAAACACTTTCTGAATGCATTTGGAAAGAAATCAAAATGTAATCTTCCAACGCCGACAGAAAAATCCTTATATAAGAAGAGGTCAATATTCTAGGATCTTCCTTATTGGAGTTCTTTGGAAGTTAGGCATTGTATCGATGTCTTGAATATTGAGAAAAATGTATGTGATAGCATAATAGAAACCTTGTTGAACATACTGAGTAAGACTAAAGATGGCATAAACTCTAGAATGGATCTACTTGAAATGGGCATAAGGAAAGAATCAACACCACAAGAGCATAGTGATCAGAAAATGTTGTTATCTGTGGCTTGTTACAATTTGTCTAGAAAGGAAAAGAAATCTTTTTGTGAATGGTAGTATAATGTGAAAGTACCACATGGATACTCTTCCAATATTAAAAAAATGGTATCTATGAAGTATTTAAAGATGATAGGTCTTAAATCTCATGATTGTCACACTCTGATGCAACAAATATTGCATGTAGCTATTTGAGATATATTGCCGCCGCATGTAAGATTTGTAATCACTAGGCTCTATTTCTTCTTCAAATCTATAAGCAGCAAAGATGTTGATCCTGAAAAGCTTGATATGTTACAATGAGATGTGGTAGTTACCCTATGCCAACTTGAGATGTATTTTCCTCCTCATTCATTGATATCATGATACAACTTGTTGTTCATTTGACAAGGGAAGTGAAAATGTTGAGACCTATTTTCTTGCATTGGATGTATCCCTTTGAACGGTACATGAGTGTGTTCAAAGGAGATGTTAGAAACTATTATCGGCCTAAAGGGAGCACTATTGAGGGTTATGTGGCTAGAGAGGTTATGGATTTTTGCAATGACTTTCTGAGTTCCATTGAACATCTTGAGAAAAACTACAATTATGATGATGAATATTCTGGTAAAGGGACAATAGGAGCACGAGTACAAGTAATCAGGAATGAGTTGTGGGAGCAAGCTCATTTGTATATTTTACACAACATGGAAGAATCAAGACCTTATATCAATGAACATAACAATTATATCAAGACAAACAATCCTCGACGAAATCAAAAGTGGCTTGCTAGAGAACATAATAAGACATTTATTAGTTGGTTTAACAATGTAGTCCTACAACAACTATCTCATGCACCAAATAATGTTTCTGAAAATATAAAATGCCTCACGTTCAAACCAACAATGAATGTTATCTCCTACAAAGAGTTTGACATTGGTGGATTTTTGTATTATACAAAACGTCAAGATGATAAGAGCACCATTCAAAACAGTGGGGTCACCCTTGAGGCGTCTTCATTGTATTTTTTAGGTGCTAAGGATAAGAGTCCTCAAGAAGATGAAATGTCATTTTATGGTGTCATTGAAGACATATGTGAGTTTGACTACATAGATTTCAAAATTCCAGTCTTTAAGTGTAACTTGGTTGATAACACCAAAGGAGTTGTGGTTGATGATTTGGGTTTTACATTAGTGAATTTTGAAAAGATTGGTTAGAAGGGTGAACCATTCATTTTGGCATCGGAGGAGAAGCAAGTGCTTTATGTGAAAGATCCTACAAAAGAACAATGGTGGGTTGTTCTTCATGGTAAAAGGCAATTCATTACAGATCCTATAGATGAAAATGAGTTTCATGAAAAATATGATGACCACAATTCATTCTCAGTTGGATTGCCCACCACAAATGTTGATGATGACAATGACTTATATATTCATCGAGATCACACAGAGGGAGTGTTGATTGATTCAAGTTAGGTTTTTACATTATTTTACATGCTATGTAGATTTATCCATGTTTTTTTCATGCAATTAAGATTCATTCATGTGTTGTACTTGTTATCTGTATGTTAGATGGCATAGGGCTATGAGGAGGAGCACTGTGACGAGGAGCATCATGAGGATGATCAACCTGAGGAGGTATACTGTTGATTTATATTTATTCATGTTCTTTACATGCTATTTGTATGTTAGATGCCAGTTGAAATGTTGTATGTTTACCATTTGCATTTTTATGAATGTAGTATGTTTCTTTGTCTATTTAGCAAGTAGCAATGTGGGATAAAGGCTAAAAGCTGATGCACATTGATTTTACTGCAGTAGGAGTACCGATTGGTCCTAATCAAAATTCTTTTAAACAATACATGGGAGCTATTATTTGTAGCAAGGTAGATATCACAACTTCATGGTTCCAAGTTCCCCAAGAAACAAAGGACTTCATTTCGAATGAGCTTTGTGTGAGTTACCCGATGATTTGAAATTCAAATTTTTTATTTTAATACAATTGTGTGAACTTTTCATCTATATGGATTGAGCAATGTATGACTTTTTTGTAGAGCATATTTGAGCTGGATGAAAAGCATCGTAAGAAAGTGATGCAGGACTATGGAGTTGTACTGAGGAATTTCATGAACAAATTGGTATCCCAATATGTTGCTAATGCTAATGAGAAGAAGAAGAAAGCCACTGAAGAAGAAAGCCACTGAGAAAGACACTGCTAAGGAAAACAATACCTTATTGAACTATATATTTGTATTGATCTATATATGTGACCTTGGGTTATATGTATTTGAACTTCCTTATTGAACTATTGTCACATCCACAACCTACGATTACCACAAATCATGAGATTAGGGCATGACTAAGAGGATTACACTTAATACAAAGCTCACTCCCGACTTCTTCTTTTTATTTCAACTCTTTGTTTTCTCGCATTCAATCACATAAAAAACTTTACAAGAGAATTAAACTTTTATTACTCTAATATGATCTCAACATTTAATGATACACATTCATATACTCATTCCACTTCCATGTACATATGACATGATAATCAAATACATTCTCTCTTATCAAGGAAACAAAGACACAAACATCATTTATAACTCTCTCACATCTATACAAGGACCTAGAGTGATAGGGAATGACTGAAGTTAACTAAACTCATACTTAACTCATGTGTTAGATCTACTCTAATGCATTGACCTTCTTCAAGTCCATGTGGTTTCCCTAAATTTTTTTTGAGTAGAGGTGTGTTCCTACTCACTCAGTGAATGAGAACTTCAAAGTAACTGTCCAAAGCACTGATATAAGTATAGTTATACCTTTGAGCAACTGACATCAATTATAACAACAATTATTACTACATTGAGAAGATCTAAAACAATACAGTTAAAATAATAGAGAATGTAAATATTGCAATTAAAGAACAACTACTAAGAAGCAATATTCAAATCTTTCTTTACTATTTTTACTTATAAGAAACTCTTTAAACATATATGATCATATTTTAGTTTATGCCCTCGTGATATGCACTGTACTCTACATATGAGACTCGCAGTGCACTACGATCACACCGTACAAGACTTAGATGACACCCTGGGATAGCTAAGTCTGACTACTCTCTGGTCTATAATAGTGTAATGGCACTCTGGCCTCTAAACTCCTCCTCTATCCTGAGCAAACAGGCGGAGAGTCAAGACACCTATTACTCTAGTGCCACCAGGATCCTATCTCTGGTTGATGTTGGACACTACAAGGCTTTTCTGTGCTCTAGTGCTGTTATAACCCCAATTTTTGGGTTCAATTAGTGAGAAATGTAATTGCTCATACTAAAGATAATTGGATAAATAATGATATGATTTGAAATGAATGGTTTCCCTTCACAATAGCCTTGATTGGTTGCTTTGTGGGCTTTATTGGCTATTGGGCCCAAATAACAGGGAAATTCAATTAATAAATGGATAATTGAATTTTTAAGAAAAGAAATATGTAGAAACCTCTAGAAGGAAAATCCAAATAGGATTTCGTGCCTCTTGGGTTCCTTGGGTGCCAAGGAGTCCAAGGTTGCAAAAAGAAAACAATAAGAAAAGAAAAGATTAATTAAGTTTTTCTTTATGAAGAAAGAAATTGGAAAATAATGAGAAAATGTGGAAAATGAGTGGAAAGAGGCATAAATGAGATTTCTTGGGGAAATTTCGTATCCATGAGATTTCTAATGATAAAAGGAATGCCAATGAGGAAAATAAAAGATAAATAAAGAGGAATCCTCAAAAAGAAATATTTTATTAAGAAATAAACATGATAATGCAAAATAATGCATATAGGTGCATTAAGAAGGATAATGAGTATTCCAATAAAATGAATTTCAAAATATAGAGTGCCTTGGGATCCAAGGAGTCCCGATAAAAAGGAAACAAAGAGAAAATACTAAAATTGCCAAATAAGAGGATAATCTGATACATTATTAATAAATTTTGTGAAAAGGAAAGTATTTTATTTTAAAAGCGAAAAACATGTTTTCATGACAAATAATTAAAAGGCAAGTATAAATGAGGATAAGGGTGAAGATTTTCGTATTTCTATATAACCAAGAAATATGGAATAGTAGAGAGAAAAAAAGAGAGAAAGTTTCTTCTCCTTGAGGGTATATGAGTCCTTTAAAAAAAAGGGACTTCGTTTCTTTGTGGGCAAGCCATCTTAGGGCTTTGTTACCCTCCATTATAAAAGGGGTAAAGCTCAGGGACGGTTCCTACTTCATCTTCTTCGTAGAAACCCTAACGGAGTAGAGCATCGAGAACATAGAGCCACGAGGCAGCTAGAGGGAGTTGCTATGATAGTTTCTTTGCTCCATGGTGCGAGGAAGAAGCCTCGCTAGTACGACCGCGCACTAGCTTAGGCACAACAACCGCCGCACAGCAGCAACTCCGGCCAAGGGTTTCAGGTCTGCGCAGCCCAGATCAACTAGGTTGGTTGTGAGCGGGGCGGTGCCCCAAGAACAGAAGCATGTGGTGGAGTTAGGGCAACCTTTCCAGTAGGTTTCACGCTTGCAAAAGGTGGCAAGAGATCCCGCGAACAGCTGTAACTTAACATTAGTTGCAGGTCCGACACTCAGCACGCAGCCATCCGGGCCATGGCTCGGAGCTAGGGCAGCTTCTATGGACAGGGTCGGAGGTAGGGAGGCTGTCCACGTCGTGCTTTCGGTCCGGGAAGGGGGAGAGATACTACCCCGATTGCTGCTAGGGCTAGGATCGGCGGCCAGGTCGGGCAGCGCCAGGTTGAAGAAGCCCAAAATGCCGTTGGACGGTTTTACCCTCAGCCTTACAAAGGACGGGTCACTCAAGTGAAGGGCATAACCATCAATTGATTCTAATCTAAGGATGGGCGCGCGCAGGCATGTGCATGAGAGTTGGTTGCCTACGTGGCACCTCTCTATTGGCCAAAGGTATGATTACTTTGCAAAATTCGTAGCTAATAAACTGTAACTCGGATTAAAACAAGCTTTATATAAAAATTGATCCTCAGAACGAGAGGAATCCAAATAAATTATGTTTGAAGTCTGATTCTATTTGCAATCCGAAAATTAATGGAAGTAATCATCTTTAATACTTTAAAGATTAAGGAACCCTAATCTGATATGATTAATGTCTTTAATAGGGTTTAATGGACCTTTAGGGTTGATGTTAACCTGTTAAATGTAAAAATGTACATTATGCTAAAGAAGAAAGAACTTTGCACATGATTATTCTAATTTAGAGTTTAAGTGCATAAATATGCTTGAAATGTGAAAAGTACATAAAGTTATCATCTTTAATGATTTAATTAAGAGAAAACCCTTAGATTTGATGGTAAATGGTCTTAATGACATATTTCAAGTCGATATAAACATGTTGTTAATAAAAATGAAAATAGGATCTAAAAGATAATCTTTTTATATACATGGCTTGATTTAGGGTTTTGTGCATAATTATGCATTAACGAGATTGAAAACCCTAATTTAGGTGAATATGTATTTTAATTGGTTTAATTGTCCAAATCCATGAATAAATAGGGATGTGACGATCCTAAGACAATAAAAGACGATCAAATGGATAGTTGAGCAATTAAGATTCATAAATATGGAAAAGGATATCTTAGGGTTTGTTAACCTAAAAGGGATAAAGTTGAGAAATTGATCTAAGAAACCCTAATGAATACTAATGCGGATTAGAAGCACTAGAAAGTGAATCCAAGTCAATAAAGTAGTTTCTTGATAAAGTGTGTAATAAATAGAGTACATATTTATTTCAGGAACTATGTGATGATTGAATTACTTGCTTGGATCTGTTGATTGACTTGATTGTATACACATGAAGTATATGTTGAATAATCTACATGACTCATTAAAACAGGTATGTGGTTACGATTATGAATAATCGCTTTAGGTTTTTCGATGGATTCCCGAATGTTTAATCACATTGAATGCAACTAAACTGTTTCGATGTTCATACTGCAATTATAAAGTGACTATGACTATCATATAAGGTATATGCCTTCTAACTCAGATCCCGGTCCCCTCTATGTCGTAATGGCTGACCTAGTACATGGCTACCTAGAGGGTAGGTCCATCAGGTCATGAAAGACTTTGGCTACCTAAAGGGTAGGTCCATCAAGTCACCTTTATAGAGGTACCATATAAGTCCTTACAGGGACAACACAGAGTTGTGTATAGGTATGGATTGAGTAGTTTGGCTTAAAACATAATCGTGATTGTTAAATGATTAATTGAGTGATTACATTGTTACCATAGTTGCATATTTATTTGTTTCCCCCACATACCAGCTACGGCTGAACGGCGTTTTGTTTGTCGGCATTTTAGGTACAATGAAAAGAACAAACAGTAAAGTGGCACATGTGATACTAAATGAGATATGAAGTGTAAAGGAGGATTAGATAGATTAGTATCGGTGTGGATAGAAGATTAGAGATCCATGTTTTCAAAAGGTATGAAAATTTTGATTTTCTTACAGCTTTCAGTATAGTATGTTAAAATTTGATAATTATTCTTGGTTAATTACCGAACCTTTGATCCGGAAGTCATGGGTGCAGTTTCGACCTCTCGATCTTCCTTAATTGGGGGTTATTGAGAGGTGGGGTCGTAATATTTGGTATCAGAGCTTAGGTTCCTCAGTTAACCATTAATAATTATTAAATTTTACAAACTCCATAGAGCCCAAGGGAGTTATTATAGGAGTATCCGAAAGACGGAGGTGTCTAGAAAGGGATCACGACCGGGGGCTGGCAAGATTTTCCTCCGCACCGCTAGTCGGATTACGAGGACTCCCAGACCCGTTTGACCGCCTTGCCAAAGTCTTAGGGTATGAATCGAAATAAGATACCTTTAGGACTTCTCATCTTATTCATCCCTTCTCATCACGAAATTCTGATAAGGACCTAAAGGATTAGGGTTTTCTTTCTTCTCCTCACCCTCTTGAGGTATGGGTAAGGCTAATAAGGTTTAAGGAATCCTCCACTAAATTAATGAAAGGCATGTAAATAAGATGTCATGGACATAAGCTTAATAGAGTAAGTGCAAAATAAATAATAGATACATGCTTAGTACGTATGACATAAGATGTCATGCCCTCAGAAGAGACCTGAGGCTAGACCTTCTTGTCAGGAGGATAAGTTAGTCTTGGAGATAGAGATCTCCATTACAAGTAGAGACCTGGCACATCCTCTGAGGATGATGCTAACCCTAACCCTAAGTGAAGGTTAGAGAGAGATGAGTTGGGCCAGGTGTTTGAAAGGGCATGCCTTTGGGATGCCATACGACCCATGGGTGACCTAGCACCTTTTGGCAACCCAACCCTGGGAAGGGTCGTGCATGATAGGGTAAAGGATATCCCTTAGATGATGATGTTAGTGAAGGGCCTTAGAGATCATATGGGCTTGTGCAAGTAGGGCATAGCTGGCACCTAGGGCACGTCATAGTGCTGACAGTAGGATGAAACCCTGGATAAGGAATTAGGATGGAGCATAAAGGGTTATGGATGATCTTGAGCAAACATAAGTTTGAACGTAGGCTTCATCCATGTAGGGCATGCTTTTGAGGTTGATCCTTCATGAAGAGAAGACCTCTAATGGTGAGGTTGGATGTAGGGTTAGCTCTAGAGAGAGCAGGAAACCCGGCAAGAAAGTTGGAAGCCTAAAACCCGGAACAATGGATGATAGTGGTTGCCTCATGATCGATCCCTGAAAGTTGATGATACCTTGGTTGCCTTTAGAGGGACCAAACCCTTGAGAAAGGATGAAATTTCTGGTACCTGCGTGCCTATGGTATAGATGTTTACCTTTTGAGGTAGGAAGAAGAGTTCCTTAGACCTAGAAAGGTTTAGTAACAGGTTATGGGGCCTTGTACCTTGTTGGTTGTCCTTAAGGAGGATCCGACTCTAAGTGTTGCTTGGGTTGAAGGATGACCAAGAGTGCATGTCGTGCCTTTTTCATGCTTGGTTCGTATATAAGAGACAGAGCATGCTGTGAACCTAGGGTTCCTAGGCCTAAGAGGGAAAGTGGTGTACCTAAGGCTCATAATGAGAAGTTGAGTTCCTATAGCAGAGAGCATGGTACTCCTCATGAATAGAGGAAAAGGGAAGCCCCTTAAGTTTAGGGTATGTTTGATGGATCCCTCACAGCTAGGTTGATGATAAAGGGAGGTGCGATTTTGATCTAACATTGAGGAAAGAGGACAAGTATGACCTAGCATGGTTCGGTAGGTGATCTGTTGTGCCTTAATAGCTTGCTAGGGTTAAGTAGGCTCGTGTGGATGTAAATCCTAGACCTAAGAGCTTCTGTGACCTTGTGGTCAAGTGATAGTTTTCCTCCCTTCCTGGGAGAGGGACCCCTTTGGTAGGGTGTACATCAGTTTTGGTGGTTTAAAGTAACCTAAGGAAGTCTCATAAGATCTTGAGAAGCTAAGCGAAAAGTACATGGTATGAGAATGAACCTGTACACCCATAGATATCTATCTCTAATTGCATATGAATGTGTTACCATGGAGGTAATTGATATGGTGCTTGACCAAGGTAGGCAGGTTGCCATGATCCCTCCGAAAGGATGGGAGCCAGCCCATGAATGTAGAAAGAGAGATGATGAGGACTTGGGTAAGGTTATAAGTGAATATGTACTATAATGGAGAATCCTAAGTCTAACCTAGGGTCAGGTAGGGATAAGACCGATGAAAGTAGGAGTTGCCTATTTCCCCAGTAGCACATGACCATAGGGTCGGGAGGTAACAACTATCATTGTCTGAGGGCCATGGGTTAGGAGATTGATCACCTTCCTAAACTCATGGGGCCCAAAGGGCAGATGAGTATGGCACTCTCTTGATGCATGAGTGAAGAGGGATGACCCCAAAAAGAGTCGGTGCCCTATAGACCTATAGGAGATGACCAAGGATATAAACCTCAGTAGGTTAAGACTAGTTTGATATCATGATGTCTATGCTATAGAGACATATGTGGCACGTTGCAACTTAGATGTAAAGGTGTATTGGCAAGGTGGGATGTACCATCTCTACTCTTGGAACAGGAAGAACTCTGTATTTGGACTGCATCCAAATGCTTATTTCCTTTTGTTATGAGAGTGAGAGATAGGACATTACGCATGCCATACACCAATGATAAGAGATGTTTGGAACATTGCCACGAGAAATAGGGATAGAGATGATAACCTACCCTGGTAAAGTGAATGATACATGGATGGTTTGTAAACACTAAGAGGAATGAGGTAGTCCCCTTATGAGGATGTTTTTATTATGAGCTATGTGGAACTTACAAGTTATATCCGGTTGAGTTTGATCACCATGATGATGAAATTAGAGAGTGTTCTTAATGAAGATAGACATAGAGTTTGAGGTGAGATGGTAAGTGAAATACATGGAAGTGTATGTCTTCAACGTTACCTAATAACTAAGGATGTGAAGTGGTAATGGATGCTCTGGATGAGATACATCTGACTTGTTTGACTAGAAGCTAGAAGAGGCTGTTTGGCTAACCCTAAGTTTGAAAAGGAGAGGTGTTTGGATAACACTCAGATGTAACAAGATATGTTGAAAAGTTAAAGGTTGTTTGGTTAGCCAGTCTAGTCCTTGATACGATGAAAGGATGGTGGTAGAACCTCAAATGCACTCTTTTTAGGAAACTGACGAAACCCTGATAAGACTGGTTTAGGGTTTCCAAGGAATCGATCTTGAGGAATCATGGCATACAGGAAATCTTGATTGAAGATCAACGTACACCATGGTACTACCAAGATAGTAAGTGACAATAGCACTTTGGATGCTTAAGATGAGGCTGCATGTGGTATGTTGCCATACACGACAGAAGGTGAAGGGTGAACACCGGTTACACAGTGCATCGATATGAGGGATAAAGAGTCCCTGAGAGAGAAAGGGAGTTCAGCACTATGGATGTTGTAGGTCTCCCCTGGATCAAGGACGGTTGAGATGCAATATGGGTTATGGTAGTTCGCCTTACCTAGACGACATGAGAAAGAAAGAATTCTATCAAGGGATAGATCTGGTTGAACTACCCATGAGAGAGAGATGGCTCAACTACACCATGATGTGAGTTCAAAGGTTCTTGAGTGTGACCTAGAGGTTCACTTCCATAAAGTGGAAGTAAGTGCATGAAGAACTTAATGTTAGTGTAGTTTATCACCCCTAACTAATGGTTAGTATGATCCAGACTAAAGGGTCTGATGAGAGCATATGTGCTCATTCAGGGTGATAGCTAAAGACAGTTCCTATCCTAGGAAAGATGTGATGATGACCACCATAGCCAGTATCGGGAATCTAAGAAGCTCTTAAGGGAGGTTGTGTCGGTCACCACTTCAGTAAGGTGATGTTGGTGAAAGGACCACATGATGGTTAGAAAAGGGACCACAGTGCGTGTAGATGAAGTCACTTTGATTGTGTAAGGGCTGAAAGGAGCCTAGAGACGATAAGAGTCATGAACAGATGCAAAGTAGACTGACATACAAGTTACTATGGAAGAATATGTGAAAATCCGACTCCTCTAAGTTATAACTAAGAGAGCTGAGTCCCCGATACATGGGTCCATTAGAGATGGATGGGTGGAGAAGGTTAGGTTTGACCCTACCCCTCAGGATAAAGTAATGGGAGATTTTTTCCATGTGTCCAATTTAGAGCACTATGTGAGGTACCCCAACCATGTGCTGAGCAATGAACCTAGTGAGCCCCAAGGGAGGCTGAAATGGCCTGAGTCACCTGTGTAGTTTATAGACGCCAGGATGAAAGAACTCAGAGAAAAGAATATGTGATGATAAAGGTTCTTTGGAAATGCCATGGGTACGGCAAAGCCACATAGGGGCCAATGATGGACATGGAAAAGTCTTATCCTGAATTGTTTGTTTGCTTGCCTGAATTTTGAGGACAAAATTCCTATAAGAGGGGAAGGATGTTATAACCCCAATTTTTGGGTTCAATTAGTGAGAAATGTAATTTCTCATACTAAAGATAATTGGAAAAATAATGATATGATTTGAAATGAATGGTTTCCCTTCACAATAGCCTTGATTGGTTGCTTTGTTGTCTTTATTGGCTATTGGGCCCAAATAACAAGGAAATTCAATTAATAAATGGATAATTGAATTTTTAAGAAAAGAAATATGTAGAAACCTCTAGAAGGCAAATCCAAAGAGGATTTCGTGCCTCTTGGGTTCCTTGGGTGCCAAGGAGTCCAAGGTTGCAAAAGGAAAACAATAAGAAAAGAAAAGATTAATTAAGTTTTTCTTTATGAAGAAAGAAATTGGAAAATAATGAGAAAATGTGGAAAATGAGTGGAAAGAGGCATAAATGAGATTTATTGGGGAAATTTCGTATCCATGAGATTTCTAATGATAAAAGGAATGCCAATGAGGAAAATAAAAGAGAAATAAAGAGGAATCCTCAAAAAGAAATATTTTATTAAGAAATAAACATGATAATGCAAAATAATGCATATAGGTGCATTAAGAAGGATAATGAGTATTCTAATAAAATGAATTTCGAAATATAGAGTGCCTTGGAATCCAAGGAGTCCCAATAAAAAGGAAAGAAAGAGAAAATACTAAAATTGCCAAATAAGAGGATAATATGATACATTATTAGTAAATTTTGTGAAAAGGAAAGTATTTTATTTTAAAAGCGAAAAACATGTTTTCATGACAAATAATTAAAAGGCAAGTATAAATGAGGATAAGGGTGAAGATTTTCATATTTCTATATAACCAAGAAGTATGGAATAGTAGAGAGAAAAAAAGAGAGAAAGTTTCTTCTCCTTGAGGGTATATGAGTCCTTTAAAAAAAGGGACTTCGTTTCTTTATGGGCAAGCCATCTTAGGGCTTCGTTACCCTCCCTTATAAAAGGGGTAAGCTCAGGGACGGTTTTCAAGGGATTCCCACGCAGCCATCCTTATCTTCTACTTCTCCTACTTCATCTTCTTCGTAGAAACCCTAACGGAGTAGAGCATCGAGAACATAGAACCACGAGGCGGCTAGAGGGAGTTGTTATGATAGTTTCTTTGCTCCATGGTGCGAGGAAGAAGCCTCGCTAGTACGGCCGCGCACTAGCTCAGGCGCAGCAGCGGCCGCACAGCAACAACTCCGACCAAGGGTTGCAGGTCCGTGAAGCCCAGATCAACTAGGTTGGTCACGAGCGGGGCGGTGCCCCAAGAATAGAAGCATGTGGTGGAGTTAGGGCAACCTTTCCAGTAGGTTTCACGCTTGGAAAAGGTGGCAAGAGATCCTGCGAACAGCTGCAACTTAACCTTAGTTGCAGGTCCGGCGCTCAGCACGCGGCCATCTGGGCCATGGCTCGGAGCTAGGGCGGCTGCTATGGAGAGGGTCGGAGGCAGGGAGGTTGTCCACATCATGCTTTGGGTCCGGGAAGGGGGAGAGATACTACCCCGATCGCTGCTAGGGCTAGGATCGGCGGCCAGGTTGGGCAGCGCCAGGTTGAAGAAGCCCAAAAAGCCGTTGGACGGTTGTACCCTCGGCCTTACAAAGGATGGGTCACTCAAGTGAAGGGCAGAACCATCAATTGATTCTAATCTAAGGATGGGCGTGCGCATGCATGTGCATGAGAATTGGTTGCCTACGTGGCACCTCTCTATTGGCCAAAGGTATGATTACTTTGTAAAATTTGTAGCTAATAAACCGTAACTCGGATTAAAACAAGCTTTATATGAAAATTGATCCTCAGAACGAGAGGAATCCAAATAAATTATGTTTGAAGTCTGATTATATTTGCAATCCGAAAATTAATGGAAGTAATCATCTTTAATACTTTAAAGATTAAGTAACCCTAATCTGATATGATTAATGTGTTTAATAGGGTTTAATGGACATTTAGGGTTGATGTTAACCTGTTAAATGTAAAAAACGTACATTATGATAAAAAAGAAAGAACTTTGCACATGATTAGTCTAATTTAGAGTTTAAGTGCATAAATATGCTTGAAATGTAAAAAGTACATAAAGTTATCATCTTTAATGATTTAATTAAAAGAAAACCCTTAGATTTGATGGTAAATGGTCTTAATGACATATTTCAAGTTGTTATTAACATGTTGTTAATAAAAATGAAAATAGGATCTAAAAGATGATCTTTTTATATATATATGGCTTGATTTAGGGTTTTGTGCATAATTTATGCATTAACGAGATTGAAAACCCTAATTTAGGTGAATATGTATTTTAATTGGTTTAATTGTCCAAATCCATGAATAAATAGGGATGTGACGATCCTAAGACAATAAAAGACTATCAAATGGATAGTTGAGAAATTAAGATTCATAAATATGGAAAAGCATATCTTAGGGTTTGTTAACCTAAAAGGGATAAAGTTGAGAAATTGATCTAAGAAACCCTGATGAATACTAATGCGGATTAGAAGCACTAGAAAGTGAATCCAAGTCAATAAAGTAGTTTCTTGATAAAGTGTGTAATAAATAGAGTACATATTTATTTCAGGAACTATGTGATGATTGAATTACTTGCTTGGATCTGTTGATTGACTTGATTGTATACACATGAAGTATATGTTGAATAATCTGCATGACTCATCAAAACAGGTATGTGGTTACGATTATGAATAACCGCTTTAGGTTTTTCGATGGATTCCCAAATGTTTAATCGCATTGAATGCAAGTAAACTGTTTGGATGTTCATACTGCAATTATAAAGTGACTATGACTATCATATAAGGTATATGCCTTCTAACTCAGATCTCGGTCCCCTCTGTGTCGTAATGGCTGATCTAGTACATGGCTACCTAGAGGGTAGGTCCATCAGGTCATGAAAGACTTTGGCTAGCTAGAGGGTAGGTCCATCAAGTCACCCTTATAGAGGTACCATATAAGTCCTTACAGGGACAACACAGAGTTGTGGATAGGTATGGATTGAGTAGTTTGACTTAAAACATAATCGTGATTGTTAAATGATTAATTGAGTGATTACATTGTTACCATAGTTGCATATTTATTTGTTTCCCCCACATACCAACTACGGCTGACCGACGTTTTGTTTGTCAGCATTTTAGGTACAATGAAAAGAACAAACAGTAAAGTGGCACATGTGATACTAAATGAGAATTGAAGTGCAAAGGAGGATTAGATAGATTAGTATCGGTGTGGATAGAAGTTTAGAGATCCAAGTTTTCAAAAGTTATGAAAAATTTTATTTTCTTACAGCTTTCAATATAGTATGTTAAAATTTGATAATTATTCTTGGTTAATTGCCGAACCTTTGATCCGGAAGTCATGAGTGCGGCTTCGACCTCTCGGTCTCCCTTAATTGGGGGTTATCCGGAGGTGGGGTCGTAACAAGTGCCACCAGGATCCTGTCTCTGGTTGATGTTGGAAACTACATTCTATAATTTCAGGAGATTTCCACTAGGGCTTCGTCCCCTGTACCACGTATTGGTACGATCTGACCCCTATATACTGGACACTTCCTGGGTTAGGTCGTTTCACCCCTAAGACGCATACCTAACAGAGGGGTTCTACGGTGTTCAGGACTCCTGAGTCTATTATAACTTGATTATATCTATCTATTAGACTAATTTCTTTTAACTCTATATCTTACTGATTACTCATACAACTGAACTGAATTTACTGATAATACTGAACAGAAGGCTTAACATATTATTTACCCTTTTCTTAGGGTTTCTCCTTACTCGTGCACATATAGCATTTCTGATGTATTGAAACATATATCATGTCTACTAAACAAGTATTATCATTCAAATATTTCACACATATAAACTTGGCAGAGTAGTATACTCAAAACACTATAGTATTCTGAGTAATTGTCATACTATACATACAAGCAGACTAAAATTCTCAAATAAACAAAATACATGTCAACTTGACTCTTTATACACAAAAATCATGCAATTGAACTGTTAAGCATCACCACATCTCATACTGAGAACTTTGATATCACAACACTTGATTCATTGAGCACCCTATCCTTAGGGTTTCATTTACCTTATTCACTTATCACATGGCAACACCCTATCCTTAGGGTTTCAGTTACCTCATTCACTTATCACTTGGTAACATCCTATCCTTAGGGTTTCAGTTACCTTATTCACTCATCACATGGATCTCTTAAGGATTTCATACGACATAAACATTACTGAATAAAGACTGCTTAAATCATATATAATCAATATATTTATAAAACATTAGAACTAAGCTGAATTTATGTTTCCATGCCATTCATAGAGATATCATGCATCAAGAATAAAATTGAATAAATAAAATCTATCATATCAAGAAAATCCCTTCAAATGGATTTTCAAGATATCTATTTGCAAATATCAAACTTTCCTCGCATCTAGGATTTCACCATTTTTATTGAGATGTCAAACAAACACTATTCACCTTAAGTGAAATCTGAGATAGTATCTGACATATGCGTACTATGAATTTGAATACACAATCATTCATTACCAAGGGAAACCAGATAAACAAATTTCTCTATTTAATTATACAACAATTTTAGTCATAGACAAATTCCCTATATTTCAGTTAACTCTTATAACCTCTGCGAATACTAAGGGAACTCTCATTATAGAATGTATTGTATACATTTCTAATTGGATTTTATCATCTGAAATTCATTCAAATAGAGGAAGATTCCATTTCATATCATTTTACAACAACTTAGATCTAATAGACAATTCAGGGTTTGTAGTCGCATACTAAGCAATTAAAGGCTATGGATGAATTAATCAAATTTCATGAAATACACTATTTAAAGGATGTTACCACTCACTCTAAGGTGTGAAAAAAACCTTAAAAACAATGCTCATCTATGAAAATCTCAAAGTCCTATCAAATCCCTAGCAATTCACCCAATTCTTCTTCCTTTCAACTTGGAAACCCTAAAAATGAGGACTTATGAAGAAAGAATGAGAAAAGGGGAAATTTTGATACCATTTTGGATTAAATTAGGGGAGGGATGGAATCTTTATATGTGACAGAAGATTCACCATGAAAGGCTATGCAAAACAGCTAAATTTACTTGATTTCGCTATTCCTCAGATCGCAAAACCCTAATTCATCAATTCCACCACTTTCTCCTCTCAAACCTAAACTCTCCCTCTCTCTCTAGGATTTCATTTTTATAGAATAAATAACGCATTATGAGAGCTTATAGGGTGTTAGGTTTTCCATATAGAGCAAATGAGCTACTTGGGTCAATTTCACTTTGAACCCTCACTTAACTTTTTTCTTATTTCTGCAGATTTTTCTATCATAAAAAGGTTTCTATAATTTGTGTATTTCAGAGATCAAAAATTATACAAAAATTGTGATAATTTGTAATATTATGTATATTCAGTTACTAAGATTTAATTAAAATTTGAGATCATTCCAAGCTCCCATTAAATAAATAAAAATCGAATAGTGCACTGCTATCCAAAATTCTGCATAAATGTCAGTTACTATAATTCATCTACTGATAAGGTCTAAGTGCATCCAAAATTTTTAAAAATTTTACATATTCTTTATGACCGAGTTTAAGATCTCCAATTAAAATTTTAGATCATTTGGAGTTACTAATGAATAATTAAAATTAAACACTACACTGTTGAAAAGCACTTTGTCAGCATTTTGGTCAAAGTATATTTTGACCGAGAACCACATTCAAAGAACACTCAAATATTCTGAAATTTTTCATGAATATGCATGATTGAGTTATATATATCCTATACAAAATTAAATTAAATACAAAATTTGTAGAAAATATGAAAAATCATTTACCACACTGTTATCCTGATCAAATTCCATATTCATGTACTATCAAAACCCTAATTTGGGCCGATTAGGGTTTTTCAAATGTTAACCCTGATTATGTGGATCAAATATGATAAAACCTTCTTATTATATTTAAAACATAAAAACTTAACTATCAGCATTAATCAAGATTTAAACAATGATTAACTTAATTAAGCATACACTCATCCAAGTAAACCCTAATTTTTACCGATTAGGGTTTACATTTCTCAAACCCTAATTCTTCAAACTAATAATATAGTTAGAGTTTCTTCTTAGGTTTGAAACATCACAATTGATCTACTATCATTAATCAAGTCTAAATGATGTTCAATCTAATCAAGCATGTAATCATTCAGGTAAACCCTAGTTTACCAATTAAGCAAAATTGTGGTCATAACAATTCTCCCCCTCCCCCCTAAAAAGGTTTCGTCCTCAAAACATAAATATGCAAGTAAAGTACATTCAAGGTTTATTTTAAGCTTATGAAATCTTCTATGTCATTATATTCTTGTATTTCATACTTGAATGCAGTTTTCAATATTAAGTCCTTTAATTCTTTACTAAATCACAACATGTTTAAATCATGACTGCTCAATGACAACAAATGAATTCTTTATGCCACAATCAATCATATGATACAGAAAGAAACAATCATTTCAAAATTTTCATAATCTTGAGGTGTTACCTCAACATTGATAATCTGATCCAACTATTTCAATTCATGCGGCTCAATATGTACTATTGTTATGTATTACCTCTAAGTCACAAAAGAGAGTTCACCATGTTCTCTTGAATTTTATTATTATGCTACTCAAATAGCAAAATAGTCTTGAGTTAAAAGACTATATTCAAAACAATTGTACATTACTACTTACGGCATCCCCATTGGATCATGGATGCATAAGGTGAAGCATTACCATCACATTCCATACTATGCTCAAGTATGAACCCACACATAATTCAAGGTGTAACCATTAGATTATATCATCCTAAGGTTTCAACAAAAGTAACAAAGTACTCCATGATTGTATTAGTCATTCAAGGACTATAAATACCCAATTACCATCACTTAATTATATTAAAGCTAGGTATAACTAGCTATACCTCATTAGGGTTACATGTCAATACAATATGCTTATCATCCCTTCTATTCATATGAGTGAATAGGTAAGACTACCTTATTTAGGGTAACCCTCCATTTGTTCCATCATCATTCAACCCATATCACCATACCACAATTGTACAATACTAAGAAGGATTACTGGTATGAATGACTTAAACTATCAAACACCTTTAATTAACATATTGCTTGCAAATGTATACTGAAATCATACGTAGAACCAATTTACATCCCTTAATATACCTTCAACACATTATACTTCTAAAAACAAATTCACATATTACTAAAAGCCATTGTTTTCTCTCATCTCCATCCTCAATCACTACTACTTACTTTTTGCTACTTATCCTTCTCATTTTGATGATGTATATTAAACATCCCTAAAATTGAAACATACAAGATACAAATAGATTATTCATTATTCTTGCTATCACTGTAAGAATTTATCTCATATCACACTTCACTCATTTTGTATTTCTCCTTTTTTTTCAAACACACTTGTTAAGTTTTAAATTTATTTTTACTCTATACTCCAAATCATTTCCATATTGTTTATCTACCTTTCAGATTAGCTATCTTTAAACCCTGAATTTCTATCAGTGCTAACTTACTTCTCATAGTGCAAATTTCATGATCTTGTTTTATAGAGATGCTAGTATTCAAGGTCAACCCACTAGTGACAACCCTTGAACTACTACAACTCTAAACATTCTAGGGTTTGGTCCTTATTAGTAGCATGACCTTATTGTGGTGTGACTTTTCTCCCTTAGTTTGAAAGTCAAACTTTGGATCTCACAAGTTTTACTAAAGTCTTCCTTATCTTATCAATTGAATTTCCTTTCTCTTACTTGGCCACTCAGATAGATTACATTCTCAATTTACCCTGCTAGGGTTTCATCATCATATTGTGTGTCATTATTACATTCACTAGATGTCTCTAACATAGTGGTTATGCATCATATATGATTCATTTTCTTATCACTTCATTAAGGAAGATATGAAGGAGAAGATGATTTTGAGACTTGGAATTCTTATATTCAAACATTCCCTTAATACGTTTCTCATATGTAGGTTTAATTAGTTATCAACAGGGATACTTGAATAATTAGCACTTGATTGAATCTCATAACCTCTTTCTTTTATAATCTATATTACTCCACCATGTTTCAAACCCTTCCTAACTTTCCATAATCCTCTTACCATATACCACTCTTCCACCTATCATCTTTAACTTCTAATTTCTCTTATGACCATGTTTCTTATTCATGTGTATGATCATGTATACCATGTTGCACATATTTCTTTTTATTCTTCTACTAATGTGAAGTTAAAATTCTAAATCAATATTCTCTCTACTAGTTTCACCTCATGTTTAATACATTACATATTCTTCATTTTAAATCAAACAGATCATGCATGGGTGAAACATAGTTTCTCTTTCAATCAAGTTTTCTCCTTCCTGGATATAGTCTACCTTTGTATGACTTATTCATTTGTTAAACTACACTTTTTCTTCTTCTTTTAGAAACTAGTTTGTTGTTCTAGTCTTATGATTTACATGTTCATTCAATTCTCTTTACTTTAACTCTTCTGAAGACTCTTCACTTCTATGTACTTATTGTATACTCAACTCTTTTCTTCTATTTTACCTTTGCTTTAGAGTATATAAAATCATTATACTCAATTATATGATCCATTCCTCATGATTGATTCTTACTATCTTGGCCCTTACATACCTTTCTCATATCTTTCCCATATTTCATATTTAAAGTTCATATAATACTTATCATTTAACTTAATCAGAACCATATGTTGTGTTCCTTTATTCCAAATTAAGGGTTTTTCATATGAGGCCCCAAAGTTGGATCTCAGATATCAGTTCTAACTGATTCTTAGCTATTCTAATCTTTCCCATATGTTTCAACATCTTAGTGTATGTACATTCTCACTATGATGTGGGTCTAATTTATCCAAAGTCTACTATTATTATACTATTAATAGGAGTCATTAGATCCCAATAGCGCATCCTGTCAGCCGGACTAGGTTGAACCTATAGTCCTGAAGCCAAGAGATACTCAGGATTAACCAAATCCTATTAATCTCAAACATGTGGAAAGAATATCCACTTAGGGCAAACTGATTTAAACATAACTTATGATCTACTTGATACAAAGAATAATAGCAATAACTAAATAACTTCATGCTACACAACAATAATAAAGAACCATATATATTCTACAAACCAATAATCTAAATTAATACATATAAGAGCATTTATATTGATCTCCAATCAAAGAAGCAATATAAAGCAAGAGTTATATCACATTCTATGTTTAATCTCTTACTTCCTCATTACTTTCTGATCTCTTAACCCTAAGATTTTTAGGGTCTCTCTCTAGCCCATTCTTCCTCTACATACCTGGCTAGTTCATCCAGAGAAGAATAGATAAAGTAGCTTGATACTGGTCAATCTAAGTATTCAGATACCTGGCCAGAGCATCCAAATACCCAGACTTCCCAGAGCTATTAACACATCAACTCCTAATACCACACTTATAACTATAACTTTCTACCCTAATGCTCCTTGACTACTCAGCCTAAGCTCTGGTACCAAAGTTGTCATACCTACATCCTATGATTACCACAAATCATGAGATTAGGGCACATGACTAAGAGGATTACACTTAATACAAAGCTCAGTCCCGACTTTTTCTTTTTATTTCAACTCTTTGTTTTATCGCATTCAATCACATAAACAAACTTTACAAGAGAATTATACTTTTATTACTCTAATATGATCTCAAAATTTAATGATACACATTCATATACTCATTCTATTTCTCACACTTCCTTGTACATATGACATGATAATTAGATATATTCTCTCTTATAAAGGAAATAAAGATACAAACATCATTTATAAATCTCACATCTATACAATGACCTAGAGTGATAGGGGCCGACTGAACTTAGCTAAACTCATACTTAACTCATGTGGTAGATCTACTCTGATGCATTGACCTTCTTGAAGTCCATGTGGTTTCCCTAAATTTTTTTTGAGTAGAGGGGTGAGCCTACTTGCTCAGTGAATGAGAACTTCAAAGAAACAGTCTAAAGCACTGATATACTTATAGTTATACCTTTTAGCAACTGATATCAATTATAACAACAATAATTACTACATTGAGAAGATCTAAAACAATACAGTTAAAATAACAGAGAATGTAAATATTGCATTTAAAGAACAACTACTAAGAAAGAATATTCAAATCTTTCTTAACTCTTTTTACTTATAAGAAACTTTTTAAACCTATATGATCATATTTTCGTTTATGCCATGATCATATGCATTGTACTCTACATAAGAGACTCGTAGTGCACAACGATCACACTGTACAAGACTTAGCCGACACCCCGGGATAGCTAAATCTAACTACACACTGGTCTGCAACAATGTAATGGCACTCTGGCCTCTGAAATCCTCCTCTAACCTGAGAACATAGGCAGAGAGTCAAGCCACCTATTACTCTAGTGCCACCAGGATGCTGTCTCAGGTTGATTTTGGACACTACATGGCTTTTCTGTGCTCTAGTTCCACCAAGATCCTATCTCTAGTTTATGTTGGATACTATATTCTATAATTTTAGGAGACTTCCACTAGGGCTTCGTCCCCTGTACCACCTGTTGGTATGATCTGAACCCTGTATACTGGACACTGCTAGGGTTAGGTCATTTCACCCCTAAGGCGCAGACCTCACAAAGGGGTTCAACAGTGTTCAGGGCTCCTAAATCTATTATAAAATGATTATATCTTTCTCTTAGACTAATTTATTTTAACTCTGTATCTTACTGACTACTCAGACTACTGAACTGAAGTCTACTAAACTGAAGGCTAAACATATTGTTTACCCTTTTCTTAGGGTTTCTCCTTACTCATGCACATATAGCATTTCTCATGTATTCAAACATATATCATGTCTACTAAACAAGTATTCTCATTCAAATATTTCACACATATAAAATTAGCAGAGCAGTATATTCAAAACACTATAATATTCTGAGTAATCATCATACTATACATATAGGCAAACTAAAATTCTTAAATAAACATAATACATGTCAACTTGGCACTTTATACACTAAAATCATGCAATTGAACTGTTAAGCATCACCCCATCTCATATTGAGAACTTTGATATCACAACACTTGATTCATTGAACACCCTATCCTTAGGGTTTCATTTACCTTATTCACTTATCACACGGCAACACCCTATCCTTAGGGTTTCAGTTTCCTCATTTACTTATCACTTGGTAACACCTTATCCTTAGGGTTTTAGTTACCTCATTCACTTATCACATGGCTCTCTTAAGGATTTCATAAGACATAAACATTTACTGAATAAAGACTGTTTAAATCATATACAATCCATATATGTATGAAACCTTAGAACTGAGACGAATTTAGGTTTTCATGCCATTCACTGAGATATCATGCATCAGGAATAAAATTGAATAAATAAAGTCTATCATATCAAGACAATATGCTCAAATGGATTTTCACGATATGTATTTGCAAATATCCAACTTTCCTCACATCTAGGGTTTCACCCTTTTTATTGAGATATCAAACAAACACTATTCACCTTAAGTGAAATCTGAGATAATATCTAACATATATGTACTATAAATTCAAATACACAATCATTCATAACCAAGGGAAACCAGATAAACAAATTTCTCTATTTAATTATACAATAATTTTAGTCATAGCCAAATTCCTTATATTTTAGTTTACTCTAATAACCTCTACAAATACTAAGGGAATTGTCATTAGGATGTATTGTATACATTTCTAATATGGTTTTATCATCTAAAATTCATTCAAATAGAGGAAGATTCCATTTCATATCATTTTGCAACAACTTAGATCAAATAGACAGTTCAGGGTTTGTAGTCGCATACTAAGCAATTAAAGGCTATGAATGAATTAATCAAATTTCGTGCAATACACTATTTAAAGGAAGTTCCCACTCACCCTAAGGTGTGAAAACACCTTAAAAACGAAGCTCATCCATCAAAATCTCAAAGTCCTATCAAATCCCTAGCAATTCACCCAATTTTTCTTCCTTTCAACTTGAAAACCCTAAAAATGAGGAATTATGAAGAAAGAATGAGAAAAGGAGAAATTTTGATACCAATGTAGTTTAAATCAGGGGAGGTATGGAATCTTGACATGTGATAGAATATTCACCATGAAAGGCTATGCAAAGAAGCTAAACTTACTTGATTTCACCATTCCTCGGACCGCAAAACCCTAATTCAGCAATTCCACCACTTTCTCCTCTCAAACCCTAACTCTCCCTCTCTCTCTAGGATTTCATTTCTCTAGAATAAATTATGAATTATGAGAGCTTATAGGGTGTCAGGTTGACCATATAGAGAAATTGAGCTGCTTGGGTCAATTGCACTTTGACTCCTCACTTAACTTTTTTCTTATTTCAGCAGCTTTTTATGTCATAAAAAGGTTTCAGTAATTCGTTTATTTTGGAGATCAAACATTCTCCAAAAATTGTGATAATTTATAAAGATGTGTAGAATTAAGTTATGAAGCTTCAGTTAAAATTTGAGATCATTCCAACCTCTTATTAAATAAATAAAAATCTAATAGTGCACTGCTATCCAGAATTTTGTGGAAATGTCAGTTATTATAATTCGTCTACTGAGCAGGACTAAATGCATCCAAAAATTATTAAAATTTGACATGTTGTTTATGATTGATTTTCATATTTTCAATAAAAATTTCAGATCATTTGTTGGTACCAATAAATAACTATAAATAAAACACTACACTATAGAAAAGTACTCTGTCAGCATTTTGGTCGAAGTATAGTTCGACCGAGAACCACATTCAAAGAACACTCAAATATTATAAAATGTTTCTCCTATATGAATTATTGAGTTATCCATATCATATAAAAAATTAAATTAAATACAAAATTTGTAGAAAATATGAAAAATCATTTACCACACTGATCAAATTCCATATTCATGTACTATCAAAACCCTAATTTGGGCCGATTATGGTTTCCAAATGTTAACCCTAATTATGTGGATCAAAGTATGATTAAACCATCTTATTGTATTTAAACATAAAAACTTAACTACAATCATTAATCAAGTTTCAAACAATGATTAACTTAATTAAGCATACAATCATCCAAGTAAACCCTAATTTTTACCGATTAGGGTTTACATTTCTCAAACCCTAATTCTTCAAACTAATATCATAGTTAGAGTATCTTCTTAGGTTTGAAACATCAAAATTGATCTACTATCATAAATCAAGTCTAAATGATGTTCAGTCTAATCAAGCATGTAATCATTCAGGTAAACCCTTGTTTACTAATTAAGCACAATTGTGGTCATAACAACTATAAACTGAACTTGTGTTATATGTATGTGAATGAATGTGTTTGTGGAAAAAATGAAATTGTTGTGGCTGAAATGAGATTGTTTGAGTCTTAAATGAGACTGAAATGAGATTGTTATTGATTTCAATTTGATATGCAGGTGAGTCAATGAAATTGGATCAAGAGAAATTGATTTTTGGATGTGTGTGATTGATTGAGCAGCTCAAAATAAGATTATTGTATTGTTATATTTGCATTTGTAGGTTTTAATTGGCATGTTGTTTAGCCAAGCTCAGGATGGAACCTGAAGTTCAGTAGAACTACAGGTTTTGTATCCTGCTGGGAGGTTGGACAGCAGGTCTGTAGGCCTGTTATTTAAAAAAATACAATTTTAGGCATTAGTTATATTTAAAAACCCGAAAATAATGATCACCAATGTTAGTTAATTTAAAGAAACTGTCACCACATATACCACAGACGTCATCTTACTTACACAACTGATGCCAATGGCTTACTCCGTCGTCAGTTGTACTGTCGAACGAATGTTGTTTGTTTAAAAATATCATTCTATTTCCCCTAAATTGGGCATGAACCTCTGAATAGTAACGTCGATTGTAACCTTAACCAACGTCGCTTGTTTCCATGTGGTTTCGGTTCATCATTAGTTAAATTCATGATAGAGATTCAGTCATCAGTTTGTATGGATCATAAAAATCGATGTTACAAGCTACAACATGTAGTGTCGCCCACTTAGACGTCGGTTTATAACCGACATTATAAGCCTTAAATAATCGACGTTATAGGATGTTTCTGTGGTAGTGGAGAGTCAGAATTTGAAGGGTCAAAAGAAGGAAATTAATGATTTTCTTTATTTCCTATTAGGGATGAGATTTCTCTTGATCAAGATAAACAACATCCACCTCTTCCATTCCTTCTTCTCACTTTCAGGGCTTCCACCCTCCTTCCCCTATAAAAGGAGAGGGGACTCCACAAGAAAAATTATCGAGTCTTAGTTGTAAATCGAGTCTAATTTGTAATAGATTCTTAGTTTGTAGCCATCAATGTTGTATTTGCATTTTCTTTCATAGTTGTAATCTTTCATTTTTGCAATACAATTTTAGTTCTTCATCTCCAGATATTGGTTATTCTTGTTCTTTATTTCTCGTTATTTTATCTTGTAATGGGGATTAAGGGATCAACCCGTTTAATTGGCACCACTTAAATCTCTTTGGAGATCCTTCTTCTGGTGGTCTATGGCTTCTTTCCTTATTCCTTTTACTTCCCCTCTTATGGCTAGAGAGTAGTCTTCTTACCGAGGTGAGGGGGGAAACCCCTTAGGAATGTGATGATAAGATCGAAGTGTTATACGATTTTTTAGAAAAATGGTTTTCAGTTTGGATATTGACAATTTTAATGAAGTGATCTCACATTTTCATCTCTTGTTAATCTTGGAAGATGCGACCGTGAAACCCAAGATTTAGAACGACCAAATTCATTTCATAGTAATATGGATGAGACCTCATAAAGGTCCCCATTAGGATGGTTGAACTAGGATCCGTGAACGCTAGGACCAGTGGGTTTATGGGGAGTTCATCTTTTGTGAATCATTTACGAATGTTTCACATACCTTCCTTTATCTTTCTTATCGTGTAATTTTTTAGTCTCATTTCACATCAGCTAGGGTGGTGAAATCCCTTAGCTTTGATATTTCTTTCTTTTGATTAGTTGATCTTTAATTCAGAATCTTTATTTTATTTTGTTTTAGTTTTAATAAACTCTTCAAATAGATATTACATTCTTATTCTCACAATCAGGTTTGAAACTCAACTATCTTCATCGTCGTCTCTATGGATCGACCATTATTGTAAAGTAGAAAAAACATAAACTCTAGGATAATTTTCCTAGTGATTGGTGAGATAAACAACGTGCATCACCTAACCGATTGCCTAGACTCAGACCAAGATGGTCGTCTCACATAGGCGAGATGGTCCAACTCGACTGAGGTAAGGTTATAGATATTTCCAAGTTTGTTTAAGTCGCATATTACTTGTTGTGCAAGGAATTAATATGTAATATTAATTGGAAATGAATTTCCAATTTTTTGTGCAAATGAGAAAGAACTAGACGACATTCGGGACAGAGTCAGATGACCGTCTGGCATGCAAACTGACCATTTGGTGTACCAGATGTCTAGTTTGTCTATCATAGGTTGCGAAAGTTCCATAATTGTTGTGAAAATTTGAGATCATCTGGTCCCTTCCACTCCTACATCGTCTGGGACCACACCTATAAATAGAGGGGTAATGCGGTGTTTCCTGAGTACAACACAGACAATTGAGGAATTTTTTCTCTGACAAACATTGTACTCTTTAGTTGTGGTAACCACAAGATCCCAAGAAAGTTCTACCTGACTAAGGAGGAACAATAAGAGAAAGAGCAATTTAGATCATTGTTGTGGGAGAGAAAGTTGGTGATTAGTACACCAATGGGAGGGGCAACTTCTTCCTATCCATTCTAGCAGGAAGACTATAGTTCTAGGAAGTTGGATTAGACTTCTCTAGAGGTGGGAGACCATTATCTCCAGCTAGGAAGACAAAGTTAACTAGAAGTCTGTGATATTAGGACCTACTAAAGTAGAAGAGGTTCGTGGTTATAGTCCATGGTGTAGAACAGGAGGTGCAACAAACTCACGAGTCCCAATGCAACTAGGATTCAGAGTTGCACATCGATAACTATGACAATTGTCGTTGGACTTTCTCCATGACCATGTATATCCTTGAAACCATGCTTTCCATATTATGGTTATTGACGTGATCAGTTGGTCATGGAGAATATGGTAGATAATTTTTTTGTTTCCACTACCTATTTGGCAGCCATATTTCCCTACAAGATGAACTACAAAGGAGAAAGTTTTACAAAGACATGTGTAGAAGTTTTATGTTATACTATCTGATTTGTATATATGTGATAAAGGTTACTACACACTTGTATTTTGTTTCTCAAGTCAGACTCAAAATCTTCTCTAGAGTTCATCATGATGAGGTGAGTAAATCATGCATCATCTACTTTACTTTCATGTCATTGGATGCATGCATGGTCTAGTTTGATTCTCCCTCAAGGAGTGCCATGTATATGGGTGAGAGCGTAGGTCATTAGTAGACTAGTGGTTGATACATCCTTTGGACTCTATTCCTGAATTGATTCCTTCTAGCATCGAGATTAATCAATAGAACTAGGATGGGAAGGAAAGTAGAGTTTCATGTATATCTCAAGTAGTACTACCCAAATGGTCAACTGATGATATTCTCAAAGGTGGCATAAAATCGAAATTTGTGTGCCTCTAGTAAGAGTTTAACTTCTATTCTATTTTGTCTATTTTACTGTAGTAGCATGACCTATGTATTTTATAGATGGTTTATTATGGTTCTTCAAAGGAGAAAGATGATTTGGACTATGATTTTTAATGTCCACCACATCTTGGAGAAGCATTTTACCCTTAGTCTCCACCTTCTCCATCTATGTATTCTTAAGGTTTGATGATTTTCCTGGGCTAAGACCTCATCATGACTTTGGCATCGACGTCTTGCGTTACTTCCTTGGTGATTTTAGATGAGCTCATCCTTCTAGGATGATGATTCTAGTATGAGTGTGGAAGGAGGGTCCTTTAGCTCAAGCATTCATCGAGATTTGAACAAAGTCAATAGTTCCAGGGGGTTTAGGTATGAGTGAATTTTCCATGTTGGATCCATTGTTTGCTATTGATCTGCAATCGAGAGTGTTCAATGTAGAGAAATTCTAGCCAAATGTTGTGAGAGGTTGAACTTGTCATTGGGATGCTACTTTAAGAGTGGATATGCAATCTAGAAACTCCTATTTAGGTCAACAATGATCTACCAATTCCATTATTCTTAACATTAGAGGAGTGCATTGCTCTTTATTTATCTTTTTCTTTTTATCATCGTCCTTTGGAAAAGCAACTATGGGATCTTATAAGAAGAAATTGAAGTGATAAATATCTTTGTATGATGTACTTTTATTTCTGTAAGAAAATTATGTATTAGTATTGTTTCAACCTTTGTATGACATTTTGAAATCTTTAAGTTGAAATCTAAGTTTCAGAGTCAAATCCTATTATGCAATTTAAAAATCCTTGATTCAGAGCCTGATTTGTAGAGTCAAATTTGGAGAGGAAATGAACTAAACTAGAGGATTGCAATGTTCAATGACACACTTTCGATGGCGGATTGTTTAGTGTTGTAGGTAATTAGTACAAATCCTACTATCTGGGGACACTACAACAAAACTACCCACTAGTGGCATTTATTTAAGTGGCATTTATAAAAAAAAGCCACTAACTTTCTAATATACGGGCATTTTTAATTAAAATGCCGTTGAACCACCTATTATAGGATTTTTGAAAAGGACATAACATTAAAGGCGTTTTTATTTGTAATTAGTGGCAATCTTAAATTGCCATACCAAATTAGGAAATATTTTGCTAAACTATATTGACTTCCCACTCCAAATTAAATTTTCCCTTCACGCTGCACTCTCCGCTCATTCATCCTGACGTTTTTGATCTCCCCCTCTCTCCCTGTGTGACTTCCTCGCTCCTTGGCCCATCGTGCCCTAGGTCCGTTGGCGGCTCGCGATCGTCTATAGACTGGGAGAGACTAGTGGCGCCTGCTGTTCTCCAGTTGCCGTCCATGGTGCCAATAGTTGCTAGCTATGGAGTGACAAGTTGTCGGTGCCGCAGTGACACCTTTCCCGTGATCGTGAGCGTTAGTTCTTCCTCCTCCGCCTATTTGAACCAAGCCCAACCGAAGCATACTCAGGCATCGTTTGTTCTTCCTCATCCGCCTTGGCGGACCGAGCCCAGCCGAAGTACCGCGGCAGACTCAATCTGCCCCTCCAGCATCGGCGAGCTTGAGTGAGGGACTCTGATCAATCCTCTTCAGGTAACCATCATCACACCCTATTATGTTATCTAAGATGTAGCTTACATACCTCCTTCAAGGTCTCTTTCGTGGCCGGTGGCTAATAGGCATGTAAAGTGTCAACAATTCTCATGCTTGGAAGAAAAATATGTAGGTATCGAATGACACGCCACTTGGAATTTGTTGTACATCTGCAGGTTATCCTAAATCATCAACAACTATTAATGGGAAACCTTGAAGCATAATAAAAAAAACATATTCTGACTAATTACTTATTTACAAATAGTAGTCCACTCTTGTTTCCAACCATTTCAATTGACAATACTTAAAAGGTATTTTCCTTGGATCCGATTCTGTTCTACATACATTATTAGTACTTTTTATCAGTAGTGTTATAATTTTTAAGAAAGACAAGAATGAAGAAACTATAGCACTTCAAAGATGTTAACATAATATGACTTATAGAGTTCATGTAAACATCACATGTAATTAATTAGTTCCCTATTAAGATGGTGGATTGGTATTTTCTATTCGATGTTTACATGGTCTTCCCACAAAATCATTTGAGAAACTAGGTGATTTGAAATGTAGTGATCAGTATAATTGAAAAGCATAATGTAGACATAATAATTCATAAGTGATCTCCTTAAAATAGACATAATGATTCCTAATGTAGACTACGATAATTGTTGGTATAATGACATACTCGTCTTACTTTCCATCTAAGTCTGATTTGTATTTCTCAAGTTGCCTCTGAAAATATGTAACATCGTTATATATACTTATTGAAAATATATAACATCATTATATATACTTACAATTGCTAGTACTAATATTTTGCCGTCTCTTTCCACCCACAACAATCACTATGGCCTGGCCCTCGACTCCCCTTGACCTTTTCCCTGAAACAGAACAGCTGGACATCACCCTAGACCATCATACACTAGCACAACTCACCATTACTAGACAGTGGCATCATTTGAACGAAGGACGCTACACGGCTGGTCAAGTGACTTTAAAGTATGGAACCTCGACAACTGTAATCAACGTTCAGTATGATGGCAAATGCACTTTAAGGTATCCACAACCAGTTGGCTTGCATGGATTCAGAAGATGCTCATTTGCCGAGAGGACCAGGTTTGGCTTCAAAACATGCTAATTGGATTCGTCTATGAGGGACTCCCTCTGTGACAAAGCATCATCAACAAAACGGCCAAGTCACCAGTCAAACGGGTGTCTCAATTCTTGATGAAATTTTGTTACTATTGAATAAGGAAATCACAAATAAATGTATTTTTTACTATTTTGTAGAATACAATTTTGTTACTTTTAAATAAGGAAATCACCAATAAATGTATTTTTTATAGTATTTGTCACAATTCACCAGTCAAACGGGTGTCACAATTCTTGATGTTATATTTTTTACTATTTTTGTGGAATGGATAAGTCTTGGATAGCAGAGGATGACCAAACGAGTAGTAAATACCTATGTGGAGTATCCAACTTTTTGGATTTTGCTTTTCAACATTCAAATATTGGAGACAAGATTGTATGCCCTTGTAGAAAGTGCACTAATGTGTACCAGATCACTATACAGACTGCATTGAGTCATCTATTGTGGAATGGCTTCTTATAAAGCTATATTTCTTGGCTTTTTCATGGAGAAGATGCCGATGTTGAAATGGATGCTCCAACTGATCAGGGTGATTGTCTAGATGATGAAAATTTACAAGATAGGTTGCATGATGTTTTTCTGAGTTTCAGTGAATACAAAAATATGGAAGGAGTACAGTCAGCTACTGATCAACATTTAAATGCTGACAAATTGTATATCTTGTTAAAGGATTCTGAGACAGAATTATATCCATGGTGTAAGAAACTTACCAAACTTGCTTTCATCCAAGAATTCTATCACCTGGTTTGTCTTAATGCCTTGAGTAAGAAAGCATCATCTATGTTTCTTAAGTTCTTTAAAAAAATGCTACCAGAAGGAGAACAATTACCTAATTCCTTTTATGAGCTGAAGAAGACAATAAAAGAGTTGGGATTACATTATGTGAAGATTCATGTTTGTCGAAATGGTTACATGCTATTTTGGAAGGAGTCTGCTGATAAAGACGTCTGTGATACATGTGGAGAATCAAGATGGCTATCGACTTCAACACCAGATGATGATGATGGGGAGCTAGTAAACAAATCTAGAAGAACACCTTCCAAAGTGCTCAGACACTTTCCACTTATACTACGGCTGAGGAGGTTGTTCATGTCATCAAAAACCTCTTCCTTAATGAAGTGGCATGCAGAAGAATATCAAAAAGATGACAAGTTAAAACACCCGATAGATTCACTTGCATGGAAAACATTTGATGTTATGCATCCAGAATTTGTTGCAGACGCTAGAAATATGTGATTGGGACTTGCCAATGATGGATTTAATCCTTTTGGGACAATGAGTAATTCTCATAGTACATGGCCTGTTGTAATTATTCCATATAATTTACCTCCTTGGTTGTGCATGAAGCAACAATATTTTATGTTGTCCCTACTAATTTCTGTACCATCTTCACCACAGAATATAGATGTTTACTTGCGTCCATTGATTGATGAGCTGAACGAACTATGGAGTAATGGTGTATAAGCATATGACGCTGGAGCCAAGGAATTTTTTTAGATGTGTGCTTCTTTATTATGGACTATTAGTGATTTTCCAGGATATGCACATCTATGTGGTTGGAGTACTAAAGGATACAAAGCATGTCCTTATAGTAATAAAGATACTGTCTCACATTGGTTGCCACATAGCCGTAAAGTTTGTTACAGAGGACACTGCAGGTTTTTTCCAGCTGGCCACAGATTCCAGAAAGAAGCTAGGGCATTTGACGATGATCAAGAATTTAGGTGTCCACCTAAACCTCCTTCTGGAGATGAAATATTGTCACAATTGGATGGTGGAAGCACTGTAATTGGTAAGAAAAGTCCGAGAGGTAAAGATTCATAACACAATTGGGATAGGAAAAACATATTCTTCGAGATACCATATTGGAAATCTAATATTGTAAGGCACAATATGGATGTCATGCACATTGAGAAGAATATATGTGAGAGTATTGTTGGAACATTGCTAGGTTTGAAGGATAAAAGTAAGGACAACTTGAATGCAAGGAAGGATTTGGAGGATATGGGAATTAGATTTCCGCTTCATCCACAAACTATTGGCTCACATTCCATACTACCTCCAGCTTGCTATACGATGAGAAAAGAAGAAAAAAATATCATTTTGCAACCTCCTAAAATCTGTCAAAGTTCCAGATGGGTATGCATCTAATATATCTAGATGTGCACGGCCGACGGATCAGAAGATACTACCAATGAAAAGTCACGATTATCACATGTTGATGCAACAAATTCTGCCATTAGCTGTCAATGTGTCTTTGCCCAGTAAGAATGCTAAGTCATGTACTATTAATCTTTGTCGCTATTTTCAGAGGTTGTGCACTAAAGTCATAGATCCAAATGATTTTGCTGCATTGGAAAATTCAATAGCTGTGACACTTTGTGAGATGGAGAAGATTTTCCCTCCATTATTTTTTGACATAATGGTGCATCTATCAGTCCATCTCATTTTTGAAGCTAAGATAGCCGACCTTGTTCAGTATCGTTAGATTTATCCAATTGAAAGGTAACTTTTCGTACGTCATGATGACTTCACCTATTGGAATTTAATTTGTCATAATATTTTTGCCAACTTTGTTATCAGGTATCTGCAGACCCTAAAAGGATATGTTTGTAATAAAAGATATCCAGAAGGATCAATAGCAGAAGGATATATAGCTGAAGAGTGTCTTACGTTTTGTTCAAGATACTTGGATGGAGTTGAAACAAAATTAAATCGGCCAAATAGAAACGATACTGACAAAATAAATTTGAAAAACGAGCCAACACATGACAGTGATGATTGGTCAATTTTCTCGACAATAGGTTGTGGTGTTGGTAAAATGATAGCATGTGTCTTGGACGAACATACATTGCAACAAGCCCATAAGCATGTAATATTCAATTGTGACACAGTTGAACCCTACATTAAATAAGTTAGTGACAATTGTCTTCTATTATTAAAATAGTATTACATATTCCAATTACATATTGCACATATTTTGTTTTCAGGAAGCACTATGATATCATTAGGCTAAAACATCCTCATAAGTCCTTAATGGAGGTATAGAGAATACATGGTAACTCATTTGATGGATGGTTTAAGGAACATGTAAGTTAATTTTTCATAATTAAATTTGTTATGCTTCATGATTAAATACTAACAAACTTTTCTTGTGTTAGATTGAGACACTCCTAAGAACAAAGATGGTGGATGATAATATCAAGTTTCTTTCTCAAGGTCCAAATCAAATGGCCGTTAAGTACAAGGGCTACATTGTCAATGGTCACATATTCCATATCAAAGCAAAAGATCGACATCTAACAACACAAAATAGTGGAGTCTTTCTAGTAGCTAAGACTGATTATTATGCTAAAACCACTGACCGCAATCCAATTACTAGAGATGTTACCTACTATGGTGTTTTGAAGGATATAATTGTGCTCAATTATTATAAACACTTTATGGTGACATTATTTAAGTGTTATTGGGTGGGCATCTACTCCAAGAGGACAATCAAGCATGATGAACATGGGTTGACTCTTGTTAATTTGAGATGACTTCAATCAACTGGAGAACCGCATGTAGTGGCATCTAAAGTTGGACAATTATTTAATGTAGAACATGTCACTGCAAAAGGGTGGCATTTCGCTGTAAAGATTTCCCCACGAGATACGTTCAACATGGAAGATCCATCTTGTAGTGAGATTGTCAAAGCTTATGTGCAAGGTGAACCTAGAGATGGACCATCAATGACAATAGAGGATGAAAATGCAGATTGTGACATAGTTAGATTGGATATGGAAGGAATTACTATTGATAGTTCAAAAATTGAGAAAGACCAATCCCAAATTCAGTAGGATGACGAAAGTGTATATCAAAGTGATGAGGATGACAATTTTGAATGAGAAAATTACAAAGTAGCAACCAATGTTTATTTCAATTTGTCATTATTATTTGACTTATATATTCCTATTTCGTTGGCATGAAGTTTCTACTATATAAAATGTTTTTGACATATTTTAGTTGCATGCTTCTATGTGTGTTGGATTATCTCGCATATTCTCGAGAGAGAAGTTTGTCTAATCAGCTCCTTTGATGTATTGCAGCCTAGCCAAAGTGGTATCTAAAAGTAGTATCTAAAGTAGTATGTTCTGCTTAAATTCTGATGTCCAACTTACTAACAATGATGATCACCTTTTGCCTTGCCTTATTGTAGGTGTATGCAATCAGAGTTTCATTTTTATGCAATCCTCTTCACTAACACTGCTGCTAGCTCTGCTGTTACTGATATGTTGACAATGACTTCGTGTACCTCTGCAATTTTGCATCCTAATTTCTCTGTAGAGGTACATTAAGTCTTTCTAAACATGTCAGAACTATGCTCTAGTGGAGAAGTCTACGAAGAAGCCTCAAGAAAGAATGGTTTCTCCAAGAGATTAAAGGCCATTCTCGAGAGATAAAGTTGTCTAATCAGCTATGTTGATGTATTACATCCTAGCCAAAGTAGTATGTAAAAGTAGTATCTAAATTAGTATGTTCTGCTTAAATTCTGATGTTATACTTATTAACAATGATGATCACCTTTTGCCTTGCCTTAATGTAGGTGTATGCAATCAAGCTTCATTTTTACGCAATCCTCTTCACTAACATTGTTGCTAGCTCTGCTGTTACTGATATGTTGATAATGACTTCATGTATCTCTACAGTTTTGCATCCTAATTTCTCTGTAGAGGTACATTAAGTCATTGTCAACATGTTAGAACTATGCTCTGGTGGAGAAGTCTATGAAGAATCCTCAAGGAAGAATGGTTTCTCTAAGAGATTAAAGGCCATTCTAGAGAGATAAGGTTGTAAATGTTTTTTTGCTTCCTACTCTGGAAAGTCTTCTTGCATGTTTTGCAGTTACTTGTTTTTTACATGTGGTGGTTGCCATGACTGGTGATGGTGTCAATGATGCACCTGCTCTAAAAATGGCAGACATTGGTATTGCCATGGGAATTTCTGGAACTGAGGTGATTATATTCGCTATGGGAATTTGTATATCTATCTTCTTGTCTTTTAGTAATTATTATCGATAATGATGTTTCTTCTCTTTTTATGTGTCAGTCCAGGTTACCAAGGAGGCTTCAGACATGGTTCTTGCTAATGATAACTTCAGTACAATAGTTATTGCAGTTGCAAAGGGAGATCTATCTATAACAACATGAAGGCCTTCACTAGGTTCTGCTCTTATTAATCATTATATGCTTTCTTACCTTACTAAAAATCTTTCAACTTATTATGTATAGACTATAGTTTTATGAGAACCCTAGACGACATTGAGTTTGATAACCATCTTTTTTGTTTTTACATAATTGTCAAGATTGTCAGCTTTGCACCCTTTCTATCATGTGCTTAGTTGTGTGCTTAGATGAATGTCTACAGCTTTACTGCATGGCAAACTCTATTCACTTGACATAATGTGAATGGTACGGTTGAAATTATCACCATTGTTGAACTTATTAGGAAAGGTGAGAAGGTGGGTTCTTCTGAGGCTTCCATTCTTGCCAAGCTCAGCATTAGGCCCTTCTCATATGGATCAGGTGTGCTATCAGTTTATGACAGTGGATCTATATTCATCCCTGAGGTCCTTCACCTTTTTGAAGATGACCTTATTGATAAATTTGGCAATGGTGCTATCTTCCCTGATACTATCTTAATAGCATGCTAGTGTTGTAAGTGTTTTCATCTTACATTTACATGCAAGTGCTCAACATTTTACTCACTTCATTACAGGATCCTAGCCAGTTTGTAGTTGTCGTTGCCCCTGCTGCTGCTTCAGGCTATGCAGCTGCACCTATTGCTTCTACTACCAAGGTGGAAGAGAAGAAGGAAGAACCCACTGAGAAATCTGATGACCATATGACCATAATGCTATCACTGTAGGTGAGAAGAAGGATGAACCTTCATTGCAGTGTAGCTGGTCTACTCCTGTAGAAGCTCACAACTACTTGGAATGCTAGAATGGAGCTATATGTTTTTGTATGAAAATGAGTTTGTATTCATTTGGGGGGTCTCCAAGTGCAAAAAGAGTTGTTATCCAGTTAGTGATCATGTCTACAATATGTACCATATATAGTCATATGTGATGTTGTTGTATTCAATACAAGGGGCAAGGTAAAATGTCCTCCCCATGTAATTGTCATTTGATTATAAATAAAAAAGTTCAATACTTCTAGAATGTGTTTGGTTTCAATTGGCATTCAATTAGAAAACTTGATCATGAACTACAAATTGACTGACTAAAATCCATAAAAATTAGTAATGCAGAACTAGTATGTCATTAGTGGATTTTTTCATAAGCCACTACATTCAATCAAAACCGTTTTATACAACAACATTATACAAAATAGTGGCATTTGTATTAAAGCCAAATGATGGATAGTGACTTTTCTATAAATACCAAATGATGGTTTAGTGGCCTTTATGTGGCATTTATTTGAAGCCACTAAAGACAAACGTTTAGTGGCTTTTACAACTTAAGCCACTATCTTCCTAGTGGCATTGGCGCTAGAGGCATTTTTTAAATGTCAATAAATGCCGCTAAACCTATTTACTGGCTTTTTTTTCAGTGGCATTTCTGAAAGGCCACTAATGGGTATTTTTGCTGTAGTTGGGGACTTGGGCTTATCCTGAGTAAAATCTATAAATAGAACACATTTTTTTCATTTACTTGACACATCATGACTTTTTAGATTAAAAAAATATGAAATATCAACAGATTAGTGAAGTTCTGCTCTTGAGCTTCCTCTTGTAAATTTATCCTTGATGCAACATTGGATCACATATATCTCTGATATGGAAGAGGACAAATTGGCAAGCTTTACATTTGTAAATTGGCCTATGTTACCATGGTGAGGAAATTTATGTCAACAACAATTCCTTTTTGGGGTCCTCTCAGTCATAACTTACACTTTGAATATATTCTTCTAACTCCCATCATGGAGTTATGTCTAAAATCACTTGCTTTCCTTTGCAAAATTGTTGGCCTCTTTTTCCAAGAGAATTCTTAAGAATTGTTGAATGGGTTAATATATTAAGTATAAAAAGACTCAGAGTTGTTCAATGGTTGAATCAGGATGGTCATTTCATTCAATTGGCCATTAGTTCAATATAAAAGTGCATGGTAATACTAGATCTCCAAATATGCCAAGCTTGTAGGTGTTACCCTGGTCATCTTGTTAGAGTATTTCTTTTGGAAAACTATTTCACAAGTGATGGAATCTTTATCAAGCATTATAGCAAACATTTGACAAAAAGAAACTATTTACTTTTGATATTGGGCGATCTTTAGGAGTTCTTGGATAAATCAAAATCAACTGGAAAGAGGTGAGGACCCTTGAATGTTTTATTATCTACTTTGCGATGTGCATTGGTGCTTATAGATTCCATGAACTTCAGATCATTATTGCATAAGAGTATTACTTGAATAATATTCAAGTGAATTAACCTCTAAATTTGTGTGATGATTTTTCTCAATTGTTTTATACTTAGACATAGGCAGATATCAATTTGGGATGGATGAAGTTCCATCTTGACAATTTGAATTGTGGAACAATGATGCCTAATTTTTAATGGTTAATCGTCCCTCTAGGATTGGAGCACTAAGTTGCATATCTCCCACTGTCAGTGTTGAGAAGGTTTATCTACTTCCTTTTTAATACCGTAATGAAGATATTCCATCCTTCTCAAGAAATTGTTGGCCAAATCCCAAAAGGTTCAATAAAAATTGGACAAGATGTGATTGAAATGGAAGAACGTTCTTCAATATGCCAAGAATGGCATGTGTTTCCCCATTATAGTAGTGACCTATGACCCCACAAGAGAAATTTCAAGATGTTTTCATCTCTTAAGATTTTTTCATCATTTTTGAATGTTTTATTTTCATTTTTATTTTGTCTAAACTATGTGCCATTTTCTAAATGTCCATAATTTTTTTTTTTGTAAATGAAAGAAAAACATTTCATTGTTTTTTCTCATGGTATGTGGCACTGGCCTTTGGTACTCCCTCCATGACATTAGATCATGCACTTTATCCTAGGTCCCTGTTAATTTTGAGGTACTTTCCACTGTAAGCTTCCTTTGACAAATTGGGTGACTATAATTATGTAGACTTCATGTCTACGTGTTCATCGCATCAATAGAGTTTATGAGTTTAGGTATGTTTAATAGAGAATGAACTCTCTTGGAATTCATCTCTTCCTCATCCACTTTCCTTACTAGAATCATAAGGTTTAAACATGCATTCATTTTTAATATTTGATCATGTTTTCTTCTCGTACTCATAGATGATCTCTCCCTTCCAATGTTCATCACAATCCTCCACAAGATGGTTACTCATTTTACGGAAGAAGATGGATTGGGTCTCTACTAAAAGTGAACATCATGTTAGAGTCTAAAACCATGTCATGTAACTGGTGTACAAGAGGGAAATCCCTACATAGGTGGCTTAAGGAGCCAGGTGTCTAGGACACCCTGGTGGGCTTTACTTAGTGTAGTTGTTTGGTAGTATTCTTGAAGATCCACTCATATTATGGTTTTAGTGGTACACTACTTATTTTCTTTAATTATGTATAATGGAAATTTCACTTGTTATATTTTCTTCAATATGAGATAATGATTCTATATAATAATACCCTAAGAATGAATGACTCAATGACATGTGCTTTCAGGTTGAGAAACTGGACTTGATATCATGTGTATTATAAGTGTATACATTCTTGTCTAGGTCCCTAGTATGATAATATGGTGGAAATCAATGAAAAGATAATACATTAAAACTAGTATGTCGTTAACTGATGACTATGTCTCATTAGCATTATATTGGATATCAAGTCAAGCACATAAGTACTTGTTGAGAACAAGTGTACTGCACATACCCAATTTGAGTATGATACATCGAACTCATAAATGAAAATCACAATCACATCTAATGTGATAATGTTGATAATGGTTCTTAGACTTGAACTCTCTACAACAATCACATGATTTTTAGTGTACTTCAACACTACTCAACATGACCTTAGAATCTAGGTTTCCATACATGTAGTGCTTGATTGTATTGTGAAAATGGATTATTCTGAGTGATTTATATTGAATTTTACCCTCCTTTTAGACTGATATCTCGACCATTTGATGAGTGAGACTATGAAATGCATGGATATTCTCATTCAACTAAACATATGATGCTTATCTCATATTTATCTTAAATAGTCTATTTTTAGATTGATGTGGATATTATCATACTAACAAATTCATAAGGAATAAAATTCATGGATTTTACCAAAACAAACATGCAATAATGCCATCTGTAATAGGATGAGTGTTGTTGTAGTACAGTATGCATTGAACCCAAAGGATAATGTTTTTAAGAACCTTCTAGTTTTCACCCAATTAGCTAAGAATTAATTTTATGACCAAAAATTTGATTATGTTTTGATTAATCTACTTGCAAGAAAAATAAAAGATGGAAATAAATTCAGTCTAGATGAATGGATGTAAAACATTGAGGAGTATTTGGATTTTTCTACCACTAATGGAATCTATGCATTCAGTCAAGTCCAAACTCATATGAAGATATAATTGGAGTTATGCAAGCTTCTCCTTTCAGCATCAGAATCTTGCATGAGTGTATATCCATGTAAGCTTGATGTCTTGTTACTTATAGATCACATGTCGACTACTTTCGAGACTTCCCATCAAAAGTTCTCTCCACACTCCAACGAAAGGACTACTCACTCCACATTGTGAGATCAATACTACATAAGAAATATGAAGGTGGAATAATTTTCATGAAAGTAGGAAGGTGGTTGTACAACATAGTGTGTGATGGAAAATCTTCTTCCTTCTTCATCTTTAGATATCAACCCTAACGTATGGCTCCAAATAGGTGATGGGACAATAGTTGTGGATGGTGGATGAGGCTTACATCAATGGTGGAAGGATTGGTTGGATTCCAAGTCAAGATGTCGATGGTCTCACTAGTTTGATGACATTGGTCAGGTTGATGGTCACTAGAATTGATGGGAGGAAGGAAGGACGAAGGGACTATCAAGGGGTGGATCATAAGGACTCTGTAACACCCCAATTTTCATATCACGTGAGCAGAAGTAATTTTCTTTCATCAACAGGGAGTGTCACAAACATGATTATTATTGCAATTAAAGTAAATGAAACACCTTTGTATATATTTGAAAATGATTCATACATAGTTCTTGACAAAGAATAACAAGTCATCTAATATACTCTGATAAGAAGACTATACATAAAAGATGTCTAAGCTCTGGATCGTCTCGATTGATGGCACCGCACTAGGCAAGCTTGAAAATCTCCTAGACCTTTACTTGTTCCTTTGATCCTCAGCTTCTCCAAAACTTGTGGACATCGCATCCCTAGCCATACATTGGGAAAAACAGTCGTTAGAGTAAGTGGCATGAGTATTCTAAATTAAACATTTCTAAAGAACTGAAATTAGATTTTATAAACATGAAACTAACATCAAACTCTGAGTAAAGTCTGTAACATATTCTCTCTTATCACTTTATCTGAATTCTTATCTTTTTACCTTTTCTCTCTGGTGACAGGTACCCTAGTACATGTTGGCGTATATGCCCATAAAGCCATCCCAAGTGATTGCATAGAGTCGTATATTAATTAATCAATTAATGTGATTATTTGGTTAATTAATGAATTCTGGAATATTCTAATTAATCCACGAGCGTTTTAATTAACGCAACGTTTCTGTTTACTGATGGGTTTAGGAAACCCTACTTCCCTTTGTCTCCTATTTAAAGGAGGTTTGACGGCCGATATCTATATAAGATATCGAGAGATGCTTTTCCATTTACGCTCACACACGTAAACCCTAGCCGTCACCATCCTTAGGAGAGGAAGGAGAGAAACGCACCACTAGCACGCCGCCGCAGAGACTCAACTCCTTCCCGCCGGCTTGGGAAGCGCGACGTGGAGTTCCCGTCCATCCACGTGGATGAAGTAGAGACGCAGACGCCTAGACACCTGTGTTCGGTGGACACGACGACCATCCATGCGCGTTACGAGCGGCACACATCATCGCACAGGAGCACCGCCGGATCAACCTACGTCAGCGAACGAGAGAGAAGTTATGTCCGTGTAGACAAGCAGCGTTGCACCGTCGTGCAGTGGGACATCGCCAGACTTGCTCTGCGATAAGGTATATCCCCCAAACAATCCTTCTAAATACGTTGTTGTCGATGATATCCCATTTCGGGTTGTGTGGATTTTATTACTTCTGCCGCGCATGTTTTCTCCACAAAACCCTACAGTGGTATCAGAGCAGTGTCGATCTACGACATATTTGGATTAGTTTCGATATGATCGAATTGCTATATATTGTTTTCTATATTGCATACGATGCGAATTAAAACAGTTAATGTGCAAATCTAAACCCAATTCCACATACGCCGCAGGCTTCTATTTTTGACGTTTTGGATGGGGTCGACTATGGAAAATATTGATTTTCCTAAGTGCACAGAAGTAAAATTCAGCGGGATCCCCGCACAGGGGCGCTGCCCCTATGTACCCCGTATAGTCTGCGTGGGAGTCAAAAAAATTATTTAATGGGGAATGTCCCACATTAAAAGTACTGCAATTTTAATATGTATATACATATAGGTAGATATACCTATGATAGCATACATGTCGCCTTTAAAATCTATTTTATGTGGTGAATGCATACGCAGTTATGGCCTAGTATCCCCTTTTGTGAATGTTGTGAATGAATGTGGATGTTGATCTTGTGGATATGTTTGTTTGTGAATGTTATGGATATATAAAGGTTGCATATGGATCCTTTGTATAATGTATTCGGCTTGCATGCTGAGTCTCATCTCTTATTTTAAAGTGTAATTAATTCTTTCTCTTTATATTTGTAATCATATGATGTAATAAAAATAGGATTAGTTTTAGTCTTTGTAATATTGATGTAAGGAGGCCGCTTGAAGATCCAACTCCAAGGAGTGTCCATGGAGAAGCACCATGAAGATCCGATTCCAAGAAGCAACCTGAAAGTCCAACTCCAAGGAGTGTCCATGGAGAAGCAACAAGAAGATCCAATTCCAAGAAGCAACTTGAAGTTCCAACCTCACGAAGCATCCATGAAGTTGTCCATTGTAATGTTGATCATTACATGCTTACAGGTTGATTCACAGGTGTTGCATGAGATGCATAAGACCATAGGTAGACCGTAATCCTTTGTTGCTCCAAAGGATTACAATAGTATGGCCATAACTGATGTATTTTGTGTTTGTGATTGCATGTCTATTGTCTGTGGTTGTGAATATAGTAGTATATGATACGTACTATAAGCATGTGGTGTTTGGATATGTATATGTATTAATAAAACCCCTCAATTAATAATATTAAGTTTTAGTTGCCTTCCATAAAGCAACACACATGAAAAGCTTGATCGACTATGTGTGGGAACGCCTCCACGTGGTACACTGTCTATCTCGTGAAAGTGTGATGGTGGGTGTGTGGGTCTGCCTCCGCAGGGTGCACACTCATCGTGTTGGCTTATGGGTTGGACTTAACTAGGGAACCTTGATAGGATCAAGTACCTAGAGGCACACAGATGAATCATGGCAAGGAGTTGTGCATGATCATCTATCCAAGAGTTGCATTTGATGCAATTGGCAAAAGTTGCCTACCTTAGTATTTGGACTTTGACGCCGGCGTTGGCTGGGCATTGATCCAATTATTTTGGATTTTGGCTCACTAGAAGGTTGTGCGTTGCAATCTTCTGAGTCGATAGTGAGGGCTATCAATTTGAATAAAATGGTGGGAGCGTAATTAATTAAAGGCCTAATTAATCTCGTTTATCAAATGTTTTCAAGTCAAAATGTTTTGGACTAAATCCAAAATTTTCTTTTGTAGCAATCAAATGGCAAACAACACTCACACTTTCTCATTGTGATCGGTCCTTGAGAAGGACAAACTTACCGGAACCAACTTTCAAAACTGGTTTAGGACGTTGAGAATTGTTCTCACACATGAGCGTAAGCTCTATGTCCTTGAAACACCAGAGCCAGCAGAACCCTCCGCAAATGCACCCAAGGTTGAAAAGGATGCTTACAAGAAGCACCTTGATGATGATGTAGATGTCAAGTGCCTGATGTTGTAATCAATGAACTATGACTTGCAAGAGAAGCATGAGAACATGAATGTCATGCAGATGGTAACACATCTCAAGAACATGTATCAACATCAAGCAAGATAGGAGAGATATGATGTCTCCAAGGCTTTGTTCAGGAGCAAGATGAAAGAGGGAGACTCAGTTGGCACCCATATACTCACCTTGATTGGGTACGTGTAAAGATTATCCAAGCTGGGATTTCCTCTAGGTCAAGAGTTGGCCATTGATGTGATTTACAATCGTTGCCTGAATCATATAATCATTTTGTCATGAACTACAACATGAACAATCTTGACAAGTCATTGTCAGAATTGTTGGGCATGTTTAGGACAGCTGAAGCACAAATGAAGAAAGACAAGCCCAAGTCTGTGATGATGATCAGCAAGACAAAGGGAAAGTCAAAAGGCAAAAGCAAGGCTAAGAAAGGTTCTAAAGCTGGGTAGAAGCCAAAGTCATCCCCGCTCAAAGCTAAAGGTGGGATCTCCAAAGAAGGCAGTTGTCACCATTGTCACCAGGTTGGACATTGGAAAAGAAACTGTCCTCTCTACCTGGAGGAACTGAGGAAGAAGAAGTAGGGGATAGAGATCTCCACTTCAGGTATATATGTTATTGAGATAAACTTAAATACTTCTTCATCATGGGTATTGGATACCGGATGTGGATCTCACATATGTTCTAATATGCAGGATCTGATAAGAAGTAAGCCTTTACGAAAGGGCCGAGTCGAGCTGCGGGTTGCTAATGGAACGAGAGTTTCTGCCACCGCAATTGGAGTTATTAGTTTATATTTACCTACGGGCCTTGTAATAGAATTAGAGAATTGCTATTATGTACCTGCCATTAATAGAAATATTATTTCTGTATCTTGTATGGACAAGAATGGATTTGAATTTCACATTAAGAATGGAATTATTTTGATTTCTAAAGATGAGATCTTTTATGGAAATGCCCCTATGTCTTATGGTATCTACTTATTAGAACTTGAGACAAGCATATACAGCGTAAATACTAAAAGGCTAAAACTTGACAACTCAAGCAAAACATTCGTATGGCATTGTCGTCTTGGGCACATAAACGAGAAGCGCATATCTAGACTCCATAAGGATGGTTATCTAGACTCTTTTGATTTTGAATCATTAGAGACATGTGAGGCATGTTTATTAGGGAAGATGACCAAGACTCCTTTCACTGGATACAGTGAGAGAGCTAGTGATCTGCTAGGGCTCATACATACTAATGTATGTGGACCTTTTAGATCAAATGCTAGAGGAGGCTATCAATACTTCATTACCTTCACTGATGACCTTAGTAGGTATGGCTATGTATATCTTATGAAACACAAGTCAGAAACTCTTGAAATGTTCAAGACTTTCATGACTGAAGTAGAGAAGCAACTTGGTAAGAGTATTAAAGCACTCCGTTCAGATCGAGGTGGCGAATACTTAAGTCAAGAGTTTGAGGACCTTCTGAGAGACCGTGGTATTGTATCACAATGGACTCCACCTGGTACACCACAACATAATGGTGTGTCAGAAAGAAGGAATTGTAAATTATTAGACATGGTACGATCAATGATGAGTTCAGTTGAACTTCCAATATCGTTCTAGGGATATGTTCTTGAAACTGCAGCGTTTACACTGAACCGTGTACCTTCCAAATCGGTTCAAAAGACACCATATGAGATATGGAATGGGAATCATCCCAATTTGTCTATGTTAAAGATTTGGGGATGTGAAGCTTATGTTAGGAAACAATTTCCTAAAAAGCTTGGACCCAAATCAGAAAAATGCTATTTTGTTGGATACCCCAAGGAAACTCGGGGATACTACTTCTACACACCAACTGACAACAAAGTGTTTGTTGCTAGGACTGCTGTATTTCTTGAAAAGGAATTTATTTCCAAAGGAATTAGTGGGAGGAATGTAGAGCTTGAAGGAGTTCGAGACCAACAAAAAAGCAGAGAACCTGAGGAGGTACATAAGGAACATGAAGACTCACAAGTTGTTGTGGAATTTTAAGTTCCAAATGTAACACATGAACCTCGTAGGTCTAGTAGGACACGACTTGAGCCTGAGAGATTTGGATTTCTCGTGACTCAAGACAGTGATGAATTGGGCATAGGAGATGAGCCAACTTCCTATCTAGAAGCTACTAAGGGACCAAAATCTGAGAAATGGCTCATAGCCATGAGATCTGAGATGGAATCCATGTACACCAACAAGGTATGGACCTTGGTGGATCCACCCGAAGGGGTAAGACCCATAGGGTGCAAGTGGGTCTTTAAGAAGATGACTGGCATGGATGGAAATGTTCAAACCTATAAAGGTAGATTGGCCGAGAAAGGATTTCGTCGAATTCAAGGTGTTGATTATGACAAGACCTTCTCACCAGTTGCATGGTTAAATCCATCAGGATCATGATTGCAATTCCAGCTTATCATGACTATGAGATTTGGTAGATGGATGTTAAAATAGCATTCCTTAATGGGAATTTACTCGAGGATGTGTACATGACACAACCTGAGGGTTTTATCGATCCAAAGGAAGCTAATAAAGTCTGTAAGCTACAAAGGTCAATCTATGGATTGAAGCAAGCATCTCAGAGCTGGAATCTACATTTTGATGAAGTAGTCAAAAAGTTTGGCTTTAGTCAAAATGAAGATGAACCTCTTGTTTACAAAAAGGTTAGTGGGAGCACAATCATATTTCTCATATTGTATGTGGATGACATACTATTGATGGGAAATGACATCCCTACTCTTCAGACAGTCAGAGGTTGGCTAGGGAAGACCTTCTCTATGAAGGATTTAGGCTAAGCATCCTATATACTAGGGATCAAGATCTATAGAGATAGATCTAGAAGGCTTCTAGGCCTAAGCCAGAGCACATACATTGACAAGGTGCTAAAGAGGTTTAGCATGGAGGGTTCTAAGAGAGGTAACTTGCCCATGTCCCATGGAGTTACGATCTCTAAATCACAATGTCCTAGTTCATGTGATGAAAGGGCACGCATGAGTAAGATTCCATATGCATCAACAATTGAATCTATCATGTACGCGATGTTATGTACTCATCCTGATGTGTCGTATGCTTTGAGCATGATGAGCTGGTATCAGTCATATCCAGGTGAATGTCACTGGACAACCGTAAAGAACATCCTAAAGTACTTGAGAAGGACTAAGGATCAATTCTTGGTATACGGTGGTGAGGAAGAGCTCGTGGTAAAGGGTTACACCGATGCAAGCTTCCAAACTGACAAAGATAACTACAAATCACAATCTGGATTTGTGTTTTGCCTGAACAACGGAGCTGTGAGCTGGAAGAGTTCCAAGCAAGAGACAGTTGTAGATTCTACAATAGAGGCCGAATATATTGCCGCATCTAATGCTGCGAAGGAAGCTGTGTGGATCAAGAAGTTCATTTCTGAACTTGGAGTGGTTCCAAGCACTGGTGATGCAATTGAGTTGTTTTGTGACAACAACGGAGCAATTGCATAGGCTAAAGAACCAAGATCGCACCAATGTTTCAAACATATTCTATGGCGGTTCCATCTCATATGAGAGATCGTACAACGAGGAGATGTGAAGATTTGCAGAGTACCTACAGAAAGCAATGTGGCTGACCTGCTCACAAAAGCACTTTCACAGTAGAAACATGACGAACATGTTCGATCACTTGGATTGAGATTCATGAGTGATTGGGTATAAGTGCAAGTGGGAATCTATTGGTATGTATGCCCATAGAGACTATCATTCGATGACTGTAATGGGATACTATGTGAACCATTTGTAATACTACATTGATCATATCAATAAAGGCAAGTTTCTAATCTATATGTTTGTGTTTTATATTGTAATATGACCATAAAACTTATAGATGTCTATAGAATAATATACTCAATGACATATGTCTTCGGGTTGATGACCTGAACTGTGAGATCATATGTATGCTAAGAGTATGTATTCTTGTTTTGTCCCTAATCGGTTGTTATTGTGGAAATATCCATAGACATCAATAACACATAAGATTATAATGTATGTTGGTTGATGGAAGAATCTCATTATCCATGATATGGAGATATCAAACCAAATACATAGATACTTGTTCGAGAACAGTGTATCGGATAGACCCACCTTGAGAGTGACACATGGATACCATGATTGGTAGTTAGAGTCACATCTCATAATGATGGTGGTGATTGTGGTTCTTAGACCTGAAGTCACTACACTTATCACATGTCGTTCGGTGTACTTTGGCATCATCCACTATGGTCCTGAATAAGGATTGCCATAAAGATGGTGCTTGGGTGCACTGTGACACATGGGGATGACTGTGAGTGATGTAGATGGAATTTGTCCTTCCTACGGGAGTTTGATATTCCGGCCACTTGATAAGCGAGACTGAGAAATGCATGGCCATGCTGATGTGAGTCAATATGTGATATTGAGCTTACATATATCTTAGACAGTCTGCTCTAGTTCAAGGAACATGGATTGAACATTGAAGAGGATAACAATTCCATGACTTGAGTTCAATCCGGATATCAGCGACAAAAGAACTATACAATCACTGTAACACCAGTCATGAATGATAGGTTACGTTGTTCTCCAACTTCTTCAATTACTTGGGTGGTAATGAAGTCTTGCTAGATACCAATCATTGCTTGTGAAATCATAATATGATTATGGATATCACTGCCAACGTAATTTGGAGCCTACTGGGTCACACACATAGGATGTGATGGAATAAGAGTATATTTGTGGATTTGATTGGAATTGCTATGAATCACATTGATTACAAAAATGTTTATGTAATCGATTAGAATAATATTGTAGTGACTGGCTCTAAGTGCAAGTGGGAGTTTGTTGGCATATATGCCCATAAAGCCATCCCAAGCGATTGCATAGAGTCATATATTAATTAATCAATTAATGTGATTATTTGGTTAATTAATGAATTCTGGAATATTCTAATTAATCAACGAGCATTTTAATTAACACAACGTTTCTGTTTACCGATGGGTTTAGGAAACCGTATTTCCCTTTGTCTCCTATTTAAAGGAGGTTTGACGGCTGATATCTATATAAGATATTGAGAGACACTTTTCCGTTTACGCTCACGCACGTAAACCCTAGACGTCATTATCCTTAGGAGAGGAAGGAGAGAAACGCGCCACTAGCACGCCGCCGTAGAGACTCAACTCCTTCCCGCCGGCTTGGGAAGCGCGATGTGGAGTTCTAGTCCATCCGCGTGGATGAAGTAGAGACACAGATGCCTAGACGCCTGCGTTCGGTGGACACGACGACCATCTGTGCGCGTTACGAGCGGTGCACATCATCGCACAGGAGCGCCGCCGGGTCAACCTGCGACAGCGAACGGGAGAGAAGTTCTGTCCGTGTAGACAAGCAGAGTTGTACCGTCGTGCAGCGGGACATCGCCGGACCTGCTCCGCGATAAGGTATATCCCACAAACAATCCTTCCAAATACGTTCTTGTCGACGAGATCCTGTTTCATGTTGCGTGGATTTTATTGCTTCCAACGCGCATGTTTTTTCCACAAAACCCTATAGTACATGCATCTCAAGACTTGTACCGTCATGCATGGGTCATACTTATCTTATCTGATTCCCTCTCATCACACTTCTGGATGAGGTTATGGGCATCTCTAATACAAGGTATCTTTTACTTATGATTTTTATCTGAATGTGGTCACCATTGTACAATAAGTCCTCCTCTGTGACACCGAAGTGTCCTCTATGGTGCAACATACCCTCTGTTGGCACAATGTGCCCTCTGTTGACACTGAAGTGTCCTCTATGGTGCAACACACCCTCTATTGGCATAACATGCCCTCTGTGACACACGTAGTTTCTGGCACAACGCGCCCTCTGAATCGTCCTGGGACTCTTTGTTGAGGACTTATTATATAATGTATTGTGTGAAGGTTTTGAATTAATTATCTTAAGTCTAGTCTTACTAAACTCTGAATCTGAACTTATCTGAAACTGAGTACTAAACATATACTTAGTTTTGAACCTAAAATCTGAATCTGAATATTTACTCTTTCAAATGTGCACTGAATCTTTGCTCTTTCAAATAACAACATAATTGAGATTGGGTTTATAACCCATATCATGTACCTCTATTAAAAATATAGCTACTCACACAGTGAGTATTCTATGTCTGAAACTAAATTATCTTACTCTTAGGTTCTAAACTGAATTCATTGCTGTATTTGAACATGTATCTCATTATCAGGGTGAACTTTGTTCTAAAACTCTTATTTGGTAAGATTACTTCATTATACCAACTATATCATAAATAAGTCGAATGTCTTATGAGAAAGGATCTGACATGAATATAGAAATACTAAGTATACAAGGTATCTTAAGTCAAGCTTATGAAAGTATCATAAGTACAACATATATAAAAATATCAGTTCTAACTAGATACTTCAATCCTTCTTATAAGATATGATATTAGCCTAAAAATTTGCATATGAACTTACATATTAAACCTTAAATATCAAAATAGAAATCTTATAAAATATTGTATTGCAACCTAATCATAACTTAATGTGTCATTATCTTATAATGCCCTCATGAATTCATTTTTACAATACACTGTGATCCCAAAAGTACCTTTATTTCTAAAAGTAGACCATGTCTTAATATTCTGAAAGTCATATTCTTATATTGTAATTAAATTCTAAATATTATGTATTTTAAGGAATATAGTTGTTATATCTATACATATGTATGATGTCTTAATGGCATGTTTCTACTTGAAATCTTAATACGTAATTATGCCTATAAATATGAGAAATCCTATTAACATATGTGTACTTAAATTCTTAATACAAAGCTATCCCAAATCACCAACTAAGTATGGCTACATTACTTGCATATCTTATCTTATAATCTTATTCATTAATCTAAAACATTTCTAGGAAATCTTGAAGGAACATGATTCTTTAACTTTCTCATGGACTTGGTCCATGAGTCAAAAATATTTTGAGAAACATATCTCTATTTGAGATTTTGGGTATCTAAACTTACATCATGATAGAGATGCGAGAATATTCTTGTTTGCATTAAAATCTTAGAACATTGAACCATATAAATCATGAAAGTCTTACTAGGAGATATGTAAACATATTGAACTTAAAACATGAGTACTCACGGCCATGGACCACTTACCTGTAGCAAGCCAAAAACCTAACTCTGCTCCTAGCCTTTCAGAATCTACCGCTCTCCTAAAAATCCAATGGATTTTATAAGATCACATATCCCTTTTTGGGCACATAATTAGGGTCATTAGAGTACTTTTGGTTTATGGTCACATGCCATTTCCTTATGCCAAGGTATACAATTATTGTGTCTTTTATATTCTTATAGCTAGCATCATGTGTATCGAAATATTATAGTACCTTAGTATCAATTAATGTTAGGACAAAACATGGGAGACAGGTTAAAATCACGATTCTGATAACTTTTATATTATTCAATCTTAGCATTGACATTGGCGAACATACATAGTCAGCAATATATATACTATTTTAATATCCACCTAGGTAGTTATTGCTTACGGTTAGACTAATGAAGCATCAGCTGGTTTTCACTTAGAATAGGTGGCCGGTATCACTGGATTAATGTATTCAATTGTTAAGGCTCTACTGCATTCGTAGCAGCTTACAATGAAGCTACGACATCATAGCAGGAGTAAATAAATCAAATAACCATCAATTGAGCAACAATTGTTAACAAATTAATGGATAAAAGAGAACAACGTATAGCTCACGGCCAGAAGCAAACAATGTGTTTGTTGCGTGCAAGCTTGAGGACGGCCATAGCAGGCGTCGGGACTCGGGGGAAGAAAGGGAATTGATTATCTGAGACCAGATTCATGAATAGCAGCAGCAACAGATAAATCAATTAGCCAGCAAATCAGCCTAGCCGTTTACGGCCAAAAAAGGGACTACGCCCGTCTGTTATGCATGCAAGACCTGAACGGCCACATCAACAAATGCGTCAGGTGATGGAAGAATCAATCAGAATCAAAATAGTTAACGGAGTGGGGAAAAGGGCCTAGTGCCCCAGATAGTTCCACTATGCTGTAGTTTGAGGAGACTCTCCCCACCTGGGCTCCACAGCCGCGGAGAACGACAGCGACCTCCCGCCCAGTAGTAGAGCTGGGAATAGGGGAAGGGCGCCGACAGATAGGAAAGGGAGTTCGTCCCCACGACACGTATCGGAAAGTTGAAGAACATCTTCTAGATCGAAGAGGGAACTTGCGCCAGCGAGAAAAGGGCTCGAGGCAGCGGCGGCACCTACTGTTGGCAAGAATTGAGAAATGGGATGGTGAACAGGGCAGTAGAAACGAGAAGCATACCATGCCCTCCGGTTGGTTTGAGGGCCGAAACATGAACAACAGACGTTCGAAAGCTCCTTCGGTCCCTCACTCAGTCCGTGCACGTCACAAGAGCTCGTCGGAGAAGCTCCACGTATCTGCTGTGTTGCGTTCTATAGGACCCGACGACTCGGGCTTCTGCAACCCCTACTAAAGGTCGGGATCGACTCCTTAGGTTCTGAAGATGTGTAGCCACCTAATCGAAGAATAGAGACGCGAGGAGGAGGTGGCGACGAGAGGAAGAAGATGGCGACAAAGTTGGGTGTTTTGTAATCGGCCAAAACCTAGGGCTAACCAAGCGTTAATTAGATGCAGGACAATCTCCCAAAGTCAAAGATGAAAAAGGTTCGCAAAACGGTTGAGTGAGTTGCGAGAAAATCAAATTTGATTGCAACTAGGAAATATGTTCTTGATGGACTAAGATCGAATGGGCCTACACTGGGCGCCGATCCTGCGGTCCAAACAAAGCATAAAAGAATACAATTTCGGGAAAAAGGCATTTATCTGAAGAAATTAACGATTATCTAGTTAATGGTGGTTCCCTGACCAAACGAACTCGGATTAAACTAAAATTTTGACTAGTTGATCGCCAAACGGTCTAGAAAATTCTTGTGTGCTTAGTTTGTGAGTTTGGTCACCAAATTGATTATTATTATTAAAATGAGTTAAAGCTTAAATATTGCATAACTAAATATTTAAAAAGAGTTAGCGTTCCAAACCTTGGGATTCATCACATTTATATGTTTCCTATAAATGGTAAATTTATTGGAGCATATAATTAACCAAAATACTACTTATTGACCCGATTATAACATGTGACCATAAAGGATATACAATTTTGAAATTTTGTAAATGAGTACATGAAAATGAAGATGTTACAATTCATTTGTAACACCTAGGCTCACTGCCCAAGGCTCTAGCAAGGTTTCAGGAATGACGACTGGCCCCACAGACCACCACTAGCCTTAACTGCGCGCTTTGTCCTCACTCACGAGCAAGCCGGGGTCAACTTCCCGACAGGTCACCCATCCAAGTACTACTCTAAGATGAGCACGCTTAACTATGGAGTTCTTAGTGATGGGCTCCCGGAAAATGAGGTGCACCATGGTGATATGGGTAGTTCAATCATTCCTTTTAAGATTGTGTTATCTGAGGCCTCAAATCATGGGACGTTACAATCTCCCCCACTTAGACTCTTGACGTTCTCGTAAAGGTTCAACTATATGGCCTCATAATCTGACCCCATTTCAGTGCAAACCCACAATGGCCCATGGACACTCAGCTCCCGATCACATGGGCATGGAATGCCAGTCTTGAGTCATGCGGTCCAGGCATGTAGGAAAGCGTTGTCCATGGTTGATGTAGCCTCCCTTGCGCTAGTATTCTATGATCGGGAGCTGGGTTTCCATGGGCCATTGTGGGTCTACACTAAAATAGGGAAGAGATTATGAGGCCGTATAGTTGATCCTTGATGAGGACGTCAAGAGACTAAGTGGGGGAGATTGTAACATCCCCGGATTTGAGGCCTCAGATAAGTTGATCTTAAAGGGAATGATTAGACTACCCATATCACCAAGGTGCACCTCCTTTTCTGGGAGCCCATCACTAAGAACTCCATAGTTAAGTGTGCTCAGCTTGGAGTAGTACTTGGATGGGTGACCTGTCGGGAAGTTAATCCTAGCATGCGCGTGAGTGAGGACAAAGCATGCAATTAAGGCTAGTGGTGGTCTTTGGGAACAGTCGTCATTCCTGAAACCTTGCTAGAGCTTTGGGTAGTGGGCTCGAGCGTTACAAATGGTATCCAAGACATAACCCCTCCAGTAGGTGGAGCCCACATGGGCATGGCACGCCAGTCTTGAGTCGTTCGGTCTAGGCATGAAGGAAAGGGTTGTCCATGGTTGACGTAGCCACCCTTGCGCTGGTATTCCGTGATGGGGAGCTGGGTGTCCACGGGCCATTGTGGGTCTGCACTGAAATGGAGTCAGCTATGATGCCATATAGTTGAGCATTGATGAGGACGTCAAGAGTCTAATTGGGGAGATTGTAACATCTCAGGATTTGAGGCCTTGGATAAGTTGATCTTAAAAGGAATGACTGGACTACCCATATCACCAAGGTGCACCTCCTTTTCTGGGAGCCCATCACTAAAGATCTCCATAGTTAAGCGTGCTCAGCTTGGAGTAGTACTAGGATGGGTGACCAGTCGAGAAGTTGCCCTCGTCTTGCGTGTGAGTGAGGACAAAATGTGTAGCTAAGGCTAGTGGTAGTCTGTGGGGCCAGTCTTCATTCCTGAAACTCTACTAGATCCTTGGGCAGTGGGCCCGAGCATTATAGAGTCCATCTCTTTGGATTGGCTATTGTTGGGTCTTATGTATAGGCCACATGAGAAAAGTCCACACGTCACATAATATATAAGTGGGACCTAACCGTTTGCGTGTCGATCGACGTCTAGAGCTGGAGGTCGATCAGGAGCTGTCTACCAGAGGCTATCAACCAGTGACTGTCGGTCGGAGGCTACCGAATGAAGGCAGTCGGCTAATGGATGTCAGTACCAATTGATATCTGGCTGTCCACTGATGGTTTTTGATTGATTGACTGTCGAGCTGCTCCTTAAACATCAGAGGTCGATGGTTGTTGTACGTTCATCCTGGTTGTTTAGTTGCTTATGGTCGATGGTGGGTGAGAGGTGTTGCGCCAGGTCTGATGGTTGTAGGTCGACGATGGTGGTCGATCATCCGTGCCATTGACATGGACTTTGCATGTTCATAAATGTAGTCTTCTTTGAACATGCCTTGATGTCAGAATTCGATTGCTTCCACAATAAGTTGATATGCACAAGTGGCATTCATGGATATGAGACTCCCTTGCTCGACAACTTATTCAATTAATGCATCAATGCAATGCTTGATTGCATGGTCCACATGGTTTCTTAATGGAAGTATAAGTCATGATCTTGTAGTATTCTTGCTTTTGGTCGACAGGTCGAATTGCCAAGCTCGATTTCTAAATTCTTTTCCAAATATCTTATTGTCCTTTGCCTCAATTGCCCTTTTTGATTTTTTGAAGTGGTTTTATTGAGTTAGGGGCATTCTCATTAGACAATCTAATAGTTCAATAACTGATTGCCCATATTAGATTTTACATTGCCTTCGTAATGAATTCTTGACATTGTGATGCTTTTCCATTATTGATGTAATGTTTCAGTACAAAACAAGGGTCCACTAGTTGGCGTTTTGTTTCCTGTAAACTTGCATTTTGCATCTCTCTAGAATTGCATTCTAATCACTCTTTAAGAAAATTATTTAACTAGTGCCCTTGGCATCCAGTCAAAGAAAAAAATTTTTGGCACATAAATCAATACAATTATTCCTTTTTTTGAAAATTATCAAAATTAAATCTTGATTACAACAGGCCCCTCTTGGTTACAAAGCTATCTGAAAAAACACTAAAAAGAGCAGGAAAAACTTTAAGGTCCTCTAGGAAACTAGGAGAAAAGGGAGGCATAAGTCGAGTGGGACATTGAGATCCAGTTACTTGAAGCACTATATGGCCAGTGGGTCCGCAAGGTTGTCAACTATTCCCTTTCTTGATAAAAAAAGAAATATCATGGAAAGATTTAATTTCCTTTTCTTCAGTGAAATTATGATTGGCCATCAATAAATATCTTATATTGCATCTCTCTATGTAGAAAACAAAGTTAATTCCATTAATAAAATCATCACACTAAAGATAAAAGTGGCAAGTATTCGAATTTGATTAAAACATTCAATAAATTGTCTAAAATGATGGGAAAACCAATGTATTAACAATTATGGGAGTGGAAGAAAGTTTGAACTAAATTATAAGATAAACTACTAAACTAGAATGCATAATTTGTCTTAACAATGCCATTAATTTGGCATGAATATTCTTTAATCAAAATACCCCAAACTTAATATTGCCCTTCCTCAAGTAACACAAAATTTGAATGCCTACCAAAATAATACTTTCAACCCATGCAATTGATTCATATCTGGGTCATTGAATTCTCCTTACCACCAAACATGTCCAAGTTATCCAAACTCTAGAGATCATATAACAAATATTTCCATATATTTGTTCTCAATTTTGGTTTCCAAAAATACTTCTTCTCCACCATGCTAACACCAAGCATGTCTTTAAATTTCATGAGAGTTTAGAGTCAACTGCAGAACAAGTACATATATGATCTGATACTTGTGCATTAAGAATGGTAATTATGAGGCTTTAATTTCTCCCATAGGTAGAAAAGGACATGAATGTAACTATTAAAGGAAAAAAGAAAATATTTCATCTACTCAATTAAATATTTTATTTATTTGTGTGAATAAATGTATCAAAATATTTTTTTGTGAACATTGGCATGCTTCTTTTTTGTTATATGCCCCTATTAAATAGAGAGGGGTATGGAAGAAGCATAAAGAGAGGGATGTGGATGTGCCACCCTGAACACAAAGTTTGGCACATTTTAGTTTTTTCTAGTAGATAGAAGCTAAGAAGATGGAGGAAAAAATATAGAAGAGAGTTTAGACCAAAAGGCAACTTGATTTAGGAGTATAAATGAAAATTATGTTTATCACACTATACTCAAAAATGAAAATTTAGGCGTATAAATGGAAATTCGATATAATTGTCCCACTATTTAGTAGGAAGCATGATGTGTTTGATCCCTCTCATGTTTCTTTCTATTTGCCTTCTTTTCATAGGGAACATGATTTTTGGATTCTAGGGCCACATACGATAATTTTTAGCCTTTGCTTTGTTTAGAATTTGAGGATTTACTCCATATTAAGGGGTACAATTATGCAAATATGTATCCAAATAGAAAATATATATCTCATATGGCTAGATAATGGCTTTATTATTCTAAAATACTAAAAATTCAAGATAAAGGCTATGTTGGCATGCAATGGTAAAAATTCTCTAATTGAAAAACAAAATTGAAGACAAATAAAGGTGGATGAAGTGAGATACAAATCACCCAAACTCCATCCTGAAATTAAACATTTCTCATCCTCGAGCAAATATTAAACTCAACATGTAGTAGGGAAGTCTTGTGGGGCTCATTCGGTCTGTCCTAGAATCTCAAAGAAAATCCTACTAAAACGAATGTAGATGATGGTTGTAACCTTGATTGAAATACTTCCATAGTGTGCGCAATGATCCGGTAGCTTTGGCATCATAAAGGGATTCTCTGGATGATTGCAATAGAATTTCTTTTTCAACTCATGATCCATATAATAAGATCCATAGATAGTCCTCCATCGGTAGAGGAAGTGTAACATATTTTGGTGGATCTGCAAGAATAGACACATAATAGGAATGTGACCAATATGGGGTCTTTGGGAGTGTCTCATTCAAGAATACCAATAGTGGACTACCTTTTATAAGGCTAATGAAGTTAGTGAATTCATCACATATAATGCTAGCTGGATAGTATTAGGTGGAGGATCTGGCTCTAGTATCCTGATGCCATCTAAATCTACATGTAGGAGTGCTGGTGACATGGGAGGAAGCATCTACATAGGAAAATCATCACCATATTTTTTTTATGACTATGTCTCCTCCTGAAAAATTGTGTAATCAACATTGTGATCCATGGGGGGTAGTGGGGTTCATGGTTGATATGTTCAAGTCATATGTGAGTCATGGGAACTTGAAATAGGAATATCATCATCATAGTCGAATAGTGGTGGCATGTGAACCTCTTGTTGTGGCTCCCCATCTAAAATAGATGAATATGGAATAAAATCTGGCAGTGGTGGAGTGTAAGGATCTTGATGAGAAAATATCTTTGTTAGAACCCCTTAGTGGTTTGTTATCTAAAATAGGCTCTGCAATAGGGGAGGATAGAGGAGTTTTAGGTTCTACAACCATTAAGAGGCCATCCTCTTGCTATGACTTTTCATACTGACGTACTAAAGTTTTAAGCATAGAGAATGATGGGGTACAAGTGTGCATCTCACACTCTAGAAGCAATTCCTTAATCTGTGTATCTGTCAATGAATTTATATTTTTTGACACTACGATGGTATCATCTTCTTCATCACCAAAAACCACCATCTTCGATGGCTATAACTACCCTTGGTAACCTTTTTGGTGGCTCTCTTGCACCTTAGTTGATATGAAACGCTACAAAAGATCAACCATTTGTGCAACTAACCTTCTATATCGAGCATCTTCTTTGACGGCTGTTCTCTAGAGGGTACCCACTATGTCATTTATATTAGGTGAAGGAGGTTTCTTTCCTCGACACTATAGATCCTGCATATTGCTGATTGTAGTCTGCCTCATAGGAAAATTGATTGTCATAAAGTGGGAGGTCAAAATAGTTTCTAGAATATTGTTGATTGAAGTCTCCTTCCTTGTGAAATGGATTTGTTTAGCAAGGTTCCTCATTGTACCTTCCAAAATATTTTTAATTAGAGTGCGTAAAAAGGAAGGAACATATTTTTAATGTTATCATAGAATATGCAATCAGTAGAGGAGGAGACAAAGAATATAGCCATAGTCGAATGCTTGAGCCACTATTTTATGAATGTGTGGCATCTCCATAGCAATGATCTTGTAAAGTGCTAATGTAATTTTTAAGGACACATTGGGAAAATATTTTGATGTATGATTTTAATAACCACATGATTGAAATTGTAAACGATGTCGTTTCGACCACTCCATTATCATAAATCCTAAAATGTATTGGAGTTGTTTATCATGTTGAAAGAAAATTATAATCAAGGAGACTTTGCGTAAAAAAATATTCAAGAATATTTCAATAATTTCAAAGGGAAAACAAAGTTCCCAAATTAGTCCTAATTAAACATGATAAACCTTGAGGATTCCATTTTCCTTGGAAAGGGTTCGAGAATTTGATGTGGGTATCCTCACAGTAACAGACTCACTAGGAATAAAACCCCTACATTCTATCAAAACCAACGTGCAATTATATCACTCACAAGCAGTTGGGTCATATTGTAGTATAGTTGAGGATCGAACCCAAATGAAAACATTTTCTAGGAACTTATAGATATTATTTCAAATAACTAAGATAGATATTCATGACTGAGAATTTGATTGAGTTTTGATTGATCCACTTGCATGAAAAATAAAAAATGGAAACTAATTGAATCTAGATTAATGGATGGGCAATAGTGGGGCGGAATTGGGTCTCACCATCAGTAGTCAAATCTATTCATTCATTCGAAATCCAAACTCATACGGAGATATATCTACAATTATACAAGTTTTCTTTTTGGAGTCAATAACTTTCACGAGTGTATATTAATGTAAGCTCGATGTCTTGTCACTTACACATCATATATCCACTACTCTGAAAACTCCCATCGGAAATTTCTTACAAGGGTATCAACCAAAACCAATTAATATTCATATATTAATGGTTTAATTTCTTATAGTATAAGATTAGAATAAATCATGTAGAGTAAGTGATTAATCCATTAAGCATATGCTAAATATAGATCTTGAACTAAATGATTTCATACATGAATTAGAATAAGAATGAAAGTTGCAATAAACAAGTAGCTGGGCTAGTCCATGGACCCCATTGAAAGAACTACTCACTCCACATAGCGAGAACAATAGGTGCAATCAGTTTTATGAAAGTAGACATGTGACAACATGGAGTTGTGTATGAAAAGCAATATTCTTTATTCGTCTTCTTCTTCAGGTATCCACCCTGACTTATTGGACCAAATAGGTAATAGGAGATCATTTGTGGATGATGGATGTGACTAATGTCAATGGGGGATGCATTGGTTGGATGCCAAGTCTAGAGGTCGATGGTACCGCTAGGTCAATGAAACTATCCAAGTCGATGGTCTCCAAACTTGAGGCAAAGAAGGAAGGAACAAGAGAATATTAAGGGGTAAATCACAGAGAGTTCGACCCTTTGTCTTGGTTTCTTATGAGTCATATTTATTGTCCACATGCGATGAGTCCAAAAATCATATAATAAATAAGTGGGACCCACCCATTTGTCGATTGACGTCCAGAATAGGCGATCAATTGAGAGTTGTTGATCGAAGGCTGTCGACTGATGTCTATCAATAAGAAGATGTCAACCTCTGGTTGTTGACTAATGGTTGTTGATCGATGAATGACTATTGTGCAACTCCATTCACGCTGGAGGTCGATAGTTGTTTTACCTTTGTTATGGCTATCGAGTTGCTCAAGGTTGACGGTTGGTGAGAGGTGTTCTGCCAAGGTCGATGATTGTAGGTCGACGGTGGTGGTTGATCGTCCCTTTCATTGATGTGGACTTTGAATATTCATCGGTGTGGTCTTGGTCAAGCATGACTTTCTAAACAAAGTCAATTTGTTTCACAACACGTCCATATGCATGACTTTCATGCATGGATATGATACTCTCTTGGTCGATGGCTTATTTAAGTAATATTTTAATTCAATGCTTGATTGCATGCTCTAGCAGTGGCAGAACCAGAGATTTCTTTTTGAGGGGTGGGAAATTAGTACATGTGAAAAAAAATGGTATATAACGGTCATGTATGAGTACTACAAAAGATTATATATGTATATTCAAACAAAAAAAATGTATCTTTCTCAACCTACACTAAACGAGATTACTCAAAACATAAAACTCAATCAATCACCAATTAACCACATACCCAAAAATATGGGTAAATTTAAACCGATTTCAACGTCAAGACCCACTCAAAAACATTTGCATAAGATCCCAATATCTTTCTTATATCTATACAATGCTAAGACTATAAGGGATAGGTTCTTAGAATATTCTTCAATCATTTTAATGATGGACTGGCCATCAGTCTAGTTGAAGAATCATACAGTTGTCTATATCTGTTAACAAATAAAACTTCCTGATTGACATTGTTAGGGGTAGGACAATGATATATTATTCATCTTATTAGGATTCACACAACATACTTAACAGAGGAATCATAACTCCAAGAGGATACTCTAGTCAACCCTCAACTCACACTTGCTAGAATTGTCACACACAAGTATAGTTACTTCAACATTCTTAAGGTTTAGCAAAGATATTGACCATGTTACTGACCATCTTTGGAATACTTTGAGATGTCATCATTCAAATATGGCTACAACTTGTAACAGATGAATTGAACACTCTATTCCTCCTATTCATAAATTCTATTGGTACATTGATTAGTCTAAAGGACATAACCATAAACTCATCATAGTCATGTAACTTATGTCACCCACTCTAACACTTATGCATTGATATTTGATCCTATGTTTATATTAAAGGAACATAGTAGCACATGTCTACTGTTCAACAAACCATCTATCCTTGATAGTTGCCTTTACCAGCTATCACTAGATCATACACAACATTATAGAATCATGTTTGTTTTTTTCCTTCCAAACAACATTTAGTGGGTCATCATCAACTCTCTGTCTCTCTCTCTAAGGGAGAGGAATACTTGGAATGTTAATTTTATAAATATCTCCAACCTTCACATACTTCCCATACTGTTGATACATCTTAGATACTAGGATTCATTACCCTGGTATCCACCTCATGTGCTATAAGGAACTCACATCCTTATCTCATCTACTTTTACCAACATAACATATATCAAGACACATAAGAGGAGTCTTCCTAATTATTGGAAGGCTCAAAAGCAAACTCATCACAAAATTTATGATCTTAAAACCATAGTCCAAATGACCTTATGTTATAATAAGCTATCCACCCTCATGTTTACAACGAATCCACACATACAAAGTGGCAATTATCCACTTGAAATATGTGCCATGGAAAAGAAAGACACAAAGGGAAACACACTTCCCACATTATAACAACATTATTCAAGTGTCACTAGCAAAAGGGTAACCAATTCTATTTTCATTATGCAGGTTACATCTCCTTATGTATCATTTTATCTTTTTCATTTTGGGTTCATTTCCATTAGCATATAAATAATCATGATTAACATATCTCAATACTCCTTATTTGATGACAATTCATCACACTTGGGTATGTTCTCTTATTTTATTATGATTTTAAACCACTTGTCAACAAATGAATCATCATATTCCACATTTTCTTCATTAAACATGGATCATACGCCTTAATTTCTTTCCAACGTCATGCTTATTTTACATTAACACTTTCTTACATACATAGGTTTGTCTGAGATTAAACATGGATCGTCTGCCTTAATTTCTTTCAAACGTCATGCTTATTTTACATTAACACTTTCTTACACACATAGGTTGGTTTGAGATTAACTCAGGTTTTACCTTATTCCTTTGTCATTGTTCTCAATTATCTTTTAATTATATATTTATCATAGGAGTTCTCTCCATCTTATGTGAATTTCATACCTTGAATCACTTTATAAGAACAAACTCATCCATTTTTATCTGAATTATCTTCTTGAATTTCATCATCAAGAACTCCTCTTTTGCTTATTTGTATTTGGATTCAGATTTCTTGGTGTTATATCTTTCTCTTATAGTTACCGACAATTTAGGTTTTGATAGATAATGATGTAATCCTCATTTTATCTTGAGGTAATATTCAATTATCTACACCACGATTTCTGCTTCATTATGCTCTTTAGATTGTTTCAAAATGACTACTTGATCAGAGTAATAAAAAAGATAACAATCTAAAAGTTCTATACTTACCCTTTCTTCAATAATTGAATACATGGATAGGGCATCCAAATACTGAGATTAGGAAGTATGAATCATATTTTAATGTCATATTCCTAATTTTGACATCATCCTAGTCCTAAGTCCTAGTGTTCCTGAAGACTCACTGAACCTAATGCTCAGATACCAACTTGTTGTGCCACCTGTACATATATAATAGTAACTATCAAATTTAAATTCTAGCTATCATCCTAAAATTATATCTATTGTATCAACACATCACTTAGTGGCCATACTCACTAGCTCTAACCAAACATAGAACATCACGTATATCTTATCATATGTAACTTTCCAAGGTATCGTCTCTATGATCCTTTAATGGTTGATCATTAAACTTCTAATTGATCCAAAACATGATGTAAAGAAGTGAAATCAATCAACCTCTCTACTAATAACAATGGTAAACAAAATCCAATTTGGATAGCAGCTGAAGATAAAATTTTGACTATATTCAATTTAAATAAAGTGTACATAAAATTTTTCCCAATATGGGTGTACATGCTTTATACAAAAAGAGGATCTAAGTAGAGGAAACTAGACTACAACAACCTTGTCTCCCAAACCATAACTCCATCGGCTATGTCCAAGACAAGCTAAGATCTTCAAGTCCTATTCATCACCTCGCTCCACATCTGGGTGGTTGGGATGGCACCCAAAAAAAGGAAAAGGAAAGAAAAAGTATGTGTTACAAAAATTGTTCTAAGATGGCAAGATAAGAAAAGCATGTAAAAGTAGGCTAGGGTTCATCATAAGATGAAGACAATCAAGAGAATGAGGCCATATACAAAAGAATATTTCAATATATGCTTGCCATAATCAAAGTCAAACAACAACATTGCATGTATGATTAATATTGACTATCTTAACTAAGTTGGGTTGAGGCACCTACCAAACCTTCAAACAAAAGGGTGAGGGGAGAATAATACATTCCCAGTCACCTGCACATATTTCATGTGCGGGGGAGAATAAGACATTCTCCAGGGGAGAAATAACACATTCCCCAACTATGGGTGGTTGTACATACAAGTACCACTACTATAGCTAGTTAGTCTAATAAAATCAACATGCTAGAATTAATGGCAAGTAGTAGCATCGTTTAAAATAGAACATGACAAAGGGGTACCAAGACCCAAGAACAATATTCCAAATATATTATGAGGCAAGTATAGCAATAGATTCAAGAGAATAGAATATAGGTTGCAATTAAGCCTCATTATGGAAAAGCATAGGTTAAGGTATAAATATTCCCAACTAAAATGTTAAATGCACATACCTTATTCTTTAGAATCCTAGATCCACTTTTCATAACTTTTACACGAGATCAGTTCCACTTTCCCTAATATGATCATCATATTTATGTATTAGATATATGTATATTCATTAAAGGCTTAAAACCTCAAAACCATCGAATTTTTCCACAAACGGTCGAATTAGACTCTTAAAACCTCACTACTGTCTTAGTTACATTTTTCTGATCAAAATAACATATACATTTGTATATTTTCGAGTTACTGACTTTTTAGAGTATTTTCCATATTTATGAGTTAATTAAATCAACTCGAAATATACATATTCAAAAAACTCAAAATCAGACCGCAAAAGTATTTTTGTTGGATAGACCTCGTTCTCCTGATTCCAAAACATATTTTGGATTTATTTTTGATCAAATGAGTAAAAAGATATCAATTTTGCAATATCGGCCAATCGGGAAGTGCCACGCAGGCAAAAATGTTTGAAACAAAAGCGAACCAAAAGTTCGGAGTTCCCCCGCGTGTAATTCAAAATAAAGAAAAGTCAGTCGGGGAAAAAAGGTAAAAATGTGGGGTCATCTTCCTCCCGCTGCCTCGTGCCATGGCTGAGAGCTGTGAGCAGCTTGGCTTGGGCGTGATTTGGGCAAATCGCAAAACGTGACGAAACTTCGCGTTCAGGTACTCGAAAGAAAGAAGAAGGAGAGCCGAATACATTGGTACCTTGCAATTGAACGGAGACGAAGAGGGCAGGACACGAGAGGTGCCATAAGAGCAGGGGCAAACGGCGGCTAGGTGGTGGTCAAGACGTCTACAAAAACTGAAATTGACAATGTGGTTGAGTTGCAAATGCAATGGCGGTCCTTGGGGTATGTATATTTATATAGACAAGGGACCCTGAGTTAGGGTTTATGTAGGTGAAGGGAGAGGGTGGCGGTGCCCATGTTGGGCATTTCTCAAATACTTGCCAAATCCCAAAATTTTTGGGATAAACCAGTGCGGAATCCAACGGAGAATCCAACGAAGTAAAAATCAGCAAAAACGATCGAGTATATCTCCGAATATATTGATTTGAAAATATGGAAGCAAAGAACCTGTTTCATGTTTCGTTTGGAGGAAGAAGACGACCGCGGGTTGTCAGATCAATGGACCCGGGTCCACGAAGGGCCCTGGGCCGTCCGATCTCGCGGATGGGTAAGGAAAAGATTCCTAGTTGTAATAAAATTCAACCAAAGTTCATTTAAATTTTAAAGGTTTTTCTCTGTCCTCGTTTGGAGGCCCAAACAACATCCAAAAATTACCAAATTTTATATTCTGACTATTTTTGACGCGTAAAATCCAAATATGAAATTAGTTCTGCCTTTTGAGAATCTTTAATATGTTAAATAATTCAAATCACATTTTCTCTTTCCTCATTTATTTATGACTCTATGATTATCCAAAAATTACAAAACTTCACCCATAACTAATATTAAGTATGGTGGATATGAATTCGTCATTATTTCCATTTGTTGAAGTTCTTTATTATTTTAAATAATGATCCAAATTGATTCAAAATTCATACAAAGGTCTATTTTAACTTGTATAACACTAATTTGGAATTATTATATTTTTTTGAAAACTTTAATAATTTTGTTTAATTCATTTAAATTTTATCACATATTTAACCTTTTAATTTATTAGAGGCATCTAGAAACCTTCTAAAAATATAAAACATGGTATAAAAGTAATAATAAACGTTAGGAATACGTTTTTGAGATTAATTAATTTTTCATAAAATATATTTAATACTTTTGGTCTTTAAATTATTTTCTCTCTCCTGTATAAAATAAAATATTAAACATTGACCAAATTAAATGCAAATTTTCCCAAAGGCTGATTTTTATGTTTAGATCACGAATCTGGAGTTAGTTTTCTAATTTGATGGAATTAAGTATTTTATCTCTCTTTATAGGCTTATTTCCCAATATCTTGTATTAAAGGCATTAAATATTTATTTATTATACAAATTAGATGATACTTGGCCATTAAGTTTCTTTTAAGTCAAGAAAACGAATTTGATTGTCAAATTATCCTTGTGGGTTTCCCATTATTGTTTTGGTGCAATATATTTCTCATTATCCTATTTTATTCATTAAATCTCATATTACTTCTAATTATTGCATTTATCTTCTCCTTTATTTATATTTCGGGATTTTCTTTCTTTTTCATTTTCTAAAAAAATACTAGAAAGTTCTAAGACGAATTTCTTTATTCTTTTTATCATTCAAGTGTATATTCAGCATATTTGACTCATTACTAAGCTTCCACTGAGGTATTTGTGCATAAACCCAAATATTGGAATAAAAGGTGAACAAATGTTCATTAGACCATCATATACTCCACAAATTAAACAGAAAGGCCAAAGAGGATAGAAATGAAAGGAAAAGATGGAAAGAGGGCCAAAAAGGCAAAAAGTCCAAAATTCAGAATGTTACAGTTGACCTAAGGGGGTGACCATAGGTTGTCACCATCATCTAAAACCTTTGATCCTGACCATCAGTTGTCATGATGACAACACCATAGTCTTATTGCAATCGTACCATCGTCGAGTCATGGGTCTATAGAAGAAATTATCTTAAAACCCAAAAATTGACCATTGGCTGATAGGTGCTTAGCACAATAGATTGTCAAACAAACCTGATCCAAGTCATATTATAACATAGGAATAACGTACATTTGATCACAAGTCCATATAAAACTAAAATCAGAACAAAGAATATTATAAAATTCAAAATCCAAGTCAAGCATAGATTTTTAGTGCATGGATCATCATTTAAAAGCAAGAACATGAGCTAGCAAGCTTACAATAAACAATAAACGTGGAGCAAGTCATAAAACTTACCTCTAATTAGAAGATAAACTCCCAAATAGAAGAAAACATGAGAAATTACGGTATGAAATCCAAGAATAAGCTGTGAACTCGTCTATCTAGCACTTTTCTTCATCAAATGAGAAAACCCTAAGCATAAGGAGCCAGAGAGGTAGGGTTTTAGAGCTTTAGAGCAATTTCTACCATGGAATAGCAAGATTCTGACCTGGAGAAAGGTAGGAGGAAGGATAAAAAAGAAATAAATAGAGGAAAGAAGGGGATTCTAACTCTTTTAGGTCAAGATCACTAGAAGGAAGCTTTTCAAACCCTAAAAGGAAGTCAATTGCAACCCCAGATTCTTTTCCCAAGAAGATTCCCTCATAATTCTTCCTTGGTTAGAAAATTTATAGCAGCACAAAGGGAGAATGAGTTTCATATATGGAAGGAAGTGGTGGAGAGAAAATGGATCATTTGGGTTCTTAGGGATAAGTATATAAAACTTAAAGATAAAGAAAAAGAAAAAGTTGAAATTCTAGTATCTTTCCAAGTTTCCATGGCTTTAAACTATTAAGAACGTACAAGAAAACACAAGAAGGTCCCTCACAGTCCATAGAGACATGATTATCCCTCATTTCTTGAATCTCCAAGCAAAAATAATAATTCATTAGTTGATAGCTACTAAAGGTAGTTCATCCATGATGGGGTAAACCCTAAAATTCCCTTAAGGAAAACACCTTCAAACCAAGGTTTAAATAGGCTCCCCATGGATCCAAAGAATATAATTCAAGTGATAAATTGCAAATAAAACTTCTCAATTGGTTAAATTGCATAAAAGTCCAAAATGTGCATAAAATTGCATAACTTGCTCAAAGAATGTCCAAATTGGACCAAATTTGAAACTTAAGCTTGTATTATGATTTCAAAGCATATCACAAGGTTATGTTAGGATTATAAGAATTATATTATGATAATTAAGCATATTGAACACTTTAAGCAAGGTTAGGGGTCTCACAACCATAAACCCCTAGCAGGGATTTCACCCAGGAAATCCAAGGTACACATAGATGGACACTTATCATGCATGTCATCGTTACTTAGATATTATGGTAATGTCAAATCGCTCTTATAGAGTTCATGTTCTTCTCTTTCAATTCATAAATATCTTAGAGCATAAGGTTTCTTGGACTATGGTTCCAAGATCATAAATTAGTGATGTGTTTACTTTTGAGCCTTCCAATAATTAGGAAGACTCCTATTATATCTCTTGAGATTTGTTATGTTCGTAAAATTAGATGAGATAAGGATGTGAGTTCCTTATAGAACATGAGGTGGATACCAAGGTAATGAATCCTAGTATCCAAGATGTATCAACAATATGAGAAGTATGTGAAGGTTGGAGATGTTTACTAAATGAACATATCAAGTATTCCTCCCCCTTAAGTAGAGGGAGTGAGATTTGATGATGATCCTATAAATGTTATTTGGAAGGAAAAACAAAAGTGATTCTATAATGTTGTGTATGGTCTGGTGATATTTGGGCAAGACCACTATCAAGAATATATGGTTTGTTGATACAATAGATATAATTTCAGGATGATATCTAGAATTTAAAGTTGTAAGTTACTATTAGATTTGTATAGGTGGCACAACAAGTTTCTATGTTCTAAATTTGCAAATGTCTTTTTATGTGGGGGTTTTTGTGCTGACCCAATATGAGATATGTATGAATGATGTGACATCAACATGATATGCAAGTAACCATGCAAAGGTAATATGATGAGGTGCAAAGGAAGTACCCATCTTTGTTTACCTTGGATTTCGGGGGTGAAATCCCTGTTAGGGGTTTATAGTTGTAAGGCCCCTAAACTTGCTTAATGAGTTGAATAAGATAATTATCATAATTTAATTCTTATAACCCTAATATAACCTTGTGATATGTTTTGAAATCATAACACAATCTTAATTTTCAAATTCGGTCCAAATTGACTCGACCAGTGTAGCACAAATGGTTCGATCCGGCCTGTCCTGCTCGGGGGACCCGGGTTCGAAACATGCTATTGTGCATTATTTTTAGAATCCCTTGGGTCATCCAGACTCTGGAACCTATTTGAAGGAGGGGGAGACTAAGTCTCTGTGATGACCCAAACTTTATGGTTTTTGATAACTAACATAGTATTGGAAGATCGAACATGATATGTAGATGACAAATACCAAATTGAGGAATTAGTAAACCAATTAAGGATTTTTTAACCAAATTAGGTGTATTGAGATACAAAAAAGGACTATGATACCTAATTGAGTGATGAATGGCTTTTGTTAATCAAACTGAGTATTGATGTGTCTCAACATCATTTAATAATATACATGACTATGAATGCTTATATTATGAACATATAAGTATTTTTGAATTTTTGTGGTTATTGTTGGAGAGAGAATGATAATTATATAAGACCCTACAACACGTTATGCATGATGCTTATTGGAGTAATTTTTTGGCAAATCACACATTGGATTTTTAGTTTGAAATTTGTCAGGAAGATAGAGTACATTATGCTGAACCAATGTTTACAATTTTGTGTTATTGGAATTAACCATTTGAGAGATATGGAGGTTTAAATTCTTGATGTAAATATGATCAGACTATAGTGTTTTGTTTATTTAGTATTTAGGCCCGTGACATATATTGTTACACAGCCGGCCCACTCAAACTAAGGTGTGTCACTTGAGCTAGGCGAGGTCCCTAGATGGGAGGTGTGGCATTATCTCAGTCGTTCGTTGTGATCTAATGGTGCAGACCTTGTTACTCACCTCTGAATCATGCGGGAGAAGAACTGGTCATAGTTAGGCACTCGACTCTCCATGAACCCAGTGGTGATAAAGCATACTTGTACGACCCCAACACACCATGAGGTCAGGACTTACCCAACGACCTCTCTCTGGATCTATTTTGTGCATTAGAGAGAGAGAACGACCTCTCATTCCCCACTCCTATCTCCATCTCTGTAAATAGCAATCGATGCAAAAGAGGGGATGGTGTAGTCACCTCAGAGACCCCAATGGCGACTGGGAGAGCATGCTTGATTCTACTAAGAAAAGAGAGAGGAGGTAGTGATTAGTCAAGATGTAGAGGAGGTGAACCAGGCCGCAAAGCTCCACCTTCGCCGCTTGCAGCGAGAGGGCCATGGGGTCGCATCAGGCCTTGAGACCACTAAATAGAGTAGGGGAATGAAATCAAAGAGGTATCTACATGCTCCATCTACTTCTACAATCAGGCTAAGGTGGGAGAAGGCCGACTATTCCCTTTGCCTTGCTCTCGTCATCATGGATGTAGCCAACCTGAGGACTCATGTCGCCCTCATACTTACTTCCTCAATATATGGGTGTCGACCCTCTCCAAGATGTCGAAGGAGGAGCTTGGAAGGGAGGAGACCATGGACGACTTGCCGGTAGACCGATCTAGGAAGAGGATGTGATCATCACGGCAGAGGTGAATGGGGATCTTTGATGCAGACAAGGCATCACGACGGCCAGAAGCAGGCATAGAGGGAAACACACACCCCAGGAGTTGTGATCCACTGCACCTGTGAGGCAAGCTCTAACCTCAACACCCCTTTGACCTTTGACCTTTCCTTCCATGTGCCAAAGCTCACACTAAAGGAACGATGGTGGTGCCATGGCCGCCAACCAGAGTAGGGTTTGAAGGACCACGCGGGTGACCAAGGACCTCTTAATGGTGATGGTGAATCCAATCTTGATGGGCGACAAGAAGGAACTTCCTTCAGTGGCAGATTTGTGACAGGGATCATCCAAAACACTGAGACCTTGAGTGACATCTTTTCCCTTGGCGCTCCCTTCTTGTGCGGCAACACCCTCCTCCAGAGAGGACTCGCGTGCGTGAGAAGAGAAGGGGGGAGCCAGATTAATGAGACCACTAGTTGTCCGGCTCATCCAGCCTAAGCCAGCAGTTCAAAACCCAGGCTAGCAGCTAGCGACATGTTGTTGAGGGTGATGTGGCGTGATCTGACAGAACCAAACGTAAAGATCTGTCGGCCCATCTTAATCTTAAAAGGTAATATCCCAGCTCTATTTATAAAATAGCTTAAATACTAGAAATTAGATTAAAAATAGCTCCCTTTGCCAGTAAATGCCTGAAAAATAGCCCTGGACTCAGAAAGTGCCCTCTTTCTTATGAAACCTCAAGATCAGACTTCAAAGACATATTTGTTGGTGATATTTAGTTTAATTTATAATACTCCTTTATGAGCTTCGTATAATTAGAATAATTAGCAAATGATGCAGATTAAATATGAGAAAATTAGTTATGAACCTAATATCATGTGGAAACCAAATATGCACTCTGATAAAGTTACAATTTCATAATATTAGGTTAATGCATAATTAGATACTTTAAACCTCATATTAATTCTAGAAAATAGACCAATCATGAGAAAAATATGAAATTTGGACTAGACCCCTATGATGACATCCTGATCAGTATAAAAATATCATAAAAATGTTCTAAGTCAGGAAGACCTAGACTTGGTCAAAACCCTAATTTTGGACCTAAAATACCAAGAATATGGTGTACATATATTAATGATGATTAATTTCTTTAAATCAGGTGCTGACCAGTTTATCTAGATGATCATGGATATGTGAGGAATATATGAACTCAGGTACATGGATATAATTATATGACTAGATTTGCTAGATGTTAAATATATGTACTTACTTGCTTGTATTTGAAATACATTGTTGGATGTAGATGTATGTATATTGACAATTTTTCTGCCTTGAACATTAAAGAACATAAATGAGGATAAATGAAATGTAGTTACTAGTGGTGCTCATTAAACTCCCTATTAGAGAGGGAAAGCTTTAATGTTCACTAGCACCTCCCAAGAGTACACAGTATACGGGGAGATCCCTAGAGCACAAGGTACATAGGGAAGGGCCCACCATTTATGTTTGTGCTAAGTCCACCATAGTAATGCATATTCATTCTAAATGTGGCTTATAACTTGGGATTAGCTGATTTTCCGCCTTTAAATAATGTTTCCTTTCTCTTTCTTCAATTTTGAGTATTTTATATGCAAGCATAGTATAGCTTTTTATTCCACGTACCAACTTTTGATGATGATTTTGTTTCTCGTATTTTCTAGATCCAAAGCTAGAATGGGATAAAATAATAGGATGTAAGCAAGTTCTATAGGTTGTACCTATTGTCTAAGATCCTGGTAGCATAAATGTTTAGACTTGTGTAAAAAATTTCTTTCAATATACAATTGTAAATCATGTTGTAATAATGTACATGTTGAATGTTGAGATGTGTTATGGTCTATTTTATGTTGTATGTTCATGTATGTGTATTATTCTTTCGCATTTCTCTCCAAAACAATTAGTTAACATTTTCAGGTTTGTCTTCTCGGGCCTTCTAAGTCTTATGATGGCAAGATCTGGGGACGTTACAGTTGGTATCAGAGCATGAACAATTGCTACACCTAATAATTTCTCACCGTGAATATAAAAACTAAATCTCACCTTTCACTTTAAACCCTAGGAACATAGTAAGTTGTTCTATAGGTATAAGGTTTGACCTAGCCTCTAGGTTAGAGCCTAGATCTTTGAGAACTAGGTTTAGACACGTGTGTGAAACCCTATCCATATAGAGATCGTATGTTGAAGGTTTCTGCACTGGTATACACCTTGTTCTCACCATTTCACTAGGTGACATGACACTGGACTATCTACTATATGTGGGACACTCAGTTTTTCTGATTTGGTTTTGTTTCCCAATCATCTCGTGCCTCTACAGTTTTCTCTGACGTCTTCTTTCTCGGAGGAAAACTATATAATATTTAATTTTATATATATATATATGTAAACATAAAAATGTGTCCCTCATACTGGAGTGTAGTTAGTGTGCTTGAAACCTAAGTGAAAGGTAGTGATATCAGTCTAGAAGAGAGAGCAGTCTAGATTAGATGTCTTGAGTTGTATCAATATATGTGATACATAGTGTAGATGATAGAATAATAGTTGATATAAGCATGGATGATTTATTTAAGTTCTACCTCTAATGATATAAGTTGCTTTATAAGTATTTTAGGTTGTATATGACCTTAATCCAATTTTGGAGAATCTAAGCTAAGTCTTGATGATGAATGTGCATCCTCTTTACTTACTTAAGATGAGCTAAATTAAGATAAAGTGAATATGCATGAGACTCAATCTCTATTACAAAGGAGGGCCTCCAATGTTAGGACAAGATAAGTCGTGAGCTCCAAAGAGAGTGAGACCCACAAGGAGAGGGTCATAGGACCTACCCTACAATATATGAAAAATATAAGATATGATGTGTCCTAAGATGGGTTACTCCTGAGTATATGAGTTGAGCCCCTTTTACACGATTCAATCCTAAATGTGAGTGTTCGATAAAACAAAAATGATGGGTAAGTAACTCACAATGAGAGAGTAAGTCCTTTTGATTGAGTTAGGTCCTATCTTGAGTGACATATGTTTGTGAATCTCATCATTAGCTGGAAGTGAGGTGATATATGAACTGCTAGTTCTTGGAGTAAAATTCCTTGTGCATAAGATACTCATGTATGTTGATCCCTCCTCTTCATTTTCTTAATATATGATGCTAGAAACCTCACTAGAGATGTAATGATGATGATGTATGAAAAGACACTTAGATAATCTTGACCTATTCTATATTCCCCCTACCATACAGGAAACATATACGTTTGAAATGTTGAGCTTCAAATAAAGATATATTTAGATCATAGTGAACATGATCACAAAATATATATAGTGGTTCACATTGATCCCTATGAATCTATGCTTCTTAGTGATATCTCACACAGTGGGGTAAAACCCTAATTTTACAACATGCGAGTAAGCCCTTCTCTAATGATGAAATTCTAGTATGATGTGATCATAAACTGAAACAATGGTGTTTAGTGTGTTAACTCTATTATACAATGACATGTAATCATCCTACCACCCTGCGCAATTTAGTGGGGTGAAAGATGAGACCTCACTTAATATCTTCTCAACCCATATGTATGATCAAACCCAAATACTTAGGGCAATGAGGCTTGAAATCCTAACATAATAGAATGCCATATTATGATTAAATCATGAAATGATTCTTCAATTCCTTAAAAAAAAGTTATGCTTCAACCTATATAAGGTGGGGTGGATACGCCCTAGATGATCTAGATCCTAATATGTAGACTTGGGATGTATATATAAATATGAGAATAGGTTACATAGAAGTAGTAAACTTCATAAAATTGGGCACTTTGATGTCACCTTAAACATGGCAATAGTTGAATTTCGAGGACAAAATTCCATTTAAGGTGGGGTGAATGCGATGACCCAAACTTTAGGGTTTTCGATAACTAGCATAGTATTGGAGGATCAGATATGATATGTAGATGAAAAATACCAAATTGAGGAATTGCTAAACCAATTAAGGATTCTTTCACCAAATTAGGTGTATTGAGATACAAAAGAGGACTATGATACCCAATTGAGTGATGAATGGCTTTTGTTAATCAAACTGAGTATTCATGTGTCTCAACATCCTTTAATAATATACTTGACTATGAATGCTTGTATTATGAACATATAAGTATTTTTGAAGTTTTGTGGTTATTGTTGGAGAGAGAATGATAATTATATAAGACCCTACTACACGTTATGCATGATGCTTATTGGAGTAATTTTTTTTGGTAAATCACACATTGGGTTTTTAGTTTGAAATTTGTCAGGAAGATAGATTACATTGTGAGGAACCAATGTTACAATTTTGTCTTATTGGAATGAACCGTTTGAGAGATATGGAGGTTTAAATTCTTGATGTAAATATGATCAGAATATAGTGTTTTGTTTATTTGGTATTTAGGCCTGTGACATATATTGTTACACAGCCGGCCCACTCAAACTAAGGTGCATGACTGGATCTAGGTGAGGTCCCTAGATGGGAGGTGTGGCGTCATCTCAGCCGTTCATTGTGATCTGATGGTACATACCTTGTCACTCACCTCCGAATCCTGCGGGAGAAGAACTGGTCATTGTTAGGCACTCGACTCTCCACAAACCCAGGGGTGATAATGCATACTTGTACGATCCCAATGCACCGTGAGGTCAGGACTTACCCAATGACCTCTCTTTGGATCTATTTTGTGCATTAGAGAGAGAGATCGACCTCTCATTCCCCACTCCTATCTCCATCTCTGTAAACAACAATCGATGCAAAAGAGGGGATGGCGTAGTCACCTCAGAGACCCCAATGGCGATTGGGAGAGCATGCTTGATTCTACTAAGACAAGAGAGAGGAGGTAGTGATTAGTTGAGATTTAGAGGAGGTGAACTAGGCCACGGAGCTCCACCTTCACCGCTGGAAGCAAGAGGTCCATGGGGTCGCATCAGGCCTTGACACCACCAAATCGAGCAGGGGAAAGAAATCAAAGGGCTATCCACATGATACATCTTCTTCTACAATCAGGTTATGGTGGGAGAAGGCCGACTATTCCCTTTGCCTTTCTCTCGTCATCATGGCTGTAGCCAACCTGAGGACTGATGTCGGCGTCATCCTTACTTCCTCAATATCTGGGTGTTGACCCTCTCCAAGATGTCGAAGGAGGAGCTTGGAAGGGAGGAGACCGTGGACGACTTGCCGGTAGATCGATCTTGGCGGAGGAAGTGATCATCACGACGGAGGCGACTGGAGATCTTTGATGCAGACAAGGCATCATGACGGCCACAAGTAGGCACAGAGGGAAACACACACCCAAGGAGTTGTGATCTACTGCACCAGTGAGGCAAGCTCTAACCTCAACACCCCTTTGACCTTTGACCTCTCCTTCTATGTGCCAAAGTTCACCCTGAAGTCACGGTGGTGGTGCCATGGCCGCCAACTAGAGTAGGGTTTGGAGGACCACACGGGTGACCAAGGACCTCTTCACGGTGATGGCGAATCCAATCTTGATGGGTGACGAGAAGGAACTTCCTTCAACGGCAGATTCGTGACAGGGATCATCCAAAACACTGAGACCTGGAGCAACATCTTTTCCCTCAGCGCACCCTTCCTGTGCGGCAATTCCCTACTCCAGAGAGGACCCTTGTGTGTGAGAAGAGTAGGGGGAGCCAGATGAACGAGGCCACTAGCCGTCCGGTTCATCCAGCCCGAGCCAGCGGTTCAAAACTCAAGCTAGCAGCTAGCCACATGCTGTTGTGGGTGATGTGGCGTGATCTGAAGGAACCAAACATGAAGATCTGTCGGCCAATCTTAATCTTAATAGGTAATATCCCATCCATATTTATAAAATAGCTTGAATACTAGAAATCAGATTAAAAATAGCTCCCTTTTCCAGTAAATGCCTGAAAAATAGCCCTGGACTCAGAAAATGCCCTCTTTCTTATGAAACCTCTAGATCAGACTTTAAAGACATATTTGTTGGTGATATTTAGTTTAATTTATAATTCATTTATGAGATATGTATAATTAGAATAATTAGCAAATGATGCAGATTAAATAGGAGAAAATTAGTTATGAACCTAATATCATGTGGCAACCAAATATGCACTCTTATAAAGTTACTATTTCATAATATTAGCTTAATGCATAATTATATACTTTAAACCTCATATTAATTCTAGAAAATAGACCAATCATGAGAAAATATCAAGTTTGTACCAGACCCCTATGATGCCATCCTAATCAGTATAAAAATATCATAAAGATGTTCTAAGTCTGGAAAACTTAGATTTGGCCAAAACCCTAATTTTGGACCTAAAATACTAAGAATATGGTGTACATGTATTAACGATGATTAATTTCTTTAAATCAGGTGTTGACCAGTTTATCTAGATGATCATGGATATGTGAGGAATATCTAAACTCAGGTACATGGATATAATTATATGACTAGATTTGCTAGATGTTAAATATATGTACTTACTTGCTTGTATTTGAAATACATTGTTGGATGTAGATGTATGTATATTAACAATTTTTCTGCCTTGAACATAAAAGAACATAAATGAGGATAAATGAAATGTAGTTACTAGTGGTGCTCATTAAAATCCCTATTAGAGAAGGAAAGCTTTAATGTTGACTAGAACCTCCCTAGAGTACACGGTATACTGGGAGATCCCTAGAGCACAAGGTACACAGGGAAGGTCCCACCATTTATGTTTGTGCTAAGTCCACCATAGTAATGCATATTCATTCTAAATGTAGCTTATAACTTGGGATTACCTGATTTTCTGCCTTTAAATAACATTTCCTTTCTCTTTCTTCAATTTTGAGTATTTTATATGCAAGCATAGTATAGCTTTTTATTCCACGTACCAAATTTTGATGATGATTTTGTTTCTCGTATTTTCTAGGTCCAAATCATGAATGGGATAAAAGAATAGGATGTAAGCAAGTTCTATAGGTTGTACCTATTGTCTAAGATCCTGATAGCATACATGTTTAGACTTGTGTAAAAAATTTCTTTCAATGTACAATTGTAAATCATGTTGTAATAATGTACATGTTGAATGTTGAGATGTGTTATGGTCTATGTTATGTTGTATGTTCATGTATGTGTATTATGCTTTCACATTGCTCTCTAAAACATTTAGTTAACATTTTTAGGTTTGTCTTCTCGGGCCTTCTAAGTCTTATGACGACAGAATATGGGGACGTTACAGTTGGTATCTGAGCATGAAAAATAGCTATACCTAACAATTCCTCACCGTGAATATAAAAACTAAATCTCACCTTTCACTTTAAACCCTAGAAACATAGTAAGTTGTTCTATAGGTATAAGGTTTGACCTAGCCTCTAGGTTAGAACCTAGATCTTTGAGAGCTAGGTTTAGACAAGTGTGTGAAACCCTATCCATATAGAGCTCGTATGTTTAAGGTTTCTACACTGGTATACACCTTGTTCTCACCATTTCACTAAGTGAAATGACACTGGACTATCTACTATATGTGGGACACTCAGTTTTGCTGATTTGGTTTTGTTTCCCAGTCATCTCGAGCATCGATAGTTTTCTCTGACGTCTTCTTTCTCAGAGGAAAACTATATAATATTTTATTATATATATATATGTAAATATAAAAATAGAGAGTAGTTAGTGTGCTTGAAACCTAAGTGAAAGGTAGTGACATTAGTCTAGAAGAGAGAGTAGTCTAGATTAGATGTCTTGAGTTGTATCAATATATGTGATACATAGTGTAGATGATAGAATAATAGTTGATATAAGCATGGAATGACGTTTCCTTTCTCTTTATTCAATTTTGAGTATTTTATATACCAGCATAGTATAGCTTTTAATTCCACGTACCAACTTTTGTTGATGATTTTGTTTCTCGTATTTCCTAGGTCTAAAGCTAGAATGGGATAAAAGAATAGGATGTGAGCAAGTTGTATAGGTTGTACCTATTGTCTAAGATCCTGCTAGCATACATGTTTGGACTTGTGTAAAAATTCTCTTTCAATATACAATTGTAAATCATGTTGTAATAATGTACATGTTGAATGTTGAGATGTGTTATGGTCTATGTTATGTTGTATGTTCATGTATGTGTATTATGCTTCCACATATCTCTTTGAAATAATTAGATAACATTTTCGGATTTTGTCTTCTCATCTCCATGGAGTTTTGAGAAGGTGAAAATCTGGGGACGTTGCAGTCTCCTTCTAACAAAAAAAAATTGGTCCGATTTTGACACTGTTTGAGCACATTATGCAATTTTATGCACATTTTGGACTTTTCTGCAATTTACCTAATAGACCTATTTTATTTGTCATTTATCACTTTCATTATGTTCCTTGGATATTTTATAATCATTTTGGAGCTTGTTGAGCCATGGGAACCTATTTAAACCGTGGTTTGAAGGTGTTTTTTCCAAGGGTATTTTAGGGTTTACCCCTTCATGGATGAGCTACCTTTAATAGCTATCAACTAATGAATTATTTGTTTTGCTTGGAAATTCATGAAATGAGGGACAAGCATGTCTCTATGGATGGGGGAGCTTCTTCAGTGTGTTCTTGTATATTCTTAATAGTTTAGGGCCATGGAAACTTGGAAAGATACTACAACTTCAAGCTTTTCTTTTTCTTTATCTTAAAGTTTCATATACTTATCCCTAAGAGCTAAAACAAGCAATTTTCTCTCCACCAATTCTGTCCTGCAATGAACCTCAATCTCCCTCTGTGATTCTACAAATTTCCTATCCAAGGAAGAAGAAAGAGGGGATCTTCTTGGAAAAAGATTCTAGGGTTGCAATTGACTTCCTTTTTGGGTTTTAAAAGCTTCCTTCTAGTGATGTTGACCTAAAAGAGTAAGAAACCCCTTCTTTCTTGCATTTATTTCTTTGTTATCCTTCCTCTTACCATTCTCTAGGTTTGAACCTTGCCATTCCATTGTAGAAATTGCTCTAAAGCTCTAAAACCCTACCTCTCTTGCTCCTTATGCTTAGGGATTGCTCATTTGATGAAGAAAGGTGCTAGATGGACAAGTTCACAGCTTATACTTGAATTTTCTACCCTAGATGCTCGAGTTTTCTTCAGTTTGGGATTTGATCTTCTCACTAGAGGAAAATTTTATAACTTGTTCCACGTTTATTGCTTACCATAAGCTTTCTAGATCATGTTCTTGCATGAAAATGATGATCCATGCAATAAAAAGCTATGCTTGACTTGGATTTTGATTTTTATAATATTCCCTATTCTTATTTGTGTTCTAGATGAACCTATGATCATTTGTACGTTATTCCTAAGGTATAATATGATTTGGATCAGGTTTGTTTGACAACCTATGGTGCTAAGAACCTTTCAACCAATTGTCTTACCTTTTAAACATCTAATGGTTCTGGGTGACATTGTGGTATGGTGATATGGGTTGAATGATGATGGAACAAATGCAGGGTTAACTTTAATAAGATGGTCTTACCTATTCAACCATATGAATAAAAGGGATGATAACCATATTGTGTTGATATGTAACACTAATGAGGTGTAGCTTATTATACCTAGTTTTAATATAACTAAATTATGGTAATTGGGTATGAATAGTCCTCAAATGATTAATACAATCATGGAGTACTATCTTATTGTTGTTGAAACCCTAGTATGGCATAACCAGATGGTTGCAACTTGATTTATGTGTGGGTTCATACTTGAGAATAGTATGAAATGTGATGGTGATGCTTCACCTTATGCATCCATGATCTATTGGGGATATCATGAGTTAGGGTTTGGGTATAAGTGTTGATTAGTAACATTAATATAATTTATCTTATTGAACCTAACTCTAAAGAAAATAGATAAAGATGAGAATTCATGTTTAATAGTCTTATATGATGGAATGATGGTGGAATAACCTCCGTAAAATGGTCATACCCTTAATATCTTAATTGATGGTAATCATAGCCACATGGTTGATACTTTCTTGTGCTAAACATGTGCATTATGGATATGATGAGGGTTAATCATATCTTGATTCCTTGCATGTTTATGTAATAAAGTAATGTTCTTAATGTTAATATAACCCTACTATGATTGTTTATGAATGTCTCCTAGCTCATTAATGCAATATTGTGCTGATCAAATGTATTATATGTAAGTGATGTTGTTGTGCCTGGTTATAAGGCAAGAAAAGTTAATGATGATCTTACAGGGAATAATATGATGGTCTTAATGACTTTTGGGCATGGTTGAGCCCTGAATGGGGTGTAATCCTCTTGTTTTGTTAAGGGTTGATACCCTGTGATGTTGTGAAAAGGATTTATATCATGTGATAGTATGATGTTCCTAATGACCTTTGGGCATGGTTGAGCCCTGAATGAGGTGCAATCATATTGTGTTGATAAGGGTTGAGACAATGTAATATTGTGAAAAGAAATTATATATTATGATAGTATGATGACTAGTGTGGTCTCATGAATGGAAAGTGAATAGTACCATGTGATGATGAGATGAGAAATTATGTTCCACACATTTTATATCTTTTAAAAGTGGTGATATTTATATGCTTGCTAGAAGTGAATTAGGGTTTGTATGTCCACTTGTTTGATGCATCCTTAATTCACCCAGTTAGCATAACTAATCAAGTTCAACTCTAATCATGTAGTTCCATGTGTTGTAGATCCATCTGCAGTGTCAAAACTTGCTGGAGGGTGAAATTAGTATTCTTATGGGAAACTCATAGCACATATTGTTGAGTATGTAGGGGTCGCAAGTTGAGGATATATTCTTATCATCCACAATGCAGGTTGTGGAGGATGGCTATGGTCATGCCTCGTACAACTGATGTGATTGAGGACAACTATGGTTGTACCTCATATTAGAGGGTTTTGTATACCCTAGTTTCTTGTGTCGTGACCTGTACCAAGGGCAAACTAGTGGTTAGCAACTTGACTATATGTCACTGTGGTAGTAGCTTTGACTAATATGTGACTGCCTTTTACTCATACTGACTGATGGGAAGAGATCTTAGGATACCGACACTCCTAGATCTTGTATGGAACTGAATAGCTTGTGATGTCCCCAGATTTTCTAAAACTTAATCTGATGTGTGACGTCCAAATTGTAACCTCACCTCAGTGAGAATATCAATTTAAACACCACACACTAGGCCAAGAAGAAGAAAATCAAGGGGGGTGAGAAGGAAACAATTAGTAGCACATGTGCATGAATAATAAGAAAACCATACAACACATGTTCACCCTTCAACATATAATTACAAAGTGAATTGTTATAACATTTGATATTACATATTGAATAGAAAACTTATACATATGCATGTACTACCACTAAACTATAGGATCTTAAGACAACAGGTCCACCTGTACATCCACTCACTATACAACTCTCAGCTATCTTAGTTCTTTAAGAGAATATGTCCTCAACCTAAAAAAAAGATTACATGTGGTACACGTCAACACAATATTCAAGAATATCATACTGATTTCCACAACCTAAACAAGGCTATCTTCAAAAAGATACATAGGCGTAATCAATATAATACTCTTGAATATTCTGATGACATGTATTGCATGTAATCTTTTGTTTAGGTTGAGGACATATGCTCTTGAAGAACCAAGATAGTTGAGAGTTGTATAGCGAGCTGATCTACATGTGGACTTGTTGTCTTAAGATCCTGTAGTTTAGTGGTAGTACATGTATATGTATAAGTTTGCTATTCAATATATAATATCAAATGTAGTAACAATTCACTTTCTAATCATATGTTGAATGGTAAACATGTGTTGTATGGTTTTATTATTGTTCATGTGCATGTGATGTTGATTGTTTCCTTCTGACTAACTTGATTTTCTTCTTCTTAGCCTAGTGTGTGGTGTTTAAATTGAGATTCTCACTGATGTGATGTTTCAATTTGGACGTCACACATCAGATCAAGTTTTAGAAAATCTGGGGACATCACAGGTGGTATCAAAGCATGAACAATAGCAAAGCCTAGAATTTTCTCATTATGCAATTCAAAACTAAAAAACCTTGAACTTAATAATCTTTAGGGTTCGATTAGTCATCTTTTAAAGACTAGATCTCACCTAGTCTCTAGGTTAGCATCTAGATGTCTGAGAACTAGGTCAAGACTGGTGCTTTTTGTATAACAAGTCCTAAGATGTCGTACTTTGCTTATAGTTCAGCGGTATGGGACGTTGCATTATTTGGAAATGACGTATATCAAGAGAAGAGAAATCCTAGGCATATGGCACTCCTTGTCTAGGGTATCTACACCAGTCTACACCATGTTCTCACCCATTTAACTAGTTTTCATGACACTGTACTCTCTACTATGTGTGGGACACTCATTTTTGGATTTGGTTTTTGATTCCAATCGAATCGAACCTCAATAGTTTTCTCTGACTCTTGTTTTATCTGGAACTCTAGTTCAATTTTTGGAACTTGAGTTTCTCACTTCTATGTAATTAGTTTGTGTTGTAAGTGTAAATATGAAGATCATTAAAAATATTATGAATATTTACTATGTAATAAAAATAAGGATGGCGAAGACAAAAAGAAAGAATTTTATGTATAAAAATTATAATATTCTTAAATCATCCTAACATCATCATGTGGTTATGATGCATATTTTTTCTTTAAAAAATAATATATTATTGAATAATAATAATCTTAATAAAAATATTATGATTAAAATCACATCACAATATTTTTATTTTACTTTATATGTACAAGGCATTGTAATAATTTTCTCATTTCATGTTCTGGTATATAATATTTTGTCATACTATGTTGTGATTTTAGCAATAAACTATATCTACATGTTAATATTTTTAATCAAAAATATCTTACATGCGTCACTTATGACGAATGATCAATATAATTATATAAGAAATGTTGTTAGTTGTTTCGGAACTCATTTTCCACTCTTTTAAAGAGGGAACTTAGGAACTGGGTTTTGTATGTATATTTGTAACTCTTTGGTAGTTGTGGAAGTCAAGTTCGTACACTTACTTTAAATCATTCATGAAAAACAACTTAAGGAACTCTAGTTTAGAAGTTTTTCGGGCCACTTACTACAAACCAATCGGAGTCTAACAGAAAATAATTGACAAGTGCATGCTACAATACCACAATCCAAAATTATGCATAAGCAGGAGCCATGAACCAAACACCTAATGTTTAGATCTCAACATTTATACGGACCTAAAAAGATTATGCTTATCATTAATTGTATGTATGATATATGATTGTGATTATTAAAAGGCATTCACGATACATGATCCATTAAGACCGAATTCCAATATGTATCACATATATAGTTGTACTAGTAAGTGCACGTGCTTTGCACGTGACTATTATATACATTCAGAATAATTACTAAGAAATAATATTTATAAGACAGTTATTATAGTAGCATTATACAATTGTATGCAACTACATAATCTGTCAAAGAAAAATAGTTTATCTTTTAGTTTTAATTTTTCTTCTTGAAATTTATAACAAATAAATAAAGTTTAGCTTTTAGTTTTAATTTTTCTTCTTGAAGTTTATAAAAAATAAATAAAATTGCTTACAAATAATTTCACTATTCATAAATAAAATACTTTGAATATAGTTCATTCTCATAATTTTATATTTTTATTTTTATATCTTCTATAAAAATAAATGTACGTAGAAATCGAATAATTACAAGGCGGCACATTAATTTTCTTATTATTGATTGGTTATTGTATAATTTTGGTCTTAGTGTAGGTGAATCTTTATTTTAATGCATACATGTATCACAGTATTAAATATTTCAAACTTCTATAATTTTATAAAAAAATATGCCATCTTTAACAATTTTTTCTTACTGCATGCATGTCTAGTTCGAGTTATCAGGCTTGTGGTTTGACAACTACGATCATGTGCATCAACAACTTTTTTAAGAATATAATATAAACTACATTTATATATTATCTTAATATGGATATATAAAATTTGAACACATAGTTAGTTTGAATATACCATGAAGGACATCATATTTTACCCCGTTGTGCAATAGGCTCCAATAGAAACATTAATCAACTTCAATTATTCCTTACTAATGTAAGTTTTCCTTCTAAGCTCCATTGTCATCCTTAATACATGAATACTATTGTGAGATAAAATCATATTAGTTAAAAGAAAATAAATAAGAAAAAAATCACTACAGACTACCATCCTTAGACATCTTACCTAAATTCAATATTATTATTCAATATTCACCAGAGGATGACGCTTCTATCCACCAACAAACTATTTTATGTAATTATAACATAAAAAGTATTAAAAATGAGAAGTTTCAAATAACCAATTCATGGTGACTATGAAAGATGTTGGTGTACAACTCCTATGTTTAAAAATTAAATTAGATTGAATACAGAGTGTAGATAAAATATGTCTATTTTATCATTGTTGGATATCAAATTACAAAACAATTTATTTTATTTTTCTAAATTTGAGAACTTAAATTAAATAATTTACTCTCTATCCATGAAAAAGTAACATTACTATATGCACTCCTAATGGAACTTTGAAATTGTCACTATGTTGAAAATAGCTATGATGTCAAACTAAAAAGATAATCAAAGCATAGGGGTATAAATTGGCATTAAAATTTGCTTTTCCACCTATTGTTGGAATTCTACCTTAAAAAAATTAATTCATTAGTTTTCATAGAAAAATTATTATGTTTTAAGAGTCATTGTTCAATTCATAAGAACATGATGTATGATTCAAATATATGTTTCACCTTATAAATATAACAAACTTTTGGATGTCAAACAAATATTGTGTCACTTCACTATTATAATGCATAGGTGGAATTGTGTACTTGACTGTGTAACGTTGATTTCTTCTGCTTTTAAACAATATGCTACATACTACTATTTCTATACTACTATTTCTATACTACTATAGGTGGAATTGTGTCACTTGACTATTATAAAAAACACTATGTTACATACTACTATTTCTATATTACAATAAGTAGTATTCCCCATTTAATCTAACAAATATATAAGAAACATATAGGAAATATTCAAACTAATATTCTTAATTTCAAGTAAGTATTCATAATGCAAATGACTATGTAATTTCTTAGTGTTACTGATAAGATATATTATGTGGTGGGAATCATTGTTTTTAAAATGTACTTAAAAACAATACCACAATAAAAATAGGACTCATTTTATCAAAATAACATTATACCAAAAATTTCATATGACTTTCATAACATGTTATTAAAATTTAAAGTTCATATAAACAATATAAAATTGCTCTATAGAATTTTTAGTTGACTTCATGTAGATGTACTTAGTCTAAACAAAATAACAAAAGACTCTAGAATCAACTAAACTAATTATTAGAGCTAATATATAATAACATATATGTAATTTCTTTAGAGATACTAATTCATATAGAAATTATAAAACTACTTGTTTGAGTTTCTTGTCTTTGACTTTGACTCAAAAATAGAATGTAAAGAATATATGTATTCTATATGAAATAAAAGTCAGCCTTAATCTAAGATGTTAAAAAATCTCAATTTAGTGATAACAAAAATTTGATATCAATTCTTTCAAAATTGTGTAGCTATGTCCTATGTTCCTTAAAATCATAAATTGCTAACTTTATGGTTCTTATTCATATAAAACATCATAGAAATATAGTTTTTTCATTTAAAATGGTTTAACCAACATAAAAGTTATAAAACCAGATCATGAGAGTTTTTATTTTATATTTTGATAATTATGAAGTAAAAAGAAAAACAATCGATTTTATGAAACCAGGTGGGTTAAAGATCATAACAACATTTTTGTGACAATTGTGGATTTGATAAAAATAATAACAAAGGAGTGAATATTCATTATAATTTTTTTAACAAATTAAAGGTACATGAATTATGTTTTATGGAAAAATTAAGATAATTTTACTGTAAATATTTGTAGACATTATTGTATATCAGAACAACATGGAGAAATACCACAATCTTATAATTCTCTTGCAATTTTTCTTGATGAATGTTATGTAACACCTTCAAGCATTATAGGTCTATTGTTCAATATTCTATATGTTTTATAAAATAAGAGTACACTATATACACGTACAAGATTCAATAAAACTACCTTACACACTACTGTTTCTAATTTTATAATAAGTAGTGTTCCCCACGTCATCTTTATATTAAACATGAAGCATATATGAAATACCCAAAATAATGTTCTTAATTTCAAGTAAGTCTTCATAAAATGCAAATGGTCATGTAGTTTTTTAATGCTATGGATGACATATATTATGTTGTAGGATTGTTATGTGTAAAATGTACTTTAATTTATTATCTTAAAAAATATGACATATACTATCAATATAACTTTATACTAAAAATTGCATATGACTTTAATAGCATGTTGTATAAATTTAAAATCCATAAAAAAAAATAATTGCTTTTGTATAATGTCAAGTTGACTTGATGTAGGTGTACTCAGTCTAAACAAAAATAACAGAAACTAATATCTCTGGAATCAACTAAACCAATTATCTGATTTAATATTTATATAACATATATGTAATTTCTTTAAAAGTACTAATTCATATAATAATTATAATAATATTTATTTGAGTTTTGTGTCTATTATTTAAAATAGAATGTGTAGTATACATATATATCATATGAAATAAAAGTAACCCTTAAACTAAGATATTAAAAAATGTCCATTTGAGTGATAACACAAATTTGATGTCTATTATTTCAAAATTATATAACTATGTCTTATGTTCTTGAAAATCATAAAATGATAATTTTTAGATTCTTATACCTATAAAATGTCATAAAATATAATTTTTCATTCAAAAGGATTTAACTATTTTAAAAATTATGAAACTGGCTCACACAGGGAGTTTTAATTTCATATTTTGATAGATTATGAAGTGTAAAGGAAAACAATATTTTTTGTGAAACTAAGTAGGGTTAAACATCGCAACAACATTTTTCACTAACACCTTTGATTAAAACAATAACAAGCATGTAAGTGTTCAATGTAAAACTATATAATAAATTAAAAGTACATGATTTGTGTTGTATGGACAAATTAAGATGATTTTAATATATATGTTTGTAAACTTTATCGTGTATTAAAACAACATGGACAAAGACTGCATGCCTATAACTTTTTTTCCAACTTTACTTGATCAATATTATGTAAAAGCTTCATCCAATATTAAATTATGGTTCAATATTCTATAAGATTTAAGAAATAAGGAACATTTTTTATTCAAAAAAGAAAATTATGGGATACATAATATTATTTTATGAATATATTATTGCAATTTATATTTTTTTTTGGTCATATTTCAGTGATTGACCATTAATATTTTATGATATATTTCGAAAAGTATCTAAGAAATTTGAGATTACATAATTGATTATTTGTATTATAACCATGTAGGACATTCTGTGTCATATCATTGACGATGATGACTATGTAGGATATTCCTAATCAAAGATCTAGTTTTGGCAATATGAAATTTTTTAAGCAATGAATAATGATATATCTTCGAATAGTGGAACAATACATACTTGGAGGAAGCTAGATTATTTAAGTAGGTACAATAAAAAATAAATATTCAATGTTCTTTTTTTAATGCTACCTTTAAAGCTTCAAATATGACCTTGATTAAATCATAATCACTAATATATTGTCTTGGCAATGGTAAAATGTGTCCAAGCTTTGACATGAGATAAAATTACCCTTAAACCACATTGGATACATTTTGTCTCTACATATTTTACTAAGACAATACATATGTATTATACTCAAAATTCAATTTATCGAAGAATATTCTGAAATTATAAAAGTAATGGATAGAGAATATTTTGTGACATAAGTCTTTATGTTCAAACCATTATGCTATGAACCTACTTGAGATTTAATAAGCTCAAAGAGTTTAATCCCTTTGGTCATTGAAAAATTATGGAGAGTCACACCAACACTGATGAACCATTGCATCTATAAAATACAAATATTTCTTCAACACACTTGAGATAAAGTCCAAATTAAGGAGTATCATTCATGTATCGCAGATGGTTCTCCATATATTGTCTTGTTTACTTTTATTAAAAAAGCACATATCTTTGTTTAATATTTTATGCACATATTGCATTTTAGTACCAAAAGAAATACAATATGCAGTACAAATTATGATTATATGTTCTTCCACCAAGACTTGTAGCCTAAGTTCTAGCATTCAAATAGATTAAAATAGCTCAAAATATGATATCGCTCTCATGGTTTCCCATCATATCCTAACCATCTCAACCTTTCACTATGTAGAAAGTAGTACAATCATGCACACCTACAACGAGGTATACTGCTAACATCAACTAAACATCATGGGGATAAAAATAGGGACTAACGATGTGCTTTTTATAATATTATGTCCAATATGTACAATAATATGACGACCATGCACATTTTTCATAAATCAGTTAACTATCTTCTCTTATCATCTCTAAGTTTACCTTTTATGATAACATGATATGAGGACTAACAAGAGGCAATAAGAATATCTAATAGTATAAAACTCATAAATAGATTTAATATCTAAACTCTAATGTCCAACTTACCATTTGTAACTATGGATTATTGGATGTTAATTAAAAATCATTCATAATTTAGATAGGATGGAAACATGGAAAATGACTAATAGAAGATAATGTATCTAATTCTAGAAACATAATGTTATATAACACAATAAATGTATGAATATTAACAAACTTTCATCGTATAGAAATTAATCAAAGTTTTAAAGATACAACTGCTGTAACTAACCCAACAAGATAACTTAGGACTGATAAAAGCTAAATATAAGACTGACATGTCTATTTTTAAATCTCTAAAATTGTATCATTCATATTTGACATAAATTGTGAGTAAATATTCTGTGGATATAAGTGTTACAACCCATTCCTAGCTTTTTTGGTAATCCAAGAGATTTAAGATAATATTAATGTTTATCATGTTTTGTTAGTAATATTCTATCTTATGCTTTATATTAATCGTAGTGACCTTAAATACTTGTTTGGGAAACTCATAATCATGACTTAAGCATACTATAGAGATCCGAGTTGGAGTTAATATGGCATTAACCCATACATGTATGCAAGAAGAGAGTTAATGACATTGGAGGAAATAATTAATAAATGATTTTTATTTGAGAATATTATAAAATATTTTTGTAGAATTGTATATAATTCAATTATAAATCCAAAAAAAAGAATGAACCAATTCAGAGTTGAAATGAGTGAGTTATGCTATTTTTAGTAAACATATACTAAGCACCATAACGGACGCAGTGTCGACACCGCGACCTGCGACGCTGTGTCGACTATGACCCCTGATGCTGCGTCGACACCACGACTGTGGTCTACACTGCGGCCCATGATGCTGCATCGACACTGCGACTGCGACCGACGCCGCCAAGAACAGACAATCGTAAAATGATCATATCTCGAGCAATGCTTATCTGTTTTCAAATAAACAAAGTTCCTTAGAACCACGATTCGATCCTCTATCATCCTAGACATCTTGATCTAAGAGCGGGAGACCTAGAGAGCAATTTCTGGGGTGATGTTTGGGGAATAATGTGAAAAACGACGGAAATCTAAAAGGGTTTCTATAGATTCGAGTTGGTAAGTAGTTTTATCCGTCAATTCTTCTTCCTCCTCAATTTCCTTTGCTCAAAATCTCAGGTCCAATGATTTTGAGGTTGGCTTGACCTCTGACCTTCATCTTGTACCTCCAATAGACCCCATTTAGGGCTTTAATGAAGAAGAAATCATAGATTTTGCTAGATATTTGATATAGATTTGAGATCTTCAGAGATGGGCTAGGTTTTAAGGGTGTTTTCACACCTTAGGGTGAGTGGATACTTCTTTTAAATAGTAGATTGCACAAAAATGAGTTGAATCATCAAAAATCTTCAATTGCTTGGTATGCAAGTACAAGCACTAAGTTGCCTTTTTGATCTAGCTTTTGCAAGTTATACGATATGAATTATTTCACTGTTATGATAAATTTCAGATTATGAAATCACATTACATATGATTGAAATCTATCTAAATGAGAATTCTTAAAGCAATTATAGAGGTTACATGAATACACTAAAATTTAGGGCTTTCGGCTATGACTAAAATTGTTGTATAATATAATAAAGAAGTTTTCCTAGTGGAATCTCTTTAGATATGAATGATTTTTTATTTGTGTGCTTATTAGATATATGTCAGATTAGATCGTGGATTTCATTGGATGATAATAATGTTTTCTTGATATATTAGTATGGAGGATGGAAATCCTAGTTCAGTTCATTACAGGGTTTCATATATATATATATATATATATATATATATATATATATATATATATATATATATATATATATATATATATATTTGATTATATGTGAACTATTGATAGAAATTCTTATTGAATGTTGTTATGATGTATTCAATCCTTATGCGAGTTATGTGATAAGTGAATGAGGTAAGTGAAACCGTAATGAGAGGATGTTCAGTGAAACAAGTATTGTGATATCAATGCTTCCCAATTTGAGATGTGGTGATGCTTAACAGTTCAGTTGTGGTAAAAGTTATCAAATGGTTTATGAAATGAACGTTTATAAAGTTGAACAAAGATATGTTCATGTGATGATTGAATTGTGAATTTAAAGAGTGAATTAGACATGTAGATGCCATGAACACTGTAGAATCCTCACAGGATGAGACATGCGTTGTGAGGAGGGAATGGTTTCTCGACTGGAGATAGTATAGATTGAGTTAAGCCGAAGCGCACCAATAGGGTGCGAGGGTTTTAACCAGTAGGGTAGACTCCTTACAATTGTATTGTAGCCAACACCAACTGGGGATGCCAGTGTTACCTATATTACTTGTCAAGTGATCAGTGGTCAGTAGGTCCACTGATGCACAATAAGCCTAAGGGCTTTGACTCACCGCCTGAGTACCCAGGTTGAGAGGTTGAGTATGAGATATCCAACCGCTCTTATTCGATGCCGAGAGGCAGACATGTCGAGGCCCGCTGCAGACGGGGTCTTACTCAAGAGATAGGCTTAGGAACCCAGGCATGCTTCTAGGCCTTATACAATGAGATCATAGCTTGTTGTGATTTTTTCACATGTTGTGGTACACTTGTTGTGGGTTCAGGGCATAATAAGATGAATGAGAGGTTAAACAAGTGTGTGCAGTTATTCAATTATCCTTTGTATATTTCTGAGTTATTTGTTCTTTTTTAGATTAATCAAGCATGTTCATATATTGATTTACTCTTGTTGATATCTAGAGTAGCCTTCCATATTTATGTTTGTCAATGATTAGACTCTTTAAAGCTTATTGTTATTATAATTGATATCAGTTGCTCCAAATAATATTTGTAATTATATCTGTGTTTTAGACTGTTTCTTTGAATTACTCATTCACTTTGCGAGTAGGCTCACCCCTCCACTCACAATTTTTTTAGGGAAACCACATGGACTTGAAGAAGGTCAAAGCATCAGAGAAGATCTTCCACATGAGTTAAGTATGAGATGAGTTAAGTTTAGTCGGTCCCTGCCACTCTAGGTCCTTTTATAGATGTGAGAGAGCTGTAAATAATGTTTTGAATCTTTGTTTCCTTGATAAGAGAGAATGTCTCAGATTATCATGTCATATGTACATGGAAGTGTGAGAACATAATGAATGTATGGATGTGTATAACTAATGTTGAGATCATATTAGAGTAATCAAAATTTAATTCTCTTGTACAGTTTGAATATGCAATTGAATGCGATAAAACAAAGTGTTTGAAATAGAAGAAAAAAAAGTTGAGGGTGAACTTTGTATTAAGTAAAATCCTCAAACTCATGCCCTAATCTCATGATTAGTGGTAATCGTGGGATGCAGGTGTGACATCTTTTGGTATCAGAGCTTAGGCTGAGTCGTCAGGGACCATTAGGATAGAAAGTTAGTGTTATTAGTGTGGCATATAGAAAGTGATTTGTCTACAGCTTTGCAAGCTCTGAGTATTTAGATACCCAGCCCGATATGTGAATACTTAGGTTGACCAGTATCAAGCTACTCTGTCTATTCTTCTTTGGATGCCCTGGCCAGGCATGCTGTAACATCCCAGGATTTGAGGCCTCAGACAACATGATCTTAAAAGGAATGATTGGATAACCCATATCACCAAGGTGCACCTCCTTTTCTGAGAGCCCATCTCTAAGAACTCTATAGTTAAGTGTGCTCAGCTTGGAGTAGTACTGGGATGGGTGACCTGTAGGGAAGTTGATCCTGGCTTGCATGTGAGTGAGGACAAAGAGCACAGTTAAGGCTAGTGGTGGTCTGTGGGGACAATCGTCATTCCTGAAACTCAACTAGAGCCTTGGGTAGTGGGCCCAGACAATACATTTGGTATCAGAGTGATGGGTTCCTCATTTTATCTATAATAATTATTAAATTTTACAAACTCCATAGAACCCAAGGGAGTTATTAGAGGATTTTCTAAAAGATACAGGTGTCTAGAAAAGGATCACGTCTGGGGGCTGCCAAGATTTTCATCCGCATCGCTAGTCGAAATACGAGGACTCCCAGATTAGTGTGACTGCCTAGCCAAAGTCTCAGAATTTGACTCAAAATAAGATACCTTTAGGACTCTGTCATCTTGTTCATCCCTTCTCAACTCAAATGTTGTTAAGGACCTTAAGGATTAGGGTTTTCTCTATTTTCCTCACCCTCTCGAGGTATGGGTAAGGTTGATAAGGTTTAAGGAATCCTCCACCAAATTAATGAAAAGCATGTAAATAAGATGTCATGGTCATAAGCTTAATAGATTAAGCGTAAACTAAAGAATAGATACATGCTTAGGTCATATGACATGAGTTGTCATTACCCTTAGGAGAGACATGAGGCTAAACCTTCTTGTCAGGAGGATGAGTAGAGAGAGTTAGTCTTAGAGGTAGAGACCTCCATTAAAAGTAGAGACCTGGCACATCCTCTGCGGATGATGCTAACCCTAACCTTAAGTGGTGGGATGACATGATGAGTTAGAGGTCATGGTAGACTGGGTGTTTGGATGGACATGCCTTTGGATGCCATATGAGCCATGAGAAGTTGGATGACCTAATGTCTATGGCGACCCAACTCTGGGAAGGGTCATGCATGTTAGAGTGAAGGATAGCTACTTCAATGATGAGGTTATTGAAGAACCTATGGAAACCCCATGAGCTCATATGAGCTTGGCATAGTATGCACCCAGAATATGTCAGGAGTGCGGGAAGTAGGTTGAAACCCTGGCTAAGAGAATATGATGGATGACTTATGAGATAAGCATAAAGGGCTTTGGATAACCTTGGGCAAACACAGGCTTGAACATAGGCTTCACCTATGTCAGGGTATGTTTAGGATCCTGATCCTTCATGGAGAGAGAACCTCTAATATTAAGGTTGTTTGTTGGCTTAGCTCGAGAGACAGAGAGAGAGAGCAGGACCCATGCAAGAAGGTTGGAAGCCTAAAACCCCGAGATATGAGGAATAGTGGGGAGTTGAGGATGATGCAACCTAAGTGGATGATAGTGGTTGCGTCGTGCATGATCCCTGGAGGATGATGATATCTTGGTTGCCTTTAGAGGAATCAAACCCTAGAGAGAGGATGATGCTCCTAGTACCTATGTGCCTATCGTATAGGTGTTTACCTTCTGAGATAGGAAGAAGAGTTCCTTAAACTTGGAGAGGTTTAGTAACAAGTTGTGAGGCCTTGTACCTTGTTGGTTGTCCTTGAGGAGGACTCAACCCTGAAGTGTTGTGCAAGTAGAAGGATCATGGAGTGCATGACATACCTTGGACATGCTTGATTCATGGTTAAGAGATTGAGCATGCAGTTGGACACCCAAAGGTGAACCTAGGGTTCCTAGGCCTAAGAAGGGAAGAGGTGTACCGGATTCTCAGGAAGAGATTCAAGTTTCTATAGATTCGAGCATGGTGCTCCTCATGTTTAGAGGAAAGGGTAATCTGTTGAGTTTAAGGTATGTTTGATAAACCCCTCCCAGCTAAGTTGATGACATGGTAAGGTATGATCTTGATCCCATGTTGAGGAATGAGAACAAGTGTGACCTAGCATGGTTTAGTAGGGTGGTCTGCTTGTGCCTTAGTAGCTAGCTAGGGTTAAATATGCTCATGTGGATGTAAACCCTAGACATAAGGAAGGTTGTGACCTTTGTTGTTAAGGTGAAGTTTCCTCCAATCCTGGGAGAGGGACCCTTTTATAGGGTGTATACCAGTTTTTTGAACTTAAAGAGGTCTCATAGGATCTTGAGAAGCTAAGTGAAAAGTGCATGGCATGAGAATGAACCTGTAGACCCATAGATAACCATCTCTAAGTGCATGAAGATGTGTTACCATTGAGGTAACTAGTATGGGGCCTGACCAAGGTAGACATGTCACCATGACTCCTGTGAAAGGATGAAAGACAACCCAAGAATGCAGAGAGAAATGATGAAGGCTTGGGTAAGGTTCTATGTTGGACATGTACTATAATGGAATCCGAAGTCTATCCTAGGGTCAGGTGGGGATGAGATCGATGAAAGTGGGAGTTGCCTAATTCCCTAGTTGCACATGACCATAGGGTCAGGAGGTAACAACTATCATTGTCTGAGGGCCATGGTTTAGGAGATTGATCACCTTCATGATCTCATGGGACCCAAAGCGCAGATGAGTAGGGCACTCTCTGGATGCATAAGGGAAGAGAGATGACCGCAAAAGTGTCGGAACCCTATAGACCTAGAGGAGATGACCAAGGGATATGTGTAAACCCCAGTAAGTTCGAGACCAGGGCCATGGTTTATGAGATTGATCACCTTCATGATTTCATGGGACACAAAGGGCAGATGAGTAGGGCACTCTCTGGATGCATAAGGGAAGAGGGATGACCGCAAAAGTGTCGGAACCCTATAGTCCTAGAGGAGATGACCAAGGGATATATGTAAACCCCAGTAAGTTTGAGACCAATTTTCCATTGAGATAACTTGATATCGAAATGAATGTGATGTAGAGACATGTGTTGCACATTTCAACGTAGACTTGAAGGTGTACTGGCAAGTTGGGATGTACCATATCTACTCTTGGAATAGGATGAACTCTGTATCTGGACTACAGGCAAATGCTTATTTCCTCTTGTTATGGGAGTGAGAGATAGGATCGTACGCATGGCATACACCAAGGATAAAAGATGATGTGGGTTGGAACGTTGGTACAAGGTATGAGGATAGAGAAGATAACATACCCTGGTAGAGTGAACAATATATGTATGGTTTACAAACGATAAGAGAAGTAAGGTAGTCTTCTTATAAGGATGTTCTTAGCATGAGCTATGTGGAATTTTCAAATTATACAAGGTTGAGTTCGAAAACCAAGAAAATAAGCTCAGAGTTTTCTTGATAAAAATAGACTTAGAGTTTGAGCTGAGATGATAAGTAAAATACATGGAGGTGTATGTCTTCAACATTACCTAATACCTAAGGGTGTGAAGTGGTAATGGATGCTATAGTTGATATATAGCTGCCTAGTTTGGCTAGAGGAAAGAAGAGATTGTTAGGCTAAACCTAAGATTGATAAAGAAGATATGTTTGGCTAACACTTAGATGCAACAAGATCTGTTGAACGAGTTAGTGGTTGTTTGGTTAGCCAGCCTGGGCCTTGATGTAATAAAAGATGGTTATAGAACCTCAGATACACTTCTTTGGAAAAGAGGGTGATGGAACCCGACTAGAATGGTTTAGGGTTTCCAAGGTATCAATCTTGAGAAATCATGACACACATGAGATCATGATTGAAGATCACCATACACCATGGTACTACGAAGATAGTAAGTGGTAGAAGTACTCTAGATGCTTAAGATGAAGATTCATGTGGCTTGTTGCCCAACATGACAGTAGGTGAAGGACGAACATCAGTAACCCAGTGCTTTGATATAAAGGATAAAGAGTCCCCGAGAGGGAATGGGAGTTCATCACTATGGATATTGTGGTAAGTCTCCCCTGGACTAAGGAAGGTCAAGATGCTATATGGGTTATGGTAGGTCTCCTTACCTAGATGACATGAGAAAGAAAGAGTATTGTCAAGGGACAGATCTGGATTGAACTACATATGAGAGAGATGGTTCAACTACACCATGATGCGAGTTCAAAAGTTCTTGAGTATAACTTAAGGATTCACTTCCATAAGGTGGAAGTAGATACAGGAAGAACTCAATGTTGGTATAGTTTATCACCCCTAACTAATGGTTAGTATGATCTAGATTAGAGGGTCTGATGAGAGTAGGTGTGCTCAATTAGGGTGATTCCTAGAGATAGTTCTTATCTTCTGTAAGATGTGATGATAACCACCATAGCCAGTATCGGGATATAAAGGAGCTCTGTAAGGGAGGTTGTGTCGGTCACCACTTCATCAAGGTGATGTTGGTGAAGGGACCTCACAAAGGTCTGAAAAGGGCCATAGTGAGTGAAGATAAGTCGCTTTGATCGTATAATGGCTGAAAGGAGCCAGGGATGACATGAGTCATAAGCTGATGCAAAGTGGACTGTCATGCAATTCACTATGGGGAAAATATGTGACATGAAAATCCTACCCCTTTAAGTTATAGCTAAAAGAGCTGAGTTCCCGATACATGGATTCATATGAGAAGGATTGGTGGATTAGGTTATGATTGACCTTACCCCTCAGGATAAAGTAAGGTATGATGAAATCCAAGTGTCCAATTTAAAGCACTATGTGAGGTACCCAGACCATGTGTTGTGCAATGAACCTAGTGGGCCACAAGGGAGTTTGAAATGACCTGAGTCACCTGTGAGGTTTATAAATGCCAAGGTGAAAGAACTCAGAGAAAAGAATATGTGATAATAAAGGTTCTTTGGAAGCGCCATGGGTAAGGTAAATCCACATAGGGGCCAATGATGGACATGGAAAAGTCTTATCCTGAATTGTTTGTTTGCTTGATGGAATTTTGAGGAAAAAGTTCCTATAAGAGGGGAAGGATGTTACAACCCCAATTTTTTAGGTTCATTTGCTGAGAAATGTAAATTCTCATATTAAAGATATTTGGACAAATAATGATACAACTTGTTTTAAATAAATGGATTTCGTTTACAATAGCCTTAATGGTTGTTTTGTGGGTTTATTGGTTATTAGGCCCAATATTTCTTTGTTGAGAAAGAAATTGAAAACAATGATAAAATGTGGAAAATAAGTGGAAAGAGGTATAATTGAGTTATCCTTGGCAGATTTTCGTATCCAAAGGATTCCTCATAATAAAAGGAATGTCAATAAGGAAAATAGAAAGAAAGATAAAGAGAAATCCTCAAAAAGAGATATTTTAATAAGAAATAAACAACATAATGAGAAATAATGGACATAGATGCATCTAGAAGGATAATGAGTATCCATTAAAAAGGATTTTTAAATATTTGAGTTTCTTGGTATCCAAGGAGTCCCAATGGATAAAAAGAAAGAGAAAATACTAATAATAGAAAAAAAGAAGATAACATGAACACATAATTAATGGATTGTGTGGCATTATAAGAAAGGAAATATTTTCTACTAAAAGAAAATCGAAATTCATGCCCATGAATTAAAAAGCAAACATAAAGAGAAAAAGAGAGAGGATTTTCGAATTCCTTAATAGTCAAGGAACCAAGATAATCCAACAATCATTTAAAAGAGAAATCTCATGCTTGTTTAAGAGAAAGAAGGTTTCTTTTGAGAAGGGACGTTGTTGTCATTGTGGGCAAGTTTCCTAGGGTGTTACTCTCCTACTCTATAAAAGGATAGAGTCCCTATCTAGGGCCAAAGGAAGTCCCACGTAGCCATCCCTCTCTTCTTCTTCTTCTTTTCTTTCTCTTCTTCATCCTATTTCCGTGCAAACCCTAGTCGAGGGTATAGATCTATCCCGAGGGAACCAGGGAGCGGTGTGGAGGTCTTAATGGAATCAAGACTCTCCCACGACAATCGAGGAGTGATCGGCCATCGTCTGCTTCCACTCGACCTCACGCAGACGCCTGCAACAGGTTGCACGACCAGTCGAAAAGCGCTGATGGAGAACGCTTGCAATGGCCACGTTGGTCGAGAATGGCAGGCGTCCCAGGTGCACCAGGGCACGACGGAGTGAGAGGGGCCAGCGCTGGTGGCTGTCGAGGTCCAAGATAGGAAGAATTGGCAACACGAGGTACGGCTAGGGCGACACAGTGCGCTTTCGCGGGGAGGAAGGTGACCTACGGGTCGTTGGACAGTTCAGCCCCTCCATGGGCTGAAGACACGCTCAACTTACCAAGGGTAAAATGGACATTTTGAAATGTTTCCCAAAGCATACATTGCATGGGAGAGGCCGACGTGGCATCTTACCATTGGTCTAGAAAGGTAATCTTTACAAAATTCATATCTACATATTAGTAACTCTGATGGTAGCAAGTAATATATGTATTTTTCTTAGAAAAATGAGAGGAATCCAATAAAAATATAGTCAGAAGATAATTCCTCTTGAAATTTAAAATGTAGTGTAAGTTATCAACTTTAATGACTTAAAGATTAAGAAACCCTATTTCGAGATGATTAATATATTTAGTAGGGTTTAATGGATGATTAGAGTTGGTATTAACCTTTTAATTATAAAAAGGAACATTAGGAACAAAAAGGATGAACTTTGCATGTAATTAGTTTAATTTAGAGTTTCATGTACAAAATGTGCTTTAATGGGCCTTGAAACCCTAATATTAGTAAATGTGATTCTTAATGGCTTTAATTTTTCAAAATTGTGAATAAAGCTAATATATGATGATTATAAGCTATTTCAAAAATAAAGATTCCTAATTATGGGTAAATACCCTTAATGTAGTAATTAGGGTTTTCTAATGAATAAAAGGTGGATTTAATGATATATAGAGTTCATATGTGATTTAGACCATAATGAACTGTGAATTGATGACAAATGAGCATAATGATCTTGTCATGGATTAAAAGGATAAAAATGGTAGATTTACTATAAATGAGGCTTAATGGGATTAATTAATGTTTAAGTGTGCCTTTAATCTAAAATTAGTGTTTGTAAGTAATTGTATAAAATTAGGGTTTAAAATAGTATAAATGAAGTAAAACCCTAATTGCAAATGAAACCCTAAAATGGATAAGGAAACCCTAGGAAGAAATTTCAAGTTGAATAGAAAGTATCTTGATAAAATGTGTAGCAAATAGAGTACATGTGATTTTCAGGATTCTTGATTGTGTGGTTGAACTACTTGCTTGGAATGCTTTCTTGGGTGGAATTGCTATTTTCTTGTGAAATCTTCCTGATAGGTATGTGGTTACGATTATGATTATCTCGATTTAGTTTTCTGAGGATTTTATCGATGTTTCCATCGTGGCATGAATTAAATTGTTGGATGAATTTAATTCATGCAAACTATAATGTGGATATGACTATCACTTAAGATATATGCTTACTAGCTCAGATCCTAGTCCCCTCTGAATCATAATGGATTGACCTAGTACATGGATACCTATGGGGTAGGTCCATCAGGTCATTGGATTGACCTAGTACATGGCTACCTATGGGGTAGGTCCATCAGGTCATTGAGTGACTTAGTTCATGGCTGCCAATGGGATAGGCCCATCAAGTCACCTTGAGTCAGGGATTGGACTACCTTTGGGTAGGGTCATGCGACTCTATAACCCTTGGTATTGGCTAGCTGTAAGGTAGGGCCATGGGGGTAAGGATCTACCAAGAGAGAGAGGTAGTATCTCGGTCCACTGTACGGACAACACAGAGATAGGGGATAGGTAAGGATTGAGTAGTATGGCTTAAAATGTAATCTTGGTTGTTAAATGATAATTGGTTGATTACATTGTTATCATAGTTGCACGATTATTGTTTCCCCTACATACCAGCTTCTTGCTGACCGAAGTTTTGTTTGTCGGCATTTTAGGTACAAATGAATAGTACAAACAGTAAAGTGGCATATGTGGAATTGAATGAAAATTAATGTGTGAAGGAGGATTAGTTAGATTAGTATCTGCATGGCTAGAAGTTTGGAAATCCAAGTTTTCAAAAGGTATGCAAAGTTCAAATTTTTAATACAACTTTTCAGTTTAGTTTAGTAGAATTTGATAATTATTATTGATTATTTGTCGAACCTTTGATCCGAAAATTGGGATAGCGGCTCTCACCTCTTGGTCTCCCTTTGTTGGGGGTTACTGGGAGGCGGGGTCATTACATTTGGTATCAGAGTTAATCCCTCCAGTAGGTGGGGCCTTCATGAGCATGTGGCATGCCTGTCTTGAGCCATGCGGTTCATGCATGTAGGAAAGGGTTGTCCATGGTTGACATAGCCACCCTTGCGCTGTTATTCCATGATCAGGAGCTGGGTGTCCATGGGCCATTGTGGGTCTGTACTGAAATGGGGTCAGATTATGAGGCCATGCATATAGTTGAGACTTGACAAGGACGTTAAGAGTCTAAGTAGGGGAGATTGTAACATCCCAGGATTTGAGGCCTCAGACAACATGATCTTAAAAGGAATGATTGGACTACCCATATCACCAAGGTGCACCTCCTTTTCCGAATGCCCATCTCTAAGAACTCTATAGTTAAGCATGCTCAACTTGGAGTAGTACTGGGATGGGTGACATGTCAGGAAGTTGATCCTGGCTTGCGCGTGAGTGAGGACAAAGTGCATAGTTAAGGGTAGTGGTGGTCTGTGGGGACAGTCGTCATTTCTAAAACTCTACTAGAGCCTTGGGTAGTGGGCCCAGGCGTTACACATGCAGTGGAAGGATGGGCTAGTGAGAAACCCTAAAATATTAGGTTTAGAAGATTAGAAATAAATAAATGGATTGAGCATAAGAATAGAATGTGATGCAACTCTTATTCTATATTACTTCTTTGATTAGAGATCAATAGAAATGCTCCTATATGTATGAATTCAAATTATCAGCATGTAGAATATTTATGGTTCGTTTATATTGTTGGGTATCATGAAGTGATCCAATTATTATTTATATTCTTTGTATCAAGTAGACCAAAAGTAATGTTTAAATGAGTTTTCCCAAAGTAGATATTCTTTCTACACGTTTGAGATTAATAGGAGTGTGTTAATCTTGAGTAGCTCTTGGCTTCAGGACTGTAGGTTTGGCCTGGTCTGGCTGGCAGGATGTGTTACTGGGATCTAATGACTCCTATTAAAATACAATAAGAGTAGACTCTGGATAAATTAGACCCACATCATAGTGATAATGTACACACACTAAGATGTTGAAACATATGGGAAAGATTAGAATAGCTAAGAATCAGTTGGAACTGATATTTGAGATCCAGCTTTGGGGCCTCATATGAGAAACCATTAATTGGGAATAAAGGAACACGACATAAGGTTCAGATTAAGTTTAATGATTAGTATTATATGAACTCTAAATATGAAATATGGAAAAGATATGAGAAAAGTATGTAAGGGTCAAGATAGTAATAGTCAATCATGAGGAATCATATAATCGAGTACAACGCTTTTATGTACTTCAAAGCAAAGGGAAAATAGAAGAATGAGTTAAGTAAACAATAAGTACATAGAAGTAAAGAGTCTTATAGAAGAGTTAAAGTAAAGAGAATTAGATGAACATGTAAATTATAAGACCAGGATAAGAAACTTAGATGAAGCAAAGAGAAATGTTAGAAATGATGATCTTGATTAAGGAATGAGGGTTATGATATAATTGAGAGCATGGAATGTATATCTTTATTATGAAGTTTAATACATTCATCCTTACTACTTTTGGATTCCATGTCTCTATAGAACAACAAACTAGTTTCTAAAAGAAGAACAAAAGTGTAGCTGAACAAATGAATAAGTCAAACAAAGGCAGTATATATTCAGGAAGGAAAACTTGATTGAAAGGGAAACGAAGTTTGACCCATGCATGAGTGGTTTAATTTAAAATGAAGGATATGCAATGTATTAAACATGAGGTGAAACTAGTAGAGAGATTATTGATTTAGAATTTCAACTTCACATTAGTAGAAGGATAAAAAGAAATATGTGCAACATGGTATACATGATCATACACATGAATAAGAAACATGATCATAAGAGAAAAGTAGAAGTTAAAGAAGACATGTAAAAGACTAGTATATGGTAAGAGGATTATGAAAAGTAAGGAAGGGTTTGAAACATGATGGAGTAATATAGATTATAAAAAAATAGGTAAGGAGATTCAAGCAAGTGCTAATTAGTCAAGTATCCTTGTTGATAACTCATTAAACCTACATACAAGAAATGTATTAAGGGAATGTTTGAAGATAATAATTCTAAGTCTCAAAGTCATCTTCTCTTTCATATCTTCCTTAATGAGAGCAATGTGGGAATGAAGTGATAAGAAAATGAATCATATATGATGCATAACCTCCATGGTAGGGACATCTAATTAATGTAATAATGGCACACAATATGATGATAAAACCTAGTAGGGTAAACTGAGAATGTAATCTATCTGAATGGCTAAGTAAAATAAAGGAAATTAAATTGAGAAGATAAGGAAGACTTTAGTAAAACTTGTGAGATTCAAAGTTTGAATTTCAAATTAAGGGAGCTAAGTCACATCACAATAACGTCATGCTACTGATAAGGACCAAACCCTAGAATGTTTAGAGTTGTAGTAGTTTAAGGGATGTCACTAGTGATTTGACCTTGAATACTAGAATCTCTATAAAACAAGATCATGAGATTTGCACTATGAGATGTAAACTAGCAGTGATAGTAATTCAGGGTTTAAAGGTAGATAATCCGAAAGGTAGATAAACAATATGGAAATGATTCAGAGTAAAGGATAAGAAATAGATTTGAAATATAAGAGGTGTAAGTTGAACAAAAGGAGAAGTGTAAGATGAGAAAAGTGTAATCTAAAACAAATTCTTCTAGTGATATCGAGAATGATGAATAATCTATTCTTACCTTGCATGTTTCAATTTTAGGGATGTTTATTCTATATGATCAAAATGAGAAGGATAAGTAACAAGAAGTAAGTAGTAATGAATGAGGAGATAAGAATAAACAATGGATTTTAGTAACATGTGAATTTGTTTTTAGAAGTGTAATTTGTTGAAGGTATAATGATGAATGTAAATTGGTTCTATGTATGATTTTAGTGTACATACGCAAGCAATATGTTAATTAAAGGTGTCTGATAGTTGTATTCATTCATACCAATAATACATATTAGTATTGTACAATTGTGGTATGGTAATATGGGCTGAACAATGATGGAACAAATGGAGGGTTACCCTGAATAAGGTAGTCTTACCTATTCACTCATATGAATAGAAGGGATGATAACCATATTGTATTGATATGTAACCCTAATAAGGTATAGCTTCTTATACCTAGGTTTAATATAACTAAGTGATAGTAATTCGGTATGAATAGTCCTTGAATGACTAATACAATCATGGAGTACTCTGTTACAGTTGTTGAAACCCTAGTATGCTATAACTCGATGGTTACACCTTGATTTATGTGTGGGTTCATACTTGAGAATAGTATGGAATGTGATGGTGATGCTTCACCTTATGCATCCATGATCCAATGGGGATGTTGTGAGTAAGGGTTTGGGTATAAGTGTTGATTAGTAACATTAATATAATTTATCTTATTGAACCTAACTCTAATTGAAATAGATAAATATGAGTATTCATGTTTAACATTCTTATATGAAGGAATGAGTGTGGAATAACCTCCTTAATATGATCATAACATTAATATATTAATTGGTGGTTATCACAGCCACATGGTTGATACTAACTTATGCTAAACATGTGCATTATGATTATGATGAGGGTTAATCATATCAAGATTCCTTGCATGTTGATGTAATAAAGGAATGTTCTTAATGTTAATATAACTATGCTATGGTTGTTTATGAATATCTCCTAGCTCATTAGAGAAATATTGTGTTGATTTGTTGTATTATATGTAAGTGACGTTGTTGAGCCTTGTTATAAGGCATGCAAGGACAATGATGATCTTGCAAGGAATAGTATGATGGTATTGATGACCATTGGGCATGCTTGAATCCTGGATGGGGTGTAATCCACTTATGTTGATAAGGGTTGATACCATGTGATATTATGAAAAGGATCTATATCTTATGATGGAATGATGACTAGTGTGGTATCATGGATGGAAAATGAATAGTACCATGTGATTATGAGATGAGAAATTATATTTCACACATTTTATATCTTTTAAAAGTTGTGATTTGAAGAGGTATAAATGACTTAATGTTGAAAATAAAATTCTAGACTGTAGTATTTAAAAGCTTAAAGAGAGAGACACCCCTAGTAAAGGTTCTTTGGAAGAATAATATGTAGAAGAAGCCACCTTATAAAGTAGAATCATAGATGTGTAACAAGTATCTTTTCCTCTTTTAGAAAATTTTTGATGAAATTTTTATTAGAGGGGGAGAATTGTTACAACCCGTTACTAGTTTTGTTGGTAATCCAAGAGATTTAAGATAATCTTAATGCTTATCATGTTTTGTTAGTAATATTCTATGTTGTGCTTTATATTAATCTTAGTGGTCTCAAATTCTTATTTGGGCAACTCATAATCATGACTTGAGCATACCATAAAGATCTGAGTTGGAGTTAATATGTCATTAACCCATACATGTATGCAAGAAGAGAGTTAATGATATTGCAGGAGATAATTCATAAATGATTTTTCATTTGATAATATTATCAAAATGTTATTGTAGAATTGTAGATAATTCATTTACAAATCCAAAAAAAAAGAATGAACCAAATCGGAGTTAAAGTGAGTGACTTATGCCCTTTTTAGTAAACATATACTGAGCATCGTGACCACGGTCGACACCGTGACCGGCATTGCATCGACACCAAGACCTATGACGCTGCATCGACTGTGACCCACAATGCTGCATTGACACTGCGTCCGTGGTGTACACCGTAACCAGTGATGCTGCATCGACACCGAGACCACGACCGATGCCACCAAGAATAGCCAATCATAAAACAATCATATCTCGAGTAATACTTATCCATTTTTAACGAAAGGAAGTGACTTAGAACCACAATTTTATCCTCTATCATACCAGTCATCTTTCTCTTAGAGAGGGTGACCTAGAGGGTGATTTTTGGGGAATTTTTTGGGTAACAATGTGAAGAACGGCAGAAATCGAAAAGGGTATCTATATATTCGAGTTCATAAGTAGTTTTATCCATCGATTCTTCTTGATCCTCATTTCCCCTTACTCAGAATCTTAGGTCCAATGATTTTAAGGTTGGGTTGACCTTTGACCTTCATCTTCTACCTACATTAGACCCCATTTAGGGTTGAAAGGAAGAAGAAATCGATGATTTTTCTAGAGATTTGATATGGATTTATCTTCAGAGATGGGATACATTTTTAGGGTGTTTTAACACCTTAGGGTGAGTGGGCACTTCCTTTGAATAGTAGATGGCACAAAAGTGGGTTAAATCATCAAAAATCTTCAATTGCTTGGTATGCGAGTACAAACACTAAGTAGCCTTTTTGATCTAGCTTTTGCAAGTTATATGAAATGAATTATTTCACTGTTATGATAAATTTCAGATTATGAAATCACATTAGAAATGATTGAAATCTATCTAAATGAGAATTATTAAAGAAATTATAGAGGTTACATGAATACAGTGAAATTTACGGCCTTTGATTATGACTAAAATTGTTGTATAATAGAATAAAGAAGTTTGCCTAGTTGAATCTCGTTAAATACAAATGATTGTTAATATATGTGCTTATTACATATATGTCAGATTAGATCTTGGATTTCATTCAATTATAATAATGTTTTCTTGATATATTAGTAAGGAGAGTGGAAACCCTAGTTCAATTAATTATAGGGTTTCCTATATATATATATATATATATATATATATATATATATATATATATATATATATATATATATTCAATTATATGTGAACTATTGATACAAATTCTTATTGGATGTTGTTATGATGTATTCAATCCTTATGTGAGTTATGTGATAAGTGAATGAGGTAAATGAAACCCTAATGAGAGGGTGTTCAGTGAAACATGTATTGTGATATCAATGCTTCCTAATTTGAGATGTGGTGATGCTTAACAGTTCAGTTGTGGTAAAAATTATCAGATGGTTTATGAAATGAACAATTTATAAAGCTGAACAAAGATATGTTGATGTGATGATTGAATTGTGAATTTAAAGAGTGAATTAGACATGTAGATGCCATGAACAGTGTAGAATCCTCACACGATGAGGCATGCACTATGAGGAGGGAACGGTTTCCCAAATGGAGGTAGTCCAGATTGAGGTAAGCGGAGCGCACCAGTAGGGTGCAGGGGTCTTGACTAGTAGGGTAGACTCCTTACAATTGTGTGGTAGCCAACACCAACCGGGGATGCCGATGGTACCTGTGTTACTTGTTAAGTGATCAGTGGTCAGTAGGTCCACTGATGATGTTACAACCCCAATTTTCGGATTCTTTCGGTGAGAAATGCAATTTCTCTTAATAAGGATATATGAACAAGTAATGATGTGATTTGATTAGATTGTATGAATTTCATTTATAATAGCCTTTTTGGTTGCTTTGTGGGCCTTATTGGCTATTGGGACCAATAACAAGGAAGAGAAAAAGGAAATCCAAGTAGTAAATGAATAATTAAGAAATGGAGAAAAGAAAGATGTAGAATCCTCTAGAAGGCAAAGGAATATTTCCCAAAGGTGGATTTCGTGCATTTTGGGTTCCTTGGGTTCCATGGAGTCCAAGTTGTAAAGATAATGCAAAAAGAAAGAGAAAAGATTAATTAAATATTACTTAATTTAGAAGAAATGTGAGATAATGATAATATTACAAGAAATATGTAGATATATGGATGATAGATCCATCTTGGAAAAGATTTCATGTTAGCATGGTTTCTAATGGGAAAAGAAATCAAAATTAAGAAAAAAAATATTATGAGAGAGAAAAATATTATAATGAGTTTTATTGAACATTTACTTACATATGAAGAAATTACATCCTTCCTTTCGAGTTTAAGGCTCAAAATTGGAATAAAGGAAGATAATGCAAATCTAAAGTTTTTCCTAAATTTTGGTTGAAAACAGATAAAGGAATAATGAGTTATAAATTTTGGAAATATCTCTAAAGTAGTAGGATTTCATTAAATTGCATATATATATTATCTTTTCCAGAAAAATAATGAAAGGGCGCATGAAGCAGCCCTTGGATCTAAGATCGAGTGACACACATGCATCATTTAGCTGTAATCATAGAAGTAAAGTGGCTAGAGGAAACCAGATCTTTGATCACAGAGTCAACACCGTGGTTGACTCGGCTGGGCTACTCACGAGCCAACCTAAGGTAGAAGAAGACCAAGGGGTAAAAGACCCCTTTGCCCTCATGCTCGCTTTAACCAAGTAAGGGAATTCTCACCCTTTTCTTTAGTTTGATCTCTAGTGAGGTACGTGATCGTGGACCATTGGATCCCGTGTGGTCCAATGGACCATAGATCGAGCGGCCGATGATTTTTCAGAAAATAATATATCAATCAAGAAAATAATTTATCTTACATAAATCATAACTTTTGATAGGAAGCTCCGATGAATAAAGTTAATATATGAAAATTGATCCTCAGAATGAGAGGAATACAAAAAAATTATATTTGAAGCCTATTTTTTCTTAAAATTCAAAATGTATATGAAGATTCTATCTTTTATTATTTAATTAATGAAAAACTATTATCTTTGATGATTAAGGAATTAGGAAGGGCTATATGAATGTTTAAAGTTGATATTAACCTACTGTTAATAAAAAGGGAAAATTAGATCAAAAAGGATGATCTTTATGCATAGTTGGTTTAATTTAGGGATTCCAAGTTCATGAATATGCTTTAATGGTCCTTGAAACCCTAATGTTAGTAATTATGATTCTTAATGGCTTTAATTGTTTGAATCCATGGATAGAGATGAGATTTGATGATTCTAAGAAATTTTTAGTATAAAAGTTCCTAATTGTGGATAAATACCCTTAGTTTGGTAATTAGGGTTTTCTAGTTGATTATTTAGTGATAAATAGAGTTCATAAGTGAATTAGACCATAATGAATTATGAGTTGTTAATTCGGAAGAAACCGAACATGATAATTGGGCCTAATGATCTTGATATGACTTAAAGGATAAAGATGGTAGTTTTAGCTTAAAAGAGGCATAATAGAATTAATTGACGTTCAATTTTGCCTATGATGTTGAAATTAGGGTTTGTGAACTAAGAGAGAATTTAATGTGATAAAGGTATTATGGAGGCTAAAACCCTAATAAAACCATAAGGCTGACCTAGAAATCCTAAGGTAGAATCCAAGTCAATCTTGAGATTGTTTTGGATAAAACAATGACACTTGGATGTTATGCATTAATTTCAGGATATTGTTGATTTCTTGTTTGATTATTCTTGAATACTTTTGCTTGTACATCAAGTTGCTATGGATCAGGTATGTGGTTACGCTTATGGTTAAATCGCTTTAGTTTCATGGCAATTCCCGGATGTTTTAACAGTTTCTTGAAAATAACTACTTGGATGACTTTTATTTCATGCAACTATAAAGTGACTATGACTATCACTATAAATAAGTGTACATGACTAGCTCAGATCCTGGTCCTCCTCTGTGGCTTGATAATGATGAAAAGGATGACCTAGTATATGGTCTACCTATTAGGTAGGACCATCAGGTTATCATGAATCAGTTATTGATCTACTTATGGGTAGTGCCATGTGACTCTCCAACATATCATGAGTTAGTGATTGGGCTGCCTATGGGTAGTGTCATGCGACTCTTCCACCCTAGGCATTGATCTACCTATTAGGTAGGATCATGGGGGTTAATTGGGATCTACCATATGAGAGGTAGGATCCAGGTCCACTGTAGGGACAACGCAGAAGCTAGGGTATGTATGGATTGAGTAGTTATGTTCAAGATTTAAAGTTTGCTTATTAAACCATAATTTCCTGCAATATGTTGTTATAGTTAATTGCAAGATTATTGTTTCTCCCACATACCGACACATTCATTTATGTTGAACGATGTTTTGTTTGTCGGCGTTTTAGGTACAAATTGAAAAGGGACAAACTGTAAAGTGGCATATTGTGAAATGAAGAAATAAAGTGCAAGGAGGATTAGTTAGAATAGAGTCCAGATGTGGATAGAAGTTAGAAATCCAACATTTTGAAAAAGGTATGCAAAGTTTTATTTTATTCCAACTTTCAGTATAGTCATGGTAGAATTTAATAATTATTACTGATTATTTGTCGAACATTTGACCTAGGAAATTGGGATAACGGCTCTGACCTCTAGGTCTCCCTTAATTGGGGTTTACCGGGAGGCGGGGTAGTTACATTTGGTATCAGAACATTGGTTCCTCATTTAATCATTAGTAATTATTAAATTTTACAAACTCTGTAGAACCCAAGGGAGTTATTAGAGGATTTTTTGAAAGAGAGAGGTGTCTAGAAAAGGATCACAGTTCCTGGGCTGGTAACATTTTTCTCCGCCCCACTAGTCGGTCACGAGGACTCCCAGATATAGTGTGACTTCCTGGCCAATGTCTGAGGTTTTGACTTGAAATAAGATACCTTTAGGACTCTCTCATCTATTTTCATCCCTTCTCAACCCTTATTCTATAAAGATTCTAAGGTTTAGGGTTTTCTCTCTCTTCCTCACCCTCTTGAGGATAGGGTATATATGATAAGGTTAAGGAATCCTACACCAAATTAACAAAAAACCATGTAAACAAGTTGTCATGGACATAAGCATAATAGTTTAAGCGTAAACTAAGAATTAGTTGCATGCTTAGGTCGTATGACATGTGTTGTCATGCCCTTAGGAGAGACTTGAGGCTAGACCTTCTTGTTTGGAGGATGAGTAGGGAGTTGGTCTTGGAGGTAGAGATCTCCATTTAAGGTAGAGACCTGGTGCATCCTCTGAGGATAATGCTAACCCTAACCCTAAGTGGTGGTTGGAGAGAGAGATGAAATGATGAGTTAGATGTCATGGTAGACCATGTGTGTGGGTGGACATGCTTTTGGTTTGGTTACCCATGACAATATGAGCCATGTGAGGTTGGATGACCTAGTACCTTTAGCGACCCAACCCTGGGAAGGATCGTGCATGCTAGGGTGAAGGATAACTCCTTCATTGATGAGAACCATATAGAAACCCTATGAGCTTATATGAGCATTGAAAAGTTGCACCCAAACTACGTCTGTAGTGCTGACAGCAGACTAGAACCCTAGCCAGGAGAGTTTGTTGGATAGATTATCAGATAAGCATGAAGAGTTATGGATAATATTGGCAAACATAGGTTTCACTCATGTAGGTGTACGCTTGTGAGCTTGATCCACCTTAGAGAGCGGACCTCTAGTAGTAAGGTTTTTGTAGGGTTAAGCTCTAGAGAGAGAGAGAGAGCAGGACCCGAGCTAGAAGGTTGGAAGTTTAGACTCCAGGTTAGGAGAAACCCTAAAAAATTGAGGATGATGTGACCTAAGTGGATGGTTGCGGTTGCCTCGTGCATGATCTTGGGAGGCTGATGGTATCTTGGTTTCCTTTAGAGGAACCAAAACCCTAGAGAGAGGATGAGGTTGCTGGTACCTATGTGCATATGGTATAGGTGTTTACCTTCTGAGATAGGAAGAAGAGTTCCTTAGACCATGAAGAGGTTTAGTAACAAGTTGCGGGGCCTTATACCTAGTTGGTTGTCCTTGAGGAGGACTCAACTCTGAGGTGTTACTTTAGTAGAAGGATAATATGAAGTGCATGCCATTCCTTGAACATGCTTGGTACGTGGTTACAAGGTTGAGCATGTCGTTAGACATCAGAAAGATGAAGCTAGGGTACGTAGACCTAAGAGGGAAAGTAGTAGCATTCGGTATACCTGATGCTCATGATGAGATTTGAGTTTCCATAGATTTGAGCATGGCACTCCTCATGTTTAGAGGAAAAGGAAACCCCTTGGACTAAGGTACATGTTTCATGAACCCCTCATATGTAGGTTGGTGACCTATGTATGTATGATGTTGGTCCAATGTTGAGGAATGAGAACAAGTAGGACCTACCATGGAGAACTAGCATGGTTTAGTAGGTTGTCCTCTTATTAGATATGTGCCTTAGTAGTTTGACAGGGTTAAGCATACTCATCTTTATGTAAAGTGTAGGACGTTTGTGACCTTTGTTGCTATCAAGAGATAGTTTCCTCCCATCCTAGGTGAGGACCCATTTATAGGGTATGGGTCAGCTTTTGTTGGGTTTGAGGTAACCTAAAAAGGTCTCATAGGATCTTGAGAAGCTAAGTGGAGAGTACATAGTATGAGAATAAACCTGTAGACCCATAGATAACCATCTCTAAGTACATGTGGATGTGTTACCATGGAGGTAACCAGTATGTGGCCTGACCGAACTCAGTAGGTCACCATGATCCCTATGAAAGAATGTAAGTTAGATCACGAATGCTAAGCGAGATGATGCAGACTTGGGTAAGGTTTCAAGTTTAATATGTACTATGTTAGAATCCTAAGTCTATCATAGGGTCAAGTAGGGATAATATCGACGGGAGTAGGAGTTGACTAATTCCCTAGTTGCACATGACCATAGGGATGGGCTGTAACAACTATCATTGTCTGAGGGCCATGGGTTAGGAGATCAATCACCTTCATGAACTCATGGGACCCAAAGGGCAGATAAGGAGTGCACTCTCTGGATGCATAAGGGAAGAGGGATGACCCTAAAAGTGTCGACACCCTACACACCTAGATGAGATGAACAAGGATGGTATGATGACCCAAGTGGGTTTGATACTAGTTTTCCATGGAAGTAACCTTGATATCGAGATGTTCATGATGTGGAGACATGTGATGCACGTTTCAACCTAGATTTGAAGATGTATTGGCAATGTGGGATGTACCATCTCTACTTTTGGAATAGGAAGAACTTTGTGTTTGGACAGCCGCCAAATTCTTATTTCATCTTGTTATTGGAGTGAGAGATAGGATAGTATGCATGCCCTACACCAAGAATAAAGATGATGTGAGTGGAAACATTGCTATGATGTATGAGGATATAGATAATAACATACCCTTATGGAGTGTATGAGGTGAGTATGGTATACAAACACCAAGAGAACTAAGGTCGTCATCTTATGATGATGTTTTTATCATGAGTTATGTGGAACTTATGAACTATACAAGATAGAGTTCGATAACCAAGAGAATGAGCTATGAGTTCCCTTGATGAAGATAGGCTTAGAGTCTGAGATGAGATAATAAGTGGAATACATGGAGGTGTATGTCTTCAGCTTTACCTAACACATAAGGATGTGAGGGGGTAATGAATGCTCTTGTTGAGATGGATCCGCCTAGTCTAGCTAGTAGAAAGGCTGGAAGAGGTGGTTAGGTGAACCCTAAGTCTGTGAGATATGTTTGGCTAACACTCAGATGTAATGAGATTCGGTGATCGAGTTAGTGGTTTCTTGGTTCGCCAGCCAAGGTCTTGTTGTGATGGAAGGATGGTTGTAGAACCTCAGATACACTTCTTTGGAAAAAAAGGCGATGAAACCCCGATTAGAGTGTTTTAGGGTTTCTAGGGATCAACTTTGAGGAATTGTGACATACATACACCTTGATACTATTAAGATAGTACGTCACAGTAGTACTTAGGATGCCCAAGATGAATTTGTATGTAGCACGTTTCCATGCATGATAGTAGGTGAAGGACGAACACCAGTAACCTAGTGAGTTGATATAGAGGATAAGAAGTCCCTGAGAGGGAATGTGAGTTCAACACTATGGTTATTGTGGTAGGTCTCCCTGGACTAAGGAAGGTCAACATGCAATATGGGTTATGGTAGATCGCCTTACCTGGATGACATAATCTAAGAAAAGAGAGAGTACTTTTGAGAGATAGATCCGATTGAACTACGTGTAAGAGAGATGGTTCAACTACACCTTGATGTGTGTTCAAAGGTTCTTGAGTATGACCTAATGATTCACTTCCATGAGGTGGAAGTAAATGCATGAAGAACTTGATGCTAGTACATCTTATCAACCCTAACTGATGGTTAGTATGATCCAGACTTACAAGTCTGATGGGAGTGTGTGTGCTCATTCAGGGTGATACATGGAGTCAGTTCTTGTCCTATGAGATTCGTGATGATAACCACCAAAGCCACTATTGGGTTGTAAGAAGCTTTGTAAGGGAGGCTGTGTTGGCTACCGCTTCATTACGATGATGTTGGTGAAGGGACCTTGTGAAGGTCATAAAAAGACCACAGTATGTGCAGATGAAGTTGCTTTGAAAATGTGATGGCCGAAAGAGAGCCCTAGGGTGACATGAGTCATGAGGTGATGCAAAGTAGACTAGAATGCAATTCACTATGCGATAATATGTGATATGAATATCCGACCCCTCTAAGCTATAGCTGAGAAAAGCTGAGTCCCTGATACATGGGTTCATTTGGATGGATTTGTGGAGATGGTTATGTGTAGCCTTACCCCTCAAGATAACATGATGTGTGATGTTCCACGAGTCCAATCTAGAACACTATGTGAGGTACCCAAGCCATGTGTTGATCCATGAACCTATTACGCTTCCAAGGAGGCTAAAATGTCTTGAGTCACCTATAATGTTACGAGATACCAAGGTGAGAGAAAACTCAAATGAAATAATAGAAGTTGATGAAGGTTTATGGGAAGCACCATGAAAAGGATGAAGCCACGTGGGAGCCATGATGGACATTAGAAATTCTTATCCTGCTTGTTTGTATGTTTAGTGGAATTTTGAGGGAAAAATTCCAATAAGAGGGGAAGGATGTTAAAACCCCAATTTTCAGATTCTTTCGCTGAGATATGCAATTTCTCTTAATAAGGATATATGAATAAGTAATGATGTGATTTGAATAGATTGTATGAATTTAATTTATAATAGCCTTGTTGGTTGCTTTGCGGGCCTCATTGGCTATTGGGCCCAATAACAAGGAAGAGAAAAAGGAAATCCAATTAGTAAATGAATAATTAAGAAATGGAGAAAATAAAGATGTAGAATCCTCTAGAAGGCAAAGGAATATTTCCTAAAGGTGGATTTCATGCCTTTTGAGTTCCTTGGGTTCCAAGGAGTCCAAGTTGCAAAGATAATGCAACAAGAAAGAGAAAAGATTAATTAAATATTGCTTTATTTAGAAGAAATGTGAGCCAATGATAATATTATAAGAAATATGTGGATATATGGATAATAGATACATCTTGGAAAAGATTTCATGTTCACATGGTTTCTAATGGGAAAAGAAATCAAAATTAAGAAAATAAAATATTATGAGAGAGAAAAATATGCTTAAATGAGTTTTATTAAACATTTACTTGCATATGAATAAAATACATCCTTCGTTCTGTGTTTAAGGCTGAAAACTGGAATAAAGGAAGATAATGCAAATCTAAAGTTTTCCCTAAATTTTGGTTTAAAACGGATAAAGGAATAATGAGTTATAAATTTTGGAAATATCCCTAAAGTAGTAGGATTTCATTAAATGCCATATATATATTATCTTTTCTAGAAAAATAAATAAAGGGTGCATGAAGGCAGCCCTTGGATCTAAGATCCAATGACACAGATGCATCGTTTAGCTATAATCGCTGAAGGAAAGTGGCTGGAGGAAATGAGATATTTGATCTCAAATTCCTCGCAAGCCATAGCATGAACGAGAACGAAAAGGGCATAGGTAGATTCGGGAGAAGTTTCCGAGCAAGATAATGCATGGTTTGCTAGGGTTTTAAGGGCTCTAGAGGATTCACCCAAGTTCCTAGCCTAGAACTAAACCCGTTATATATATATGGAATTCTAGACCTCCAGAGAAACCACAAGATGTCCCCAAATCTTTAGCCGGCCCCTGTGAGCATATTCCCCAAGTCAATTTTCTCTTTGGTCTTAATCTTCATCACCACCCAGGCCGCCACCGTACCAGAGGCATCCCGACCTCGCCCCACCTGCTCCGGCCATGAGCCGAGCAATTGAGAGGTGCTCTGAGTCTGGCGGAGAAGGGCGGAGGTGCCTATTCTTTCTCAGTTCGATCGGGAGGATAGGATCACAGAGTCAACACCATGGTTGACTCAGCTGGGCTACTCGTGAGCCAACCCAAGGTAGAAGAAGACCAAGGGGTAACAGACCACTTTGCCCTCACGCTCGCTTTAACCAGGTAAGGGCATTCTCACCCTTTTATTTAGTTTGATCTCTAGTGAGGCGCGCAGTCGCGGACCATTGGATCCCGCATGGTCCAATGGACCATAGATCGAGCGGCCGATGATTTTTTAGAAAATAATAGATAAATCAAGAAAATAATTTATCTTGCATAAATCATAACTTTTGATAGGAAGCCCCGATGAATAAAGTTAATATATGAAAATTGATCCTCAGAATGAGAGGAATACAAAGAAATTATATTTGAAGCCTATTTTTTCTTAAAATTCAAAATTTATATGAAGATTCTATCTTTTATTATTTAATTAATGAAAAACTATTATCTTTGATGATTAAGGAATTAGGAAGGGCTATATGAATGTTTAAAGTTGATATTAACCTACTGTTAATAAAAAGGGAAAATTAGATCAAAAAGGATGATCTTTATGCATAGTTGGTTTAATTTAGGGATTCCAAGTTCATGAATATGCTTTAATGGTCCTTGAAACCCTAATGTTAGTAATTATGATTCTTAATGGCTTTAATTGTTTGAATCCATGGATAGAGATGAGATTTGATGATTCTAAGAAATTTTTAGTATAAAAGTTCCTAATTGTGGATAAATACCCTTAGTTTGGTAATTAGGGTTTTCTAGTTGATTATTTAGCGATAAATAGAGTTCATAAGTGAATTAGACCATAATGAATTATGAGTTGTTAATTCGGAAGAAACCGAACATGATAATTGGGCCTAATGATCTTGATATGACTTAAAGGATAAAGATGGTAGTTTTAGCTTAAAAGAGGCATAATAGAATTAATTGACATTCAATTTTGCCTATGATGTTGAAATTAGGGTTTGTGAACTAAGAGAGAATTTAATGTGATAAAGGTATTATGGAGGCTAAAACCCTAATAAAACCATAAGGCTGACCTAGAAATCCTAAGGTAGAATCCAAGTCAATCTTGAGATTGTTTTGGATAAAACAATGACACTTGGATGTTATGCATTAATTTCAGGATATTGTTGATTTCTTGTTTGATTATTCTTGAATACTTTTGCTTGGACATCAAGTTGCTATGGATCAGGTATGTGGTTACGCTTATGGTTAAATCGCTTTAGTTTCATGGCAATTCCCGGATGTTTTAACAGTTTCTTGAAAATAACTACTTGGATGACTTTTATTTCATGCAACTATAAAGTGACTATGACTATCACTATAAATAAGTGTACATGACTAGCTCAGATCCTGGTCCTCCTCTGTGGCTTGATAATGATGAAAAGGATGACCTAGTATATGGTCTACCTATTAGGTAGGACCATCAGGTTATCATGAATCAGTTATTGATCTACTTATGGGTAGTGCCATGTGACTCTCCAACATATCATGAGTTAGTGATTGGGCTGCCTATGGGTAGTGCCATGCGACTCTTCCACACAAGGTATTGATCTAACTGTTAGGTAGGAACATGGGGGTTAATTGGGATCTACCATATGAGACGTAGTATCCAGGTCCACTATAGGGACAACACAGAGCCTAGGGTATGTATGGATTGAGTAGTTATGTTCAAGATGTAAAGTTTTCTTGTTAAACCATAATTGCTTTCAATATGTTGTTACAGTTAATTCCATGATTATTGTTTCCCCCACATACCGACATACTCATTTATGCTGGCCGACATTTTGTTTGTCGGCGTTTTTGGTACAAATTGAAAAGGACAAACAGTAAAGTGGCATATTGTGAAATTAAGAAATAAAGTTCAAGGAGGATTAGTTAGAATAGAGTCCATATGTGGATAGATGTTAGAAATCCAAGTTTTTAAAAAAGGTATGCAAAGTTTTGTTTTATTTCAACTTTTAGAATAGTCATGGTAGAATGTAATAATTATTGTTGATTATTTGTCGAACCATTGATCTGGGAAATTGGGGTAACGACTCTGACTTCTTGGTCTCCCTTAATTGGGGGTTACCTGATGTTATAACCCCAATTTTTGGGCTTAATTAGTGAGAAATGTATTTTCTCATATTAAAGCTAATTGAACAAATAATGATATGATTTATTTTGATTAAATGGATTCCATTCACAATAGCCTTGATTGGTTGCTTTGTGGGCTTTATTGGCTATTGGGCCCAATAAAAAGGAATTTCAATTGATTAAGGAATAATTGAGAATTTGAGAAAGGAAATATGTGGAAACCTCTAGAAGGCAAATCCAAAGAGAATTTTGTGCGTCTTGGGTTCCTTGGGTACCTAGGAATCCAAGGTTGCAAAAAGAAAACAACAAGAAAAGAAGGGATTAATTCAGTATTTCTTTATTAAGAAATAAATTGAAAATGATGATATAATGTGGAAAATGAGTGGAAAGAGGCATAAATGAGATTTCTTGGAAAAAATTATGTATCCCAAGGATTTCTTATGATAAAAGGGATGCCAATGAGGAAAATAGAAGAGAAATAAAAAGGAATTTTCAAAAGAGTTAATTTAATGAGAAATAAACATGAAATTGAGAAATAATGCATTTTGATGCATCTAGAAGGATAATAAGTATCCAAAAAAGAATTTCGAAATAATGGAGTGTTTTGAGATCCAAGGAGTCCCAATAAAGAGGAAATAAAGAGAAAATACCAAAATAGAAAAATAAAAAGATAATGTGGATATACAGTTAATGTATTACATGGATTTGTTAAAAAGAAAGAAATCACTATTAAAGGAAAATAGGATTTCGTTGCTAAGAATTATAAGTCGAGCACAAGAAGATTAAAACGTGTAATTTTCAGATTTCCCTTTAAAAGAAAAGTTTCCTTAATAATTAAGGGATACTAATAAAGAAGGAATCGATATAAGAAGAGAGTTGCACCTAAACAAGGAATGTGGGCTAAGGGAATTTGTTTTCCCTATGGTTAAGCGTAATGGGACATTTCCATCCTTCCCTATATAAGGGTTGGATCTAGGGCCTCGAGCCTAGGAGATCTCGTGCTTCTTTCTTTTCATTTCTTCTTCTTTCTTCTTAAACCCTAACCAAGAGGGTATATCTCTATTCTAGGGCAACGAGGGGTGTTGTTATGATTATGTTGGAAGTAGGGACCTACGACGACAAGCCCCGAAGGGCCAGCTGTCTCTTTTGCGCCTTCATCTCCGCGCAACCCTTGTCGGAGATCTGCAAAACAGCAGCAGCAATGAAGAAACCACGGAGGGTTTTCGCGTGAGGAACGACCATCTTGGCCACATCCTCGGCTTTCTTCCGAAGCGCCAAAGTGTGGTGCAGCCAGGGAGGTCGTTGGACTCCATCTCCATGGCCCAGGGGCGAGAGGGGAACGCCTGCGACACCCCTACAGCACGGCTGCAGCTAGGCAGTGAGTCACGGGGTTGCAGAGCCCACTCCCAGCGGTTGCGGCCAAACCCAGGGTGGCCCCACCTGCGAGGGGTCATGGCGAAGGTAGGGGACTTATCCCCTAGGGCCGTCGAGGGTTCCAGGTGCAAAGGAGTAGCCGCACAAGGTCGGCTAGGGCAGCGCAGCTCGGTTGCGCGAGGATGAAGATGACGGGGGTTTCTTTGGACGGCTCTACCCCTCCGGGGTATAAAGCATCAACGACTTAAGTCAGGGGCAGAATCGTAATCTGGTTATATTTCCAAGTCGATCGCTTTACATGGAAAGGATGACGTGGCGCAATGCCATTAGCCAAGTAAGTGGATATTTGCAAAATTCATATCTCGTAAACCATAGCTCGAATAAATGCAAATTATATATGAAAATTGATCAGGAGAACGAGAGAAATCCATCAAAAATATATTTATATATTGAGTCTGTTCCTATTTGCAAAAGTACTTTATGTTAATGAAAAGTGTATTAAAGTTAGGTTAACAACCCTAAATGAGGTTAATGATGGAATCTATGATGCCTAATGGGTTAGTTTGAAGTGTTAATAACCTGTTGAATGATAATGTTAGATTTGAACCTGATCTAAATGAAGAATTGCATGATTTAGGGTTATACCTGATATGAGAATGATTAAATAATTTAGAAACCCTAATTTAGGGTAAAAGAAGATAAGATCATATTTAGATTGAAAAATGTGAAAATATGATTGTTAAATGATAGTTCTAAGTTATTTGTATGAAAGTCCTTAATTCTGGATAAATACCCTAAAAGTAGTAATTAAGGTCTTTTCATGAATAAAAGGTGGAATTGATGGCAAAATGAGTTCATATGTTAATTAGACCCTAATGAGCTTTGAATTAATGATAGATGCACATAATGATCTTGTCATGAATTACAAGGGATAAAAATAGTAGCTTTAATGTAAAAGAAGTTTAATGAAATTAATTGATGAGTAATGTGCCTTTAAATGTGGAAATAGGGTTATATGTTGTTGAGATAACCTTAATATTGAAGAATAGATAAGATAACTAGGGTTTTTGAGTAATCGCATAAAATTAGGGTTTAATGTGGTGAAATATGAAGGGAAACCCTAATTGCAAAATGAAACCCTAATATCGACACAAAACCCTAGAAAGTGAATCCAAGTAAATAGAGTAGATTCTTGATGAAGTGTTTAATAAATAGAGTACATATTCTTTTCAAGAATTATGTGATGATTGAATTACTTGCTTGGATCTGTTGATTGGCTTAATTGTATATACATGAAGTAAATGTTGAATTTTCTGCATGACTCATCAAATCAGGTATGTGGTTATGCTTATGAATATCTCGAGTTAGCTTTTCGAGGTTTTCCGAAGTTTTCATCGATGACATGAATTAACTGTTGGATGAATTTAATTCATGCAAACTATAATGTGGATATGACTATCACATAAGATATGTGCCTACTAGCTCAGATCCTGGTCCCCTCTGTGTCGTAATGGCTGACCTAGTAAATGGCTACCTAGAGGGTAGGTTCATCAGGTCATGAATGATTTGGTAAATGGCTGCCTAGAGGGTAGGTCCATCTAGTCATCTTTATAGAGGTACCATATAAGTCCTTACAGGGACAACACAAAGATGGGGATAGGTATGGATTGAGTAGTTTGGCTTAAAATGTAATCTTAATTGTTAAATGATTAATTGAATGATTACATGGTTATCATAATTGCAAGTTTATTGTTTCCATCACATACCAGCTTCGGCTGACCGACATTTTGTTTTTCGGCGTTTTAGGTACAAGCCAAAAGGACAAACAGTAAATCGTCACATTGTAAAATACATGAAGAAAAATACGAGGATGATTAGTTAGCATAGAATCATTAAGTGAATAGAAGTTAGAAATCCAAAATTTCAAAAGGTATGCAAAGTTTATTTTCTTACAGCTTTTCTGTTTAGTACGTTAAAATTTGATAATTATTCTTGGTTAATTGCCGAACCTTTGATCCGGAAGTCATGGGTACGACTTCGACCTCTCAGTCTCCCTTAATTGGGGGTTATCGGGAGGTGGGGTCGTAACATTTGGTATCAGAGCTTAGGTTCCTCAGTTAACCATTAATAATTATTAAATTTTACAAACTCCATAGAACACCAGGGAGTTATTAGAGGATTATTCGAAAGACGGAGGTGTCTAGAAAAGGATCATGACCGGGGGCTGGAAATATTTTCCTCCGCACCGCTAGTCGCACTACGAGGACTCCCGAATCTGTGTGACTGCCTGGCCAAAGTCTTAGGGTATGAATCGAAATAAGATACCTTTAGGACTTCTCATCTTATTCATCCCTTCTCATCACAAAAATTCTGATATGGACCTAAAGGATTAGGGTTTCCTTTCTTCTCCTCACCCTCTTGAGGTATGGGTAAGGTTAATAAGGTTTAAGGAATCCTCCATCAAATTAATGAAAGGCATGTAAATAAGATGTCATGGACATAAGCTTAATAGGTTGAGCACAAATTAAATAATAGATACATGCTTAGGTCGTATGACATAAGTTGTCATGTCCTCAGATTAGACCTGAGAGTAGACCTTTTTGTCAGGAGGATAAGTTAGTCTTGGAGATAGAGATCTCCATTGCAAGTTGAGACCTGGCACATCCTCTGAGGATGATTCTAACCCTAACCCTAAGTGAAGGTTAGAGAAAGATGAGTTGGATCAGGTGTTTGAAAGGACATGCCTTTGGGATGCCCTATGATCCATGGGTGACCTAACACCTTTGACAACCCAACCCTGGGAAGGGTCGTGCATGTTAGGGTAAAGGATAGCTCCTTAGATGATGAGGTTAGTGAAGGACCTTAGAAACCCTATGGGTTGTGCAAGTAGGGTATAGCTGGAACCTAGGGCACGTCATAGTACTGACAGTAGGGTGAAACCCTGGATAAGGAATTATGATGGAGCATAAAGGGTTATGGATGATCTTGAGCAAACATAAGTTCGAACCAAGGCTTCACCCATGTAGGGCATGCTTTTGCGGTTGATCCTTCATGAAGAAAGGACCTCTAATGGTGAGGTTGGATGTAGGGTTAGCCCTAGAGAGAGCAGGAAACCCAGCAAGAAGGTTGGAAGCCTAAAACCCTAAACAATGGATGATAGTGGTTGCTTCATGATCGATCCCTAAAAGTTAACGATACCTTGGTTGCCTTTAGAAGAACCAAACCTAGAGGGAGGATGAGGTTTCTGGCTCCTATGCGCCTATGGTATAAGTGTTTACCTTTTGAGAAAAGAAGAAGATGTTCTATACCCTGAAGTGAATTTGTAACAGATTAGGAGGCCTTGAATCTTATGGGTTGTCCTTGAGGAGGACTCAACCTTAAAGTGTTGCTCGAGTTGAAGGATGACAGGAAGCGCACGTTATGCCTTTTGCAAACTTGATAGAGCATGTAGATGGACACCTAAAAGTGAACCTAGGGTTCCTAGGCCTAAGAGGGGAAGTGGTATACCTAATGCTCATGATGAGAATTAAGATGATATAGTTTCGAGCATGGTACGCCTCATGTATAAAAGGAAGTCCCTAAAGTTAAGGTATGCTTGATGAACCCCTCACAGCTAGGTTGATGATAAAGGAAAGTATGATCTTGATCTAATGATGAGGAATGAGAACCCAGATGACCTAGCATGGTTCAATAGGTGATCTGTTTGTGCCATAATAGCTTGCTAGGGTTAAGTAGACTCATGTGGACGTAAACCCTAGACCTAAGATCTTTTGTTGGTTTAAGGTAACCTAAAGAGGTCTCATAGGATCTTGAGAAGTTAAGTGAAAAGTACATGGTATGAGAATGAACCCATAGTCCCACATATATCCATCTCCAAGTGCATGCAGATGTGTTACCATGGTGGTAACCGTTATGGGGCTTGACCAAGGTAGGCATGTTGCCATGATCCCGATGAAAGGATGAAAGTCAGCCCATGAATGCATAAAGAGAGATGATGAAGACTTGGGTAAGGTTCTAAGTGAACATGTACTATAATGTTGAATCCTAAGTCTATCCTTGGGTCAGGTAGGGATAAGACCGGTGAATGTAGGAGTTGCCTAATTCTCTAGTTGCACATGACCATAGGGTCGGGAGGTAACAACTATCATTGTATGAGGGCCATGGGTTAGGAGATTGATCACCTTCATGAACTCATGGGACCCAAAGGGCAGATGAGTAGGACACTCTCTTGATCCATGTGGGAAGAGGGATGACCCCAAAAGTGTCGGCACCCTATAGACCTAGAGGAGATGACCAAGGATATAAACCTCAGTAGGTTCAAGACTAGTTTGATATCATGATGTCTGTGACATAGAGACATATGTGGCATGTTGCAACTTAGATGTAAAGGTGTATTGGCAAGGTGGGATGTACCATCTCTACTCTTGGAACAGGAAGAACTCTGTATTTGGACTACAGCTAAATGCTTATTTCCTCTTGTTATGGAGGTGAGAGATAGGACATTACGCATGCCATACACTAAGGATAAGAGATGATTGGAACGTTGCCACAAGGAATGGGGATAGAGAAGATAACCTACCTTGGCAAAGTGAATGATACATGGATGGCTTGCAAACACTAAGAGGAATGAGGTAGTCACCTTATGAGTATGTCTTTATCATGAGCTATGTGGAACTTACAAGTTATACCAGGTTGAGTTTGATCACCGTGATGATGAAATCAGACAGTGTTTTTAATGAAAATAAACATAGAATTTGAGGTGAAATGATAAGTGAAATACATGGAAGTGTATGTCTTCAATGTTACCTAATACCTAAGGATGTGAAGTGGTAATGGATGCTCTGGTGGAGATACATCTGACTTGTTTGAAGCTAGAAGAGTTTGTTTGGCTAACCCTAAGTTTGGAAAGGAGAGGTGTTTGGATACCACTCAGATGTAACAAGATGCGTTGAAAGGATAAGAGTTGTTTGGTTAGCCAGTCTAGTCCTTGATACGATGGAAGGATGGTGGTAGAACCTCAAGTGCACTTCTTTGGAAAAGAAGGTGATGAAACCCCAACTAGATGGTTTTGGGTTCCGTAGGAATCGATCTTAAAGAATCATGACATACAGGAAATCATGATTGAAGATCACCATACACCGTACTTTGAAGATAATGATTGACAGTGGTACTTTCGATACCTAAGATAACGTTGCATGTGGTATATGGCCATGCAAACTGAGGTGACGGACGAACCCCAGTAACCCAGTGTACCGATATAGAGGACAAAAGAGTCCCTGAGAGGGAATGGGAGCTCAACACTATGGAGGTTGTGATAGGTCTCCCCTGGGCCAAGGAAGGTCAAAATACAACACGGGTTATGGTAGGTCACCTTACCTAGATGACATGGGAAAGAAAGAGTTCTGTTAAGGGACAGATCTGGTTGAACTACCCATGAGAGAGATGGTTCAACTACACCATGAAGCGAGTTCAAAGGTTCTTGAGTTTGACCTAAAGGTTCCCTTCCAAAAGGTGGAAGTAGGTACATGAGGAACTCGATAATAGTGTAGTTTATCTAATGGTTAGTATGATCCAGACTAAAGGGTCTGATGAGAGTATATGTGCTCGATTTGGGGTGATAGTTACAAACAATTTTTGTTCTATGAAAGGTGTGATGATGACCACCATAGTCAGTATCGAGATTCTAAGAAGCTCTTAAGGGAGGTTGTGTCGGTCACCACTTCAGTAAGGTGATGTTGGTGAAAGGACCACATGATGTTTAGAAAAGGACCACAGTGCATGAAGACGAAAGTCACTTGAATCATGCAATGGATGAAAGGAGCCTAGAGATGACGAAAGTCATGAGAAGATGCAAAGTAGAATGACATGCAGTTCACTGTGGGAATATGTGACATGAAAATCCGACCCCTCTGAGCTGCACCTGAGAAAGCTGAGTCCCGGATACATGGGTCCATTAGAGATGGATGGTTGGAGATGGTTAGGTTTTGACCCTACCCCTCAGGACAGATTAATGTGAGATATGTTCCATTTGTCCAATTTAGAGCACTATGTGAGGTATCCCGACCATGTGCTGAGCAAAGAACCTAGTGAGCCCCAAGGGAGGCTGAAATGGCCTGAGTTACCTATGTAGTTTATAGACGCCAGGATGACAGAACTCAGAGAAAAGAATATGTTATGATAAAGGTTCTTTGGATGCGCCATGAGTACGGTAAAGCCACATAGGGGCCAATGATGGACATGGAAAAGTCTTATCCTGAATTGTTTGTTTGCTTGATAGAATTTTGAGGACAAAATTCCTATAAGAGGGGAAGGATGCTATAACCCCAATTTTTGGGCTTAATTAGTGAGAAATGTAATTTCCCATATTAAAGATAATTGAACAAATAATGATATGATTCATTTTGATTAAATGGATTCCATTCAAAATAGCCTTGATTGGTTTCTTTGTGGGCTTTATTGGCTATTGGGCCCAATAAAAAGGAATTTCAATTGATTAAGGAATAATTGAGAATTTGAGAAAGGAAATATGTGGAAACCTCTAGAAGGCAAATCCAAAGAGAATTTCGTGCCTATTGGGTTCCTTGGGTACCAAGGAATCCAAGGTTGCAAAAATAAAACAAAAAGAAAAGAAAGGATTAATTCCGTATTTCTTTATTAAGAAATAAATTGAAAATGATGATATAAGGTGGAAAATGAGTGGAAAGAGGCATAAATGAGATTTCTTGGGGAAATTACGTATCCCAAGGATTTTTTATGATTAAAGGGATGCCAATGAGGAAAATAGAAGAGAAATAAAAAGGAATTTTCAAAAGAGTTAATTTAATGAGAAATAAACATGAAATTGAGAAATAATGCATTTTGATGCATCTAGAAGGATAATAAGTATCCAATCAAAAGAATTTCAAAATGATGGAGTGTTTTGGGATCCAAGGAGTCCCAATAAAGAGGAAAGAAAGAGAAAATACCAAAATAGCAAAATAAGAAGATAATGTGGATATAAAATTAATGTATTACATGGTATTGTTAAAAAGAAAGAAATTACTATTAAAGGAAAATAGGATTTCGTTGCTATGAATTATAAGTCGAGCACAAGAAGATTAAAACGTGTAATTTTCGGATTTTCCTTTAAAAGAAAAGTTTCCTTAATAATTAAGGGATACTAATAAAGAAGGAATAGATATAAGAAGAGAGTTGCACCTAAACAAGGAAAGGGGGCTAAGGGGATTTGTTTTCCCTATGGTTAAGCGTAATGGGACGTTTCCATCCTTCCCTATATAAGGGTTGGATCCAGGGCCTCGAGCCTAGGAGATCTCGTGCTTCTTTCTCTTCATTTCTTCTTCTTTCTGCTTAAACCCTAACCAAGAGGGTATATCACTGTTCTAGGGCAATGAGGGGTGTTGTTATGATTCTGTTGGAAGTAGGGACCTACGACGACAAGCCCCGAAGGGCCAACTGTCTCTTTCGCGCCTTCATCTCCGCGCAACCCTTGTCGGAGATCTGCAAAACAGCAGCAGCAATGAAGAAACCATGAAGGGTTTTCATGTGAGGAACGGCCATCTTGGCCACATCCTCGTCTTTCTTCAGAAGTGCCAAAGTGCAGCGCAGCCAGGGAGGCCGTTGGACTGCAGCTCCATGGCCCAGGGGTGAGAGGGGAATGCCTACGACACCCCTGCAGCACGACTGTAGCTAGGCAGTGAGTCGCGGGGTTGCAGAGCCCACTCCCAGCGGTTGCGGCCAAACCCCGGGTGGCCCCATCTGTGAGGGGTCATGGCGAATGTAGGGGACTTGTCCCCGAGGGCCTTCGAGGGCCCAAGTGCGAAGGAGTAGCCGCACAAGGTCGGCTAGGGCAGCGCAACTCGACTGCGCGAGGATGAAGATGATGGGGGTTTCTTTGGACGGTTCTACCCCTCTGGGGTATAAAGCAACAACGACTTAAGTGAGGGGCAGAATCGTAATCTGGTTATATTTCCAAGTCGATCGCTTTACATGGAAAGGATGACGTGGCGCAATGCCATTGGCCAAGTAAGTGGATATTTACAAAATTCATATCTCATAAACCGTAGCTCGAATAAATGCGAATTATATATGAAAATTGATCAGGAGAATGAGAGAAATCCATTAAAAATATAATTAGATATTCATTCCGTTTCTAATTGCAAAAGTACTTTAAGTTAATTAAAAGTGTATTAAAGTTAGGTTAACAACCCTAAATGAGGTTAATGATGGAATCTATGATGCCTAATGGGTTAGTTTGAAGTGTTAACAACCTGTTGAATGATAATGTTAGATTCGAACCAGATCTAAATGAAGAATTGCATGATTTAGGGTTATACCTCATATGAGAATGATTAAATAATTTAGAAACCTTAATTTAGGGTAAAAGAAGATAAGATCATATTTAGATTGAAAAATGTGAAAATATGATTGTTAAATGATAGTTCTAAGTTATTTGTATATGAAAGTCCTTAATTCTGGATAAATACCCGAAAAGTAGTAATTAAGGTCTCTTCATGAATAAAAGGTGGAATTAATGGCAAAATGAGTTCATATGTTAATTAGACCCTAATGAGCTTTGAGTTAATGATAGATGCACATAATGATCTTGTCATGAATTACAAGGGATAAAAATAGTAGCTTTAATGTAAAAGAAGTTTAATGAAATTAATTGATGAGTAATGTGCCTTTAAATGTGAAAATAGGGTTATATGTTGTAGAGATAACCTTAATATTGAAGAATAGATAAGATAACTAGGGTTTTTGATTAATCGCATAAAATTAGGGTTTAATGTGGTGAAAGATGAAGGGAAACCCTAATTGCAAAATGATACCCTAAAATGTACACAAAACCCTAGAAAGTGAATCCAAGTAAATAGGGTAGATTCTTGATGAAGTGTTTAATAAATAGAGTACATATTCTTTTCAGGAATTATGTGATGATTGAATTACTTGCTTGGGTCTGTTGATTGGATTGATTGTATATACATGAAGTAAATGTTGAATTTTCTGCATGACTCATCAAATCAGGTATGTAGTTACACTTATGAATATCTCGAGTTAGCTTTCCGAGGTTTTCTGAAGTTTTCATCGATGACATGAATTAACTGTTGGATGAATTTAATTCATGCAAACTATAATGTGGATATGACTATCACATAAGATATGTGCCTACTAGCTCAGATCCTGGTCCCCTCTATGTCGTAATGGCTGACCTAGTAAATGGCTACCTAGAGGGTAGGTCCATCAGGTCATGAATGATTTGGTAAATGGCTGCCTAGAGGGTAGGTCCATCCAGTCACCTTTACAGAGGTACCATATAAGTCCTTACAGGGACAACACAGAGTTGGGGATAGGTATGGATTGAGTAGTTTGGCTTAAAACGTAATCTTGATTGTTAAATGATTAATTGAATGATTACATAGTTATTATAATTGCTAGTTTATTGTTTCCCCCACATACCAGCTTCGGCTGACCGACGTTTTATTTGTCGGCGTTTTAGGTACAAGTCAAAAGGACAAACAGTAAATCGTCACATTGTGAAATATATGAAGAAAAATACGAGGAGGATTAGTTAGCATAGAATCATTAAGTAGATAGAAGTTAGAAATCCAAAATTTCAAAAGGTATGAAAAGTTTATTTTCTTACAGATTTTCTGTTTAGTACGTTAAAATTTGATAATTATTCTTGGTTAATTGTCGAACCTTTGATCCGGAAGTCATGAGTACGGCTTCGACCTCTCGGTCTCCCTTAATTGGGGGTTATCGGGAGGTGGGGTCGTAACACCTGGAGTCGGGGTCATTACAGATTCACAATAAGCCTGAGGGATTTGACTCACCACCTGAGTACCCAGGTTGAGAGGTGGAGTCTGAGATATTCGACCACTCTTATTAGCCGTCAAGAGGTAGACGTACTGAGGCCCGCTGCAGACAGGGTCTTACTCAAGAGATAGGCTTAGGAACTCGGGCATGCTTCTAAGAGTTGTACAGTTAGATCGTAGCTTGCTGCGATTCTTTCACATGTTGTGGTACACCTCATGTGGGTTCAGGGCATAATAAGATGAATGAGAGATTAAACAAGTGTGTGTAGTTATTTAATTATCCTTCGTATGTTTCTGAGTTATTAGTTCTCTTTGAGATTAATCATGCATGTTCATATATTGATTTACTCTTGTTGATATCTAGAGTATCATGCCGTATTTATGATTTTCAATGATTAGACTCTTTAAAGATTACTATTGTTATAATTGATATCAGTTCCTCAAAATAATATTTGTAATTCTATCTGTGCTTTAGACTGTTTCTTTGAAATACTAATTCACTGAGCGAGTAGGTTCACCCCTCTACTCACAATTTTTTAGGGAAACTACGTGGACTTGAAGATGGTCAAATCATCAAAGTAGATCTACCACATGAGTTAAGTATGAGATGAGTTAAGTTCAGTCAGTCCCTATCACTCTAGGTCCTTGTATAGATGCGAGAGAGTTGTAAATAATGTTTTGTATCTTTGTTTCCTTGATAAGAGAGAATGTATCTGATTATCATGTCATATGTACATAGAAGTGTGAGAATTAGAATGAATGTATGGATGTGTATTACTAATGTTGAGATCATATTAGAGTAATCAAAGTTTAATTCTCTTCTAAAGTTTGAATATGTGATTGAATGCGAGAAAACAAAGTGTTTGAAATAGAAGGAAAAAAAGTCAGAGAGTGAACTTTGTATTAAGTAAAATCCTCAAACTCATGCCCTAATCTCATGATTAGAGGTAATCGTGGGATGCGGGTGTGACAATAAGTTTACTTGGGTGTGACAATTAAAAGTTCATCCCAGTAGCTTCATGCCTCTTATATCTTTCCATCTCTTATTCCTTCAATATTCGGACCTCCGATACATGCTACACTTATGTCTGGTCTCTATCATCTCTTTGTCGATGCTAGTTAGATGTTGACTTCTCAATATCCAACTTGCTAGAAAATTGATACTCCATCAGTGACATCAACAGATATCCACCGTGTATGCTGCTCTTTAACTCCTATTTATACATAACGCAGCCAAACTAAAGGTGGAGAGTAGAGAGCTATATGCATGGATTCAAGTCTTGGATTGCCATGTATCTGCGGACCTTGACAGAACTATTTCTCAACCGTCGGTAATACAAGTACGAATTTTAATAGCTTTCTCTGATGCACTTTGTGTAGACGGCGACGTACAACCCGTTGCACACGCCCGCCGCAAATCCATTTCAAACCGTCAAGAAGAACACACAAGCAAGGACCATCCAAGCATCAATGCAGACGTTAAGGTGGCATGAGAACCTTGTGGCATCTGTTCCATACTCTTCCATGAAGAATATGCTGGTTGTAAACAATAATGAGCATTGCCCTAGACAAATACTATCAGGTAGAAATTCTGGTGGAGTTCCGTTGAATCCGAACGATCGATGCGGATGCATATGTAGCAATATATACCAGCCGATTTGTAACAGACTAACAATCCAGTTTTTGTAGGGGTCAAGAGATCGTATATGGTAGAAATGAAGGGTAACATGGATGATGGAGAGGAGAGAGGTGTCTCATTAATTATGATAACATGAAGGACGGAGAGGAGCGGTGGTGCTTAGTAAAATAGTACAATAATAGATAATGAATTACGAGAAGTGTCCGCGAGTAGATGGTTTCTTTGAGAAGTCAAACTGCTAATAAAAGACTGAGGTAAAGACGAAGATTAATATTATTTCGTAGTAGATAAAATAGTCCATTATGAGAGCAGTTGGGGATGGCAAAAAAAGACTTTCGGGACTAAATGAGGAGTTTAATAATTTATGGACATCGGATAGAACGGAAGCGAGTGAGATGCGAGACCGTGTTTAGTAGAGTAAATAGTAGATGTATATATGTCTCTTTGTGTGTTTGTGCTTGTGTATAGCTGTATCCATTTTTGTACAATAAACCAGAATTTGTATATCCGTATGTGCATATAAACCAAAAATGATTAACAATATGTTAAAATGGTTAGTAAAGCACTTACGTTATTGATTAAGCCTTTTTGGAAAAGACATCCTGTAAAGATTTTGTAAATGACGATGGGCAGTAATTTAATGACAAGTTGATTAGAAATTCCATGGGGGTTATATACGTACCAGCTTGATAGATCAGCTTCAAACAGATCAGAGAACATGTTTTCTGTTTTCTCCTAGTTACGTAACTCTTACGACAACCTCGATATTCAGACTTCTTAAGAAAGTAAATGAACGTCAATGTTGACCATTTCGCTACTCTCAACAGACCATATTCTTTTCTACGGTCTCAAACCTGGTGTTCGAGGATTGTGCCATATAAATAATGTGCTACTAAGACTAAATTGGCTTTGCTGTGTTGACGTGTTCCTGAAACACTAGGATACATTGATACATTAGCAAGATCATGAATAAGTATAAACAAACTCTAGGCTTCAAATACTAATTGGCATTGTAAATTAAATGTGTAAGAAGCAATTCAAAAATGGAATAATACAGGGTGATCAGGTAGCAATGCAAGAAAGAAACATATAGTATTATACCGTTTAAACCTGCAAAGTTAAACATTACCTTCAGCAGCAAACTCAAGTTGAACAAGATCCAAAGGGCAGGATGATGGTGAAGAAGATTCAAACACTTTAGCACAATGCATACAATCACAACATCCCGCCGCTGTTATAGGAAATAGGATGAACTTGCAACAATGAATATCTATTTTGTATTGGGAAATTATTCTTAGCACACATGTTCCACCATCAATCATACCCCAGCCTCGGAAATACGTGTTTCAACCATTTTTCGCACTGTGCGACGCGGACCACGAGAGCGTGAAGAGATAGTGAGCATGTTGTTCATGCGCTGCTTTATAAAGCAATGCATGCAGCCACTGCATTAAAACACTTCAGTGGTCAATATAGCAATGCATGCAACATTATTGCATGCATACAACCTCTACACCACTATTTGCATTCATTACTCCTCTTACACATTTCAACACATTTAATTTTTTTTCTCGAACTCTCTCTCTCTTTATTGGCATGATATACCATTTGATACAACTATGTACACATTTATACTCATTTTACGGCTAAGTCCAGAATCAAAACTTGAATATACTCAACGTAGTACCAAAATACATTAATAAATATACTAAATATAAACTAACACAATGCATACAACCTGAGGTTAATTTGATTAGCGAAATTAAATACAAAATTGGTTGTTTATTATGCTTATATAATTTTAATTATTCATTGTACACATGTGAAAATCATCATTTTATTTTACCTAAGAGTGAAAAATTAATAAAACCACAACGTCATGCCATAAATATGTTCAAAGCAATATCAAAATCTATTAACAGTCAGACCTGATATAAGCAAAAAAATAGTACTTACAGTCAGTGAAATTATATGATTACATAAACATATTATAAAACATAGTAACCAATTATCATTGCACAACTAAAATAATGTTTCTGCATATTTTGATGATAATTTAAAAATAAGTATTTAAATGAATTTAAAATAGTATTAAGAATATAACGATACACTACCAAAAAGTCTATAGTACAGAGCGAAACGAATAATTAGGTGATTAGTCTACTGTATGGCTACATGCATGCCACTGCAACAAATCAATATTGCCCCCTAGCCTCTCACTACCAATAACTAACCAACCAATACATTTAATTTCCGCCCACAAACAACTAATAACTCATTTCAAATTTTAAAAAATATTTTCCCTCTAATTTTTCTTTTCGACTGGCCACAATTCTATTTGTTCACGTTTGACGTCTGAATTTGAAATTCATACTTAAATATGTTCAAAATAGTACCAAAAGCTATTAACAACCATACTTGATATACACCTTAACAATGCTTACAATCAGAAAAATTCTATGATTACAAAAATATATTATAAAACATAGTGACAATTCATCATTGCACTGCCAAAATTATGTTGCTGCATATTTTGATGATAAGTTAAAAAGAAGTACTTAAATGTATTTAAAACAGTACTAAGAATACAATGACAACTACCAAAAAGTCTATAACTCAGAATGACATGAATAACTCATTTCAAATAAAAAAAATATTTTCCCCCTAATTTTTCTTTTCGGCTACCAACAGTACTATTTGTACAATTTTGATGTATGAATCAGAAAACCGTACTTAAATATGTTCAAAACAGTACCAAAATCTATTAATAATCAGACCTGATATAAACCAAAACAGTTCTTACAGTCAGATAAATTGTATGATTACAAATATATATTATAACATAGTGACCATTCATAATTGCAGTACCAAAAGAAATCCTCAATTAGACTAGATACAAAATTAAGATAATCTTTACAATTAGAAAATTTTTACCATGTTTACAAGGCACAATATATTACAAGGATGCGGTGTGGCCACAAAAGCTACATGTTGTTATTGTCATGGTAACAGAGGAGGAGGCACGACGGGAGAGGGGTCGGTCAGAGAATCAACCTTGGTATGGCCGCGGGCTGGCACGATAGCAGGCGGACAAGACAACGGTGAGATAGGCGTGGACGGCTGGCTGGAGGTGACCTTATCTTGGTCACGACGACGGGCTGGGACGGTGGCGAGCTAGGCGGCAGTGATGTCTGGGCGGGACGACGGCCAGCGGAACAACGGTAGAATGGATGTGATCGAGAAGAGTAGGCAGCCAACGGGCGGCGCGGCGACGTGTAAGACGATGACACGTCTGGGTGGGACGACGGCGGTCTAGACACGACGCGGAGGAGAGGAGGCAGTCAGTGCACGAAGTTTGGTCAGATGGGAGCAAGAGGGAGCATCGCTAAAAAGAGGGAGAGAGTGGGGGTATGAGGAATTTTATATCCTCAATATTAGTATGTCTGTTCATCTTCTGGTACGGTTCAATTGTGAATGAGCACAGTGCGGGCAGAGTATTGGGAACGCGTGAAAATAAAAAACTGGATGCGTGCAGGATGCCAATTACGGGTTCCCGAGATTAGAGTGTAGATGTTTGTATCAGCAGTGTGTTGTATATGAGTACTCTTTTATGTTGGGGATCGAGATAATAGTTGATCCAACAACATACGTACCCAACCACCAAACCTTCAAACCACCTGGGCAATAAGTCCTAATCCGTAGGGATAAAAATCCTCCGTTGGCGGCGTCTTTGCCCTCCTATCTCCGACACTTTCCTCTTGTTGATGGATCCCTATTACCAAGTAAGAACATAGCTTGACGTAAATGAAAGTCTCATCAATATTTCATCATGTAATCTGCCTTCTTTTGTACATCACGATTTCTACATAGTGATCTTCTCATAAAAAGATTAACAACATAACTTCTCCTCTTTGGTTAGATATTCCGTGCGGCCGCTCAGCCGCGCATAGCACCAGAAACTCCTGCGATCTAGGCGTAAACACATTATCTGACTTATCGCATATATCCACTAAACCAAAACCGGCGCTATATACACCATAGTAACAACGCAATTGATCATCTGTTGGTCTTGTTCTCGTTTATTCACTATCGCCGTTGCACATGTAGACCATGCAACAGAACTGTTGCGAGTGGAGTGCGCACAGAGTATTCAAAAACAATTTCAGAAGTGATCAGATCGTAGTTATAAACACTATTTTGATATTGCTACTTCCATTATCTTCATATGCGACTACAACGGTTTGGTCTTGGCGGAGTAACATACATGTTTTCATAAGAGAAGCTTCCAGCAGGGCTGGTATGGACATCCTCCAGTTAACTGTATCATTCACGAGCAGATTAAACCGGTTGTAATAAAGTCTTGAGGCACATGCCGTATAGCCCTTGACAATAATATACATGTGTAGCATTTCGGAATTTAGGATCTTGCTGGACTAGATACATGCCAACAACATCTTTAGATTGGGGATAGTTTAATTATCATCGACGTTCAAGTTATTGGATAACACCACTTAGATGGAATAGACGAGGAATAAACGAAATCATACATTCAAGTCTTGGTATAACACCACTATGTTTGATCCTCCGGATGTTGTGTAATCAAGACAGATTGCATGATAAATAGATGAGACCTAGATAATATATTCTTACAGGATGGTTGTCGAGTTTGCGGCAGACCGCTCTCAAGTCGCATAGTCCCGTATGCCGCCAATTTATAATGGACGGATGGGGCGATGGGGATCAAGATATGGTGAAATTTAGGTATAGACGGGAAGACAAATATGGCTGTGCAAAGGATTGATAAAAATTTGACGAGGAATAAAGATTGAACATTAAGATAATATATATATATATATATATATATATATATATATATATATATATATATATATATATATATATATATATATATATATATTGGTGGTTGGGTATGTACGTAGAGGCACTTAAGTAGTTTTATGTTCTTTATAAATAAGGGAGTGTTTCTCTCCCTTACGTTGCTCTTTGTTGGAGGCTTGGGGTTGTCCAAGCTCTCTTGTTGGTAGTACTAGCTCTCGACTAGAGTGGCTCTAGTGTGATAAAGATTAATATCTTCATCCATGTTTTTCCGGTGTGTTACACCCCAATCATAGATGTTGTGGGCAACATAAATTCCTTTCCATTTGGGATTGAACTTTCCCCTAGAATCACGATTCTAGATGAGGTAAAACATTTGGTAAATGTGATTAAATTCTCAAGCAAGGAAACACAATTATTGATGATAAGGGACTTGTTTCTGGTATAGAGTCCACCAATTGTTCAGGACTTGAGAAATCATGACGAGGGAATCATTGTATACTTAAAGATGGCGTTCCCCTTGCTTTTTTGAAAGATTGAGTCCTAGAACGAATACTTTATATCTGTCAATGTTGCTTGTGGTATCAAATAATTTGGAAATTTGTGTTTGTTATCTATGCAGGTGTTATGACCCATACTAATGATAATTAGTAAGTATGATAATCACAACAGTAATAGTTAATTAAGTTGAATTAAGAACATAGATGAAATTAGTGTTTTGATTTGCCGAGATAGTCTAATTAGCATGAATTCTTGCTTTGAGGGTGTAGAGAATCTCGCTCTTGAAACGCTACAAAAAGAATCATCCAAATCGTACTTACGAGGTGAAAGTTATGACATTTTTGAGTTTCTTGTGCCGATTTAGCAAATTTTCTAAACTTTTAGCTTATAAACTTTTTTTTGCTTTCCCTTTTCTCGCTTATCTTCTTCCTCATTCTGTTGAGCGGCGCCCGCAGGGCAGGTCGGCCGCGATTTGGGTGATCTTGGGTGCGATTTTTTTGTTGGCTCTAGCTCCGATCTAGCTTGGCACCCTTCCACCCTTCTTCTTCCTGCACTCCTCCTTCCTTCCCCTCTCCTTTCCTTGCCCAGCCGCGTCCAACAGCTAGGGCGGCGCCCTGTAGCTGTGGCTGCAGCGGCCGGCCAGAAGTCCTTTTTGGGCGCGGCCAGCAGCTTGAAACGACGCCATTGACTTCGTCTAAGAGGCCACAACACGAATCCGGAGCCCTAGGAATGATTTAGCATCCCAATCAAGCTCCTCTCCATCCTGTACGTGAGAAGTTGCTGATTCTAGCAGTAGGTCCAAACCAGGAGCAGATTTGGGCAAAAAAGTATTCAAATCAACTGCCTTGAACTCGTCCAAGAGGTCTGTGCAAAAATCTGTATCCATAGCCACGACTAGTACCCAGCTCGAAGCTCGATTCCTTCAGCATGTTCATGCATGATAAGTGTCGTGTACGGTAGGTTCAAATTGGGCTTATTCCGAAGTTGAAGATGACCTGCTTACGACTGTTCTCTAGACCCATTTTCAGTTGAATTGCGGTCACCTCACCAGCGGTGAGTAGAATTTCACTTACTAATCACGTTTAACTCAAAAAACTGGGTGTTTTTGGTTGAATCAGCATTAATTGTGGGTAACAACGTTTACCCAGGTGCCAAGCAGTGTCGACACCGTTCGATTTTTGAATTTACACATTTTTAACTATTGATGCTTGTACGAGGCTAAATAGTTGATTGATATGTGTGACGTGATTAGTGAAATTACAAGATTGAACAAAACTAAATTTACTCGATTAAATATTGAAAACAGTAGTGCATGACCAAAAATTGTAAAGTTTGGGTACAAGCCCAGACTGCACAATTTTAATAAATTAATTGATGAACGATTTCAAAGAAATGACGATGATGTGAAAAATATTCAAAGAAAACCTTGTTGTACGGTCTAGGTCAAATTTATTGTGAACGATTTAATATTTACTGAAATTGACACGTTTCTCAAAGATAATATTGAAATTCCTAATTATTTATAATAATTTGTGCCATGATAATAATATTGACTCTTATTTGAGTTATGTGATGCTCAACTCAAGAAATCATTTGGAATTTTAATTAATATTAATAATTCGAGACATGATAAGTAATTATAACTTAATCAAGTTATGTGATGCATAACTTAAGATTAGGGTTGACGCACACGCTTTCATATTAAATCTTGCCACGACAAGTAATTTAACCTTTAATTGAATTATGTGATGCACAATTTATATTTGGGATTGATGTGCATGATTTTCCTGGAATTTAGATACTTTACAAGTGTTGTTGACGATTTCATACATATTGAGTAAATAACTCTTGATAGTGCATTACAGTGTTCAATTGTATGATTTCAGCGTAAATATGCCAAGTTGACATGAATATTATTTATTTCAGAATTCTAGTCTGTCTGCATGCATATTAATATTGATTTTTCAGTAAATTACAAGTGGACATGTAATTAGATTATTTAAGAACTTGAAATCTGCTGGTATGCATGATATGTTGATTACTCAATGATTCATCATGTTTTTGAATAAACTGCTATGACAAATTCAGAATGATATTCATGTTGTGTTGTAAAGTTCAAGTAAATATACTCGATACCATAGAGATACCAAAGTCAAGTACAAATGAGAAATAGATACCATATAGTAAAAGAGAGATGCAATGTAGTAAGATCTTTCTAGAATAATAAAATGTTAGATTAAGGACCCTGATACCGTAGAATTCCTTTGTGAGGTATGGGCCTTACGGGTGAAACAACCTAACCCTGACAGTGTCTAGTATACGTGTCACGCCCCAATCTCACATTAACCACAAACCACGAGATTAGGACACGACATGATGGGATTTACACATAAGCCAACCACTCTTCACTTTTTAAAACATTTTAAAGACATTAATAGGATAATCTGATTTATGCTGTAAAATGAAACTAAACAAACTGCGGAAGCATCTTTATTAAAATGACTAGAAAAATAAACAGAGTCTACAACATATTACATTGTCCGACATAAAATAAAGTATAACAGATAATTTACATCTTTATACACATTCACTCTCTCACTCACACCTTGTCCCAAAGATCGAGGGGAAAGGACTAAGAGACCTCTAACTACTAACTACATATTACTTCTACAGTCTAGGCGTTAGGATGAAACGATCCTTCAGATTACCTACTGTTGATGATAACCTGAAAATGTTTTGAGTAGATGTATGAGCCTACTCGCTCAGTGAATAGCATTTCACTTAGCTATCACTAAACAACTCATCAGGTTTATTAATAGAAATTAAATATAAATGCAGAACTAAGCAAGGCAGTTCTAATAACATAACAGATTTGCAGAATATAATCACATTTCCATGCAATAGCACATAATTTGAACAGATAATCAGATATAAAGAAATAGCACACAAGTTTGAATACTTTAATTTACTGTGATCCTATATGATTACATACTTATTTTATTATGCCCTAATCATATGCAGTGTACTCTGCATATAAAGATCCGTAGCAAGTTCATGCTATGATCCCACCGTAAAAGACTTAGCGACACACCCGTGAAATGCTAAGTCTGACACCAACCCTGCTCTGCCACAGGACTCTAGGCTCCACAGCCTCAATGCACAACCACGTGTGCTCCAGACTCCTCCTGACAAACCTAAGCACACAGGCGGAGAGTCTCACAGGGTTACCTTCGTGACACAGGCACGAATGGTGTTGGATAACCCCCATTTTCCTCCAGTGCCACCGTGACACAAGCACGCGTTGTTGTTGGACACTGCCTCTCTATCCTCGTGTCTCCATGACATCGCACGGATAATGTTGCAACACGAGTTTCACCCCTAAGAAGCAAACCTCTCTTAGGGGTTCTACGACGTTAGGGAACCTAAGTCTATTAATTGATTAACAAATAAACATTTAAACATGAATATCACATTTCATCCATATTGCACAATCTCAATAACACATGAAGCAAATATATATCCTTTATCATCATTAAACATGATTCAGTATCATTTATCCACTTTCGATGCTAAACACCTATTTTTAAATCAGCAATACATTGCAACTATAATACAGGAAATTTCATCATTTTCACTAAGCATATTAAGTATTTCAAGTTTCAATGAAACTAACATACTCTATTGTATGTACTACACTGTTTAGAAGTTATACTAAATGGTACAGAAGCAATTAAACATTTAAATTGAGTTAAATAATGATTACTGAATGAACTACTACTCACACTTCTGGAACTCGGCCGACCAATCTGGGAATTCGGCCGATTGGCCAGAAACTCGGCCGATCAACTCTAGGCAACTCGGTCGATTGGCCGACAACTCGGTCGATCAATCTGCAATCTTGGCCGATCAAATCCCTGTTTGATTTCCTTATAAAGGAAACTCGGCCGAATCATACCAAATTCAGCCGATCGGAATGCTGACCCTGCAATAGAACAGTAACTAGCATCTTACCCAAAAGAAAAATCTAACTATAGTTCGATCAAAAGCTAAGTCTTGGCTGGGAGTTGAAGACCTATGTAACACCCCTGACCTGGGTTATGACCTAACCCTGGAAGTTTTGCCTAAATATGTAGTTAATATACTTGTGAACACTCCCTGGCATGTAATTAAGTTCCTCAGGAACATTTACTTTCAATTTTGCTCCTTTTTGTATAAAGCTGTAGCATTGTGTTGTACGCAGGGACCTTTGTGCAAATTACCCAGTTTAAGGGTTGAACTTGCAAGATTCACAAAGATAAGATGTATCTCTGATGTTGAAACATCATGAGGATGGTTATGGTAAAGTTTGAGGGATTTCCCAAGCTTGAGCACCAAGGTGCAGCTGTGGAAGCAATCCCCATGCTTAGAAACCCTAATTTGGGGTAAAGTGCAATTTACCAAAATTGAGGGGTTTAACTTGTAATTCTTAATATCTAGAACATCTTTTAAGAATCTTGTCATCATTTAGAGTGGAAATGATGAAAGGGACACATCAAAGACTGATCAGATAAGAAAAGATGAACTTTGTGGTAAAAGACACCTAATTTGGGTATAGAAACCTTTCATGGATGTACCCTAGTTGTAGGTTGGCTTCCTTTACCCTTAGATCTTTAGATTTCATGAGATTTGCATAAGGATAGATAGGTTGGACGTGCCTTGAGCAAGGAGGGACCTAGATGTGATTTCCAATCTTGAGAGGTCCTTGTAGTGGATAAAGGGCTAAAGTATATAAGCCCTTTTCCTTGCAAGATAAGTGAACGATCCTTCCTTTCCTTCATTCTCATCTCTTCTTGCTCAAACGACCAAGGATAGCTCTGGAGCTCAGGGGGGACGACCAACCTGTTCTAGGTAAGAGAACACCACCTTCTAGCTCGAATTCATGGAGGAATTCACTTTCTAAGATTGGTTTTGTGGTTAGCTTACTTAGTCTTCTTGTTCTAGCCAATCAAACCAACGTTTCCTTGGAGAATTCACCTCTGACCAAGTTGTGGAAGCTCAAGGACGCCATTAAAGCTTGGAGCTTGAAGGCTTGGAGCTCTAAGATCAACCTTTAGGCGGGTTTTATAACTCTAAACTTTTGCTTTATATGTATGCTTAATTCTTGCAATTTACTTGGTAAAATCTCCTTCTACCTCCCTTCTTCCTTGCACGTTTGCAAGAAAATCAGTGGAGGAACCGACCTTTCTAGAGGTTGAAGATGAGGGGCGTGATTCCCTATGTTACTTTTTCAAACGACCTTGGACCCTTTTGGTCCAACCGTTTGGGTTCAAACGGTTTCAAACCGTTTGCTCTCAAACGGTCTTGCAAGACCGTTTGGATTGAAATGGTCTCAAGACCGTTTGAAAGAGTTGACCAAGGGACGACCGTTTGAGGGTCTGTTCCTAATATATTGAATTTCATCTCCACAGGGCATAACAATAATGTTTGAAAAACATAATCAACAGTGTAGTATATCTGTTAGAGTTATCTACAAGTTATTTGATTGATGTTACCTTGAATAGTATAGATGTCCTCATATTTTAATATTGATTGAACTCTTGCTTAACATCAAAACTGCTAGTGAATATCTTGAAGGCTTTTATTGCTTTATCTATTCCTTGCTTTGCTTATAAAGCTTCTAGTGGAGAGTTATAACTCTCGCTGGGGCAATTATGTATAATTGTCTCACCCCGTAGACTTCTACTTTTTAGGTGGTCGTCGAAGACGGAGGAACAAGAACTCAGGTGACCAATCCCAGCAACAGCAGCATCAGGAGCAGTTAATATCTCAGGTGGAGATCTAGCCTGCTTCATGGTGTAGTATAAGAGTCAGTCCTATGTGTCCTCTGTACTCTCAGGTCCTGGAGTGTTTTGAGTATGAATTCTTGAGAAGTTTTGTATCAAGTTGTATATAATTACTCAAGAAGTAATTATCAGTGATGTAAACAGTTAAATCCTTTTTCTATGGAAAAGGTTTGTAGTTTCAAGCTCTTTTCTCGAAAAGTTTTGATTTCCCGTGATTTTTGTCTTCCGCTGTTTACCGATTGCTTCCGCACATGTTTAAATCGGGATTAATTCGTGGTTTGGAGATCGGAGCCCACAACCTACCTTGGATTTCTTTAATTCAGAAGTAAGAACAATTATTCTTGCTGCTAGGCATAGCTTGCTTCTAGCCGTAGCCACTTGCTAGCTACATGTTGGCCGTCCAAGCAGTAGGATGGCTCTTGGTTGCTACGCGCTAAACTGAGCTGAATTGATTGAAATCTCTAGCGTAGACCTCCTAGCCGAGGTCCAAGGTGGTGGTTAGAAGCTTTGGCCGCCCTAATTTGTCCTCCTCCAGGCTACGCACGGTGCTGCTAGAAAGCAGTAGCTTGCCGCAGCCAAGCTGCTGTGCGGCAGCTTGGTTTGTATGGTGGAAAGAGTGGGTGGAAAAATAAGAACGAAGGAGGAGGGAAGCAAGGCGTCTGCAGATCGAAGTTGACAAAACTCGAAATCGTCCGCCGTTCACCCCCCCCCCTCAACTACTGGCCGCGCCGCTGCAATTGCAGCTGCTGCTGTTGCTGGCTTCCGGCGCAGCTCTACTGGTCGGGCGCTGCTAGGGCGGGGAAAGAAGGAAGGTGGGAGATTGGAGGACGAAGGTGGCGCCGTGGATCAGAGTTATGAAGGAACCCAAAGTCTCCCAGAACCTCCCCCTGCTGCTCTCGTCTGGCGGCTAAGGTCGGACGTCGTTTTAAGAAGTTCCTGTTCTATCGCCCGACTGAAGGAGAAGATAAGCGAGGGAAAGGGCTAGGGGGGGCGAAATGCAATTTGCCCACCAACTATCCAAAATTACAAACTAGTCCCTCAAAGCTCCAAAAACTCATAACTCGTGACCCGAAGGTCGGATTCGAATGATTCCTCTGGCATCGGTTCAAACTCTGAATCCTCCACAATCTCAGGGCTAAGATTTAAGCTTAAGGGAATTTGTTATTAGTTCAACATCATTAGCATAAGTGAGTTCTCAACTCAACTTAATTAGCCTAACGATCATCATAGCCATTATCATTAATTACCTCAGATGTTTCAAACTCAACTATTGATTCACATATAAACTTATTTGATTAACTATGATGTTTTTAATTTGATACTCAACACTAATTGAGGTGTTTCACGTAATTCGAGGTATTTATTAGTTAATCATGGAGTGGGTCATAACAATACGGGGGTCGGAACACGCCCATAGAGCATGTGGGGAGACGAAACCCTTAAGGAAGTCACCTAACAGAGAATAGGTTACCCAACATGAACCAGACGTCCCAGTGGTAACCCAGAGGTACCCATAGAGTGTACCAAGTTGAGGTCCATAGAGCATCTCAGACCCTCTGCCTGTGTACTCAACTTAGAGGAGGAGTCCAGTTTATGGCACAATAGGATGCCGAGGCCAAATAGCCAGAGTTCCTACAGTAGTCGAAGACAACAGTCAGACTTAGCTATCCCGGGGTGTCGGCTAAGTCTTGTACGGTGGGATCATAGTTTGCTACGAGTCTACATATGTAGAGTACACTGCATGTGATCATAGCATAAGATAAAATATGTTCATATAGGTTCACAAAGTTTCTGATAAGTTAAAAAGTTAGAAAATATTTGAGTTCAAATTTGTACCAGTTGTTCTTTAAATAGAATGTTGATATCCCCTGTTATTTAATTGTTGAGATAGCTTTGTAGTAGTTGTTACTTGATGAAATGTTGATATTTCCTGTTATTCAAACTAAATTGTTTAGATTTTCTCAGTATGGTATTTCTTGTATTTATTCCAATTAATAAAAAAAATGAAATGAGTTATCAGCGATGGTTGGGTGGAATTCTATTCACTGAGCCAGTAGCTCACCAACATACTGAAACATTTTTCAGGTCAGCGTCAGTACGTGGAAACTGAAGGATGTATCACCCAGACGCTTAGAAGGAAGTGTTTAGTTAGGTCTAGAGGTCTCTTGATCCTTTCCCCTCAGTCCTCAGGACTTGGTGTGATAGAAAGAGAGAGAATGTAAAGTAGTATGTAGTTTGGTTTTTTATTAACTGCTGCACTTTATATTCTGCAAGTAATATGTAATAAGTTGATTAAACTCTGAGATACCTTTCAAGATTTAGAAATAGTAAGTGTGTTTCCGCAGTTATTAAGGATTCAATTTATCTTAAGTTAAAAGATTTTCTCTTAAAGCAAATTTTAGGCGATCAAGAAAATAAAAAGTTAAGAGTGGTTTACCGAGGGTGACTTCCCAGTCTTCGGGGTCATTAGAGATAGAACGGAGGTCAGTACGTCACAACAGCTTTGGTATTAGAGCATTGGTTGAGTACATGGTTACTCTAAGTCAAGGTCAGGGGACGACAAGAGACCAATAGGATTTGGACTTGGGTGTCTTCCTTCTAACTGCAATTTTCTAATAGGAAGTTCTCTTTTATACTATTACAGATGGCAGGAAGAGGACGTGGTCACGAGAACCAAGTTGAGAGCTTAGGTTGATTCATCAGGAACCATTAGGATATAAAGATAGAGATATAAGTGAGGTAAATAGGAAGTGATGTGTCTTTAGCTCTGGGAGGTCTGAGTATTTAGATACCCTGGCTAGGTATCTGAGTACTTAGATTGAGCAGTATCAAACTACTCTGTCCATTCTACCCTAAATACCCTGGCCAAGTGTGCAAAGGAAGGATGGGCTAGAGAGAAACCCTAGAAATCTTAGGGTTGAGAAATCGGAAATTTATGTAGGAGTAAGAGATTAAACATAGGATGTGATACAATTCTTGCTTTATATTGCTTATTTGATTGGAGATCATTAGAAATGTTGTTATATGCATGAATTTAGATTTTCAGTTTGTAGAATAAATATGATTCTTTTATATTGTTGTGTGTCATTAAGTGATTTATTTATTATTTATATTCTTTGTATCAAGTAGACTCTGGTTAGTTTAGACCTGCATTATAGTAAGAATGTACACATTTAGATATTTTGATATAAGGGAAAGATTAAAATAGCTAAGAAGTAGCTGAAACTGATATCTGAGACCCAACTTTGGAGCCTCATATGAGCAGTCCTTAATTGGAAATAAAGGAACACGATATATTAAATTTAATGATTAGTATTATATGAACTCTAAATATGAGAATATGGAAAAGATATGAGAAAATATTTAAGGGCTAAGATAGTAAGAATTAACCATGGAATGGATCATGTAATAGAGTAAAATACTTTTATGTACTTCAAAGCAAAGGGAAATAGAAGAAAAGAGTTAAGTATATAATAAGTACATAGAAATAAAGAGCCTTCGGAAGAAATAAATCATAATAATTATATGAATATGTAAATTATAAGACCATGACAAGAAACTTAGTTGAATCAAAATAATTGTTAGAAACGATGACCTTGATTAAGGAATGAGAATTAGATGACACAATTGAGAGTATGGCATGTATATCTTTATTATAAAGTTTAATACATTCATACATACTACCTTTGGATTCTAAATCTCTATAGACTAACAAACTAGTTCCTAGTTTAATTCATTCATAAATACTACCTTTGGATTCTAAGTCTCTATAGACTAACAAACTAGTTCCTAAAATAAAAGAACAAACACGTAATTTAGAAAAAAATGAAATATATATGATGCATAACTACCATGCTAGGGATATCTAAGTAAATGAAATAATGACACACAATATGATGGTAAAACCCTAGCAAGGTAAATTGAGGATGTAATTTATCTGAATGTTTAAGTAAGAGAGAGGAAATTCCTGTGATAATATAAGGAAGAATTTAGTAAAACTTATGAGATCCAAAGTTTGAATTTCAAACTAAGGGAGCAAGGTCACATCACAATAACTCTATGGTACTGATAAGGAACAAACCCTAGAATGTTTAAAGTTGTAGTAGTTCAAGGGATGTCGCTAATGATTTGACCTTGAATACTAGCATCTCTATAAAACAGGATCATGAGATTCGCATTATGAAAGGTAAGCTGACACTAATAAAATCTAGGGTTTAAAGGTAGTTAATCTGAAAGGTAGATAAACAATATGAAAATGACTCAGAGAAAAGAGTAAGATATAAATTTGAAATGCAACAAGTGTGTTTTGAATAAGAGGAGAAATATAATATAAGAGAAGTGCATTATGAAATAAATTCTTACAATAATAACAAGAATGAGGAATAATCTATTCTTACGTTGTATGTTTCAATTTTAGGGATGTTTATTTTATATGATCAAAATGAGAAGGATAAGTAACAAGAAGTATGTAGCATAGAATGAGGAGTATTATCCAACACATGATTTGGAATTAGATGTTGAAGTTCATTCTCTTCAGACATGGTGTCTTTATCTTTATGGTGAGGCATGTCAAGTGTTTACGGATCATAAGAGTTTAAAATATATTTTCACCCAGAACGATCTAAATCTTAGACTACTAAGATGGTCAAATTAATCAAGGATCATGAAGTGACGATAGATTATCACCCTGGAAAGGCGAATGTGGTGGATGATGCCCTCAGTAGGAAGTCAAGTTCAACAACTGGCGTCTTCTCTATGGCATGTTTCAAGAGAGACCTGCTAGTATAAATGCGGAAATTGAACTTAGATTTAGCGGTGACAATAAAGAGTGGTTTGATTGCACAGATGCAAGTCAAGCCTACCTTTTATGATCAGATCAAGGAACTTCAGCAGAGTGACAGTGAGTTACAGTAGATCATGCATGATATGACAAAGGGAAAAAGCCAAAGTTTAGGTTTTCAACTGACAGTTTGTTGTATCAGCATGACAGGTTGTGTGTACCTGGAGACAGTGATTTGAAAGAGCAAATTCTTGAGGAAGCACATGCATCGATGCACGCTATACATCCAGGCAACACTAATATGTATAAAAATATCAATGAGTTGTATTGGTGACCTGGTATGAAGAGGGATGTAGCTGAGTATGTGGCTAGATGTAGTCTGTGCCAGCAGGTTAAGGTTGAGCATCAGAAACCTACAGGTACCTTGCAATCTCTTCCTATACCAGTGCGGAAATGGGAACATATCACAATGGACTTTGTGGTAGGGTTACCCAGGACACCTAGAGGTTGTCACTCGATATGGGTAATTGTGGATAGACCGATTAAGTCTTCTCACTTTCTTCCCGTGAAGTCAACCCTGGATGTCCCAAAGTTGGCTAAGATATACGTCAATGAGATAGGTAGATAGCATGGTATTCCAGTTTCAATTATATCAAATAAGAACTATAACATTCCTGGGATTTGAGGCCTCAGATAAAACACTCTTAAAAGTAATGATTGGACTACCCATATCACCAAGGTGCACCTCCTTTTCCGGGAGCCCATCTCTAAAGAACTCCATAGTTAAGTGTGCTCAACTTGGAATAGTACTAGGATGGGTGACTAGTCGGGAAGTTGATCCTAGCTTGCACGTGAGTGGATAAAGCACGCAGTTTAGGCTAGTGGTGGTTTGTGGGGCCAGTCGTCATTCCTCAAACTCTACTAGAGACTTGGGCAGTGGGCCCAAGCTTTACAAATGGTATCATAGCCAATTCCCCTCCAATAGGTGGTGCCCATATGGGCATGGCATGATAGTCTTGAGTCGTGCGGTCCAGGCATGTAGGAAAGGGTTGTCCATGGTTGACGTAGCCACCCATGTACTGGTATTCTGTGATCCAGAGCTGGGTGTCCATGGGACATTGTGGGTCTGCACTGAAATGGGGAAGAGATTATGAGGCCTTATAGTTGATCTTTGACGAGGACTTCAAGAGTCTAAGCGGGGGAGATTGTAACATCCTAGGATTTGAGGACTCAGATAAAACACTCTTAAAAGGAATGATTGGACTACCCATATCACCAAGGTGCACCTCCTTTTCCGGGAGCCCATCTCAAAAGAACTCCATAGTTAAGCGTTCTCAACTTGGAGTAGTACTAGGATGGGTGACCAGTCAGGAAGTTGATCCTGGCTTGCGCGTGAGTGGATAAAGCACACCTTTAAGGCTAGTGGTGGTCTATGGGGCCAATCGTCATTCCTGAAACTCTACTAGAGCCTTAGGCGGTGGGCCCAAGCGTTACAGGAACCCTAAGTTCACATCTAGGCTTTTGGAATCAGTTGCATCGTGCTTTGGGCACAAAGTTGAGGTTCAGTACAACTTTTCACACACAGATAGATGGTCCATCAGAGAGGACCATTCAAACTGTTGAGGACATGCTGAGAGCATGTGTCTTGCATTTCAGTAGAAGTTGGGAAGAACACTTGAGCCTTATAGAGTTTGCATACAACATTAGTCATCATTCCAGTCTTGGAATGGCCCCGTATGAAGCTCTGTATGGCAGAAAGTGTACATCACCCATATGTTGGTACAAGGTGGGTGAAAAGTAGATTCTTAGACCAGAGATAGTGGATTTGACTACCGAGAAGATTGCAGTGATCAGAGAACAGTTGAAAGTTGCACATGATAGGTGGAAGAGTTACGTTGAGAAGAGACGTAGACCTCTTGAGTTTGAGGTTGGTGATGAAGTGTATTTGAAGGTTTCACCATAGAATGGAGTGTTGAGGTTTGGTAAGAAATAAAAACTGACTCCTCGGTTTATGGGCCCATATCCTATCATTGAGAGGATTGGACCTATAGCCTATAAGTTGGGTTTCCCATCGGAGTTGGTTAATTTACATGATGTGTTTCATGTATCCATACTGAAGAAGTGTTACCCTGGTATAGAGAAGATAGTTGATCTAGAACCTTCAAATATCATACCCGACGTGTCCTATGTTGAAGGACCAGTACAAATAGTTGATCAAAGAATCAAGAAGCTCAAAAATCGTGAGGTACCATTAGTGAAAATTCTATGGAGGAACCATAACATAGAGGAAGCCACGTGGGAGTTTGAGTCCGAGATGCGTAACAAGTTTCCTTTTCTCTTTTAGGAATTTCAGGAAGAAATTCTTATAAGGGAGAGAGATTGTTATGAACCATACTAATGATTAATTAGTAAGTATGATAATCACAACATTAATAAGTTAATTAATTTGAATTAAGAACATAAATGCAATTAGTGTTTTGATTAGATAATACAGTCTAATTAGCATGAATTCCTGCATTGAGGGTGTAGAGAATCTCGCGATTGAAATGTTGCAAGAAGAATCTTCCAAACCGGACTTACGAGCTGAAAGTTATGACACTTTTGAGTTTCTTGGGATGATTTTGTAAAATTTCCAAACTTTTATCTTATAACCTTTTTCCCCTTATCTCGCTTATCTTCTTCCTCGTTCTGTTGAGTGACGCCTGTAGGGTAGGTCAGCCACGATTTGGGCGATCTTGGGTGCGATTTTTTTTGTTGGCTCTAGCTTTGATCTAGCTTGGCGCCCTTGCACTTCTTCCTCCACTCCTCCTTCCTTCCCCTCTCCTTTCCTTACCCACCCGCGACCAATAGCTAGGGCGGTGCCCAGTAGCTGCGGCCAGTAGTAGCTACAGCGGCCCGCCAGGAGCCCTTTTTGGGCGCGGCCAACAGCTTGAAATGACACCATTGACTTCGTCCAAGAGGCCACAACATGAATCCGGAGCCCTAACAATGATTTAGCATCCCAATCGAGTTGTTCTCCATCCTGTACGTGAGAAGTTGCTGCTGCTAGCAGCAGGTCCGAACCAGGAGCATATTTGGGCAAGCAAGTACTCAAATCAACCGCCTTGAACTCTGCCAAGAGGTCCGTGTAAGAATCAGTAGCCATAGCCACGAGTAGCACCCAGCTCGAAGCTCGATTCCTTCAACATGTTCGTGCGTGATAACTACTGTGTACAACAGGTTCAAATTGGGCTAATTCCGAGGTTGAAGATGACCAACTGATGCCCGGAAATTGGTCTCTGGATGCATTTTTAGTTGAATTGCGGTCACCTCACCCTCGGTGAGTAGAATTTCACTCACTAATCATGTGTAACTCAAATAACTGGGTGTTTTTGTTGAATCAGCGTTAATTGCGGGTAACAATGTTTACCCAGGTGCCGAGCAGTGCAGACACCGTTCAATTTCCGAATTCTCATGTTTTTAACTATTGATGCTTGTACGAGGCTAAATAGTTGACTGATAGGTGCGACTCGAATTAGTGAAATTACAAGATTGGACAAAATCAAATTTACTAGATTAAATGTTGAAAACAGTAGCGCACGACCAAAAATTCAAAAGTTTGGGTACAAGCCTAGACTGCACAATTTTAATAAATTAATTGATGAACAATTTCAAACAAATGACGATGATGTGAAAAATATTCAAAGAAAACCTAGTTGCACGCTCTAGGTCAAATTTATTGTGAATGATTTAATATTTACTAAAATTGACACGTTTCTCAAAGATAATATTGAAATTCTCAACTATATATAATAATCTGTGCCATGATAATAATATTGACTCTTATTTGAGTTATGTGATCCTCAACTCAAGAAATCATTTGGAATTTCAATTAATATTAATAATTCGAGTCATGATGAGTAATTATAAACTTAATCAAGTTATGCGATGCATAACTTAAGATTAGGGTTGATGCACACGTTTTCAGATTAAATCTTGCCACGAAAAGTAATTTAACCCTTAATTGAATTATGTGATGCACAATTTAGATTTGCAATTGATGTGCACGATTTTCAAGGAACTTAGATAATTTACAAGTGATGTTGACGATTTCATACATATTGAGTAAATAACTCTTGATAGTGCGTTACAATGTTCAATTGTATGATTTCAGCGCAAATATGCCAAGTTGACATGAATATTATTTATTCAAGAATTCTAGTATGCCTGCATATTAATATTGATTTATTTATAAATTACAAGTGGACATGCAATTAGATTATTTAAGAACTTGAAATTTGTTGGCATGCATGATATATTGATTACTCAGTGATTCATCATGTTTTTGAATTAATTGCTATGACAAATTTAAAATGATATTCATGTCGTGTTGTAAAGTTCAAGTAAATAGACTCGGTACCATAGAGATACCAAAGTCAAGTATAAATGAGAAAGAGATACCATATAGTAAAAGAGGGATGCAATGTAGTAAGAGCTTTCTAGAATAATAAAATGTTAGATTAAGGGCCCTGACACCGAAGAACCCCTTTGTGAGGTCTGCGGCTTAGGGGTGAAACGACCTAGCCCTGGCAGTGCCCAGTATACGGGGGCCGGAACGCTTCCATAGAGCGTGTGAGGAGACGAAGCCCTTGAGGAAGTCTCCTAAGAGAGAATAGGTTACCCAACATGAACCGGATGTCCCGGTGGTAACCCAGAGGTACCCATAGAGTGTACCAAGTTGAGGCCCATAGACCGTTTGAGACCCTCCGCCTGTGTACTCAGCTTAGAGGAGGAGTCCAGTTTATGACACCGTAGGATGCCAAGGCCAGAGAGCCAGAGTTCCTGTAGCAGACCAGGACAGCAGTCACACTTGGCTATCCCAGGGTGTCGGCTAAGTCTTGTATCGTGGGATCGTAGTTAGCTACGAGTCTTCATATGTAGAGTACACTGCATATGATCAGGGCATAAGATAAAATATTTTCATATAGGTTGACAAAGTTTCTGATAAGTTAAAGAGTTAGAAAAGAATTGAGTTCAAATTTGTATCCGTCGTTCTTTAAATAGAATCTTAATATCCCCTATTATTTAATTGTTTAAATAGCTTTGCAGTAGTAGTTACTTGATGAAATGTTGATATTTCCTGTTATTCAAACTAAATTGTTTAGATTTTTTTAGTATGGTATTTCTTGTATTTATTCTAATTAAAAAAAGGAAATGAGTTATCTACGATGGTTGGGTGAAATTCTATTCACCGAGCCAGTAGCTCACCAACCTACTGAAACATTTTTCAGGTTAGCGTTAGTACATGGAAACTGAAGGATGTATCACCCAAACACTTAGAAGGTAGTGTTTAGTTAGGTCTATAGGCCTCTTCATCCTTTCCCCTCGGTCCTCAAGTCACAGTGTGATAGAAAGAGAGAGAATGTAAAGTAGTATGTAGTTTGGTTTTCTATTTACTGATGCACTTTACATTCTACAAGTAATATGTAATAAGTTGATTAAACTCTGAGAAATCTTTCAAGATTTAGAAACAGTAAGTTTGTTTCCGCAGTTATTAAGGCTTCAATTTATCTGAAGTTAAAAGATTTTCTCTTAAAGCAAATTTTAAGCCATCAAGAAAATAAAAAGTTAAGAGTGGTTTACCGAGGGTGACTTCCCGATCTTCGAGGTCATTAGAGATGGCACGAAGGTTGGGGCGTCACAACATGACTTGAAGGACCACTCCTCTTCCAACTCCCTTGTGTCTGATACCTCTATCAATGAAGACTAGCAATAACTCAAAGTTTGGAGAGATAATCAAGTGTGGTGAGCTAATTGTTCTATATCTTTGTTTGGGAATCTATACTTGTGTGTCAGTTCTTCAGGTAGTTGAAAATATGCTAATTGATTATCTAGATCATGTTCTTTTACCGCATTCAATAGTAATTTTATCATGTAAAGATCTAATAGAATTGTGTGCCAACGGTCACAACATCCAATGTGAGTAGGGTGATCCCAAAGATAAGGTGAGTTATGCTTTGCAATTTGTTGCATAGAATATTTCATTATATAGTGACATAGATTTCTCATTGTATGTGTAAAAGAGTCGACAATATTTATAGATTGAAGTGTAAAGGGACTCAGTTTCATTTAATTCATGGACAAATAATAGATAGCATACTCATCCTCTTCCATTGATTGACTGGTGTGTCCCAATTGATGTTCTATAGATTGATAATTGAAGGGTGAGAGGATATCCTAGAATTACTAGTCTCATAATGGTTTGATTAAAGAGGATGTGTTTAAGTTTGTTGAGTGATTTCTCACTTTGTTCATTCTATCCGAAGTCAATCTACATATGGGCTTGGATATGGGTGTGATATTGGTAATGAATCAAGTGATATATTGGAGACGATTGATATCTTGTATCTCATGCTCAATTTTCAGAGAGAGTATTTCCTAAATAGATTGATCCTTTGTGGGATCTACCTTTATTCCCCTTTGACTAAAAATATACCCAAGCAAAGTACGAGATGTAACCCTGAAGTTTCAATTAACTACAATTAAGCATAACAAAAATGATCACAGTCTTTGAGATAGCTTTCTAAGATTTGAAATGTATCTTTATACCTTTTAGATTTAGCTATTATGTGATCCACATAGAGATACACCTCCTTATGCATCATTTCTATAATATAGAGGCCATTGCTATGGAATATGTAGATCTACAATTTTTTAGACCGACTAGACATAGAACACTCCCCACTTTTTGGTGAAGGTTGTTTTCTTGTTATCTTCATTAGACATTTTTGTCTGATTGTAACCTGAGAAACCATCCGTTAAGCTTAGGAGCACATGGCCAACGATATTGTCGACAAGCACATCAATGTGTGGTAGGGGAAAACCATCTTTAGCAAAATTCTTATAAAGGTTGTGATATAATCCACACACATTCAAACTTTACCATCCTTCTTTGATATACACCATTATAGAGAAATATATGATAATTAACTGGATCTAATATGCCAAGATTGTACTACTTTTAAACTTGCTCTCTTATCTTGATCCTCCTTTCTAGACAATGCCATTTAGATTTCTTTTTTATTGGTTTGGAGTCGATGAACATCTTCTAGGCTAATGCAGGAATATACAAGTAGCTCCATCCGAACACATAGATGGAGTTACATAACAAATGTATGAACTGGTCCTTGATATATTAGGGGATATGCTCCCTGATTTTGACTTTGCATAGCTTGAGGCTTGATCTAAGATTAACCATCTCAGTATCATCTTCAATGTGAAAGGATTGATGCTACTCAAGCATGTATTTTGAGAAATGAATTCCTTAAAACATTATATCTTCGTCATTGTAATTGTGTTCTACTTTTATTACATAATCAGAAAACTCTTAGAGATCTAGAGTGTCATCTACCTTTTTGCATTTTTTGGATCTCGTTATTTTTTTTTGGATTTGTGAGTTTTTTAGTTTTTTGGGATTTTGAAGAAGAGGGTGTGGATGTTGTGGAGAGGTTCCATATGATCACTCCACTATCATCACCACACCACAATGTCATTTTCTAGGGGCTTTTTTGGGGGCATGTGAGGTAGTTTTTAACCTCGTATATGCTTCTTATGAAAAGAATGGGTGTTTCTAGTTCATATATAGCGTTTGTTTGAAGATGGCATTGATTACCATCCTTACAATATTACATAGGCATCATCGTACTCATTGCACAAGACATTTTAGTCTTCCTCCATGTATATATAACCACATTATTTAGAGTTGTTTGGGTATGAGGGATCATAAATGATCGCGGGTGTCATAAAGTTGGTTAAGTTAAATTGTGCATCAATTTATTTTGGAATTGAATTTTTGATCTCTATATAGTCTCTCATGACTTCATAAAAATGATCATTATGGTGATTTCCATATTCTTCTCTAACACTCAATGTGTGAGTGTTGAGAGCATAATTGGTTGTCCACGGGGGTCATAGTCAACTTGGTGGCCTCCTCATATAGAGGGATGGTGATGTATTCAAACTATTGGTTATCCTGGGTGGTCCAAATGACCTAAGTGTCTTAGATGATAAGGAATCCTCCCATGAACTTGTTGTGATCCTAGGGTGGTAGTCTTGGTTGTCTTTATCGACCACTTGCGTGAGGTATGTTTACATCATTGGGATGCTGGATTTTCCTTAGTCAAACCCTTCTTACATTGTAGAAGGTAAGAATGGGGACCCCTATGATCATGTCCTAGGTCCCACTGACTCAATACTCTTAAGTATAGTTTCTTCATCTAGATGAACTCATCGAGTCTCCTCACTTAGATTGCTGATGGGAAATAAGAAGTTGAGGTACCTTTTTTGGGTTGAGAAATTGACAGTGGCACAAAACTCTATAGGCCTCCAATATGGTTTCCACATAATGATTCATGGTGCAGATGAAGTTCCACAGAATAATAAGTCAAATGTGTAGCTTCTTGATAGATTTGAAGCACTGTATGCCCCTGAATCATGGTCTCGGGACCTCAATCAGGGTAGATATACATTCCCCTTCATTGTTGGGCGTAATACTCAATATGTGACATAGGCTATCTTATTCTATAAAAGTTGTGGGGAAGCTTGGTTTATCAGTGTGGACCATGATGATGGTTGCCCTAGTTAGTACATGACTTTTTGATGCAGTAATAATGATGGGACACTTCATTGTGGTGAATCAATGGGCTACCTAAAAGGAGATTGAAAGAAGGACCTGGCTTCATATCCAAGAATAAAACTAAGAAGGTGTGTGGTCCAATTAGTGTCCACCAAATGTGTGTATTAATGTGCCATCACATGATATCACTATCTTAATCATCATATATAGGACATAAGGATATTTTCCCTTACTCATAAGTATCTTAAGGGGACATACATTGATGAATGTTCTATTTCTAATAAAGCAAGAATGAGTCTTGAGAAATCAATAAATAGTAGTGGCTAATAGGGGTCTGTTTTGGTTTTGACCTTTTGGTATCTCATCTTTAAACAAAGAGATCAGGTGTGGAGTTATCATAAACATGGTTGTGTCTGCAAGTGATTCTGGCTTCACATCTGTAGAATTAAAATCCCCTTCGAGTGTCTTCGTTACATCTTCACTATGGATGGTAGAACATTGCATTACCTCATCCAGAGACACCTTTGCTTCCGGCTCGTCAAGGAATTGAATAATTTCTAGGCCTTCAATATAGTTCTCTTTACATAAATATGGAGTAGGATGAACTTTCTTAGTGTTAGTAGTAGGTATACAAACTTGATATTATTTTCTTTAGAGGTATCAATAGTGACTACTTCATATTGTTTATCTTTGTTTTCCCCTTATAAAGGCATGAAGGATCTCCATTGAGGTGGTGTGAGACACCATCGGTTTTGCTATTCAATATGGTGCTTAACATTGAGCCATCATTCTAGGGGTGGTGATAGTAACCATGGTAGGTCAAGGAATAAAGAGATGTTAAGTGTTTTTTGGAACTGGCCCTCCTGGGATCTTCACTAGCTTCACATCATGCCCTCGTGTGGTGACTTGACTCTGTGCTTATAGGGACTATCAATTGTTTATCCTAGATGTCGGTAATAGAATAAGAATTTTTAGACCAATTCTTGAGAGTTTTTGCTCAAGGGATAGAGCGAATGGGGCATTAAATTGTGTAATGATGATATGACATGAAAAATATCTATTGTTGAGGACATTTCTTCATGCATGATTGTATTTACCACAAAATATTTGATTATATCTTGCAAAGCATGCTTGAGTGTGTAGCACATGCCTATCTTGTTTCCCATGACTTGATGAAAGTTACAAAAGGAATTAGCCCTTGGAAAGAAAATTTGTGGATTCTTTGTGGATTCTTTTTGGAAGGGAGTACCAACACATGTTAGATGGTATGGAGGAAAAAATTGAGCGAGACCTCCATGACCTTTCATATTCTTTTGGTAGGATCTAATATCATTGGAGTCAATTAAATTATGTTATTCATGCATTGGCAGGGTATTCATAGCTGGTATGTTTCTTGGGATTGGTTGTTGCACGATTGATTGTAAAGGTGATGGTGCACACCCATAGAACCACTTTTGTTGACATTAATATTGCGATGGTAATATTAAGGTGGGAAATATGAGTGTTGGGTAATATCATTTGAGCCCAGTGTTATTGTTGTGCCAGAATATTAGTAGTTTGTAGCGGTTGGGCCAGGATAGGAGCTATTTTTATAGCTGGTGTTGTCACTTGCTATTATTAATTAGGAATAAGTCCACTCCTATTTTTAAATCAACCAAACTAGTTTTTTTCAATTCAGACTTCTATTTAGTTGTTGTGGGAGTGTATTGAGGTTGAAGTGTGAGACTTTTTTTTTGGTAGGACCCTCACTTGATATAATTCATAATCCGACCCTCACTTGGATCATCTATGAGAATATACTATACCTTTGTGAAGGCAAGAATGTGATGAGCATATATGAAGCTAAAACCACAACATGTTAAATCATTGGAATCACCTTGGCATTCATGTGAGATGGATGCTAATAATGCCTTAGATGGAAGGGCCCTAGTTGATGCAGGAAATAGTTCAACACATTGCATGGGAATGAATGTGTTAGTGAATTGGTACATGGAGTTCCATTCTTAATGAATTCTGGTTGGTGCGGCATGCCCATGTAATTAGTGCCATATTGATGCATGAAAGTGATTCCTGTGGGCTTCTATAGTGTGCCTCATGGCAGGACTTCTTGGGAATGGGACTCTTTGATATCCTCTATGACTTCCTCAGGCTTCTCACCTCAACATTTCCTTTGTTGTTACCCTCAGGTTGTTAATCTATGTTGCTTTTTCCAACTATCTTGGTTGCTATTTTATGGGACCGGGTGAAGTACAAACTCCTCTTGGTTTCCATGATGCCTTAAAAATTAGGTTAGCAATATTAAAACCAATGTGTAGCATGAAAAATAAAAACACTTAGTGAAAAATAATATAGTTAGTGTGTGCCTGACCTCGGCTTGGGAAAGGTAAACAAGTTTTCTCAATTTTAACATGACAAGTACTTGTACAATGTCATGGATAGGTGGCTTGAAGGAGTCAGATATAGGATGATGACCAATCTTGTATGGAAAGCACGATGTCACACTCCTTTGAAGAGTGCCTTCTAGAAGATTATTTAAAATGAGAGGAGGGAGTAGGGGTTGGATGGCTAATTGGGATTTGGATTTGACCTACCTAGGACCAGTGATAGTACTCGACTGACCATTTATTTCCTTTGGGCATCATCAGGCCACCATGTTTGTTTCTAGATTCAATGAAGTTCCTCTAGGGATAATTACTTCCTTGGAAAGTGGTGAGAGGGACAAAAGGAAGGGCACTTTCAATATGTATCATTGACTTTTCAAAGAGATCTGAAGTGGGTTGAGGTTTAGTTTAAGTTTGTAGACAGGAATGTGTAGGCATAAGTGTGAAAGGGATGTGTTTCTACAGTTTTAGGTCATAATATAGGAGCATATGGAATGAGAGGGCCACACAATGAAAAGCCGCATCACAGTCAATTTGAAAAATTATCTAGTCTTGATTGAACTTCAAAGTTGATAGCAGATTTAAATGAATACCAACATTATAAAGATGTTATTTGTTTGAAAATGATTACTAACCTTTGAGAAGATGTTCATCTGATTTAAAAAAATTACTAAACATTGAGAAGTATTAATTTTATTTGGAAAGGATTGTTAACCTATAAATTTTTTTATTTAATATTATTATTTTTAAATATTTTGATTTGATTTGAAAATTATCGTTAATCTATGAAATAATGTTGATTTGATTCAAAAAATATCATTAACATTTGAAAGAGTTTTATTTGGTTTTGAAAGATAACTAACCTTTGAAAGATTTCAAATTCATTTTAAAAAGATTGTTCTCCATTAGAAAAGGTCTACTTCATTTTGAATGAGGGTTTACACATTTGAGTGTACTAAATTTGAAGTCTTGACATGCATATAAATATGTTATTAATGATTCCAATCAAATTGAAAATCTTAAAAAACCAAGCATCAATCATAAGACTGAGAACTGAAGTAACAATTACAAGGTGCATTCATAAAAGAATAAACCATTCCTATTTGGACCATGAGTTTAAATAGGATTACATCCTCACTCAAGTGTGTTGTACACATGAGGAATTGGTCCTTAACTTCTATATGAAATTATGGCACTCATCACATGGGTAACATGGGCTAATTGCAATGTATTACTCCCAATATACCTTGTGATCACAAAGACCACAATTAGTCTTGAGGGGGTGTCCTCAAGTACTAGGACATCCAACTCAATCTTTAACCACCACCTTTACTAACACCCACATGCAATTTTATGGATCTAACATGAGTGTTGGAATTCATTCTATGGCACATGGGTTTCTAGGTGTGTATAGTCTAGGTGTACTTATTTTATCTTTTTCAAAGCAACCCCATACCATATAAGAAAAACAAGGAAGAGAAATCGAGAAAACCCATGTAGATTAGAAACCCCTTTCGATATAATATATCACCCATATAGATGAATAGGATAGAAGCTTTCTCATAAAATAAATTATTCCTTATCCATTCCTAATTTTATACATTTTTTTTAAATAGAGAAAGAAATGGAAACAAGGAATAAAGCATATTCAAACCCCTAATAAAGGAACTGGGCTAAAATTTTTAAAAAGTGAAGTGGGCCAGAGACTCTAAAAATTGAAAAAGCACACAAGTAGGAAGAAGAATGGGAAGATAAAAAATTGAGGTACCAAATCGAGCAAGTAAAAAAGAGAGAAAAGAACATTGTGGGATTGAGTGATTGTGGATCACTCTGATCCATGGTAGTGGGGCTCAAGGAACACCACAATGCACCACTCTTCCCTTGGTGCTTAGACAATCCCACCATCCAGTATCAAAGGGTAGAACGAAAAAAATAGAATAGAAAGAAACTAAGGAAATTAAACCTAAACCCAATGAAAATAATGATAAAATCATACAGAGATAGGGAGATCAATATCATCTAACTATCCCAGTAGAGTCACTAGTCTATTGTTGCAGTCCAAAAAAATATTAACCTATTTCAATAGAACAAATAAGACAATAGCTAAAAATGAAAATAGGATAAGTTTAGATTCTTCAACACAATTCATTCATTAAAAGATGAAAGGAAAGATGAATATTTAGCTTTATGTCAAAATATGTAAAACTTGTTTCTCAATTCCACCCAAGTATGGATAAGGAAAAATAAAATGGTATATGTAAACAAAAATAAGATTTGGTGATCTTGTTATGAGTGGTAACTGTTTAGATATATATGTATGTTTTATGTGTTATATTGTGTTGTGTGTTTTGTTATGCATTATGTTGTGTTGTTTGTTTGTTATGTGCTGCAAAATTGTCTTGTCTTTAACTTTTCTTTTAACCCATATTTCCTACTTTTGTTTCTCACTTACTCTCTTATCCTAAATAAGGGAGTGCATTATTTTTGTGTGAGATATATCAAAGAAATGTTTTCTATAAATAAATGTTTTATTATTCTATATGTTATCATACATGTTCGATTCCCCTTAATGCTAAGATCCCAAGCCCCAAAAACCCCTCTCTAACCCACACCACCCTCTCTTCCTCCTTTTCCCTGTCACAAACTTCTCCTCCTTCCACCACCCATAGATCTCCAAAACCATCCACACTTCCACCACCCATCGACCTCCATAACCTTCAACCTGTATCACCTCCGACACCTTCACCAATCTCTGACACCCTATCAACCCCCATCACCATCAACCTCCAACCCCATCAAACTCCACCACCATTTACCTCAAACACCCCATCACCCCCCATCAACCTTGAAACAAACTTCACCCAATCAACCTTCCACCTTCACCCTCCACCCCATCGACCTTCACTCCTCATCGAACCACATCGCATCTAACTTCACCTTTAGCCCCCCATCAACCTCCACACTCATTGACAAACATCTTATCGACCTCCAACCCATTGAAATCTATTAATCCCTTCAAATTAACTCCAAAATAACATGTTGAAGACCTGAAAGTATTGCCTTTTTATAGATATACACCAAATGGTGGAGTAAATATCACACTATGGTAGTGTAGGTCTCCCTTTTCCCTCTCTACTTCCCCCATGGGTGATTCTTTGATCTTCTTCTTTCTATTGCCCCTATGCAGGTTTCTTAGATGTATTGATCTTGATCTAGTACTATGCTCTACTCCCCCTATAGGGATTTGTTGAATATACTATTATGAATTTTCGACTTATACTTCTTATGTCTAAAAAAAAAGGCCACAAGCATGGTTTGATAAATTGAGTCATATACTTTTCAAGTTTCAATTTTGGCTCACATTCAAATCATTTTGTTTTTATTAAAAAGGCCAAGTCTGGGCTTGTTATTCTTGTGGTTTATGTGGATGATATAATTCTATCGGGTACTGATTCTGAACGTATTGCTGCTACCAATAGATATTAGAACAACACTTTGTTACTAAAGATCTTGGTAAACTCTATTACTTCTTAGGAATTGAAATGTCCAGATCTTCTTCTGGTGTCTATCTTTGATAGTGGAAATATGTTCTCTATCTACTCCCAAATATAGGAATGCTTGTTACTAAACTTTCTAGTACTCCTCTAGATCCCGATACTAATTTGGATGGTGAATCCTCACCACTTATACTAATAACCACCAATACAAATGATTGGTTGGTAAACCTATTTATCTTACTGGTGACTAGAGCTGATACTACTATTGTTGTTGGATTTGTTACTTGGTATCTAGATAAACCTCAATAATATTATTAGGATGTTGTCAGCCATATCCTTAAATATTTGAAAACTATTCTAGGGAAAGTACTATTGTGTCGAAAACATGGGCACTGTACACTCACTAGATATTCTAATTTTGTTTATATTGGTTGAATATGTGAGAGGAAATCTACCTCTTCTATTGTACCTTTGTTGGGGGAAATTGAGTTACATTGTGTAGTAAGAAATAGACAATGGTTGCTCAAGCTAGTTATGAAGTAGAATACATAACTATTACTCATATTGCTTGTAAATTAATGTGGGTCTAAGGACTTCACAAAGAATTTGATATCTCTGAATCTGCTCCTATTCCAATGCATTGTGACAATAAATCCTTCATTTTTATTGCCACAAATTCAATATTTCATGAGAAAAAGATTATAGAGGTGGATTGCCATTTTGTTCTTGGTTCTGTTCTTTGTAGTCACATATGGATCTGTACTACTTCTCTCTAGACAAAAGACCAGGCTACTGACATCTTTACCAAGATACTTTCCAAGACTCACTTTTCTACTCTAGTGGGCAAGTTGGGTGTGTTTGACATCTTTGCTACAACTTAAGGGGGAGTATTAGTATATTTGGTTTACGAATTATGTTGTTTTCTGTGTTTTGTTATGTTTTATAGACTTGTCTTTCCTTTAGATTTTCTTATATCCAATATTGCATGTTACTTCTTCTCCCTTACTCTATTATCTTATAAAAGAGAGTACTTTCTATTTGTTTGAGATATATCGAAGAAAATTTTTTCTTATTCTATAGTTTATAACCATTAATATCACCTGATAAACAATTATTAAAGTTGCTTCTTAGTTTTCTCAAATTAGGTTTGTTTTATGTTGGGTTTACAAAAAATGGTTGTGAAAAAGTGACAAAAGGCCATTTTTATGTTGCAAATTTGTGGGTCTTGAGATGATGCAGTCGTTCCCGTCATTCCCATAAAGATCCTAGTCTTTTTAGATGTGGGTTCAAAATTGCCTTCGGATATCTCATGTTGGAGATCCTTTCATGGTGGCTAGGAGTGATGCGTAGAAAAGATATGAGAGATGACATGGAAAGAATTCTGGTAGGAGCAAGATTACATAAAGTCAAACAAGTCAATAGAGATAGGTTACATCATAGGAAGACAGCTAAAATAGATGGACACTAAAGTAGTTATGAATTGATTGGAGGAGTTATGAGCAGTTGATAGTAGTTATGAAAAGTTTAAAGATGACCATATTTGATATGTGAGATTTTCATTATTCAGCCTATCAACACTATGAAAACTATTATTTTAGAGTAAGGTTACTCCAAACATGAGGGAGTCATAAAATAAAGAAAGGGGTTGTTGATCATGTATTTTTAGGATAATGAAAAATGGATCATGATTATTATGTGAATGGGACTCTATTTATAGCATATAACTATATTCCAAGTTCCTAATGGAACATTCTAGAGTGGTAGGGGATCACAGTGATTCCCCACAAGGGAAAACCTACATATTGTATCAATCTACCACATGTTACTTTATAAATCAAGTTTGAATTTCTCCATTTCTTATTTTCTCAATATTTTCTTAATATTCTAGAGAAAACTTTGACTAAATCAATGGAAAGCATGGATTTTGAACAAAATATTGAAGGATTGTGAAGATGACTCAATTTAGTATTAATCTTTATTTTTTAAAAAATATGGTTTATTGTATGAATAACGTCAATTGCATATCTGTTGGGAATAAAGGAAATATTTTATCCAATATAATCTCATTGGGAATTTTGTGAAAAGCAGACTTGGAGGGAAAATTACACATGGTTTAAAAGAAGAACACATTCTATACTAGAATCTAAAACTTAAATGACAATAAATGGATTAAATAGATGGAAGTATGCGGGAAAATATGGATAAGTGGATATTGTGGATGTATCTAGTCCTGCTTTTTTGGCTCTAGAAATCCTAATTCCATGAGTAGGATAATAGTGTGCTTGGATCTCTAGAATTTATTGTACAAGGTTAGAACTATGCCATAACATTCTTTTATGTACCCTATTGAATATTAAATGCATATAATATTATTAATCATTTTTTAAATCTAATTATGGATGCATATGGTCTTGATGAATCCATGGACAATTATATTGGTCCAATTTGTTTCATTATAGCCTTAATATGCCCAAAATAACCCTAGATTCTGATCTTTTAGTAATTTATATCTTTCCATAGATAATGTTACACCCCGATCTCACAATTTCCTCAAATCATTAGATTAGGGCATAAGATAGGATTTATATGTAACACAAAGAACACCCTTAATTTTTTTCTTTTCTTAAAAACTCTTGTTTCCCCGCATTGAACCACATAACATCCTAACAAAGGAATCTGAACATTTCTTTTACTAATCAGACTTCAATAGAAAAGATACATGTACAAACATTCATGATGTCTCTCACACCTTATGCACATAAGACTTGCTAATTAGCATACATATCAAAAGAGGAACAATATTACACATCGTAATTACAACTCTCTCTCCTATCTCTTACTGAGGACCTAGAGTGACAAGGACCGACTAACTCAACTAATCTTGTACTTAACTCTTGTAGCAGATCTATACTGATGCTCTGACCATCTTCAAGTCCACGCGGTTAACCCTAAAAATGTTTGAGTAGAGGGGTGAGCCTACTCGCTCAGTGAATGGGTACTTCAAGGAAACAGACTAATGCACTAATGTGATTACAGATATAACTTTGAGTAAACGATATGAAATTTAACAACAATAAATACTACACTGAGCAGTTGTAAAACAATATAATTGAAATAACAAAGAATGTAAATATTGCATCCAAAGAATAACTACTAGAAGACTATACTCTAGTCTTCTTTCACTCTTTCATTTATAAGGAACTCTGTGAACCTATATGATCATATTTTAAATTATTCCCTGATCTATGCAGTGTACTCTGCATAGAGACTCGTAGTGTACTACGACCACACCGTACAAGACTTAGCGACACACTCGGGAAATGCTAAGTCTGACTGCCAGCCCTGTTCTGCTACAGGACCACAGGCTCTCCGGCCTCAATGCACTACTCCGAGTGCTCTAGACTCCTCCTCTAACCTGAGCACACAGGCGGAGAGTCTCACGGGGTTACCTCCATGACTCCGCACGGATCTTGTTGCAATAACCCCTATTTTCTCCAGTGCCACCGTGACTCCGCACGGATTATTGTTGAACACTACCTCTCTATCCTCGTGCCACCATGACTCCGCAAGGTTAATGTTGCAACACGAGTTTCACCCCTAAGGCGTAGACCTCCCAAAGGGGTTCTACGGTGTTCAGGGCATCTAAGTCTAACATTAACATTATAGGTACATTTTAAATAGAAATCATAACCCATTTAACATTTCTCACAAGGCTCACACGGCCTGCCATATTATATCATAAGAAACATCATAACTCATGTATTCAACAAATATCATGTCCCAGTAACATCCCTTTCTAGGGCATGTCATATCTCATCACCTGTAATTTATGAGATATGTATTGAAAATAAGAAGCCCTACAGTATGTAGATATCAACTCAGAGAGAACAAGCATATAAAGTTAAATGCACTAGAAACATACAATTCAACAATTAAGCATCACCACATCTCATATCGAGACCTTTCATATCACCTTAACATGATTCATTGAACACCCTATCCTCATGGTTTCATTTGCCTTATTCATTCATCACATGCCAACACCCTACTCTTAGGGTTTCATTTGCATCATTCACCTTTTCATTTACCTCATTCATTTGTCACATGGATCTCATAAGGATTTCATAGGATATAGGCATTCACTAAATAAAGATTGTTTCCAACAAATCATATACAATCAATATAGATATGAAACCATGGAAATTTAACTAAATTTAGGTTTTCCATACCATTCACTGAGATATCATGTATCAAGAATAAAATTAAATTAAGATAACCCATGTAGTACATCCTAACCACTTATAGGATTACTATTCATCTCTATTTAACTTTGATCTTTAAGTATTCATTTAGGGTTTGCTTCAGCACGGTCGTGGTGTCACCCCCACGGCCGTGGCACAGCTCGATTGAGCTTCAACTTATTGAAATCAAAAGTGATAGACTTAATGATGAATCCCAAAGGTTTTAGATATTGAAATATGATAGCCTTAAGCTTGATTGAGAGCATTTAGACCTAGGTTTGGTTTAAGTCTAGATATCTCTTCAATTGGATTAAAATTCTAGTGAGATCTCAATTAGGTTAAACCCTAATTACATCATACGGTATAAATCTGAAAAGCATTCTTACTAGGATGTGTTGTATACGTTTCTGATGTGAATTTACCATCTAAGAGTCATTCAAAAAGAGAAGGAAGTCATATCATATCAATTTGCAACAACTTAAACAAACGGACATTTCAGGGTTTAGAATCACACACTAAGCAATTTGGGATTTGGATGCTATGATCAAATTTCGTGCATTACACTATTTGAAGGAAGAACCCACTCACCCTAAGGTGTGAAAACACCTCAAACTGTAGCTCAACTCAGGGAATCTCGAACTTCATATCAAATCCCTAGCAAATCTCCCAATTCTTCTTCCATTCAATTCGGAAACCTTGAAAATGAGGGATTATGAAGAAAGGGTGAGAAAAGAGGGAATTTCGACATCATCTTGGATTAAATCAGAGCATGGACGGAATCTTGACATGAGAGAGAAGATTCACCATAAAAGTATATGCAAAGAATCCAAACTTACTTGATTTCACCATCCCTCGGAGCGCAAAACCCTAATTCAGCAATTCCTCCTCTTTCTCCATTCAAACCCTAACTCTCCCTCTCTCTCTAAGAGTTCGTTTCTCTGGAATGAATGAAGTATAATGAGAGCTATGTGTGTGTGGTCGATCATATAAGTCAATTTGAGCTGCTTGGGTCAATTGCATATTGACCCAACACTCAACATTAATTATATTGGCTGAATATTCAGTTTCACAATAGCTTCTGTAATTTTCCTACTGAATAGTTAACACAAGCTCCAAAAATTCTAGAAATTTTACATGTTATTCCTAATGAAGTTTAAGTCCTCCAGTAAAAATTTCTGATCATTTCAAGTTACCAATAAATAATTAAAAATCAAACAGTGCACTGCTATATTGCAGTCTGCAGCAGATTCGGTCGAGTTTGTCCTGCACAGAACTCGACCGACACCCTCACTGTAGAGATCAAAATTCATTCAAAAATTACGCCAATTTAACAGAGTGTCTAAAATTGAATTTACCAAATACTTTTAAAATTTGAGATCAATTGGTTATACCAATAAATAGATAAAATTCAATTACCACACTGCTATATCAATATGAAAATGTGATCGGTCGAGTTTTCGAGTTTGAAACTCGACCGATAAACAGGTCAGAACATTCTTCAAAAAATCTGATATTTTCCAATATTGTTCACATTTTATATATACAAATCATATCCAAATTTAAAGTAAATCGGAGTTACACATAAAATACTAAAAATAATTTAGTGAGACATTCTACTTATCAAATTCTGTATTCATATGTCATTAAAACCCTATTTTGGGCCGATTAGGGTCTATGCTTCTCAAACCCTAATTCTCAAGACAAAAGAACATTTAGACTTCTTATCATAGTTAAAACATCCTAATTGTGTTATCGTCATTAATTAGATTTCAAGAATGATTATTCCAATTAATCATGTAATCATCTTGGTAACCCTAGTTTACCAATTAAGCTCAGATGGGGTCGTAACAACTCTCCCCCCCTTAGAATGTTTCGTCCTCGAAACATAAACCTACAAGAAAGATACATTCAAGGTTATTCTAAGCTTCTAAAGCCTTCCATGTCATCTTATTCTTGTATTTCATACATGTATGTAGTTTTCAACATTAGATCTTTTTAATTCTTTACTAAATCACAACATATTTCAAATTGTTCTCAATGATATCAAGCAAATTCTTTATGACAAAGTCAAACATAGAATGCAAAGATAAACCACCACGCTTTCGCTGCGCAACTCTGATACTCTTATACAACTATCTCAACTTATGCGGCTCAGAAAGTTCTATTGTTCTGTATCACCTTTAAGTGACAAAAATGAGTTCACCATGTTGTTTTAAACTTTAATAAAGTGCTATTCAAATAGAAAAACAGTATTGAATTAAAAGACTAGATTCAACAATCAATTGCACAATACTACTCTTGGCATCCCCATTGGGTCATGGATGCATGAGGTGAAGCATTACCACCTCATTCCATACTATCCTGTTTCGATCTTGGGACCTGTGGGTTATGGGCCCACACACAATTCAAAGTGTAACCATCGTATTATATCATTTTAGGGTTTCAACAACAGTAATAAGGTAATCCACAATTGTATCATTCATTCAAGCATTAATCATACTCAATTACCATCACTCAGTTATATTAGAGCTAGGTATAACAAGCTACATCTCATTAGGGTTACTTGTCCAGACAATCTGATTATCATCCCTTTCTATTAATATGAGTGAATAAGTATGACTACCTTGTTCAGGGTATCTCTCCATGTGTTCTGACATCATCCAAACCGTATCACCATATCACAAATACACAATAGTAAGATGCATATTAGGTATGAATTACTACAACTATCATACACCTTTAATTTAACATATAGCTTGCACAAATACACTGAAATCATATGTAAAACCAACTGTCATACCTTAATATGCCTTCAACAAATCATACATGTAAAAACAAATTCACATATTACACAAAGCTAGTGTTTTCCCATATCTCTCTGCTCATTCATTACTTCTTTACTTTTTTGCTACCTATCCTTTTCATATGATTATATACTATAAACATCATTAACATTGAAGCATTTAAGATAGGAATAGATTATTCATCATTCTTGCTATCACACAAGAATTTATTTCTTATCACACTTCATCATATTGTATGTCACTATTACATTCACTAGATGACCTCACCAAGGTAGGTATGCACCATATATGATTCATTTTCTCTTATCATTTCATTCCCACCTTGCTCTCATTAAGGAATATATGAAAGAGAAGATGATTTTAAGACTTGGAATACTTGTATTCAAACATTCCCTTAATACATTCTCATGTGTAGATTTACTTAGTTATCAATAGAGACATTTGATTAATTAGCACTTGCTTGAATCTCACAACCTCTTTATTTTATAACTTCTCCATCATATTTCAAACCCTTTCTTATGTTTCATAGTCCTCTTACCATATACTACTCTTTAACCCGTCATCTTTAATTCTAAATTTTTCTCTTATGACCATGTTGCTTATTCATATGTATGGTCATGTATACCATGTTGCACATATTTCCTCCTTTATCTTTATACTATTGTGAAGTTAACGTTCTAAATTAGTAGTCCTTCTATTAGTTTTTCCTCATGTTGAATACATTACATATTCTTCATTTTTAAATCAAGTGGATCATGCATGGGTCAAACATAGTTTCTCTTTCAATCAAGTTTTTCTCTCCTGAATACAGTCTACCTTTGTATGACTTATTCATTCGTTAAACTACACCTATGTTCTTTGCTTAGAAACTAGTTTGTTGTGCTAGTCTTATGAATTTCATGTTCATACGATTCTCTTTACTTTTACTCTTTTGAATACTCTTTACTTCTATGGACCTATTGAATGCTCAACCCTATTCTCTACTTAGCCTTTGCTTTAGAGTTCATAAAAGCATTATACTCAATTATATGATCCATTCTTCATGATCGATTCTTGCTATCTAGAACCATACATACATTTCACATATCTTTTCTATATTTCATATGTATAGTTCATATAATATTAATCAATAAACTGATTATGAACTTCATATCATGTTCTATTATTCCCAATTAAGGGTTTCACATTTGAGACCCCAAAGTTGAACCTCAGATATCAGTTTCAACTAATTCTTAGTTGTTCTGATCTTGCCCATATGTTTCAACATCTTACTGTATGTACATTCTTACTCTGATGTGGGTCTAATTATTCAAATTCTATTCTTATTATACTGTTGATAGGATTCATTAGATCCCAGTAACACATCCTGCCAGCCGGACCAGGCCAAACCTGAAGTCCTGAAGCCAAGAACTACAAAGGATTACTCAACTCCTATTCATCTCAGAAGTGTGGAAGAAAACTTATCCACTAAAAAAGCTCATTCAAAGGTCAATTTTAGTCTACTTGTTGCAAAGAATGAAATCAATAAATGCTACAACTACATAGTGTACAACATATATTAAAGACCCATATTTCAAAGTATTGAATATTTCAATTCAAACATATAAGAGCATTTCTACAAATTTCCAACAAAAACAACATTATGAAATGTAAGTTCTATCCTTTTACATTTATGCTCTTAATTCTTATTTCTCTTCTTGTTTTCTAACCCTAACATTTCTAGGGTTCCTCTCTAGCCCATTCTTCCACTGTATACCTGGCCAGGGTATACGTGAGAGAATAGACATAGTAGCTTGTACTGGTTGATCCAAGTACTCAGATATCGGGCCAGGATATCCAAATACTCAAATCCCCAAAGCTAACATCAAAACATCTCCTATATGCCACACTTAGGACTCTAACTTACTAACTTAATGGTCCTTGACAACTCACCATAAGATCTGATACCAAGCTGTTACACCCCGATCTCACAATTTCCTCAAATCATGAGATTAGGGCATAAGATAGGATTTATATATAACACAAAGAACACCCTTAATTTTTTTCTTTTCATAAAAACTCTTGTTTCCCCGCATTGAACCACATAACATCCTAACAAAGGAATCTGAACATTTCTTTTACTAATCAGACTTCAATAGAAAAGATACATGTACAAACATTCATGATGTCTCTCACACCTTATGCACATAAGACTTGCTAATTAGCATACATATCAAAAGAGGAACAATATTACACATCATAATTACAACTCTCTCTCCTATCTCTTACTGAGGACCTAGAGTGACAAGGACCGATTGACTCAACTAATCTTGTACTTAACTCTTGTAGCAGATCTATACTGATGCTCTGACCATCTTCAAGTCCACGCGGTTAACCCTAAAAATGTTTGAGTTGAGGGGTGAGCCTACTCGCTCAGTGAATGAGTACTTTAAGGAAACAGACTAATGCACTAATGTGATTACAGATATAACTTTGAGTAAACGATATGAAATTTAACAACAATAAATACTACACTGAACAGTTCTAAAACAATATAATTGAAATAACAAAGAATGTAAATATTGCATCCAAAGAATAACTACTAGAAGACTATACTCTAGTCTTCTTTCACTCTTTCATTTATAAGGAACTCTGTGAACCTATATGATCATATTTTAAATTATGCCCTGATCTATGCAGTGTACTCTGCATAGAGACTCGCAGTGCACTATGACCACACCGTATAAGACTTAGCGACACACCCGGGAAATGCTAAGTCTGACTGCCAGCCTTGTTCTGCTACAGGACCACAGGCTCTCCGGCCTCAATGCACTACTCCGAGTGCTCTAGACTCCTCTAACCTGAGCACACAGGCGGAGAGTCTCACGAAGTTACCTCCATGACTCCGCACGGATCTTGTTGCAATAACCCCTATTTTCTCCAGTGCCACCGTGACTCCGCACGGATTATTGTTGAACGCTGCCTCTCTATCCTCATGCCACCATGACTCCGCACGGTTAATGTTGCAACACGAGTTTCACCCCTAAGGCGCAGACCTCCCAAAGGGGTTCTACGGTGTTCAGGGCACCTAAGTCTAACATTAACATTATAGGTACATTTTAAATAGAAATCATAACCCATTTAACATTTCTCACAAGGCTCACACGGCCTGCCATATCATATCATAAGAAACATCATAACTCATGTATTCAACAAATATCATGTCCCAGTAACATCCCTTTCTAGGGCATGTCATATCTCATCACCTGTAATTTACGAGATATGTATTGAAAATAAGAAGCCCTGCAGCATGTAGATATCAACTCAGAGAGAACAAGCATATAAAGTTAAATGCACTAGAAACATACAATTCAACAATTAAGCATCACCACATCTCATATCGAGACCTTTCATATCACCTTAACATGATTCATTGAACACCCTATCCTCATGGTTTCATTTGCCTTATTCATTCATCACATGCCAACACCCTACTCTTAGGGTTTCATTTTTGCCTCATTGACCTTTTCATTTACCTCATTCACTTGTCACATGGCTCTCATAAGGATTTCATAGGATATAAGCATTCACTAAATAAAGATTGTTTCCAACAAATCATATACAATCAATATAGATATGAAACCATGGAAATTTAACTAAATTTAGGTTTTCCATACCATTTGCTGAGATATCATGTATCAAGAATAAAATTCAATTAAGATAACCCATGTAGTACATCCTAACCATTTATAGGATTACTAGTCCTCTCTATTTAACTTTGATCTTTAAGTATTCATTTAGGGTTTGCTTCAGCACGGTCGTGGTGTCACCCCCACGGCCGTGGCACAGCTCGATTGAGCTTCAACTTAGTGAAATCAAAAGTGATAGACTTAATGATGAATCCCAAAGGTTTTAGATATTGAAATGTGATAGCCTTAAGCTTGATTGAGAGCATTTAGACCTAGGTTTGGTTTAAGTCTAGATATCTCTTCAATTAGATTAAAATTCTAGTGAGATCTCAATTAGGTTAAACCCTAATTACATCATACGATATAAATCTGAAAAGCATTCTTACTAGGATGTGTTGTATACGTTTCTGATGTGAATTTACCATCTAAGAGTCATTCAAACAGAGAAGGAATCCATATCATATCAATTTGCAACAACTTAAATCAAACGGACATTTCAGGGTTTAGAATCACATACTAAGCAATTAGGGATCTGGATGCTATGATCAAATTTCGTGCATTACACTGTTTGAAGGAAGAACCCACTCACCCTAAGGTGTGAAAACACCTCAAACTGTAGCTCAACTCAGGGAATCTCGAACTTCATATCAAATCCCTAGCAAATCTCCCAATTCTTCTTCCATTCAACTCGGAAACCTTGAAAATGAGGGATTATGAAGAAAGGGTGAGAAAAGAGGGAATTTCGACATCATCTTGGATCAAATCAGAGCATGGATGGAATCTTGACATGAGAGAGAAGATTCACCATAAAAGTCTATGCAAAGAATCCAAACTTACTTGATTTCACCATCCCTCAGACCGCAAAACCCTAATTCAGCAATTCCTCCTCTTTCTCCACTCAAACCCTAACTCTCCCTCTATCTCTAAGAGTTCGTTTCTATGGAATGAATGACGTATAATGAGAGCTATGTGTGTGTGTGTTCGATCATATAAGTCAATTTGAGCTGCTTGGGTCAATTGCATATTGACCCAACACTCAATTTTAATTATATTGGCTGAATATTCAGTTTCACAATAGCTTCTGCAATTCGTCTACTGAATAGTTAACAGAAGCTCCAAAAATTCTGGAAATTTTACATGTTATTCCTTATGCAGTTTCAGACCTCCAGTAACAATTTCAGATCATTCCAATTTACCAATAAATAAATAAAAATCAAACAGTGCACTGCTATATTGCAGTCTGCAGCAGATTCGGTCGAGTTTGTCCTGCACAGAACTCGACCGACACCCTCACTGTAGAGATCAAAAGTCATCCAAAAATTACGCCAATTTAACAGAGTGTCTAAAATTATATTTATCAAATAATGTTAAAAGTTGAGTTCAATTGGATACATCAATAAATAGATAAAATTCAATTACCACACTGCTATATCAATCTGAAAATGTGATCGGTCGAGTTTTCGAGTTTGAAACTGGACCGATAAACAGGTCAGAACATTCTTCAAAAAATCTGATATTTCTCAATGTTGTTCAAATTTTATATATCCAAATCATATCCAAATTTGAAGTAAATCAGAGTTACAAATAAAATAATAAAAATCATTTAGTGAGACATTCTACTTATCAAATTCTGTATTCATATGTCATTAAAACCCTATTTTGGGCCGATTCGGGTCTATGCTTCTCAAACCCTAATTCTCAAGACAAAAGAACATTTAGAATTCTTATCATAGTTAAAACATCCTAATTGTGTTATCGTCATTAATTAGATTTCAAGAATGATTATTCCAATTAATCATGTAATCATCTTGGTAACCCTAGTTTACCAATTAAGCTCAGATGGGGTCATAACAGATAAAGTTACTCAACTAGCCCATTTTGGGACTTGCAGGCACTGAACCTAAAAAGACATCTATTCCTTAAGATTTCTCCCCAACACATGATTTTTGTAGTAGCTAGACTTCCATCCATCACAACCGCAGTAGACTAAGCATCACACTATGTCCACTAGCTTAGGAGACGGTGGCCTTGTTAGTGGGCCCAAGAACCTTTTGATATCTTGGACCCTATTTGTGATGGTCATTCCTTTATCAGGATGCATCCTTTCCAATCAGATGATTCATCAACATGGGCCCATAACCCCCTGCCCCCCGTGGGGGTGAGTTTGGGCCATGATGATGTGACCGTGACGAAGAAGGATGTGCGACCGCGGCCAAGAAGAGAATGACACGACCATGACCAAGACAATGTATCAGCCGACACTAGGAACAACCGGTTCAAGGCTCAACACAGTCTAGCTAAGGCCACAACTGTGATTGAGGCACATCAACCGCAACCCAACCACCTCAACCACGGAGTCTATCTCGACCGAGGCATCTGTCTCGACCATAGGATCCACCTCGACTGTAGTGTCTGCATCAACCGCGACCCTTGGCACGACCGTGCCCAACCTAGCATGGTCAGGTCGAGACTAGGACTGTGACTGAGGCAGGTGCCACAACCACCTTCTGCCTTCGCCTATAAATATTCACCTCTCGCGACCTGGGGAGGGGTTCCAAGTTCCAAATGTTGGGAGGTTCCACCTTATGGTTCCACACATTCTTGGTTCCCAAAGCCCCAGGGGAGAGTTCCAAGGTCCGAAAAGACTAAAGTGCTCATCTTACATCTATTCCTCCAGTTTTATTCCATATAACATCATTTTTCACCACCATTCACCCATATCCTACCATTCCCAGCTATCTTCCACCTCCAAACATCCACCAAGATAATGTTCGGGATGGAATTGAAGAGAAAGAAGGCCAAGGAATCCAGAAGACCAAGGAGGATGATCCAAAGACAATATCTGGCCTATACATAGGCTAAGGAGCAAGATCCACCTCTCCTCTATGGGCTAAATATCTTCTTCTTCTCCTTTCTTCTAATATTCTCTTTTTTTTTCTATACAAATGTTGTTCTTCCATCTTTGTTCAGTGCCAATTATGCTTGTCCATGGCTAGTGGAAATCCTTCTTGACGATGTAGCCTGTTTTGGTCAAGTGTATGTACTTTTAACGTAAGCAAGTAGTTTTAAACCAGATCTAGTATGTTTTCTATTCTATCCACTCTGTGTGGTTACGATTAGTGATTTGATTGATCTCTTTCTTGGTTGAGCTTCTATTTCTTCCCATATCAAGAGATTCATTGTAGAAATAGATAAGAGAAGATAGTTTGGATCTGAATATGAAAAGAGGACGGTTCAAGGTGATCTGTGTAGAACCGTAGACCCAGACACATCAAGCCCAACCTGGAATGGCCAGACCCACTACCTAGTTCTGCCCAGATCACACCTATTCCTAGCATCTCATAATATTCTAGACCTGAGAGGGTATCTAGAATATTCTAGGGTGTTGATTTTTCATCCTCGAGAGAGGCTTCATATAACAGATGGGTTTTAGTCATGCTACACGAAAGCAAGTGGGTGACCCCATAGGAACAGATACCACAATACATACTATGTTTGGATGTAGGTTTCTTATTGAGGTGTTTGAGGGTTGTCTACACCTAAGAATGGGTGCATAGACTTCCCAACTTGTGTTTACATAGCCAGGAACTTCTTCTCTCTAATTATTATAATCCTACATACTCTGTTTTGTTTTCTTTTCTTTGTTTCATTTTATTTTGTGACAACCTGTCGGACTAGTTCTAGCTCCATACTTTAATCAACTATCAGATTGGCTTATCTGACTTAAGAGTGAGATCTTAAGTGTCCTAAAGTCCCCACATCCCTATTTTTGACCCTATATATCTACTTCAACCCTGTAATAAAGTTACGGGGGTCCTTGAAGGTTTCATGGTATAAATTCAAAGTCTGATTCCTTCTTAGTCTTCAGTTGTGCGATTTGGGTGGATTGGAACCTAACTCCAGTCATCAAATATGATACTAATAAATATTGAATTGTAGTAACCATTTTGAACCAACTCAATGTTGGAGTGGCTAACCCTAACCCATACATCTCTGATGACATTCATGTATACATCAATAACATTGGGAGCTTGATCACATAATATAACTAAATAAAAATAAGATGGACCTAACAACCAAACCATGGCATGATATGCAAATGGGTTCTTAATAAACATAAGATGGACCTAACTAATGACTTACATGTATATAATTACTAGAAAGAGGTGAAAATTTTAAATTAATGATTTATATGGACAATAGGTGGCTTAGATATGTTTATATTGAATAAATGGATACAACTAACTTAAAGAGTAAAATAAAAAATTCATGTAAAATCATGTCATATAATTCTAATGCATGTAGGATTATGACAATTGGACTCTAAATCCTAATATTTGATAACTAGTGTGATATGTGATAATTAATAATATGATAATTGAGTTAAACCCTAATTGTACTAAAAATTGTACAAGATAATGTTAAACCTAAATCTAATTTCACAATCGGGTTCATTGGATCCTAATTAGTTTATTTGTAAAGTTTCAACTTAATCATGTAACATATTCAATCCAATTTTATTAGTAAAGATAATACTTAGTAATGGTATCCCAATCTAAACTAGACCTTGCATTAATCATTAATTTTTTGAGTTCCTATGTAGCTCTGTGTCACATGTTGTCTCAAGTCACACTGTATCCTTTCTTTTTTCTTGAAATGAACAACAAATGATACTCTATAGTCCATGCAATTTCTCCCTCTAAGAATATCCCTTTCTATTCCTCCTCATCTCTCTCTTCCATACAAAAAATAACCCTCTCACCTATTTTATCCTATGGGGCCATAACTTCACTAGGACCTTAAGTGTCCTCTAAAGTGCAAACTTCTCTCATCCCATGTTCCCTCCACTCATGCAAATATTAGGCTCTTTAAACCCTATATCTTATAAATATTTCCCCTATAACCTTCATTGCATCCTCTAGAACCTTTTTATCTATTCTAGTGGTCTTAAACTCTGGCAGCATGTGCTCAGATCCTGGAGTTCAACAACGAGGTTCAAGAGATCGGGCCATGTTGTGAAGGTACCAAAATGTTCCAACAACCTTAAGAAAACTTATTATATCTTTGATTTCTTCATAGTAGTGTGGGATTCCCCCCCCCCTTTTTTTCTCTGTTGGTCTCTGCTCCTTGGGATTCGTCTATGATTCATCAATGTTTTCAATCATTTTCATTTTGTTTGCCTTTATTTGGTTGTTTTGAGGTATTATTCTGGGTTTTTTTCTTTCATTTGATTTTTTGAGGGCTTGATCTCGTTCTCTAGTAGTCTACCATTGATAAGGTAGCTTTCTGGGTAGGTGGCTTCATCATTGCCCCTGGTTGGGCTCTTCATGATCGAAAGGATCTGGCTAAGGTGGAGGAACCCACCTCCTATGGATTAGTTGTGTTGGTCATTGGTTGATCCCCATCGTTGAGGATAGGGTGATCTAAATCTTTCTCACAAGAAGAAACAATTAAGGAAGATGGTTCTATGCTATTTTATTCTTTTTATCATTTTCTAATTCAATATATATCATGATTCATATGGACTTTCAATTCTTTTTTCCTTTGGTTTAATATGATCGTAATGCATGATGTTTGGGTAAATGATGTTTGGTGTCCTATCACACATCAAACTTGTAATGCATGATGCGAGGGTGTTTTGGTATTTTTGTTTTAATTGTTATTCAAGAATTTCAATAAAAGGTATAATATTAAATAATTCATAATTAATTACTCACTCATCCAGTATATATATATATATGTATATATATGTATATATATGTATATATATGTATATATATATATATATATATATATATATATATATATATATATATATATATATTGTTGGATTCAGAAATTCATTCTCTGGATAACTGTTTGCAATCTATAATAACAAAAATATTTATAATTTAGGGGTTTTATGTATACACATTATTAAAGATTTATATTCAAGTAATAATAGGTGAAGAAATACTTTGAACCGAACAAGGGTTTTGGGCATGATTTCTAATATTCAAGCTGAAGGTATGTTGCATTCAATTTGAGTCTATTTTGAGTAATTGTTCTATTTTGTCTCTCTTTTAACCTAATTTAAAGTTATATGTGAGATCTATCCTGCGATATCTATTTCATTTTTTTATTCTAAAATATGGAAATTGCGTGTATTTTGACATCGCTCACTTGATGTCGTTCTTGGGAACTAAGGTTTGTAATCTGAACCATTCTACTTTTAGTTGAACCTTAATTGATGGAATTGGACAATATTGTGTTCTTTATAAAATGAAACCCAAATATTTTCATGATGGGTATTTACGATTTAATGTCCCATGTCTGGTAGGACAAACTTACTTAATCAATACAATGACTAAATTTTACTTACCTCTACATTGCATGGATTGTTGATCCGGAAGTAGTAATGTTTTGGAATAAGCTTTTGTTTTCCAACCTCTGCTAAAATTTTTGGTAGAATGAGATAAATCTTTCTCTTTTAATCCCCATATTCTTTGGTTTTTGGGTTATGAGTCTTTACTTCTTTCGAATGGATGTCATGTGCCCCATACCTAAGTTTTGTTCCCACCTTTATATATTTGGGAGTTTAGTCACGTGCCATGCTCTATCAGATTTTAGGACTATGTGATCTAACTGCTAATTTTATTTTATATTTCACTAGTACTATGCTAATATGACATGCATGCTAATAACTCATTACTGTTGATGCATCATGTGCCCTAATTCTTCTATTTCTATTTTTGAAGCATAATTTTTATTATAAATCATGGAAATTTGATATATTTATTTTCACCATACCGAAATGTTTTCCTTTTAATATCCACTTGGACAATACTTTTATCTGGTTTAGGTAGAATTGTGATATGTTTTGTCATTTTTACCCATAATGTTGCTCAATTTCTATAAATACACACAAAATAAGGTTTCATACTGACAACATCCACTTTGTACTCTTTATGGGGTATGCTTCTTACCCCTTAGATAGAGATCAAGGAGTAGTAGACTAGAGTTTACCAGGACTTATCCAAGTGTAAATGGTCTTTCTTGGGAGGTATACTAAAGTGGTTGGTTTACCCTCTGCAACATATTTCTTGTCATTTCCATTGTGTAAAGCATGTGTGTTGAAGAATAATCATAACATCAATATTGTAATAATTAGATCTTTTATCTTATGTTGTTACATTTTTAATGAAATATACAATACTTACTTGAATTTTAATTCTCATACACTTGAGAAAAAATAATATCACGTTTTGCATTTAAGAGTTTTCTATTATTCTCTAGAGTAAGAGAGTGGCTACCCTATCCGGTCCCACTTCTTACAAGTATGGTTTCAAACTCAAGGCACTTGCTTAATATAAATATCTAAATCTTTATGTCACTTAGGATTTTACCTCTCCTATTAGTTCCTAATATGATCCTTACCCTATGTAGAAACTCAACAAGATAATATGATTTACCCTTAAATATATCAATATTGACCATGTTTGGATGAGAGAGAATAGAGAATCCAATGAAGTAATATAATGATCTTGGGTAGGGAATCCCTCATGAGATTACATGCCATTTTCCTTCTTCCTAAGATATATGTGTTATACACTTACTTTTTTTATAAGGGTATGAGATCTAACTTTACAGTATATTATGTGATGTGTATGATGAATCCCTGGAGATTCTAAAAGTAAAACTACATGATTGGGTAGATACCCTAGGAACCTAAACTTTGATGTATATGGCATTGAAGAGTAAGGGATGGACTGATAGATTAATACATTGTTCAGTTGGACTCACACTTGTACGTCTAGTATTGTATGACTTATTAAGCTACACCTTTTTTTGTGTGGAATGTAGTAGCTTGTTAGAATATGGGTAAGCTTCTTTTAAGGACAAAAACCTTTTAAAGGGTGGAGTCATGTAACATACTGAGTTTTGGATATCTTGACTCTAGGAACACTAATTCCTAGACTACGACAATAGTGGGCTTGGATCTTTAGAATTTATGAAACACTATTAGGACTATGAATTGCATGCTTGTTTGTTCCTTAAAGAACACACTACTATAGAAACAACATTCAGTGTCCCTTTTCTGGGTGTCGGTTATTTACAAACATCGACGCTTATAACATTCCACGTCGGATATTTAGTAAGTCCGATGTCTATATTCGAAGACCAGCCAGACATGGGTACCGCTTTCTATTCAGCGTCGGCTAGGTAAAACCAACTGACGCCTAAAATCACCCGCGAAATCCAATTTTCGAGCGAAAAGAAAAAGTGTCACATACAGCGTCGGTTGTTTAGATACAAATCGACACCTATGTATGATGAGAATTTGTGCAAAAAGTGTCACATTCAGTGTCGGTTATCCTTTGACAACTGACGTTGATAGTGGTTCCCGCCAAATAATTTAGGGCAAATATTGTCCAATTGGACGTCGGTTTTTATGATCCACCGACGCTGAAGATATTTAGGTGTCAGTTTTGTAGACAACCGACACCTTTTATGAACTTAATATCCTACGATAACCCGACTCTTCCCCTTTCTTCTGTTTCATTGCGAGAATCTCCCCCACTGCTGCTGCCGCCCAACTCAACCCCCACCCACCGCTATTGCTGCTTGTGCGCCGCCGCCGCTCCGCCGCTGCTTCCTACTCCTTCTGCACCACCGCTGCTCCCTGCTCGCCGGTGTCTCCGTCGCCTACCTGCCCTGCGGCTACCTGCCTACCCTGCGCCGGCGGTCCTGGAGCTCGCCGGTGTCTCCGCCGCCCACCTGCTTGACCTGCTCCACCTGCTCGACCTCACCTCGCCTCGACCTCGCCCTACTCGCTTGCCCAGGTACCTGCCGACCTACCCAGGCGGCACCCAGGCACGCCTAGGCGGCCAGGCGTTCACCTAGGGTCCCAAACCCAGGCGCCCGACCTAGTTAGGCCTCTGGGATGCCTGGGCGATGCTTGGGCTGTGCCAAGGCACAATGCTGTTGGGTGTATTTTTTTAAAAATTAAGTTATTTACTGATTTGTGTTTAATTATGTACTGATTTGTATTTATTTCTGTATTGTTTCAGGAATTAATTGATCATCTACTGCTGCCTGCCATCTCCCTGCTTATCGCCTGCTCACTTGCCTGCTTACCTGCCTACTCGCCTACCCTCCGTCTCACCCTCTCTCCCTGGTGACGCCCGACTGGGCTCAAACAGAGGTAAACCATCTTTTATTACACTACTTGATCTTTAATCACATAGACTTTATCAACATTGCTACTTGTATGATTAGTGATTAAAAATACTCTTTCCTTGTCCCTTCAGTAACTAATGTTCCCATGAGATGAGTGTTAATTGATCTAGTTTGCTTACTTTCCTTGTAATGCCATCTTTTATGTGCTATGACCCACTAGTCACCTTTAGAGTATTAAAATGATGCAACTTGTACACTTGTTAAATTTGAATATATAAATCCTATGAAATGATATCACCCCACAAAATCAGTAGTCACTGTTATGTATTGTACACTCTAGAATCAAGATCTAATACAATTATGCTATGTTAACACCATGAGACATTTTTTTCTCATTCTAGTGGATTATTATGACCTGTGATGACCTAACATGAACCATGCTCTTAATGATATGATTTACATATCTATTATTGTGTTTGTTGGCCTAGAAACCCATCCAAGATTTACTCATTAGGAGTAAATCTTGGATAGTCCCCGGTTTGGGACTGTTCTTGAACACCTAATCTCACTTAGGATGTAAGTGTATAATGTGTATTGGGTTTTTGAGAAAATTTCAGTAGCATTTCCCCGTTTGTTCTCTAAGTACATATGTACTTAGAGAATAGCAGGGAATTGCTGTCGAAATTTTCTTAAAAACCCAATACACATTATACACTTACTAGTGAGATTAGGTGTTCAAGGATGGGATAGGTGGTACACATTTATTATATATAAGAATGACATCACATGTGTTTGTTGGCCTAGAAAGTGAATAATCATTGTTCTTTATATTACTTGTACATTGGTATAAATTAGAATGAACAATCACTAAATTATATACTATTTGTATGGAGTCTGTCTTCATTGTACCTCCTAATCTCAATGTTATACACATTGTGATGAAACCCTAACATGTACCTATCTATTATTATGTTTGTTGAACTAAAAACCCGTCCAAGATTTACTCATTAGGACTAAATCTTGGATAGTCCCCGGTTTGGGACTGTTCTTGAACACCTAATCTCACTTAGGATGTAAGTGTATAATGTGTATTGGGTTTTTAAGAAAATTTAGGTATCATTTCCCCGTTTGTTCTCTAAGTACATATGTACTTAGAGAGCAACGAGGAAATGCTGCCGAAATTTTCTTGAAAAACCAATACACATTATACACTTACTAGTGAGATTAGGTGTTCAAGGATGGGATAGGTGGTACACATTTATTATATATCAGAATGATGACTTATATGTGCACAGAGATCACATTGAAGGATTGTTAATTGATAAAAGATCACAATTTTAGAGGCATGCATGTTTATATTTTTTATTGAAGCTAAATGTTTGCTTTTTTAATATCAATATCATTTTCAGATTTGATGTTTCATTATCTTCTAGTTAATACAAATTTTAAATGTTTGCCTTTTTAATGACATTTTCAGATGGCTGACCATGATGAGCATGATGTCCATGATGAGCATGAAGTCCATGATATGCATGTTGTCCATGATAAGCATGGCGAGGATACCAATGTAAGTTCTAAAAACATATCCTATATTTCTATAAAATTCATTATCTTCTAGTTATGTCATATATCTCATATTTATATATTGGGCTAATTCAGTGTGTTTATTTTTGTCAAATTTTAGGTTGATGATGTACCCACTGAAGCACTGCAGGAACTTGATGCGCATCACCAACAACTTAACAAGAAAAGGGGCATCACTCTGTTGAAGAAGTTAATAGCGCTAAGTGGCAGTGGATCCAGATTGGTTGTGGAGTTTGATAATGGAGGAAATGCAATTGGAGTGAACCGCAATAATTTTGTAAACTATCTTGGGGTTGTCACTCGAAGCCATTGTGGTGTTAAGTATGATAATTGGCATAAAGTTCCTCAGGCGAAGAAATACATGATATGGAAGGATTTATGCGTGAGTTATTATTATTTGCAATTCTATTTTGTAGATTACAAATTCTATTATTTGCAATTCTATTTTTGGATACTAGTTAATAACAATTCTATTTTACAGAATCTGTTTTCATTGGATGAGAAGCTGCATCGTAAAAGTGTGATGCAACGCACTGGAAAGATGCTTAGGAACTATAGGACAAATCTCAATAGAGAATACATAAAGATGGTGATAAGAAGAAGAAGTCAGCCCTTGAACAGTGGAACTTCTTGGACAAAGAAGATTGGGACAATTTTGTTGCTTCAAGAAAATCTGAAGAATTCAAGGTATTAGGCATCACTCCCAATTTAATTAATATACGTTGTATTCACCTATTCAAGATTAACATTTAGTGCTACTAACCAAATCATTAATGTGCATACTAACTAGGCCCTCGGTGAGGCACAAAAAGCAAGGTGTGCACTGAATGTGCATGACCACACTATGGGTCCAAAGGGTTATGCAAGCGTTCGCCAAAGACTACATGCAGAGTCAATTGCTACTCAGGAGTCCTCTACTATAGGTAGCACACCTCTGCCTCACCATGATGTTTGGATAGCTAGGAGGCAAAATAAGAAGGGAGAAATAAGGAAGCCCGCAACTGCTGAGGTGGCTGCAAAAATGGTAAAATACAACTCTTAGAGCAATCGTTTGAATATTGATTATTTGTGGTGTTAACTTACCAATTTCTGTTGATGGTGATTAGCGGGAACTGCACGAGTAGAGGAAACAAGGCACGTTCATCCCTCAGGGCACAAGAGATGAATTGACAGTTTCTCTGGGTAACCCAGAGCATCCTGGACGTGTTAGGGGTGCAGGCGCTGATGTGGGCATCAAAGCATTCATTGGGCCATCCCAGCGCAAACCCAGAGGGGGACTTTCACAAGAAGAGGTACCAATTCTTTTTTTAGAATGTTACTGCAAAAGGGAATTCAATAATAAGAAGCTAATGTTTCTTTTATCCATGTATAGGAGAATAAGAGAGTCGAGGATATAGTTTCTAAGAAGGTCAATGATATAGTTGCTGAGAAGGTCAAGGAAGAAATAGTGTGGTGGCAGACATCTCAGGCTTCCAATCAGCCTATGGCGACCTACTCTTCTCCTGATGTACAGACTGAGAGTAATCCTGTAGACCCACCACCGCCTAACACGTCTACTGTAAGTATTGTTTATGACATTGTAGCTAGTCTTTTCAAGATGATATGTTTTCAAGATGATATGTATATATGTATAATATTCTTTACGTAAATTTGTAGGCATTGAAGCCATGCCGCTTAAGAATGCAATACTATGTTGTTGCAGAAGCGCAGGCTTACCCGTCTCTTCCTGGGCCAATGTTTCACGGGACTCCAATGCCACAATGCTACATTCATGTCAGCCCGATACGTGTGTTACCCGATTGGAGGAAAGCTACATTGCCATATCCCCACTCGGATATTGATACACTTGATGAGGTAGAAGGCGGGGTGATATTGTGGCCCAAAGCAGATGTCGTCTACACTACTAAAATTGTAAGATAAATTTACATTACTTTAGATTGTTAATGTGTATATATGAGGTCAACTGATCTGAAATTATATATAGGTTAAAAAGAAGACACCCGGAGCACCTAGGCCTCCACCTCCACTTCATGCATTACCAAGTTGGGTTCCAACTAACCTAAAATACCCGTTAGGTCCTTCTTGTAAGGGAATGACATGTTAGCTACAGGCACATAATATACATTGCCCTATAATTGTTTGTTTAGAAGCAGATTATGCAGGTCAATCATACGATAGCTCTTTATTCATACAAGATATTATTGAGCTGTTTATGTATGATTGGTTGAATACATCAATGATAGAGACATGGATAAGGTGAGATCTTGTTTATACATCCATATACCTTGTGTAAGATTCGGTGATCTGGTTTCTTATATATTAATGCATACGTAATATATGTTTTGCAGCTACTTAGTCGAAGATCAATGCAAACAATTTGCATTTGATCATGTGGGATTTTTTATTCCATCATTGATTGGTATGGTAGCTAAAGACCCTGATAGTGTTCAACAATACTGTATAGATGCTTTTACAATTTTCGGTCAGCAAAAGAAGACGATAATAATAGCTCCATTCAATGTCAAGTAAGTTTACTTTATTTATAATTTGGACTTAAGAAAATTCCATTTTTATTGTGTTTTTTGAGTTATTAATTTTTAACTTTTTTACCTCTAGCGGTAAGCATTGGGAGTTACTAGTTATTGTCCCGGGGACGTTCACTGTTTATTATCTAGATCCTGTGGGGAGTACATTGAACACTAAAATTGGACACGTAATGAGAATGCCATTATTCTGGTGAGAAATATTTCATTTTTATATCTGTTAACATTTGTTATTACATTACTATTTAATTACACAATGTACTATGTTACATTAACATGTAGGGGTTTAGATGCATTCAAAAAGGCTGGATGAATGGTCCCAAGGACATAAAACCAGCCAATAATTTGGGGAAACGTAAAAGTAAGTTCCCGACTCCAATGTATACATTATTGATGTGAACTGTACTTAGTTGTATTTTTTTAATATTTTGTATGTTTAAATTTATAGTGCGCTACACAAGACAACGGTTGGGCATGCGCATACTATGTGATGCGATTTGTGCAGATGATTATCAAACATGCCGCATTGGACATCAATACCATACATGAGGTATTATATATAGTCTCATTAGTTAGTATGAAATTATCAATCTTATTTTTATATTATTACTTATATATATACATCATTCTCTTTGCAGGTGTTTAAAAATGACTACACTATAGGTAAATGCTTAAAAAATGTACATGCTGCATATACGATGAAAGTATTAAATGAAGTAAGAGAAGAATGGGCAAAAGCCATACAAGTAGTGGCGATTGTAAGATATAATTGGGATGCTGATAGCGATGTTGAATGATATTTTGTAAATGAATATTATTGAATGTTTATACTTGTCTGAATTTTTCGACATGTATTTGAATGTTTCTACATGTGTGAATGTGCTAATTGAATTGATGTCTGAAAGTATCTACTTGTGTGAAAAAATATAAGTTGATTTTGCAGGTTTGTGGCCTGTTTGTAGGCTGATATCAATGGATGTCGTAAACCTGTAGTTCAAAAAACTGAACTGCAGGTTCTCATCCTGCTGACCAACCACAGTAGGCCTGCAAACTGATATGAAAAAAAAAATTAAAACATAGGTGTCGATTATTTATAGAAAACTGTCATCAAAGGCTTACAACATCGGTTATTGGATAAAAAACGCCACCTAATATGACAAACAACCTGACCGTGCAGGAAAGCACGACCGTGGCGGACATGCGTCGGTGATTCGTGAAAAACCGACGCCTAAACCCTAAACACGGCCATGCTGGGAAGCACGACCGTGGTGTTTGGAACTATGACGTCGGTTATTTAGTTGAAAACCGATACAAAAAGTATCCAACATGGCACCCTTTTTGTGGCGCGAACCATTTTGGCGTCGATTATAAAACTGACGCCGAAGGGTTCGACCTTTAGCGGCGCCCACATAGGCATCGCTTGAAAATCATCGCTAAAAGGGGTTAAACAACCGACGCCAAAGACGTGTTCTATTGTAGTGACATTTAATGCATATAATATGAGTAACTCACATATTAACTCTAATCATGAATGCATATGTTCCTAACCAATCGATTGACCAATAAACTATGAAATGTTGATGAGATGATGTATGGAACTAAAACCCAGACCTTGGATGTGATAATCATATGTATCACATGCTTAATTCAAATCTATATTATAATTGGGGTTTTATGGGCCCTAAATAGCTTAGATGCAGATTTCAAATCAATTTTGTAATTCATGCTTTCCAATTTGATTAGTAAGATAACCCATATAATGGAAGACCAATTTCAATAGGAAATTATATTAATTATTGATTTTTTAGATTTCCAATGTTTCTCTACCTTACAAGGCTGTCTCAAGTTCAGCCCCTATCTCAGTTGTTGGATTATCATCTAGTGGCTCTATGCCTTTCTTCTTCCTTGAATCCAACAACACATGGGACTCTGTAGTATGTGTGATTCTCTCTCACACTCTAGATATCCCTTTTGGTTTAACTTCATTTCTATTTTTAGTCAAAGGAGAACTATCTCATCTCGTCTAACCGACATAATCCAAATTCACCATGATTTGTGACCTACAATGCCCTTTGTATTGAAGAATCTCCTCATCCCATGTTCCCTCCTTGAATGCAATTACCAGGAGCTTTGGACACCCACCCTATAAATACCTACCCTAATACCTACCACTCATCCTATGCAACCTTTTTATTAGTTCAAGTGGTCTTGTTTTGATCTCAAGTTTTATTCCCCAAATCTGGTGACCTATGCTCATATCCTAGAGTTCATGGGGAAGGTTCGGGAGACTGAGTGATAACATCCAATTTTTTGGATGTTACTTGCCTGTATCGATTTTAATTTCCAAATGTAGAATAAATGCAAACTAAATTTCCTTCATTTTCTTTATGATTTCCTTTTATAAATAAATTAGGCCATAACTACTTCATTTGTGTATAGAAATCATCTTTTAATGATTATATCATGAAAATTGATGGTTTGGGCCAACCCATGACCAATCATTTACTCCACCCAATTCTGGCATCTGTTACCACTACCAACAGTTTCACCTAACCAACCTTCTGATGATGGGGTACTCCAAAGATCTATGGCCTAACTATAATTGCATTCTAAAGGAAACTCAAGTACCTTGCCAATAGAAGGAATAATTGGAATATCCCTACTGATGGCCACAAAGCCAGATGAACCAAAGAGTACGAAAGGCACTACACCATTGAAGAGTTTGGTTACTGATAGTTTCACTAAATGCCAAGATCTGAAGGCATGGTCATTTCCTTAACTATAGATCGCTCGACATGACACTCCTAAATGAAAGGTCTAGCAGGACTCCACCTCCAATGGTGTGTATGCATCAACAATTGAAGGCCTAGTAGACTACGCCTACCGATGGTCCTCCTTTGATCTAACCTTTTGATGGAAGTACTACACAAAGAAACCACCATGTTATTTGCACAGGGGACTTGGGGTGCCCAAAAAGCTCATTTATGAGTGCCTTGAGTCCCACAAAAAAGTCTATAAATAATTCACCTTATGAAATGAAGAAGGGTCTATGAAGATCCATCATTTGATAGTAACCAAGGATGAGAGTCTACATGTCCCATCAACACCTTACAATTGCCAGAGTGAAGAAGGAGGTCTTCTTTGATCTTTAGTACTCTTATTGTGGCTATGATTTCAAGTCTTCTTCCATCTATTCTTCTGATCTTCACCTCCATTCTATTTCGTCCATCTGTCATGTATTCATTTAGATGTAATTTTACATGTCACCCATAAACAGGAGTGGCTAATTCATTAACTTGGCCTGGGATATTCAACTAAGGATCTCCCAACATTAACTTATAACCATTGATGTTACAACCCCAGTTTTGGGTTGTTTTAGTGAGAAATGTAATTTCTCATATTAAAGAAATTGGAACAAATAATGATATAATTTGTTTTGAATAAATGAGTTTCGTTTACAATAGCCTTGATGTTTTTGTTGTGGGCTTTATTGGCTATTGGGCCCAATAACAAGGAAATTCAATTAGTAATTGAATAATTGAATATTTGAGAAAAGAAGGAAGTGGAAACCTGTAGAAGGTGAAAGAACTTAATCCAAAGGTGGATTTCGTGTCTCTTGGGTTCCTTGGGTTCCAAGGAGTCCAAAGTTGCAAAGATAATGCAAAAATAAAAGAAAAGATCAGTCAAGTATTTCTTTATTTAGAAAGAAATTGAGAATAATGGTAAAATGTGGAAAACATGTGGAAAAAGGTATAATTGAGTTATCTTGGTGGATTTTCGTATCCAAGGGATTCCTAATGTTAAAATGAACTCTAAATAAGGAAATAAAAGAGAGATAAAGAGAAATTCTCAAAAAGAGATATTTTAATAAAGAAAAAGTAAGATAATAAGAAAAGGGATGAAAGATAAGGAAAGAGGCTAAGGAAATGCTCACAAGAGGGTATTTTGAGCCATTAAGGTTCCTTGAGGTTCAAGGAACTCAAAATAATAATTTCATAGCAAAGGAAAGAGAAAATATGTGAAAAATATATATAATCAAGAGATATCTTGTATTTAAATAAAAGGCATGTTTCCTTTTAGGTAATGAAGCCAATTTTGGTACAGAGGTATACAAAGTCATTATTAAGTTTCCCTTAAAATTTGGTGCTGATCATATTATTGGTTTGAGAGTTATGATTTTTACAAAATCTTCTAAAGTAGAAAGGGAAAAGGAAATATGTTAAATGTCACTTTTATTCGTTTAATAGAGGAGAGGAGCGGGAAACCTGAGCCGTTGAACCAACATCCAACGGAGCTCAAGGATCGTGCAGATCCCAGTTACATGTAGACTGGAGGAGGAAGACGGTAGACAGTTGACTATGTTTTGGTGAAGCACAATGCTCGTGCACAAAAAGGAATACTATGACGAGGTTCAGGAGGTGTTTCCGGACCTAGTTGACCTAGGTTTTTCTAGGTTTTAGGACCGTTTTAGGAAACACCTAAATCCCATCAGGACAAGGCTTGGCGGTAGGTTGGGGAAGCCATCCCTAGACCTCCCACAACTATATATAGTGCTCTCTCTATACTCCTCGCACCCAAACGAACATGAACGGTCTATTCTTATGTGCTCTAGCATCCCCAAAGCCTGGATTGGCCTAGCTCCGATGAGCTTTAGTCTACGGCGCCGCCGCATGTAACAGTGCTAATTTGGGGGAGGACGACGAGCAGCCACCTTTCGATTTAGATCCACCGTGAACCCAAGGCACAGATCGACGACTGGGGTTCGACGAGTCCTTCTTCAGCAAGTTAGTGGGCGCATGTGTTGCGAGCCGACCGATCACGCTCGGTCAAAGGTGACTAAAGATCCGACGGTCGACAATTTTCCATGAAAACCAAGTAAGTCATTTCTCAGCCCAATATTCAAGAAAAAGATGGAATCTTGTATAAATTGTTAAAAATAGATCCTTTGGCAGAAAAATATGAATAAGTAGTGCTTTTTGATCAGAAAAATGGAAGGAATTTAATAAAAATGTAATTGACGTCGAAATAAGTTTGCAATTCAAAAAGTATGTAAAGATTCTATCTTTAATGGTTTATCTAATGGAAAAACCCTAATCTTTAGTAATTAATGATTTGGAAGGGTTATATGGATGTTTAATGTTGATATTAACCTATTGTTAATAAAAAGGATATATTAAACCTAAAAGGATGGTCTTTGCATAATTGGTTTAATTTAGGGTTCCATGTGCATGAATGAGCATTAATGGGCCTTGAAACCCTAATATTGGTAATTCGACTCTTAATAGCTTTACTTATTCAAAGTGGCAGATTTAATGAAAAGGAGCTTAATGGACTTATTTAATGGTTAATTCTGCCTTTAATCTGAAATTGAGGATTAGATGTTGAGATATTAGGGTTGAAAATAATAAAAGATGAAGGGAAACCCTAATTGTAATGGAAGCTGTAAAAGTGGACTAGAAACCCTAGGAAGCGAGCTAGATTTAATAGATCTTAATGACATGAGTAATGAAAGGAAATTGTATAATTGTTTTAGGATCTTATTGCATGCTTGATTTCCTATTGGTTGATTGGATTATTTCTGTCTCACATCAACTTTACAGGTATGTGGTTACACCTATGAATATCCTAAATTAGTTTCCCGAGGATTTTCGAGGTTTCATCGATGGCTTGAATTAATGTATTGGATGCATTTAATTCTTATAAATTATAATGTGGATATGAATATCACCTAAGATAAGTGCCTACTAGCTCAGATCCTAGTCCCCTCTGTAGCTTTATAGATTGACCTAGTAAATGGCTACCAATGGGGTAGGTCCATCAGGTCATTGAATGACTTAGTAAATGGCTACCAATGGGGTAGGACCATCAAGTCATCATGAGTCTGGGATTGGTCTACCTTTGGGTAGGGCGATGCGAATCCATATCCCTAGGAATTGGCTACTTGTGTGGTAGGGCCATGGGGGTAAGGATCTACCATATGAGAGAGGTAATATCCATATCCACTACAGGGACGATACAGAGATAGGGGATAGGCAAGTATTGAGTAGTATTGCTTAAAACATAATCTTGGATGTTTAATGATATTTGGATGACTACATTGTTAACATAGTTTCACAATTATTGTTTCCCCCACATACCAGCTTCTCGCTGACCGACATTTTGTTTGTCGGCATTTTAGGTACAAGTGAAAAGAACAAATAGTAAAGTGGCATATGTGGAAATAAATGAGAAATGACATACATACGAGGATTAGTTAGATTAGTATCTTCATGGATAGAAGTTTAGAAATCCCAACTTTTAAAAGGTAAGTAAAGTTTTTATTTTATACCAGTTTTCAGTTTAGTAGTAGAGTTTCATAATTATTATTGATTATTTGTCGAACCTTTGATCATGTTAATTAGATAACTGCTCTGATCTCTTGGTCTCCCTTAAGTGGGGGTTATCGAGAGACGTGGTCATTACAATTGGTATCAAAGCGTAGGTTCCTCATATAATCATTAATAAGTACTAAACTTTACAAATTCCATAGAACCGAGGGAGTTATTAGAGGATTTTCTGAAAGATTGAGGTGTCTAGAAAAGGATCACGTCCGGGGGCTAGCAAAATTTTCCTCCGCACCACTAGTCGGAATACGAGGACTCCCGGATTGTGTGACTGCCTGGCCGATGTACTTGGATTTGACTCGAAATAAGATACCTTTAGGACTCTCTCATCTTGTTCATCCCTCCTCAACTCAAAATTCTCTTAAGGATGTTAAGGATTAGGGTTTCCTCTCTTCTCCTCACCCTCTTGAGGTATGGGTAAGGTTGATAAGGATTAAGGAATCCTCCACCAAATTAATAAAAAACATGTAAATAAGATGTCATGGACATAAGCTTAATAGAGTAAGTGTAAAGGAAGAGATACATGCTTAGGTTGTATGACACGAGTTGTCATTGCCCTCGGGAGAGACCTAAGAATATACCTCCTTGGCAGGAGGATGAGTAGAGAGAGTTAGTCTTGGAGGTAGGAACCTCCATTAAAAGTAGAGACCTAGCACATCCTTTGAGGATGATGGTAGCCCTAACCGTAAGTAAAGGAAGAGATGACATGATGAGTTAGTGGTCTTTGTAGACCAGATGTTTGGATAGACATGCCTTGGATGTCATATGAGCCATGCGAGGTTAGATGTCCTAGTATCTTTTGAAACCCAACCCTATAGAGGGTCGTGCATGTTTGAGCAAAGGATAGCTCTTTCATTGATGAGGATAGATAAGATCCTATAGAAACCTTATGGGATGTTTCCAATAGGATATAGCTTGCACCCGGAGTACATAAGTAGTACGAGCAGCAAGTTAAAACGAAAACCAGAAGACAGGATGGATGGCTTATGAGATAAGCATAAGGGGCTATGGATAATCATGAGCAAACATAAGTTTGAGCATAGGCTTCACCCGCATAGAGGTATGCCTGTGAGCTCGATCCTTCATGGAGAGAGGACCTCTAATAGTGAGGATGGTGGTAAGGTTGGCTATAGAGAGAGAGAGAGCAGGACCCTGACAAGAAGGTTGGAAGCCTAACACCCCGAGTATGAGGAACAGTGGGGAGTCGAGGATGATGTGACCTAAGTGGATGATAGAGGTTGCCTCATGCATGATCCCTGGACCCTGATGATATCTCAGTTTCCTTTAGAAGAATCAAACCTTAGAACAAGGATGATGCTTCTAGTACCTATGTACCTATGGTATAAGTGATCACCAGCTGGATGAGATAAATAGTGCTTTAGACCCTAAGGAGGTTTAATTCATCAGTTGTGAGGCTTTATACCTAGTTGGTTGTCCTGGAAGAGGAATCAACTCCAAAGTGTTGCTCGAGTAGAAAGATCATGGAAGTACATGACATATCTTGGACATTCTTGATTCGTGGCTAAGATATTGAGCAAGAAGTTGGACACCCAAAGGTGGACCTAGGGTTTCTAGGCCTAAGAGGGGAAGTAGTGTACCCGATGCTCATGATGAGATTTGGGTCTCTATAGTTTTGAGCATGGTACTCCTCATGTGTAAAGGTACAAAGAAGCCCTTAAGTTAAGGTATGCTTGATGAACCCCTAAGGTGGTGACATGAGAAGGTTGTTCCCGAGCTAAAGTTGAGGGATGTGAAAAAGTATGACCTAGCATGGTTTAATAGGTGGTCTGCTTGTGCCTTAGTAGCTGCTGGGTTAGGCATGCTCATGTGAATGTAAACCCTAAGGACGTTTGTGACCACTGTTATCAAGGTGTAGTTTCCTCCCATCCTGGGAGAGGGCCCCTTTTGTAGGGTGTATACCCGTTTTGTTGGTTTTTAGGGTAACCTAAAGAGGTCTCACAGGATCTTGAGAAGCTAAGTGAAAGGTACATGGTATGAGAATGAACATGTAGACCCATAGATATCCATCTCTAAGTACATATGGATGTGCTACCATGGAGGTAACCGATATGGGGCCTGACCAAGGTAGGCAGGTTGCCATGATCCCTGAGAAAGGATGAAAGACAGTCTAGGAATGCATAGAGAGATTATGAAGGATTGGGTAAGGTTCTATGTTGGACATGTACTATAATAGAATCCTAAGTCTATCCTAGGGTCAGGTAGGGATAAGACCGATGGAAGAAGGAGTTGCATAATTCCCTAGTTGCACATGACCATAGGGTCGGGAGGTAACAACTATCATTGTCTGAGGGCCATGGGTTAGGAGATTGATCACCTTCATGAACTCATGGGACCCAAAGGACAGATAAGTAGGGCACTCTCTGGATGCGTAAGGGAAAAGGGATGACCCCAAAAAGTGTCGGCACCCAATAGGCCTAGAGGAGATGACTAAGGATTGCGTGGTGACCCAAGTAGGTTCAAGACCAGTTTTCCATGAAACTAATTTTAATATCATGAAGTTTTTGATGTAGAGACATAAGTTACACATTTTAACTTAGAATTGAAGGTGTACTGGCAATGTGGGATGTATCATCTCTACTCCTGGAACAGGAAGAACTTTGTGTTTGAATGGCCGCCAAATGCTTATTTCCTCTTGTTATGAGAGGGAGAGATGGGACAGTACGCATGCCATACACCAGAGATAAAAGATGATGTGAGTTGGAACGTTGCTACGAGGTATGAGGACAGAGATGGTAACGTACCTTGGTGGAGTGAATGATACATGGATGATTTACAAACACTAAGATAAGTAATGTATTCAGCTTATGAGGATGTTTTTATCAAGAGCTATGTGGAATTTGCAAGTTAACCAAGGTTGATCACCATGAGGATGAGCTCAGAGCTTCTTGATGAAGACCAACTCAGAGTTTGAGTGAGATGATAAGTATCATACATGGAGGTGTATGTTACCTAACACCTAAGGATAAGAAGTGGTAATGGTTGAGATATAGCGCCTAGTTTAGATGGAATCTAGAGAAGTTGAGGTTGTTAGGCTAACCTTAAGTTGAGAAAAAGAGATAAGTTTGGCTAACATTAAGATATAACGAGATCTGTTGAACAAGATTAGTGGTTTTTTGGTTAGCCACTTTAGTCCTTGATGTAAAGAAAGGATGGTGATAGAACCTCAGATACACTTCTTTGGATAGGAAGGTAATAAAACCCTGATGAGAGTGGTTTAGGGCTTCCGAGAAATCGACCTTGAGGAATCATGACATACAAATCATGATCCCCATACACCATGAAACTAAAAAGATAGTAAGTGATGGTAGATCTTTGGAGGCCTGATACATGTAGCATGTGGCCATGCAAGATAGGAGGTGAAGGATGAACACCAATAACCCAGTACATGGATATAATGTATAAAAAGTTCCCGAGAGGGAATGGGAGTTCATCACTGTGGATGTTGTGAGTCTCCCCTAGACCGTGGAAGGTCAAGATGCAATATGGGTTATGGTAGAATGCCTTACCCAGATGAAATGAGAAAGAAAGAGTAGTGTCACGGGACAAATTCAGTCGAATTACTTATAAGAGAGAAAGATGGTTCAACTACACCATGATGCAAGTTCAAAAGTTCTTGGGTATGACCAAGGTTCACTTCCATGAGGTGGATGTGGATACATGAAGAGCTAGATGATAGTACAGTTTATCACCCTATACTAATGGACAATATGATCCAGACTAGAGGGTCTGATGAGGGCATGTGTTCTCATTCACGGTGATACATAGAGACAGTTCTTAAAATGTGATGTTACCCACCATGGCCTTTATCGGGATGCAAGAATTCTTATAGGGAGGTTGTGTCAGTCACCACTTCATTAAGATGATGTTGGTGAAGGAGGCCTCGCGAAGGTCAGAAAGAAGCCACAATGTGTGCAAATGAAGTCACTTTGATCATGCAATGGCTGAGAGAGAGCCCAGTGGTGACATGAGTCACGAGCTGATGCAAAGCAGACCGATATGTCGTTCGCTGTGGAAGAATATAATGTGAAAATCCGACCCCTCTGAGCTACAGCTGAGAAAGCTAAATCCCCGATATATGGGTCCATTTGAGATGGATTGGTGGAGATGGTTGTGTTTAGCCTTTCCCCTCAGGATAACATGATGTATAAGGTGTTACATGAGTCCAGTCTAGAGCACTATGTGAGGTACCCAAGCTAGGTGCTGAGCCCTGAACCTATTCAGCTTTTGAGAGGATGAAATGTCCTGAGTCACCTATGAGGGTACGATATACCAAGGTAAGAAAGAACTCAGATGGAAGAATATGAGATAATGAATGTTCTTGGGAAACACTATGGAAAGGGTGAAGCTACATGGGAGCCATTATGGACATATGAAAGGCTTACCTGTTTGTTAGCTTGCTTGATGGAATTTTGAGGGAAAAATTTTTATAAGTGGGGAAGGATGTTACAACCCCAGTTTTGGGTTCTTTTGGTGAGAAATGTAATTTCTCATATTAAATAAATTGGAACAAATAATGATATAATTTGTTTTGAATAAATGAGTTACGTTTAAAATAGCCTTGATGTTTGTGTTGTGGGCTTTATTGGCTATTGGGCCCAATAACAAGGAAATTCAATTAGTAATTGAATAATTGAATATTTGAGAAAAGAAGGATGTGGAAACCTATATAAGGTGAAAGAACTTAATCCATAGGTGGATTTTGTGACTCTTGGGTTCCTTGGGTTCCAAGGAGTCCAAAGTTGCAAAGATAATGCAAAAATAAAAGAAAAGATCAATCAAATATTTCTTTATTTATAAAGAAATTGAGAATAATGGTTTAATGTGGAAAACATGTGGAAAAAGGTATAATTGAGTTATCTTGGTGGATTTTCATATCCAAAGGATTCCTAATGTTAAAAGGAACTCTAAATAAGGAAATAAAAGAGAGATAAAGAGAAATTCTCAAAAAGAGATATTTAAATAAAGAAAAAGTAAGATAATAAGAAAAGGGATGAAAGATAAGGAAACAGGCTAAGGAAATGCTCACAAGAGGGTAATTCGAGCCATTAAGATTCCTTGAGGTTCAAGGAACTCAAAATAATAATTTAATAGAAAAGGAAAGAGAAAATAGGTGAAAAATATATATAATTAAGAGATATCTTGTAATTAAAGAAAATTCATGTTTTCTTTTAGGTAATGAAGCCAATTTCGGTAGCGAGGTAGAAAAAGTCATTATTAAGTTTCCTTTGAAATTTGGTATTAATCGGATAATCGGTTTGAGAGTTAAGATTTTTACAAAATCTTCTAAAGTAGAAAGGGAAAAGGAAATATGTTAAATGTCACTTTTATTCGTTTAATAGAGGAGAGGAGCGGGCAACCTGAGCCATTGATCCAGCATCCAACGGAGCTCAAGGATCGCACAGATCCCAATTACATGTAGACTGGAGGAGGAAGACGGTGGGTAGTTGACTATGTTTTGGTGAAGCACAATGCTCGTGCACTAAAAGGAATACTATCATGAGGTTTAGGAGGTGTTTCCGGACCTAGTTGACCTATGTTTTGCTAGGTTTTAGGACTGTTTTTGGAAACGCCTAAATCCCATCAGGACAAGGCTTGACGGCAGGTTGGGGAAGCCATCCCAAGAACCCCCACGCCTATATATAGTGATCTCTCTATACTCCTCGCACCTAAACGAACATGAACGGTCTATAATTATGTTCGCTAGCATCCCCAAAGCTTGGATTGGCCTAGTTCCGGTGAGCTTCCGGCTGTTGTGCCGCCACAGGTAACGGTGCTAATTTGGGGGAGGTCGACGAGCAGCCACCTTTCGATCTAGATCCACCGTCAACCCAAGGCACAGATCGACGAATGGGGTTCGGCGAGTCCGTCTTCAGCAAGTTAGTGGGCACATGTGTTGCGAGCCAACCGATCACGCTCGGTCAAAGGCGACTAAAGATCCGACGGTCGACGATTTTCCATGAAAACCAAGTAAGTCATTTCTCAGCCCAATATTCAAGAAAAAGATGGAATCTTGTATAGATTGTTAAAAATAGATCCTTTGGCAGAAAAATACGAATAAGTAGTTCTTTTTTATCAAAAAAATGCAAGGAATTTAATAAAAATGTAATTGACGCCTAGATATGTTTGCAATTCAAAAAGTATGTAAAGATTTCATCTTTAATGGATTATCTAATGGAAAAACCCTAATCATTAGTAATTAATGATTTGGAAGGGTTATATGGATGTTTAACGTTGATATTAACCTATTGTTAATAAAAAGGATATATTAAACCTAAAAGGATGGTCTTTGCATAATTGGTTTAATTTAGGGTTCCATGTGCATGAATGAGCATTAATGGGCCTTGAAACCCTAATGTTGGTAATTTGACTCTTAATAGCTTTAATTATTCAAAGTGGTAGATTTAATGAAAAGGAGCTTAATGGACTTATTTAATGGTTAATTATGCCTTTAATCCGAAATTGAGGATTAGATGTTGAGATAAGTAGGGTTTAAAATAATAAAAGATGAAGGGAAACCCTAATTGTAATGGAAACCCTAAAAGTGGACTAGAAACCCAAGGAAGCGAGCTAGATTTAATAGATCTTAATGACATGAGTAATGAAAGGAAATTGTAAAATTGTTTCAGGATCTTATTGAATGCTTGCTTGCTTATTGGTTGATTGGATTATTATTGTCTCACATCAACTTGACAGGTATGTGGTTACGTCTACGAATATCCTGAATTAGTTTCCCGAGGATTTTTGAGGTTTTATCGATGGCTTGAATTAATCTGTTGGATGCATTTAATTCTTATAAATTATAATGTGGATATGTCTATCACCTAAGATAAGTGCCTACTAGCTCAGATCCTAGTCCCCTCTGTAGCTTTATAGATTGACCTAGTAAATGGCTACCAATGGGGTAGGTCCATCAGGTCATTGAATGACTTAGTAAATGGCTACCAATGGGGTAGGACCATCAAGTCATCATGAGTTAGGGATTGGGCTACCTTTGGGTAGGGCCATGTGACTCCATAACCCTAGGAATTGGCTACCTGTGTGGTAGGGCCATCGGGGTAAGGATCTACCATATGAGAGAGGTAGTATCCATGTCACTGCATGGATGGTACACAAATAGGGGATAGGCAAGGATTGAGAAGTATTGCTTAAAATGTAATCTTGGATGTTAAATGATATTTTGATGACTACATTGTTAATATAGTTTCACAATTATTGTTTCCCCCACATACCAGCTTCTCGCTGATCGATGTTTTGTTTTTCGGCGTTTTAGGTACAAATGAAAAGAACAAACAGTAAAGTGGCATATGTGGAAATAAATGAGAAATAACGTACATAGGAGGATTAGTTAGATTAGTATCTTCATGGATAGAAGTTTAGAAATCCTAGCTTTTAAAAGGTAAGTAAAGTTTTTATTTTATACCAATTTTTAGTTTAGTAGTAGAGTTTCATAATTATTATTGATTATTTGTCGAACCTTTGATCCTGTTAATTAGATAACTGCTCTGATCTCTTGGTCTCCCTTAAGTGGGGTTTACCGGGAGACGGGGTCGTTACAATTGATGTATATACACTTGGACATTTTTATCTCCATACTCCGGTTCCTAATGTTTCACTTGCATAATTAGCTTCCACTTTGTGTTATTTGATTGTTAATTCCTCAATAAAGTAGTCTTAACCTATATCTAAGAGTTGTGTAGTATCATGAATGCATGAGAATGTTGGAATGATAAAACTAATGATCATATGGTTTTATGTTGATTGTTTCTTTACCATCTAGAGATAGAGAAAGATAATCTTACAATCTACATCTATCTAAGCTAGATAGAGGTGGGAATCAACACATGATGGTTGCATGTAAACTTTTCTAAGGGCATACAATGCAAATAGGTTTTCCATGTTGCTAAGATGTTTTGGATGATGAAATCCAATCCAAGTTCCATCCATCCATACATTTTTAAACACTCCCAAAGATTTTTATTCCATTTTTTTTTCTTCTAATTGTTCTTTACTTTATTTTTTCCTTGGTTTGTTACCTTATGCTTGGTTACCACTTTTCTATAAGGAACACTTATGTTACTTTTGGTTTTTCATTACAAGACCAAGTATTTAAATTCTTAACACTTACCATCCTTGTCCCTGATATGAACCACGTCTACTAAAAAACACATCATTATCATTGTTGCACACATCTATGTATGAAGTTATAAATTTAAGTGTGACTATTGTAGATCTGCTCCTTTGAATGTATGATTTTAGGCGATCAACTTTTGGAAATCAAAAATAAAGGAGCTAATAATGAATATCCAACCTCGAGTGATTCTTCTACAATAGATGCAGATCGTGGAGAAAATCATATAAAACTCATGGAAGCCTTAGCTGACATGAATAAAGATGTTGCTTCACTATGACAAGGGCAGGAAAATTTGAGTCATGAGAATGTGTTTGTTTGTAACACCCTCCCTTAGAACACACATGCACATAGAAGAAGAAACACTCTATAACTCGTGCACTCATGGGGGCATTACATAAAACTGACATTCATTACAACAATATAATCAATCAAACAAACTAAAGATATTAAACATTCTTATAATTGTTCTTACAAAAGGAACCTAATGGATATCACATGGAAAACTAATTGAACATATTTAGACATAGTCTCTAATCCAAAGTTCTAAACTTTGAAACATATCACAAAGTCTATTAACCTATGGATTATCTTATAGTTGGCACCCACCAGATTTAAGCATATTCTATCCTTGTGCTAGAAGTCTAAATGCTACCTATGGTTCTTCTCTGCACCTGTGAGCATCTTGCCCAACCATGCATTTGAAAAATGGTTGTTAACGTAAGTGGCATGGGTATTATAAAATATAAATTATTGAAGAGATAAACTACTACAAAATATTCTTGATCATTATAACCATGAAACTAACATTAAACTTTTTTTAAAATATGAAACATAAAATAACACTTCGTTCTTTAGATTAGCTATTGTGTTTTTAATTTACATTACTCTGGAGACCTGTACTCTGGTACCTGGGTCACATGAATTGCACAAAGGGACTGATTCATATCTTTGTTATCTTAATCTCTTTCGTTATACTTAAAAATGAGATTATGTACATGCACTAAAGTAAGGTATGTTCTATTACAACTTTTATCTAATTGTGGCCACCATTATAAAATAAATCCTCCACTATGACATTGAAGTGTCCTCTATGTTGCAATGCAGCCTCTGTTGGCACAATGTGCCCTCTATTGACACTAAAGTGTCCTTAATGGAGCAACACACCCTCTATTGGCACAATGTGCCCCTTATGGCACCCACATTGTCTAGCGCAATGGACCCTCTGAATTGTCTCAGTCATCTCTGAATGTGCACTTATTATATAATGTATTATGTGAAGGTTATAAATAAATTATCTAAGCTTACTAAATTCTAAATCTAAACATATCTGAAACTGAATACCCAGTAATGAACATGTACAATTTTCTAAATCTAAATCTCTGCTCTTAAATTTTGAACTCAATCTACATTTGAATATAAATATGAATCTCAATTACTTTATAACTAAGATTGGGTCTAAAATCCTTTTCATGCATATTTATTCAATATTTGTCTACACATACAGTGATTAACCTAAGTCTGAATCTAAATTTAGTATTCTTATTTTATGGGTAAACCTTATTCTCAAACCCTAATTTGATTAAATGATTTAATTGATAAAGTAAGGCAATTGATCCTAAGGGCTTCGGAAAAAGGATTTGAACTGAATATATAAGTACTATGTATACAAAGTGACTGAAGTAGTATATAAAGGTAACTTAAGTACGCAATATTTAAATTATGATTCAAGACAAGGTAACTCAATCTCATGCAAGTCTCATTAAATCTATCTTAACATGAGTCTTAATGCCATCATTCAATCTTAAACCATAAATCTTAAAATATGAATCTTATACAATCTTATATTGCAAACTTAAATAATCTTATCAGGTACTTGATTCTTAAATCTTAACCATGGTATGAAACCTAATCAACACAGTTAATATACATTAATCGATCCAAGAAATCCTAATATTACATTTCTACTTGTGATCTTAAAATGTTTTATCCCACATTATCATGTATGAATATCATGCTTTTGTATATTATCTTGTAGTCTTATTCATTAATATGAATCATTTCTAAGAACTCTTATAGGAACATGATCCTTTAGCTATCTCACAAACATGGTTCATGAATCCCAATCATTTTGGTCAGCATATCTATACTTGAGATGTTGGGTATATAAGTGAACATCGTCATGGAGGTCTGAAATCTTTAATTGCATTTCTTACTTAAAAACAGAGAATATTAGAACACATAAATCATAATGCCTTATATGAGAAACATGTAAATGTAATGAACTGAATATATATATTTACTCATGGGCATGAACCACTTACTTCTTTTTAAGAAAAAATTGCTCTTCTTAGGTTGAATAAAGCTTAATCACATTCTTGGATTGGTTGAATCCTAATTACCATGTTCATTGAGTAATCATTCAATAATAATTAATCTTCACTTTAATTTCTAGGGTTTGGTTGTTCTAGGCTAAAATAGAAAATCTTTAAATGAAATCATGCTCCAAAACATAGTCCATCATATACATCTAGAAAAACTAAGAAAATTACATGTAAGGTTTGCGTCCACCCGAGATATGTGAAATTTTCTATGAATTTATAAAGATTGAGTATATTGTGACCAATCAAAAAACCCAGAAAAGCCACACCACTATTAGTATCTGAATCTAGTGGGCCAATTATGAGAAAGGCCCATAATGATATTGCCTAATTGATGATAACCAACTAATATCCAGTCCATGTAGTTTGTCAAAGCAGGGCACATTCAAAATCCCACAACACATGTGACCATGATGTCTAAACTCAGGGACAAAATTGGGAAAATGAGCCTGATCATCTTCCTCTCTGATTAGAAGTGAAACACATGTTCTCAACCACGATGATCCTAAGATCAAGAATCAATTATTACTTTCTTCACTGACCTACCCATCCCTAGACGGACCTAACGAGCCCAAGATTGGGTGTTGCGATGGTCTAAGGTTGAGAAATGGAAAACTACAGAGGCTGAATAGGGGATTGATGAGAGGAAATTTGGGGAGAAAGAAGAGGGACTATCCTTCAGCCTATTATGGCAGTTTTGGCATGCTATTATGAGCAGGGTGAAGCTTTCCTAATGTCCTGGGAAGTAAGGAAAGAAGTATCCAATGGTCTATAAACTGGATCATGAAATGAAGGTGGTATGAGAGGTATTTCTTGTATAAGGAGATCTAGGCTTCCAATGTGGCTCATACAGGTTAGAGGAATATCCCGAAGCCAACAAAACTCCAGATTTGCATGAACATCCACAAAAGATCGAGTAAATTAGGGATATAGATTTCTATTTTAGCTTGCATGGAATCTAGAGGTTGAAGGAGATGCCCGGACCATCAGGATCACACTAGTTACTTCCCTGATTTGATCTGATGACCCAATTAATTCAAGATCTAAGAAATATATTATATTTTTTGTCTTTATAACCATTTACTTTATTATGCTACCATTATATTCTCGAATTTATTTGACTAGGGCTGGCAAAACAAGACTCAGCCAGAATCTAAAATTTTGACAAATTTTAGGGTCTATGGTTTTTCGACCGACGGGAAAATGACATGGGCCTGAAATTTAAAGCAAGTTTAGGGGTTTTTTGACCTATCGTGAAATGACCCAAACTCAAAGAAATAAAAATTTATCTCGGGTCGGGTCAATGTTTGGACTTTAGACTCAAAATGATCCAATTGACCCAAAATTTAGAATTATGTTTTCAAATAAAATTACAAATACTATACCTTAAGACACCCAGTGACCCATTAAAATACTATTTCATCAATCATGAAGTTTGTTTCGGCAATTCTACATGGTTTTGTAATGATTTTTATGATTTATTATACTAATTATATTGTGAATTTGTGTTTATATCTCTACAACAAACTACAATATGCTTTGTATGTGTTTCTGAATCGCATTGTAAGTTTATCACAATGAAATTTGTTAATTCCACTTGGGGAAGTATCAATGACTAGACAAATCATAGAGTTTTTGTAAACTATTGTCTTAGGGTTGGATTTGCGTGTCAGACCTAATAGACAAAAAATTATTTTCCTTGTCAGGTTATGCTCAAGGGTTTCGACCCAAAAATCCATATTTTGCAAGTTTAGGGTCAAGCCAACAAGTGTTGACATGAAATTATTGGGTTTCTAGGATTCACCTCAAACGACAACTTGGTGGCATTAGAAAATTCTATGGCCGGCATTCCTAAAGTTGTTGGTCTAATTCCCAAGCTTGAAGCACCTCTAGAGGTCCCTGCCACAAGCACCACACAAAGCCTGGCATTGGCTGATCAGGAGCTGGTCGAACAATTATACATGAAGATGGGTTTCTAGGATGCACCTCGAACAACAACTTGGTTGCATTAGAAAATTCAATGACCGGCCTTCCTAAAGTTGTTGGTCCAATTCCTAAGCTTGAAGCACCACCAGAGGTCCCTACCACAAGAACCACATAAAGCATGCCATTGGCTCATCAGGATAGAACTCTAGTGATTCACACCCAATAAAATAGTCTTCCTGAGTTCTTGCTGGCCTAGAGTTCATGCAAATATAGGGAATCTAATAGTTGAGAAACAATTGTGGAGAATTACATTATTCACCAAACATGGAGAACTAGAGTAGGTCAGGGAGGCTTGGGCTTGGAGAGATAAATATGGGGGTTGTGGCAAGCTAATATGAGCAGGGTGAAGCTTTCCTAATGTCCTGGGAAGCAAGGAAAGCACTATCCAATGGTCTGAAAATTGGATCACGAAAGGACGGTGGTATGAGAGGTGTTTCTTGTATAAGTAGAACTAGGCTTCCAATGTGGTTCATACAGGTCATAAGAGTATCCCGAAGCCAACAAAACTCCTGATTTGCATGAACATCCACTAAAGATCGAGTAAATTAGGGGTATAGATTTCTGTTTTAGCTTGCAGGGAATCTAGAGGTTGAAGGAGATGCCCGTACAGTCAAGATCACACTAGTTAGTTCCCTGATTTGATCTGATGACCCAATTAATTCAAGATCTAAGAAACATATTGTATTTTTTGTCTTTATAACCATTTACTTGATTACCCTACCATTATATTCTCTAATTTATTTTACTAGGGATGGCAAAATAAGACCCGGCCATAATCCAAAATTTTGACAAATTTTAGGGTCTATGGTTTTTCGACCCGATGTGAAATTGACCCGGGCCAAAAACTTAAAGCAAGTTTAGGGCGTATGGTTTTTTGACCTGACGTGAAATTGACACAAACTCGAAGAAATCAAAATTAATCTAGGGTCGGGTCCATGTTTGGACTTTAGACTCAAAATGATCCAATTGACCCAAAATTTAGAATTATATTTTCAAATAAAATTTCAAATACTATACCTTAAGACACCCAGTAACCCATTAAAATACTAATTCATCAATCATGAAGTTTGTTTTGGCAATTCTGCTTGGTTTTGTATTGATCTGTATGATTTATTATATTAATTATATTGTGAATTTGTGTTTATATCTCTACAACAAACTACAATAGGCTTTATATGTGTTAGATTTACCTGTCAGACCTAATAGACCCAAAATTATTTTCCTGGTCGGGTTATGCTCAAGGGTTTCGACCCAAAAATCCAACTTTTGCAAGTTTAGAGTCTAGCCAAAAAGTGTTGACATGAAATGACTGGGAATAAAACTAGCTCAACTCATACCCGATTGCCGCCCCTAATTTAGAGACTCAAACGAACCACAAAATAGCCAAAATTTTACCATAGGCCTATTTACTCATCTAGATAACTGATTTGGCATTCGATTATCAATTTTAACATCACAATCCTTTAAAATATTTATTTTTGTTCAAACTTTAATAATCCTTAAAAAATTGTAGGATGATTATTTATTTGCTAAACTTCCCTTTAAGCTTACCATCTTATCGTCTAATACAAATTAAATTTTGAGATTGAATATACCTCTATTTTTGGAGATAACATAAAATCTATGTACACTTAATCATCTTCGACATTCCAATGTATTCACTACTACCTTTAACTGTGAAATCTCATGGAATTCCATTTGATGTCCCAAATTATCATAAAAGGACTAATACATCACTTGTATTCATGTTTACTATAATATAAATTCAATTGTATGGAAGTTTTGTATAAAGTATCCTCAGGTTATTAACTCTTTATTAATGTACATATTTTTAACCTAGAAATCTTATCCAAGCCATTTTTATTAAAAAAAATAGGATGTTACAATACTACCCACATTATTGGAATTAAATCCTCAAAATTTAGATGGTCTAACCACCTTAGAGTTTAACACATTCTATGTATGGTAATTCTCTAATATTATCTTAGAGTCTCATTATCATATCTAAGGTGTGACCTTCTCATGGAACAACATATATCTCTACCCTCACTATAATAACCAACATTTTGGTATACTACTAATGAATCATAGAATATACCTCATATCATCATTGAGATTGTGAAGGACCTTTCTGACCTCTTCTCTAGGGGGACTAGATTAGGGGTTATTGTACAATGAATTTCACTTGCTTATCTATGTCAAGATATCTACCCTATGAATGCATCCTTGGACTTACTAAGTATCTGATGAGGTTTTTGTGACTATATGCCTCAAAAATTTAATGTTGACTCTTGTTTTCTTTGTCACCATTGGATACATGTGGGTTGACCATACATTTATAGGTGACATGTCGTATCACACTTGTTGTAGCACCTCACTAGTGTACATGTCCAAAACCACATGCACTAAAATGGTCAAGACAAGCATGTTGCACATAAAATTCTATCTATAAAACCCCACAAGTTTGTGTCCCATGCCACAAACATATGGGAAAGAGTGAGAGTATGATATATGAACTTCTATTGCTAACATAAAATCCTAAATCATGTAGGCACATAACCCTAGTGGTTATATAAACTTTTATTTCCTAAGTCGACTTCTACTTAGATTTCTAATACGTTTGACTTACTTCTTCTATACCTAGTGATACTACTTATCTTTTTAAGCTTTACTCTACTCTAACTTAAGTCCTTATACGGTGATTTTAGGTTAGAACATGGGAATTTATCTAGTGGCCAACTATAATTTTTCATTGATACCATATTGTAACACCCTTCCTAAGTACACACATGAACTCTAGGGGGTATTACATAAAACTGGCATTCATAACAACAATATAATCAATCATGCAAATTAAAAATATTAAACATTCTCATAATTGTTTTTACAATACGAACATAATGGATATCACATGGAACTAACTTAAAATCTTGCGACATAGTCTCTAATCTTAGGTTCTAAACATTAAAACATATAGCTGAGTCGATTAACCTGACTATCGTCTTTTAGTTGGCACCCCACCAGATTTTATCCTATTCTATCCTTGTGCTCAAAGTCTAAATTCTACTTTTGCTTCATCTCATCACATGTGGACATCTCAACCCCAACCATGAACTAGAAAAATAGTTGTTAGCATAAGTGGCATGAGTATTCTAATATAAAAATTACTAAAGAGATAAAATGCTACAAAAGATTCGCAAACATTATAAGCATGAAACTAGCATTAAACTATTTATGAAATTTAAAACATAAATAACTCTTCTTTCTTTAGATTAGCTATTATCATTTTACTTTATCTTACTCTGGAGACTTGTACTCTGGTATCTAGGTCACATGACTTGCACAAAGGGATTGACTCAATTCTTTGTCATCTTAATCTCTTTCATTTTACTTAAAAAGGAGATTATGTACATGATTTAAAGTAAGGTATCTTTTATTTAAAACTTTATGTGATTGTGGACACTACTATATGATATGTATTCCTCTATTATACCAAAGTGTCAGCTATGGTGCAACACAACCTCTATTGTCACAATGTTCTCTCTATCAACATAATGTGCCCTAAATTGACACTGAAGTCCTCTATGGCGCAACACACCCTATGTTGGCACAATGTGCCCTCTATGACACTCACAATGTCGACACAGTTGACCTTAAAAATCATCTTGGGACTCTCTAAATCAGGAATTATAATATGATGTATTACGTGAAGGTTCTATATTAAGTATCTAAGGTGACTAAGTTCTTAATTTGGACTTATCTGAGAGTGAATACTGAGTATAGAGCATGTAATAAATTATAAATCTAAATCTCTGCTCTTAAATTATTAATTTAATCTACACTTTAATATAAATATGAATAATAATTAGTACATAACTGAGATTGGGTCTAAAACCCTTATCATGCATCTTTATTCAATATTTGTCTACTCACACAATGAGAAACCTAAGTCTAAATCTAAATTTGATATTCTTTTTATCTGGGTAATCCTTATTCTAAAACTATGATTTGATAGAATGTCTTCATTTATTAATATAAGATAACTGAGCCTACGAGCTGAAGAAAAAGGACTTGACCTAAATATATATACTAAGTATGAAAAAGTGACTAAACTAAAGTATATGACGTTTCCAATGAAGTGGCACCCCAGTGGTAAAAGTGATGATGTCAGACCGAAAAGTCATGAGTTCAAACCCAGGCGACGAGATGAATGAATCACCAATTTTTTTTTAAAAAAAGTATATGAAGTTAACTTTAGTATAAAATATCTAAAATATGATTCCTGACTAGATAACTCAGTCTCTTGAAAAGATCATTAAATATGATCTTCACATGAATCTTAATGCAACCTCACTAGCTTAAATCATAAATCCTAAAATATGAATCTTATAAAATCTTATATTAGAAAACTAAATAATCTTATCACATAATTGATTTTTAGATCTTAATCATTCTAAGAAACCTAGCCAACACTTAGTTCTTAGATCTTAAGCTACCTAAGAAATCATAATACTATGTTTCTAATTAAGAACTAATACATTTTACCCTACATTATCATGTATATCTACCTTGCTTTCATAATTAATCTTATAGTGTTATTCATTAATATGAATCATTTCTAAGGACTCTTATTGGAACATGATCCTTTAGTTTTGTCACAAACCTCGTCTATGAATCACAATCATTTTAAGCAACATATTTATACTATATATGATGGGTATATGAGAGAACATCATCATGGAGGTGTGAAACTTTAATTGTATATCTTAGATTCTTATAATATTAGACAATATAAATCTAAATGCCTTATATGAGAAATATGTAAATGTACTAAACTTAATAAATATGAATACTTGTGGGAATGAACCACTTACCTATCTTGAATAAAACCTAATTGCACTTCTTCAATTTAATAAAATCACATTCTTGGATCAGTTGAACCCTAATTACCATGTTCATTGAATAATCATTCATTAATAATTAATTTTCACTTTAGTTCCTATGGTTTGGTTTTTTTTGGCTAAAATAGAAACACTCAGAATGAAATCATGCTTTGAAACTTAAAAAATCACCTAGATCTTGAAAAATTAAGCAAAATTCATATAAGGTTTGCTTCCATGCAAGCTCTGTGGCATTTTCCATGAATTTATAAATATAGTGTATATTCTGACCAATCAGAAAGCCCGGAAAGGCTGCATCACTATTAGTATCCAAATCTAGTGGCCAAGTCAGGAGCCACACCCATATTATTGTGGCCCAATTGACTACAACCAACTTTAACACAATGTGCATATCTTGGTAAGGCAGGGCGCTATAAAAAGAATCAATAAACCATAACACATGTGACCATGATGTCCAAACTCAGGGATAAAATCGAGAAAATAGGTCCTAATCATCTTCCTCTCTGATTATAAGTGAAACATAGGTTCTCAAATGAGACAATCCTAAGATCAAAACTCAATTCTTGCTTTCATCCTTTAAAATAGAGGGTCTAAACAAATTCCCCATACATAGCTGGACCTAAGGAGACTAAGATTCAGTCTCGCGATGGTTTAATATAAAGAAATTGCAAGCTGTAGAGGCTGAATAGGGGATAATTGAGAGAAAATCTGAGGAGGAAGCAGAGGGACTCTCCTTCCCTCAAATGCAACAAAGAGTAATTTTCAATTCAAACCAAATCCTAAAGACATGTCCCTCAATCAAAATAAGCAAAATCCATAACTATAAACAAGCTGGTAGAACAACTATACCACAAGATGGACTTCTAGGATTCATCTCAAATGATGGATTGGTTGAATTAGAAACTTATATGGATGCCCTTCCTGAAGCTTATTGTCCAGTTTCCAAGATTGACTCTCCTCCAGAGGTCCCTACCAGGAGCACTACACAGACCCTTCCATTGACAAATTGGGACATAACTCCAGTGTCCCACGCCCAATAACAAGGACGTGTATGAGTTCCCACTGGCATGGAGTTTGTGTAGATACAGAGAATCTAACAGTGGTGGCACCACTAGGGAGAATGACATTGTGCGTCGAACGTGTAAAAAATGAAGTAGGTCAGGAATGCTCAGGACTGACTAGGTGAAAATGGGGGTTGTGGCCAGCTATTATAGGCAGAGTGAGGCTTTCCCAATGTTCAATAAAGCAAGGGAAATATCATCCAATGGTATGTAAACTGGAGCACTGAGGGAATGAGGGTGAGGGAGGTATTTATTGTATAGGGATAATAAGGGTTCAAAAGTGGGGTTTAGAAGGCTCAAAAGAGTATCTTGAAGCCAAAAAAACTCCTAATTTGCATAAATATCCACTAAAGATTTAGTAAATGAGGGAAACAAATTTCTATTTTAGCTTGCAAGGAGTCTGGAGGTTGAAGGAGATCCTAGGATGGTTGGGATACACTTGTTAGATCCCCAATTTGATCCAACAACCAAGTTAATTTGGGATCTAAGAAAGAATTCTATTTTCTATGTTTATAACCATTTACTTATTTATCCTACCACTATATTCTATAATTTATTTAGACACTCATATAAACCCCAAAAATAGCCAATATTTAACCTTAGGCCTGCTTATACATTTAGATAATTATAAAGGCATTGGATTATAAATCTGAGCATCATAATCCTTCAAAATTTTTAATATTTTTCAAACTTCAATAAATACAAATAAATTGTAGGATGATCATTTATTTTCCAAAGTTTGCCTTTAAACTTACCCTCTTATCTTTAGATGCTATTTAAATGTTGAGATAGAATATCTATATTTTGAGATGTCATAAGATCTAGGCATACTTAATCATCCTCAATATTCCAAAGTATTTACTATCACCTTTAACTGTGAAATCTCTTGGAATTCGATTTAGTGTCCCAAATTAGCATAATAGAACTAATACATCGCTTGTCTTCATGTTTGCTATAATAGAAATTTGATTGCATTGAACTTTTGTGTAAAGTAGCATCATGTTCTTAACTCTTTATTATGTACATATTTTCAACATAGAAATCTTATCCAAGCCATTTTTCTTAAAAATTTAGGATGTTACAATACTTCCTACCTTCTAGATATTTCCTCCTCAATACTCAAATGGTCTACCCACCTTTGAGTTTAACATATTCTATTTATGCTAACTATTAAATATTCTCTTAGAGTACCATTATCATATCAAAGATATGGCCTTATAATGGTAAAAACATATATCTCCACCTACACTATAAAACAAAAATGTGGGTATACTACTAATGAATCATAGAATATACCTCATATCATCATTGAGTTGGTGAAGGACCTTTCTAACCTCTTCTATAAGGAGGGTAGATTAGGGGTTATGGTTCTACAATGAATCTCACTTGCTTATCTATGTCAAGATATCTACCCTCTGAATGAATTCTTGGTCTTATTACATATCTAATTTGGTTTAGGTGATTATATGTCTCAAACTTCTAATGCTGACTCTTATTTTTTGTTTCCTTTGGATACATGCTGACCGATCATATATTCAGAGGTGACATGTTGTATCACACATATGGTATACCTCACTTGTTTACATGTCCCATACCGCATGCACTATAAAGGGCAAGACAATAATGATGCACATAACATTCTCTCTACAAAACCCCACACACCTGTCCCCCATACCACAAACATATGGGAAATAGATAGAATGCTATATGAACTTCTAGAGTTAACATAAAAAACCAAAATGTCTAGGCACATAACCCTAGTACTTATATAAATTTTGTTGCCTAAGTCAACTTCTACTTATATTTCTAATACCTTTCACTTGCTTCTTCTATACCTAGGGATACTACTTATATTTCTTAATCTAAACTCTTCTCTAACTTAAGTACTAGTAGGGGGATTTTAAGTAAGAACATGAGAAGTTATCTGGTGCCTAACTATGATGTTGATCTGATACCATATTGTAACACCCTCCCAAATCACACACATGCACATATCAGAAGCAACAATAAGTTATCCATAACTTATGCACTCAAAGGGTCATAAGATAAAATTGGCATTCCTAACAACAATACAATCAATCACACAAATTGAAAATATTTAAAATTTTCATAATTGTTCATACAAAAGGAACATAATGGATATCACATGGGAAACTAACTTAACATCTTGATTCATAGTCTCTTATCAAATGTTCTAAACATTAAAATATATAGCTGAGTCGATTAACCATAGAATCATCTTATAGTTGGCACCTCACTATATTTTATCCTATTCTATCCTTGTGCTCAAAGTCTGAATGCTAGTTCAACTTCCACTCTTCACCCGTGGACACCTTGTCCCCAACCATGCAATTAGAGAAATGGTTGTTAGCGGAAGTGGCATGAGTATTCTAATATATAACTTACTGAAGAGATAAGATGCTAAAAAATATTTTTGACCATTATTATCATGAAACTAACATTAAACTTTGTACAAAATCTGAAACATAAATAACACTTTTTTCTTTAGATTAGCTATTATCTTTTTACTTTATCTTTCTTTGGAGACATGTACTCTGGTACATGTGACACATAACTTTCACATAGGGACTGAGTCATCTCTTTGTTGTCTTAATCTCTTTGTTGTACATAATCTAATGTAAGATATCTTTTACTTATAAATTTTATTTGATTGTGGCCATTATTGTGCGATAAGTCCTCCTTTGTGACACCAAAGTGTCCTCTATGGTGCAACACATTATGTCTTGGCACGATGTGCCTACTGTTGACACCAAAGTCTCCTCGATCGTGCAACACACCACCTATTTGCACAATGTTCCCTTTGTGACACCTATAGTGTCTGGCGCATTATGTCCTCATATTTGTCATGGGACTCTCTAAATGAGGACTTATCATATAATGTATTATGTGGTTTATGAATTAATAATCTAAGCATACTAAATCCTTAATGTGAAATAGTCTAAAACTGAATACTAAGTACTGAAGACGTACTAAATTCTAAATCTGAATCTCTACACTTAAATTCTTAACTGAATCTAAATTTGAATATAAAGAAGAATAACAATTACTACATAACTGATATTGGGTGTGAAACCCTTATCATGCAACTTTATTCAATATCTGGCTACTCGCACAATGAGTAACCTAATTATGAATCTAAAGTTGATATTCTTATTATTTGGGTAAACCTTATTCAAAAACTATGATTTGATAGAATGACTTCATTGATAAATATAAGACAACTGAGCTTTTGGGGTTAGGAAAAGGAATTTAACTAAATATATAAATACTAAATATACAAAATTGGCTAAAGTAAAGTATATGAAATAATTAATTTAAAAAATATATAATATATGATTCCTAACAAGATAATTCAATCTCTTGAAAGTCTTATTAAATCTGATCTTAACATGAATCTTAATGCATTCATGTGAGCTTAAACCTTAAATCCATAAATATGAATCTTATAAAATCTTATATTGCAAACTTACATAATCTTATCACATACTTGAGTCTTAGATCTTAATCATTTTATGAAACCTAAACAACACTCAGTTCATAGATCTTAATCTATCTAAGAAATCACATTTCTACTTGGGATCTTAATACATTTTATCCTACATTATCATTATGACTATCTTGCTTTATTTCTTATCTTGTAGTCTTATTCATCTATAGGAATCATTTTTAAGAACTCTTATTGGAACATGATCCTTTAGTTTTCTAATGAACAGTTCATGAATCCCAACATTTAGAGCAACATATCTATACTTAATATGTTGGGCATATGAGAGAACATCGTCATGGAGGTGTACAAACTTTAGTTAAATATCTTACATAGAATCTTATAATATTAGAACACATAAATCAAAATGCCTTATACAAGAATCATGTAAATGTATTGAACTTAATAAATATAGATACTCATGGGCATGAACTACTTACCTCTCTTGAATAAAACCTAATTTCTATTTTTAGGTTGAATAAACCCTAATCACATTCTTAGATTGATTGGATCGTAACTACCTATTCATTGAATAATCATTAACTAATAATTAATATTCACTTTAGTTCCTAGTGTGTGGTTTTTCCTGGAAAAAATAGAAAAACTCAGAGTGAAAAAATGCTTTGAACTTACTCATCATCTAGATTTTAGAAAATTGAGAGAAATTCATATAATTTTTGCCTCCATCCAAGCTCTGTGACACTTTCCATGAATTTATAAACATAAGGTATATTCTGACCAATCAGGAAGCCCGAGAAAGCCATGTCACTATTAGTATATGATTCTAGTGGTCGAGTTAGGAGAAAAGCCCATAATAATGTGGACAAATTGATTATAGCCAACTAGAATCCATTGTATATAGCTTGGCCAAGCAGGGCATGCTCAAACAACTAAAAATCCCATAACACATGTCACCATGATGTCCAACTCAGGGATTGTCACAAATAGGAAAATGAGCCCAGATCATCTTCCTATTAGATTGGAAGCGAAACACATTTTCTCATCTACGAGAATCCTAAGATCAAACCTTTATTCTTGCATTTGTCCAAGAAAAAAGAGGTTCTAACTGACTTCTCGATTTGTAGTCGGACATAACAAGCCCATGACTGGGTCTCACAATGGTCTAATGCTGAGAAACGGCAAGCCATAGAGGCCAAATAGGGGATCGATGAGAGGAATACATAGGGAGAAAGAAGAGGGACTCTCATTCCCTCAAAGCCAACCAAGAGTGACTGTCTAATCAAACTGAAGCCATAAGACAAGCCCCTCGATCAAAATAAGTAGAAATCAACAGTTGTATATGAGTTGGTAGAAAAAATATACAAGAAGATGGGTTTCTAGGATTCACCTCAAACAACAACTTAGTTGTGTTAAAAACTTATGTGGATGGCCTTCCTAAAGCTATTTTTCTAATTTCTAAGATCTAAGAACCTCCCAAGGTTCATATCACGGGCACCACACATACCCTTTCGTTGGCTCATCAGGATATCACTCTAGTGATTTGCTCTCAATAACAAGGACATGCATGAGTTCACACTAGCCTAGAGTTTGTGTATATCTAGGGAGGTGGCCCCAATGGGGAGAAAAAAACTGTGCACCGACAATGGACAAACAGAGTAGGTAAGGGAGGCATGTGGTTGGAGAGGTGAAATTGGGGGTTGTGGATAGCTAATACGAGCAGGGTGAAGATTTCCTAATGTCCAAGGAAGTAAGGGAAGAACTATTCAATGGTTTTTAAATCGAAGCACGGAGAGGACAATGGTGAGATACCTATTTTTTGAATAGGGAGAACTAGGTTTATCAATTGGGGTTTATAAGGATCGAAGGAGAACCTTGAAGCTAATGGAACTCCTAATTTGCATGGATATCCACTAATGATCATGTAAATTAGGAAAATTGATATCTATTTCATCTTGTGGGGAGTCTGGAGGTTGAAGGAGATCTTCAAACGGTTGGGACCACATTGGTTAGATTCCCAATTTGATCTAATGACCCGATTAATTTAGGATCTAAGCAAGATATTCTATTTTCTTTTCTTATAACCATTTACTTATTTATCCTGCCATTATCTTCTTTGATTTATTTAGACACTCAAATGCAGCCAAAAAAGGCCAAAATTTAACCACTGACCTAGTTAATCATATAGTTAATGTTATGGCTTTTTATTAAAAATTTGAGCATCATAATCTTTTAAACTATTTAATGTTGTTCAAACTTCAATAGTCCCTAAAAAATTGTAGGATGATCATTTATTTTTTGAAACTTGACTTTAAGCTTTCCATCTTATCGTTTGATACTATGTAATTTTAAGATCGAATATACCTCTATAGTTTGGGATATTACAAAATATAGTCATTCTTAATCATTCTTGACATTCTAAAGTATTCACTATTGTCCTTAACTATGAAATCTCGTAGAATTTGATTTAATTTCCCAAATAACAATAGTAGGACTAATACATCACTTGGCTTCATGTTTACTAAAATAGAGATTCAATTGTATGGAATATTCAGCCAAAATAGCTCGTGTTCATAACTCTTTATTAATATACATATTTTCAACCTAGATATCTTATCCAAGCCATTGTTATTAATAAAATAGTTTGTTACATGTTATGTCCCTTTAAAAAAAGAAAAAAGGAGAAATGATGCATCGTAAACCTTGACATCTAGATCAAACATATAGAGGCGAAAGACCAAGAATGTAGCATAAACCTCCTAGCCTAAGGCCGACCTAGATATAGATGTCCAATTACATGTAGATTTGATGCGAGAAAATCTCAACATGACACCCATCACATTGTCTCTAGACAATGAAGTTACAACATATCTATCTTGTGATTGTGAAGAAAACAAATCATACAACCATGTGGAAGTACCTATTGGGGAAGAGAATGATACATACTCCCCACCCTCACCATGGCACTCCACCAACATACCAGTTGTTGTAGAGGACCCCAAAAACCACCAAGAAAGGAGTTACCTAACAGAATCTCACCCATTTTCACCCCCCAAGGATGTTGTGAAAATAAGAGAAAAAAATAACATACATGAACCAATAACATCAAGGGAGGAATCATGGGAGATGACCAAGGATGTGATGAATGGAAATAGACCCTCTTTTGTAGTAAAACTTACCTGCACCACCTTCTGTCTATGATGATGTAGTCAAGGAGTTCCTACTGTATGAGTCCATAGAGGGAGGAGGAAACTCCTTATATTTTTTGGTGAGGGGAGAAGAGACCATGTTGTTGAGGAGGATGGAGAGATTCTAAGCCGGATGTTCTGGAAAGCCTTAAGTAAACTAGAAAACCTAATTTTTCTATAGTCCACAGTTGCTGATACCACCAACCTAGAAGTTCCCCCACCACTGTCATGTAAAATAAAATACATGGACATGACCTCAACATCAGGGATGCTACTCAGAGACACACATGTCAAGAAAGATATAATCTAGGGGATGACATCATCTATAACAATGGAAGATACACTCTAACTAGAGAGGACTTGAGGTCTGCCTTTAGACACAAGGTAGAAATCAACATTAAATTCATTAAATTTCCCTGTGGAAAAATTATATAATAATACATGCATAGAGACAAATAAGGGCCAACTTTGAACACAACTTCTAGTTTAGCTAGACAATTTTATGCCAACAATGACAAAGCTCCCTCAATTGCAGAATTGTAAAGAGCCATGCAAATAACTAGGAAATTAAAACATAGAAAAACTTCCTTTCAAGATTTTATTCATTGGAACTTGACCAAGGAGGATCTTTCTTCTTGCTAGATCACCACCTACTACTACAATGCTAAACATCTATTGTGTGGAAGGTTAATCTTCAAAAGTGAAGAGCACAAAGTAATACATAGAATCTTGACCCAATTGAAGCATCTAATACAAGCCAAACTAGAAGGAAGTTTCTATCAATAGCAATCATCCTCAAAAAAATTCAAACCTAGGGGATAGTTCTTTTGTTTTGTTCTAAATGATATAAACATTGAACAGTGGGATTCCTATTGATAAAATAGGAAAGGAAGACTTCCATGCCCTAAAAGGAAAATATGTCATGGAAAGCATCAATGAAGGAAGATTTTTCTATGATCATCACATGGATGACATTGTTTGGAGGAAGCATTCACTAGTCCCCCTCCCAATAAAGATGATGTGGAGAAAAAAACAACTCAAGAATCACTGGAAGGAGCCAAAGTTTCTTTGACATAAATCACTATAGGATCTCGATCCCACCCTCCTCATGAACAACAAAGTAACTCCCTACCCTAGTATAAAGAGATGAAAAATGAAGAAGAGGTACATATTACTCTCAAAGACCCTTATATTACAATTATACATACACATGACATCACTCAAGGTACTAAAAGAGATACTTCAGCACCCTATGAAGGAGAGGATATCCATATCCACTAACCAGAAATAAACCAAAAATAGGACAACAACAATGATGCTCCCCATGATGAGGATGCTACAAATGATGTAGCACCCATATATTGATATAACCCACTTTTATTTTTTTTTACAATATTGTATGCTACAACTTATATGTATAAGATCTGACATTCAACATGCAAGAATCAAAGCCTATCAAAGATGAATTTGTAAGGATCTTTTGAAATGAATAATCTACATGTCCTTAAGCATGACCTTAGTGAGATGCTCACTTTGAGAAGGTAAATGAATGTAAACATCATGACTACCTATCGACTACTTTTAGTTGATGGGCTCAAAGACGTATAAATGTCCTTCTATGAGATAGTGAGGGACATCATATTGAAGAAGGAATTTGAGGAGCTATAAATACGTAATGATCATCTAAAATAATCAAGTGTTCAATGACTAATTTTTATGCCTATCCTTCATGATGACCACTGGACTTTATTGTCTTTAGATACAAAGTCCAATAGTGTACTCTAATACAATAGCTTATACATGATGTTCAACATGAAGACAACAACTTATCATAAAATAGCTCATACATTACTGAACAGAAAGTACATAGGTTCCAATGCATCTTATCGGGCTGATCAAGTTGTATGGTAGTGGTCCCCTAGATGAAGATTGGAAATTTGGAAAGCCATAATTTTTCCATAGAAGTCCACAATAGGCCCAATGTCTATTGATTGTTGTTTCTATGTCCTCTTCAGGATGCAGATGTTGGAAATATCTAATAAAAAGGTGGATCTTTATCAAGAGGACTACTACCACAACATGTGAGGCACCTACAGCTTCCATATCTTAAAGTCCCCATGAAAATCCATGAGTTCAAAGATCTAACTTGAATCCTCTCACCAAACCTCATCCCATGAGAACCTGAGGAAATGGTGTTTGATAACTTTGGGGGTATGAACCAGAAAACTAGGTATGTATTTTTGCCCAAAATGTTTAGCTCAACATATTAAACTTTACTTTTTCCTTATTGCCTTGTTTGCCTAAAATTTTTGAAATTTTTTAATCTCAAATTAAATTTTCTTCCAGTTGTATATGTCTTAGCTAAAAAGTTACTTATGAAGGAAATTGTTTGATATAAAGAAAATTTTTAACCCCATTTTTCTAGGTGTTGTACTCACTCCCATCTTTAAAACTTCTTGTCTTGAAGTTACTTCTAGTGAAATAATTTCAACAGTGATGAACAAGGTCTATAAAATCATTTGGAAATCACACCAAACATGTCTGAATAACATCTTTATCTTGAGACCCTATGAGGTGGAGAAGAAATAAAATTCTCACAGAAAAAGTGTTTAAAACAATACACATCTATCCTCTAAGTAAAAATAGGAAAGTACATACATCTCACAAGTAGAAAATCCTACATGTGAATGTTATTTTGTGCACCAAACATTAGGAAAATTACTAGATTTTAACCTTATGGTAGTAAGTTATCGATGCCCATTTGGTCAAAGCAAAAATTTGATCACACAAAAACAAGAAAAGAAATCCCAATTGTTGATCGTTGATTACACTAAAACAAGGAAGGAAGATTTTCAATGAAATAAAAGTTACACGAAGAACTAGTAAAAGAAGAGTGATTGATAAACAATAATGAGTGGATAATAAAAGATATCAGGGTTATGGGTTTTACCATGGTAGCTTGTGTGAAACTAGATCGATAAATCGATAAGATAAAACAAGTCATAAGAGGTTATATTAAACATTCGTGAATGCATCTACAAAAGACAAACTCCATACAAATTTATTGGTCATGATGTTCACAGAGATTAGCCCCATCATCCCAATAAAGATCATATCATGGTATAATCTATATTTTTATGCATTTGTCTAGTTACTCTAAGCCTTGGGTTCGGCGATCACATTTTCCAAGACTTATACTCAATAACAAGAGATCAAGTCATATCAAAACATGTAATTATCCAAATAAAATACCATATAACAAATAAAATCATATAAAAGTTGATCTAATTTACACTATGACTATGGGGATATTCCCCACGCCCTGATATAGGAACTACTCAGGATCCATAGTATTTAAATAAGGAACAATGGAAAGAATAGAGGAAGTCATAGACTAGAAAGGGAAGAATCCAAAAGGATCTTTTCTAGTGACTATGAAATGACTGCCCCTCTTAATTCCTTGCTCCCAATAAGAAGACAAAGAATCAATGGAAAGAAAATGCATTACCTTTATTGAAAAATTAGAGTACATGATGCATGAACAAGAATGAAAATAAAAGCTAAATCTATAGAAAGATACAAGACTTCTACAAGTAATGATACAAAGCGTTATAGAAGAAGAGTTGCCTTTTTCTTTGGAGCCCCCATCCTTTTATAGGGGAAGGACAGGTGCAAACCCTAAATACAAGACTTACTGGAAGACACCTGGCAAGAGGTTGATTGCTTCATCTTTGGTGTCGATCGGTCAACCAACATTTAGTCACTTGCTTCATCCTGAAGTCACGTTCCAACCTAGACCACTTTGATGAATTTCGTCATCTGATCGAGTCTTTATTTGAGTTCTTTCCACCATATCAAAGTACATGGAATTGGACCACTTTTCAATTAAAAGGAAAGAATTTTTACAATATTAATTGTTTCCACAAATGGTAGGATTTATTATGTTTTTCTCTTTAACACTTGACCATTTAACTCTTTTTAATGTATACTTCTGCAACATAGATTTTGAGCAGATTTTAGTCCCATAAAAGGATCAAAAGCAATTCAAATTATAGGATTTTCTTTTAGGAAACAAATTTTTTTCCATTGAAAAATTTTAAACTCAATTTATAGTTTGCATGTAAACATTTTGGAACTTTTAGTGCCGGGTATACATAAAGTTCAAGAACTACAGGAATTTTGCAAAACATCTTCCAAGAGAACTTAAAAATTAGGGTGATTAGACTATTTTCCTAAAAAATACAACCATATATAATTAAAACTCTATTCAAGAGAAAAAAAACTAAACTAGAACAATTAATTCTAAAATTTAAAAAATTATTAACAAAACCATCCTAAAAATATATCTGAAAGATGTAAAAAAATGGATAAATATGCATTTATCAACTACCCTGAACATAAACATTACTTGTCCTCGAACAACATTAGATTAAAATACTTCCAGATAATACTTTTGGTCTATCATCCTCACTTTCTTAAAAACACTTGGGTCCTTCCTCCTTATATGAACAAGCAACCTTAACTTCCAAGATTCACAAAAAATAATTTTCATATCCCCTACTCCAATTTTTTTCAAAAACAAAATTTGTATCCCCTTTTCATTTGATAATACTGCATATTCATTCAAGTTATTTGCAACATGGATTAATGATTTGATGGAGTTTTGTAGATTCTCATGTGCATAAAATTGGAGTGAACGCAACATGGAAGGAATCGACCTCTCGTCTATTCAACATGAGAACTTTCATTTCTTTGTTTATAGTTAAATTGACCGCATGTTTTTGTGTGCTCTATTAAACATATTTTCTTGTTGGTATGCCCCTATTAAATTTACAAGGGGTATGGAAGAAGCAAAAGAGGGAGTAAAAGTGAGTGTGCCACCCCAAACTTGGACATTGGCACATTGGCCTTTCAATTTTCTTTGCGGATGGAGGGATAAGAAGGTGATGGAAAAAGTGTAGAAAAAGACCTATTTTCCTACAACTCATTTTTGTAAATTTATGCACATTCAGAGTACCATATATTAGATATGCTAAATCAAGAAAATTTTGAAGTCAATCTATAAGTTTAAACAAGGAAGCATTATTTTTAATTCCTATCAGTCTTCTATAGCTTGCGATCTTGTCCATGGAATGGTGTTAATTCAGATCATAGGTGATAGGATAATTTCTATCAATGGTAGATTTTATAATTATGTTAAATAAGAAGTTTCGTTATTCAAGTGGGTGTATTGATAAACATGCATATCGTTGTGGACAACTAGGAAAGGCATGGTTGACTAATAAAATCCAAAACTAAAAAAATAAATAAAGCTAAATTACATGTCAAAATGAAATTTGAAAAAAAGAAAGATAGAGTGGGTGGAATGAGTACGTACCACCAACCTCCACTATGAACTTAAAATTTGGCTCACCATGACCAAAACTTAAATCTAGGATGGAGGGAAGAGAAGGGAAAGGATCACCAGGGGAACCTAGGAGCTCAAAGAATGTCTAACTCAATGGAATATGTATGAGGGTTGGCACCTTCACTGTTGGGGCTTTATAGTTTAACCAATGATTGGGTGGTTGTTGAAGCTTAGTAAAGCATTCATATTTCCTTCCACCCATAGTCCCTCCATTAGGATCCACAGATTCTCCTTCGACAGTGAAGAAAGTGTTGGCGATATGGTGGATTTGGGGTTATTGGTGGGTGCCCGACGTGTAACATGTGTAGTGTCAGATGTATAAAATTTGGTGGTGGATATGATTATGGTTTCCAACTGTCATATTGATATGCATATGTGAGAATTGATGCTGATATAAAAGCCACAAAAGTTTTTAAATCAACATCAAAAGTATTTTTTTTCTCTTCAAAAACCATTCAATCAACATTGGGATAAGTAGGTTTTATTATTGATATATCATGTAACTCTAGTTTCTCTATAAAAAATGTTCCCAAGGGTTTCAAACGGATAAAAATGGATATCATCACTACAAACAACAAAAGACACATGTGGACTTCTTCTAAGATTGGTTTCTCCCCTTCCAAATCAGTAGTTTGAGAAACATTAATTGCTTGTGTTAGAGTGTAGGAAAATGTTTCATCATTGGTGGAAGGTTGCTTATTATTACTATTACAGAAATGGCTTATAAAGTCACATTTATAGGCATCGGTTGTATACAAAAAATTGACACCTAAACCCTACAATGTCAGATGAAGACACAAACCGACATCTATATGTGAAGATCGGTTAGACATAGGTATCACTTTCTATTTAGCGTCAGTTGCACAATAAGAAACCGATGCCTAATATCACCTGCCAAATCCAATTTTTCCAGTGCAAAAAATTACCTCCAAAATTTCACATAAGGCATCGGTTGTTTACCAAATAATCGTCAAGTAAATATTTTTTGTGAGACACAAATCGGGCCCACTTTTGTCATTGGTTTTCTTATAATAACCGACGTTGATGTGTTTTTGTGCGCTGTCCCTACAAAAAAATTTACCCCCTTTGGCGTCGGTTTTTTATGGTAACCGATGCCTATTGTTTCAAGCATTGGTGTTTTATAATAACTGGCATCTATTGTTAACTTAATAGTGCTTGCGTGAACCAGACTCTTCCATTTTCTCTATTTCATTCCCATTTAGTTTAGGGTCTGACAATTCCGCCACAGATCTCTCCACTGCTCACCTACTTCTCTACCGTCGCTACTGCCCGCAGATGCCACATACTGCTCTGCCTTGTCATCGGCTCACTGCCGCGTACTGCTCTTCCTGCTCACCTACTCACTGCCACATACTGCTCTTCCTACTCAACTGCTACCTTTTGATGTACCTTCTCGCCTATCGCGTGTCGCCTTGCTTGCTTGCCGCACCGCCGTTGCCATGCCTGCCGTTGCCGCCGCCACTCGACAGGTACCCTTCTTCCTCCTCTTCTTCCTTCTCGCATAACATCGTGGTAGGTGTATACAAGTGTAAGAAATGAAACTATTTTCTATGCCTATTCACAATTTTCTTTGGTTGCTAAATGTTGTGTAGTGTAATGAATATGCTATATGTAGTATGCATTCTATTATACTACGTGCATTGATAAATTTATAAAGAAGAATGCCCATGATAATTTAATACATCAATTGCAGTGATTGAGAACAAGACATTGATGTTATGACATGTTGAGTTGTTTGCTATGTTATACCCACAATGGTTTGTGTTATAAATAAGGCATTGATTAATTTAGCAAGCATTGATATGTTGTTATGGCTGTCCACAAGTGTTTTTATAAGAAAATTGCGGGTCGTGCTGAATGGGGTTGTGAACAAGGGGTTGGTGTTATATTATGTGCTGCATATAGATGGAGTCCATAATATCATGGTAGGTGTAGGAAAGGGTAAGAAATGAAACTATATGTTATGCCTATACACAATTTGCTTTGGTCTCTATATGTTGGTAATCTAACTCATCTCGAATAATTATTAATTCATTAATCACCCTAGGTATCTAATATTATGAATGACATAATCCCCTAGATCAAACCTAGAATCTAATTATAGTTTTGGGTTCTTCATAGTCCAATTAGAAAATCTACCAAATTTTGAAGTAAATTAGGTAATTAACCCTAGCTATATGTAATAATAATAGAGAAAAGAGTGAATAAGAATAGACAAATAAACCTAATTAGATGATGATGTAGTAGATCTAAATCATATTGGACTACGTTCCATCCTTAGGTAGTGTGTCAAGCTCAGTATTTTATCACAGGCTCATTATGAACCATTAGATCTGGATTTTAGGGTATCCCTACCCTACTAACTATCAAATTGATAACTTGTTTCCTAGTTGAGTATATTGAGAATCCTAATTACCCTTCTTGATTAATGATGAACTCCAATGCACTCACGTGACATGCTTGGAATGAAAATGATGAACTTTGCCCTAGATTACCAAACATGCTTCTAAAGACATCAATAATCACCCTAACTTGAAGAACAATAACTTTATGGTCATACATAACACTCTTATCCTCATCTCCCTTATTGATAGTTTGTCTATATGACTTTATATGCGTGATTATGACCCCCTTATGGTGAGGCATGGTCATACCTTAAGTCAATTGGGGATCTTTGGTCTTCTATTATATCAAACCCCTTTTATACTAGAAATCAGTAGTAATGTGATGGTTTGTGACGTAATGGCCATGCCCAAAGCTAAAATGTGGGTCTTCTATTTCTAAAATGATTATGTGAACTCCTAAATCAGTAACATATATTATTCTTTGTGCACCCAAATACCTTGTGAATCATGTATGCCCCCTAAGGTGATTAAATGCCTAAATCTTGACTTAAAATATGACCTAGTATGTATGTTGATATATGAAGCTCTAGTTAAAACATTAAGATTGACCCCTAATCAATACATTATAACATAATTTAATCACGCATTTGTGTTGTTGCAGGTGCTTTTGATTTTCTATTGATTTGAATATATTTCTTCTTCAACCTTCAAGTGAGATATAATATTCTCACTCTCCCAATGTGCCATTAGGCTTCATTTTGATTCAAATCTTTGATATATGGAATCATGGTTTATTTACTTTTTAGTATATACTGACAAGAATGATTAAATAATGTTACACAAAACTTAGGATATCAATGATGAAACTAAGATTGTAGGTATAAGAGTGACAACATACATGTATTTGTTAGCCTAGAAACCCATCCAAGATTTACTCATTAGGAGTAAATCTTGGATAATCCCCAGTTTGGGATTGTTCTTGAACACTTAATCTCACCTAGGATGTAAGTGTATAATGTGCATTGGGTTTTCAGAAAATTTCAGTAGCATTTCCCAGTTTGTTCTCTAAGTAAATATGTACTTGGAGAACAGTAGGGAAATGTTGTCGAAATTTTCTTGAAAACCCAATACACATTATACACTTACTAGTGAGATTAGGTGTTAAGAATGGGATAGGTGGTACACATTTATTATATATAAGAATGACAACATACATGTATTTGTTGGCCTAGAAACCCATCCAAGTAGTCCCCAGTTTGGGACTATTCTTGAACACTTCACTTAGGTTGTAAGTGTATAATGTGTATTACTGGGTTTTTAAGAAAATTTCGTTAGCGTTTCCCCATTTGTTCTGTAAGTACATATGTACTTGGAGAACAGTAGGGAAATGCTGTCGAAATTTTCTTTAAGACCCAATACACATTATACACTTACTAGTGAGATTAGGTGTTCAAGAATGGGATAGGTGGTACATATTTATTATATATAAGACCTTCAACCCTAAATGTTTAACCATAAACCCTAATCTTTTAACCCTAGACCCTAATCTTTTAACCCTAAACCCTAATATATACTTGTTTTCTCTTTGATCATAGAATGGATAGATCATGGATGTCTATTCCAAATTGCTACACCCCAGAGTTTATTTCTGGTCTTGATCAGTTTATTAGATTTGTTGAGGAACATAGGAAACAACCTGGAGATAGGTTCTACTGTCCATGTAGGAATTGCCGTAACAACTTGAAATTCAACATTAGCGACGAAATCAAAAGTCATGTCATGTGCAATGGGATTATACAAGGCTATACATAATGACACTGACATGGAGAGATTTCATACCTGAAATCAGTGGATGACTATAGCAGTGCTTGTGTGGAAGAAGAAATTGCCTCTGATGACATAGATCTGAATGAACCAGTTCCAGTAGACATCGTTGATGCGATGCTGTATAGTTGTAGGGTAGAGCACACCGATCCACCTCCCATGTTTAGAAACATTGTGCATGATGCTAAGATACCGTTACACACAGGTTGTACTAAGTTTACGAAGCTTAGCACTGTATTGAGATTGTATAAGATGAAAGATAACAATAGATGGAGAGACAAAAGCTTATGAAGGGTTTGACATATATGGATTCTCATATTAGACAAAGATTCAAGATGATAAGAGTGTCATCCAAAACAGTGGGGTTACCCTACAAGTGTCTTTATTGTTTTTTCCAAGTGCAAAGGATAAGAGTCCACGTGAAGCTAAAATGTCATATTACGGTGTCATTGAAGAGATATGGGAGTTTGACTATGAAGATTTCAGAATTCCACTCTTTAAATGTAATTGGGTTGATAACACCATAGGAGATATAGTGGATGAATTGGGTTTCACATTAGTGAACTTTGAAAAGATTGGCGAAAAGGCGAACCATTCATATTGGCATCACAGGCAAAACAAGTATTCTATATCGATGATCCTACAAATGATAAATGTTCGGTTGTTCTTCATGGTAAAAGACAGTTCATTGAAGATCCTATAGATGAAGAACAATACTATGATAAGTATGATGACTCCAGTCCATTCTCAGTTGGGTTGCCAACACAACCAAATATTGAATCTAATGATGACTTGTATGTGTGCAGAGATCACAATGAAGGATTGTTAACGGATAAGAGATCGCAATATTAGAGGCATGTTTGTATATATTTTTTTTATATGTTTTATTTTTCTGAATGTGAAATTTATAATGTTTTATTATCTTCTAGTTATGTCAAATGCTAAATGTTTGATTTTTTAATGACACTTTCAGATGGCCGAGCATGATCATGATGACCATGATGATGATTATTGTGAGTGTGAGGATTGTTGGCATGTTTTCCCTTAGAGTCAATCATGGGATGATTGGTGGGATATGTAAAGATCGATTTGATAAACATAAAATGCAAGCTTCCAAATATTTTTGGTTCAGTCATATGAGATAATGATAGAACAGATTGAATGTCTAGAGAATGACAATACTCAATGATGTATGCTTTCAGGTTGAGGACCTGAACGATGAGATCATACTGCCAACGTGAAATGGGACCTATAGGGTCACACACATAGGATTTAAACTGGAAGAGGAGTTTATCCACAAAAAATGTTTAGATTGATTACTAAAGGAGTTTAGTAGTTCAATTAAACAGTTAATCAATTGATAGCTCAATATCATAGTGTTCAAGGTGTTGGACCGATTGATAAGAGTATCAGATTGATTGAAATTGCAATTGACTGATTTTTCACAGTCTACATTCCCAACCGATCGGCTCATGTGATGAACCGATCGACTCAGCTTGGTGAACTGATCGGCTCAGTTGGTGAGTCGATCAGCTCAGGACAGACTGAAATGACCGGTTCAAGGGTCGAATCGATCGGCTCAATTGGTCCAAATGAGCGTTTTGGGAAAGTCAGATTGGTGAGAAATTTCTTTTTCATTTCTCTGGTCCAATTTGATTGGAACAAGGATTGGTATTTGGATCAATTCGAAACAAAAAGAGGAAAAATCAATCAGGAACTGACCAAGGCGGTGAACCGACCATTTCATAAGTTAAACAACCATTTTAGGTGTCACAACCGATCAGTTCAGGTGTGAAACGATCGGCTTAGGTCCCCAACCGACCGTTTCATGATTGAAACGGTCGGTTCAGGTTGCGCAGTTGGTTGTTTTGTGGAAAATATCGAACCCTTCTACTCCTGCTTTAGTCCCGCATTGTCTGGGGTAGAGAACCCTATCCCATGACCCTCCTATATATATATAGGTGTATTGGGGGCTTCTCAAAAACTACAACTCTAAACACCAGTTTCTTTGTAAAGTTGTCGTTCTCTCTGGTTGTGGTAACTGAGAGAGCCTGAGCAAGTGCTACCTGATAAGGAAGGCACAACAAGGGAAAGACAACTTCACAAAAGTGACTGGTGGCAGGAGAGTGTGTCAGTGACTAGAATGCTGACAGGAGGGTGTGACTCCTTGCGATTCCTTGTGGGACAAGGAGATCGGAGTTCCAGGTGGTCCGTGTGGACTAATTCAGAGGTGGGAGCCTTCTTCCACTCAGAGGATAACTGTCAATCCCGACAGTCCCGGTGAGACCAGGAGTTGTCAGTCCCAATGCGACTAGGAGCTGCACAGACAATCTAAGACCAGAGGTGAAGACCTCACTATCTGCGAGGTAATGTCGCTGAGCAAGCCTCAGGACAAGGTATGCCTCTACAAACCATTCTTCCTACTGTATATATGTTGATGCGATTCCTTCATTCTGGGTTTGGGGAGAAATTTTTTTTGTTTCCTCTGCCTTCTCTGTCTCCCCTAAAACCCAACAGTTGTATCAGAGCCACATCAACTGCTCTATACTTTAGGATTATCGATATGATCAATTTTGGTTTGTCTTCTTTATTTATTGCATACGATGTGAATAAAATTTTATTTATGCATGTCCAATCCTAAATCCATAAGTCCCAATATACATATATGATATGTAATATGACTGCACTCGATATGCGTCGCCCTTAAATGAGTTTTGTGGTTGATGTATGGTGTGGTTATTGCCAATAAACCTTATGTGTGTGCTTGGTTCTATGTGGTTGCTTGCATCTCAGTCTGCACACCGATTCTCTATCTCTTATTCCTGATGTATCTCAAGATAACTCGAGATTTCTTTCCTACCTTTTCTCCCCCCAAGTGTAACTCAGGGTTTCCCTTTTACATTGTAAATAGGATAGATTTTATTTCCTATTATGTCGAAGAAAGGAGAACATCCTGACGGTAGCTGAGACGATCGGTTCAAGGCATGAATCGATCGGTTGACATTCCAGATGATCAGTTCAAGGAGTGAGCCAATCTGTTGATGACCGGTTTGAGGAGCGAGACAAGTGGATGGCATCCATGAGGAGATGCACGACAACCAGGTGAACCGATCGGTTGGAGGATCCAATCGATCGGTTGGAGGATCCAATCGATCGGTTGGTGGCACCCAGACGACCGGACGGAGCTTGTAGGTCATTCATGTGATGAGTTGATCTAATCAGACGGCTATGGCATAGAGTTCATCTTGTACAGGTTGCATGTGATGTAGAGATAGATGACCGTGATTCCTCTTGTCTCGAGGAATCACATTAGGCTGGCTATAATAATTGCTTTTATCATTTCACATGTTTTCTGTGGGATATAGCATGTATATGATACATACTATATATTGTGGTGATTGGATATGTATATGTACCTATACAAACCAAATCCCTAATTAAATATTAAAGTTTTAGATGCCTTCCAGATGCGACACATGTGAAAAGCTTGATCGGCGAAGTGTGGGCACGCCCTAGCGTGTTGCACCATCTATCTCATGGAAGCATGAAGGATGTATATGTGGGTATCCCTAGTAGGGTGCATATTCATCATGTTGGCTTTGGGTCAGACTTAACAAGGTGATCTAGATGGGATCTAGTACCTTGAGGCATGGGGATGATCATAGCAAGGAGTTGCATATGACATCTTTCAAGAGTTGTATATGATGGAATTGGCAAAAGTTACCTATCTGGAAGATCTAAGTTGTGGGTGACAGCCCTAGCTGGTCCATTACTTAGAGGATTTTAGGTTCTTTCCCACTAGAGGGTTGTACGTTGCAATCTTCTAAGTTGATGGTGAGGGCTATCAATTTGAACTAAAATAGTGGGAGCAATAATTAATTAAAGGCCTAATTTATATCGTCAACTTTTCAAATCAATCAAGTCAAAAAGGAGTTTTTGGACTAAATTGCATATGTTTCCTTTTGTACAATAAATGTCTAATCAACAATTATTTTTTATTTGTGATTGGTCCTTGAGACCAACAAATTAAATGGGAACAATTTCACGACTGGTTAGGACATTGAGAAATGTTCTCAATCAAAGAGCGAAAGCTCTGAGTCCTTGTTATACAAGAACTAGATGAACTCAATCCCACCACACCAATGGCTGAAAGTATGCTTATGGAAGCATACCAAGGATGACATTGATGTGAAGTGCTTAATGTTGTGTTCTCTGAACTATGAGTTTTAGAGACAACATGAGACATATGATGTCTCCAAGACACTGTCCTAGTATGTCATGATACAAGGAGATCCAGTAAGGTATTCATACACTCAATGTGATTCAGTATGTGGAAAAACTTAACTAAAAAGGATTCCCTCTAAGACAAGAGTTGGCTACTGGTATGATACTGCAAATGTTGTGGGAATCATACAGTTCATGATAAATTATAACATGAACAACTTTGACAAGCGTTGACAAAGTTGTTGGACATGTTGAGGATGGTAGAGGAAATTATGAAGAAAGACAAATCCTAATGTTTGATGTGATCAATGAAGTGTAAGTCTTAGGGGCAAGGACAAGGGCAAAGCAAAGAAGTGTTCTGATGCTAGTCAGCAATCTAAGCCATCTTCAACCTTGAGGCACAGATAAAGAAGGACAAGCCTAAGTCTATGATGTTGATCAAAAGAAAGAAAGGCAGGTCCATGCGCAAGGGCAAGGGCAAAGGTAAGAAGGGTTCTGATGCTAGCCAGTAGCCCAAGTCGTCTTCAGCCTCAAGGCACATAGGGAAAGGGTGTATGGGGGAATTTCCCTCTATATCTGGAAGAACAAAAGAAGATGAAGGAGGGGATGGAGATCTCCACCTTAGGTATTATGAAATGAACCACTTCTTTATCTGAGGTATATGATACCAAGATGAAGATCTGGCATATATGATATGTAAGATGTACAAAGAAGTGATGGCCTTTGTGTAAGGACAAAGAAAGGAATACCCATCATTGGAGCAAGTGTTTCTCCCATAGATAGGAGTATCATTCAGTTTATTTCAGCCTAAAGGGCATGAAATAGAGTTGAGAACTGCTATTTCAATTTGCCAATTGAAACACTTTATTGTTGCATCTTGCTGAGACAAGGATGGCTATCAATATAGTTCATGTTTCAAAGATATGATCTTTGTGGCAATGCCTTGTTTATCTTGTGGTACTTGGTATGCATAAGATAAAATGATACCTAAAAGTTACTGATAACTCAAACAACGAATCAGCATTATCATGAGAAATTCATTTCTAGTTTCCATATGATGGATAAATCTAGACTCTTTTGGTTAGAGAACCAGTAAGAGACATGAATCTCTTAGACATGATTAATCAATCTTCACTAGTGGTAGTGGGAGAATGATTATCCTATTAGGTATAATACATGTGATGCATTTACATACCTATTGGAGCAAATGCTAATACTTCAAAATGTATTTAGAGAAATACCAATATGAATATCTTGAAGTGTTCAAGAATATCATAGATGAAGTATGAATTTGGTAAAGTGTTAATTCTTGATGAGATCAATGAATGAAATACTCAGACCAAATGTTTGAGATCCTTATGAGTGATTATGATAGTGTATCATAGTGAGCTCATGATTAAGGCATTGTGATGTCTAAATCAAGAAGGAGTCATACTCTAAGGAGTTAGAGGATGATTATCAAATAACCAAGTTCTTCTTAAATAAAAAATATACTATACTAATAAAGGACATTAAGAATCACAAGGAGTTGTGAGTTCTTATATCCTTGAATGATATACCTCGAATTATCTATGTGATGAGTTGTTCATGTGATGAGTCAACTATCTAGATGAATATGAGGAACTGGATTTTGAGTTATGGTTCATAACCATTACATCCTAAATGACTTCCACGTGAACCATAAGGTATGACCTTGATGGTAGCACCCATTGGGATGAAATCCATAAGTGCAAATGAGTCTTAAGTGTTAAGACACATGGATGACATTTTGAGAAGGATGACGCTTGTCTATTGCAACTTAATGACCTAGAGATTTGGGATATGGATACTAAAACCATAATCCTATAAGGAATTAAACAAGGATGTGTATGTGACACAACCTATAAGGTTTATGAATCCATTAATGCAAATAAAGTCTATAAGTTACAATGGACTAATCAATGTGATTGATTAAGCATAAGAAACTCAGAGCTGGATCTTTACTTTGATGATATAGTCAAAGAGTTTGACTAATATGACAAAGATAAAGAAGGGATCTGTGATTTAGTGGGAGTGTATTCACATTCCACATGTTGATGTGTAATGGAAATGTTCTAGAATGGAATCCAAAGTAGAAATTATCTTTAGGGAAGATAGAGATGTTTCCTATGAGATAGCAATAGAGATGTATAGAGATAGTTATTGAAAACCTCTTGACTTGAAAAGAGAGGGCATACATTGGAAATCTGTACTGAAGAGTTCAGTATGCACATATTTAGTGGGAGAAAACTTGTCCATGTTACATGGAGTTAGTATCCCAAGACCAAGTGTCAAATTCTTATGAAGAATGGGAACACTAAGAATAGATATGGATCTATCATGTATGTAATCATCCCATTATCTTGCATGTATGGACATGGCAAGAACAAAATGCATTCATCATCTTGTATGTAGGACATGACAATATGATATGCTCATCCTGATAACTCGTATGTGGGAAATGATGAGTGGATGTCTGTCTAGTTCCAGTAAGGGTTACTGGAATACCATGAGAACTTGATAAGTAATTGAGAAGTACTGGTTCTATGGAGAAAAGGAAGCGTTCAATGTAAAGAGTTACACTGATGCAAACTTCTAAAAGGATAGAAAATTAATCACAAAATATATATGAGATATATAAAGTGAATGTTTTTTGATAAATGGAAACATTCCAATGAAGCCGGTTTAAAAGGAAATGTCAATTATTCGTGTGTTAGAGAATAACAGTGGATACTATATGGATCTAGAAGTTCATGAGATGAACTTATAGTTATTCTGGTCATTGATGACAAGTAAATAATACTTGGTCATGAAATGTGGCTAAAGGTTAGCAGAGAATACTAGATCGCATATTACGGTAACTCCATCTCATAAGTGTGACGTACAATGAAGAGATGAGAGACATGCAATTAATACCGACTTTGGCAAGGTGTCACCATAACTCACTACGTAAGCACTAGAGCATAGTTACATGTGGGACATGTTTGAAGATCACTATGAATATGATTCAAGGGTGATTAGCTCACAATGCAAGTGGGAGTCTGTTGGCATGTTTGCCTTGAGAGCCAATCATGGGATGATTGGTGGGATATTAAGATTGATTTGATAAACATCAACAGAAAGCTTCCAATTCTTTCTGGTTCAATGATATGAGATAATGATAGAACAAATTGAATGTCTAGAGAATGAAAATACTCAATGATGTATGCTTTCAGGTTGAGGACCTAAACGATGAGAACATACGGATGTTAAGAGTTTGTACATTCTTATTATGTCCCTAGTTGGATGTCATTGTGGAAGGTAGATAAATAGTAATGGCACACAAAACTAGATTGTGGTGTTGGTTGATGACAGAATCTTGTTAAACATGATATCGAGATATCAAACCAAACACATAGGTACTTGTTAGAGAACAAGTGTACCAGACACACCCACCGTGAGTTTGACACATGGAACCATAACATGGTAGTCATAGTCAGTTCTCACTGTGATGGTGGTGATTGTGATTCTTTGACCTGAAATTACTACACTCACCACATGTCGTTGGGTACACTTTGACATCATCAAACACAGTCCTAAAACATGGGTTGTTATAAATGTGATGATTTGGTGGCTTTGACACATGGGGCTTTTGAGGGGTGAGTGATAGATATGGGATTTGTCCCTCCTAAGGGAGTTTGATATCCATGGCCACTTGATGAGTAGGATTGAGATAGGCCTGCGCACGCATGTGTGAATCAGTATGTGATATTGATGTCATACATATCTCCTCCAATCTACTCTGAGATCAAGAAAGTGAATGAACATTGACAAGATGACTGATCCATGCCTTGAGTTCATTCGGGATATAAATGACAAAAGAATTATACATTCACTATAACACCATTCACGGATTGTAGGATTGAAAGTTTTTTTCTAACTTTCTATTTCACTTGGGTAGCACTGATGTGTGACTAGGCACCACTCTTTGCTTGTGAAGTCATAAGTGTTATGGACATTCACTGCTAATGTGAAATGGGACCTGTAGGGTCACACACATAAGATTTAACCTGGAAGAGGATTTTATCCACAAACAATTTTTAGATTGATTACTAAAGGATTTTAGTACTGCAATTAAACACTTAATCAATTGATAGTTCAATATCATAGTGTTCAAGGTGTTGGACCGATTGATTAGAGTATTAGATTGATTGAAACTACAATTGAATGATTTTGCACAGTCTGCATTCCCAACCGATCGACTCATGTGCTGAACCGATCGGCTCATCTTGGTGAACGGATCAGCTCAGTTGGTGAGTCGATCGACTCAGGACAGGCTGAAACGACCGATTAAAGGGTTGAATCGATCGGCTCAACTGGTCTAATCGAGCGTTTTGGGAAAGTTAGATTGGTGAGAAATTTCCTTTTCGTTTCACTTGTCCAATTTGATTGGAACAAAGATTGGTATTTGGATCAATTCGAAACAAAAAGAAGAAAATTCAATCGCGAACTAACCAGGGCAGTGAACCGACCATTTTATAAGTGAAACGACCCTTTCAGGTGTCCCAACCGATTGGTTTAGGTGTGAACCGATCGGCTCAGGTCCCCAACCGACCGTTTCATGATTGAAATGATCGGTTCAGGTTGCACAGTTGGTTGTTTTACAGAAAATCTTGAACCCTTCTACTCCTGCTTTAGTCCCACATTACCCGGGCTAGAGAACCCTATCCCACGACCCTCCTATATATAGGGGTATTGGGGGATTCTCAAAAACAACAACTCAGAACACCAGTTGCTATGTAAAGTTATCATTCTCTCTAGTTGTGGTAACTTAGAGGGCCCGAGAAAGTGCTACCCGATAAGGGAGGCACAACAAGGGAAAGACAACTGTAGAAAATAGACTGGTGGCAGGAGAGTGTGTTGGTGACTAGTACGCCGACACAAGGGTGCAACACCTTCTGATTCCTTGTGGGACAAGGAGATCAGAGTTCCAGGTGGTTCGTGTGGACTAATTCAGAGGCGAGAGACTTCTGCCGCTCAGAGGACAGTTGTCAATCCCGACAGTCCTGATGAGACCAAGAGTTTTCAGTCCTGGTGCGACTAGGAGCTGCACAGACCCCATCCAAGATCGGAGGTGAAGGCCACACTAGCTATGAGGTAATGTTGCCAAGCAAGACTCGGGACAGGGTACGCCTCTACAAACCATCCTTCCTACTGTATAGATGTTGACACGATTCCTTCATTCTGGGTTTGGGAGAGAAGATATTTTTTGTTTCAGCTACCTTCTCTGTCTCCCCTAAAACCCAACAAGGATATGAATGTGCCACCTCACAATGTAAGTTTTAAAAATATATCCTATATTTCTATCTATATATCCATTTATAGTTATATCATGTAAGTGTGTTTATTTTGTCAAATTTTAGGTTGATGATGTAACCCCTGAAGAACTTGGGCCACTTGAAGAGCATAATTTTTTTTAAGAAGTGAGGGGCATCACTATGATGAACAAGTTACTACAACAAAGGGGCAATGGACCCAAACAGGCTGTGGATTTTCAACATGCAGGAAATCCAGCTGGAGTGAAATGCAACTCGTTTATTTCATATTTTAGGGTTCTCACTCGTAATTATTGTAGTCCTAATGTAGAATCTTGGCATAAAATTCCTAAGGGGAACAAAGACATAGTATGGAAGGAACTATGCATGATTTATTATTATTTGAAATTTTATATTGTACATTACTATTTTTGGATACTAGTTAATAACAATTCTATTTTGTAGAGTATATTTGAACTGGATGAAAATTTGCATTGTAAATGCATGATGTAACGCTGTGGGAGGGTCCTAAGAAACTATAGGACACATCTCATCCAATATTACATACGATATGCCGAGAAGAGGAAGAAGACAGCCACAGAGCAATGGAACAACCTGGACCCCAATGACTAGGAGGAATTTGTTACCAAAAGAAAAAATGATGAATTCAAGGTATTAAGTGCCACTCCCAATTTAATTAATATACATTCTTATGTATTCACCTATTAAAAATTAACCTTTAGTGTTACTAACCAAATCAATGTGCTCACTAACAAGGCTATCAACGATTCTCAAAGAGAAAGGCGTGCACTGAATGTGCATGACCACACAATGGGTCCAAGAGGCTATGCAAGCGTTCGCCAAAGACTACAGGATGAGTCTACTGCTCAGTCTACTGCTACTCAAGAGACAGCAGAGTCCTCTACTATTGGTCCTACAGCTCTGCCTTGCCATGGTATGTGGATAGCTGGGAGGTAAAATAAGAAAGGAGATATAACGAAGCCCACAACTGCTGAGGCGGCTGCAAAAATGGTAAAATTCAACTCTTAGAGCAATCGATCAATATTGATTATTGTTATATTTACTTATCAATTTCTATTGAGGACGATTAGCGGGAGCTGCACGAGTAGAGTAAGGAAGGCAAGTTCATTCCTGAGGGCATAAGGGATGAATTGTCAGTTGCTCTAGGTAACCTAGAGCATCCAGGACGTGTTAGGGGTATAGGCACTAGTGTGGGCATCAAAGCATTCTTTGGGCCATCCCAGCATAAACCTATCCCAAAAGTGGGACTTTCACAAGCTAAGGTAACCTATTCTTTTTTTAGAATGTTATTGCGAAAGAGAATTCAATAATCAGACGCTACCGTTTCTTTTATCCATGTATAGGTAGATAAGTTAATTGATAGGATAATCCAAGAAGCAATGGTGGTAGGCGTCTCACACTGCCACTCAGACAGTAAATATCGTAGGCCACTCTTCTCCTACTATAGAGGATGGGAGTAATCTTGTAGACCCACCAACTAGCACGTCCGCTGTAAGTATTTTTATGACATATTAGCTATTCTTTTCAAGATGATATGTTTATGTATATATGTATATAACATTCTTTATGTAAATTTGTAGGGGTTGAAGCCATGCCGTCTAAAAAGTCAAGAATATATCATTGCAGAGGTGTAAGCTTAGCCATCCCTTCTAGGGAAAATGTTTAATGGGACTCCAGTACCAGATGGTGTGGTTAGTGTGATCCCGATACATGCACTCCCCAATTGGACATATCTTTAATTGCCATATGCCCACCCTTATTGTGAAACGCTTGGTGAGGCAGAAGGCAGAGTGATATTTTGGCCAAAAATAGATGTCGTCTATACTAATATAGTATGGTAAATTTACATTACGTTAATTTTTAGTGTGTATATATGAGTCAATTGATTTGAAATTATATATACAGGTCAAAAGGAAGACATCAGCTACATCTCAGCCTCCACCTCCACCTCCTGAAGTACCAAGTTGGCTTCCAAGGGACCTACACACCTCATTAGGTCCTAATTATAGGATATGGCTATATGGATAGGCGAACATGGTCCAAATTTCTATATAAATGTTTCTATTCCAGAGGATGCTATAGGTCAATCATACATTAACAAATCTATTTATACAAGATATTTTGGAGTTGTTTCGTTATGATTGGATGAATACATCTATGATAGAGCTATGGATATGGTGAAATCTTGTTTATACATCCATATACCTTATTTTAAATACGGTGATCTGGTTTCTTATATATTAATGCATACATAATATATGTTTTGCAGCCACTTACACACGATATGTACAGACTTTTCATTTTCCCATGTGGGATTTTTGGTTCCATCTTTGATTAGTCTTGTAGATAAATACCCTTCATTAACTACTTCATACTAATGCGCTTCTTTTAAATATTTTGGTTAAATAAGAATATGGTGATAATAGCTCCATTCAATGTCGAGTAAGTTTACTTTGCTTATAATTTGGACTTAAGAAAATTATATTTTATTGTGGATTTTGATTTATTTATTTTTAACTTTCTTACCTCTTGTGGTAGGCATTGGGAGTTACTAGTTATTGTCCCCAAGACGTTCACTGTCTATTATCTAGATCATGCGGGGAAGGAATTGAATACATTATATGGACACACAATGAAAAGGCCATTATTCCCGTGAGAAATATGTCATATTTTTATATATGTTAACATATCTTATTACTTTACTATTTAATTATGAAATTTAATGTGTTACATTAACATATAGGGCTTTACATGAGTTCAAAAAAGCTGGAGGAAAGATCCCCAAGAAAAAGAACCAACCACTAATTTGGGAGAATGTGAAAGTCATTTCCTGACTCCAATGTATATATTATTTATGTGAATTGTACTTATTTGTATTTTTGAATACTTTGTTTGTTTCAATTGATAGTGTGCTACACAAGACAATGGTTGGGCATGTACATACTATGTGATGCGATTTATGAACCTAATTATCAAACATGCCACAATGGAAATCGATACCATACATCATGCATTATTTATAATCTCATTAGATAATATGAAATATATAAATCTTATTATATATTATTAATTATATATATACATCATTCTCTTTGCAGGTCTTTAAAACTGACTTCACTATAGGTCAAAAGTTATTAGATGTACATACTCCCTATACGATGGAAGACTTAAATGATGTAAGAGAATGATGAGCAAAAGCCCTACATGTAGTGGGAATTTTTAAATATGATTGGGATAATGATAGCAATAATGACGATGATATATAAAGAATGATATTTCTAAACTTTGTTCTCATAATTTTTTTTGTGTGAATGTGAATGAATTTTTCTGAATTTTCATATGTGTGAATGTGAAGATGATCAATACATCAATGTTTCTACATGTGTCTGAATGTGAAAAGAGATGAAATGAATGGAACTGCAGGTTGCTAAATGTGTGTGAAAATGGAGGAAACTTGAAATGGAACTACTAGTTACTACATGTGTGTGATGAAAAATAATATGAATTAAATGTGCTTATACATGTGTGTGAATCACATGATCCATATATATTATTGTCCATCTTATTAATTTTGTAGGTTTGTGGCCTGTTGTTGGCTGATATCAATGGTAGCTATAAACCTTCAGTTCAGAACTGAACTGCAGGTTTTGCATCCTGCTAACTAGCTATACAACAGGCCTACAATCTCATAAGAAAAAAAATCAAAACACAGGCGTCGATTATTTGTAAAAACTGACAAAGAAGATTTATAATGTCGGTTATATATATAAAACTGACACCAATGGTGCCATTGCTGGTGCCTTTTTGTTGGTGGCGGGAAGGGTTATGACGTCAATTTTTGTGAAACACTGATGACTTTGACCTGGATATAGTGTCAGTTTTATTAAAGAACTGACGCCTATAGAGCCCTTGCTGGTGTGTTTTTGGTGGCGGGATGAGTTGTGGCATTGGTGTTAAAACCGATGTTGAAGGCTTCAACCTTTAGTGAGGCCCACTTGGGTGTCACTTTGAAATTGATGCCAAAGGCCTTAAATAATCGACACTAAAGGTATCCAGAATAGATTCAACCATAGAGGATTGGTCATTAATAATTTTTGTAATATTGTAAATGTTGGGAGGAGTTGTTGGATATTCAACATAAGGTTTACTCTCATGTTAGGACTTATCTTACTCAAGTAATAAAGGCTCTAGTGAAAAGGTTGAAATACCAACATCATCATCATCATCATCATCATTAGGAGGAACTATCTTGCGTATCTCTCAATCCTTCTGGGGTCTTCATGATTGGGCCTCTATTAAAATAGATAACTTGGTTTGTATTCTAATATGTTTTTGTGCTCTTTTAAAATTTTATGTTTCCTTTATAAGGCTTTGATCCATTCCTACTTCTAAGGTGTGTATCGTTTTCATAATAAGGTTCATAAACCCCATTTTTGTTGGTTACCCCTAGCATACCCCCCATAAGGATCTTGGTCATGGTTCCCCTTATATTGATTGTGGCATTCCTCCTCATAATAGTCCTCAGAGATGTTGGATTGGAATTATCATTACATCCATCAAGTTGGGAACACTCCACATTACATGGTGTCACCATACACATGAGGGGACACATTTTGACAATTTGGATTCTTTGATAGGGCTTCTAGAAAAACATTTGTCAAGATGTGATGCATTTCTAGTTTCTTTTGGGTTTCAAAAATTTATCGATATCCCTTCAATTTTGTTGGTCATACCCTCTTTAGAATAAGGATAAAAAGGTTCCTGATAATGGTCCATTGGAAATTGTCGATTATAATTTATATCATATCCACCAGGATGGGAGGAATCAAGATTATATAGGGTGCTATCATAACTAGGGGACACATTAGGATAGTTCATCAATGCATGGTTGTAATAACCACACAATCAATTTTGTGAATCGTAATATGCTGGCCACTCCATTTTGGAAGCTATCCCTCTTTTTGGAAATAAACTACAAAAAAATCTAGAAGAAATAAAAAATTATGGAAATTACTAATACATGAAAAAGGGATTTGTCAGAAATTATAAGGAAAAATCACGAATGTAGGCTTGAGAAATTATGGAACATGACTAAAAATTATAAAAATAAACTAGAAAGTAGAACTATCAGAATGGAAAAGCAATAGTAGGAAAAGATGCACTACTAGTTTGGGTCTCGGTAGGCAAAATAAATTTTAATAATATAATGAAAAAAATCAGATAATAAAACTAAAATTACAAAAATAAACTTGAGAGAAGTACTGTTGGAATGCAAACTTGGCAGAAGGAGGAGATACGCTATTGGAATGGGTCCTAGTAGGAAAAATAAACAACAAATCTAAGAATGAAATTATGGAACAAAATTATAGAACAATTCTAGAATGTTATAAAAGGTAAGGAAATATGAATAAGATTATCCACGATGTACCCATAATAAAATTTAAAAATCAATGTATGTTGTCTTCGACAATGATGCCAAATTGACGTGTGTGTTTTGTGCATCAAACACTAGGAAAATTCCTAAAGTTTATCCTTATGGAAGTAAGGTATCAAATCCCAAGCGATGACGAAGGAAGGTGGTCGAAATCCAAATCCAATCATGAGAAAACCAGAAATAAAATTCAGGTTTTATCGGGGGTCCTTAGCTCGGGTGGTGCGGCTCGCAAGCCCCTTGCGAGGGGGCACGGGTTTGACTCCCAGTGAAGGCCCGAAGTAAATTAGCCCACGCGTCGGATGGCCAACGATGCGACTTGATGGGGGGGCTCCTATGGGCAGGGGGGTTCTCCTGGGGTTTACGCGTAAGCGGTTCCCCGTCACCAAAAAAATTCAGGCTTTTGATGGTCTATTATGCTAAAGCAAAGAAATAAAATTTGAAACGAAATAAAATAAGAATAAGTAAATGATGAGTTATTGAGAAACAAGAATGAATTGATAATAATATATATAAGGGTTATGGGTTTTACCACTATATCATGTTTAACAATATATCAATGAATCGGTACTATAAAACAAGCCAAAAGACTTTATACAAAACATTCATAAATGCATCTACAAAAGATGATTCCCTGCAAATCCATTGCTCCTGACATTTATATATATTTTCCCTATCATCCCAGTAAAGATCATTCTGATGTATTATATAGATCTTTATGAATTTTTCTTGTTGTTCAGAGCCTTGGATTTTGTGGTCACATTCCCAAGACTAACACTTAATGAAACAAGAAATCAAGTCATTTGAAACATGCGATTATGCAAACAATATACCTTCTAACAAATAAAATCTTATAGAATTTGATCTAATTTACATGAAGGCTATAAGTCTACTTCCCACACCCCAATATGGGAACTGCTCATGATCCATGGAAGTTAAAAAAGGAACAACAAAAGGAAGAGAGCAAGCCAGAGACTAGAAAGGAAATAATCTTAAAGGATCTTTCCAATGACTATGATATGAACCCCCCCTCTTAATTTCATTATCCCAAAAAGAAGACCAATGTTCAATGGAAAGAGAACTAATAATCTTTATTTAAGAACAATAGTATAAGATGCAAGAATAAAAATTTAAATAAAAGCTAAAGCTAGAGCAAGATACAAGAATACTACAAGTAATGATACAAAATGTGATAGAAGAAGAGATGCCTTTTACTATAGAGTTCCCCCACCTTTTATAGGGGAAGGAGGGGTGGAAATCATAGATACAAGACACTCAAAAATATTTCAAGATTGTAGCTAGTTACTTCACCTTTGGTGTCGCTCAAACAATGACATTTAATCACTTGCTTCAGCCAGAAGTCACATTCAAACCTTGTCCACATTGATGATTTTTCATATTTGACCAAGTATTTTTTTGAATTATTCCACCACGTAAAGGTATATCGAATTTTGTAACTTTCCTATTCAAAGGAGATAACTTACTAATGTCAATTGTTTTCCAGTAAATTATAAGATTTATTGATTGTGCTCTTTAGTATTTGACCATGTGACTCTTTTTAATGTAAATTTCTACAACATCATTTTGAGAGGATTTCTCTACCATCAAAGGCTCAAAATCGGTCTAAATAATAGAATGTTCTTTTAGGAAATTGTATTTGATTTCCAATGAATAATTGTACACTCAATTTGGAGTATGAGCACAAAATTTATGGAATTTTTGGTGTCGACTACACATGATAGCAGTGCGAGAATTGTGCAAAACATCTTCAAGAGAATATAATCATTAGAGTTATTAGGCCACTTTCCTACCAAATCTAGAAATGTATAATTAAAAATAAATTCAAGAGTAAAAATATTAAGGAGAACAATTAATTCTAGAACTACAAAAATAATACACAAAACAATCCTAAAAAGATCTTTGAAAGATATAATTGAAATGGATAAATATGCATTTATCACCGTCCCTTATAATACTAAAATTCGAGCTAGGGATTAAAGAGGCTTGGTTGCCCACTTATCTTGAAATATCCTATCTCCCTATGCCTAGTGATGAGAATAAAAATTGATCAAGATAAATAAAATCATGAGAGTTGTGCATGATAAGATGATGAAGGGATCTACCTTGCCAGTTTATTGGTGCACTCAAGAATTCAAATATTTGTGCCCATAGTAGAGCCTAGAAATTAAAACATTCTTAATCTATCTCATAAGGGTAATCTTGCATAAGAACATGAGACTACATCAGGAACAACTATTGATTGACATTATTACTAGAACAACACCCATGGTTGAAGGACCCTTAGGAATATAGAATACACTACAACCTTAGCTCACCCCATTAGAACTGGCTAGGATACCACAAAAATTAAAATGTTGGGTCTCAAAGGTCATTACTGGGAGAACCTTGCACAAGTATGATTAGAAAATTAGATTTTGAGGGTATTGTGAAGGAGAAACCCTTCCTCAAAGAAGGTTGAACCAAATAAAAAAAGAGTAACACAACATTGGATCAAAGAGAATGAAATTGGGATTACATGACCAGAAAAAGCAACCACACACATATGTTTACCTAAAGATGGCAAAAGGACATATTTGATCATAAAACCCCTAAATTAATAAATCCAATTGAAGTCATTTGATTATTTAAATCTATTTATTATCTTGAGGAAAATCAATATTCTAAGTGTGGGGGTTGATAACATCCAATTTTGTGGATGTTAGATACTATTTGTGACCTTAATTTCCACTTTTAGAATAACGTGTCTTGACTTTCCTTCATTTTCTTTATGATTTCATCTTATTAAATGATTAGGCCCTAACTACTCCGTTTGTGCTAAAAAATCATTATTTGATATTCATGTCATGACGACCAATGGTTTGGCCAATCAATGACCAAGGATTTACTCCACCTAGGCCTACCATCAGTTCCCACTATTGATCATTTCTCATGACCAACCTTATGATGGTGGGGGTACTCAACAGATTGTGGGAACCACCAACCCAACCAGCTGCCTATTTCTACAATAAAATGCCACACTGGAGTTGCATTTAGAAGGAAGGTTGGGAACCTAGCCTACTTAAGGATGAAATGGGATATCATGACAAATGTCTTTGAAACCCAACAAATCATAAACTACCGAAGTTACTACACAATTTAAGCATCTGTCTATCAGTAATTCCACTAAGTGTAAGAACTAAAGGCAAGGTTGCTACCTCGCCTACTGATGGGTCAGATAGACAATCCCAAGCTAAAGTGCTAGAAGGCATCCACCTTTTGATTAGTGTGAATGCATCAATAATTGAAGGTTTGATAGACTCGGGTTACTGATGGTCCTCCAGTGAGATATTCAAGCAATTGTAGTACTACGCAAAGCATCCACCATGTTAGTTAAGCATGTGCTCCAATCCACAAGCTTATGGGACTTAGGGAGTAGACAAAGATCCACCATGAGCACCTCAAGTCCCACACAAATGTCTATCCATGCAATGAAGAAGGTGTCTCTCAACTTCCCACTTGAGGATGAAGTGATGTTGCCGCCCCTACTGCTATCAATCTTCAGAGGATGCTTCAAAGATCCATAAGTTCATAGTGACAATGGATGAGAGTTTGAGGGTCCCACGTACCTTCGCCTCACGACCAATTCCTAAAGACCCTCTTCAAGAGAGGATGATCAAAGAGTTGTCATCCATCAGCCCCTTGCCATAGCCAGAGTGGAGAAGGAGGTCCTCTTTGAGCTTCAATACCCATACTGTGGCTATTGTTTCGAGTCACTTCCTTTATTCTTCAAATCATCACCCTAGTCACCTTGATTCCATTTCATTTCATGTATTCATTTAGTTGTAATTCCGCAAGGTCACCCATAACGATGAGTGGATAATTCATTACGTTGGGTTGGGAGTTGCCACTAAGGCTCTCCCCACATTTAAATAATTATTTCTATTGATGCATATATTTTCGGCAATGTTTATGTACATATTCTTGTTCCTATGATTGACTTGCATGATATTTTAGCTTCCATCTTGTGTTATTTGATTGTTAATGCCTCTAGAGAGTAGTATTAACCTATACCTAAGATATGTGGAGTAGCATGAATGCATGAGAATGTTAAAATGCTAAAGCTAATGATTAAATGGTTTTATATTGATTTTTCATTTGCTATCTCTTGAGAGAGAGAGAGAATCTTGTAATCTAGATCAATCCTAAGATCAAGAGAGAAAGGAATAGACATTTGTGACTATTTCTTGTTTACTAGCTAAGGGTATACAATGTGAATATCTTTTTCATGTTTGTGAGATGTCTTGGATGGAAAAACTTAGTCCACTCTTCATTCATCCAAATGTTTCAAAACACTCTTACATATATTTGTTCCACTTTTGTTTATCGTATTGTTTTTTTACTGTAATGTTATCTTGGCTTGCTACCTTATGCTTGGTTACCACCGTTTCGTAAGGAGCATTTAGTTTGCTTTTAGTTTGGCATAATTAGACCAAGGATCTATATTATTAATACTTACCATCCTTATTCCAGAGATTGACCTTGTCTATAGCATAAAGCCTTATTATTATTATTATTATTATTATTGTGGTTGTCTAAGTATTATGTCATAAATATAAAGTCTCTTAACTCTGGATCCACTCCTTTTAGATGTGAGATTTTAGTAGATCATAGCGAAATCTCATGTAGGTACCAACAAACTTAAGAAAACTTATCTTGGCTTTAATTTTATCATATGGAGTGCGAGTTCTTTTCCCCTTATTTCACTTGTGGGTGATTCTCCACAGGATTTGTCTACAATTCATATGTTCAGCTGAACATTTTCTTGGTTTCTTTTTTTCTTCCTTCTATGGATGTTCCAAAGTATTTTAATGGGTCATTATTCTCTCCTTCTATTCATATATGATGGAGCTTCAGGGAAGGTGGATTTGATTTTATTTGTGGTTGGGCCCATCAGGATCTAACGCATCATGGAAAGGTTAATGAACCCACCTTCAATGGATTTATCATGTTGGTCATTGGTTTGATTCCCATCATTATGAATAGGGTGTTCCTAATCTTTGTTGTGATATGGAACAATTTGGGAAGATGACTACATGCTATGCTACACTTTTTGGCCTTCCTTCATTCAATATTTGTCACAAACCATATGGACTTCAATTATTTTTTCCTTTGGTTTAATTTGATCACATGTTGTATTCATTTTGGGTACAACGTGTTTGATGTTCTGTCACACATCAATCCTTTTGATGCATGAGGCAAGGGTGTTTTGGTCTTTTGGTTTTACTTATTATTCAACAATTTCAGTAAAGGGTATAATCTTACATAATTCATAATTAAATATTTACTCATCAAAAAAAAAAATTAAATACTCATTGGATTCAGAACATTAATCTAAACTTGATTGTTTCTAATTCATAACCTAAATATAATTACAGTAGGAGTTGACAATTTAGGGTTTAATTATATGCTTTAATTAATTATTTATATTCAATTTAATAAAAGGTGAAGAAATACCTTGACAAGAACTAGGGTTTTAGACATGACTTCTAATAGTCAAGTTCAAAGTATGTTGCAGTGGTGTGAGGTTATATTGGAAATTGTTCCATTTTCTCTCTCTTTTGTCTTAATTCAAAGACGTTTGAAGTCTATCCTTTGGTATCTCATATATGAAAATTGTGTATATGTTGACACTTCTCAATTGATGTCTCTCTTGGAATCTAATATTTGTAATTTGATTCATAATATTTCCAGTCCTTTGGTATCTTAAATATGGAAATTTTGCATATGTTACACTTCTTAGTTGATGTCGTTCTTGGAATCTAAGATGTGTAATCTGATTCATTCTATTTCTAGTTGAATGATAATTGGTGCATATGGACTATATTTTCTATTTATAAATTGAAATCCTATTTCTTTCATGATGGCATTTAAGATCAGATGTCCCACTTCTTGTGGACAACCTTAATGAATACCATCACCAAAAATTTCCTGCCTCTAAATTACATGTTTGTTTATTCAGTAGTACTAAGGTTTTGTAATACACTTTGGTTTTGGGTTTATGTGCCCTTTCTATTTTGGTATGGAGGTCATGTGCCTCATATCTTAGTTTTGTTCTTCCTTTATGTATTTGGGATTGTGGTCATGTGCCATGCTCTATTAGGTTTTAGGGTTATTTGCCCTAACCACCATTATTACTTCATATTTCACTCGTACTATGGTTATCATACATGCCTTCTTATTACTTATTATTTTTATGGGTCACGTGCCCTAATTACTCTATGTTTGTCTCTGGGGCATAATTTTTATTTTAATTCATGGTAATTATATCTATTTTTTTCACCTTATTGAAATGTATTCTTTTGGTATCCACTTGGATGGTACTTTTCTCTTAGCTTTCTCCCATAGGTAGTTATCTTGATTGGGAGAAAATGCACACCAACTTACATTAAGTAAATTCCATGTTGCACATCTTTTCTATTATAGCACACTAAGAAAAATAATGAACATGCATGGCATTGGCAATATAACACATTATATTGTTTATATAGTCACACCTAAGCAATAAAGATGACTACATCATCTACTCTAGATCTTTAGGAATTATAAAACCATATAGTAAAAAAGTATATGCACTTGTATATTGTAATGACAATGGATTTTAACATAGTTATTTCCAGCAAAAAATACATCATACTATATAAAAACCAAACAATAAAAGGATCAAGGAAATGGCAAACAAGAAGTACAATATATATTAGTGAAGATAAGTTTTATTTATGGACTGGCATTGTAGCTAAGGAGTTCATGTTGCACGCTGTAGAGGCAACAAATTTCAAGATCATAATCTTGTGTGGAGAGAGATTGAGTTGATACTAAAAAAAACAAATTTTAAGAATTTATTTGTTTTGTCAAAGTTACATTCAACCACCCATGTGGTCCCCTAATAAAAACTAGACTAGGTCCAAAAGTCTTGGCATGTTACTACTCTGGATTTTATGGAAGAGACCAATTACATTGTAGAATTTGTCTTGAAAGACAATAGCATATATGAGGGGGATACTAAAACATGTACCCATTCATTCCAATAATATTTAATTAGTATGTATAACTAGTTTCTAATTGTAGTAGGTTCAATTCTTCCTTCGAAAACGAATGAGAAATCAAAATGAATAGACATTGACTATCAAACTCAAAACATAGAAACTTATTTCAAGTATAGAATGACCTACCACTTCATTGCATTTTTATCCATATAAATGAACAACTATAGTTTATAGAATTAGAAATATAGACATGTGTTTGTAAGGAAATATGATCAACCACATCATTCTATTTTATGTCTTTAAAAATGAACACATTTATGTCACCTTGTACTGCACCGTCTAAACTGTTCATGTTTCAAATTACATAAAATAATTTCAAACTTGTATACGTAAACAACACACAACAAGGAGAGGTGTAATATATACTATATATAATTGGACCAGAATTAGAAGGTTCAAATCTAATGATATATATAGGTGACAGTCTATACACTACATATTTGACAATGCCTTAACCAGTACCAGGAAAAAGTGCAACGGTCAGGATAGATGTAACGACCCCACCTCCTGGTAACCCCCAATTAAGGGAGACCAAGAGGTCAGAGCCATTATCCCAATTAATAGGATCAAAGGTTTGACAAATAATCAATAACAATTATCAAATTACCAACTAAACTGAAAACTGGTATAAAATAAAACTTTGCATACCTTTTCCAAAAATAGGGATATCTACTTCTATCTGCAACAGGAGTCCATTCAAACTAATCCTCCTTTGTAATTTAATTCTTATTTAAATTCGCATGTGCCAATTTACTATTTGTCCTTTTCAATCTTGTACCTAAAATGCTGACAAACAAAACGTCGGTCAGCATATCAAAATATGCTGGTATGTGGGGACAACTGAAATTTTGCAAATATGGATAACAATCTAAATATCACAATCAAGTTAATTTTCAAGCTAATTTATGCTTTTCAATATGACATTCTCCACCGCATTTGCCCTAACCCTGGCATACCCCCTTTTGGGTTTCTCTTTTGCCATTGACTTAAGGCCACCTTCTCAATCCCGAGCTTGGTTCCTGGGGTCACCCTTCATGGTGCCCTTTAGTCATGCAATATCATAGGCCACCTTCTCAATCCCGAGCTTGGTGCCTGGGGTCACCACTCATGGTCCCCATGGGTCTTCCCTCCTGGGCTTGACCACATTCCATCATCCAATAGGGTGGCATGTAGGTGTGAGAATACACACTTATTTATAATTGTGATAACCATAGTGACTTTATAATTTTGCAAGTATGAACATCCAATTGTTTAGGTTGATTCAATGCGAGGAAACATTCGGAAAACCGTCAGGAAACTAATGTGATTAACCATAATTAACCACATATCGGTTAGGTTGATTTGAGATAGAATAGTCCAATCAATCAAGACATCCAATCAAGAAAGTACAAGAATCCTGAAATTACATTCAATTCATTTTTTCAAAATCTATCCAAACCTTCTTGCTACTTATGGTTTCTATTCCTTTTTAGGGTTTCTTCCTCTTTTTAGGGTTTACTTTGCAATTAGGATTTTACTTCAATGTTACTGTTTAAACCCTAATTTTCTCATCTATCCTTCACGAAAGTTATTAAGGTTGCCTTTTAACATCACATAACCTTAATTTTAGATTAAAACACAATTAACTATCAATTAAGTCCATTAGGCCTCTTTTTCTTTAAAGCTACCATTTTTATCCTTTTAATCCATGATAAAGTCATTATCATCAATTCGTAGTTCATTATGGTCTAATTCACATATGAACGTTATTTATCATTAATTCTACCTTTTATCCACTAGAAAACCCTAATTTCTACATTAAGGGTATTTATCCATAATTAAGAACTTTTATACTAAAAAAGCTTATAATCATCACATATTAGCTATATTTACGATTTTGAATAATTAAAGCCATTAAGAGTCATATTGACCAATATTAGGGTTTCAAGGCCCATTAAAGCATAATCATGCACATGAAACTCTAAATTAAACTAATTACATGTAAGGTTCATCCTTTTTATTCTTAATGTACCTTTTTACATTTAACATGTTAATATCAACTTTAATCATCCATTAAACACTACTAAACACATTAATCATCTCAAAATAGAGTTACTTAATCTTTAATTCATTAAAGTTGATAACTCACACTACTTTTTTAATTGTGATTAGAAAAAGGCTTCAATCATATCTTTATTGCATTCCTCGTGTTCTGGTGTGAAAAATTCATATATTAGGCGTATCCATCCGAGATTCAGTTAATTAACTATGAATTTTGCAAAATCAACTTACTTTGGGTTAATAGGGGGCTGCCACGTTGGCATCTTCCATGAACGTGCTCTTTTGGAAACATAACTGAAAGATGCTTTTACCCTTGTTTAAGTGGCTGACGATGTACACCATGGAGGGGTAGACATGTCAAAAACCCCTGGTTCATCTTCTACCTTCGATCAGCAGCAACGACCACCGAGGGCATCTTTTTGCAGGGCTGCTCCTCCCTCCCCAGGGTTCAAAGATCCACCCCGACCATCGCCCTATCTCCGCCGCACCTGGGCACACCCAGAGCACCCCCAATACGTGGCGAAGATGGATGGAATTGTCTGAAAAAACCCGCAACTTGCAGCCGCCGTGTGCAGCTGTGTTGCTGCTATGGCGCACTAATTAGGGCATGGCGATGCTGGATAGATCTTGCTCTTACATCAGGGCATATCCAGCTTCCATCGCAACCACACCTGGGCTCCTCGCCGCACCAGGGTCATGTTGCTTCCCTCTTCTATGGTTTTGAATGAAAAAAATGATGAAGAAGGAGATGGGGAAGAGAGATACGTGGGGTTCCTCTTGAACTTGAGCCAGAGACTCTACCCTTATATAGGGGAGGGTATTCACACCCCAAGATGTGTATCCATGAGGACTCGAGTCCTTTTTCCAAAAGGAAACATATTTTCCATAATTAGGTGTAATTTCTCTCTCTTAATTTTCCTTGTTTCACCTTGATCCTTGGTCATTAAGGAATTCACAAATCCTTTCCCTTATTCTCTTTAGTCTTGAATTTAAAGTCATTAGCCTCAAAATTATATCCTCTTTTGGTAGAAAATATCTCCGTTTTAATAATACCATGAAATTCATTCATTATGCACCACATTATCCTCTTATTTTGCTTTATTGGTATTTTCTCTTTTTTTCATTCATTGGGGCTCCTTGGACCCTAAGAAACTGTAATATTTCAAAATTCCTTTTTTGAGGATACACATTATTCTTCTAGATGCATCTATATTCATTATCTCTCATTATCTTGTTTTTTTCTTATTAAAATATCTCTTTTTGAGGATTTCTCTTTATCTTTCTTTCTATTTTCCTCATTGGCATCCCTTTTATCATTAGGAATCCTTTGGATACGAAAATCTGCCAAGGATAACTCAATTATACTTCTTTCCACTTATTTTCCACATTTTACCATTGTTTTCAATTTCTTTCTTAATAAAGAAATACTCAATTTATTTTTTTATTTTCTTATAGTGTTTTCATTGCAACTTTCTACTCCTTGGAACCTAAGGAACCCAAGAGGCAGGAAATCCAGCTTTGGATCATATTCTTTTTCCTTCTAGAGGTTTCTACATTTTTCTTTTCTCCATTTTCTTATTTACTCAAATAATGGAGTTTCTTTTGTCGTTTTCTTGTTATTGGGCCCAATAGCCAATAAAGCCCACAAAACAACCAACAAGGCTTTTGTAAATGAAACTCATTTATTCAAAACAATTTATATCATGATTTGTTCCAATATCTTTATTATGAGAAATTACATTTCTCTCCAAATGCACCAAAAAATTGGGGTTGTAACATCCTTCCCCTCTTATAAGAATTTTGTTCTCAAAAATTCCATCAAGCAAACAAACAAAAAGGTTTAGCCTTTCCTATGTCCATCATGGCTCCCATGTGGCCCTTCCCTTTCCATGGTGCTTCCCAAGAATCTACATCATCTCATATTCTTCCATTTGAGTTCTTTCTTACCTTGGTATATCATACCCTCATAGGTGACTCAGGACATTTCAGCCTCTCATAAAGTTGAATAGGTTTAGGGCTCAACATATGGCTTGGGTACCTGACATAGTGCTCTAGACCAGACATATGGAACTCATCACACATTACTTATCCTGAGGGGAAAGGTCGAACATAACCTTATCCACCAATCCATATCAAATGGACCCATATATCAAGGACTCAGCTTTCTCAATTGTAGCTTAGAGGGGTCGGATTTTCACATCACATACTCTCCTATAGTGAACTGCATGTCAGTCTGCTTTGCATTAGCTCATGACTCATGTCGCCTCTGGGCTCTCTCTTAGCCGTTGCACGATCAAAGTGATTTCATCTACACACATTGTGGTTCTTTTCTGACCTTCGCGAGGCCTCCTTCACCAACATTATCTTAATGAAGTGGTGACCGACACAACCTCCTTCACGGAGCTTCTTTACATCCCAATACTGGCTAAGGTGGTTAACATCACATCTTAAGAACTGTCTCTATGTATCACCCTGAATGAGCACACATGCTCTCATCATATCCTCTAGTCTAGATCATACTAGCCATTAGTATGGGGTGATCAACTATACTAACATCGAGTTCTTCATGTATCGACTTTCACCTCATGGATGTGAACCTTTAGGTCCTACTCAAGAACTATTGAACTCGCATCATGGTGTAGTTGAACCATCTCTCTCCCTTAAGTAGTTCAATTGAATCTGTCCCTTGACAACATTCTTTCTTTCTCATGTCATCTAGATAAGAGATCTACCATAACCCACATTGTATCTTGACCTTCTTTGGTTAAGGGGAGACTTACCACAACATCCATAGTGGTGAACTCCCATTTCCTCTCGGGGACTCTTTATCCTCTATGTCAAAGCACAAGGTTACTGGTGTTCATCCTTCACCCCCGTCTTGCATGGCCACATGTCGCATGCAACTTCATATCAAGCATCTAAAGTTCTACTATCACTTACTATCTTTGTAGTATCACGGTGTATGGTGATCTTAAAATCATGATTTCATGTATGTCATGATTCCTCAAGATCGATTCCTTAGAATCCCAGAACCACTCCAATGATGGTTTTATTACCTTCCTATCCAAGGAAGTGTATCCAAGGTTCTACCACCATCCTATCGTTGCATCGAAGCCTAGGCTGGCCAAACAACTCCTAACTTGATCAACCGGTATCGTTGCATCTGAGGGTTAGCCAAACCTATCTTGTTCTAGTCTCTAGCCAAACTAGGCAGCTATATCTCAACCAAAGCATCCATTACCACTTCACATCCCTAGGTATAAGGTAATGTTGAAGACATACTTCTTCACTCGACTTAAACTCTAAGTCTATATTCATCAGAATACTATGAGATCATCCTCTTCATTATCAAACTCAACCTTGTATCACTTGCAAATTCCACATTGCTAAAGATAAAACATTCTCACGAGATGATTACCTTATACTCTTATCATTTGTACATATCGTTCTCTTCACAAGGGTATGTTATCGTCTCTCTCCTCATACCTCATAGTAATGTTCCAACTCACATCATCTCTATCCTTGGTGTAAGGCATGCGTACTATCCTATCTCTCACTCCTATAACAAGAAGAAATAAGCATTTAGCTGCAGTCCAAATATAGAGTTCTTTCTATTCTAAGAGTAGAGATGGTACATCCCACATTGCCAGTACACCTTTAAATCTAATTTGAAATGTGCCACATATGTCTCTACATCACAATCATCGTGATATCAAAGTTACTTCCATGGAAAACTGGTCTCAAACCTACTAGGGTGTACACACATCCCTTGGTCGTCTCCTCTAGGTCTATAGGGTGTCGGTACTTTAGGGGTCATCCCTCTTCCCTTATGCATCCAGAGAGTGCCCTATTCATCTACCATTTGGGTCCCATGAGTTCATGAAGGTGATCAATCTCCTAACCCATGGCCCTCAAACAATGACAGTTGTTACCTCCCGACCCTATGGTCATGTGCAACTAGGGAATTAGGCAACTCCCACTTCCATCGATCTTATCCCCACCTGACCCTAGGATAGACGTAGGATTCCATTAATATACATGTCCAACATAGAACCTTACCCAAGCCTTCATCATCTCTCTCTCCATTCTTGGGTTGTCTTTCATCCTTTCACAGGGGTCATGGCGACCTGCCTACCTTGGTCAGGCGCCATACCGGTTACCTCCATGGTAACACACCCACATGCACTTAGAGATGGTTACCTATGATTCTACAGGTTCATTATCTTACCATGTACTCTTCACTTAGCTTCTCAAGATCATATGATACCTCTTTAAGTTACCTTAAACCAACAAAATTGGTATATAGCCTACCAAAGGGTCCCTATCCCAGGATGGGAGGAAACTACACCATGATAACAAAGGTCACAAATGTCCTTATGTGTAGGGTCTGCATCCACATGAGCATGCTTAGCCCGAGCAAGCTACTAAGGCACAAGCAGACACCTACAAAACCATGCTAGGTCAAACTTGTTCTCATCCTCAACATTAGACCATGAACAAACCAACTTATCAGTGAGGGGTCCTTCAAACATACCTCAAACTCAAGGGGTTTCCTTTACCTCTACACATGAGGAGTACCATTCTTGAAACTATATAGACTCAAATTTCATCATGAGCATTAGGTACACTGCATCCCCTCTTAGGCCTAGGAACTCTAGGTTCACCTTTGGGTGTCCAACTGTATGCTCAATCTCTTAACCACAAATCAAGCATGTATAAGGAACGACATGCACCTCCTGTCATCCTTCTACTCGATCAACACCTTAGAGTTGAGTCTTCCTTAAGGACAAACAACTAGGTAAGAAGCATCACAACTGGTTACTTAACCTCCTCAGGGTCTAAGGAACTCTTCTTCCTATCACATAAGGTAAACACCTATACCATGGGCACATAGATACCAGAAACCACATCCTCTCTCTAGGGTTTGGTTCCTATAAAGGAAACCAAGATACCACCAGCCTCCAGGGATCAAGCATGAGGCCACCACTATCATCCACTTAGGTCGCATCACCCTCAACTCCCCACTGTTCCTCATGTCTCAGAATCTAAGCTTCCAACCTTCTTGCTTGGGTCCTACTTTCTCTCTCTAGAGTTAACTCCACATCCATCCTTACTACTAGATGCCCTCTCTTCATGAAGGATCAAGCTCACAAGAACACCTCTACGTGGGTGAAGCCTGTGTTACGTTTGCTCAAGGTTTTTCATAGCTCTTTATGCTTATCTCATAAGCTATCCATCATACTTACTAGCTAGGGTTTCAACCTACTATCATACCACTGACGTACTCTGGGTGCATGTTATCCCCTACTTGCATAAGCCCATAGGATTTCTATAGGTTCTTCACTAACCCCATTAATGAAGGATCTATCCTTCACTCTAACATGCATGACCCTTTCCAGGGTTGGGTCGCCAAAGGTACTAGGTCATCTAACCTCTCATGGCTCGTATGGCATCCCAAGGCGTGTCCATCCAAACACTCGGTCAACCATGACATCTAACTCATCATGTCATCTCTCTCTAAGCACCACTTAGGGTTAGGGTTAACATCATCCTCAAAGGATGTGCCAGGTCTCTACTTATAATGGAGGTCTCTACCTCCAAGACTAACTCCCTCTCTACTCATCCTCCAGACAAGAAGGTTTAGCCTCAGGTTTCTCCTGAGGGAAATGACAACTCATGTCATACGACCTAAGCATGTATCTATTCTTTAGTTTGTACTTAATCTATTATGCTAATGTCCATGACATCTTATTTACATGCTTTTCATTAATTTGTTGGAGGGTTCCTTAGACCTTATCAACCTTACCCATACCTCAAGAGGGTGAGGAAAAGAGAGAAAACCCTAATCCTTAAGGTCCTTAACAACATTTTGAGTTGAGAATAGATGAACAAGATGAGAGAGTCCTAAAGGTATCTTATTTCGAGTCAAATCCTAGGACATCAGACAGGCAGTCACACAATTTGGGAGTCCTCGTATTTTGACTAGCGGTGCGGAGGAAAATCTTGCCAACCCCCGATCGTGATCCTTTTCTAGACACCTCTATCTTTTGAAAAATCCTCTAATAACTCCCTTGGGTTCTATAGAGTTTGTAAAATTTAATAATTATTAAAGGTTAAATGATGAACTTATGCTCTCATACCAATTGTAATGACCCCGCCTCCCGGTGACCCCCAATTAAGGGAGACCAAGAGGTCAGAGCCATTATCCCAATTAACATGATCAAATGTTCGACAAATAATCAATAACGATTATCAAATTTTACCAAATAAATTGAAAACTGGTATAAAATATAACTTTCACACCTTTTCTAAAAACATGGATATCTACTTCTATCCGCATCAGGAGTCCATTCTAACTAATCCTCTTTTGTAATTTAATTCTTATTTAATTCCACATGTGCCACTTTACTATTTTTCCTTTTCAATCTTGTACCTAAAACGACGACAAACAAAACGTCGATCAGCATATCAAAATATGCTGGTATGTGGGGACAATTGAAATTATGCAAATATGTATAACAATCTAATTATCACAATCAAGTTAATTTTCAAGCTAATTTAAGCTTTTCAGTATGACATTCTCCACTACTTTTGCCCTAACCCTGGCATACCCCTTTCGGGTTTCTCTTTTTCCATTGACTTAAGGCCACCTTCTCAACCCCGATCTTGGTGCCTGGGGTCACCCTTCATGGTGCCCTTTAGTCATGTAATATCATAGGCCATCTTCTCAATCCCAAGTTTGGTGCCTGGGGTCACCACTCATGGTGCCCATGGGTCTTCCCTCTTGGTCTTGGCCTCTTTGCATCATCCATTAGGGTGGCATGTAGGTGTGAGAATACACACTTATTTATAATTGTGATAACCATGGTGGCTTTATAATTTTGTAAGTATGAACATCCAACTGTTTAGGTAGCATTCAGTGAGAGGAAACATTCAGAAAACCCTCAAGAAAATAATGTGATTAACCATAATTAACCACATACCTGTTAGGTTGATTTGAGATAGAATAGTCCAATCAATCAAGACATCCAATCAAGAAAGTACAAGAATCCTGAAATTACATTCAATTCCTTTTTATCAAATCTATCCAAACCATCTTGCTACTTATGGTTTTTATTCCTGTGTAGGGCTTCTTCCTCTTTTTAGGGTTTACTTTGCAATTAGGATTTTACTTCATCTTACTTTTTTAAACCCTAATTTTATCATCTATCCTTAACGAAAGTTATTAAGGTTACCTTTTAACAACACATAACCTTAATTTCAGATTAAAGCACAATTAACCATCAATTATGTCCATTAAGCCTCCTATTCTTTAAAGCTACCATTTTTATCCTTTTAATCCATGACAAAGTCATTATCATCAATTCGTAGTTCATTATGGTCTAATTCACATATGAACGTTATTCATCATTAATTCTACCTTTTATCCACTAGAAAACCCTAATTTCTACATTAAGGGTATTTATCCATAATTAAGAACTTTTATACTCAAAATATCTTAGAATCATCATATCTTAGCTTTATTCACGATTTTGAATAATTAAAGCCATTAAGAGTCACATTTACCAATACTAGGGTTTAAAGGCCCATTAAAGCATATTCATGCACATGAAAATACAAATTAAACTAATTACGTGCAAGGTTCATCCTTTTTATTCTTAATGTACCTTTTTACATTTAACAAGTTAATATCAACTTTAATCATCCATTAAACCCTACTAAACACATTAATCATCTCAAAATAGGGTTTCTTAATATTTAATTCATTAAAGTTGACAACTCACTCTACTTTTCGAATTGCAATTAGACAACGGATTCAATTATATTTTTATTGCATTCCTCGTGTTTTGGTGAGAAAAATTCATATATTATGTGTATCCATCTGAGCTACAATTAATTAACTATGAATTTTGCAAAATCAACCTACTTTGGGCCAATAGGGGGCTGTCACGTTGGCCGCTTCCATGCAACGAGCTCTTTTGGAAACATAACTGAAAGACACTTTTACCCTTGTTTAAGTGGCCGGCGATGTACACCATGGAGGGGTAGAAACATCAAAGACCACTGGTTCATCTTCTACCTTCGATCAGCAGCAACGACTGCTGAGGGCGGCTTTTTGCAGGGCTGCTCCTCCCTCCCCAGGGTTCAAAGCTCCACCCCGACCATCGCCCTATCTCCTCCGCACCAAGGCACACCCAGAGCACTCCCAAATCATGGCGAAGATGGCTGGCATTGTCTGGGAATATCCACAACTTGCAGCCGCCATGTGCAGCTGTGATGTTGCTATGGCATGCTGTTTAGGGCATGGCAATGCTGGATAGATCTTGCTCTTACATCGGGGCATATCTAGCTTCCATCACAACCCCACATGGGCTCCTATCCGCACCAGGGTCAGGTTGCTTCCCTCTGCTAGGGTTTTGAACGAAAAAAATGATGAAGAAGGATATGGGGAAGAGAGAGATACGTGGGGTTCCTCTTGAACCTGAGCCAAAGACTCTACCCCTTATATAGGGGAGGGTATTCACACCTCAAGCTGTGTATCCAAGAGCACTCGAGTCTTTTTTCCAAAAGGAAACATATTTTCCTTAATTAGGTGTAATTTCTCTTTATTAATTAATTCCTTGTTTCTCCTTGATCCTTGGTCATTAAGGAATTCGAAAATCCTTTCCCTTATTCTCTTTACTCTTGGCTTTAAAACAATTGGCCTCAAAATTATATTCTTTTTTAGTAGAAAATATCTCCCTTTTAATAATACCATGAAATTCATTCATTATGCACCACATTATCCTCTTATTTTGCTTTATTGATATTTTCTTCTTTTTTTCCTTCATTGGGGCTCCTTGGATCCCAACAAACTCTAATATTTCGAAATTCCTTTTTAAGGATACTCATTATTCTTCTAGATGCATCTATATTCATTATCTCTCATTATCTTATTTATTTCTTATTAAAATATCTCTTTTTGAGTATTTCTCTTTATCTTTCTTTCTATTTTCCTCATTGACATCCTTTTCTCATTAGGAATCCTTTGGATATGAAAATACACCAAGGATAACTCAATTATACTTCTTTCCACTTATTTTCCACATTTTACCATTTTTATATATCATGAAAGGATTTACATTGAAGAAGAGGACAAGCGGGCAACAAGCAGCTCCACTAGTCCTTTTTGGATAGCAAATCCAATCATTTGAAATACAACATCCATACACTTGGGAGCCATAACATTATTATTCATAACTCTTTAGACTCTTTTAAGAAGCTCCAAAACTTCAGGTGCTAAGAATCCAAAAGTATCAAATCCAAAGGGAATAAAGGCATGTTGATTCTCAATACATGCTTTCTCATGCTTACCCACTTTGGCTGAAGCAGCTTTAAGGGAAGCATGTCCTGCTGTAAAAGCTCCACTACTCAATCCCACCAGCGGAGAAACACCTGTAAGGTCCACACATACATGTTTCCCTCCTATCCACCCAAAAATCAAGACATCAGTAGGCCTAAGTGTCGATCTTCCCTCTTGTGGATCAATTAAAAAATTCACATACGCCTCTTTCTTAGCAGCAATACCTGCAGGTCTGATTACATCAAAGAGAACATATCGAACAAGATCATGTCTGTATTTAAAACCTAGAAGCTCTCTGCAATGAACTGCATGTTCTCCAAAAGTGTCCAAACATGCCTTATGACAAATTGGACAAACCTCATCCGCTGAAAAAAGAGGGATCATCAGACGATATTTTAAGATACTACAGTACTCCACTGGCGACATATGCAGACCAAGTCCATCTGTTGGAATAACAAGGAGAAAATCTTGAGCATGATCAGCTTGTAGACATTTGAAAATGGCTTTCTGTCTAATGGTCATGTCAAATTTAACTTCTATGTCCTCAATTATTTTACTAAAAAGAGCACTCGCCAAAGCATTTTGGGCTTTTGGGGGGACGGTGTCTTTTTTAGAAAAACAACTAAGATCAAAAGAGGGTATCCTAACACGAAGACAATCTACAACATTATCAAAATCATGGTCCATACCGTGAATCCCACTACCTCGCATGATGTGATCCTGAAGCACCCAAGTTTGGGCCCTAGATGCCACAAAAGCATACGAAGAAGCATCAGCTGCTGAATATAGTCCCAAGCCACCAAGCCAAATGGGCAATGAAGCCATCCTCCATTGGAGGTCTCCAAAAAAGGGACCTCCACAGACTACAATGTCTTTTATAGACCCACGTAAGCCTCTGTCAAAACATGATGTTGCCTTCTCCATGTACATAGGTTGACAAGTCCTCAGGCCAAATAAGAGTTTTGAGATACCCATACACGATCGGAGTAAAAGGAGCTCACTCTGAGGATCACCCAACTAAGGAAGAAGATGCATCAACTCAACAGCCTTGCAATCCCTCTCCATAGCCAACCTCTCAATAAAATATCAGTCTCTACGAACAGCTCCACCAAGAAACTTCACCCCAGACAGAGGCCTCCCAATATCTGATGAAAACAAATTTTTCTGAAGCTTCTTACCATCACATGTAGGCCATTACAACTCAGTTTTACGAATATTTAAAATCAAACCCAGATCTGATCCATGTCGCTGAATGATATCTAGAACTTTGGCCACCTCTGTTGTGTCCCCAATGATTGTCCCATCATCCAGATACCATGCATGAAGAAGAAGTTGGCACTTGTCCCTAATATGATGGATAAGAGAATATAGAACAAGTGAAAAAAGAAGCGGGCCTAAAGGATCACCTTGCTGCACCCCAGTGGCTGACTGTATGTATATATCTCGAAGGTACAACCTTGTTTCCTGGCCATACAAGAACTCCACCCATAAAGAAATAGATGGGCAATTTGTCCTCACCTCATGAAGTGAGGCGGACCTATCAACCATATTGAACGCGTTAGAAAAATCAACTGTAAGCATAGATAAAGAACCATCGCTATGCTGCGCATTCAACACCCTGTTGACACTGTGTAAAATGGCCACTGCTCCCCCAGATACGCCCACTCCAAACTAGAAGTCATTGAGATACTTGGCCATGTCTTTACTCACTCCTTCCATAGCAACTTTAGACACCAAATGTCTCCATATAGTACCGACTGCGATGGGGCGTATACCATTGTTTTCAATTTCTTTCTCAATAAAGAAATACATAATTGATTTTTTTCTTTTCTTACATTTTCTTTGCAACTTTGGACTCCTTGGAACCCAAGGAACCCAAGAGGCACGAAAAACAACTTTGGATCGTATTCTTTTGCCTTCTAGAGGTTTCCACATTTTTCTTTTCTCCATTTTCTTATTTACTCAAATAATGGAGTTTCTTTTGTCTTTTTCTGTTATTGGGCCCAATAGCCTATAAAGCCCACAAAACAACCAGAAATGCTATTGTAAATGAAACTCATTTATTAAAAACAATTTATATCATTATTTGTTCCAATATCTTTATTATGATAAATTACATTTCTCTCCAAATGAACCCAAAAATTGGGGTTGTAACAATAGAGAATTTTGAATCTTGTTATGTGAATTCTTTTTGAAAAAAAATTATATTAAATGATGCAATAATTAGTGTACTCTAAGTGTAAATAGATGGTCCATTATGTTTTCCTATGAAAACTACATAATAGTCGTTATGACTTCTAGTGTTTCTCCTAGGACATCCAACAACGACTGCCAAGGTGGTCCAATCTTGTCATAGGTGGAAGGGAATGGGGACCCTCCCCTATTAAGAAAATTGATTCCCATGGGATTCTCAAGACTGCGCCTCAACTTTTCTAACCCCAAAATGGCATCAAAGCAATAGAACTCCCTCTCTCTCACAATGGATATAGACTCCTCTAACATGGACACATAATTTATGAATTTGGGATCCCCCATTCATGATTTTCCACTAATCTCAAATCAGCCAAGACCCCACCTCCCATCATACTAGTAATTCATGGGAAGTGGCAACGTGAATCACCAGGGTCACAACATAATTAAGATAATGAACGACGATTGTGACAGATCCCTAAACCTTGATGACATCATCGTCACAACATCCAACTGGTACCCAACCTACGATCTTCATAAGGAAGCTATTGAGTATCTCCTAAAATCCTAGAAGTTCATAGTCATTGTCAAAGTATTATCAAGAGAGATAGGGCTCTTGACTTTTCATGACAAAGTGAAGCTTATATGGAAGTCGATAGACGTCTTCAACCTCTTTGACGTAGCCATTGACTTCTTCATACTTCAACTACAAATCAAGAAAGACTGCATTAATGTTGTCACGGGTGGTCCTTGGATGATATTTCTTTAGTACTCAATGGTTCAATGATGGTCTATTAGATTCTCATAGGATATAAACACTTCCCCTACAGTGGTGGTGTGGGTCAAGATTACTAACCGCCAGATACATTTATATCAGGAAGTTTTCCTCAAGAAGATCAATGACCGTCAGGGAAGACAATCAAAGTTGATATGGATATTAAACTCCAAATAAGGGGAAGCTTCGAGATAATTGTGGCCAAACTTGACATGGTGAAGCCACTTACTTCGATCATAACTATTTTTGGTATTTAAGTACAAGCTCGGCTACAGAAATATTACTTTCATATGCATGCATTGCGGTCATGCATGATCTAGAGAAGAATGCAGAAAGATGATAGAATAGGAGAACCTCACAAGAGAACAAAGTCCTACAGTGGGTTGTTTATCCTGAACAAGTCACTAACACTGGAAGTGTGTAGACCCAATTTCTGTATGCTTTCCTTCTTGATGTTCCTAGATATGCATGCATTCATATCTAATGATGTCAAAAGGGAAAATATAAGAGATTGTCATAGTCATTTAATTTATGAAAAGGAGCCAGATCATTGTTCACAAGCATCACAAAATAGACATACAAAAGAACATTCATTGAGGATAAAATTCATGCATATTATTCAGGAAAAAGGAAGAAAATAATTCTATGGAATGAAAGTACATTGGATATAGAGAATCATATACATCATCCAGTAGAATAAACAACTTTCTAACTAAATAAGAGATAAGAAATCACCATCTATCTAGGTATCTCCAATAACTTTATTTAGAATCTTCAGGTACTTTGCAATTCTTTACTTGTTCCTTGAATGTAGAAACTATGAGAAACAAATGATCAACATACTATTGGTACGTGGTTGAAAAATACTATACAATGTTGGCATAATGAAAATACTTGAGAAAGTAGAAGAAAAAGAAATCATTATTAAGCAAGAAAATCTAGTAAACACAATTTATTATTCACATTTCAATGGACATTTATTACAATGGTGGACTTAGCACAAACATATATTATTGGGCCCTATCTCTACGTACCTTGTACCATTAGGGATCTCATTGCATACCTTGTTTAATTAGGGAGGTGCTAGTTAACATTAATACTTTCCCTCTCTAATAGGGAGATTAATAAACCATCAATAACTACATTCCATTTTCTTTCCTTAGTGTTCAAGGAGAAAAATGACAATTTATATAGATATACATCCGACAAGGTATTCAAATACATTTAAGTAATTGCTCATAATTAACATCCAAAAAAAGTAGTCTTATACTAATATTCACGTACCTTGAATCTCAGATCTTGATTTCAACGAGCCTAGATTAAGAGAGTAGATCACCCTAAAAGAGACATAAAGACATATTGTTATTATGGGTTCCCATAATCCCATATTAGGGTTTTTTAGGTTATTAGGGGTTGACATCCATTTGGATGACATTTACCTTCATGTGATTAGATCAGGGATCATCTTTGACTTTTATCTTATTTTGGAGTCACAAGATCAGATCTAGAAATTAAGGTCTCATGTATTTAAATGATACCCTTTTATTATCCAAAAAGGAATCATCCACAAATAGGGTTTCTATTATGGTTTAGATCATTAAGGATTTCCTATTATGGTTGGATCTTAGGTTTTAGGGTCAGTCATGATCATAAGGGGTCATGAAGGGAATTAGGGTTTAGCATATAATTGCATGAAGTATACATATAGAGAGAGAAATTAGAATTTAGGATTTCCAATAATTATTGAGTCACTATCCCAATTTGACTAGGGTTTCGAGCTATGTGACATTTAAGGACTCTAATAAGGTTAGTTTGCACAATTAATCAGGTTACGTTAATTAACAACCATTATTACATAAGTAAATTACATAAGTATAATCATTAGGATATAAGCTAATACTTTTGGAAAAGGAGTCCAATCTAGGTCTTTAGGTTATTTTATTTGAAACCTTGCATTTTTCTTATGAAATGGTTTATAATTTTATTATAATCTGATCATCCTACTATTTTCTATGATTTTTCTAATATAATATGTTTCTGTTGATTAAATAAAATAGATCGAGATTTTTACCTTGATCAACAGTTGGATCCTACTGGATCAACAACCATGATTGAAAGGGTCTTGCAAAGGTTGAGCGTAGCTTGGGTGAGTCATCCTTATGTGGCGCTCTATGATTGGTCTACACAAGCTAGTTGGGTTCCACCCGGTTCCTCACTTTTTCTCCCTTGTTGACTCATGAGAGGTGAAGTTGGATTGGGGATTGGTCCACCTCAATCCCCCACACATCTCCATGTCACACCCTCTCCTCTCTTGTAGGTGCAAGGCTCAAGTGGTCTGTATAGGACTCTGGTGAGCTCCTTCTTGCACTGGGGCGGTGTTTCCATGTAAATGAGGGTGTCCTCACCTTCGCTAGGCTACCCTGGCCAGAGGCGTGGGGTATTCCGACCGTTTCTTCCTATGGAACTCAACATCACCATGGGGAAGGTGAAGTCACCGATGAGAGAGGTTAGAGGCCCCACCCCACCGATATTTCCATAGGTACCCGGAGAGCTTGGTTATGCTGGGAAATCGTGGAAAGTGTTGAACTCATTTTCGGGTTAACCGAAAAAGGGTTCAACTCAATTTCCGCTCCCTAATATACTTCCGGAGAAGGAAGGGCAGGGAAGAGCAAGAGCGTAGCGAAGCGAGTGAACCTCAGTTGAGGGGCACGAGTGTAGCAGCGAAGCGAGCAAAGCTCAGGGGGTTTTGGGTTTTGTGGAGGTAGCCGCATATGCTAGAGGTAGGTCGGTGAAGGTGATGGAGCAGTGGATTTGGTTCAGGAAGTGTTGTGGTTGCTAGGTGGTGAGGTGTCTGGAGGTTGAAGATGATGGAATGGGGGAGGGGTGTTTGGGTTAGATTTTCTTACAATTGATGGTGGGGAATGGGGAGAGGAGGAATGGCAAAACTAGTGGACATGTTAAATAGATGTGAGCGAGTCTACAATGGGAAGCCCTAATCTCATCACAACCAAAGTGATATGGTCCCGCACTCGATTTGTTGGGGGTGGCACAACAACACATGAATCTCAATTAAGATTGGGTTGGTTGGGAGTGATTTCATGAGGTGAAGATATCTTGATGGGTAGAAACAATATATAAGGGGTGAGGTGGTGACATGAGGTTGTTGCAGTTGTTTCCATCCTCCCCGCCTTATGCGAGAGGTTGAAGATGATGCCCTAGGCATCTAATCACATGGACGACAAGGATCACAGACCCACTAAAGGGTTCGGTGACCAGGCTGCATGACAAAAGCTTATTTTATATTTGATCATTTGAAATTGAGAACATAGGTCATTAGATTTTTAGATGGCATTATATGCATCTAGTTTCAATTGCTCATAACTCCCAAATGGTTTATCCAAGTAGGATGGAATTTTAAATAAAGCTTTATGATGATGTTATGTCACCATGTTATAAAATTTAGGGTCAAACTCGAATGTTTGCCATGTAAATTGACTAAATGTTTGCAATGTAAATTGACTATGTACCCTAATACATGTATTCCATCTACCATGAAATTTGGGTTTGGATCTTTATGAATTTTATCATCACTTCTAGTTAATTTAGCAATGGGAAAGGTTGTGGGTATAATTGGAAATAACAAAGTTGTAAGAGAGAGAGAAATAATGTAAAAACACACTCTGTCACATTTTCCCCTCCTTTAAAGAATGTTTCCTCAATTCAAGCAACTAGAAATAGATGTGGATTGTTCTATTCTACTTTAGACTTGAGCTCCTAGCTTCCATTAATCTAATCACGGTGGCGCTAGAGGACTTTCACCATATCTATAGGCCAATTTGATGGTGACACGTGGCCATGTGGGGGGCACAACTTCTTTGTTTGCTGCAGGCCAATTCTTTGTTGGGTTCAAGATGGAGTCGGGCAGTTCGTGCGTATGGACCCAGTCCGACTCCTTGCCTTCTCTCAGGTCCTGCCGATTTGGATCCTGCGTTAGATCCACAGATCTAAGGAACTACCAACCCGGGTCGGGGCATCTCCCTCCCTCGTTCTCGCTCACGAGTCCCCGTGGGGCTCTGTTTCTGTAGGGCGCCACCATGGCATGGATCTCCGGTGAGAATCCGATGGAGCCACGATGCTCCTAGCCCACCATCAAGGCTTCCCTCAAGTTTACCTATGCCTTCTAGACCTCTATGGCTGGTCAAGTCTTTGAGATCACCTCCAGAGTTCTTATTCCCTGGGGCTGTCGGAAATAGCACCGTCGTGGTGGTGAAAAAGGGGATTTCTCTTCTCGTACTACGACAGAGATATGAGGCTTTTGTGAGCTCCATGTAGCCTACAGGAACATGTTCTTGAGAATGCCTTAGACTAGTGCCTAAGTTCCACCTTCAACTCCGGCGTAGATCTTGTTCGTGAGCCAACTAAACTTCCACGGAAGTCTGCTGAGAAACTACAGATGATTTGGATGAGATGGCAACTTCAATGGGTAGTTGATTTAGAGGGTATAGATGAACTGAATGTAGGAAAGGTAGTAGATCAAAATCAACAGAAGCAAACATGAAAATGCCTACAAAAGGTAAATTACCTCAAATCATCATGTTCTTAGAAAATTCATAGAAAATAGCTTGATTATCAGAAAAATACAAATAAGATACCAAAACATTCAGAAAAATGAGTAGAACTATATGAAACTATAATATCAGGCATTTGATGCACAAATCTCACTAATATCATGTAAGATGAGTAATGCTTGTTTAATGGATAATAAATAGCAAATTATGACATAAAATCATGGAAAAACATAAATAAGTCCATAATTATGTATAGAATGCATATGATGTCAGATATGATCATGTTGATGTATGAAATTACATAATTTGATTAATATGTCTAATTACGACTAATAACACTAAAGATGATGCAATTAATACATGCGTGCTCAATAAATGATGAGATTTATAGAAAACCCTCATATCTGTAACTGGAAGATAATATATAAATCTAAGATCAGTTATATACATGAAATTCATGTTATACAAAGAGAACCCTTAATACATGTGATGTAACCCTGATATGGTTAATGGAAGTGACATAATGTTAAATACGTTCACATAATAATGTGACACATGAGTATATCCAGTTGACGAACTATAATCTATAATATGACATCAGTAAGATAATTCTAAGACTAAAATACAAGTAATAAAGTACATATCCTAATGAGATAAGGTAAACCCTAAAATGGACATAACTAGGTTTAAGATGAGATATAAGAAGTTGAGAACCTGATGGTGCTATGTGATCTTGTCTTAATCACGGTTTTACCAAGGATACAGACATGAGGAATATGTGATTAGGAATATCTCTTTGGAAGGTATGCCATTACCTCTTACTTGGCTTATTATACAATATGTTTGTGTTATATGTGTAGTACAATACTTGGTATATGATATTGGTTGAAATGATTGTTCATGTATGTTATGTTGCTTCAGCTATTCCATACTTATTGCTATGAACACATCAAACATAATATATATGTTCCATCATATGAAAGAACACGCTCAAAAAGTGATCACACACTCCTAGGGGGTAGATCACATGTACAATGATCACAAACTCCTCAGGTATAGATCATAAGGCCAAAAAACATCAAAGCCCTATGGTCAGATGTACGAGATATATGATGGAAAATAAGCTTAAAATATGTGTTCTCTTTTGTTAATGAATATCTTTATGCAAGTATATAGTTTTTCTTATATTCCTTTATAACTACCAAGTATTATTTTTATCTTATTGCAAAGATATGACGAGAGGTATATAAAAGACATGTAGGCGTACTCAGTACAATATTCGTGAATATTGTGCTGACATGTACCACATGTAATCTTTTGTTTAGGTTTTGGTTATGCTCTTGAAGATCCAGGATAGTGAGAGTGCAAGCTGATGTACATGTGGACCTGTTGTCTTAAGATATTGTTGTTTAGCTGTAGCACATGTATATGTAACGTTTTCTATTCAATATGTAATATCAAATGTTGTAATAATTCATGTTGTAATTATATGTTGAATGGTGAACATATGTTGTGGTTTTATTATTGTTCATGTGCATGTGCTACTGATTATTTCCTTATGACTTCCTCTGATTTTCTTCTTCTTCGCCTAGTGTGGGGCATTTAAATTGGGATTCTCGATGAGGCGAGGTTTCAATTTGGACGTCACACATCAGATTAAGTTTTAGAAAATCCAGGGACGTCACAATTTCTTCCCTTCTTTCTTGTTTCCCCCATGGTTGTTTTCTGAAAAAAAAGGACTAAATTGAGAATAGAACTTACTAGAGAAAGTTTGATTGTGGTTTTCCTGATAGATTATGAATATGTCTCTTATAAATTAAGATGAGTAGATATGTATTTGTACTACTTGTGCTATACCTTTCTTCTTCCTCGTTTGCATAAAGCAACATACTACCAGAGCATATTTGAAAAGGATTATAAGAAAAGTATGAAATCAACTTTTGTATAGATTTTATTCTCTAGTTTATAGATAATATAAGTTATGATATTTATCAAAGATGAACAAAATTTGAGAATTTAACTATTCAAACATTTTATTTTTGTTGATTTTGCCTAAAGTGATCATAATATGAAATTGTGTTCCATCTGTCTTCCAATTGGACTTTTACAAGAAAATACTACTCATGATTTTTTTAAGAATCTGATAGTGTTGATTATTGTTTGGTGTCATAAGTGAATTATTGATATTAATATCTTATTCTTGAGAATTTATGACTGAAAGAAATCCTACATAAGGCATAATATGGATTTATAGTTTACTAAATTCATACTTATATGACATTTGTGGCAATTACTGTTTGCAAAACTCTTAAGAAATAAGTGTTGAATTATTACTTCACACCTCCGAACAAGGTTGAATATATATATGATAATTTTGTGGCCCAAATGCAGTTGATTGCCTTGAAATAAGGTTGAATATTATTATGATAATCTTGTGACCTCATAAAGCTTAAATCAACTAAATGCTATTGAAATAATTATGTCTAAACTTCTATTCATTTATTATGATGCAATACTTTGCTTGTATTTATTTGGAATAGGATCTTGATCCTGAGATGAAGAGGAAGGAAAGAATGAAGAAATGTCAAAAGGGGGGTAATCTTGGACTTTCTTTATTTTTTCAAAGGGGTGGATCTTGAACTTGCTTGATCCAGAGGAGGGGGAATCCGATACTTGCTTCTAAAGATTTAATTTCTTCTATGATAGAATATAATTTCTATTTGATCCACAAAGGGGGGATCCATGACTTTCTGTGAAAGAATTTAGTTTCTTATGTAAAAAAAATGATTTCTCTTTGTCCAGATGGAGGGAATCTTGGGACTTATTGTATTGACCCAGAGGGGAGAGTCCTGGGCTCATTGTGAAAGAATTTAATTTCTACTTGGAAAGAATTCTATTTTTATTTGTCCAGAGGCATGGACTTTCCATAAAAGAATTTAGATTCTTCTATATAAATCTATTATATTTTTTATTCTGCCAAGTGATGTTTTGCTCAAGAAATTCAGTTATTTGTTAATATGTTAATATAATAAGAAACTTATAGGAACATATTATGTATCTTCCAGTTAAACATTGGCTAACACACCAATGAACACTTTTTAGGTCTTGAGATGAATGATGATAATCATCCTAAGCTATGCGATGAGCATCATAAGTTCAAATCTCGAGGAGTTGTAGTGTCTAGTAGTTCCTATAGTGGGGGTCTTGGGAGAGTTTGTGCACAAGTGATGAAATGAAATTACACATTAAGGAAGTGTTTTTATGGATATGTCCAAGTTTTGTTAATACTTCCATTATAAAAGTGTAAAACATTCTTGAACATAAGCGACTTGTTTAACAAAGTTGTGATTCATGATTACTATGATGGTTCTAGAAATCCGTAATGATAAATTTTATCTTGCTAAATAATAACCACTTATTACTTGTTCCTTAAAAAGTGATATTGTTTGGGGAAAGTTTGATTCAACCCTCCACTTCAGTCATTAATAATCACATTGAAGTTAATTATAAGGATGGGGTCCCATTGAGATATGTATTTATTTGGAGTTGTTTTATTTCCTTTTAATTCTTTTTACTTAAGTTTTAAGAAATAGGGTTTACTATGAGCTTCCTTGTTGTTTCCCATCCTATTTATAGAAGAGGCCTATACTCCTTTTGAATATAGAAAGATAAATTTTCTCAACATATTATTAGAATAGACCAGATAGTCTCCAAGAGCTCTCCTTTCCAAGCCAACATTGCTGTCATCTCTTCCCCCATCCCCACCCACCATCTTCTCCCTTCTCCGCCACTACAGATCACACCAAAGGAGATCTAGTCTCCTTTCTATTTCTCCTCTTCACAATAAGAGGATATAAGGAAACTGCCTACAGTCTATCCGCAGGTCTTATGCCCTAAAGGTTGGTGTATGGAAAGTTGTACATAATCCTGTTTGTGGTCATCTATGACCACCTTCTATAGGGTGTTTCTTACACATTATTTGACAGGATTAGATCCTTCTAACATATCCCCACTTATTTTGGTGATATGTAATGTTAATCATATATTATGGACCTTCTTTTCTAAGATCTGCTATTTTTTCGTTCTACACAGAATGTGCCTTATCGACATGGTGTGTAACGACCCTGACCTGGGTTATGAGGTAACCCTATTTGTTTTGGCTAATAAAGTTTCTTAGAACTTTAATATAATCCTCTAAGGTGCTTTGTTATCATGTGACACACTTATTTTTCAATTATGGTCCCCATTGAATGTTGTTTGAGCAATTTTCCTTTGTTTTGGACCAAAGTGCAATTTACCCAAGTTGAGGGGTTATAATGCAAAATGTCACATGGTGAACGTACCTCATGTGTTTTAGCATCATTATAGAGAGAATGATGCAAGGCAGTGGCTTGAGGAAAGCCCAAATTCCAAGTTTGAATTTGTTTGAACAATGTTGGTGCATTGTGCACCAATTTTGGTACAAAGTGCAATTTACCCAAAATGTGGGGTTTTTATGCAAATTACCACCTATAGAGTGTTCCTACTTCCTCTATGTATCATTTAGAGTAGAGAGAATGAATGAGACACCATGTTTGAATCGCTTATGAGTGATGGTAATGTTGGTGATGAAATGACCAAGAAAGAGGGTTGAATTTGAAGGCTTAACTTGAGTTGTATCAAGTTGAAAAGCTTATATATGAGTGCCTATCGGCCATGGAGCCCAAGGAGGTGTCCCATATAGTTTTTTTAAATCTTGTCAAGGTTCATATCATGCAAAGAACCTCAAGGAGGTGAGGTGTGACGGCCATCAAGTTTCCTTAGAAAAGTATATCGGCTTGACTTAAAATGATGATTTAATTGATATATCTTATCCAAATGGGTAAGTGATGGACGAATTTTAATATATATATGATCCTCAAACTTTTTGCATGTCAAGATAAATTTTTTTGCATGCATGTACACGTGTCACCCATGCATGACACGTGGAACCTACTAGCTCAAAAAGTTGACACCTCATTTTTGCCTTTCTTCATGATCAGCAAGTATATATACCCCTAGTTTGACCCCTTAATGGATTTTTTCGACCCTTACCACCCTCATACCTTGTGGTATCGTGAATAGATCTCCCATATCATTATGGGATGCTATGGTATCGTTCATGGTCCTTAGGATATCTCCCATGGCATGATCATATCACCCAAGTAGGTGATCTTGGCCATATTGGGTTATATCGGCCAATAGAGTGAAGAGTTTTGACTCCAAGTGAGTACCATATCGTCCAAATGAGTGTCATATCGTGCAAGAGGGGTGTCATATCGTGCAAGATCACAAGAGTATCGTGCATAGGCCTTGGGTATCGGCCATAGCAAGTATATCGGCCATAGCATGTTGATATTGCTCATAACAAGTTGATATCGGCCAATTGAAGTGATTTTGGCCACATGTGAGGGAGTATCGGCCACAAGCAAAGTTGTGTCGGCCAAGAGGAAGTCTATATCTCCCAAGAGTGGTAGGGTGTCGGCCAAGGAGCTAATGAACTCAAAACTTGACCCTAAGGTGAGGAAAAGATCATCTTCAACCTTGAATTGAAGCATGATTTTAGGGTTTTGATCTTCTTTTCTTTTCTTCTTCACCAATTGCTTATCCATGGTGATTCCTTGTATATGAAGCAGATATGAACGAGCCTTGGACCTTTGATAAAGTCATCTTCAACCTTAGGAACATGGAGCTTTGGACCTTGAATCTTTGAAGTGGTTCTTAAGGCGGGTTTTATAACTTGAACTCAACCATGTTATTATTTTTCACCTAAATTGCTACAATTAGTGAAATACTTTTAATTCCAAAATTTCCTGAAGTAGTTGATGAAATTATGAGTTCTAGTAGTTTCTTAGACCTGTTTCCATAAACTATAACAGTTAGAACTAAGGTCTAGAGCTTGAAGATGATGGTATCACTTTATAAAAGTGATATCGGGTGCAAGCACATAAGCAAGCACCCCTAACCTGATATGATGATGCATCTACTTCACTAAAATGATATTAATAGGTTTGTAAACCTTATTAAACGATATGGGGGTGTAGTATACACCTCTTGAACGATAGGAAGTCTATTATAGACTCCATGTACGATACAAGGTCAATTGTATACTTGTAAGTTGAGGTGAAACCCTAATATGGGTAACCCGATTTGAGTAAAGAATAGCAAGTGCTATTGCAAGATATGGAAGCCCAATACACAACTCTAGTTGATGTCTAGCCCGACATAGTAATGGCTTAATACCTCATGCACGACATGGGTAACACATACAAATGCCTCTAGCCCGATATGAAAGGTGTTCATATACTTCTAGCCCGATATGGTGAGTGTTCATACACCTCCAATCCTAGACACCTTGTAAAGTTGAGAGTAAGACACTCTTAGGAGTAATGAGTGTAAAACCAAGTGATGGAATGACTGATACCTTGATAGGTGAAACACCTTAAGTGGTTGATAACGGTTAATCCTATATCAACAATGTCTCAACCTGAGATGAGTCCATATCAACTGATGATGGTTGGACAATTCAAATGTATGACTCATGATCAATACACTATAGAATAAATGTGATGGGCTAGTGCATAAAGTATTAGGATGGGAAATACCCTAATACAAGATAAGTTGATGGACTTAAGTAAGTTAAAGTGATGAGGGAAGTGATATATCAAGACATGATAGATATCACATCCAACACTTCAAGGTTGATGTACCTTGATGCACCTTAAATCCAATATACTTTGATGAGTAACACATGAAGTGTGTTATGTCAATTGTTACATTGAGATGTAATAAGTTTGATGCACTTTGATAAGTGTGGGCTAACATACCTTGAGAAAGGGGTTAAGCCAAGTTAATAAAGTATGATGTAATCATACCCTGATAAGGATGAGAGAGGAACTCATACCTTGTGTTGATGATTCATTTAATGATAAATGATGAGAATAAATAAGTATGATTGAATACTTATGATAGCAATGTATGCTCCTAGATGTGTGGAGCAATGAGTTAGGATTTGGATCAATAAAATAAGCATGAAACCCTAATCGGTCATAAAAGGGGAAACCCTAATCCCAATGATGGGATGGTTGTAATTCTCTTATTGCATAAGCCTTGTAAGACATGTTAAATACTTGTATAAAAGTATAAAGAGGTTATGGCCTTGTGAGCCATGTGATAATTTGTTGCCTAGTGAGAGGTGACAAGATGTGTTATGGCCTTGTGAGCCATATGATAAGTTGTTGCCTAGTGAGAGGTGACAAGATGTGTTATGGCCTTGTGAGCCATGTGATAAGTTGTTGCCTAGTGAAAGGTGACAAGATGGGTTATGGCCTTGTGAGCCATGTGATAAGTTGTTGCCTAGAGAGAGGTGACAAGATGTGTTATGGCCTTGTGAGCCATGTGATAAGTTGTTGCCTAGTGAAAGGTGACAAGATGTGTTATGGCCTTGTGAGCCATGTGATAATTTGTTGCCTAAGAGAGATGTGATAAGATACTTAATGGGCTTGTGAGCCATGAGGATAGTTGTTGCCTAGTGAGAGGTAACAAGGTGTTTATAAAAGTCTCATGTAAGAAATGATAATGTTCAAAATAAACTAACAAATGGAAACTTAATAATATAATGATAATATTAAATGGATACAATAATAATAATGAAATCTTGATCATACATGATTTATTCTTATAGCCAAATAAGGACTATAGTGCTTGAAATATATAAGAGGGACACTTGTTTATAAAAAGGATGTGAATAAGCATGATGGTCATTCCAAGGTATAATGCCTAGTAAAATTGATGTGGTATTCAGTGATAATTTCACAGGATTGGTAATAACCCAATACCTGGTATAATGGTATAGGATTGGTATAGTCCAATGCCTGGAATGGTTGCACAGGATTGGCATAGTCCAATACCTGGACAGAATATGATGATGTATACTCACATGACTGGTACAATTCAATATCTGGTTAGCATATTGGCTGAGGTCAATAGATAGAAATGAGAACGATTCATGGATGACATACCATGATAATGAGTATCACAGGATAAGCGTGAGATGTTGACATGGTATGATGGGTAAATGACATACATGTTCTTCCTATTCCTTATAAATAGAATAGATGATTTACTGCCCTATCATAGATAGTTGCAATTCTTTAATAGATGAGAATATTCTGAACTTCTTATCCTCTTCTCAATTTAATATTGCTTAATCTGTGATAATAACATTGTCGGTGGAGAGTTATATCTCTCACTGGGACAATTACATTTATCTCACCCCCCCTGGGACCCAAATTTTTAGGTGGACATGCACGAGGAGGTGAAGACCTTTTTACAGAGGAGGAACAACAGCTGAGGCAGCAGTGATAGCTTAGGTTGAGTGTACTGTCTGTCATGTCTTGTAGATATGAGTCATATGTCTCATCTTTGTACTCTCAGGTCCTTCGAGTTGATTCGTATTGGTTTCATGAATAATATGATATTTTGTCTTACGTGCCTCGAGGTTTTATGTTGCTCATGTATACTTTGGTAAAGCAACTGTTATATGTTATTCTCGAGATGAGATGTACCGGATATGTACAATGTGAATAATGATGTATATAAGGTTTTGGACCTTTCAGTAAGAGTTTTCTTTGGAATGGATATCCATGAAAAAATGGTTTTAATTTTTAGTGATTTTTGTTATTCCGCTGTTTATGTTTATTCCGCTTAATTAATGACGATTTGTTTGTCGGTCGTCACATGGTGTGTCGAAGACTTTTTGTTATAGTCAGCTCAAAGTGATAAGGTGTGTCTTCCTCTTGACATGGCGTGTTAGTGACTTCCTGCCACTATTTCTAGTTTTCCTTTACTGCTCCATTATACCTTGCAATGGTAGTCATCTTCTTCTGCGATTGGGATGTCCAAAACACACCATAAGTCTGTTACTTCTGTAAAATTTAATGACACCAACAATGTTCTATGGGACCACTATTTTGTGATCTATGCACACTCCTTTGGAAAACTAGAACATCTGGTAGATCTACCTCCACCAAAGGAAGACACGTTTGATAAAAAGAAAACTACTGAGGAAGCATCTAAGAAATTAGAGTCAGATTTGAAGAGGTGGGCTGAACACAATTCAATAGTTCTCTCCTAGATATTGAATAGTTGTGAATCACATATCTTTTCTAATCTTCTCTTCACCAACACTGCCAAGAAGGTATGTGATCACCTTTCCCAAGTATATTCTAGTAAAAGAAATGCATCATGCGTATTTGATATATACAAACGTTTGCATTCTCTAAAACTTGAAGATAACTCTGGCTCCACCTACCACTTAGATACCTTCAAAGGTATTTGGGGTGAACTAAGGGTTCATCACCCCTTATCATCTGACATTGTTAAAATGCAAAAGCAACAAGAAGAAATACAAAATTGTCAATTTTTGGCATCTCTACCTTCTAGTTATGAAGTTGTTCATAAGAAAATTCTTGCCTTTAAACCCTTACTGACATTAGATGATGTTTATTTGATACTATCTCACTCTATCTCTTCCTCTCCTATTATCAAGGAGCCTACAACCCTTGTTGTTGTCAGATGAGGCAATTGTGGATGTGGTGGAGTGAAAAGTCTCAATAATAGTGGGCGAGGATCCTCTTCTTCCTCATCCCAACCTAGATATTGTAACTTCCACAAGAAAACAAATCACACTAAAGATAATTGTTGGAAAAAGCATGGGGAACCCAAATGGGCGAATGGAGTGTCAACTCCTGATGCTGATGGAGATTCTACCTTTGTTCCTTGTGTCACTAATCCTTACATGGTGACATTGAGTTCATATGACTTTGATAAATTAATGAAGGCCACTTTTTCTACTACTATTACTCCTTAAGCAAACATTGCCCAACTTTCAAGTGACCTATCATGTCTTCCATACTATTATTCTTCATCAAAAGATAATTGGGTTATTGATTTGGGTGCTACAACTCATATGATTGGTAATAAGAAACTGTTTACATATATGAAGAAATTACTTATCATCCTCATGTGTGTCTAGTAGATGAGACTACTCTCTAGTTATTGAGATAGGAGATGTGAACAACCACCTCTTTAAATCTATCTTGTTTTTGCCTAAATTTCCATTAAACTTGATGTCTGTCAATAAAATTACCAAACTTTAAATTGTAGTGTAACCTTCTTTGATTACACTATCTCTATGCAGGATCTCAGGATAAAGAAAATGATTGGTAGGGGATATGAAGGTGGAGATGACCTGTATTACTTGTTGACCTTGTAAAACACAACTACTACTTCTCTTGTGGCCCAATCTAGTTCTCTTCACCAGTTGCACATGGGACTCAGTCACCCTTATATCTCCAAATCAAAGTCGTTATTTTCAACTTTGTCTATTAAGAACTTTTCATGTCAGTCATGTCAACTTGGAAAACATTATTGAATAATATTTCCTTGTCTTCATAAGAATATAAGTCCAAGTTTGTTTTACTTAGTTCATTCTGATGTTTGGGGACCATGTCGTATTGCTAACCTTACTGGCGGACAATATTTTGTTAATTTTATTGATGTATGGTCTCATTCCACTTGGATCTATTTGTTAAAAGATCGTTATGAAGTTTTAGATGTTTTCACAAAATTTCTTAGTGAGATAAAAACTCAATTTTTTTCTACTCCCAAATTTGTTCACATTGACAATGCTACTGAATATGTGCAACATGGATTTCAAAAGTTTCTTATTGACAAAGATATCATTCACCAAATGTCATGTACCTATAGTCCACAACAAAATGGAGTTTCCTAAAGAAATAAATATACATCTTCTTGTTGTAGATTGGACTCTCTTAAGTGAAATAAGAGTACCTAAATTTTACTGGGCTGATGTAATTATTTTAGCTAATTATCTCATTAGTCGGATGCCATCTATTGTGATTCAAAATAAGATTCATTATAATCTTCTTTATCCTCAAAAACCTATCTTTTTTTTACCACCAAAAGTTTTTGGATACCTATGTTTTGTTCACAATCACCAAATTGGGAATAATAAACTTACACCTCGTGGTTTCCGCTGTTGTTTTCTTAGTTACTCTTGTGCAAAAAAAGGGTATAAATGTCTTGATCTCGTTGCATGTTATTTGATTTCAATGAGACATCACCTTTTTTGAAGATACATCTTTCTTTTCTGAACCAAGTAACTAGGTGCCACTTACAACTATGCCCATTCCTGAACCTAATGTGTCTGACACTTTATCTAAGTATCCCCTACATTGAAATCTTCTAAGATTGATGATCCACCTCAAGACAATAGTAATGTAGACTCTATTATAACTTATGATTCTAACATGCCCATTGCATTATGAAAAGGGTGACAATCTGGAGCTAGATATTGTATTTCCCAATATGTGTCTAAAAATTGTTTAGATGCTTCCATGGATAAATATACTACTACTTTATATGCAATTTCTATTTACTAGAATGTTCAAGAACACTACTAAACTCTGGATGGAAACAAGACATGGATGAGGAGATAGATGTAATTCACTCTCGTGGGACAAGAGACCTTGTTCATTGCCATGTAGGTAGTAAACCTATTGGCTGCATATGGGTTTTTTCTGTGAAATATTTGCCTAATATGATGGTTGAATGTCTAAAAGCCAGGCTTGTTGCTAATGGATACACACAAGAATTTAGGATTGATTACTTATAAACCTTTTCTCCAGATGCTTGTCTTAATGCTGTCCACATTCTAATTTATGTTGCTATTAATAAATGTTGGACCTTACATCAACTAGATGTTATGAACACATTTTTATATGGTGATTTGCAGGAGACTGTCTATATGTTACAACCTCCAAGTTATGTCGCTAAGGGGGAGCACAGTGAAAAAGTATACCTTCTAAAGAAAGCCATTTATGGCCTCAAATAATGTCCCTGGGCTTGGCTTGACAAGTTATCTCTTATGTTACACAAATTTTGCTTTATATAGTCTCAACGTGACCACTCTGTGTTTATTAAAACAACTAATTCTGGAATCATTGTTCTTATTGTTATGTGGATGATATCATCTTGTTTGGGAGTGATATAGCTGGAATTGCTGATAAAAAGCAATATCTTATGCAACATTTTGTTACCAAAGACCTTGGGCCTCTATGGTATTTTCTTGGCATTGGGGTAGCACATAACAAGGATGGAGTTTCTTTATCACAGAGGAAGTATACTCTAGACTTACTTAGTGAAACCAAAATGCTTGGTTTTTGGTATGCAATCTCTCCTATGGATAAATCTCATCATCTATGGGTAGAATCTACTTAACCCCTAGAAGACAAATCTGGTTATAAATGCTTGGTTGGAAAACTTCTATATCTTATTGTTACAAGGATAGATATATTATTTTCTATTGGTGTTCTTAACCAATTGATGTATTGTCCTAGTTCGTGTCACTGGGACATTGCATGTCGAGTGTTGAGATATTTGAAGAATGCACCTAGACAAGGACTATTTTCAAAAAAAATTGGCATCTAAATCTGAGTAGATATTCTAATTCTGATTATACTGGATGTCACTCTGGCTGAAGATCCCCCTCTGTCTCTTTTACCTTTGTAGGGTGTAACTTGGTTACTTGGAGAATTAAAAAACAAATTTTCATTACCTGATCCAGTGTAGAAGTTGAGCATCGTTCTATGGCACATATTCACAATGAGCTATTATGGATCAAATCTATTTTGTTTGATTTTGAATTTCACATCACTCGTGCTATTCCAATGTATTGTGATAATCGTGCTACCACCTTTATTGCTAGTAATCCTATATTTCATGAAAGGACCAAGCATATCGAGGTGGACTGCTATTTTCTCCACGATGTTGTGATGACTAAGAAGATCACTACACTCTTCTTGCCTATACACAAGCAAACTATTGATATTTTTATATTGCCTCTCTCAGGAAAAAGAGTTGTAGAGCTATGTTGCAAGCTGGGCATGATTTATATCTATGATACAACTTGAGAGGGAGTATTGAGATATGTATTTATCTGTAGTTGTTTTATTCCCTTTCAATTCATTTTTCTTAAGTTTTAAGTAATAGGGTTTGCTATGTGCTTCCTTGTTGTCTCCCCTTCTATTTATAGGAGAGGGTTGTACTCCTTTTCAATATAGAAAGACGACTATTCTCAATAGGTCCATACAATTGTAGCAGAATAAAATGATCATAACTATTACATTCTTCAAGATTTATGATAATTACTCAACCTACATGGGTGGATACACAAAATAAATATAAACTAACTAAGTGGATCATAACTATTACATTTTTGTTGGAATATTTTTTTTCTTATAACGTTAGAAGACTGGTTCTTCTGGTTGTTTCTCTGACTCCCATCTCCTACTTCATAAGTTATATACCTATCATGCATTTTTACTTATTCAAAATAGGCAATTTTGTAGATCGTATTTGTGGGGAGACTATATGAGGGAAACCACGTGCATATGGTGAATTGGGATGTCTTATGTTGGCTCTACAGTTTAGGTTGATGGAAAAATCTTGATCTTAAGATACACTCCCTTTGCCTTTTCAATAGATTGATTACTACCCTATATAAAAATCTTGCTAACACCATCACCAAAAAATATTACACAAAGAAGAAATATTGGGATACCTTGAAAGGAATCATCTCTCATCTTGTAGGTCCTACCCCCAATCGACAACCTTCATCACTTAGAACTCAATTTTTACTCCTCTAAGTTCCATTAACAACATCAACGTCTAGAAGGACTCCTAAATCCATTTGGCCCGCTCTGTGATCTCTCTCTTGACTTTCAAATCCCCCCCAAAAAAATCAATCTATAGATGTTTAAAAAGGTTGTCTATTGATTCCTTCAAATAGATCATGTAAAATCAAACAATTTCTCTTACATACAAGTATCTCTACTGATGATCTCAATGTAAGGACCATGTCCTTCATTTTGGGCTTACCCTGTTTGTGTTGCCTAAACCTTGTGCTTAGTTGCTTACTAATCACCTTTAGTGGTGATTAGGGTTTGCTTGTGCTTTCTTGAGAGTTGGAGATGCTACTTGCAAAATAACCTGAGATAGGGTTGGAGAGCAATTTTGTCACCTTCATAGATGTCTTTCTCTCTCTTTGCTCCCTCTAGGGTTGAGAGGAAGGTTTGGGCTCATGCCTTGAGATGTCTTGGGCTTTGTTGAAGCTTTGTTGGGCTTGGTTGAGCCTTATTGGGCCTTGCCTTGCTTTGAGGAGCCCTGTATCAGGCAAGGATGCCTCGTGTCAGCCATGGGGTATCGCCCATGGGTGTTTCGGCCAAGGTGGTGGTGGTGGTATGTTGGACTTTGACTTTGTTAACCTTCTTGCTTTGGTTGTGTCACCCTAGCTTGGACATGTGGCCAATCCTTGTTTGAGTGGTGGCATGGCATGTGCATGAGGTTTGCAAGGTGGCAATATGTTGGACATGTGTCCCCAAGAAAGGCGACACCTTGCCTTGGTTACCCTTTGATCCTCATCTTTATATGCCTTGCCTTTCTCTTCCTTAGGAACCCTTTAGCTCTTTGTTTCTCCTCTCTTACTTAGTGCACGATACACCTCTCCCTTGCAACCTTGGTGGCTGATACCCTTGGAGGAGCTAAGGTTGGTGGTCGATCTCTTTGAAGGAGTTCTCTTCTTCTTCCTCTAGCTTGGTGGCCGAACCACAGGTGAACATTGTTTCCTTGGTAAGCAGCTTCCCTCTCTCCTTATCATCTTCTTCTCCATCTTGCCTATTCTTCGACCGTGGTGGTTATGATCCTTGTTCCTTTTCTTGAGGTGGCTGAAAGTGGGGTGCTTGGAGCTAGAAGCTTGGAGCTTTGGAGCTTGAGGAGTTGCTTAAGGCAGGTTACATAACTTCTAACCCTAGCTATAATACCTTCTTTATGTTGCATGATTCATATATGTTGATGATCGAACATTGTATGTTACGTTCCCTACTCTAGTACATGTTGTTGATCTTATGGATATAGTGAGCATGATGTTGTTGATGTTTATATGCCTTTGGATCTAGTTAACCAAACCATAGTTTGGGGTTTTCCTTGGTAGTAACACCCCTTTCTCTCCTTGGTCTAGTGAAGTGAGTTTGAGCTCTAGTGATGTAGGCAATACCCCTCTCTCAGTTAAGTTGAGATGTGAGACTACATTCTAGTTGCTTGGGCAACACCCTCCTCTCACCATGGATTTGAGAGGTGAGCTTTTGGGTAGATGATGACCTATGTTGAGGTTGGCCCTTGTAGTTTCCCAATTTGTGATAGAGGTTGTGCAAAACCCCTCTCTCTTGGTTGTTGAGAGGTGAGCCAATCTTCTTGATCAATTAGGGTTTGGTTCCCAAGTGCTTGAGGTTGAAGATGACCTTGTCGGGTTGAGCCTTGTGCCTTGCACGATATGTCCTTTTTGGTAAGCGATGCCCAATAGCATCTTGTCTAGGGTTTTACCCTTGGCCGATACACCTAGTTGAGATGGTTAGTTTGGTGCTCGATATGAGATAGAGCTTGGGCGACACACCTCATATCTTGTGCCCTAAATGATACATCTTGAAGTAAGGTTGCATGATACCCCTACCTTGTGTTGATCTTTGGTTGATATGGTGTGTAGTTGAGATAGATGACTTGGTGTTCGATATGCTTTGGCCGACATGGAGCCCGGTAGGCTATCCTTGTGTTGGGCGACATGGTTTGGTTCTGTTGATGCCCGATATGGTGAAACCCCAGTTGTCGTTTTGATAGAGGTCGATATGGAGTGCTACCCTTGTTGACCGATAGGCTTCCTCGTGGTGCTTTTGTGCTGCCTGTGTTGTAAACATGTTGGGTGATACAGTGTTGGCTTGGGGAGCCACGATCTTGGTTGATACAATGGGGAGAGCGGTTGCCCGATATAACCCTAACCCTAGATGGTTGTTAGGGTTCTAGACGATACATTAGCTGCACGTTACACCTCTTGAGTTAGCTGCACGATACACCTTGTGTACCTGTTATGCACGACAAGGGTGCATGATAACGCCATGTTCTCTAGATGCACGATACACCTTGGGTGGTGGTTTGATATTTTATAGCGTTGGCTGATATGTGGTTAAAAATGCCTAACTTGCTTAGGGTTGGTAAACCCCAGCTGATACACCTTTTGGTGAGGGTTGGCGCTACCTGCCACACCATTAGTGAGGGTTGTAGGATTTTTGGTGAGGGTTCGGATAATCGAGTATGAATATAGCTGATATATGATCACATCTTTGTAGTTGATGGTAAAATAAGCGATATGGTGTAATCACCTTGAATCCTGCAACTATGATAATGAGAAAAGATGATAGGTAGTGAACCGAGAAGTTTGGTAGGATATGATGTTGCTACACATGATAATGTGACACCTATATATGACCACAAGTGTGGGGCATATGCTTATGGTTGATAATAAAATTATGATTTCAACAGCTTATGTGTAATATACTCATGGATGTTGCTTTATACTTGATAGCATGATAATCCTGTTAATCCATGATGGCTTCAGTTATCTCTATGGATGTGTATACTAACCATACAAGTAATTTTATGTGGATTCATAGCCTGGTAAGAGCTATGAGATGTATGTGCTTTGAATAGCACCATGTGATGATAATCCTTGTTAATGAGATAACAGGTTGATAGGTCTAAGGACCCGATGTAAGTCTGAGAGCCTAATTGAGGTGTTATCCTCTGATATTGAGATAAGGGATGTGTTCCCACGAATTCGGATGCATGATTATGATGACTTGATAGGCAATAGTTGATATAATGGAGGATTGAGATCCCAAGACAGTACGATGATGGAAATGATAACTCTATGAGGTTATGTTTATGTTTTTAGTTGCCTCAATAATTGGTTTAAAATATACTAATTAATTTCAGATAAACATATCATGTAGTTTGTCGTGGCCATAGATCCATCATCGTCAGCATCATGGTGATGGTGAAACAGGTTCATCTTGCCAGATTTACCTGGAGCACATATTATTTAATATGCGAGGTTTCCCCTAGCCTAAAATAGGAGGAACTGAGTACCACTGTGGATATATGGAGCATTGTTAACAGACCCATGGCTCGGGATACGTGATGATGATGAGAATGATGCGTTCATGGCTCAGATGTATGTACTAGCACCTATGATGAGGTGAGCTAGAGGTATGGGTATCTTGCGGAGCTTACCCAGAGGTTGAGGCCCTATAAGCATAAGACTGTGGTCTTGCTTGATGATTCATGTACTGACCATGAGAAGGTGAGGTCATGGAGTCTGGATCTCCTTAGACCTTGTATGGCACCGGATTGGGCTCCACATCCCAAGGTTGGATTTTAGCAGGGAAGGCTCACTTCCTCAGGGCATAATAAAATGTAATACAACCGAATAACATATGCTTCATATAGAACAAATACGAAACATTTTTTGAGGCCTGGCTTATTGATAATTCAGTTATCTGCTTACAGTTATGATCTTGATATCTTGTGATAAGTTCTCTTATTGCTTATCTTGTCAATCATGTTCCATAAAGGAAATCATGATACAAGCCTTATGGTTATCCTGGTAAGGATGATGGATATGATAGTCTTGCTCAGTATGCTGCTCATAACAAGTTATCTATTTTATCTGCTTTTACCTCATAAGGTTTTATAGTGGTAGCGGGGAGTTATGTCTCTCGCTGGGACTGTGTGTCTCACCCCGTAGGTTTGCAACCTTTTTAGGTAGTCACACTAGTCGAGGTGGTGACCCTGGTGTTGAGGCTGAGGAGTTGGAGGAGCAGTAGAGGGCAAGAGGTGGATGCTGCTATTTTGGTCTTTTGTAGAGTCCTAGAGTCTGCCATGTACTCTTAGGTCCTCAGAGGCGTTTGATGATGTTTTGTGGAGGCTTTCATTTGTATATCTCTTATCATGTTGATTGGCCTGAGATGGCTTATAAAGCATGTATAATCAAGTGATGAACAAATATGTGATGTTGCGACAGCTGGTGGCTTTAAGATGTGAACATATCAGGCATGTGATCTTGAATATATATATGTATAACCTGGTTTTCTTGCAAGGACTGATTGAAAATGTTCTGCACGTATGTTTCAGCAATCAGTTTTAATTAACTCGTGTTTTCTGGTAAGATGTGGTTCCACACGTTTTCGTGTGGCATCTCGTTGTCTGTGTGGTAGCGGGGTGTCACAATAAGTTTTTGGTATCAGAGCTCTAGGTTCGCTTAGTCTACAGGGATCTAGGACTAGGTTTGTGTCTATTCTTGTGAGTTTACCAGATTTTCTTAATATGATCATCTACCCTCAGCAGAAGAAAAAGCTTAAAGATGTCTAGAAACCATGAAGAACATGTTGCCTAAAGAAGTGAGGTTACATCAGTTGATGGAGCCAGAGTGCAGGCACATGCAGACTGGGTTCCTGAGGTCTCCCAAGTTGACCCAACCATCGTTGAGAGTCCTGCCTACCAACATCTGATCGGACAGTTAATGGAAATGAAAAAAAAATCACATGGTGGAACGCATGACAGTGACTCAGCCAAGAGCACAGGCTCCCCATGGTGAGGCATCGGGTATTAGGAAGACCTTCAAGTGGCTTCATCGAGTCGAAACTTTAGATTATGCTGGAACGGCTGATCCAGTGGATGCAGATCTATTGCTGACCGGTCTTGAGAAGGCCTTTCGGATCCTCAACATCCCCGAAGCAGACAAAGTAAAGCATGTTGTCTACCTTCTGAAAGGTAGTGCTGGCCACTGGTGGGTGATGTGGCTTTTTGAATGCACTAACAAATTCACTCGGGGTTTATATCCCCGAGCTTTTACCAAAACCAAGTGCAACAACACCACCCGCAAGCGGACGGATCTTATCGCAGTATAGTTGAGGATCGAACCCAAAGGACAACGTTTTTAAGAATCTTTGTCAGTTAGATCTAGCCCAAGTAAAACTAATATTTAGAACAATTGGTTGATTTTGGTTTGATTAAACTAATTGCAAGAAAGTAAATGCGGAATAAAAGATGGGTTTAGATCAATGATATGGAATCGCTGGGATGGCACCGGGTTTGACCACCGCTACACACACGAACATACTCTTTTGCGAACAATCCAGGCACAATATAACACTCCAAGTAGAGCTGCTGCAAAACCCCCCATACGGGCGTCAGGTCCGCGTAAGCGTCACCATAGGCAGCCGATTTCTCATCACCATCCGGATCACACGTCTTACGGCTCTGGAGATACAGAAATCCACGGAGGTTGTGAACCCCCCATACGGGCGTCAGGCGCACAGAAGTGTCACCGAAGGTTAGACGGATCGTCCCCTCGCAGATCATACACTTACGACCTCGATGAAATCCCATCCTATTTCTAATCAGGGAGTCAACCGCGCAAACCGTAAAGCAAACAAGCAACTATTGTACGTGTAAACATCGACGAAAAGCACGAAGATACAAAATCCAACTAAGGCTGTGAACCCCCCATACGGGCGTCAGGCGCACAGAAGTGTCACCGAAGGTTAGACGGATCGTCCCCTCGCGGATCATACACTTACGACCTCAAGGAACCCATCGGAAGTTATCGTCAAGGGTCAAACATGCTAAACGACATTCCAACCCATGTCTTGAAGTTATCGCAACATAGGAACCCGTGCATTGAAGTTATCGCAACAAAGGGAGCACAAAGATGAAAACACACACATAACCAACCTACAAGCTTAACGATAAACGACAAAATGAAGAGTTATATACATTGCCATGGAAAGTTTAACAAGAGAACATGGTTTGCATGGGCAGCGGGGCTAGTCCCCGCACCCCAGCGAAAGACGACTACTCGCTCATGATGCGAGATACAAGAAAGATAGAAGAAGAGGATAGATCTGCCATGAGCTCGATGCAGAGGGTGGACGCAACCCGGTGAAGAAGATGCGCTCCTTGCTCCGTCTTCTTCCTCTTCTTGGCCTCCTTGGACGCAACACCAATGGTAGATGGAGTGGAACTTGATCGGGATAGTGCTCTGGCAGCCTTTCGGCGTCCGGAACCGATCCTTCAAATGGGGACCCTGGGGGTCTATTTATAGTTTCAGATCTGACCCCAAACGGTCTGAAGATCGTTTGGACGCCAAACGGTTTGGAGACCGTTTGGACGCCAAACGGTCTTGAGATCGTTTGGACGCCAAACGGTTTGGAGACCATTTGGACGCCAAACGGTCTTGAGACCGTTTGGACACCAAACGGTCTTGGGACCGCTTGGTCACCGAACGGTTTGGAGACCGTTTCGGCGTCAACGGTCTTGCTTTGATCGCTCTTTGTCTTGGCGTGGTCGCGCGGCTTTAGTTCTTCAATCGATCCTTGCACTTGCATCGAACGGTCTTGGGACCACGCGGATCCAAACGGTCTTGGGACCGTTTGGTACCAAACGGTCTTGGGACCGCATGGGACCAAACGGTCTTGGGACCGCATGGGACCAAACGGTCTTGGGACCGTATGGGACCAAACGGTGACCAAACGGTCTTGGGACCGCATGGGACCAAACGGTCTTGGGACCGCATGGGACCAAACGGTCTTGGGACCGCATGGAACCAAACGGTCTTGGGACCGCATGGAACCCAAACGGTCTTGGGACCGCATGGAACCCAAACGGTCTTGGGACCGCATGGGCTTCTTGGGCAACTGGTTTCGTCTTGTTCTTTGTGTGTTCCAGCAAACGGTCTTGAGATCGCATGGAACCAAACGATCTTGAGACCGTTTGCATGAAGTTGCCTGCTACACCTGCATAAAATGAAAGATATTTAGTTAAAACCTTGATTATTGAATCACTGAGTAGTTTTGTGCATTATGATTCATATTAGGGTGAAAAGATGTGGAGTAGATATTAAATTGTTCAAAAAAGGTAATTGAAAATCATGATGAGTATGCACTCATCAAAACACCCCGAACTTAAATCGTTGCTCGTCCTCGAGTAACATAAAGTTTGAAACTGTTGCCTAGTGAAATACTTTCGATCCGTGTGATTTCTTCATCTTCACATCACAAATGTTTTCTTTCTGCTCAGTAAAAATGAGTACCATAACTTCCTGGGACCACAAAACACGTCTTTCCATAGCTTCGTTCTTGAGTTTGTTTCCCAATAACGCTTCCTCCCCACCTTTCCCAACACCAAGCATGTCAAAGAGTGTCGTAGGAGTTCTGAGATACCCGCAGAATCAACAAGTATGCATTTGATCTGACACTGGTGTTGTTCAGGATGGTAGGGCATGTATTGTGCCCTTAGGTAGAAAAAGGAGTGAAAGGTGGTATGAAAGGAAGAAGAAAATCTCTCCTCTATTCGACTCGAGATTTTTATTTGTTTTGCAATTTCATTTATTGCATATTTTTTTGTGTGCGCTATGGCATCTTTTGTTGCAGATCTCTCCTCTATTCGACTCGAGATTGCATTTATTTTGTGTGCACTTTGGCATCTTTTTATTGCAGATCTCTCCTCTATTCGACTCGAGATTGCATTTTTGGTGGTACGCCCCTATTTATTGGAAGGGGTATGGAAGAAGCGGATATGGGGAAAGTGGCGTGCCACCCTGAACTTAGGGTTTGGCACAAGTTTGGCTATTTTGGTGGTATTTATGGATGGAGGGATACGAAGATGATAGAAGAAGTGTAGAAGAGAGTTCAGATCAGGATGCAACTTGATTTACAATTCAAAACCGGGTTATTCTCTTTGTCATACTCTGCTCAAATAATGACTTGATGCGGATCCGGTGGGGATTCTGAGCCATTGTTCCACTAGTCAGTTAGGAGGCGCGACGTGTTTGATCCCTATCAGTTTGACAGATACTTATCATTATGTAAAAAGAATTATGATGTTAGGAATCATAAGTTTCACAGGATGATTTCAGGCAAGTTTCAAAAGTCAGTCCTCTTGAGGATTTGCTTCAAATAAGGAGGATGTTATGATAGAAGATGCATAGCAAAAAGTTAGTTACATTTTTATCAACAAAAGATAAAATTTCATCAGGTATCTGTTCAAAATTTTGAAAAATTTTATGATAGAGACATATTGAATATGAAAAGAGGGTGTGTGTATGTGGAAGTGGAATACGTACCACCCACCCTCCACCCCGAACTTAGAGATTTGCTCGTCCTCGAGAAAACCCTAAATTCAAGATGGAGGGGAAAGGAAACACCAGGTATGACTGCCGAGAATGAATTCGTTCTGATCAGCACCAATCCGATCTCGTGTCCTGAAAGAAAAACTCTCTCATAAGGCAAATTTTATTTAAGGAAAATATAACTATAAGGAACAAAATTTGAAAAGGGAAAAGTAAAATAGATTTATTGGTCGGGTTGCCTCCCGACAAGCGCCTTTGTTTTATGTCGATGGCTCGACAGAGTCCTTTGGCTTCATGGTGGGTCTTTTGGATTTGCCAGTTCGATCATTGTGTCAGTGCCAATGTCAGTGGAAGTGAAGTATTTTTTCAAGCGATGGCCATTTGATATAAATTCTCCAGACCCTTCGCTCCATAAAGAGAAAGCACCATAAGGAGAGATGCTTTTGACGATGTAAGGTCCACACCAACGTGAGCGGAGTTTTCCGGGAAACAATTTTAATCTGGAGTTGAAAACTAAAACTTGGTCTCCCACTCGTATGTCTTTTTGTTTCAGATTTCCATCATGCCAGAGTTTTGTACGTTCTTTGTAGATTCGTACATTCTCATAGGCTGTCATTCTGAGTTCATCCAACTCATGGAGTTGCAGAATTCTGGCTTGACCCGCTTGTTTCATATCGAAGTTTATTTGTTTAATTGCCCACTATGCCTTATGTTCAAGTTCGACTGGCAGGTGGCAACTCTTTCCATATATCAATCGAAAAGGGGTAGTCCCAAGGGGAGTCTTATAAGCAGTGCGGTAAGCCCATAAGGCGTCGTTGATTTTTGTCGCCCAATCTTTTCGATTACGTCCAACGGTTTTCTCAAGAATAGCCTTAAGTTGTCGGTTGGAGACCTCTACCTGTCCACTGGTTTGTGGATGATAAGGCGAAGCTATCTTGTGTGAGACGCCATATTTTCGTAGAAGAGCTTCAAAGCTTCTTTCAATGAAGTGGGATCCTCCGTCAGATATCACGGTTCTCGGTACTCCGAACCGTGGGAAGATAATATCTTTGAACAGTTTGATGACTGGTTTTGAGTCACAAGTGACGGTTGGTATAGCTTTAACCCATTTGGAGACGTAGTCCACCGCCACAAGGATGTAAGAGAATCCATTAGAAGATGGGAATGGCCCCATATAGTCCACTCCCCAGACGTCAAATATCTCGACTTCTTGCCATAGATTCAGTGGCATTTCGTCTCTCTTGGTTATATTGCCAGCTCTTTGACACTTATCACATGACATGACAAAATCATAACAGTCCTTGGATAAAGTTGGCCAGAAAAATCCACATTGCAAAACTTTTAAGGCAGTCTTTTTAGAGCTCATATGCCCACCCACGGGTCCTGAGTGGCATTGTTCCAAAATAGAATGGGCTTCTTCTTTGGCGACACAACGTCTATACAATCCATTTGCACAGAGTTTGAAAAGATATGGTTCATCCCAATAGTAATGCTTCACATCATGCATAAATTTCTTCAGAGCGTTCCCAGTGTATTGAGGATGGATGACTCCGGCGGCAAGGTAGTTTACTAAGTCAGAATACCATGGTTCAAATTCTGAGACTCTCATAAGCTGATCATCTGGTAGAGAGTCGTTTATCGGAATTCCTTCAGCATCCAGAGTGTGGATGCGACTCAGGTGATCTGCCACAACATTCTCCGTCCCTTTCTTATCTCTTATTTCAAGGTCAAATTCTTGTAGAAGGAGTATCCATCTGATCATCCTTGGCTTAGCATCCTTCTTTGTCATAAGATAACAGATAGCAGCATGGTCAGTGTAAACGATTACCTTCGAACCAGTAAGGTAGGATCTGAATTTGTCAAAAGCATAAATGACTGCTAAAAGCTCCTTTTCAGTAGTAGCATAATTCCTTTGAGCTTCGTCGAGGGTCTTTGATGCATAATAGATCACATAATGTTTCTTCTCTATGCATTGTCCTAAGACAGCACCCACCGCGAAATCACTGGCATCACACATAATTTCAAAAGGGTGGTCCCAATCGGGAGCTCTAATGATGGGAGTAGTTGTGAGGGCTTTCTTCAGCGTATCAAAACTTTTGACGCATTCTTCATTAAAATTGAAATCAGCATCCTTTAAAAGTAGATTAGTCATCGGCTTCGTTATCCTGGAAAAATCACGTATAAACCTTCTATAGAGTCCAGCGTGACCAAGGAATGCGCGAACTTCTTTTACATTTGTGGGGATTGCCAGTTTAGAGATGACTTCTATCTTGGCCTTATCAACTTCGATTCCTTTGTTGCTAACCTTGTGGCCCAAGACAATGCCTTCCTTTACCATAAAGTGGCATTTCTCCCAATTTAGCACCAGATGTGCTTCTTCACAGCGTTTAAGGACCATTGAGAGATGCTTAAGACAGGAATCAAAGGAGTCCCCATATACAGAAAAGTCGTCCATAAAAACCTCCATAACAGTTTCAGTAAGCCCTGCAAATATGGCAGTCATGCAGCGTTGAAAAGTTGCGGGGGCATTACACAAGCCAAATGGCATTCTTTTAAATGCATATGTCCCGAAGGGACAGGTGAAAGTTGTTTTTTCTTGATCATCTGGATGTATGGGAATCTGATAAAATCCAGAGTATCCATCCAAGTAACAGAAATATTCTTGATGGGCTAATCTTTCTAAGACTTGATCGAGGAAGGGCATAGGAAAATGATCCTTTGGGGTGGCCTTGTTTAATTTTCTATAATCAATACACATCCGCCACCCAGTGACTGTTCGAGTGGGGATGAGCTCATTGTTTTCATTTCTTAAAACGGTAGTACCTCCTTTCTTGGGTACCACATGAACTGGGCTCACCCATGGTGAGTCCGATATCGGGTATATTATTCCAGCTATAAGGAGTTTGATGATCTCACGACGGACCACTTCCTTCATATTCGGGTTTAACTTTCGTTGATGCTCGATGGTCGGCTTATGATTTTCCATCATGGGGATTCTATGCATGCACAAGGCTTGGCTGACCCCCGTGAGGTCACTCATCTTATAGCCTATGGCTTTCTTGTTCTCCCTTAATACCTCCAGAAGTTTCTCTTCTTGATTGGTTGCTAGATCAGAGTTCATGATGATTGGACAAACCTTGAGATCGTCTAAAAACATATACTTCAGCCCTTCAGGTAGGGGCTTCATTTCAGGAGGTTCTGGTTTTTCACTGATTTCTTCTGGGGTTTCGGTAACCTTTAATTCCTCATAGGTAGCTTCAGGATTTCCCTTAGCAGAATCGGGAGGTTCGGTGCAATCCTTATCTTGTTGGTCAGTAGGTTCATCATTAAAAAGGTCATATAGAGAAATTTCCAAGGGATCGCATGACTCGTGATATTCTTGAGTAAGTTGTGACATCTGCTCAACACAATCTATCAGATAGACTTCCTCCTGTATACTCGGTCTTCTCATGCTTTCAAAAACCTTAATTTCGAGAGTCTCTTTTCCTAACCTTAGAAGTAAGGTTCCTGCTTCAACATCAATAAGGGCTCTAGCAGTGGCCAGGAAAGGACGGCCGAAGATAAGAGGGTATTTGGTGTCTTCATTTATGTCCATGATGACAAAATCACATGGAACATATGCGTCCTTACCTACCTTGATTGGGATGTCTTCGAGAATTCCTAACGGTCTTTTTACTGAATTGTCTGCAAGTTGAATTGTCATAGCAGTCGGAAGCAATTCTTCGAATCCTAATCTCTTGCATAGACTCAACGGCATAATAGAAATACTTGCGCCAAGATCTGCCAATCCTTTATTGCATGATGAATCACCAATGTGACATGATATTCCGAAGGATCCTGGATCTTTTTGTTTCTTTGGCATCTTGCTTAGTATGATATCTGATGTGGTAGCAGCCAATTTTACAGTTTCATATTCTTCAGTGATGTACTTCTTGGTGAGGAGCGACTTTAGATACTTGGTCCAGGCTGGTATCTCATTAAGAGCATCTAAGAACGGTATATCAACGTGAAGTTTCTTCATGGCCTCTTTAAATTTGATGAATCTAGTATCAAGCTTGGTTTGCCTCAGACGGGATGGGAAAGGAACACGAGGCTTATATATAGGAATATCTGACTCTGGTATCTCTACTTCTTCATCGGTAGATTTCTCAGAACTTCCTTTATCAGTACTTCTTTCCTTCGGTTGCGATTCTGGTGCTGTCGAGTTTTGGTTAGTCAAAGGTTCATTCTCCTCAGGGATATCCATAGTTGTTTTTGCTGGTGGATCCGGATAACTTTTCCCTGATCTTGTGGCGATAACTTTCAGCTGCTCCAGATGTTTTGGATTGTTCTCAGGTTGTCCGGCGAAGACTCCAGCTTGTGGCTTAATACTAGCAGCAAGTTGAGCTAGTTGAGTTTCAATAGCCTTCTGCTGGGCTTGTTGATTGGCTATCATCGTTTGTTGTGTTTGCAATAACTTTTCAATGGTAGATAGCTTGTCATCAGAAGGGATGGATCCTGTTTGACCCTGTTGTTGGTTCAAGCTTTGATACTGAGAGTTATTCTGATAATTATTATAGTTTCTGTTCTGAAAGTTTCCCTTGAAGTTTCCTTGATTCCCAAAGTTCTGTTGCTGGTTAAACTGATACCCAGATGGGCCTCTTGGTTGATTATTCGGAACAAATTGATGTGAGTTCATAGCTCCTGAAGGATTTCCGTACTGAAAACCTGGGTGATTCCTATTTTGATTCGGATTGTAATAGTTCTGCCCAGGGTTGGTGTTAATAGCATTAAGATTTTCCATCTGGCAATTATCTCCTTGTCCACAGGCATTGCTTAAAACCACATCATAGAGAACATTGCATGATAGTGTGGAATGGTCAGTGCCTTTGCATGCTTCACAAAACAAAGAAGTGGTCTTGACTTGTTCTGGTTGCCTGGTTGGAGAATGTCCTCGTCCAATCGCAGCAAGGGATGATTCTATGTGATCTTGCTTTGCAACCAAGACTTTCAAAGTTTCAGTTATAGATTTGTATTCTGGGATAGTGTCAGCCATAGCTACCTTTAAAACTCCTTTACCAACAGATCTGCCCCAGTTGGCTTGATTTTTTGCTCCCAGGGTGACTACTCTCCATGCACTGTCGTAACTTTGCCGCATGAAGTTCCCTCCAGATGAGGAGTCAAGGAACATCTTAACATCATCCTCCACACCCCTGTAGAACATTTCTATCAACTGATTCTTAGGAATTCCATGGTGTGGGCATTTGCGTAGGAGCTCCTTGTATCTATCCCAAGCTTCGGAAAGAGTTTCTCCTGGGACCTGAGTGAAATTTGTGATTCGTCCCCTGATCTCATATGTAAGAGATGGGGGGTAGAACTTTTCCAGAAAGGCGTTTTGAAGCTGCTCCCAGGTGGTGATGGGTACATCACTCTGTAGTGAGTTGTACCAACTAATGGCTCTATCAGCCAGAGAGTACTTGAAAAGACGGAGTCGAATAGCATCATCAGAGACTCCATTTTGCTTCGTCATAGCACACAGGTCAATGAATCTGAGAAGATGACCTTGGCTGTCTTCAGCTTGTTTACCGTAGAATGGGTTGTTTTGAAGCAAGGTAATCCAATGTGCTCTAATCTCAAAGTTGGCAGCTTCGATGGGAGGAGGCTGCACCGGATGATAGACATTCGCGGCCTTTGGGATAGAGAATTCTCTAAGATCCTTCTGAAGTTCTGCTGCCTGCGCTGCTGCCTGTGCTGCTAAGATCTCCTGTTGAACCGCAGCTATAGCTTCTTGCATGAACCTTTCTCTCTGCGCATTGATGGCTTGAGCCACCCTACGGGCTACTTCTTCTTCTTGCGCCATTCTGGCTTGATTCTCTCGGATCTGACGATGGAAGGTTCTATCGATCTCGGGATCAAAGCTCGTAGTCAGTCCGAGACTATCCGAACGGTGCATACACTAATCGTCAAGGAGCACCTAAAATTTGAAAAGGTTTGAAAGTGAGATCCTTGAAGTAGAAATAAAGATCAAAAATATGAGCGATTGTTTCAAAAAGAAAACAAAAAATCCTAGATTAGTCTTAAAAGAACAAGATTTGACTGACTGATTCCGTTGTCCCCGGCAACGGCGCCAGAATTTGATGTGGCTTTTTGAATGCACTAACAAATTCTCTCGGGGTTTATATCCCCGAACTTTTACCAAAACCAAGTGCAACAACACCACCCGCAAGCGGACGGATCTTATCGCAGTATAGTTGAGGATCGAACCCAAAGGACAACGTTTTTAAGAATCTTTGTCAGTTAGATCTAGCCCAAGTAAAACTAATATTTAGAACAATTGGTTGATTTTGGTTTGATTAAACTAATTGCAAGAAAGTAAATGCGGAATAAAAGATGGGTTTAGATCAATGATATGGAATCGCTGGGATGGCACCGGGTTTGACCACCGCTACACACACGAACATACTCTTTTGCGAACAATCCAGGCACAATATAACACTCCAAGTAGAGCTGCTGCAAAACCCCCCATACGGGCGTCAGGTCCGCGTAAGCGTCACCATAGGCAGCCGATTTCTCATCACCATCCGGATCACACGTCTTACGGCTCTGGAGATACAGAAATCCACGGAGGTTGTGAACCCCCCATACGGGCGTCAGGCGCACAGAAGTGTCACCGAAGGTTAGACGGATCGTCCCCTCGCAGATCATACACTTACGACCTCGATGAAATCCCATCCTATTTCTAATCAGGGAGTCAACCGCGCAAACCGTAAAGCAAACAAGCAACTATTGTACGTGTAAACATCGACGAAAAGCACGAAGATACAAAATCCAACTAAGGCTGTGAACCCCCCATACGGGCGTCAGGCGCACAGAAGTGTCACCGAAGGTTAGACGGATCGTCCCCTCGCGGATCATACACTTACGACCTCAAGGAACCCATCGGAAGTTATCGTCAAGGGTCAAACATGCTAAACGACATTCCAACCCATGTCTTGAAGTTATCGCAACATAGGAACCCGTGCATTGAAGTTATCGCAACAAAGGGAGCACAAAGATGAAAACACACACATAACCAACCTACAAGCTTAACGATAAACGACAAAATGAAGAGTTATATACATTGCCATGGAAAGTTTAACAAGAGAACATGGTTTGCATGGGCAGCGGGGCTAGTCCCCGCACCCCAGCGAAAGACGACTACTCGCTCATGATGCGAGATACAAGAAAGATAGAAGAAGAGGATAGATCCGCCATGAGCTCGGTGCAGAGGGTGGACGCAACCCGGTGAAGAAGATGCGCTCCTTGCTCCGTCTTCTTCCTCTTCTTGGCCTCCTTGGACGCAACACCAATGGTAGATGGAGTGGAACTTGATCGGGATGGTGCTCTGGCAGCCTTTCGGCGTCCGGAACCGATCCTTCAAATGGGGACCCTGGGGGTCTATTTATAGTTTCAGATTTGACCCCAAACGGTCTGAAGATCGTTTGGACGCCAAACGGTCTTGAGACCGTTTGGACGCCAAACGGTTTGGAGACCGTTTGGACGCCAAACGGTTTGGAGACCGTTTGGACGCCAAACGGTCTTGAGACCGTTTGGACGCCAAACGGTCTTGAGACCATTTGGACGCCAAACGGTCTTGGGACCGCTTGGTCACCGAACGGTTTGGAGACCGTTTCGGCGTCAACGGTCTTGCTTTGATCGCTCTTTGTCTTGGCGTGGTCGCGCGGCTTTAGTTCTTCAATCGATCCTTGCACTTGCATCGAACGGTCTTGGGACCGCGCGGATCCAAACGGTCTTGGGACCGTTTGGGACCAAACAGTCTTGGGACCGCATGGGACCAAACGGTCTTGGGACCGTATGGGACCAAACGGTCTTGGGACCGCATGGGACCAAACGGTCTTGGGACCGCATGGGACCAAACGGTCTTGGGACCGCATGGAACCAAACGGTCTTGGGACCGCATGGAACCCAAACGGTCTTGGGACCGCATGGAACCCAAACGGTCTTGGGACCGCATGGGACCAAACGGTCTTGGGACCGCATGGGCTTCTTGGGCAACTGGTTTCGTCTTGTTCTTTGTGTGTTCCAGCAAACGGTCTTGAGACCGCATGGAACCAAACGATCTTGAGACCGTTTGCATGAAGTTGCATGCTACACCTGCATAAAATGAAAGATATTTAGTTAAAACCTTGATTATTGAATCACTGAGTAGTTTTGTGCATTATGATTCATATTAGGGTGAAAAGATGTGGAGTAGATATTAAATTGTTCAAAAAAGGTAATTGAAAATCATGATGAGTATGCACTCATCAGTGGGCCATCAAGGAGGAGAAGCGACCTAGTGAGGAGATCGATTGGGAGCTTTTTCAGCGCGAGTTCGTCAGCAGATACTTTCTGAAGACATACCTGGATGAAAAGAACAACCAGTTCAAGCGTCTGCACCAAGGACCAATGAGCGTCACTGAGTATGAAGCCAAGTTCATGGATTTTTTGAGGTTCTGTCCTCACATGGCGGTGATAGATGATGAGCGGATCAGGCGGTTTGAGAAAGGTCTGAGTGCTGAGTTGTCTACACCAGCTACTGAACTGGAGAATAGAGAATAGTTCGCCACATTCGTGGAGTCTGTTCGGAGGATTGAACAGTCTGTCAGGGAGAAAAAGGAATCCATGACCAAGAAGAGGCCTGCTCAGTTTCTGATGCAGAGGTTTGGTGGCTTCAAGGAGCCAAGGTTTTCAGCATCTTTCACGATGTAGAGTTCTCATGCACCGTCTCAGTGGTCTCCAAGTAAAGGAAGAGGGCGTGGATTTTCATCGTCCAGAGCTCACAACACATCATCAGTGGCAGTGATAGGGCCGTCTAGGCCACAGATAGAAGGTAGGTCATGTTATCACTACGGATAGTCTGGGCTTCTGAGGTCAAATTGCCCTAGAACAGACGTTGAAGTAACACAGCAACCAAGACAAAGTCAACAAGTGTTAGACAGACATCAGTCTAGTTGACGAGGACATGGACAAGTGTCATAGGCCGGATCATCTGCTCAAGGAAGCAATGGGTGAGGTTGACCACAAGCAACGACTCGATTCTATGCTATGAGTCAACCGGAGGCATTAGTCAACCCGTGAGTGGTGGAAGGTCAGATGAAGTTATTTCATTTTGATTTGTCTTCTTCTTACTTTATATCTGTTTTGGTTGACCCGGGTACTACGCACTCTTTTATCACACGTTCTATGCTTGATAACTATTTGTTACCTATTAGCTGTAAGAAAGATAGCCTGTTGTTAGAAACCCCTCTTGATGGTTCCTTGATGCTTTGAGAAGAGTGTCCATCTTGTGTCTTATCTTTTTCAGAAAATAGTATACGAGTGGATCTTATACCACTTGATATGAATGGATTTGATGTGATCCTTGGTATGGATACCTTAGAGAAGTATAAGGTTGGGTTGGATTGTGGTTCCAAGCAGGCAGTGTTTGATGACGGTGGTGAGAAGTGGATCTTTTAGGGGGATAGGAAGATTCTCCCGACGTGTTTAATGTCAGCTATGGTGGCAGAGAAGTTGATGTGACAAGGTTATAAGGTGTTCTTAGCTCACATTATACATACCAAGGCAAAAGGTTCTAGTCTTGAGGAGGTTCCAGTTGTCTGAGAGTTTGCAGATATGTTTCGCGATGAGTTTCCTGGTGTTCCCCGACCTTGAGAGATTGATTTTGAGTTCAATCTGGTACTAGGAACATAGCCAGTTGCACATACACTGTATAGGATGGCTCCAGCAGAGATGGTAGAGTTGAAGAAGCAATTATAAGAGTTTTTGGATAAAGGTTTCATCCGACCGAGCACATCACCTTGGGGTGCTCCAGTCTTGTTCATTAAGAAGAAGGACGAATCGATGTGGTTGTGTATAGATTACCGACAGTTAAACAAAGTCATGATCATGAACAAGTACCCGTTACCGAGGATAGATGATCTATTTGATCAGTTACGTGGCGCTACAGTGTTATCAAAGATAGACCTACAGTCTGAATATCATTAGTTAAGGATCAAGAATGAAGACATACCAAAGTCAGCGTTTAGGATGAGGTATGGTCACTTTGAGTTTTTGGTTATATCGTTTGGGCTAATTAATGCACCTGCTACTTTTATAGATCTGATGAATAGGGTGTTTCATTCGTTTCTAGATTAGTTTGTTGTAGTTTTCATAGATGACATCTTGATCTATAGTCGGGACAGTCAAGATCATGAACAACATCTTCGACAAGTGTTGACTCTTCTTCGTCAACACCGGTTGTATGCTAAGTTCAGTAAGTGCGAGTTTTGGTTGAAGGAGGTGACATTCTTGGGACACGTGATATCTGTTGAAGGAATCAGATTGGATCCCAAGAAGGTGGAGTCAGTTGCAGAATGGGAACAACTGAAGACACCAACAGAAGTCCGTAGTTTTTTGAGTTTAGAAGGATACTACTAAAGGTTTACAAAGGACTTCAGTGCGATCGCATTGTCGATGATAAAGTTGACCAGGAAGGATGTACCTTTCGTCTGGGATGATCATTGTCAGCAAGCTTTTCAAAGTTTGAAGAAGAAGCTAACTAGTGCTCCAGTGCTAGTGCTGCCAGAGCCTGGGAAGGGCTATGTTGTTTTGTACGATGCTTCAAAGAAGGGTTTGGGATGTGTACTGATGTAGGAGGATCATGTGGTTTCTTTTTCTTCACGACAGCTTAAGAAACATGAGGAGAACTATCCAACACATGATTTGGAGTTGGCAGTAGTGGTGCATGCGCTGAAGATTTGGAGTCACTATCTTTATGGGGAAGTGTGCCAGATCATCACAGATCATCAGAATCTGAAGTACATCTTCTCACAAAGTGAGTTGAACATGCGACAGCGACACTGGATGGAGCTGATTAGTTATTACAATTGTACCATTGAGTATCATCTGGTAAGGCAAACATTGTAGTTGATGCATTCAGTAGGAAGTCTTCTTCTCTTCCCTCGAAGAAGGCACAGTTGAGTTCCCTGGTGTGCCATAGGCGAGATATGTTTGTTTCCTTGCGGAAGATGAATGTAAAGTTGGAAGTTTCCCTGTTGGAAGGATTGATGGCACAACTGTAAGTTAAGCCTATGCTGAGGCAACTGATCAAAGATACACAGCAGACAGATGCCTCAGTTTAGTTGATCAGGTCTGAGTTCGGAAGCAACAAGCGTGATGGGTTCCATGAGTCTGAGGTTGGACTAGTTTGTTATAATAATAGGATGGTGGTTCCTGATATTGATGATCTAAGGAAGTTAGTACTCGAGGAGGCACACACATCGATGTATGCTATGCATCCAGGAGTCACCAAGATGTATCATAATTTGAAGGATTTGTATTGGTGGATCGACCTGAATAAGGATGTATCTGAGTTTGTGTCTAGGTGTGTGGTATGCCAGCATGTTAAGGCTAAGCATTAGAAGCCGACAGGTACGTTATAACCATGCCGATACTGTAGTGGAAATGGGATCATATAACCATGGTCTTTGTAGTTGGTCTACCAAAGATAGCTAGGAATCATTATTCCATTTGGGTAATAGTGGACAGGATGACAAAATTTTCTCATTTCATATCAGTAAAGATGACATATACAACATAGAAGCTTGCTCAGGTGTATGTGGATGAGATAGTTCCATTCGAATCTTGGGAGTGATTCAAGGAGTTGTTGCGGAAATGCCCTCATCATGGCATACCTCTTTTACAACTTGTGGAACATTTCTATAGGGGATTTGATGATGAAATCAAGCAATTCCTCGATGCCTCATCTAGTGGATAGTTCATGCAGCAAAGCTTTGATGACACCAAATAGGCTGTCAGTAGGGCATCTAAGAACCAAGACAATCGGGGTTCATCCCGTAAGGGAAGCATTGTTAAGGTAGCAATGGATGAAGATAAATCTGAACTAAAAGCAATAGTTGAATCTCTAAAGATGCTCACCCTGAAGACAGACAACCTTGAGTACACCCTTCTCAATAGTGGGCAAAAGAGTCCAATCCTCTCTTCAACCAAAAACATCCCTATAAGTCTGCCAAGTCTGCAGTGCAGAAGGCCACACGAGTTTGTAGTGCAACCATCTCTACCAGGAGATTATGAACATGATCAAACATCAATTTGATACTGCTCATGTCGTTGAAGAAGTTACTTCTATCAACTCCATTCTAGGACAGGGGTACTAAAAACCCAATATTCCAAAGAACCATCCAGGGTTCCAATATGGAAAATTCAGAGGGAGCAGCCAATGCCAAATAGTTCCAACATGGACCCAGTCAGAACCAAGTTCGGGGTCCTCCTGACTTCCAACACAACAAACTAATGCCAGAACAATTACAATCCTAGTCACTGTCGCAACAACTACAATCAAGGGCAACAACAATATAACCATCATGGGCAAGTTCTCTGGTGGCAAGGAAGTTAGAAGAATACACATGTCCCTAATGAACAAAGCCATCTAGAAACTATTGAGAAGATGTTGGAAAACCAACAGGCCTACAAAAAACCCATGGAGTCCCATATCACTCAAATCATTGCCGCTATTTGTCCTCCTACCAACTCATTTGCAGGCCAACATGAAGGAAAAGAGATAAAGGCCGTCACTACACGCTCTGGACGTGTGTTATCAGAACATCCAACCACAATCATCAACAACAATAGGCTGACACTTGAAGATGAATAACATGAAGAAGTCACTCTGGCAATTGTGCCAATAGTCACACAAATAGAACTAGTTGTTGAAACTCCAACAACTGCACCAACATCAATCTTGACAGAACTAGTGGTGAAAACTCCAATGACAGACATCACACCCAATCCTGAGAAGGCACTAGAAGATGCACCAACCTCTTTCACCATGCATGTGGTTCATGTTTAAAAGCCTTGATTCCCATACCATAGTCGCCTATCTCAGACACGACTAGACACAAGATTCATGAAGTTCAAGGAAGTAATGAAGAAGCTACATGTTGACATACCTCTCCATTACGCTCTTGAAGAAATGTCATCTTGGAAAAAGTTCTTAAAGATCCTCCTCACATGAAAGTACATAACAAAGGAGATTGAGACTATGAAGCTAGTGCATACGACATCATATATCATCCTAAGAAAGATGCCAAATAAATCAAAAGATCTAGGATCTTTCGACACCTCTTATTTTTTTGGAGACACTACGTGTAGGAAGGGCCTAGCATATGTTGAGGCCTATCATTCCCTATAGCTTGTTCAATCAACTAGGCTTCACAATAGACATACTTCCTAATGACACCATGATTCAACTTGCTGACTCTATGATGACTACCCCCATGGGTATTGTAGAAATATCCTTGTTTGTGTAAGTCCCAAGTCATATTTCTCGTGTGATTTTGTCATCATGAAAATAAAGAAAGACCAACATTATCCTCTTATCTTCGGGCATCCTTCCTTAAAACTACTTGCACACTCATTAATGTTGAAGTGGGAATCTTGAAACAAGGGTCCTTCCTTTTGAGAACAATGCTATTTGATTGATTGTGTCGACAAAATGGCACAACTACAACAGGAGGATTATACTTTTGAAGACCCTTTGGAGACTACACTCATCAATGCCAACACTCATGAATTGGATGATGAACATGTGGAGAAATTTCTCTTTCTCCTAAATTCTTCTATAGACGATCTTGAGACTGAGTTTGAAGATCTCAAATCTACCTCCATCATTGAATAAGAAGAATCACCAGAGATGAAGCCTCTACCCGAGGGGCTCAAGTATGTTTTCCTAGATGAGAAGAAGGTCTTCCCAATAATTATCAATGCAGATCTCACAACAACCTAAGAAGACAAGCTATTGACCAAATTAAAGAAAAGATAAAAGGCACTATGTTACCAGATGACCAATCTGACAAGTGTGTGTCAATCCCTATATATGCAAAGAATCAACATGATTGACAACTATAAGCCATCTATCGATCCTCAACACAAGCTAAATCCTATCCTAAAGGAGGTTGTTTGCAAGGAGGTGATAAAGTTACTAATTTTTTGGGATTATCTATCCCATTTCCAATTCAGTTTGGGTGAGTCCTGTGTAGGTGGTTCCAAAGAAAGGTGGAACTATCGTTGTTTTGAATGAAAAGAGTGATCTTATACCCATTCATATTGTGACTGGTTGGTGCATGCACATAGACTACTGTAAGCTCAACAAAGCTACCCGAAAGGGCCACTTCCCACTTCCATTTCTCGATCAAGTCCTAGAGAGGTTTGCACACTACGAGTACTTCTACTACTTGGATGGATATTCCGACTTCTATCAGATACCCATCCATCCCAGCGATCAAGAGAAGATGAAATTCATGTGACCCTTTGGCACATATTCTTTCCGTCATATCCCTTTCAGATTGTGCAACACACTGACCGCTTTTCAACATTGCATGTCTGCCATATTCTCTGACTTTACTGAGAACATAATGGAGATATTTATGGACGACTTTTTATTCTATCAAGGATCTTTTGAAAAATTTCTACACAACCATTTCCTGGTCTTAGAACATTGTGAAGAAGCAAATCTAGTGCTTAATTAGGAAAAATTCCACTTCATGGTGAAGAAGAGCATTGTTCTAGGGCATCGTGTTAGATCTAGAGGCATTGAAGTTGATAAAGAGAAGATTGAAGTAATAGAAAATCTACCTCCTCCAACCACTTGCAAGACGTGCGAGCATTCCTAGGACATGTCAAGTTCTATAGGAGGTTTATTCATGACTTCAGTAGGATCATCAAGCCATTGAAAAATCTATTTCAAAAGGATACAAACTTTAACTTTGACTCTGATTGCATGAAGAGCTTTAACACCCTGAAGGAAACTCTAACCTCAAATCCTATCCTTTGTGCCCCAGCTTGGTCTCTTCCTTTTGAGATCATGTGCGATGCTAGTGATTATGCCATAGCCACAGTACTGGGGAAACACGTCGATAAGAAGCATCATGTGATCTACTACGCAAGCAAGACACTAGATGACACACAACTACGATAGAGAAGGAGCTTCTTGTCATTGTCTTTGCCTTCGACTAATTTCTCTCTTACCTAATAGACTCACATGTGATAGTCTACACTGATCACACCTCTATATGTTGGGTTTTACAGGAGGCAGAAAAGTAGCAGAAATAAAAAAAATTCTCCCAAAAACCCAGAACATACAAAAGCAATCACTCAACGTCAACACAATAGGAAAGATGGTTTGTGGATGCATACCTTGTCCCGAGGCTCGCTCGGTGATAGTACCTCGCGCCTTGTGTGGTATTCACCTCTGGTCTTGGACGGTGTCTGTACAACTCCTGGTCGCATCGGGACTGACGACTCCTGGTCTCACCGGGACTGTCAGGATTGATAGTTGTCCTCCGAGTGGCAGAAGTCTCCCGCCTCTATATTCGTCCACACGGACTGCCTGGAACTCCGATCTACTTGTCCTATAAGGAATCGGAAGGAGTCGCACCCTCCTGTCAGTGTACTAGTCACCGACACACTCTCCTACAACCAGTTACCTTTCTGTAGTTGTCTTTCCCTTGTTGTTCCTCCCTTATCGGGTAGCACTTGATCGGGCTCTCTCGGTTACCACAACCAGAGAGAACGAAAACTTTGCAGAGCAATTGGCACTCTGAGTTGTACTTTGAGAATCCCCCAATACCCCTATATATAGGAGAGTCATGGGACATGATTCTCTATCCTGGGAAATGCGGGACTAAAGCAGGAGTAGAAGGGTTCGAGATTTTCCACAAAAACAACCAACTGCGCAACCTGAACCGATCATTTCACAACTGAAACGGTCGGTAGGGGACCTGAGCCGATCGGTTCACACCTGAACCTATCGGTTGGGACACCTGAAATGGTCGATTCACTTCTGAACCGGTCGGTTCGGTCCTGGTCAGTTCCCTATTGTAATTTCTTCATTTGTTTCTAATTGATACCAAATAACAATCCTCGTTCCAATCAAATTGGACAAGTGAAATGAAAGGAAATTTCTCACCAATATTACTTTCCCAAAATACTCATTTGGACCAGTTGAGCTGATCGATTCAACCCTTGAACCGGTTGTTTCACCATGTCCATGAACCGATCGATTCACTAACTGAGCCGATCATTTCACCAAGATGAACTGATCGGTTCATCACATGAGCCGATCAGTTGGGAGTGTAGATTGTGCAGAATCAGTCAATTGTAGTTTCAATCAATCTGATACTCTAATCAATCAGCCCAACATGTTGAACAATATGATATTGAGCTATCAATTGATTGAGTGTTTAATGAACTACTAAACTCCTTTAGTAATCAATCTAAACATTATTTGTGGACAAACTCCTATTCCAGGTTTAATCCTATGTGTGTGACCCTACTGGTTCATTTAACATTGGCAGTGAAAGTCCATAACACTTATGACTTCACAAGCAAAGAGCGGTGCCTAGTCACACATCAGTGCTACCCAAGTGAAAATAGAATGTTGGAGAACAACATTCAATCCTACAATCCGTGAATGGTGTTACAGTGAATGTATAATTCCTTTGTCACTGATATCCTGAATGAACTTGAGGCATGGAACAACCATCCTTTCAACGTTCATACATTTCCTTAATCTCAGAGAAGACTAGGTGAGATGTGTGTGACATCAATATCACATATTGATCCACACGTGCATGTGCATGCCTTTCTCAATCCTACTCATCAAGTGGTCAAAGACATCAAACTCCCTTAGGAGGGACAAATCCCATATCTATCACTCACCCATCAAAAGCCCCATGTGTCAAAGCCACCCAATCATCACCTTTATAACAACCCATGTTTCAGGACTGCGTTTGATGATGTCAATGTGTACTTAACAACATGTGTTGAGTGTAGTGATTTCAGGTCTAAGAATCACACTCACCACCATCACTGTGAAAGCTGACTGTTACTACCAAATCATGGTTCCATGTGTCACTCTCATGGTGGGTTTGTCTGGTACACTATTCTCTAACAAGTACCTATGTGCTTGGTTTGATATCACTATATCATGACTAATGAGATTCTATGGTTATTTCCACAATAACAACCAACTAGGGACTAAAAAAGAATGTATACTCTTAGCATTTGTATGATCTCATCATTTAGGTCATGAACCTAAAAGCATACATCATTGAGTAAAACAATTCTTTAGAATCATCATCTCATAAATAGTTTAAACATATAGATCAGAAATTGCCTTTATTATTATTCAAATCATTTACATAATATCCCATTACAATCATCATATGACTTGCTCTATGGGCATACATACCAATAGACTTCCACTTGCACTTAGATCCAGTCACCCAGGAACATCAGTCCATATGACCTAGCATGACCATCATGCTTCTACTGAGAAAGGGCCTTCGTCAGTGGATCAACTATGTTGTCTTCAGTTGGTACTTTGCAAATCTTCACATCTCCTAACTGTACGATCTCTCATATAAGATGGAAGTGCCACAATATGTGGTTGGACCGCTAATGTGATCTGGGTTGCTTAGCCTGAGCAATAGCTCCATTATTGTCACAATAAAGCTCAATTGCATCACAGCTACTGGGAACTACACCAAGTTAAGAAATGAACTTCCTGATCCACACAGCCTACTTTGCTGCATGTGAAGCAGCAATATACTTGGCCTCTGTAGCAGAATCGACAACTGTTTCTTGCTTGGAACTCTTCCATCTCACAGCTCCATTGTTTAGGCAAAATACAAATCCTGACTGCGATCTGTAATCATCTTTATCGGTTTGGAAGCTTGCATCGGTATAACCCTTTACAACCCGCTCTTCCTCTCTGCCGTAAACAAGAAATTGATCCTTAGTCCTTCGCAAGTACTTGAGGATGTTCTTTACGGCTGTCCAGTGAGCATCCCCAGGATCTGACAGGTACCTGCTCATCATGCTAAGAGCATACGAGACATCTGGACGTGTGCACAACATAGCATACATGATGGATCCGATGGCTGATGCATATGGGATCCCATTCATACACTCCCTCTCTTCACAAGATTGGGGACATTGAGCTCTAGAGATGGTGACTCCATGTAGCATGGGGATGTTGCCTCTCTTTGAGTTCTCCATCCTGAACTGCTTCAGTACTTTGTCAATGTATGTGCTTTGACTTAGTCTAAGAAGCCTTCTAGATCTATCTCTATATATCTTAATTCCTAGAATGTAGGATGCTTCTCCTAATTCCTTCATTGAGAAAGTATTCCCAAGCCAAGTCTTTACCATCTCTAAGGCTATGACATCATTCCCCATCAATAGTATGTCATCTACATACAATATGAGGAATGTGGTCGAGCTCCCACTAACCTTCTTGTATACACAAGGTTCATCTTCATTTTGAATAAAGCCAAACACTTTGACTTCCTCATCAAATAGAAGATTCTAGCTCCGAGATGCTTGCTTCAATCCATAGATTGACCTTTGCAATCTACAAACTTTATTTCCATTCTTTGGATCTACAAAACCTTCAGGATGTGTCATGTACACATCCTCATTTATATTCCCGTTAAGGAATGCAGTTTTAACATCCATCTGCCAAATCTCATAGTCATAATAAGCTACAATAGCAAGCATGATCATAATGGACTTAATCATGACAATTGGAGAAAAGGTTTTGTCATAGTCAACACCTTGAACTTGTCAAAATCCCTTATCAACAAATATGCCTTTATAAGTCTACACATTGCCATCCATGTCAGTCTTTTTTTTAAAGACCCACTTGCACACTATGGGTTTTACCCCATTGGGTGGTTCCACCAAAGTCCATACTTTGTTGGAGTACATGGATTCCATCTCAGATCTCATGGCTTCAAGCCATTTCTCAGAATCTGGTCCCTCCATAGCCTCTACGTAGGTAGTTGGATCAGCATCTATGATCAACTCACCACCTTCTTGAGTCACAAGGTATCCAAACCTCTCAGGTTCAAGGCATGTCCTACTATATCTATGAGGTACTTATGTTATCTGAGGAGACTAAGATTCCACAACACCTTGTGAATCTCCATGTTCCTCTCGTACATCTATCGGTTCAATGTTTTCTTGTTGGGCTTGAACCTCTTCAAGCTCTATTTTCCTCCCACAACTTCCTTTGGAAATAAATTCCTACTCTAGGAACACAACATCCCTGGAAACAAACACTTTGTTGTCAGTAGGGTGGTATAGATAATATCCCTTGGTCTCCTTGGGATATCCAACAAAATAACATTTATCAGACTTGGGTCCAAGCTTATCAGGAAATATTTTTCTAACGTAAGCCTCACAACCCCAAATCTTCATAAAAGACAAATCGGGACACTTCCCGATCCATATCTCATATGGTGTCTTTTGAACTGATTTAGATGGTACTCAGTAAAGTGTAAACGTGGCAGTTTCAAGAGCATGACCCCAGAAGGAAATCAGAAGATCGGAAAAACTCATCATTGATCGCACCATATCTAACAATGTGCAATTCCTTCTTTTAGGCACACCGTTATGTTGTGGTGTTCCAAGCAGAGTCCATTGTGACACAATTCCACGGGCTCACAGAAGGTCCTCAAACTCCTGGCTTAAGTATTCTCCACCTCGATCGGATCGAAGTTCCTTAATACTTTTACCAAGTTAGTTCTGTACTTCATTCATGAAATCCTTGAACCTTTCAAGGGTTTATGACTTATGTTTCATCAGGTACACATATCCATACCTACTGAAATCATCAGCGAAGGTAATGAAGTACTGAAACCCATTTCTGGCATTAGTTCTAAAAGGCCCACATACATCAGTATGTATGAGTCCTAATAGATCACTAGATCTCTCACCTTTACCTAAAAAGGGAGTCTTGGTCATCTTGCCCAACAAACAAGATTCACATGTCGCTATTGATTCATAATCAAAAGAGTCGAGATAACCATCTTTATGGAGTCTAGAAATGCGCTTCTCATTTATGTGCCCTAGACGACAATGCCAAAGATATGTTTTGTTTGAGTCATTGAGTTTTTGCTTTTTGGTGTTTACGTTGTATACACTTATCTCTAGATCTATCAAGTATAGACCATAAGACATTGGGGCACTACCATAAAAGATCCCATCCTTAGAAATGGAACACTTTCCATTCTTAATAACAAATTCAAATCCATCCTTGTCCAAATAAGAGACGGAAATGCTATTCCTATTTATGGCAGGTATATAATAGCAGTTCTTCAACTCTATTATTATCCCACTAGGTAGAGTTAACTCATAGATTCCTATAGCACTGGCGGCAACCCTTGCCCCATTGGAAACACATATTTCAACCTCGCCTTTCCCCAAAGGCCTACTTCTCTTAAGATCCTTCACATTTGAACAAATGTGAGATCCGCACCCAGTATCAAGTACCCATGACGAAGAAGTAGTAAAGTTAATCTCTATAATGTATACACCAGAAGTAGAGATCTCTATCTCTGGCTTCTTCTTCCATCGTTCCTTCCATCCTCTCCATGTAGAATAAATTGGTTTGGCGAGAGAACCCTTCTCTCCCACACCAGTCGTTCCATTGATCTCTATCAATGAACTTTCTTTCTTCTTTACCTATACATCAAGCGTACATAGAGTGGATTCAAAGGCTCTTGGTATAGCTAGATTGTGCAGAACACTTCTCACAGTTCTCAACCAGTTATGGAATTTGTTCTCAATTAATTTGCCCGTTTTAAAAGATGATTCTTTTGCCATTCTACAAGAGAAAATTGCATTTGTCAAAACTTCTTTTGATTTTATTTGAATAAAATTTACGATAGTTAATTAGGCCTTTAATTAATTACCGCTCCCACTATTTTGACTCAAATTGACAGCCCTCACCATCAATTCAAAAGATTGTAGCGCACAATCTTCTAGTGGGTCAAGATCCATATTTCATCAAGTCATGAGTCAGCTTTGGCTGATCACCCACAAACTTGACTATTTAGGTAGGCCATCATGCCAATTGCATCATATGCAACTCTTTATGAATGAACATGCACAACACCTTACCATGAACATTCCGTACCTCTGGGCTTAGATGCTCTAAGAATCACCAGTTAAGTCTATCCCAAAAGCCGACACAGTAAACATGCATCCTGCTTTGGAAGAACCTGTATGTCGACCCTTCACACTTCCACAAGATGGACGGAGCACCACGCTTTGGCATAACCTACGCTTGGTCGATCGAGTTTTCCATGAGTGTCACTAATGAAAGGTGTATAAGACTTAATATTTTAATGAGGGATTTGGTTTTTATATACATATACAAATACATGTCCAATCACCACAATATATAGTGTGTATCATATACATGTTATATCCCACAGAAAACATGTGAAATGATAAAGCAATGATTATGGCCAACCTATTGCGATTCCTCGAGCCAAGAGGAATCACAGTCATCTAGGTCTACATCAAATGTAACATGTACAAGATGAAATATGTGCCTTCCTTTTTGGGTTTGATCAGCTCATCTTCATGACTAATCGGCTCGCCATCAAGTTGGTCGTTTGGGTGCCACCAACCGATCGACTGGTGCATGTAGCCGATCAGTTCACTGGTCGTCGTGCATCTCCTTAGGTTGCCACCCGCTCGTCTCGCTCCTTGAACAGGTCTTCTGGAACGCCAACTGATCGGTTCACTCCTTGAATCGATCGTCTCAGTCATCATCTGGTCTTCAACCGTTCTTTGACATAACAGGAAATAAAATCTATCCTATTTATAATTGAATTGTGAAACCCCGAGTTACATTCGGGGGGAGAAAAGGTAGGAAATAATTCTCGAATTATATTGAGTTACATCAAGAATAGGAGATAGGGAATCGGTGCGTAGACAGAGATGCATGCAACCACATACAACCATACACAGATATAAGGTTTATAGGCCATAACCATGCTTCACATCCACCACAAAGCTTGTTTAAGGGCGACGCGTATCTAGTGCATTAATATTACATATCATATATGTATATTTGGGATTTGTGGATTGGACATGCATAAAGCCAATTTTATTTGCATTGTATGTAATAAATAAAGGCGACAAAACAAAATCAATCACATCAATAATCCTAAAATATAGAATAGTTGACGTGATGCTGATACCACTTTTTGGGTTTTACGGGAGGTAGAGAAGCAACGAAAACAAAAAAAATTATCCTGAAAACCCAGAACAAAAGGAATCGTGTCAACGTCTATACAATAGGAAAGATGGTTTGTGGATGCCTACCTTGTCCCGAGGCTCACTTGGTGACAGTACCTCGCACCTTGCGTGGACTTCACCTCCGGTCTTGGATGGTGTCTGTGCAGCTCCTGGTCACACCGGGACTGACGACTCCTGGTCTCACAGGTATTGTCGGGATTGGCAGTTGTCCTCCAAGCGGAAGAAGTCTCCCGCCTCTGCAGTCATCCACACAGACTTCCTAGAACTCCAATCTCCTTGTCCTATAAGGAATTTGAAGGTGTCACACCCTCCTGTCAGCGTACTAGTCACCGACACACTCTCCTGCAACCAGTTTCCTTTCTACAGTTGTCTTTCCCTTGATGTTCCTCCCTTATCAGGTAGCACTTTCTTGGACTCTCTCGGTTACCACAACCAGCGAGAACGACAACTTTACAGAGCAACTGGATCTCTGAGTTGTACTTTGAGAAGCCCCCAATACCACTATATATAGAAGGGTCATGGGACATGGTTCTCTATCCCGGGCAATGCGGGACTAAAGCACGAGTAGAAGGGTTTGAGATTTTCCACAAAACAACCAACTGCACAACCTGAACCGATCGATTCACAACTGAAATTGTCGATTGGGAACCTGAGCCGATCAGTTCACACCTGAACCGATCGGTTGGGACACCTAAAACAATCACTTCACTTCTAAATCGGTCGGTTCACGGTCCTGATCAGTTCCCGATTGACTTTTCTTCTTTTGTTTCTAATTGGTACCAAATACCAATCCTTGTTCCAATCAAACTGGACAAGTGAAACGAAAAAAAAATTTCTCACCAATCTTACTTTCCCAAAACACTCATTTGGACCAGTTGAGCCGATCGATTCAACCCTTGAACGGGTCGTTTCACCATGTCCATGAACGATCGATTCACTAACTGAGCCGATCGTTTCACCAAGATGAGTCGATCGGTTCATTACATGAGACGATCAGTTGGGAGTGCAGATAGTGCAGAATCAGGCAATTGCAGTTTCAATCAATATGATACTCTAATGAATCACTCCAACACCTTGAACACTATGACACTGAGCTATCAATTGATTGAGTGTTTAATTGAACTACTAAACTCCTTTAGTAATCAATCTAAACATTGTTTGTGGACAAACTCCTCTTCCAGGTTAAATCCTATGTGTGTGACCCTATAGGTCTATTTCACGTTGGCAATGAAAGTCCATAGCACTTATGACTTCACAAGCAAAGAGCAGTGCCTAGTCACACATCAGTGCTACCCAAGTGAAAATAGAAAGTTGGAGAACAACTTTCAATCCTACAATCCGTGAATGGTGTTACAGTGAATGTATAATTCCTTTTTCACTGATATCCTGACTGAACTCGAGGCATGGAACAATCATCCTTTCAATGTTCATTCATTTCCTTGATCTCAGAGCAGACTGGGTGAGATGTGTGTAACATCAATATCACATATTGATTCACACGGGCATGCACATGCCTTTCTCAATCCTACTCATCAAGTGGCCAAGGACATCAAACTCCCATAGGAGGGACAAATCCCATATCTATCACTCACCCCTCAAAAGCCCCATGTGTCAAAGCCAACCAATAATAATCTTTATAACAACCCATGTTTCAGGACTGTGTTTGATGATGTCAAAGTGTACCTAACAACATGTGTTGAGTGTAGTGATTTCAGGTCTAAGAATCACACTCACCACCATAACTGTGAAAGCTGATTGTGACTCATAAATCATGGTTCCATGTGTCACACTCACGGTGGGTCTGTCTGGTACACTGTTCTCTAACAAGTACCTATGTGCTTGGTTTGATATCACTATATCATGACAAATGAGATTCTGTCATCAACCAACACACAATCTAGTCTTTAGTGTTATTGATGTCTATGGTTATTTCCACAATAAAAACCGACTAGGGACTAAACAAGAATGTATACTCTTAACATCCATATGATCTCATCGTTTAGGTCCTGAACCTAAAAGCATACGTCATTGAGTAAAACAATTCTTTAGACATCTATCATGTTACACCATCATCTCACAAACAGTTTAAACATATAGATCGGAAATTGCCTTTATTATTATTCAAATCATTTACATAGTATCCCATTACAATCATCATATGACTTTCTCTATGGGCATACATACCAACACTATAAGGTACATAATGTCAAAGAAAGATATGAAGCCCAGGTTGATCACATGGATCCTACTTTTATAAGAGTTTTATCTAGAGATCAAAGATAAGAAGGGGACTAAAAATGTAGTTGTTGATCACCTTAGTTGATTAGATATTCAAGATTCTAACGAAGTACCTATCAACGTCTCTTTACCTGATGACCACTTGTTACAAATATCTACATTCACACCACGATAAGTAGATTTTTTCAACAACCTAGCTGCATGAGTCCTCCATCCAGACTATATAGGAATTGAAAGAAGGAAATTCATGTCAAATGTTCGTCACTACTATCGGGACGAGCCCTACCGCTTTTGTCTATGTTCTGATGGTCTCTACCACCATTGTATATTTGAAGAAGAAGCTCCTCTCATTCTAGATCAATGTCACTCTACACATAAATATATGTAATTAAATTATAAATACACACAACTTATACAAAAGTATGTGTTCTTATAAATTAATATCTTCATACTAAAAATAATAATATCTCTTTCCCCTTCTCAATTGGTTGCATAGTCATATATATATAACTTCTTCATATAAATTTTCTATATCATATTAGTTGTTTTTTTTATAATCACAACTAATTATGACTATTTTTCTCACTCTTTATTTTCTTTATCTTTCCTTTTTTAGTTCTTTCTTCTTTCTTTTTCTCTCTCCTTTAAAATGTCCTACTTTTGATCCATTAGAGACAACATCCTTCAGTCCTTGTTTTCTGGATTGTTTCTTATGATTGAGAACACATGTTCCCTTTCCATATGTCTGGGTGTAAGCCTGACCTCCAGAAATAGGTGTGGGTATCATTGCTCTTAATTTTGATACGTTCCAGTGCATTTACACCCATAACACATTTGGTTTTCTATTCCCAACCAAACTTTCTATTTCTCCTTCACAATCTTCACATACACACATCCACTACCATTCAAAACACTCTATAAAACCTCTTTTCCGACCTCATCCACCACCCACTGCACCAACGATCATTCCTCACCCTAGTACCCTCTAAAACCCTCAACATCCGTGAAACCTTGTTTCCCTTCACCCTTCCTAATGGATCCATCCTTGCATCAGGAAAAAGAGTTTTCCTTTGACCTTCCTACAAACTCTATGAGGCTATTTAAAGTCTTCACTAGTTTTAGCATCCTCGTCTCCATTACAAACAACATCAACAGAAACACCGTCAATATCTTAGAAGTTACCCAGGACATTTCTTTTCTTCTCCCCAGTCACACAGTCTTGAAACCAAAAATAATTTCTCCATCCCAACTCCCTTATTCAATCCCAAAAGGCACTAAACTCGACCATCTCTTTGGACAGGTTATGACCATACCATGTGGAACCAACTTTGTTCAAATTACACGATAGACACCTAAGCAAGGCTCATATGTGGTTGGATCTAGCAGTTCTGTATGGGTTGCGATTACTGACCTTCCACCACACCTTTGGGAGGTTGAAGTTTTTAAAGCTATAGCATATTCCATAGGATCTACGCTACAATTCATCATCCAGGACACACTACAACCTACTCAATATATCAAATATTTTTGTGTTTTTTTTTCTGTAAAATAGGTTATCACCCTCCCTTCATCTCTCAAAATCCGTCTGGGTGAAAAAATTTATAGAATCAAACTTTCAACTGAGAATCCTTCTGCCATCAATACTATTTTCTTAGATATTAGTGTCCACCCCCCATAGTAATGCCCAACCAACATAAAAAAACCTTTCACCAATATTAGAAAACCAAATGAAAGGAATTTTGTTTGGGAAAAAAAGAGTATCACTACCAATTCCACTAAAGAAACTGACTGATCTGTCAACAACAAATGGCCTACAACATCTTCACCCGTGGTAGATATTACAAATGCCACACTGATGAAATCCTTAAAACCCTTCCCATTCATAGTAATGACATAGACTCTACTATGAATTTAGATCCCGATACAGTGCAAAAATTAAAGATTGCAATCATTGATGATATCTAATCGTCACAGAGTCTAAAGTAGAAAAGCAAAGGAAAGGCTACGGCAGTCATTCAATCCATCAACAACATCTCCACAACACAAGAAGGACTAATAAGAAGAAACTATTTTGACTTAGAAGAGCTAGGTACATCTTCTTCTATAGATATTCTATTGTAATACTTTTACTTTCAGACTCTACATCATCTAAAATAGAAGACAACAATATAGATAATATAGAATACATAGCTCCTTGTCCTCATATATAATCTTTTACAACATTTTCTGATAAACTAGGTATCACTTTTGATGATGATTCATCAACACCTCATGCACTAGAAAATATTGAACAATTCATGAGCTGGAAAAACCATAGAAAAATTCATGATACATACTCACAGTTAGATGATTAGCATATCTGCTAATCCCACTCTACACAATTTGACACTATAAATCATTAAAATTATGAGGATCTCTATCTGGAACGTTTGTGGGGCTTCAAACTTGAAGAGAATAAAATAAATATGTAGACACATGTATATAAACAACATTAACATCATCACCATCCCGAAAACAAAAACTACTCTATCCCCCTTTTCTCTCAAAACTATAGGAGGCAAACATATAAACTCTTGGCATCAAATATCACCACTAGGTTTCAAGGGTGGCCTTCTTATAGGTTTAAACAACAACCTATTTGATATCACACACTCTAAACGTCATACTTTTTGCATCACTCTCCATATCACAAACATCATTGACAACTTAAGTTAGATCTTTATTGGTATTTATCAAGAACCCAGCTCAAACAAAATAGAATATGTGATAGAATTGATGCACATCATGAGAATTTACCATGACAAACCCTGTGTTTTAGGTGGGGACCTCAACCTCACTACAAGAAAATTCTGATAGAACCAACCCCACCTCAACAACATGCTACATGACCACATTGGATTAATCTTTCCTAAACCTGATACAAAACTACTACATGATTGATCTCCCACCTACAAATACCTACTACACTTGGACTTGCCAACAAACCTGGACTAGACTTGACCACTTCATTTTCTACATAAAATGAAAAGATCAATACACATACTCCTTTATAATTGTGGCTCACTGACCCATCTCGGACCACTTCCCCATCATCATAAATACCAAACAAGAAAAATGGGGACACAAACCTTTTGATCTTGAAAACTTCTGGATTATTGATCCAACCTGTCTAAACCTTTGCAAGAAAAATTGGGCCTTAGCAGACACTCATACCAGAAACATAGGCTATCACATTCACAACAACACCAAGTGTTTGGAGTAAACTAAAAAGTTGGAAAAAAGAAACTATCAAGAATCTCTCACATGTACTTGCAGATCTTGAATACAACACATGTTCATTGATAGTCATCCAACAACAGACCCAACCCTTGTTCTCACTATTAAAGCTGAGCTATCTCACATTAAACTCTACCTAGACACAATGTAGAGGCAATGAGAAAAAATCAAATGGGATAGGGAGGGCGATAAAGACACCAAATATTTCCATAAAACTTGCAATAACAATTCTCACAAAATCATCATAGCTAATTTAAGCATAAATGGAAGCATCACATCAAATCAGCATCTGACCACTACATACATTGTTCAACATTTTAACTACATTTTAAATACTAAACACAAGCCCATCTTTTTCAATTCCATCCCTTGGAAGAAATTATGTGGCTATTATGTCACCTCACCACAGATCATCATCAGCCCTTACACCCCTGATGAACTAGACTTGACTATCCACTCAATCAGAAAAAACAAATCCCCTAGCCCTGATGGTTTCAATACTAAATTCTATTTGGAAAATTGGAACCACATCAAGGGTGACTTTTTGAAACTCCTAAAAACTATATATCTCAACACAAACACTCACAATATCCTCAAACACATCAACCACACCAACATAGTCTGTATAAAAAGTTACCCGTTCTAATCAGAACTCACCTCACAATACAGACCCATCAGCCTCATAAACACTTCATATAAGATCATTGCAAAAGTCCTTTCAAACTGCATCAAACCCATCTGGATAAAATCATCTCACATAATCAAAACTCTTTTCTTAAAATTCAAATAATTCATGATGTTTTTATCATGGTAAATAAAATCCTTCACCTTTTCAACAAAAATAAAACACCCCTTCTAGAAATAAAACTAGATTTTGAAAAATCCTTCGACTACATCAATTGGGATTGTCTCATCAATGTCGTGGCTAGATACGGCTTTACTGACACTTGGAACAATTGGATCCCCACCTGTATCTCTACAAACTACTTCTCCACTATCATCAATGGATCACCCTTTAGATTTTTTCACGACACCAATGGGCTTAGACAAGGTGACTCTCTCTCTCCCCATACCTCTTCATCATTGTTAAATCTATCCTTACCAACATGATAAAACTTGGCACTGCTCAAGGTCTTATAGACTCTCCCCATGAGTGTCATGAAAACATCATACAATTTGGGTATGAAATAATCATTCTTGTTAAGCGAAAAGACTCCACCATCATTAATACCATTCATATCATTGGCCTTTTCTCATACATCTCAGGTCTTAGAATAAATCTCTCAAAGTCTTCTATCTTTGGAGTAAATACACATCAGAATATCATCAATAGGTACGAAGACCTCCTCAAGTGTAAAATTAAAAAGTTTCCCATCAACTATCTTAGGTTACCAATAATCCAACCCCCCACAACCCATTCCAATTGGAACCCCATCATTGATAAAATTCAAATAAAACTTAACTCATGGACAAATAATTTCCTTGATCTGGCGGGCCGACTCACTCTGACAAATAGTAACACCTATCACTACCCACTTTCTTAGCTGCATCCCTTTGCCCATCAAAACCCAAAATACGATTGACAAAATTAGAAGAAACTTCCTTTGGATTAACCACACATCAAACAACCTATACAAACATTTCCATATGGTTAATTGGGGTACTATCACTACATCTATCAAATATGAGAGATGGGGCATCATAAACATCAAAATCCATGCCATTTTCCTCATAACAAAAATCTTAAACATCCTTATGAACAATGCAAACAAGATATGGAAAAACCTTATCCTTTAGAAATATTACAAAAACAAACAACCTTGGCATAAAACCACACATGACATTTCCTCCCCACTTTGGAAATACATCAACAAAAACTTGTGACACAATCAAGAATCACATTAGTACCCCCCACATGCACATCAGAATATTTATTTATGGGGCGACCCTTGGTACCATCACAACACCATCCCTTAATCTCTGCAAAATCTCAATGTTGCCAAATCACTCAAACATCTCACTAGCAATTGGCAAAATTCACTCAAAGACATCTTCTAAACCACATTGAAAAAAAACACTATGATGGATATAATTCACGAACTTGAATATAACATCGACAACAAGATTTCATGGAAATATGGATCTCTTTACACACCCAAAGTAGCATACACCCACCTCACGTATAGGGACCATATATCAAATATGGTTCATTTATGGAAAACAATGGCCACAAAAACTTAAAATCTTCTTTTGGCTACTCCAAAATAACAAAATCCTTACTAACCATAACCTCACCCATAGAGGTTTCTTGGGATAAATAAGATGTTATATCTACAGAGAAGAATAAACTACAGAACATCTCTTCACCAACTACACAATCATGAAGCACATTCTACTATTCTTCTTCCCACTTTTTTCAGACCTTAAAAACGGTTGGGTTCTAGGGGAGGCAGAGCAGGCAGCGGAAACAAAATAAATTTCTCCTCCCCCTTACCCGAACCGAGGAAACGCATCAACGTCTATATAATAGGAAGGATGGTTTGAGGAATCATATCTTGTCCCGAGGCTTGCTCGGCGACAATACCTCACACCTAGTGTGGTCTTCGCCTCCGGTCTTGGACGGTGTCTGTGCAGCTCCTGGTCGCACCGGGACTCACAACTCCTCCTGGCACCAGGATTGTCGGGTTGACAGTGTTCTCCTGAGTGGCAGAATCCTCCCGCCTCTGTAGTAGTCCACACAGACCACCTAGAACTCCACACTCCTTGTCCCACAAGGAAGTGGAAGGAGTCAAACCCTTCTGCAGGCGTACTAGTCGCCCACACACTCTCCTGCCTCCATTTCAACTGCAGTTGTCCTTCCCTTACTGCACCTCCCTTTGCGGGAAGCACTTGTTTGGGCTCTCTCTCGGTTACCAAAACCAGATAGAATGACAACTTTGTAGAGCAACTAGTTGCACTGAGTTGTTGTCTGAGAAGCCCCCAATACCCCTATATATAGGAGGGTCATGGGACAGGGTTCTCTATCCCGGGAAATGCGGGACTAAAGCAGGAGTAGAAGGGTTCGAGAATTTTCCACAAAAACAACCAACTGCATAACCTGAACCGATCGTTTCAACACTTGAAACGGTCGGTTGGGCAGCTGAGCCGATCGGCTGGACCTGAGTCAATCGTTTGGGGTCCCCAACCGATCGGTTGGTACCCTGAACCGATCGGTTCACGGTCCTGATCTGACTCAAATTGAATTTCCTTCTATTGTTTCGAATCAGTACCTATTCCCAATCTTTTCCCAATCACATTGGGAAAGTGAAACGAAAAGAACTTTCTCACCAATCTTATTTCCCAACTCGCTCGGTTGCGCCAGTTGAACCGATCGGTTCAACTCTTGAACCGGTCATTTCATCTGTGCTTGAGCCGATCGGTTCACCAACTGAATCGACTGGTTCACCCAACTCAACCGATCGGTTCATCACATGAGTCGATCGGTTGGGAGTGCAGATTGTGCAGAAATAGTCAATTGCAGTTTCAATCAATCCGATACTCTAATCAATCGATCCAACACCTTGAATACTATGATTTTGAGCTATCAATTAATTGAGTGTTTAATTGAACTACTAAACTCCTTTAGTAATCAATCTAAACATATTTTGTGGACAAAACTCCTATTCCAGGTTAAATCCTATGTGTGTGACCCTGCAGGTCCTTTTTCACGTTGGCAGTGAAAGTTCATAGCAGTTATGATTTCACAAGCAATGAGAGGTGCCTAATCACACATCATTGCTACCCAAGTGAAATAGAAAGTTGGAGAACAACTTTCAATCCTACAATCTGTGAATGGTGTTATAGTGAATGTATAATTCCTTTGTCACTGATATCCTGAATGAACTCAAGGCATGGATCAGTCATCCTGTCAACGTTCATTCACTTTCTTTACCTCAAAGTAGATTGGAAGAGATATGTTATGACATCAGTATCAAATACTGACTCACACATGCGTGCACGCCTTTCTCAATCCTACTCATCAAGTGGCCATGGATATCAAGCTCCCTCAGGAGAGACAAATCCCATATCTATCACTCATCCCTCAAAAGCCCCATGTGTCAAAGCCACCCAATCATCACTTTTATAACAACCCATGTTTCAGGACTGTGTTTGATGATGTCAAAGTGTACCCAACGACATGTGTTGAGTGTAGTGATTTCAGGTCAAAGAATCACATTCACCACCATCACTGTGAGTACTGACTGTGACTACCATGACATGGTTCCATGTGTCAAACTCAGGGTGGGTCTGTCCAGTACACTTGTTATCTAACAAGTACCTATGTGTTTGGTTTGATATCTCTATATCATGACTAATGAGATTCTATCATCAACCAACACCACAATCTAGTCTTGTGTGTCATTGCTGTCTATCTACCTTCCACAATGACATCCGACTAGGGACAAAACAAGAATGTACAAACTCTTAGCATTCGTATGATCTCATTGTTCAGGTCCTCAACCTGAAAGCATACGTCATTGAGTATTGTCATTCTCTAGACATTCAATATGTTCTGTCACTATCTCATATGACTGAACCAGAAAGAATTGGAAGCTTGCCTTTGATGTTTATCAAATCAATCTTAATGTATCCCATCAATCATCTCATGATTGGCTCTCAGGGCATACATACCAACAGACTCCCACTATCACTGTGAGCCAATCACCTTTGAATCATATTCATAGTGATCTTCAAACATGTCCCACATGTTACTATGCTCCAATGCTTACATAGTGAGTAATGCCAACGCCTTCCCAAAGTCAGTATTAATTGCATGTCTCACATCTCTTCGTTTTACGTCACATGTATGAGATGGAGTTGCCGTAATATGTGATCTAGTATTCCTTTGCTAACCTTTAGCCACATTGCATGATCAAGGATTCCATACTTGTCATCAATGACCAGAATATCTATAAGTTCATCTCTATGAACTCCTAGATCCATATAGTATCCACTGATGTTCTCTAACACACGGATACTCGGCATTTCCTTTTAAATGGTTTTATTATAACATTTCCAATTATCAACAAACTTTCACCTTTAATATATCATATACATCTTTTGCGATTTAATTTTCTGTCCTTTCAGAAGTTTGCATCAATGTAACTCTTTACATCAAACTCTTCCTTATCCCCATAGAACTAGTACTTCATAAGTACTTATCAAGTTCTTATGGTTTCCAGTAACCCTTACAGGAAGTAGACAGACATCCACTCGTCATGTCCTACATACGAGTTATCAGGATGAGCCTATTATATTGTCATGTCCTACATACAAGATGATAAATGCATTTTATTCTTGCCATGTCCATACATGCAAGATAATGGGATGATCACATACATGATAGATCCATATCTATTCTTAGTGCTCCTATTCTTCACAAGAATTGGACACTTGGCCTTGGGATACTAATCTCCATGTAACATGGACAAGTTTTCTCCCACTGAATCTGTGCACACTGAACTCTTCAGTACAGATTGCCAATGTATGTTCTCTCTTTTCAGGTCAAGCAGTTTTTGAGAACTATCTCATAGATCTCTATTCCTATCATATAGGAAATGTCTCTTTCTTCCCTAAAGATAATTTCCACTTTGAATTTCCATTCTAGAACATTTCCATTTCACATCAACATGTGAAATGTGAATACGCTCCCACCGAATCACAGATCCCTTCTTTATCTTTAACATATCAGTCAAACCCTTTGACTATATCATCAAAATAAAGATCCAATTCTGAGTTGCTTGTACTCAATCAATCACATTGATTAGTCCATTGTAACTTATAGACTTCATTTGTATTAGTATTTTCATAAACCTTATAGGTTGTGTCACATACGCATCCTCATTTTATTCCTCATAGGAATGTTGTTTTAGTATCCATATGCCAAATGTCCTAGTCATTAATTTACAATATACAAGCATCATCCTTCTCAAAATGTCATCCATGTGTCTTAACGCTTAAGACTTATTTCTACTTATGGATTTCCATCCAATGGGTGATACCATCAAGGTCATACCTTATGGTTCACATGGAAGTCATTTAGGATGTAATGGTCATATACCATAACTCAAAATCTGATTCCTCATATTCAACTAGATAGTTGACTCATCACATGATCAACTTGTCACATAGATAATTGAGGTGTATCTGTCAAGGATATAAAAATTCACAACTCCTTGTGATTCTAAATGTCCTTTATTAGTGTGGGGTATTCTTTTATTTAAGAAGAATTTAGTTATTTGATAATCATTCTCTAACTCCTTAGAGTATGATTCCTTCTTGATTTAGACATCACCATGCCTTAATCATGAGATTACTATGATACATTATCATAATCACTCACAAGGTTATCAAACATTTGGTCCAAGCATTTCATTCATTGATCTCATCAAGAATAAACACTTTACCAAATTCATACTTCATTTATGATATTCTTGAACACTTCAAGATATTCATATTGGTATTTCTCTAAACACCATTTGAAGTATTAGCATGTATTCCAATAGGTATGTAAATACATCATATGTATTATACCTAATAGGATAATCATTCTCCCACTACCATTAGTGAAGATTGATTCATCATGTTCAAGATATTCATGTCTCTTACTGGTTCTCTAACCAAAAGAGTCTAGATCTATCCATCATATGGAAACTTTAAATGAATTTCTCATGATTGATGCTAATTTAATTGTTTGAATTATCAATAACATTTAGGTATCATTTTAACTTATGTGTATCAAATACCACAAGATAAACAAGGCATTGCCACAAAGATCATATCTTTTAAAGAATGAAACATCAACTTTATTAATTGCCATTATTGTCATACAATATGCAAAAATAAAGTGTTTCTATCTATTGGCAAATATGAAATAGAAGTTCATAACTCTATTACATGCCTTATGGATGAAAAATAAACTAAAGTACTCTTATCTATGGCGGCAACACTTGCCCCATTTATTGAGTTCTTTACACTTTACATCTTGGTATCATATACCTCAAAAAGTGTTACAAGTTTATTTTCATGACACCTTTATGTGGAGACGGCAGTTGCCTCCTTCTTCTTTTGTTCTTCCAGATAGAGAGGACAATTCCCTTTCCAATGTCTTAGCTTTTGACAATGGTGGAAATTGCCTTTCTTGGTCACTCCTCCCTTGGCCTTGAGAGCTGAAGACGGCTTGGACTCCTGGCTAGCATCAGAACCTTTCTTAGCTTTGCCCTTTCCCTTGTGCTTGGACTTGCCTTTCTTTCCCGTGATCACCATCACAGACTTAGGCTTGTCCTTCTTCATCTGTGTCTCGGCTGTCCTCAACATGCCCAACAACTCTGACAGTGGCCTATCAAAGTTGTTCATGTTGTAGTTCATCACAAAGTGACTGTAGGATTCTGGCAATGATTGTAGTATCACGTCAGTAGCCAACTCTTGGCTCAGTGGAAATCCCAATCTCTGTAGGTTCTCCACATACCCAATCATCTTGAGTGTGTGAGGACCAACTGGATCTCCTTCTGTCATGACGCACTTGAACAGTGCCCTTGAGACATCGTATCTCTCTTGATGTGCTTGGTCTTCATACATGTTCCTGAGATGCTGAACCATCTCAATAACACCCATGTTCTCATGTTGTCTCTGCAACTCGTGGTTCATAGAGCACAACATCAAGCACTTTGCATCAATGGCATCATCAGAATGCTTATTGTAAGCATCCCTTTCTACCTTTGGTGCATTAGGAGCAGGTTCCTCTGGAACTGGAGTATCCAGGACATAGAGCTTTCGCTCTTGAGTGAGAACAATTCTCAATGTCCTAAACCAGTCGTCGAAGTTCGTCCCATTCAGTTTGTCCTTGTCAAGGACCGATCACAATGAAAAGATGTTGTTGTTTGTTGCCATTTGTACTACAAAAGGAAAAAATGTAATTTTAGTTCAAAACTCATTTTGACTTATTTGATTGATTTGAAAAAGTTTGATGATAAAATTAGGCCTTTAATTAATTATCGCTCCCACTATTTTAATTCAAATTGATAGCCCTCACTATCAATTCAGAAGATTGCAGTGAACAACCTTCTAGTGGGCAAGATCCTGAAATCCTCTAAGTCATGGACCAGCTAGGGCTGTCACCCACAACTTAGATCTCTCAGGTAGGCAACACTTGCCAATTGCATCATATGCAACTCTTGATAAGATGTCATATACAACTCCTTGCAATGATCATCTCCATGCCTCAAGGTGCTAGATGCTATCTAGGTCATCTTGTTAAGCGCTAGATCCTATCTAGGTCACCTTGTTAAGTCTGACCCAAAGCAAACACGATGAATATGCACCCTACTTGGGCAGACCCACACATTCATCCTTCACACTTCCACGAGATAGATGGTGTACCACGCTAGGGTGTGCCCACACTCGGTCGATCAAGCTTTTCATGTGTTTCACATTTGGAAGGCATCTAAAACTTAATATTTAATGAGGGATTTGGTTTTATATACATATACATATCCAATCACCACACTACATAGTACGTATCATATACATGCTATATCCCACAGAAAACATGTGAAACGATAAAAGCGATGATTATGGCCATCCTAATGTGATTCCTCGAGCCAAGAGGAATCACGGTCATCTAGGTCTACATCATATACAACCTATGATAAGATAACTCTGTGCTTTTCCTGTTGTGTTTGATCACTGCATCATATGAAACGAATGGCTCGCCATCAGACTGGTCGGCTGGGTGCCACCAGCCGATTGGTTGGCTCCTCCAACCAATCGGTTCGCCTGGTCGTCGTGCATCTCATCCTGGCCGCCACCCGCTCATCTCGCTCCTCGAACCGGGCATCAACCCGATCAGTTCACTCCTTGAATCAACTGTCTGGAACGCCAATCGATCAGTTCACTCCTTGAACCGATCGTCTAAGCTGTCGTTAGGTGTCCTCCGTTCTTCGACATAACAGGAAAAAAAATCTATCCTGTTTTATATCAATAAAGGGAAACCCTGAGTTACATTCAGGGGGAGCAAAGGTAGGAAAGAAGTCTCGAATTATTTCGAGTTACATTAGGAATAAGAGAGGGAATCGGTGCGCAGACCGAGATGCAAGCAACCACACAACCATACACAGATAGGGTTTATTTTCCATAACCACGCTAAACATCCACCACAAAACTCGTTTAAGGGCGACGCGTATCGAGTGCATTAATATTACATATCATATATATAATATTGGGATTTGTGGATTTAAGATTGGACATGCATAAGCCATTATTATTCGCATCGTATGCAATAAATAAAGGCGACAAACCAAAATCGATCATATCGATAATCATAAAGTATAGAGCAGTTGACGTGGCTCTGATACCACTGTTGGGTTCTAGGGGAGGCAGAGAAGGCAGCGGAAACAAAAAAAATTTCTCCTCCCCCTAACCCGAACCAAGGAAACGCGTCAATGTCTATACAATAGGAAGGATGGTTTGAGGAATCATACCTTGTCCCGAGGCTTGCTCGGCGAAAATACCTCGCAGCTAGTGCGGTCTTCGCCTCCGGTCTTGGACAGTGTCTGTGCAGCTCCTGGTCGCATCGGGACTCACAAATCCTCCTGGCACCGGGACAGTCGGGTTGACAGTGTTCTCCTGAGCGGTAGAAACCTCCCGCCTCTGTAGTAGTCCACACGGACCACCTGGAACTCCACACTCCTTGTCCCACAAGGAAGTGGAAGGAGTCAAACCCTTCTGCAGGTGTACTAGTTGCCCACACACTCTCCTACCTCCAGTTGTAACTGTAGTTGTTCTTCCCTTATTGCACCTCCCTTTGCGGGAAGCACTTGCTCGGGCTCTCTCTCGATTACCAAAACCAGGGAGAACGACAACTTTGCAGAGCAACTGGTTGCACTGAGTTGTTTTCTGAGAAGCCACCAATACCCCTATATATAGGAGGGTCATGGGATAGGGTTCTCTATCCCGGTCAATGCGGGACTAAAGCAGGAGTAGAAGGGTTAGAGAATTTTCCACAAAAACAACCAATTGCGTAACCTGAACCGATCGTTTCAACACTTGAAATGGTCGGTTGGGCAGCTGAGCCGATCCGCTGGACCTGATTCGATCGTTTGGGGTCCCCAACCGATCGGTTTGTACCATGAACCGATCGGTTCACAGTCCTAATTCGACTCAAATTGACTTTCCTTCTATCATTTCGAATCGGTACCTATTCCCAATCCTTTTCCCAATCACATTGGGAAAGTGAAACGAAAAGAACTTTCTCACCAATCTTATTTTCCCAACTCGCTCGGCGGTCATTTCATCTGTGCTTGAGCCGATCGGTTCACCAACTGAACCGACCTGTTCACTCAGCTCAACCGATCGGTTCATCACATGAGCCGATCGGTTGGGAGTGCAGATTGTGCAGAAATAGTCAATTGCAGTTTCAATCAATCCGATACTCTAATCAATCGATCCAACACCTTGAATACTATGATTTTGAGCTATCAATTAATTGAGTGTTTAATTGAACTACTAAACTCCTTTAGTAATCAATCTAAACATAGTTTGTGGACAAAATTCCTATTCCAGGTTAAATCCAATGTGTGTGACCCTGTAGGTCCTTTTTCACGTTGGCAGTGAAAGTTCATAACACTTATGATTTCACAAGCAATGAGCGGTGCCTAGTCACACATCATTGCTACCCAAGTGAAATAGAAAGTTGGAGAACAACTTTCACTCCTACAATCCGTGAATGGTGTTACAGTGAATGTATAATTCCATTGTCACTGATATGCTGAATGAACTCAAGGCATGGACCAGTCATCCTGTCAACGTTCATTCACTTTCTTGATCTCAGAGTAGATTGGAAGAGATATGTTATGACATCAGTATCACATATTGACTCACACATGCGTGCACGCCTTTCTCAATCCTACTCATCAAGTGCCATGGATATCAAGCTCCCTCAGGAGAGACAAATCCCATATCTATCACTCACCCCTCAAAAGCACCATGTGTCAAAGCCACCCAATCATCACTTTTATAACAACCCATGTTTCAGGACTGCGTTTGATGATGTCAAAGTGTACCCAACGACATGTGTTGAGTGTAGTGATTTCAGGTCAAAGAATCACATTCACCACCATCACTGTGAGTACTGACTGTGACTACCATGACATGGTTCCATGTGTCAAACTCACGGTGGGTCTATCCAGTACACTTGTTCTCTAACAAGTACCTATGTGTTTGGTTTGATATCTCTATATCATGACTAATGAGATTCTGTCATCAACCAACACCACAATCTAGTCTTTTGTGTCATTGTTGTCTATCTACCTTCCACAATGACATCTGACTAGGGACAAAACAAGAATGTACAAACTCTTAGCATTCGTATGATCTCATCGTTCAGGTCCTCAACCTGAAAGTATACGTCATTGAGTATTGTCATTCTCTAGACATTCAATCTGTTCTGTCACTATCTCATATGACTGAACCAGAAAGAATTGGAAGCTTGCCTTTGATGTTTATCAAATCAATCTTAATGTATCCCATCAATCATCTCATGATTGGCTCTCAGGGCATACATACCAACAAAAACCTCCTCACACCAAGAATTATCTCAAGATTAAAACCCTTACCACAACAATGTAGATATTATCAAGATGACCTAATTGTCTATACCTTTTTGAATCTTTGGCTATAGAGAAATAATAGAAAATTCAATAACATCTCTAAACACACCCAGATCTTGCTTACTGACATTAACCGTGCCTTATCAGTACAAATTGCACTGCAAGACATGCCACTACTTCAACTCAGGTGATACCTACTGAAGTCGATCCCGGTAATATTTTTTGAGATCATAATGGAGGTGGATGCTACTCACTAGAGGACATCATTGTAGATGACACCAGATTCTAAAGATTTGATCTCTTCTTAGCCTGGAGATACTATCTTAGCCACTACTTTAGTAACTACTTTCTAAATATTTTAATGATCTGAGGCATTGTTTAATGGGTGCCTCCTTCACGTACAATCATTTTGATCTGCATCACCATGTTCTTTTAGCTTTCTGTGGTAGTAGGGCCTCATCTCAATGGATTCATGCCTAGTTCTCTTTTTCAGCTACTTTCTTGCATGCACCTTGTGTTTGTAAGCATTGATTTGCACTTTCTATTAATGCACGAACTTTTATAAAAAAAAACATATGCCACATATCTATATTATATAAGAAATTCCGTTTTATGGTTTTTTATGAAATTTTGTACATCATTTTTTTCAAATTACAAGCATGTCTTTTTTTATTTATATGCAAGACTTAAGAGGGACGTCTGAGTTTTATGGATAGATTTTCTTTCATTGAGTCTTGCATGTTGAACCCCTTCATCATATTGGAATTGTATGCGATGTTACTTAGGATAAGTCTTCTACATCTATCTCTGTAGATCTTGATTCCCAGCATATATGATGCTTCTCCTAAACCCTTCACAGAGAAGGTACTTCCCTAACCATGTTTTAACATTTGTAGGATAAAGACGTCATTCCCCAACATTATGTGGAATGTATATATTCTCCCATTAAATTTTTGTAATCCAGTTCCATCTTCATTTTGATAAAAGTCAAACTGTTTGTCCATATCAATTGAAGATTCCAGCTCTTGAGATGCTTCCTTCAATCAATAGATTGACCTTTGTAGCTTACATACTTTTTTGCAATAGTGAACTTATACAACCTTCAAGTTGTGTGATGCACACATCCTCTACAATATTTATGTTAAGGAATGTGATTTTAATATTAATATGCCAAATAACATATTCGTAATAAGTTGCAATGATAAACATTATCCTGATGGGTTTAACCATGGTAATTGGTGAAAAGATTTTGTCATGTTCAACACCTTGAACATGTTTAAAACCCTTTTCTACCAATCTACCTTCATAGATTTGTATATTACCATCCATGTTTGACTTCTTCTTAAAGACCTAGTTGCACCCTATGGGTTTAATCCCTACAGGTGGATCCACCAAAGTCATACCTTATTTATGTACATGTACTCCATCTTGGATATAATGGCTTCAAGTAATCTCTAATAGTTTGGTCCCTTAATAGATTCTAGGTAGGTTGTTGGCACATCATCTATGTCCAACTTACCACCATCTTGAGCTGTAAGATATCCCAATCTTTTAGGCTCAACGTGTGTTGTACTAGATCTACGAGGTTTTGTGTTACATAAGGAACTTGAGATTTCACAACAATTTGTAATTCTACTTATTCATATTGTACCTATAATGACCCCACCTTCTGATAACCCCCAATTAAGGAAGAACAAGAAGTCAGAGCCACTATCCCAAAAAAGGATCAATGGTTTTGCAAATAATAAAAAATAATAATAAATTCTACTAGAAACTAAACTTAAAATTGGAATAAAAATTTCTTTTCACATACCTTTCAAATATAGGAAACTGGAACTTCTACCCTCAATATAATTATAACTATCTAAATCCTCATTTATGATTTAACTTTATTCTTCACAAGTTCCACTTTACTATTTTTCCAATTTTAGATATACCTAAAGTGCCAGTAAACAAAACGACGATCATTATAATGAATTATACTAGTATGTGGGGGAACCAATAATCTTATATTTAATTGTAACAACATATTGCATGCAATTATGATTTAACAAAACAAACTTTACATTTTAAACATGACTACTCAATCATTACATACCCTAGCCTATGTGTTATCCCTATAGTGGACATGGATATTACCTCTCATATGGTAGATCTCAACTAACCCCCATGATCCTACCTTATAGATAGATCAATACATAGGGTCGTGGAGTCGTATGCTCCTACCCAATGGTAGACCAACACATAGACTCATGATAACTTGATGATCCTACCTCATGGGTAGACCATGTACTAGTTCTACCATCTCATTATCATCAAATCTATAGAGGAGGACCAGGATCTGAGCTAGTCATGCATGTATAATTATTGTGATAGTCATAGTCACTTTATAGTTTCATGAAATAAAAGTCAACCAAGAAGTTATTTCCAAGCAACCGATAAAACCTCAGAAACCATCGTGAAACTAGAGTGATTTAGCCATAAGCGTAACCACATACCTATTTTGGAGATTTCAAAAGCAATATATCCAAATCCAACTAGATGTCCAATCAAGCAAGCCAACCAATCAATCAAGCAAACATTGATCCTGAAAACATGTATAACACCTAATTGTTACCATCACATCCCAACCAACTCCTTATTGAGTTAAGACACCTTTCTAAGGTTGCTAAGTCTCATTAGGATTCATTAGGGATTCTTAGATCAATTTCTCAAACTTTATCCTTTTTAGGTCAACAAACCCTAAAATAGCTTTTTTACTCATTAAACACTAATTACTCAAATTATCCACATTAAGGATCCTTTATACTCAAATTATCTTTGTAACAACATATCTCTATCCTATTCATGGATTTGCACAATTAAAACCATTAAAAGTCATATCCACCTAAATTAAGGTTTCAAAACCCATTAATGATCTTCACGTATATGGAACCCAAAATTGAGCCAATTATGTACAAAGATCATTCTTTTATATCTGAAACTTCCTTTTTATTAACAATAGGTTAACATCATCTTAAATCTTCATTAACACTTTACTCAATCTCATTCATATCAAAATTAGGGTTTTCTATTAATAACGCAATTAAAGGTGACAACTTTATATACTTTTCAAATTTCATGAGAAATTGGGCTTCAATTATATTTTTAATGAATTCCATCCATTATCCTGATCAATTTTCATATATAATATGTATTGATTTGAGTTACCAATTATTTACTACAATTAAAACAAAATAATTATAAACTCTCCAATCAGAGAAGGCCACCTCATCAGGGCCGACACCAACCCTGCCAGCTGGGTCAGGCCCAGAGACAATTGGTTCATGGAAACCCGTGCCCATGTGGTCAGTGTAGGAACCCGCTAAAAGACCAAAAGGAGTCTTACCTCTCTGTACCAATGCCAAGGAAAAAAGGTCATATCCACGACCTTCTCCTTAAACCTCCATTCGCTCGCGCTTTGCGAACCAAGCATTTTCAGCACTCAACAAGTGGGTTGACCTCATAATGTAGGGCATCAGAAAGCAGGGCAAAGGTGTGGGAACCTCCGCTAGACCCTGTCGAGATCACTCCTGTAATAAATTCCCTCAGAGGCGGATCCACTGGTAAGGACAGAGAATAAGATCCCCCACCGGTTGTAGGGTGGAAAAGGGGATAGAGGACCATGCTTAGACTAGGAATTGATAGCATAGAGGAAGCCCTAGAGTCAGGTAGAGCATCATTCATGGGGTACTTGTTTTGCAAAGTGCGTTCTATCCTTTATATAGCTCTAGGATATGGTAGCTTGGCCACTGGCAACAATGAGATTTAGGGAAAACCTCAAAGTCCTTCCAAAATAGACAAAACCTATTAAGAAAAGAAGCATTTTCCCCACACAAATCTATTGGAGAGATTTCCAATTTCCCACACCCACTAGATTGCAAAAAAAATTAGTGGAAAACAAACAAAATTGAGCTCTAGTTTCCTTTCTAGGATGAGGTAGATGACGAGCAGCCACTGTCAGATATCAGATCCGATGACCCAGATTCCACATGCCAAGAAAAACAATTCTAATCAAATTGGAAATTTGTGACATTAAAAGATTTCCCTCTCACTTTTGGGAATCTTGTAAATATCATAACTCTCAGCCCACTTATTCAATTGATCCCAAATTTTAAGGGAAAGTCCATAATGATTTAAACTACTTGTGTGCCAAGTTTGTGGTTCAAAATCGAAAGTATGAGAGACTTTTCTTCATATGAAAGTTATCTCTTAATAAGGCATATATTATGCATATTTTCTCTCTCCTATACTTTTATTTTCCTTATTTGGATTCTTTTTACCATTAGAAACCATTTGAACTCAAAATGTCATCCAAGATAATTCCATTATCCATATTTCCACATATTTCTTTTTTTCCTCATTATCTTAAATTTCCTTCTTAATAATGCATTATTTGATTTCTTCTTTTTCTTTTAATCATATTGGACTTATTAACATTTTATGATCCATGAAATCACATGAAAAAGGAAATATTTCAAGGGAAATCTATTCACTACACATAAATCATAAAATTCCCATAATCATACATTTATTGGAGAAATTGCATTTCTAACCATATGAACCCAAAAATTGGGGTTGTAATAGTACCTCTTTAGGTTCAATGTTTTCTTGTTGGTCTTGAACTTTTTGAGTTCTAGTTTTATACCACTAATTACTTTGAAATGAAATTCCCATTAGTAATATAATTGTCATAGCAACACACACTTTTGTTTTTGTATTGGAATATAAAAGTGTATTCAACAAAATAACATTTATGTGATTTTTAGACAAAGATTTTCAAGAAACTATTTTCTTGCACAAGATTTCAATCCTAATCCTTATAGAAGATATATTAGGACACCTCCCATGCCATATCTCATATGGTGTCATTTAAACCATTATAGACGGTACATTATTTTACTTTAAAGCATGTGCCAAAAAGGAAATTGGAAAATCAGCTAGATTTTATTGACAATTGTACAATGACTAGCATGGCATGCTACCTTATTTCTGATACATCATTATCTTTCAAGTGGAGTTCATTTTGATACACTATCAAGGTGTCCCAAAAGGTCCTCAAACTCTTATTTTAAAATATTTCAACATCAGTCATATCAAAGTGTCTCAATACTTTTACCAAGATAGTTACGTACTTCATTCATGATCTCATTCAACTCTTCCAAGATATTTATACTTGTATTTCATTAAATACAATCTACCATATCTTTTGAGATCATCAAAAAATATAATGAGGTACCTGGTAACTACTTCTAGCATTTGTTCTAAAAGGTCTATATACATTGGTTTGTACGGGGCCTAATAGAATTTACTCTCCCACTATTTTTAGTAAAAGACACTTTTGTCATATTGCTCAACAAATGAGATTCACATGTCTCTATTGGTTCAATAACTAAAAGAGTCTAGATGACCATCTACATGGATTTTAGATATGTATTTTTCATTTATGTGCTCTAGATGACAATGCTATAGGTATTCATTATTTGAGTCATCAAATCATTCAGTGTATGTGTATTACATATTTGTCCTACAGCTATCAAGTATAGATTTTGAGACATAGGCCACTGCCATAGAAAAATATCAGAATATTTGTAGTATTTTTGTCCCTATAAGACACATGATGTTTTCTTTAAGGATAGGTGCATAATAGAAATTCACTAATTCTACTACATCCCCATCAAGATAAATGATAGATTCCAATTGTAGTGGTAGTAACTCTTTCTCTACACAGTTGTAGCTTACTTCTTCTCGGGTCATTATGTAGAGATCTCTATCTCTTTCTTCTTCCTTTGTTCCTTTAAGTGAAAAGAACATATTCCTTTTGCACTTGCCCTTCTCCTTATCTTGAGTGTAGAAGATTTGGTCTTCAACTTAGCCTCAAAAGATTTGTAGGACTTGTCTTAGTCCTTCGACCCCCCTTTGCTGATCACCAAGGCGAGGTTGTCCTTCTTAATGCATGTTTTGACATTCATCAACAGCCAAGCAAGTCAGACAATATTTTGGCCACGTTACTCAAGTAATATCACTCAATAAACTACCTATATGATTTAGAAAGTGATTGTAGAATCATATCTATGACCAATTCTTGGCATAAAGGAAATCCCAACCTCTCATAATGTTCCACATGTCCAATCAAATTGATCACATAGGGCTCTATTGTATCTCCCTTTGTCAATTGCACTCAAATAATACCTGGGAGGCATTATACCTTTCTTTCTTTCTTTACATTATTCTTAAGATGTGTTACCATCTTGAGAATGTCTATATTGTCATGTTTCTTATGAAACACATAGTTCATATAGCCTAAAATAAGGTTTTTTATGTCTACGACAACATTGGCATGCTTCAAATAAGCATCCATTTCTGCCTTAGGTGCATTTGGATTGGGTTCTCATGGCATTGATGTCTCAAGGACATAGAGCTTGCACTCATGATTGAGAATGTTCCTCAAAGTCCTAAAAACTATTGGGGAAGTTTATCCTATTTAATTTTATCCTTCCCAATGATTGAGTGCAATGATAACATGTTTGTGTTTTCTTGTAGATTCTATAAGAGAAATTTTACAATTTTTGTCAAAACACTTTTAGTTTGATTTGACAGTGTTGATGATATTAATTAGGCCTCTAATCAGTTATTGCTCCCACTAATTTGTTCAAATTGATAGACATCACTACCAATTAAGAATATTGCAACAAACAATCTTGTAGTGAGCCATGATCGAAAAAAGAATGTTATCTCTAGCCAACATTGGTTCTCATAATAAATTATTGAGGTAGGAAACATTTTTGAATTGCATCGCATACAATTCTTGATTATATGGTATGAACAAATCCTTTCCATGGTCCATATGTATGCTTCTAGGCATTTCATCCTATTAAGGTCACCTAGTTTAGCCCGACCCATAAGCCAACGGATGCATGTGTTTTTGGTCGTTATTATAAGCATATTTTCCTTGATTTCATCTGTAGATTAGTCATTTATTTTATTTATTATGCATGAAATGTCATAGATGGCCTATTTCTATTGAATTCATAAAATTATATGATTTTTACTATTTTATGTAATATTTTATGCATCCCAAGTACTTATGATGTTTTTATGCATTTTTAAGTACAAGGAAGATCCAAAGACTCGATGCCACTGACCAGGTAATAGTTGGTGGTACTAACTTGACATTAGTGATGGACCCAGAAACTCACCTAGAGTCAGTGCTATAGACAATGAAGTCTTTGGTAGTGAAACATCATCAGTAAGCCCCAGCATGAAATGATAAAACTCGATTCTACTGAGTTGCCAACTTGGTGCAACGGAGTTGACGTCAGGGAGGCAGTACAAAAATCACAAAATGCGGTGCTATCGAGTCTAGTTGATTGTAAGGACATGATCAAGATCACATGACTAAACCCAAGTGACTCAGTACTACTGACTCACCTAGTCAGTACTATTGAGTCTGCCTGATCAGGCCATCTGTGGATTTCACTTTAATCCAACTGTGGTTGTTATTTCATACCCTAAGTGCCTTCTATGATTTAGGGGGACGACGGCTAGAAAAAACGTAGCCATTTTCATTGCATGACAACCAGAGAGAGAAGAGAAGAATTGAGGACTGAAAGCTTCAACTAAGGAGATCAGAGCACCTCCGGAGGATGATTATGAAGCCATAAGATAGAACAACACATGTATGATGGAGGGGATATTTTGGGTAGGTAGAGATTCAGGGGTTACCTTAGTTTCCTAATGTTCCCACATTTTTCTTCTTCTTTTCCATGTATGTGTTGATGAAAACCATGCAAGGCAAAAAATATTTATTCCTAAGGATCAAGGAGTAGCTCGGATATGCATTGTGATTGATTACTATTCATTAACATAAATTTATCTCTTTTTACTGGATATAAATCAATGAAATCTTTGTGTTCACTTGTGCTTGATCACCATGAGTGGATTGATAAATGTTTAGTCGTCTCGGGAGAGAGGTTGAGGGTCAGAAAGCATAGATTTACCCATGTACTATTCCCTTTGGGAAAAGTGGAGTGAAATGGGAGGAGAAACCTAGAGAATAATCATAAAGCATCTAACTAATCAAACAATAACTGTGCAAGTGGGATTGGCATTAGATTAGGTAGTGGATTACACTGCTAGAGCATGTAATTCTAGCTATAGGCTCCTTATCCTGAGATTGAGATAATAGATGTTAGTGTGTGTGAGGTCAATTATTAGTGTTATCCATGGTGAAACCATAGTCCTAAGGAATTCATTCCATCTCTGATTAATTCAATATTTAAAATTTTTTTATTTCTGCATTTGTTGTTTAACTCCAACCAATTCAACCTTTTACAATTGACTTAGCTGATTTGAGAGTAGTTAGTAGTAGTCTACTGGAGAAAGGATTCCCCGTGTTCGACTCGGGACTCACAAGGCATTATTACTTTGATACGTTCACTTTTGTAGTACACATAATAAATTTGTGTTAAGTTTTTGGCGTCGTTGCCAGGGAAGTGACAACATCCAACACTACGAGGGTTGTGGTCGGCCACTCTAGGACAATTTTTTATTTTTTTATTTTTATTTTTATTTTATTTTCCTATTTTTTAATTTCTTCAAGCTGAATCGTAATATCTTTTTGATACATCATAAATTTCTTATGCTAATACCTACCTTCAACTGTTTTGGGAAAACTAGTGCATGGCGGGTACCAACGCCATAAAATATGAAGAACCGTCCTCACATGGCTTTGGACAAGTAGAGCTCTTACAAGGAGAAAGGGATTCTGACAGATCTATGGACAGGTTCAATCCAACCCCTCCACTGACACCTCCACCTGAGAGACCTGGGATACTATAAGAACTAGAAATAGTAGAAATGAAGGGATAAGTAGAACTGACAATATGGGAAAGGATAAAGGTTCCATCATCTACCACCCAGAAAGGGCCCATTGAAAGGCAACCCATCAATGTGGGCAGCTACAAGATAGATCCTGGACTTATTGCCTTAGTCAAATCTCAAGTGTTTCATGGCCATCCTTCTGAAGGCCTAATGACACATATTAGCAATTTTGTGGAGAACTATGATATGGTCAAGATAGATAGGGTCCCAGCTATTATAATATATCTTAAGCTATTTTCATATTCACTGGCGGATAGTGCAAAGTCATGGTTCAACAATTTTGATGTTGAGATGATCGAGACATGGGATCAGATGCATTCTTTAATACTACTTCCTTCTGAAAAAGATGAAAGAACTAGTGAAGAAGATTTACAACTTCAAACAACAAGATGATGAGTTGTATTCAATGACATGGGAGACGTTTCAGAATATGCTGAGGAAAGTGCCTCATCATGCCATTGATCTACTGGGATAGGCCAAGATCTTCTACTACGACCTAAAAAAGGGGATGGAACAAACCTTGACATTGCAAGAGCATGCTTCTTCCTCAACAACAAGCTCGCTCACTACCATGAGATCTTCAAGAACATGCCTAAAAACCAACCATGGGGAGAAGAAAGAGAGCCACTGGCAACCATTAGAAGTGTCGGGGAATCCAAGGTGATATCTGCTCTAAATGAGAAGTTAGATCTAATTTCTAAGAAGCTACGTGCTACAGAAAGATTTTCTAATGAGGAAGAAGAAGAACAGTGTAATTATGTGCGCCAGGGGCAATATAGGAACAATGACTATTCTTGGAGGAAGGACCCCAAATTCTCTTGGAAGGATCCTAACAACTTACAATAGGATCAATAATAGGTACATCAACAACATCCAAAACCACAACAGTATGGTGGCCATCAATCAGAGCAGTAGAAAATTGACAATATTGAAGAAACGCTGGCCATGCTGTTGAGTCACAGTGAGCTACAGATTGCATAAACTCAAAGGGATCTTCAAAATCAAGGGACACATATTCACAACATAGAGACACATATCTCTCAGATAGCGGCAAATGTGAGTGCATTAAAGAAACCAACCCAACATGAATTTCTGGCAAACACCAATGTACCTTCTATGAATCAACATGTGAAGGTTGTTCTACAACACAGTGGTAAGAATTCACTAAATGATTCATCACATGGTGTCATTGTAGAAGAAGATACAAATCACTCTATACCAGTGGATGTAGAAGAACGAGACATGTCAACACAGGAGAAGAATGCAACGGAGTAAGTTGATGAGGTTGGGGGTAATAAAACTCAAGATTATATCCTACCTCACCAGAGGGAATCTGTATTTCCTATGCCCTTTATGAAAATTTTGAAGGTGACTAAGATGGATCAAACGTTCATGAAATTTTCTAGATAATTTTTGGAAGTTATTTGTGAACATTCCCTTGATAGACACCATTGAGTAGATACCATCTTATGGGAAATTTTTGAAGGATATAATTACAAAGACGAGAAAGATACTAGAGTCTGATTTCATGGTTCTCAAAGAGCAGGTTAGTGCTTTCATCTTGGGGACACTGCCTCCTAAAAGACAGGATCCTAGATGCTTCAATATCACAAGCTTCATAGGCAATACAAAATTGGGAGAGGCATTATGTTATTCAGGGGTGAATATAAATAAGATGCCCCTATCTACCTTTCAGAAGATTGGAGTTAAGGAATCCAGGAACAACAACATGAAAATCTAGTTGGCTGACAACTCAGTAGTTAAGCCACATGGTATATGTGAGGATGTCCTAGTAAAAGTGTATATGTTCATCTTTCTTGTATATTTTGTAGTGATGGAAATGCAGGACGACAATGGGAATGAGTTTCTACTTAAAATACCGTTTCAAGAAACTGCATACATGACACTTGAGATGGGAAGAGGATGATTGACTATGGGAATCCAATACGACAAGTTCGAGATCAAGATGTCAGAGCACTCTCAAGCCATGGAAGATAAGGTGCACTGCAACATGCTTCAACACATGGATATCAAGTTTTCTCTATTTCTAGGGAAGCCATTCCTAGATATGGGCCATGTTATGACTAAAGTAGAAAGAGGAACTCTAGTGGTGGAAATCCTATAAAATACAAAGGTGATCTCACTGACTCAAGCAATGCACTACCCAGACGATGAGGGAGAGGACTATGACCCTACTGTCAAAGATGAAGCCATAGCTGATTCTATGATACAGTTATCCCCCAAGCTACCCTTAGAAGCATGCTTGACAAACAAAAATGGAGGACAACATCTGCAACAACCATCTAGAGGAATGCATTTTGATGCTAAAGGTAGTACTTGCTACTATGTAAGACGCTTCGAAGACCTTGGACCACCACCCCCACCATTGGTCCCATCTCTATTGATCCCGCCAGACCTATAATTGAAGCCTTTACCACCACACCTAATGTATTCCTTCTTATCTATAGAGGAAAATCTCCCAATGATCATATCATCTTCTTTGTGTGGTGAAGACGAAGGAAAGTTACTCACTGTGCTGAAAAACCACCAAGTTGCTTTCAGGTGGTCCATAGCTGACATAAAAGGGATCTCTCCAACCTTGTGACAACACAAGATTTTGCTCAAATAAGGAGCTAAGGCAATTATCCAACCTCAGAGGCATCTCAATCCAATTATTATTGAGGTGGTGAAGAAGGAAGTGATCAAGCTACTATCATTAGGTATAATCTACGTAATTTCTGATTCAATGTAGGTCAGTCCTACCCAGGTAGTTCCTAAGAAAGGGGGGATCATGGTCACTACTAATGCAACTAATGAATTGATTTCCACTAGGCTAGTGATGGTATGGCAAGTCTGCATAGACTATCTCTAGTTAAATGCAGCCACTCTAAGAGATCATTTCCCTTTACCTTTTATTGATCATATCTTGGAACGTTTATCTGGTCATTCACACTTTTGTTTTTTTGATGAGTATTTTGGGTATAATCAAATTTCCATAGAGCCTAAGGATTGGGAGAAATCCACTTTCACCTACCCTTATGGCACGTTCACATACCGACATATGCCTTTTAGTCTTTGTAAAGCCCCTGCTATGTTTCAACACTGTATACTCACCATTTTTTCTAACATGGTCAAGTGGTGCTTAGAGGTTTTTATGGATGATTTTTCTATGTATGAGGAATCTTTCAATGATTGTCTATATAACCTTGACAGGATGCTACAGAGATTTGAGGACACTCACCTAGTTCTAAACTGCCAGAAGTGTCACATGATGGTAAGTGAAGGGATTGTTCTTGGAAACAAGGTGTCCAATAAAAGCATGGAAGTGGATCAAATAAAGATTGAAGTCATCTCCATACTACCTCCACCGACATCAGTGAAAGGAGTAAGGAGCTTTTTAGGACATACTGTATTTTACCTCCATTTTATCACAGATTTCTAAAAAATTGCCAAACCGTTGTCTAAACTTTTAGAGAAAGACGTCAAATTTTCCTTTAATGAATGTTGTTTGAAAGATTTTGAAATCTTTAAAGAAAAATTGATCTCCGTGCCTATTGTGTAGGCTCCTAATTGGAGCATTCCCTTTGAGATGATATGTGATGCATCTGATTATGTAGTAGGAGTTGTATTAGATCAACATAGAGACAAGACTCCAACTGTCATTATTTATGCTTCAAAGACTTTGAATGATGCACAGATGAATTACACTAATACTGAAGAAGAACTGCTAGCGGTAGTGTTTGCTTTTGAAAAATTATGCCAATACCTAGTTGGGGCTAAAGTGATAGTTTGGACTGACCATTCCGTCATCAAATACTCGTTACAAAAGAAAGACGCCAAACCTAGATTGATTAGGTGGATTCTTTTACTTCAGGAATTTGACATTGAAAGTAGAGACAAGGCAGGGTAGAGAATGTAGCTGATCATTTGTCTAGGTTAGAAAGTGTGGACAAAAAAGATATATCCATAACCATTATTGAGGAATTCTCATATGAGAAATTATTTGCAATTAAAATTGAAGATTCTTAGTTATAACATAATGTTAATTACCTAGTTTGTAAGGAATTGTCTGTAGATCGGGAGTACCAAGAGAAAAAATGATTATTCCACTCACTGAAGTTTTATATTTGGGATGACCTGATTCTTCTTAAGAAATGCAGGGATGGGATGTTAAGAAGTTGTGTACCCGAATGTGTGGTAGAGAGCATCTTTTCACACTATCATTCTCTACCCATGGGTGGACACCATGCTAGCACTAGGACTGTGGCTAAAGTCTTAGAGAGTGGTTTTTAATGGCCTACCTTATTTAAAGATGCTCACAACTTTGTTCATCATTGTGATGCATATCAACGTGCATGTAATATCTCTAAGCAACATGAGATGCCCTTACATGTGTTCCAAGAGGATGAGGTTTTTAATATTTGTGGTATAGATTTTATGGGTCCATTTGTTTCATCTCATTTCAATTTTTTATATTAATTATAGTTGATTATGTGTCTATGTGGGTGGAAGCAATTCCAACCTGTACCAATGATGCACATGTAGTGTGCAAGTTTTGTGAATGAATATACTATCTACAGGTTTGATTTCCCCCGCCTAATTATTAGTGATGGTGAATCCCACTTCACCAACAAGTAGTTTGGAGATTTACAGAGAAAATATGGGGTGAATCACCGAGTGGGTACTCCATATCACCCACAGACTCAAGGATAGATTGAGGTGTCAAATAGAGAGGTGTAGAAATTTTTGGAAAGGATGGTCTCAACCAATAGAATGAACTAGAGTAATGTGCTAAGTGATGCTCTTTGGGATTATAGAACCACCTAAGAATCCCTAATAGGAACAACACCTATTAGGTTGGTCTATGGCCATGCATGCCATCTAGCCGTAGAGCTTTAGCACAAAGCTAAACGGGCCATCAAGAAGCTGAATTTCAACACTGATGAAGCGGGTAGAAAGAGGCTTTTGGAGCTTAATGAATTAGATGAGCTTAGGATGGATTCTTATGTAAGATCTAGGATATATAAGGAAAGGACTAAGAAAATTCATGATAGAGTCATTATAAGTAGATTTTAGGGTTTAACTATATAAGGAGGGGTAGTGGAGTCATATTCATCACACCCTCAACATCTACTCCTCCTACATTTCAAAGCAAGGTTGTACCATGCACTGATAGTCTTCCCTGAGCTTCTATTCTCTTAACCTCCTTCTTTCATCAATGACATGGCCTCTAGAAGCAGAGTTTCTTCCCTGTAGGGTGAGTTGATCCCCCATCCAACCTACATTCAACACTCGTCCTCAGAGATAAGTAAGCTATATGAAGAGTTGTAGACAAGGCAGATCATCCCAACAAAATATGGCGATCACACCTTGATCGAAAGGGTGGGCTTTACTGACAACATGCAATGGGTATGTCAGAAGCAAAAAATGGAGGGAGATAATCCTTTCTTCAGTGACGGGTAGACCTACCTGGATCTCATCCTAGAGTTCTTGGCATCGCTTGATGTTCTCGTCACCCTCGAATAGAAGATAGGAGACAAATGGTAGGAAGGTGAGTTCAACTTCCGCCTCTTCAACAACAACTATTCGATCATGTTGAGGGCCTTCAACCATATCTTTAACTGGACTCACATCACAGAATGCTCGGCCCCATTTGACTTTGACTATGACTTGGCCTGGGAGCAGTTGATTGAGGTTCCGACGAGATTTTGTATAAATTGGGATATCAGTTTTGTTAACAATATTAAGCATCATTTTTCTCATTTCCTTCACGGCCTCTGCATCAATAATATTTTTGCTTGATTCATCAAGCTCAAGGCAAGGTCTAGAAGGTGGACCTCCACTTTCTCTACAAGCTACTGGAAGGGGAGAATGTTAACTTTAGAGTTTTCCTTCTACTCCATGAGATTTTTGTGAGGCGCAATGTTGCAAGGAAGGCACTGATTTTATTTGGGGTCTCATCACCCCTATTGTTATACATTTGCACCTTGATTTGTCCACTCTCGAGCCATTGGAGGATACAACAAATATAGACATCCTACACTTCTGCAAGGCACACCTTCTTTAATGCCACCACAATGTGCTCTATGCGATTGCATGCGTCGAGGACTGCTTTAGGAGTGGAGCCTCCCCAACCCTATCTTCAACCTATGTGAAGTAGACCATCTCTGGTGGCCACTGAATGAGGTGGAAGTAGAAGATTTGCCCAGGGAAGCAACTCGGGGTGACGATGAGGATCACAATGGTGATTACAATGACAAAGTTGAGGAGGTGGAACCCACCATCCTCATCACTAGAAGAGTGGTCCCGCACAAATGGGCCCACGCCTACACTCCCTCAACTTCCACTATCCCACCCCCTTCCCATCTGGAATGAGCCCATACGACATGGCGGGTATGCATACCATGCTACAGGAGATCCAAACTGGAGAATAGCAGTATCAGATGACACTAGTCGGTGTGCTGGACATTCAAGGAAGGTTGTACCAGAACTAGTAGGCAATTTACGAGGATGAACGCCTTCTCTTGGCCAACCAAGAGAATATTAACATGTGCCTACAATGGATGGAGCAGTACTAGCAACCTTTCTTTGACAACTACTAGAACTGTGGGTAATTTGGGGAGTACCCACAGCCACCACCAATGCTACCTAAAAGCATCTCATTCTAGCGGATGTTCCCTCCACATGACCCCAACATGTCACCCATGCCATTCTGAGCCCTGGTACCACTGTTCCACCTCTTGGGTGTGAGTATTTACTATGCAGACATAGTCATATTCAAGCTTAGTGGGGTGCTAGAACAACATTCTATCTTTATTTTTTATCTTTTTAGTTTTTTTGTTATAGTTTTAGTTGTGCAAGTGTAGGATCCACGTCTATCTAGTGTAATTGTGGAGTAGTAAATGCATGGTTTTGTGTTCAAATAAATTGTACTCTCTTTGTTGTTGCATGAAAAAGGTCATATCCTTAAAAGATTAAACTACAAAATATTTCTGTAACACCACTTGAGGAAGTGTTTGAACTAGTCAACATTAGGACTTAGGACATACATTAACGTCTGAATCAACTTGGGAATGTGAATGATGAAGATGTTGATCCTAAACTGACCATACCATAATGATACCTTAAATGAAAATATTAGAAATAAACCTTTAGATCACACTGAACACAAGTCAGTTAAGAGGTTCACATCATAATATAATGAAAGTCACTGTCTTTAGTTGCGTGATTCCATTTCTTTTCCATTCATTTTTGACTCACCACCTAAAAAATTAATGGGTACTCCAAGTTATTTTTTTTGATTGCATTAAATGGCGTGATAAGAACATATTATTTAGTTTGCTTGCATTTAAAAAACAAAGAAAAACATTGCATCTGTATGCATTAACTTTAGTGCAAACCATCTTAGATTTCATAAGACAATTCATGTAGTTGCATACATTTTAACATCGTATGCATATTTTCTTGAACATGTGGATATTTATTCGAAGTTATGAAGCTAAAGTGTAGGGACATACCTCCAAGAAAAAAATAAAAAAAGAAATAATGAAGGCAAGAAGCATAAAAATTAGCCTTTTTGAAAAAAAAAGAGAAGAACAAAATTGTTCAAAAGAAAAAATGAGAAATATATCCCGCATGTTTGTTTAGTGGTGATTTAATCCACATGCGCATTCTTTTGCGTTATCAAACAATCTCAACTTGTTCATACATCATCATTTCATAAAAAGAATTTTTTTAGGCATTATTCATACATGGCATTCTTTTCATGCATCTAGGTTCATTATTCTCTATGCATAAATAGGTTGGTTGTACTTATAAATTTTCATCTTCCACCCATATTGAATCATTAATTTCTCTTATTGGTATGCCAATCTAATGATTTATCTCTTCATTCATGCTTATATGGAGATATGCTTCCAAGTAGTTGGTGGTTAGGAAAGAGCAATTTAGTGTAAGGAATCACAAAATAAACCAAGTAAATGTCTAAGAAATTATGATGTTAACTACTTTCTTGATTGTTTAATTGACTGGAGGTGGACATCTTTTATGGAAGTTTTTGGTCACTTTAGAGCATTTATTCAGTTCAGTGGTCAGTAAAGGCCGGTTTAGGGTTTGATAGTGGATTTAATTAAGAAAGAAATGTATGTGTTATGCCCTTTTGCTGACTCTTGTCAAATAGATCCGAGAGAGTGTTGCTCGAGGATGAGTAACATTTAAGATTAGGGGAGTTTGATGCATGAGTTTTTATTCATTATTATAGGCACAATTTCCCTTGATTTTATGTGTAGATTAGTCATTTATTTGATTTATGTAATATTTTATGCATCTCAAGTACTGATGATGTTTTTTGCATTTTTAGGAACAAGGAAGATCCATAGACTCGGTGCCACTAACCTGGTAACAGTGGGTGGTACTGACTTGATGTATGTGATGGATCTAGAAGCTCACCCAAAGTCAGTGCTACCGAAAACCGAAGTTGGTGGTACCAAAACAACATCAAGAAGCCCCATCATGAATTGAGAAAACTCAATGCTATCAAGTTGCCAACTCAGTGCAACCAAGTTGACGTCACAGAGGTAGTTCAAAAATCACAAAACTCAGTACTATCGAGTCCAGTCGATAGTACTGACACGGTCATGATTGTGCTACTAAACCTAAGTCACTCGGCATTACTGACTCACCTAGTCTGTACTACCGAGTCTCCCTGATTAGGACATCTATAGATTTCACTCTAATCCAACAATGGGTGTTATTTCGTACCCTAAGTGCCTTCTATGACTTACGAGGACGATGACCAAAATATTTTCATTGCATGATAATCAGAAGGAGAGAGAAGAGAAGAACTAAGGATTGAAAGCTTCAACCAAGGAGATTCGAGCAATTTCAGAGGATGATTCTGCAACCGAAAGAAAGCCAAATACATATACACCGAAGGGGATTTTCCGAACGGGAAGAGATTCAGGGGTTACCTTAGTTTCCTAATGTTTCCCACATTTAATTCTTCTTTTCTATGTATTCATTGATGAAAACTCTACAAGGTAAGAAACCTTTATTCCTTAGGATCTGAGAGTAGCTTGGATATACAATGTGATTGATTTCTTTGAATTAATATCAATTTTATCTCTTTTTACTGGATATAAATGTATGAAAGCTTTGTGTTCTACTTGTGCTTTATCACCATGAGTGGATTGATAGATGCTTAGTCATCTCGAGAGAGAGGTTGAGGGTCAAAAAGTATAAATTTACCCATGCAATGTGCCCTTTGGGAAAAGTGGAGTGTAAACAGGAGGAGAAACCCAAAGAATAATCATAAAGCATCTAACTAATCAACCAATTATTTCTGAAAAGGGATTGGCAATCTGGCTACAAGCTCTTTATCTTGTGATTGAGATAATAGATGTTAGTATGTGTGAGGTCAATTATTAGTGTTAACCATGGTGAAACCACTATCCTAAGGAATTCATTCCATCTCTGATTAATTTAACATTTAAATTCATTTTGTTTCTACATTTGATCTTTAACTCAAACCAATTCAACCATTTACAACTAGCTTAGCTGATTTGACTACAGTTAGTAGTAGTCTACAGGATAAATGCTTCCCTGTGTTTGACTTGGGCTTCACAAGGCCTTATGACTTCGATACGTTCACTTGCGTATTACGCACAGTAAATTCATGTCACCAACACAATAGAATATACACTCTACTAGGGAAGACCCACATATCTAACATCACACTTCTGTGAGATAAACGTCGCACCATACAAGGGTGTTCCTATGCTTGGTCAATCAAGATTCTCATGTGTATCACTTATGGAAATCATCTTAGGCCTAATATCTGTTGATAGATTTTACATAAATAAATATATATATATATATATATATATAATCACCACATAATTATAGTACCTATCTTATACATACTATATCTACAAATAAAAGAACATGTAGTCACAAACATAAGAGTCATGGTTATGGCCATACTAATACAATTCTTTGGAGCCATAATCAATTGCTACCATTGAAGGTCATACATCTCATGCAGCAGCCTATACTAGATAATTTGTGTTGGCCTAGTCATTCATATGAACCCTTCAGCCAATATGTTAGAATGCAGGTCAATAGGTTGGCTCCTCCTATCTGTTTGCCTCCTCAATCATCAATTCAATCAACTTGACTCATGCAAAACATCTTCTCTTTCCAAAATAGAAATAAAAACTATCATGTTCTACATTACATTGTAAAAGGGAAAACCTCGAGTTACATTGAAGGAGAATATAGTAAGAAGAATATTAATTGACATTTGGAAAGAAGGAGAGAGGCTTGGTATGCAAACCAAGTAACAACATGAAAGAAAATTAAAAAACCATGAACACACATTCATAGGGGTTTTAGCCATTACCACACATACATCCACCATCAAAAGACTTTTAGGTTGATGCGTATAGATTGCACACACACACACACACACACACACACACACACACACACACACACACATATATATATATATATATATATATATATATATATATATATATATATATATATATATATATATATATATATATATATATATATATATATATATATATATATATATATATATATATATATATATATATATATATAGGTATTCAATTTAAAGTGTTAATACTAAATATTTATATTGAATAGTTTTAATATGTGTGATATTTATATATTTATATATATATATATATATATATATATATATATATATATGTATATATATATGTGTGTATATATATATGTATATATATATATGTGTATATATATATATGTATATATATATATATGTCAGGATAGAATACATTTGAGTGTTTGAATCTGTATATGTATATATATGTGCATATATATACATATATATACATATATAGATTCGCACACTCGAGTGTATTCTAGCTTGACACACACATACACACACTTATATATATATATATATATATATATATATATATATATATATATATATATATATATAATACACTCGAGTGTACGGATCGCACAAATACACTCAAGTGTGTTTTCATATCAAGACTAATTTTTGCAAAATGTAAACCATTGATCTTCACCGTCATACTATAACTAGGCTATACAAATTTTGAGCCCATTTGGATAAGTGCAAGTCATTTATCCAAGGGCAATAAAATCAACACGCGAAACTAATTTGAAATGCATAATTTTTGCGGTCTTTATAACATGACCTATAAATGTCCAAATGTGATCAAATTTTGCATATGAGCTATTTACAAGATGTTTAAGAAGATCAATGGGTTATATTTTTCAAAAAAATTACATTATGAAAAATGACTTGAGTGTATTCTGCTCCGAATATACTCAAGTGTATTCTAGTCTGACTCTCTCTTTATATATATATATATATATATATATATATATATATATATATATATATATATATATATATATATATATATATATATATATATATATCGGGCTAGAATACACTTGAGTGTATGAATATATATATATATATATATATATATATATATATATATGTATATTGGGATCTTATGTGATATTTAATTGGATGTGCACATTAATCATATTTAATTCACATCATATGAAATAAAATAAATCTAATCAAATGGATTTAAATCCAAATACACCATAAATTGATGTGGCTTTGATACCATTGTTGGGAATAGGGATGATAGAGAAGATAATAGAAACAAAAAATTTATCCCTATTCCTTTCTAGATGATCGCGTCAACACCAATGTATATAGAACAGAAGGTAGCAAGAGGTATACTTGGTTCTGGAGGAAGTCTAGAGACTACTCTTGCATGATAATATACATTCTTCACAAGATGCACACGAACAACTGTTGATGATGGTCTCCTAGTGTATCACCACTGACAATAGTAGTTTTCCTCCTAGAGTGGCAAAAATAGCCTCCATGCTTCTACCTAGTCCACGTGGACCACCTGAAACTCCACTTTGCACTAGCAAAGCCAATGATAAGGAGTTGTCCCTTCAAACGTCTACATGCTAACATTGACTTGCTCACCCTTGTTTTCTCCCCCTTGATTTATTTCTCTTTCCCATATAAGACTTGTCTAGGCTCTAACATTGCCACAACTATGAGAGAACAACAATTGTTAGATCTTATTTTGTGATATTTGAAAGCCTTGACTATCCCTTTATTTGTAGGAGGGTCAAGGTTAGAGTTTCCAAATCAACTGGGACTTGAAGAGACAAAATTTCATGAATTTTCTTGAAGTTGTGAACCATGAAACCACTAGTTCACACCTGATTCAATCAGTTCACATGTGAAACGATCATTTTGTATGTAAATTATTCAATTAAACACTAGAACCGGTCGGTTCACGTGTGAATTGGTTGATTCAACATTTTAATCGATCGACTCACTATATTTCTTATTTGCAAACATATTGAGTTTTCAATGACATGCACAATATGACGTCAACATCAACCCTTGATCCATTCATATTAATTTCTCAATTAGTTGTTTTACATATAAATTTGTTGATTCACATTTTTAAATGGTGGGTTCATTTTTGAACTAGGTGATTCTAGTTCTGAACCAGGTGGTTCACTTCTGAACCCGTCGATTGAAATTGTAGTTCAGCCAATGTACAATCGATGTTGTTTAAATTGTTTACCTAAATACTTTAGTAATCAAGCTAAACCATATTCACGAGTAAACTCCTTTTCCAGATACATCTTATGCATGTGACGCTATCAGTCCCAAGTTTTGTTGGCAGTGAATGTCTATAACCAATTTATGACATCACAAGCAATAAGTGGTATATTGCAACACATCATTGCTACCCAATTAATTGAAATATTGTAAGAAACTTCAACCTACAATCTATGATTAGTGTTATCATGATTGTATAGTTCCTTTGTCTCTAATATATAGATTGAACTTGAGGCATGGAATCGTCATCCTCTCAAAGTTCATTCCATGTTTCCTTGAACTAGAGAAGACTGTATGGGATGCGTGTGAGCTCACATACCATTTATTGAGTCACACGAGTATGACAATCCATATCTCAATCCCTCTTATCAAGTGGCCTAGATATCTATCTCCTATAGGAGGGACAAATCCCATCTACATCACTCACACTCAATCCCCTTGTGTCACAACTTACCCGAACACCACCTTTATGGAAACTCACATTCAAGGTCATGTAGGATGGTGTCAAAATACATTGAAAGACATGTGATGATTGTAACAACTTCAAGTCTAAGAACCACACTCACCACTATCACTATGAGAGTTGATTCTAACTACCATTCCATGGTTGTATCACTCTCAAGGTGGGTCTAACATGTACATTATTCTCTAACAAGTACCTATGTGTTTGACTTGACATCCCATATCATGACTAATGAGACTCTATCATTATTCAACACACACTCTAGTCTAATGTATTACTAATGTCTATTTTGCTTCCATAGGTAATATACGACTAGAGACATAACAAGAATGTATATACTCTTATAATAGATATGCTCTCATTATTCAGGTCCTGCACCTAAATACATATATAATTGAGTAATGTCATTTTTAGACATATAATATATTTGTGTCATCCTCTAATGATTGAGACAAACATAATGTACATAATTACCTTTATTATTATCAAATCACACATCTGATGTCCTATTACAATAAGCATATGATTAGCTCTTTGGGCATACATACCAACACATAGCAATACCCATAGATATACATATAGCATTCATATAAGTACACACAACAATACACATGGCATGACATGTGGCATTTCACATAATCAGTACACAACAATACACATGGAACTATAAGTTGCAGTACACATGATGGTACATATTGTAGTACATGTAGAATTACATACAGTACATCACTAGAATATATGGTTTTGCTTAAAGCCATACACATAGTAGTACACATGACAACACACAATGTAGTACATATCGCAGTTACATAGTACACATAGAGGTACACTTATCTGTACACATAGTACATATGGAAATACAAATGATATGCAAGGAAGTACTCCAAGTTGTACATATAGTATACATGAAAGTATACATAGAAATAATCATAGAAATAAACATTGTATACATAGGGTACAAAGAGCTATACATGTAGCAATACATATAAAAGTACATATGGATATGAATAAATTCAAATACATTGCAGTATACATGGAGTACACATATTAATACACATCATAAATATTGTGGTACACATTGAAGTATGCGTAGCAATACATATAGTAATACACATGAACATGTGGCTATACATAAATCCATACACATAGAAGTGTACATGGCATTACTCATAGAAGTACATAGAAATACACGTAGTACACATGGTACTATAGATAGAATAAAATATAATAGTGCACTAGTACACATGGCTAAGTGCAATACTGCACACATAGAGGTTCACATGACGATATGTACTACTATACACATAGCAATGCACATAGTGGTATCCATTACAGTATATATAGTATAGTAGATGTGGTAGTAAACACAGGATACATGACAATACAAATGGTAGTACACATTGATATACATATAGCACACATGATAATACACATAGTATACATGGGGTACATATAGCAGTTTGTGTACCAATATGGATAGCAGTAAACATAATATACACGATAATACATACAATTGTGCACATAAGCATGCCAATACACATAGCAGTTTGTAGTGTGGTTACAAGGAAATACTCATAACAATAGATATGGCAATATAAAACAATATACACCATGTTATACTAGTACACACAGTACATATGGATATGCATGTATCTATACACACAACACAAATGTGACAACACACATAGTAATACACAAAGCAATAAACATAATAATACATATGAGAATACATGTAACAATATACACAATATTATAGTGTACTACTATAAAATCCCAAGAATCCAATACTTAGAAAACTAATGATGTTTTAGTCCTTCATAATTTTTTCACTAAATAAATCCAATTGTTTGGACCTCAATGCAAATAATCTAAGTAAAATATTGTACATTTGAATAGTAGAAAATATGAGTAACATGATTTCTCTCTTTTCCTAATTTTATGATAACGTCAATAAATGTCTTTTAATTTTGAATAATATTCAAATAACCAAAGTTTCAATATGATGTACTTTCTCTCTCCTTAATGTAGCTTCATCACCATGTGATCCCTAATTGGCCTAATTTCATCAAAGAGGTTAGATACAACTAAAATAAACACTAAATGGACATTAGTTGAGAGTTACATCACTTGCAAATTAATCATACATTCTTAAATATGCATTAGTGATACAAATAACAATATAGGAATAGTTCATATTTTGATCACCTAATTCTAAAAATAACTATGTAAAAGTGTTTTAGACCCACTTGCTAACTGGTGGGCCAAATTTTGAAGGCATCCCAACTATGTCTAACCCCTTAAATCAATTTACAAAGTATTGATATAAGTTTAACCCAAAATCGTTGATTATGCATTTATTTTAACTTAGATACAACTAGGTCCTATAGGAATCACATACTCCCTTTCCTTTCTCAGACTAATGGATCCGTATTGGGACGCACACTGTAAATCGTCCCCCCTCACCCATCCCACTCCGGTCAAGAATCTATGGATGTGCATAAAATCTCCTTCATTCTCCTACGCCCCCCTCTTCCTCTCTATACAATCTTGAGCTCAGTGAGATCTAGAGTTATCTTCCTCACAAGATTCTAAACACAGACTCTAGTTTCTATAGGGATTTATGCCCTAGCATCCCTGGATGACGAGACAACATGGATTCCTAGATGGACTGGACCCTGGGATGACCTCCCTATACTATTCTATAAAAGTCAGACATCTTAGAGACATTAAGGGATATACAAAAACAGAGAGAGATTGTCTCCATGAGTCACTGAGTTGCAACACCTTGATGCCATATGCAGCAAACATACTAAAAATGTTGGAAATATCCTGGAATGTTCCGTTTGACCTTCTTACTTTAGTTTCCCTAGATTTGTAGCCCCTTCCACGAGCCATATCATCGCGGCTCCACCCTAACTCTATCACAGCAACACCAATGATCGACGCTCCTCTGATGAGTCTGATCTCCTAAAGTCAAACCTCAATGGGTTTCCAGCTCCCGACATAAATCCTAGTGTTGGACGCACTTGAAGAACATGACTACACACAATAGGAATTGTTGACTTTATAGAAGAGGGGAGGGACAATTGTGTGCATCACCACCCTATGCGCCGGCGTGATGGAGCTGCCATGTTCATGGTAGGGGCAACATGGGAGTCGTAGCTCCCTAGTCATGTTCCCAACCAGAAAGAAAGGGTTCTAGGCATTGTTCTATGGTCATGGGTCACAGACTGATGGACATGCTACAAGGCCAGTCCAATCAAAAGAAAAGGATGAGGTATTAAGTCTCAATTAATTCTTTAATTCAAATAGTTACAACTACTACATATATTGTTAAAAAATATGCAAAAATAATTTTTGAAACGGTATTAAAAAAGGAAACCAAATTTACTAATTTCAGACCCTAATTCAATTTAATCAGATCAAGATCTAGTATTAGGGTTTCAGGCCAACCTAATATAGGTTTTGATGTATGGATGCTACTTTCAAGTGGTTTAGGAGCTTACCATGATAAGAACGCCTAAGTTAAGGATGTGCTTTTCTCTAGGTAAGCGGGTCATGCCACTATGCATATGTACTTTGGATGAATTTCATGTTGAACATGATTTAAGATTATTCCTTAAATTTCTAAGTCAATGAAACTAATACAACGATGATGCCGCAGATTATATTATTGCTTGTTGTTTTCTATAATTATAAAGTCATATGCTTATAACTGATGCTCATTAGTTTAATGCTATGATCGTGTAATGATTGAGAAATTGAAGAAAGAATCATGTCACTCATGTAATGATAATTTCAATATTAAGAGGGAGAAATCCCATGATGATTAAGATAATGTACTTAAGTTGTGAATTGTTCCTCTTTTTGTTTTTTTGTCTTTATGATATTGATGAACACTTTGGTGCAACTAAGATGAGCCCTAACCAGACTGATGAGCACTTTGGTGTAATTATTGGATGAGGACAATTTACATTGATGGCAAGATAAGAATAATTATGTTAATGATTAAGAAAAGAGAATTAAGTAACTTATTATATGTTTCTCGCAAGGATGAACCTTTATGGTCGTTATGAGCTTCCTAGCAATGATGGGCTTTTCGAGCATGATGTGCCCCACGTGAACAGTGATGGAGGGATGACACATAGTAATGTTTCTTTATTAATTGATGTAATGAAAGCTAATGTGTAATGATAATTCTTAATGTTAAGCCATGTCAAGTTTGTTTCAGTTCAAGTATATATGCTTACTTTTTAGTTCTTATAAAATACATAGTACAACTTACTTACATTGTTGCTTTGTCTTACATGGCCATGGATGGATATGTCCCTAGATAAAGGAGCAAGAGAGAACTAAAGTGAGCCCTTCAAAGTAGCTAACATCAAAGGAGACTTTATTTTGGTGGGGTGCCATCTACCACTGAGTAGATTTTTAGTCTAGTTCATCATTTCTTATTTTAGATTTGCTTAGACTACATGTATTAGGTTTGAGATTAAGATGATACAATTTATGTTTTCCCCTTTAAAAGAACAATGTATGAATCTATATTTTGAGTTAATGTATGATATTTGATTTATCTTATTGATATTGAATATCATGTTTTGTAATGTTCCTCTAAGCCAAGTGACCCATGTTATTGACAAAATAGGGTTTGCTTCCACTGACACATATGTGCTTAGAGGGGTGTTACAATTTGGTATCTGAGAAGTGATTAGGTGGACACTAAGATAAATATTCATATTTTCTAAGCCCTTGATATAGAAGACGTAAGCGCATGATATTAGAGATCCAGGTAGAGGTCTAGATAGAAGAGAAAAGTTCAAATAAGGATTATGGCTATGTTCCTAGATGTTTTGGAATTTTATGATAACTTTGGTATTGTATATATCATGCTCTCTCTTTTTTAGCCACATGTTTGTGGTATGGGACACATGCTCATGGGGTTTTGTGGAAAGAATGTTATATGCAAAAGCATGCTTGTCTTGTCCTTTCAGGTGCATGTGGTATGGGACATGTGCACGAGGGAGGTGCAAAGATAAGTGTGATAAATCATGTCACCTCTGAATATATGAGAGGCCGACATGTATCCAAAGGTGACAAAGAAAATAAGATTTGGCATTAAAAGTTTGACACATATAGTGACCTAAACCTAACCAGACACATAGTAAGACCAAACATGCATGCAAAGAGTAGATATTTGACATAGATAAGCAAGTAAGATCCATGGAAGAATCAAAACCCCTAGAGAAGAGGTAAGAGAGGTCTTTTTTCATGTCAATGAGGATACGATAGATTCATTAGTGGTGTACCCAGATGTTGATTTTCATAATGAGGTTAAAGATAGTGTTTTGCCATGAGAAGGTCACAACTTGAGGGTGCTAATAAGACATTAAGATAATATTAGAGAGTTAGTATACATAGAATAAGTAAAATCCTTAGGTGGGTAGTAAGTAGGAATTTCGAGGATGAAATTTATTTAAGATGGGTAAGAATTGTAACATCCCAAGAATCTAATACTTAGACAACTAATGACGTTTGAGTCCTTCATAAATTTTACACTAAATAAATCCAACTTGTTAGACCTCAATGCAAACAATCCAAGTAAAATAATGTACATTTGAATAGTACAAAATATGAGAAACATGATTTCTCTCTCTTCCTAATTCATGATAACGTCAATAAATGTCTTTCAAATTTGAAGATTATTCAAGTAAACTAAAGTTTCAATATGATGTTCTTTCTATCTCCTTAATGTAGCTTCATCACCATGTGAGCCCTATTTGGCCTAATTTCATCAAATATATTAGATAAAACTAAGATAAACCCTAAATGACCATTAATGGAGAGACACATCACTTGGGAATCAATCATACTTTCTTAAATATGCATAAGCGATACAAACAACATTATAGGAAAAATTCATGTTTTGATCACCTAATTGGAAAATAACTACGTAAAAGTGTTTTAGACCCTCAAACTAACCATGAGGCCAAATTTGAATCCATTCGAACAATGTCTAACCCCTCAAATCAATTTAGAAAGTTTTGATATAAGTTTAACCAAAAACCATTGATTATGCATTTACTTTTACCTAGATACATCTAGGTCCTGTAGGAATCACATGCTCCCATTCCTTTCTCAGATTCATGGATCTGGATTGGGGCACACGTCATAAATCATCCCCCCTAACCCATCCCACTCCTATCAGGACTCTATGGATGTGCATAAACTCTCCTTCATCCTCTGGTCTCCCCCTCTTCCCATATATACAATCTCGATCATAGTGAGACCCAAATTTATCTTCCTCACAAGATTTTGAAGCGACAGATCCCAATTTATGTAGGGCTCTATGCCCTATCATCCATTGAGAGCAAGACGATAGGGACTCCGATGGATGGACCCTGAGACGACCTCCCTAGCCTATTCTATAAAATCCAAACATATTAGAGATATTAAAGGATATATAGAAACATAGAGAGAGAGAGAGATCATCTCCTTGAGTCACTGCATTGCAACACCTTGATGCCATAAGCATCACCAACTTTCCACCTTACAAATAGAATAATGAACATGTTTGAAATCTTTTGGAACATTCCCTTTTCCCTTATTCCTTTAGTTTCCCTATATTCATAGCCCCTTCCATGAGCCATATCATCGATTCTCCACCCTGACTCTATCATGGAAGCACCAATGATCGAGGATCCTCTGGTGAGTCTAATCTCTTGAAGTCAGACCTCAATGGGTTTTTGGCACCCGCTGCAATCCTAGTGACAAACTCACTTGAAGAGCATGACCTCACATTGATTGTATAACAAAGGGGAGGAAAATAGTGTGTGTTTCCACCCTGTGCGTCAGCCTAACAATGTTGCCCTATTGGTGGCAGGGGAAATAGGGGAGTCGTGGCTCCCTAGTCATGTGCCCAACAAGAAAGAAAGAATGGCGGGCCCTGTTCAGTGGTCATGGGTTGTAGGTTGATGGACCCGCTACAAGGTTAGTCCAATAAAAAAAAAGGATTAGGTATTAAGTCTCAATTACATCTTTGTTTCAAATAATCACATCTACTACATACTTTGTCAAAAAAATTATGCATAAATAGTCATTGAAAAGGTATTAAAATAAAGAAACTAAGTTTAATAATTTCAGACCCTAATTCAATTAAATTAGATCTAGATCTAGGATTGATATTTAAGGCCATCCTAATATAGGTTTTAATGTATGGATGCTACTTTCAGGTGGTTTTGGAGTTTACCATGATTAAGAAGGTCTAACTTAAGGATGTGATTTTCTCCAAGTAAGCGGGTCATGCCACTATGCATATGTACTTTAGACAAATTGCATGTTAAGTATGATTAATAATTATGCCTTAAATTTCCAAGTTAATGAAAAGATAATGATGATGCCTCATATTATATAATTGCTTGTTGTTGGCTATAATAATAAAGTCCTATGCATATCAGTGATGCTCATTTGCTTAGTGATATGATCATGTAATGGTTTAGAAATTGATGAAAGAATTATGTAACTCATGTAATGATAAGTTCAAGACTCATGGGAAGAAATCCCATGGTGATTAAGATAATGCACTTAAGTTGTGAATTGTTCCTCTTTATGTTGTTTTGTCTTTATGGCACTACTGAGAACTTTGGTGCTACTAAAATGAGCCTTAACTGGCATGATGAGGACTTTGGTATAATTATTGGATGAGAAAAATTTACATTGATGGCAAGATAAGAATAATGATGTAAATGGTTAAAATAAGAGAATTATGTAACTTATTATATATTTCTCACAATGATGGACCTTTATGGTCATTATGGGCTTCCTAGCAATGATGAGCTTTTCGAGCATGATGTGCCCTACATAGTCAATGATGGAGAGAACACATATAGTAATGTTTCTTAATTCATCGATGTAATGAAAGCTAATGTGTAACGATAATTCTTAATGTTAAGCAATGTCAAGTTTATCTCAATTCAAATATATATGCTTACTTTTTGGTTTTTATAAAATACGTAGTACCACTTACTTACGTTGTTGCTTTGTTTTGCATGGTCGTGCGATGAGATGTCCCTAGATCAAGGAGCATGAGAGACTTGAAGTGAGCCCTTCAAAGTAGCTAACATCAAAGGAGACCTTAGATTGGTGGGTTTCCATCTACCACTCATTATATTTTTAGTCTAGTTTATCATTTCTTGTTGTAAATTTGCTTAGATTACATGTATTAGGTTTTAGATTAAGATGAGAAAATTTATTTTTTTCCCTTTCCAAGAACAATGTATGAATCTAAATTTGGAGTTAATGCATTATAACATACCAGATCTTAGACCCTACTCTAGAACTTCGACCTTTTGAGTTTGACCAAACAAGGTTGAGGTTAGTGTGATCCTTTGAAGCTAAAGCATGAATATATCACCCTAATGTAATCTAGAATGTCACATAACTCATTTGGATGGTAATAAGAAGATAAAGGACTTAATTGGTCAAGTACTATAGTTAATGGGCCATTAATGGTCCATATGACATAACACATGTAAGAAAGTCTCAAAAGTGAAAATAGACTTCAAATTTGTAATCTACTCATCAATATAAGACTACATGTCAATTTTCATCTAATTTGGACAACCTTGAAATATTAGGTTAATTATAGGAGAAAGAAAGTGCATAAAAGACAGAAGAGATAAATAAATGTGTTTATGACACCAAAATATGGAAGTAAAGGCAAATTTGTATCCAACATATCAAATATAACTGAAGGATGAAGTTTCACCTAATTTGGATAATCCTAAATGCATCAAGAGAGAGTGACTAAGATTTAGATAATAAGTACATTAAAAGTTCTCAAAAGGAAAATCTAACTCGACAATCTAAATCTACATGTTTACCTTAACTTATGCACAAAATTTGGTTTAATTTGGATAAGTCTAGAACCCATAATTGAGGAAAGAGAATATATATATGCATTAATTGGATTTCACTTTAGTTTAAATCAAATTTAGATAGCTGTCACATTTATTTTTCTCTGATTTCATATTGTTCTCACACGGATTTAGTTTCATTTTATTTCTTTTCTGGACCATCGAACGACTCATGTTTATTTCCCTTTTTCATGGATCTGATTGACGACCCTAGAACTATCTCCTCTACCCATCCTAGTATGAGTACGACTTCAATTTCCCACACAGTAACGAAGATCTTTAGTGTTTGATCTCTTATTCTCCTCTCCTCCTCATGATTTTCCAAATTTCTTTTCAATATCCTTGTCTCTTTCCGGTCTTAGGGATCCCTATTTTGGATAAGTTTTCTCCTCTCAATCGATGGGTCAATGAGAGCTTTAGTGTTTCATCTATGTTTCTTATTTTTGGGGTTTCCTCTTTGAACCCTAGACCAACCCCTATATATATCTACTCCTGCATGACCCCAATCACCCAACAATCATTTGCCATCACCCATTTGGCCCCAACTACCCATCTACCCCCTTCCCTACTCCAACTTCCTATTTATGTGACGATGACCTTGACAGTGGTGTTTTCGTGCTCGATAGTGACTCTTCTTGGTCAGGTTCATATCTTGGAGGTGTGGGCTTTCTTTAGACACCATCAACTTGCTCGATTAATATGTATAGTTCTTTTGCCCTTTTGTCTTGGTTTCTAATCGTCTCGATAATTAGCGATATGTGGTCGTCTTTTGGCTAGTTTTCTTGGTCCTTTAATTTTAGTTTTGGTCAACAGATTGTTCTCCTCTTTTATTTTGGTTCTTCTTTGATTTTCTCTCTCTATCCAAGCTTCCTAGATTCTCCAGTAATGGCAGATGACCTTTCTCGAGTTTTAGGTGACTGTTTTCTTCACGATTTTGTTCTTTGAGTTCAGAGTTGTCTTAGTAACACAGTTCCTTTAGACACCTTGACCTAAATCTCTTTAGTTCGAGATCTGGAGCTCGTAGATCATATCGTGGTGTTTGTGTTTCGCGTGTTCTTTAAGGGGGAACAAAGTCCCTAGTATTTTTTCCTCTCTACCCTCCTCTTTGTTCTTTGCTTTAGTTTTATCGATGAAGAGATTTTTTTGTCTTTTCCCATGGTCCCCTCTCATCTGATTAACGATAGTCATGACTGAGTTGGATGAGTGTCTGCTAACTTGGGCGACTTTGAGTGGGCTGGCCCAGTCCGTGTGGCCTCTCCCTCTCTCTCTTCTCTCTCTTTCTGAGTGCTGGTTTGGCACTTTCTTAATTTCATATTGATTAGATTTGTAAAATCCATAATTAATTATTTAATGATCACAAAAATACAAATAAATAGTTTTAAGATTCAAAACAATATTTCCTATCTAATGATTATTGTTTTGTTGTCAAAATATAATGTTTTATAATAGGTGATTTTAATGGATCTAATTGAATAGATAATAACTTGTATAATTCATAACTAAATATTTATAAGTTAGAAAAATATAAAAAAAATATTTTTTAACTCAGAATAACATATATTAAAAAGTGGCATGGTTTTTGATAACCTAAACTACACATTAATAAAAAAGTGGTTTTAGGGTTTGAACAATGAATATGATATTGACACAAAATCTACTTATATGATTAATAGGTTCTTTGGATGCCTAGTCTTGGACCTAGATTTGGCTTTGGATAGAGTAGACTCTAAAGTTGAGGTATGTTTTATCCCCTATTATTCTACATTGAGCAATTCACCTATATTATTCTTTCTCTTGGTCCTATGGACAATAGCCTATACACATTGTTCTTTTCTTTTGATATCATGGTTCTTGTTAACTATCTTGTTTGTGGTAATCTTGGATATTCTCTTGACTCTTGTCTTGTGCCTTGGTGCATGATGGTCTTATATAATGATATGTACCCACTTTGAAGTGGACATTTATATGATTTTGTTGTCCATTGTGTGATGGAAACATTGTATAATTCTGACTATAAATTTCTAATTTCCTCTACATTTTACATGCTATGTGATTCAGTAGCACTACAGTAGTGTAAATTACATTAGTTTTTGGGCAATATTCCCCTATTATTTATTGAGAAGAGTGGCAGTATCCATCCTCTATACCCGAGTTTGGTAGTATTCCATTCTCAATTTTATTTATATGGGAGATTGGCAGTATTCCTTTCTCTATCAGGTTTCAATTTTATGAGACTTGGCCAACTGTGTGTTTATATTGTTCTAGGGATAGGTTTATCTCATATGCATGTAGGATATTCATAATTATTTTGTAGTGTGTGCCCTACTTTCTTTTTGTGCTAGTATTGCACAATCTTTATTGTTTTGATTAAGGCAAGTATCTTCTTTTATTATGCAATGATGATTTCAATTTTTTATGCCCTTGTGGGTAGTCCTTATCTCTTGCATGAGAATCATTTATTCTTGATGTCCTTTGGTCAATATATTGATTAATTTTCCTTTTTAGTATGCACATACCAGCCATTGTTGATGTCTTCTATTGTTTCTCTTCTTGCTGGGGTATGCTTCCAACCCTAGGTGAAGGACTTGGATGACATGACATAAAGATATGGACCTAGCTTAAGGAGTTAAAGCTTGGAGACAATGTTTTTATGGTTTAGGCTTCCCTCTATCTTAGATCCTTATGTTGTATCATTCATGTAAACCCTATGTGGGATATTTGGATATACCATTGTAATCTTGTTGAGAAATAGAATATAGTCAATGTTTTATTCCACTACTATACTTTGGCTGTTTTGAATACCATTAATAAGAATTGAAAATTTTACACCCACTCTAAGATACCATAAGGGTGTGTTTGGAATGGAGGCTTTATTGTTCAAATTTTTAGTAGAGAGGTGGTTTCACTTCTTTACAACATGGTATGAGAGCCCATGGTAGTCAGAATCTGACTATTTCAAATTTGTCTCCCTAATTAGAACCCTTACCTTACATAGTTTCCCTCTTGATGAGATGTTCACAATATTATGGGGTTTTAGACAATCTTACCCTATCAAATAAATTGTTTATGAATTGAATCTTTTGATGCAATAAGGTTTGACTTAGGGATACAATCAGGTTATGAGATAATAGGATAACAAGTCTTAATATGGAGATATTGTGACTTGGTTTTAACATTGTATTTGGGCCGTAATTTCCATTTTTAATTGCAAAAGTTTTTTACTAAAAATTATTTTCCTTATATATTATATGTACAAAAAGATGTTTTCTATGGGTTTTATCAAAGTTTTCCTAAATTGAGTCACACTATAGTGATATGAGAAGTTTGGTAGTGAACCCCTAAACCTATTTCTAACCCTAGTTGTGACTCTGAATATGGGACTAGGGATATGAGGATTGATTTAAGGTGTAGTTGACCTACCCTATGACTTTTTGGATCTTAGGTTTGATAGGTTACAAACACAAGGACCTAAAACTCAACCATAGATGGTGACTTTTAGTTGGATACATGAACCAGATAAATCTCTAAAACTTTCACAACTAAAAGATATGTGGGTAACCCTAAATGTTGATTAGTTTGAGTTGTTAGGTTGAACCTTTTTAAGGGGTGGAGAGTAGTTTTTTTTTGATGTTTGGATCAACAGATTTTTAAAACAAAATCCTTTTAAAGGTTGGAGTGTTGTCACATATCAAATCTTAGACCCTACACTAGAACTGTGACCTTTTGGGTTTGACCAAACAAGGTTGAGGTTAGTGTGATCCTTTGAAGATAAAGCATGGATATATCACCCTAATGTAATCTAGAATGTTACATAACTCATTTGGATGGTAATAAGAAGATGAAGGACTTAATCGATTAAGTAATATAATAAATGGGACATTAACGGGCCATATGACATAACACATGTAAGAAAGTCTCAAAATTGAAAATATAATTCAAATTTGTAATCTACTCATCAATATAGGCCTACATTTCAATTTGCATCTAATTTGGACAACCTTGAAATATTAGATTAAGTATAGGAGAGAGAAAGTACATAAAAGACATAAGAGATAAATAAATGTGTTTATGACACCAAAATATGGAAGTACAGGCAAATTTGTATTCAACATATCAAATATAACTTAAGGATGAAGTTTTACCTAATTTGGATAATCCTAAATGCATCAGGAGAGAGAAACTAAGTTTTAGATAATAAGTACATTAAAAGTTCTCAAAAGGAAAATCTAACTCCATAGTCAGAATCTAAATGTTTAGCTTAACTTGTGTGCAAAATTTGGTTTAATTTGGATAAGTCTAGAACACTTAATTGAGTAAAGAAAAAATATATGCATTAATTGGATTTCACTTTAGTTTAAATTAGATTTAAATAGCTAACACATTAATTTTCTCTGATTTCATATAGTTCTTGGATTTGATTTGTCACACGAATTTACTTTCATTTTCTTTCTTTTCCAGACCATTGGATGACTCATGTTTATTTCCCTTTTTTGTGGATTTGATCGACGGCCCTAGAGCCATCTCCCCTACCTATCCTAGTACGAATAGGACTTCAGTTTCCCGCACAGTAATGAAGATCTTTAGAATCTCATCTCTTCTTTCCCTCTTCTCCTCATGATTTTTTGAATTTCTTTTCACAATCCTTGTCTCCTTCCAGTCATAAGGATCCCTATTTTGGATAGGCTTCCTCCTCTCAGTCGATGGGTTGACTAGAGCATTTCCTATTTCTTATCTATTTCTTTTTTTTGGGGTTTCCTCATTGAACCTTGGACCAACCCCTATATATACCTATTCCCCCATGACCCCCGATCACCCAGTAATCATTTGTCATTGACCCTTTGGCCCCAACTACCCCGCTACCCCCTTTCCCTACTCAAACTTCCTATTCCTAAGACCGCGACCTCGACTGTGGTGTTTTCATGATCAACAATGACTCTTCTTGGTCAGGTTCAGCTCTTGGAGGTGTGGGCTTGCTTGGGACATGTTCAACTTGCTCGATTAGTAGGTATAGTTGTTTTTCCCTTTTCTATTGGTTTTTAATCGTCTCGATAATTAGCAATATGTGGTCGTCTTCTTGTTGGTTTTATTGGCCCTTTCACCTCAGTTTTGGATGACAGTTCATTCTCCACTTTTGTTTTGGTTCTTCTTTAGCTCGCTCTTTCTAACCAAGCCTCCTACTTTATCCAATAAAGGCAGAGGACCTTTCTCGAGTTTTAGGCGACCATTTTCTTCACAGTTTTGTTCTTTGAGTTCGGAGTTGTCATAGGAACACAGTTCCATCAAACACCTTGACCTGAATCTCTTTGGTTTGAGATCTGGAGCTTAGAGATCACACCTTGGTGTTTGGGTTTTATGTGTTCTTCATGGGGGGGAAAAGTCCCTAGTGCTTTTCCCTCTCTACCCTCCTCTCTGTTCCTCGCTTTAGTTTAATCAACGAAGGGATTTTTCATCTTTTCCCATGGTTCCCTCTCATTTGATTTGTTCTAGCCGTGAATGAGTTGGATGTGTGCCTGCTAACTTGGGAGGCTCTAAGTGGGCCATCCCAATCTGTGTGGACAGTCCCTCTCTCTTTGAGCGCTGATTTGGCACTTTCTTAATTTCTTATTGATCATATTTGTAAAATCCATAACTAATTATTTACTAACCAAAAAAATACAAATAAATAGTCTTTGGATTTAGAAAAATATTTCCTATCTAATAATGATTGTTTTTTTGCCTAAATAAAATGTTTTAAAATAGGTGATTTTAATGGATCTAATTAAATAGATATAACTTGTATAATTCATAACTAAATATTTATAAGTCATAAAATTACCATAAAATAAGTTTTGAACTCAAAATAACATGTATTAAAAAGTGGCATGGTTTTCATAACCTAAATCACACATTAAGAAAAAGGTGATTTTAGGGTTTGAACAATGAATATGAAATTTACACAAAAACTACCAATATATTTAATAGATTCTTTGGATGCATATGCTTGGACCTAGACTTGGATTTGGACATAGTAGACTCTAAAGTTGAGGTATGTTGTATCCCCTATTATTCTATGTTGAGAAATTCACCTCTTTTATTCTTTCTCTTGGTCCTATGGACAATAGCCTATACACATTGTTCTTTTCATTTGATATCATGGTTCTTGTGATCTATATTGTTTGTGGTAATCTTGGATATCCTATTGACTCTTGTCTTTTGCCTTGGTGCATGATGGTCTTATATAATGATATGTGCCCACTTTTAGGTGCATGTTTATATGATTGTGTTGTCCATTGTGTGATGGAAACATTATAAAATTCTGACTATACTTTTCTACTTGCTTCAACATTTTACTTGATATGTAATTCAGTAGCACTAGAGTAGTGTAAATTACTTTAGTTTTTGGATAGTATTCCCCTATTATTTATTGAGGAGAGTGGCAATATCCCATTCTCTATACCCGAGTTTGGCAATATTCCATTCTCAATTTTATTTATTTGGGAGATTGGCAGTATTCCTTTCTCTACCAGGTTTCAAGTTTATGAGACTTGGCCGACTTTGTATTTATATTGTTCTAGGGCTATGTTTATCTCACATGCATGTAGGATATTGATGATGATTGTGGGGTGTGTGTCGTACTTTCTTTCTGTGCCAATATTGCACAAACTTTATTGTTTTGATTATGGGAAGTATCTTCTTTTATTATGTGATGATTATTCCTATATTTTATGGCATTGTGTGTAGTCCTTATCTCTTACATGGGAAGCATTTATTCTTGATGTCCTTTGGTCAATATATTTCTCAATTTTCCTTTTTAGTATGCACATACCAGCCTTTGCCGATGGCTTCTATTGTTTCTCTTCTTACTGGGGTATACTTTCAACCCTTAGTGAAGGACTTGGAGGACATGGCATAAAGATATGGACCTAGCTTAAGGAGTTAAAGCTTGGAGAAAAAGTTTTTATGGTTTTGGATTCCCTCTATCTTAGATTCTTATGTGTTATCATACATGTAAACCCTATGTGGGAGATTTGAATATACCATTATAATCTTGTTAAGAAACTGAATATAGTCAATGTTTTTATTCAGCTGCTATACTTTGGTTGTTTTGAATATCCTTAATAAGATTTGAAACTTTTACACCAAATCCAAGATACCTTAAGGGTGTGTTTGGAATGGAGGTTTTATTGTTCAAATTTTTAGTAGAGAGGTGGTTTCACTTCTTTACAGCATGTTAGTAGAGCCTGTGGTAGTTAAAAATTGACTATTTCAATTTTGTATCCCTAATTAGAACCCTTACCTTGCATAGTTTCCCTCTTGATGAGATGTTCACAATATTATGGGGTTTTAGGCAATCTTACCCTATCAAATAGATTGTTTATGTGAATCTCTGGATGCAATAGGATGCAATTAGGTTATGAGATAATAGGATAAGAAGTATTAATATGGAGATATTGTGACTTGGTTTTCGCATTGAAGTTGGGCCCTAATTTCTATTTTCAATCGAAAACGTTTTTCACTACAAATTATTTTTCTTATATACTATATGTACAAAAAAATGTTTTCTCTAGATTTTATTGAGGTTTTCTTAAACTGAGTCACAATGAAGTGATATGAGAATTTTGGTAGTGAACCCCTAAACCTATTTCTAACCCTAGTTGTGACTTTGAATATGTGACTAGGGATATCTAGATTTATTTAAAGGTGTAGTTGACCTACCTTATGACTTTTTGGATCTTAGGGTTGATAGGTTCAAGAGATACAGACCTAAAATTCAACCCTATATGGTGACCTTTAGTTGGATACATGAACCACATAAATCTCTAAATTTTTCACAAATAAAGGATATGTGGGTAACCCTAAATGTTGATTAGTTTGACTTGTTAGGTTGAACCTTTTTAAGGATGGAGAGTAGTTGGTTGTTGATGTTTGGATCAATAGATTTCGAGGACGAAATCCTTTTAAGGGGTGGAGTGTCGTAACATACTAGATCTTAGACCCTACCCTAGAAATTTAACCTTTTGGGTTTGACCAAACATGGTTGAGGTTAGTGTGATCATTTGAAGCTAAAGCATGAATATATCACCCTAATGTAATCTATAATGTCAGATAACTCAGTTGGATGGTAATAAGAAGACAAAGGACTGAATTGTTTAAGTAATATAGTTAATGGGATATATGACATAACACATGTAAGAAAGTCTCAAAAGTGAAAATACACTTCAAATTCGTAATATACTCATCAATATAAGCCTACATGTCAATTTACAACTAATTTGGACAACCTTGAAATATTAGGTTAAGCATAGAAGAGAGAAAGTTCATACAAGACATAAGAGATTAATAAATGTGTCTATGACAACAAAATATGGAAGTAAAGGCAAATTCATATTCAAAATATCAAATATAACTTAAGGATAAAGTTTCACCTAATTTGGATAGTCCTAAATGCATTAGGAGAGAGAAACTAAGTTTTGTATAATAAGTACATTAAAAGTTCTCAAAAGAAAAATCTAACTCTGTAATCAAAATATACATGTTTAGCTTAACTTATGTGTAAAATTTGGTTTAATTTGGATAAGTCTAGAACACTTAATTGAGTAAAGAGAAAATATACACATTAATTGGATTTCACTTTAGTTTAATTCGGATTTAAATAGCTATCACGTTTTTTTTCGATTTCATATAGTTATTGGATTTGATTGTCACACAGATTTACTTTCATTTTATTTCTTTTCAATACCATCAGATGGCTCGTGTTTATTTCCCTTTTTTGTAGATCGGATCGACGACTCTAGATCCATCTCCCCTACCCGTCCTAGTACGAGTTGGACTTTAGTTTCCCCCACAATAATGAAGATCTTTAGAATTTGATCTCTTCTTCTCCTCTCCTCCTCATGATTTTTTGAATTTCTTTTCGCAATCCTTGTCTCTTTTCAATCTCGAGGATCCCTATTTTGGATAGGTTTTTTCTTCTCAATCGATGGTTCGACTAGTGCTTTCCCATTTTGTCTCTATTTCTTATTTATGGGGTTTCCTCATTGATCCCTGGACAAACCCCTATATATACCTACTCCCCATGACCCACGATCACCTAGAAATCATTTGCCATCACTCCTTTGTCCCCAACTACCCTGCTACCCCCTTTCCCTACTCCAACTTATTGTTCTGGAGACGGCAACCTCGACATTGGCATTTTCTTGCTCAACAATGACTCTTCTTGGTCGCGTTAGGCTCCTACAGGTGTGGGCTTGCTTTGGACACCTTCAAATTTATCGATTAACAAGTATAGTTATTTTGCCCTTTTCTTTTGGTTTTTGATCATCTTAGTAATTAGGAATTTGTGGTCGTCTTCTTATTGGTTTTCTTAGCCCTTTCACTTCAGTTTTGGACGATAGTTCATTCTCTACTTTTATTTTGGTTCTTCTTTGGATCGCTCTCTCTGTCTAAGCCTCTTGGTTTCTCCAGTAATGGCTAGGACCTTTCTCGAGTTTCAGGCGACAATTTTCTTCACGAATTTGTTCTTTGAGTTCGGTGTTGTCTTAGGAACACAGTTCCTTCAGACACCTTGACCTGAATCTCAATCTTGAGCTCAGAGATCACATCACGATGTTTGGGTTTTGTGTGTTCTTCACGAGGGAACAAAGTCCCTATTGCTTTTCCCTCTCTACCGTCCTCTCTGTTCTTCGCTTTAGTATTATCGATGAAGGGCTTTTTCATTTTTTTCCATGGTTCCCTCTAATCTGATTTGTGCTAGTTGCGACTGAGTTGGATGAGTGCTTACTGACTTGGGTGGCTCTGAGTGGGCCATCCCAGTCCATGTGGACTCTCCCTCTCTCTCTTCTCTCTCTCTCTTTGAGTGTTGATTTGGCACTTTCTTAATTTCCTATTGATCAGATTTGTAAAATCCATAAGTAATTATTTACTAATCCAAGCAATTCAAATAAATAGTCATTGGATTTAGAAAAATATTTCTATCTAATGATGATAGTTTTGTTTCCTAAATACAATATTTTATACTATGTGATTTTAATGGATCTAATTAAATAGATAATAACTTGTATAATTCATAACTAAATATTTATAAGTAAAAAATATAATAAAATATGTTTTGAACTCAGAATAACATATATTAAAAAGTGGCATGGTTTCCATAACCTAAATCCACATAATAAAAAGGTGGTTTTAGGGTTTGAACAATGAATATGAAATTGACACAAAATCTACCTATATGCTTAATAGGTTCTTTGGATGCCTAGGTTTGGAACTAGACTTGGCTTTGGATAGAGTAGACTCTGAAGTTGAGGTATGTTGTATCCCCAATTATTCAATGTCAAGCAATTCACCTATATTATTCGTTCTCTTGGTCCTATGGACAATAGCCTGTACACATTGTTCTTTTCTTTTCATATCATGGTTCTAGTGAACTATCTTGTTTATGGTAATCTTAGATATTCTCTTGACTCTTGTCTTGTTCCTTAGTGCATGTTGGTCTTATATAATGATATGTGGCCACTTTCAAGTGGATGTTTATATGATTGTGTTGTCCATTGTGTGATGGCAATATTGTATAATTCTGACTATACTTTTCTACTTTTCTCTACATTTTACATGCTATGGATTCAGTAGCACTAGAGTAGTGTAAATTACATTGGTTTTGGGGCATTATTCCCCTATCATTTATTGAGGAGAGTGGAAGTATCCCATTCTTTATACCTTAGTTTGGCAGTATTCCATTCTCAATTTTATGTATTTGGGAGATTGACAGTATTCCTTTATCTATCATGTTTCATGTTTATGAAACTTGGCCGACTTTATGTTTATATTTTTCTAGGGCTATGTTTATCTCACATGCATGAATGATATTGATGATGATTGTGTGGTGTGTGCCCTACTTTCTTTTTGTGCCAATATTGCACAATCTTTATTATTTTGATTATGGCAAGTATCTTCTTTTATTATGTGATGATTATTCCCGTATTTTATGCCCTTGTGAGTAGCCCTTATCTCTTGCATGAGAAGCATTTATTCCTTATGTCTTTTGTCAATATATTGCTAAATTTTCCTATTTAATATGCACATACCAGCCTTTGCTGATGTCTTTTATTGTTTCTCTTCTTGCTGGGGTATGCTTCCAATCCTAGGTGAAGGACTTGGAGGACATGGCATAATGATATGGACCTACCTTAAGGAGTTAAAACTTGGTGACATAGTTGTTATGGTTTATACTTTCCTCTATCTTAGATCCTTATGTTGTATCATACATGTAAACCCTATGTGAGAGATTTGGATATACCATTGTAATCTTGTTGAGAAATTGAATATAGTCAATATTTTTATTCTACTGCTATACTTTGGTTGTTTTGTATATCATTAATAAGATTTGAAAATTTTACACACACTCCAAGATATATTAAGTGTGTGTTTGGACTGGAAGTTTTATTGTTAAAATTTTTAGTAGAGAGGTGGTTTCACTTCTTTACATGCATGGTGTTTTATTTATCTTATTTTTATTGAATAGCATATTTTGTAATATTCTTCCAAGCCAACTGACCCATGTTATGGACAACATAGAGTTTTCTTCCGCTGACATATATGTACTTGGAGGGACGTTAGAACTACACATAGTACACATGGCTATGCATAAACTCCAGGAAAATTACTTTAGGTTCTAGTTATGACCATTTGGGGTGAGCAATCACTCTGGTCACCTTCCAGAAATTTTGAGAATTGGATTTTTAGCCCGGTCTAGTCCGATCCAAGAAGGGTCAAACTGTAGTTTTCAAATTGTAATTTTAGTATATAATACCTCTATATTTAGTGATATTTAATAATGTAAGTATATAAAATCACATATATGAATAATACTAGTGTATATATTTAATCTTAAAAGTACTTATTATGATAATTTTTATTATTAAATAAATTGCCGAGTATATAAAAAAGTCTAATTGCAGTTGAAATGGTCATGTCCTTTAAAACGGTCTGTTCTAGTACGGTCCAATATTAAAAGGTCATGTCTATGGTCCATCATTTGTTCTCATTCGAACTTGTACGGTTCGGTCCAATTTTCTACTGATGCTTCACCTAATGATGATCTATACGGATTTCAAGTTTTGACAAAGTGGTCAAATTTTGGTCCAATCTAGTAAGGAGTTGTAATTTTCACAATTTGGTCAGTTCTGGGTCTAGATGAATCCAAGTGTGCCCTAATTTTGATTCAGTTTGGATGAATAAAAATTGCCCTAGTAAAATTCTACGTTATACAAAGCTAGAATTCCATACGGTATCTTGTATTAATTATGACGGGTCTAGTCGGTTCTGATTAGAAAAAAGTTCTGGTCATGGTCGGCTTTGGTTTCTATATTTACAATCTGGCCGGTTTTCAATTTGGACGAAGCGAACAAAATTTAGAAGTAATTTTCTAAACCGTTTGATTTCAATTGGTCATTATGCATTTCAAATTGTGGAAGGAATTGTAAATCCTCCATGACAAGCGTCGGGATAGATTTTCTTTTTCAAATATTAGAAAAATAGTATTTTATGGCTAAATAAAGCAAACTGGTTAAACAGCCCCGAGTTCTTCATGCACGCATTGCGTTCCACTAGTTTACTTTTGGAAAAAAAATGATTTAGCACACTTTTATTCAAATTTTTACCAATATAGCACATTTTGCAAAATATTTTCCAAAATAGCACACTATGTGTGGAACCCGCCACTTTAAGTGACGTTTTTATATGCAAAGATTGAAAAGCGCCACAATAATTGACGTGTATGCTTTTAAATAAAAAAATTTGAAAAACGCCACATTTCCATTTACACTCAATAATGAGTGGAAGTGAAAAGTGCCACTTTTCAAAAAAAATTTATTTTTTTTTCAATTTTTTTACTTAAAAACATACCCGCCAATTACTGTGGCGCTTTTCAGTTTTGGTTCCAAAAAGCTCCACACAAAGTGGCGTTTTCACACCAAAGTGTGCTATTTTGGAAAATATTTTACAAAGTGTGTAATTTTGGTAAATATTTTTACAAAAGTGTGCTAAGGCTCGTGCAAGAAGCCAGAGTTGTAGTTCACGTAGAAATCCAATCGACACAAGCAGTAGTGCAAGCAGTAGAACTGCAAAAGGATCTTTGGGAGTTCTCTATCCCAAAAGCTACTGGCGTTCATCACCCAGTACAACCGCCGCCCATCAACACTCCAAATTTTGAGATCCAATCACATTGGATTACCTTGCTTCAAAACATCCCATTCTATGGTAAACAAGGAGAAGATAGCCAGGAACATCTTCTAAGGTTTATCGATCTATGTGCCATGATAAAGAAAAATAGAGTATCCAATGATGACATCCGACTCTGACTCTTCAAGTATTCGCTTGCTGATATAGCTATAAGTTGGTATAATTCCTTACAATGTGAACCCATCACTACTTGGGAATAACTTCAAAACATTTTTCTTGAAAAAATTTACCCTCCCTCTCTATCCTATGAAACTAGGGGTCGAATAATAATGTTCACTCAAGCCCTTGGAGAAACCCTTGCTGAAGCATGGGAAAGATACAAAGAACTTCTATGCAAGTGTCCACACCATGATATTCCTAAGAATCAAATTATCGAGATCTTCTATAGGGGTGTAGATGACGATATCAAGAGGTTCTTAGACTCCTCATCTGGAGGGAACTTCATGCGTCAAATTTATGGCAGTGCATGGAAGGTTGTCACCCTTGGATGTGAAAATCAAGCTAATTGGGGTAGATATGTAGGTAAACGAGTGTATAAGGTAGCTATGGCTGAAGTTATTCTAGAGTACACGTCTATCATTGAAACCCTCAAACTCTTAGTTGGCAAGCAAGCCCATCTCAAATCGTCCCTTACTGCCTATGAAAGAAGACATTCACCCCCTCACCAACAAGAGCAAGTCAAGTTATCCTCACTTTTATGCGAAGCGTGTAAAGGCACTGATCACTCACCTATATCCTGTAATGTTCTCTATGATGTTGTTTTAAGAAAAATTAGTGGACAAGGAGATAATGGTCAGATGGAAAGTCTAAACACTATCAACACTATCCCTAGTCAAGGTTATTACAATCCAAATCAAAACAGGAACCATCTCGATTTTCAATATGGAAATCCTTCTGGAGTGGTAAACTTGCATCAACTTGGTTCAAACTATCAACAACGAGGTCCTTCGGGATACCAGTAAAACCAACAATAGAATTTTGGAAACCAAGGTAACTTCAGAAGTAATTTCCAGAATAGGAATCAATTCCAAGATCCAAGCCAGGTCCCTTATCAACATAAAGCCGGTCCAATTTCTTCGGATGATCAAATGTTGACCATTGAGAAGATGTTGCAGTCACAACAAACATTGATAGCTAACCAGCAATCCCACTAGAAGGCCATTGAATCTCAACTAGCTCAACTTGTAGCTAGCCTCAAGCCACCTGCTGAAGCTTTAGCTGGGCAACCAGAAGACAATCTGAGACATGTGGAACAACTTAAGGCTGTGAAAACTCGTTCAAGCTTTGTCTTACCAGAACCCATGACTCCTGTCACTGTGACAAATGTCTAAGGTGCTGAGCATAGCACAGTGGCAACTCAAAATGATATGACCAACAAGGCAAGTTATGAGGAACCTATTGTTGTTGATGTAGAAGACTCACCTGACTAGTTGTTCATGTGTATAGACCTCATATACCATTTCCAAATGACTCAATTTTACCCAGCTCAATACTAGGTTCAACAAGTTCAAAGAAATCATGAGAAAGTTGTATGTCAATATTCCGCTCTTGGATGCCATGGATGAGATGCCTCAATTGTCAAAGTTCTTCAAACTCATACTTAGTTCTGCAAAAATAACACGTGTCTATCGAACTAATAGATATCAAACACATTGTGCTTCCTAACTGACTAGTGAAACAATAGCATGGAATCTCCACCGGATCCTTGTCAAGTCATTATTTGAGCAGAGTATGATAAGGAGAAAAACTTGGTGCACTGAATTATAAATCAAGTTGTGTTCTGATATGAACTCTCTTCTACACTTCTTCTATCATCTTCATACCCCTCCATCCTTAAAAAAGAAACAATTATAGCCAAAATAGTGCCAAACCCTATGTTCGGGATGGCACACCACTTCCCTCTATATCTGCTTCTTCCATACCCCTCAATAAATAGGGGCATATCATCAAGAAAATATGCCAATGTGCACACAAAGAAAAAAATACAATCTCGAGTCGAATAGAGGAGAGATTCGCACAAAAAATGCAATTAATGAAATTGCAAATCATATAATCAAAATCTCGAGTCAAATAGAGGAGAGATTTATTTCTTCCTTCCATACCACCCTTCACTCCCTTTTCTAACTAAAGGCACAATGAAGGCCTCCACTATCCTGAAAAACACTAGTGTCAGATCAGGTGCACACTTGTTATTCTGTGGGTATCTCTGGACTCTTACAAAACTCTTTGACATGCTTGTTGTTGGAAAAAGTCAGGAGGAAATGATGTTGGAAAACAAACTCAGGAATGAATATATGGTAAGATGTGATCAGTGATCTCAAGAAGTTGAGATGCTTAATCATGCCAAGTAGAATGGAAACAATCATGATGTGAAGATGAGGCAACCACACGAGTTGAAAGTATTCATTTGGCGACTGTCTAAGATTTTCTTTTACTTGAGGACGAACAACATTTAAGTTTGGTGTGTTTTGATGAATGCATATTCATCATGATTTTAAGTCACCATCTTGGGCCCAATTCGACTCAATGCTTTCACTTTCATCTCCTAAATCATACAAAATTCAAGATTTATTAATGGTTTGAATTATCAAGATTACTAACTAGATTTACAAGATTTTCATGCAGATTTTATGTAGCTCATGATGAGGTTGAACCATCATCTGAAACCCACCTCCATTTAACCTTCATGAACATCTTCAAACCACCATCATCATCAGTGCTTTTTTCCCTAGCAGTTTGCCCTAGAGATTTGGACCTTTCATTCTTGACCTCTGCCCTCCACACGGTTTCGAGACCGTATGGCGTAAAACGATCTCGAAGTCCGTTAGGAATCGAAGAACGTTTGGAGCTGCAAACCATGAAGATCGAAGACCATTTTGGGTTGCAAACTGTGAAGACTTCGAGACCACCAGGACACATGAACGACCAAACTGTGAGTAACTAAGACCGTGAAGACTGTGAGGCAAGCAAGACCGCAAGGCAGCTAATCACCCAAAACCGATTGGGCAGTGAAGACCCTTACGGTCTCAAGACTATGAGGAAGCCTTATGGTTTACAAACTGTGAGAGCGCGAAGATTGTTAGGACGGTGAAACTGTGAAGGCTCAAAACTGTGAAAGCACCAAACCGCGAGGAACCCTCTCAGTTTCCAAACCGTGAGGAGCCCAAACTGTGAATGCAGAAAGTCTAAAACAATGAAAAACTATCACAACAAAAATGTGAAGACCTGACCCAAGCCTATAAATAGGACCAGCAGAGTCCCCATTTAGGCATCGGATCTGAGACACCTCCAGGCTGCTCCTTTGGTAGTACGACCCATGCTCCCACCGATCTACAACAACAAATTCACCACCATGATGTTCCTAAGAAGCACTCGACCCCTGGGAAAATCCTCTGCCTACATATCTCCACATCCTCCACTCCACCACCAAGATGTGCCTAAGAAGCACTCGACCCCGGGTGGAGGACGATCTTCACAGCCAAGCTGAGCAGTAGGCTTGCGCATCCACCCGTTATCCACTTCTATTTCGCATCCACAACCTGCTCCTCCTACTGTGACCGAGGAGGTCAAGACGAGAAAGAAGGTGGAGAAGAAGATCTTCCCAATCTGCCTTGGTGATTTTTCCTCCTCATACAGATCTTCTCCAACACGACGGAGAAGACCACATCATCTTCATTGAGCTATGACTACCTTCTACATCATGCTCATGGTAGAATTTTCCCTCTCTCTTATTCTTCTTATTTCTCACATCATGAGCAAGTAGTTCCTTTTCACTGGGGTGTGGGGACTAGCCCCTCTGCCCATGCTTACATGTTCTCTTGTTAAACATTCCATGGCACGTATATATCTTTTCATTTCATTGTTAATCGTCGATGTTTGCTTGTATATTGATCACCTACTTGATTTTATCTTGTTCTTTCCTATGTTGCAAGAACTTCAATATGTTGGATAGAATGTCGATTAACGTGGTTGACTCCCTGACTAGAAATAGAAAGGGATTCCTTGAGGTCATAAGTGTATGATCCGTGAGGGGACGAGCCATCTAGCCGGTGCCTCTTATATATGCCTAACACCTATATAGGGGGCCCACTGCTTCAGTTGGATTTCTGTATATTCGGAACCATAAGTGTGTGATCCGGATGACGACGAGACATCTAATGCCTAAGGTGATGCTTACGCGAACCAAAACATCCCTCAAGGAGGGTTCACCGTAGTTCTATTTGGATAGTTAGATCTTGCCTTGATGTTTTGTGATTGGATGTGTTTGAATGAGTAGTGGTGGTGAAACCAGAGACCACCCCAGTGATTCCATATTATTAATCTAGATTCAACTTTAATTTTGCTCTTTATTTTTTTTCACTTATTTTAATTAGCCTCAAATCAACCAATCCTTCTAAATATTAGTCTTAATTGAACTAGACTCGACTAACAACGATTCTTAAAAATGTTGTCTCTTGGGATTCGATCCTCAACTATACTGCGATAAAACCCATCCTCTTGCAAGTGGTATTATTGCACAAGGTTTTGGTAAAAGCTCATGGATTTCAACACTGAGTGGATTTGTTAGTGTGATAATATTCCACATCAATGACTTTTACCATATAACAAGGAATCAAAGTGTCATAAGATATTAAATAACATGGACAAATATCAATCACGGGGAGAGGATTTTGAGTGTTCTATCTCAACTAAAAGTGTTAGGGAATCCCATGAGGTTATGGAACCAATGATACATGTAGCCTAGTTGGCAAGGAAACTAGAGAAAAAGAATATCATATTCATTGGAAGAAATGAAGAAGAGTGCATGTATGTGCAACATCTCTACCAGATGAATGATTTTCACATAGGAGAAATCCTAAATTTCTTAGAAGGATCTAAATATTTTTTCGCAGGACCCATAATAGGTACAACAACAACAAGTGCACTAGCAACATGGCTCTTAACAATTTCAGCTTGAGCAAGGCCCAATTAAAGACACTAATGGAAAATTCATCAACAAGACATATGCATATTTTTTTAACTCAACTATGGAGCTACATAATATGGAAGATCAGATCATGAGTCTAGATACCCTTATGTCACAAATGGTAGCAAACGTGGCACAATTGAAGAAATTGTCTCAACAAGGTTTTTTAGGAAACACCAAAATGATAGACAAGCACCAATAGGCCTAGAGTACTTCTCTATTTACATTAAGGGGGTGTGCCATTAAATAGATCCCAACATCTTACATTTCCCTTATGATTCTAGTCCAAGAGAGGTGTGATTCTGTTGATGAAGAGAAGGCATGGTCTATGAAGTACACACTTGATCCAAGGTTCTAGAGATGCATGCACACATTTGAGCCACAATACCAAGATTTTTACGTGTGATTGGATAGATTAGGAGAGATAAATTCAAAGAGGAAACTTGAACATAGGTGTGCGTTACACAAAATGGCACACCAACACGGAAGATCATGAAGAGTAACAAAGAAGTGGCAACTACACCAAGTTTGTAAGGGTTGCACTTACAGGTTCCTCCACTACCATGCTTACTGTCTCAATTCAAGATAAGGTGCCTACACATCAAGAGTAGGTAAACATTCTACTCCGCATTTGAATAGTCACTATAAACAAAGAGGCATCCATGTTTGAGAGGGAACAACCTAGTCCCATTGAACCATTTCCCATTTCATTGGTGTATGAATATAGTTCCTTTTTAGGGTAGGAAATCCCTAAGAAATTATACATCCCTTCACATAGGCATCCATAAACACAACTAAAAACCTCTACTCACATAGTTTAAATTCATACCTCATCCATAGATAACCTATGTTGTGACACCCCGACCTCTATGCCATCTCTAATGACCCCGAAGACAGGGGAGTCACCCTCAGTAAACCACCCTTAACTTTTTCTTTACTTAATCACTTAGATTAACATAAAGGAAGACCATAAAACATGAATAACATAAATTTGAAATAAATCTGTGAAAGCTACTTACTATTTACCTTACTAGGAAAACAAACAAACTTACATGACATATTACATTGTTCTTACTGAATATAAAAAACAGTAGATAATTGGAAACTAAACTACATATTACACTAAATTCTCTCTCTATCTCACCACATGCCCAAGGACTGAGGAGAAAGGACCAAGAGACCTCTAAACCTAACTAAACACTACCTTCTAAGCGTCTGGGTGATATGATGCTTCATCTTCCTCGTGTTGACGTTGACATGAAAAATGTTTCAATAGGTTGGTGAGCTACTGGTTCAGTGAAAAGAATTTCACCCAACCATCACCGATAACTCATTTTATGTTAATTAATTAGAATAAATACAAGAAATAACATATTGATAAGATCTAAACAATTTAGTTGAAATAACATGTAATGTTAACATCTCATTAAAAATAACAACTACTGTAAAGTTATAGATTCAATCAAATAGTAGAAAATACCAAAACTTCATCTAAAGAACAACTACTACGTAACTGAACTCGATACATTCTTGAATCTTTTTCTTATAAGAACTCTGTGAACCTATATAACATATTTTAGCTTATGCCCTATTCATATGCAGTATACTCTACATATGAAGACTCATAACGAACTACGATCCCACCGTACAAGACTTAGCCGACACCCCGGGATAGTTAAGTCTGACTGTTGTCCTGGTCTGCTAAAGGAAAATTGACTCTCTAGCCTCGCCACTCCTATGGTGTGATAAACTAGACTCCTCCTATAACCTGAGCACACAGGCAGAGAGTCAAGCCGTGCCACTAGGACTTTTGGTTAGTGTTAGATACACTTTTCTGTACCCCAGTGCCACCATGATGTATGGTTAATGTTGGACACTGTAAACTGCTCTCTAGTTCCACCAGGACATCTGGTTAATGTTGGACACTAAAAACTGTACTCTCATTCCACCAAGCCATCTGGTTAATGTTGGACATACTTTTCCGACCCCCGTATACTAGACACTGCCAGGGTTAGGCCATTTCACTCCTAAGGCACAGACCTCTCAAAGCGGTTCTACGGTGTCAGGGCCCTCAAGTCTATTATTTTATTAAACATGGAAAAAACTCTTACTATATGGTATGTCTTTCTCATTTATACTTGACTTTGGTATCTCTATGATATCTCTTCAATTTAATCGAAGCTTATAACATAACACAAATATCATTCTAAAATGGACAAGATGTACACTCAAGTACTGCAGATACCAAGAGATTCAACATATAAAGCATGTAGGAAGATTTCAAGTTCTTGAATAAACCAAATTCATATTCCCATGAAATTTACTGAGAAATCAACATTATTATGCCTGCACGTGGATGAAAATTCTTAAATAAATAGAAATCATATCAACTTGGCACATATACGCTGAAATCATACAAATGATCATCGTAACATGCTAACAAGAGTTATTTACTCAATATATATGAAATTGTCAGTAGCACTTGTAAATTATCTAAAATTCCTCGATAATTGTGCACATCAACCATAATCCTGGTTTGTGCATCACATAACTCAACTAAGAACTAATTACTAGACATGTTAGTAATTCTCATTAAACAACTGTAATTCATCTGTGCTTTCTTGGAAAATGTGCACCTCAACCCAAATCTTGATTTGTGCATCACTTTACTTAATAAAGTTTATAATTACTCATCATGTCACGAATTATTAATATTAATTGAAATTCCTAATAATATATTCGAGAAGTGTGTCAATTTGAGTAAACATTAAATCATTCACATTAAATTTGACCTAGAAAGTGCATCTAGGTTTTCTTGAACATTTTTCATATCATCAACATTTCTTTGTAACCGTGCCTTAATTAATTTATTAACATTGTACAAGCTAGGTTTATGCCCAAACTGTCCAGTTTTTGGTCGTGTGCTGCTGTTTTGACATTTAATCGAGTAAATTAGGTTTTGATTGATCGTGTAGTTTTACTAATCTAAATCACACACAATATTTAACTATTTAGTGTTGTGCAAATGTTAATAAGTAAAATGCATAAATTTAGAAATCGAGCGGTGTCGACACTGCCCAGCACCTGGGTAAATGCCGACATCTACGTATAAAATCGATTTCAACCGAAATGTTTATTTATTTGAGTCAATTCTTGCGATTGGTAGTGAGATTCTACTGACCGCGGGTGAGGTGACCACAATTCAACTGGAAACATGTCCAGAGGCCGGTTTTCAGGCGCCACAAGTTGTCTTCAACCAACGAACAATCCTGGATTTGGACCTATTAAACGTAGAGGTGGAAGGGATTAGCTGATTCGTTGCTTCTCGTGGCTTGTTGTCTACGTATCTCTGATCTGGACCTCAAGACGAGTTCATTGGCATCAATTTCGGGTGCTAGCTCGCGCCCTAGATGGTCCCTAGCTGGGCCTACTGCTACAAGTAGCAACTTCTTCACCTCACGTACAGGTGGAAGAGAAGCTTGCTAGGGGTTGCGTTATCTATTGGCTATGAATCGAAGCAGGGACCTCAAGGACCACTACTACATAAAAGCCTTTTAGCGTCGGTTATTTAAGCTCTTTAGTGTCGGTTTCAAAGCGACACCCAAGTGGGCACCGCTAAAGGGGGACACCTTCGGCGTTGGATTCTAACCGACGCCAAAATATTTTCCACCACCAAAAACGCGCAAGCAAAGGGACTATCGACATCGGTTGTTTAGTAAAAACTGACGCCCAAACTCTTCCCGCTACCGAAAAGGTGCCAGCAAAGGGACTATAGGTGTCAGTTGTTCACTAAACAACTGCCGCCAAAACTCTTCCCGCCACCAAAACACGCTAGCAAAGAGATTATAGGCGTCAGTTTTCTAAGCAAAACTGATGCCACATCATCTGAACCGACATTAATTTTGTTATAATAACCGACGCCCTATCCCCTGTCTGCCACCACGGCCGTGCTTCCTAGCACGGCCATGGTACCTGGTCACATAGACGTCGGTTTTAGGTGGAAAACCGCCGCCGTATAACATAGGTGTCGGTTTTGTTCAAATAACTGACGCTTATGTTTTGATTTTTTTTCCTATCAGTCTGCAGACCTGCTGTGACTGGTCGCAGGATGAGAAACCTATAGTTCAGTTATGAACTGTAGGTTTTACGACATCCATTGATTTCAGCCAACAACAGGCCACAAACCTATAAAATTAACAACATAAATGTTCACACATTAAGCAACCTGCAGTTCCATTCAATTTTCACATATGTAGAAACATTCATGTAGCAATCTGTAGTTCCATTCATTTTCACATTCACACATGTATAAACATTCATGCATTCATCTTCACATTCACACATTCAAACACATGTAGAAAATTCATTCATTTCATGACAGATAAGGGCATAAAAGAAAGGTTGTAGCATTAATAACCCTTATAAAATAGAATGTTAGTTGTTGATTTAAGTAGTATTATACCCATCATATGCAGCTTCCATAAGCAACTAGGAAGGAAATTCAGAAAAATGAACAACATGCATCTATTAATACAGACAAGTCTAGATAGATAAATAACTAAATACTACACCAACATAGTCTCGCATCAGTAACTTCGAGGCCTTTTCATTGTGGCGATCTTCTCCTGGAGTTCAGAAAATAAAGTAGCTATGAGGATCGATTACTTTAAGACAACAAGTGTAAACACAAAACAAGACATGACAATTATATTTGTTAATTGGACCTACCATGGTCTTATGAACTAACAAGGGCCTCATCATCAAATTTGTCCGAGCTGATATCGTCAATCGTGCGCTCATACCGTCGTAGATGATCATGGGTCTCATTGTCGATCTTGGTTATCCAAACATTGATGGTATTATGGCCAACTGGACGGAGAAAAAGCTTGTCTCTACGACCCACTAGCATCTTTCTAATCCAATCACGCCAACCTGATTTTGATACAAGATTTCCCGCCAAATCATACTCAACCTCGATAACATGTGAAGAATTGTCAAAATTTATGGTCACTTCACCAGGCCTATAGTGTCTTCCATTTAGAAAATGCCAATGTTTGGGTATTGTTAGTTGGTTTAAGGAACGATCATCTAGGATGATGTTCAATTGTTCTTCATCAGGAACTGTAGTTTTCAAATTGTAATTTTAGTATATAATACCTCTATATTTAGTGATATTTAATAATGTAAGTATATAAAATCACATATATGAATAATACTAGTGTATATATTTAATCTTAAAAGTACTTATTATGATAATTTTTATTATTAAATAAATTTCCGAGTATATAAAAAAGTCTAATTGCAGTTGAAACGGTCATGTCCTTTAAAATGGTCTGTTCTAGTACGGTCCAACATTAAAAGGTCATGTCTATGGTCCATCATTTGTTCTAATTCGAACTTGTCTGGTTCAGTCCAATTTTCTATTTATGCTTCACCTAATAATGATCTATACGGATTTTAGATTTTGACAAAGTGGTCAAATTTTGGTCCAATCTAGTAATGAGTTGTAATTATCACAATTTGGTCAGTTCCGGGTCTAGATGAATCCAAGTGTGCCCTAGTTTTGATTCAGTTTGGATGAATCAAAATTTCCCTAGTAAAATCCTATGTTATACAAAGCCAATATTGATGATGATTGTGGGGTGTGTGCCCTACTTTCTTTTTGTGCCAATATTGCACAATCTTTATTATTTTGATTATGGCAAGTATCTTCTTTTATAATGTGATGATTATTCCTGTCTTTTATGCCCTTGTGAGTAGCCCTTATCTCTTGCATGAGAAGCATTTATTCCTTATGTCTTTTGTCAATATATTGCTCAATTTTTCTATTTAATATGCACATACCAGCCTTTGATGATGTCTTTTATTGTTTCTCTTCTTGCTGGGGTATGCTTCCATGCCTAGGTGAAGGACTTGGAGGACATGGCATAAAGATATGGACCTACCTTAAGGAGTTAAAACTTGGTGACAGAGTTGTTATGGTTTATACTTTCCTCTATCTTAGATCCTTATGTTGTATCATGCATGTAAACCCTACGTGAGAGATTTGGATATACCATTGTAATCTTGTTGAGAAATTGAATATAGTCAATACTTTCATTCAACTTCTATACTTTGGTTGTTTTGTAAATCATTAATAAGATTTGAACATTTTACACACACTCCAAGATACATTAAGTGTGTGTTTGGACTGGAAGTTTTATTGTTCAAATTTTTAGTAGAGAGGTATTTTCACTTCTTAACATGCATGGTGTTTTATTTATCTTATTTTTATTGAATGTCATATTTTATAATATTCCTCCAAGCGAACTGACCCATGTTATGGACAACGTAGATTTTTCTTCCGCTGACATATATGTACTTGGAGGGACGTTATAACTACACATAGTACACATGGCTATGCATAAACTCCAGGAAAATTACTTTTAGGTTCTAGTTATGACCATTTGGGGTGAGCAAATTTTAATCCAGACCATAAAATAGGACAATTCACTTGATCGCGTTGGGTCTTGCACTATTTCAAATTCACGTTGGTCACCTTCCACAAATTTTGAGAATTGGATTTTTAGCCCGGTCTGGTCCGATCCAAGAAGGGTCAAACTGTAGTTTTCAAATTGTAATTTTAGTATACAATACCTCTATATTTAGTGATATTTAATAATGTAAGTATATAAAATCACATATATGAATAATACTAGTGTATATATTTAATCTTAAAAGTACTTATTATGATAATTTTTATTATTAAATAAATTGCCGAGTATATAAAAAAGTCTAATTGCAGTTGAAATGGTCCCGTCCTTTAAAACGGTCTGTTCTAGTACGGTCCAACATTAAAAGGTCATGTCTATGGTCCATCATTTGTTCTAATTCGAACTTGTCCGGTTCGGTCCAATTTTCTACTGATGCTTCACCTAATGATGATCTATACGGATTTCAGGTTTTGAAAAAGTGGTCAAATTTTGGTCCAATCTAGTAATGAGTTGTAATTATCACAATTTGGTCAGTTCCGGGTCTAGATGAATCCAAGTGTACCCTAATTTTGATTCAGTTTGGATGAATCAAAATTGCCCTAGTAAAATCCTATGTTATACAAAGCCAATATTGATGATGATTGTGGGGTGTGTGCCCTACTTTCTTTTTGTGCCAATATTGCACAATCTTTATTATTTTGATTATGGCAAGTATCTTCTTTTATAATGTGATGATTATTCCTGTCTTTTATGCCCTTGTGAGTAGCCCTTATCTCATGCATGAGAAGCATTTATTCCTTATGTCTTTTGTCAATATATTTCTCAATTTTCCTATTTAATATGCACACACCAGCCTTTGCTGATGTCTTTTATTGTTTCTCTTCTTGCTGGGGTATGCTTCCAAGCCTAGGTGAAGGACTTGGAGGACATGGCATAAAGATATGGACCTACCTTAAGGAGTTAAAACTTGGTGACAAAGTTGTTATGGTTTATACTTTCCTCTATCTTAGATCCTTATGTTGTATCATACATGTAAACCCTACGTGAGAGATTTGGATATACCATTGTAATCTTGTTGAGAAATTGAATATAGTCAATACTTTTATTCAACTTCTATACTTTGGTTGTCACGCCCCAATCTCACATTTACCACAAACCACGAGATTAGGATGCGACAGGATGGGATTTACACATAAGACAACCACTCTTCCCTTTTTTAAAACTTTTTAAAGAGATTAATAGGATAATATGATTTATGCTGTAAAATGAAACTATACAAACTGCGGAAGCATCTTTATAAAATTGAATAGCAATATAAATAGAGTCTACAGCATATTACATTGTTCGACATAAAATAAAGCATAACAGATAATTTACAACTTTATACACATTCACTCTCTCACTCACACCTTGTCCCAAAGATCGAGGGGAAAGGACTAAGAGACCTCTATCTACTAACTACATATACCTTCTACAAACTAAGCGTTAGGATGAAACGATCCTTCAGATTTCCTGCTGCTGATGATAACCTGAAAATGTTTTGAGTAGAGGTATGAGCCTACTCTCTCAGTGAATAGCATTTCACTTAGCTATCACTAAACAAATCATCAGGTTTATAAATTGAAATTAAACATAAATGCAGAACTAAGCAAGGCAGTTCTAAATACATAGCAGATATACAGATATTAATCACATTTCTAAGCATCAACAGATAAAACAGGTAAATAAACAGTTATATAAATTTATTGTGATCCTACATGTTTACTTATTCATTTTATTATGCCCTAATCATATGCAGTGTACTCTGCATATAAAGACCCGCAGCAAGTTCATGCTACGATCCCACCGTACAAGACTTAGCGACACACCTGGGAAATGCTAAGTCTGACGCCAGCCCTGCTCTGCCACAGGGTCCTTGGCTTTCCGGCTAGAAACATAGGCTCTACGGCCTCAAAGCACTACTCTGAGTGCACCCGACTTCTCCTTTAACCTGAGTACACCGGCGGAGAGTCACAGGGTTACCTTCATGACACAAGCACGAATGGTGTTAGATAACCGTGTTTTCTTTTTGTTTTCGCAGTGCCATCATGACACAAGCACGATTGTTGTTAGACACTGCCTCTCTCTTTCCTCGTTTGTCCGTGACACAAGAACGGATGATGTTGCAACACGAGTTTCACCCCTAAGTTGCAGATACCTCTTAGGGGTTCTACGGTGTTAGGGCATCTAGGTCTATTAACTGATTAACAGATAAACAAATAAACAGGAAAATCACATTCCATACTTAATGCACAATCTGAACATTACAAAAAGTACATATATATCCTTTATCATAATTAAACATGATTCAGAATCATTTATCTAGTTTCGAAGCTAAACATCTAATTTAAAATCGGCAAATACATTGCAACTATAATATAGGAAATTTCATCATTTTCATTAAGCATAATAAGTATTTCAAGTTCCAATGAAACTAACATACTCTAATGTATGTACTACACTGTTTAAAATTTATACTAATTGATACAGAGGCAATTCAACATTTAAATTGAGTTAATTAATGATTACTGAATGAACTACTACTCACACTTCTGGAACTCGGCCGACCAAACTGGGAACTCGGCCGATCGGCTGACAACTCGGCCGATCCACCCGCAACTCGGCCGATCCAAACCCTGATTGATTTCCTATAAAGGGAAACTCGGCCGAATCATGCCCAATTCGGCCGATCAAAACATTGTTCGTTAATCCTAATAAAGAAACTCGGCCGAATCATTCGCAATTCGGCCAAACGACACACAGACAGGAAATATTCAAACGCCTGAGTTTATTAATGATAAATAAGTGAAACCCTACTCACCGCAATTTGGTTTGTCCGGATTCGTCTGGGGATGCGTTCGGGGTCTAATTCCGGGCAGAATTTGGTTGTCTTCAACCTTTGATAATATCCTATTTACGGTTCTTCTCTACAGCAGCTTGACGCTCAAGCTTTGATTGAGGAGCAATGCTTGATTGAGAACCAAATCGCAGCTAGGGCTGCAGAATCAGGCCGGGATCTCAAAATCGGAGTTCAAGGAAGCTTTTCCCCTACTGTTGGCGGCCCAAGATGTTCTTGGCTGCTGCTGCAATCAGGCAGCTGTTCTTCTCACATACAGGTGGAGAGGAGGCTCGGTTGGGTGCTAATACTTAGCTATTAGCTGCGGATTCCAGGTTGGTCCTCAAGGTCAATATCATGGCTGATTATTTGAAGTGTTTGTCGCACCCAAGGGGCTTCCTTAGCCGGCCGTTGCAGCTGGAGCTGCTGTTGGTGGCCGCAGCTACAGGGCGCCGCCCTAGCTGGCCGCGGTTGGGCAGGACTAGAGTTTGGAGGACGAGGAAGAAAAGGAGAGGAGTGGGCGGAGCTCGATGGTTAGCTGAATCGCCCTGAATCGCCACTCCATCGGTTGCCCTTGCTTCAACAGAGGGCGCCGACTCTCTGTTGTTTTCAATTCTATCGGGTATCGGCTGAGAAGGAAGAAGATAAGGGTCAGGTTCGCGGAGGGGCCGAAATGTAAATTACCCATACATTTCCAAAATTTACAACTAGGTCCCTAAACACTTAAATGTCCATATCTTTTAATTCGGAAGTCGGTTTCGAGTGATTTTTCTTGCAACGGTTTAAGCACAGAATTCTCTATAACCTCAAAGTGCAAAACATGCTAAAAGGACAATTCTACTGGATCAAAGCTCTAATTACAACTGTGATTGCTTGATTCAACTTAATGTACTAAATAATCAACATTGTCATCATTGCTTACCTCAGATGATTCAATCTCAGTTATTAATTCACATCTTAGTGTATCTTGATTATTTATGATGTTTAATTTTATACTCAACTCTAATTGAGGTGTTTCACGTAATTCGAAGTATTTATTAGTTAATCATGGAGTGGGTCATAACAACCTTTTCCCCTTAAAAAGAATTTCGTCTCGAAATTCCTAAAAGAGAAAGGAGACTTGTTATGCATCTCAAACTCAAGTTCCCACGTGGCTTCTTCTAAGTTAAGATTTCTCCACAAAACTATCACCAATGGTACCTCACAATTCGTGAGTTTCTTGATCCTCTGATCAACCATCCGCATAGGTCTCTTAACCTAGGACACATCTGATCTGATTCCAGATCAAACCACAAAACATTGTCTTTCCAGAACTGTTATAATAGTATCTCACTTTATGGTAATTACCAAGAAATTATTATACTATTCATGCAAACAAACTAAAATTCTTAACAAACAGAATGCATGTCTACTTGGTACTAAACTTAAATCATGCAATTTAACTGTTAAACATCACTACATATCATACTGAGAATTGATATTAAAATACTTGATTCATCGTATACCCTATCCTTAGAGTTTCATTTGCCTTGTTCATTCATTACATGCCAACACCCTACTCTTAGGGTTATCTCATTCACTAATCACATGGCAACACCCTACTCTTAGGGTTTCCATTATCTCATCTGTTTGATTGCAATTCAAATCTCAATACGATATCATTCTAGAACTGGCAGAACTGTATATTTCAAATCATTGTAATTACTGAGTAATGTTTATATCATGCATGCAGACAGATTAAAAAAAATTCATAATTATTCCAAACTCAAATCAATTTTGGCACATACATACTAAATTCATGTAATGGAACATCTTATTACACCAATAAGAATAATTTTCTTCACCCATAATAAACCATCTGTAATATTTATCAATTATCTGAAATTTCTCGAAGTACGTGCATATTAACCAAATTCCTGGTTTATGCATCACATAACTCAATTAAGAGTTATTTACGTATCAAAACACAAATATTTAATAGTACTTGAGAATTTCTGATAATATCTCAGAGAAACGATTCATGTAAAGTTTAAGTCATACACATTAACATAACAGGAAGCATGCAATTTGGTTTATTTACATATTTTAATGCTATCTTACTATCTTGAAATCATACATCTAACGGTTTACTAAATCTATGTTTTCTGGGTTCATTCTCAAACTGTACCATTATCAGTGGTGCATTTCTAAACTCAATATGATATGATTGAAACTGGATGACCAGGCAACCTAATTATTTTATCCATGTATATCTTAGTCAAGTCTCGAGACATCAAAGGTCGACTTAATATGAAGAAAGTGAGCAGACTAAATTAGTCTATCCACAATCATTCATATCAAATCACAACCTCTAGGTGTCCTGGGTAATCTTACCACAAAATCCATTGTGATAAATTCCCATTCCCATTCAGGCATAGAAACAGATTACCAGGTAACTATTGATTTTTAGGGTTCAGTCCTAACCTACTGGTACACTCTACTTTTAACCACATACCCAGCTACATCCTTCTCCATATCTGACCATCCATTTCAACTTCTTCAGATTCATATACATCCTAGTGTTTCCCGAAAGCATAGCATACATCAATACATACACTTCCATAAAAAATTCTTTTCTTTCAGCCTTTTCCCCTTAAAAGAATTTTACACTATCTCGAAGTACACACAACATGTCATGCATAGTCTGGTTTAACTCACTATCACCCTTTTGTAGTTCCTTGATTTGATCATAAGAAGTAAGCTTAACTTACATCTATACAATCAATCACTTTATGTTGTCACCCCTAAGCCTAAGTTCAACTTTCACATTTCTACTAACAGGTCTCTATTGAAACCTGCCATAGAGAATGCATTGGTTGTTGAACCTGACTTTGTGCTGAAAGCATCATCCACCATATTCTCTTTACCAGGGTGATAATCTATTATCACATCATAAGGATAGTGACACCATGTCTTAAAAAAAGACATGAACTACATCAGCTATCCTTAGATCCTATATCGGATAATACTCCGCTTTCTATGCTACTTACTTATTGTTACATTTCACTTTTATGTTTTACTCTTTTCTCTAAGTCATTTCATGTTGTTCATGTACCGATCAGATTATCTTCTTTAAAAACCTAGATCACTATCACTACCAGATTACTTTATCTAGAACAAATCTCAAGGTCTTATTTTATAAAGTTACTAGTATTCAAGGTTACATCACTAATGATATCCCTTAAACTACTACAATTTTAATCATTATAGGGTTTGATCCTTATTAATAACATAGCATTATTGTATGTGTGTATGGTCGATTATATAAATCAATTTGAGTTGCTTGGGTCAATAGCATATTAACCCAACACTCAACTTTAATTATATTGGCTGAAAATTCAGTTTTCATAATAGTTTATGTAATTCGTTTATTAAATGGCTTAACGAAGCTCCAAAAATTCTGGAAATTTTATATGTTATTCCTAATGAAGTTTTAGACCTCCAGTAAAAATTTCAGATCATTTCAAGTTACCAATAATTAATTAAAAATCAAAAAGTGCACTGCTATATTGCAGTCTGCAGCAGGTTCGGCTGAGTTACAAACTCGGCCGACACCCTTACTGTAGAGGTCAAAAGTCATCCAAAAATTACGCCAATTTTACAGAGTGTCTAAAATTGTGTTTTTAAAGTACAGTTAAAATTTGAGATCAATTAGATATACCAATAAAAAGATAATATTCAATTACCACACTGCTATATCATTCAGGAAATGTGATCGGTCGAGTTTGAAACTCGGCCGATAAACAGGTCAGAACATTCTTCAAAAATTCTGATATTTTCTACTGTTGTTTACATTTTATATATACAAATCATATCCAAAATTGAGCTAAATCATATTTACACATAAAATACTAAAAATCATTTAGTGAGACATTCTATTTATCAAATTCTGTATTCATATGTCATTAAAATCCTAATTTGGGCCAATTAGGGTCTATGCTTCTCAAACCCTAATTTCTCAGGACAAAAGAACATTTAAACTTCTTATCGTAGTTAAAACATCCTAATGTATATATATTCTCACTATGTTACGGGTCTAAATCACCCAGAGTCTATTCTTATTTTACTGTTAATAGGAGTCATTAGATCCCAGTAACGCATCCTGCCAGCCGGACCAGGCCGAACCTGTAGTCCTGAAGCCAAGAGCTACTCGGGATTAATCAACCCCTATTAATCTAAAACATGTGGAAAGAGTATCCACTTAGGGCAACTTATTTATACATGATTTTGGGTCTGCTTTAATACAAAGATAACAAACATTAAACAATTTACTTCATGTCACAACAATATAAAAGAATCATGTTTACTTTACAAACTGAAAATTTCATTTTATGCATATAAAAGCATTTCTAGTGATCTTTAAATCAAATAAACAATGTAAGGCAAGAGTTGTATCACATACTATATATTTAATCTCTTACTCCTACATTAATTCCTTATCTCGTAACCCTAAGATTTCTAGGGTTTTCTCTCTAGCCTATCCTTCCTCTGCATACCTGGCCAGGGCATCCAGAGAAGAACAGACAGAGTAGCTTGATACTGGTCAATCTAAGTATTCAGACACCTGGCCAGGGTATCTAAACACTCAGACCTTCCAGAGCTAAAACACATCATTCATTATTCGTCTTACTTATAACCTTATTCTTTGACCCTAATGATTCTTAACGACTTATCTTAAGCTCATTACTTGATTCTCGTGACCACATCCTCTTCCTGCTATCTGCAATAGTATAACAGAACACTTCCTGTTAGAAAATTACAGATAGAAGAAAGACACCTAAACCTTAATCCTATTGGTCTCTTATCGTCCCCTGACCTTGAGTAACTATGTACTCAAACCAAAGCTCTGATACCAAAATTGTCACGCCCCAATCTCACATTAACCACAAACCACGAGATTAGGACGCGACAGGATGGGATTTACACATAAGCCAACCACTCTTCACTTTTTTAAAACTTTTTAAAGAGATTAATAGGATAATCTGATTTATGCTGTAAAATGAAACTATACAAACTGCGGAAGCATCTTTATAAAATTGAATAGCAATATAAACAGAGTCTACAACATATTACATTGTTCGACATAAAATAAAGCATAACAGATAATTTACAACTTTATACACATTCACTCTCTCACTCACACCTTGTCCCAAAGATCGAGGGGAAAGGACTAAGAGACCTCTATCTACTAACTACATATACCTTCTACAAACTAAGCGTTAGGATGAAACGATCCTTCAGATTTCCTGCTGTTGATGATAACCTGAAAATGTTTTGAGTAGAGGTATGAGCCTACTCGCTCAGTGAATAGCATTTCACTTAGCTATCACTAAACAACTCATCAGGTTTATAAATTGAAATTAAACATAAATGCAGAACTAAGCAAGGCAGTTCTAAATACATATCAGATATACATATATTAATCACATTTCTAAGAATCAACAGATAATTCAGGTAAATAAACAGTTATATAAATTTACTGTGATCCTACATGTTTACTTATTCATTTTATTATGCCCTAATCATATGCAGTGTACTCTGCATATAAAGACCCGCAGCAAGTTCATGCTACGATCCCACCATACAAGACTTAGCGACACACCCGGGAAATGCTAAGTCTGACGCCAGCCCTGCTCTGCCACATGGTCCCTGGCTTTCCGGCTAGAAACATAGGCTCTACGGCCTCAAAGCACTACTCTGATTGCACCCGACTTCTCCTTTAACCTGAGTACACCGGTGGAGAGTCACATGGTTACCTTCATGACACAAGCACGAATGGTGTTAGATAACCGTGTTTTCTTTTTGTTTTCGCAGTGCCATCGTGACACAAGCACGATTGTTGTTAGACACTGCCTCTCTCTTTCCTCGTTTGTCCGTGACACAAGCACGGATGATGTTGCAACAAGATTTTCACCCCTAAGTTGCAGATACCTCTTAGGGGTTCTACGGTGTTAGGGCATCTAGGTCTATTAACTGATTAACAGATAAACAAATAAACAGGAAAATCACATTACATACTTAATGCACAATCTTAACATTACAAAAAGAACATATATATCATTTATCATAATTAAACATGATTCAGAATCATTAATCTAGTTTCGAAGCTAAACATCTAATTTAAAATCGGCAAATACATTGCAACTATAATACAAGAAATTTCATCATTTTCATTAAGCATAATAAGTATTTCAAGTTCCAATGAAACTAACATACTCTAATGTATGTACTACACTGTTTAAAAGTTATACTAATTGATACAGAGGCAATTCAACATTTAAATTTAGTTAATTAATGATTACTGAATGAACTACTACTCACACTTCTGGAACTCGGCCGACTAAACTGGGAACTCGGCCGATCGGCTGACAACTCGGCCGATCCACCCGCAACTCGGCCGATCCAAACCCTGATTGATTTCCTATAAAGGGAAACTTGGCTGAATCATGCCCAATTCGGCCGATCAAAACACTGTTCGTTAATCCTAATAAAGAAACTCAGCTGAATCATTCGCAATTCGGCCGAACGACACACAGACAGGAAATATTCAAACGCCTGAGTTTATTAATGATAAATAAGTGAAACCCTACTCACCGCGATTTGGTTTGTCCGGATTCGTCTGGGGATGCGTTCGGGGTCTAATTCCGGGCAGAATTTGGTTGTCTTCAACCTTTGATAATATCCTGTTTACGGTTCTTCTGTACAGCAGCTTGACGCTCAAGCTTTGATTGAGGAGCAACGCTTGATTGAGAACCAAATCGCAGCTAGGGCTGCAAAATCAGGCTGGGATCTCAAAATTGGAGTTCAAGGAAGCTTTTCCCCTACTGTTGGCGGCCCAAGATGTTCTTGGCTGCTGCTGCAGTCAGGCAGTTGTTCTTCTCACGTACAGGTGGAGAGGAGACTCGGTTGGGTGCTAATACTTAGCTATTAGATGTGGATTCCAGGTCGGGCCTCAAGGTCAATATCATGGCTGATTATTTGAAGTGTTTGCCGCACCCAAGGGGCTTCCTTAGCCGGCCGTTTCAGCTGGAGCTGCTGTTGGTGGCCGCAGCTACAGGGCGCCGCCCTAGCTGGCCGCGGTTGGGCAGGACTAGAGTGTGGAGGACGAGGAAGAAAAGAAGGAGAGGAGTGGGCGGAGCTCGATGGTTAGCTGAATCGCCCTGAATCGCCACTCCATCGGTTGCCCTTGCTTCAACAGAGGGCGTCGACTCTCCGTTGTTTTCAATTCTATCGGGTATCGGCTGAGAAGGAAGAAGATAAGGGTCAGGTTTGCGGAGGGGCCGAAATGTAAATTACCCATACATTTCCAAAATTTACAACTAGGTCCATAAACACTCAAATGTCCATATCTTTTAATTCGGAAGTCGGTTTCGAGTGATTTTTCTTGCAACGGTTTAAGCACGGAATTCTCTATAACCTCAAAGTGCAAAACATGCTAAAAGGACAATTCTACTGGATCAAAGCTCTAATTACAACTGTGATTGCTTGATTCAACTTAATGTACTAAATAATCAACATTGTCATCATTGCTTACCTCAGATGATTCAATCTCAGTTATTAATTCACATCTTAGCGTATCTTGATTATCTATGATGTTTAATTTGATATTCAACTCTAATTGAGGTGTTTCACGTAATTCGAAGTATTTATTAGTTAATCATGGAGTGGGTCATAACATTGGTTGTTTTGTATATCATTAATAAGATTTGAAAATTTTACACACACTCCAAGATACATTAAGTGTGTGTTTGGACTGGAAGTTTTATTGTTCAAATTTTTAGTGGAGAGGTGGTTTCACTTCTTAACATGCATGGTGTTTTATTTATCTTATTTTATTTGAATGTCATATTTTGTAATATTCCTCCAAGCCAATTGACCCATGTTATGGACAACATAGAGTTTTCTTCCGCTGACATATATGTACTTGGAGGGACGTTAGAACTACACATAGTACACATGGCTATGCATAAACTCCAGGAAATATACTTTTAGGTTCTAGTTATGACCATTTGGGGTGAGCAAATTTTAATCCAGACCATAAAACTGGACAATTCACTTGATCGGGTTGGGTCTTGCACTATTTCAAATTCACGCTGGTCACCTTCCACAAATTTTGAGAATTGGATTTTTAGCCCGGTCTGGTCCGATCCAAGAAGGGTCAAACTGTAGTTTTCAAATTGTAATTTTAGTACACAATACCTCTATATTTAGTGATATTTAATAATGTAAGTATATAAAATCACATATATGAATAATACTAGTGTATATATTTAATATTAAAAGTACTTATTGTGATAATTTTTATTATTAAATAAATTGTCGAGTATATAAAAAAGTCTAATTGCAGTTGAAATGGTCATGTCCTTTAAAACTGTCTGTTCTAGTACGGGTCCAACATTAAAAGATCATGTCTATGGTCCATCATTTGTTCTAATTCGAACTTGTCCGGTTCGGTCCAATTTTCTACTGATGCTTCACCTAATGATGATCTATACGGATTTTAGGTTTTGACATAGTGGTCAAATTTTGGTCTAATCTAGTAACGAGTTGTAATTTTCACAATTTGGTCAGTTTCGGGTCTAGATGAACCCAAGTGTGCCCTAATTTTGATTCAGTTTGGATGAATCAAAATTGTCCTAGTAAAATCCTACGTTATACAAAGCTAGAATTCCATACGGTATCTTGTATTAATTATGACGGGTCTAGTCGGTTCTGATTAGAAAAAAGTTTTGGTCATGGTCGGCTTTGGTTTCTAAATTTACAATCTGGCCGGTTTTCAATTTGGACGAAGCGAACAAAATTTTGAAGTAATTTTCTAAACCGTTTGATTTCAATTGGTCATTATGCATTTCAAATTGTGGAAGGAATTGTAAATCCTACGTGACAAGCGTCGGGCGACATTATTTTTCAAATATCAGAAAAATAGTTTTTTATGGCTAAATAAAGCAAACTGGTTAAACAGCCTCGAGTTCTTCATGCACGCATTGCGTTCCACTAGTTTACTTTTGGAAAAAAAAATCGATTTAACACAGTTTTATTCAAATATTTACCAATTTAGCACATTTTGCAAAATATTTCCCAAAATAGCACACTTTGTGTGGAACCCGCCACTTTAAATGACGTTTTTATATGCAAAGATTGAAAAGCACCACAATAATTGGCGTGTATACTTTTAAATAAAAAAAATTGAAAAAAAAACATTGAAAAACGCCACATTAAGTGGCGCTTTCCATTTACGCTCAATAATGAGTGGAAGTGAAAAGTGCCAATTTTAAAAAAAAAAATTTAATTTTTTTTATTTAGAAACATATACGTCAATTATTGTGGCGTTTTTCAGTTCTGATTCCAAAAAGCTCCACACAAAGTGGCGTTTTCACACCAAAGTGTGCTATTTTGGAAAATATTTTACAAAGTGTTGCTATTTTTGATAATATTTTTGAAAAAGTGTGTTAAATTGTTTTTTTTTCCTTTACTTTTTGTAGGGCAGGAGGTTATAGAGGAGGTCTGCGGCGATACAGGCCACATCGTACGCGCGGTCCGCATTTTTCCGTACGACGGTGGCGATGGGATCTTCCTCTTGCTGTCTACCGGCGTCGTCAGTGGGTGCGGCTGTGGTAGCTGCGGCTTCGGAGGACAACGCTGCAGGCCCCCAGCTGCGTTGCCCAGGCGGTCGGCGTAGTCCCCTGTCAGCGGCTATAACTGTCCAAGTGGAAGGAGAGCCTGATATAGCTCATCTCCCTGGCGGTCAGCCGTAGTTGGCTCAATCAGTCGTCTAACAACTCTGCGCAAACGCAGAGCGCCGTCTCATAGGTGGACGAATTGGAGAGAGAGCTCGCGGCGGCGGGTCTCCCGCACCAGTAGACGCGAGTGATAAAGGCCGTGGAGTGGGAGCCCCGCTTTATGGCTTCTTCTACAGCGGCATATGCTAGCAGCCCGGCGCTGGTGCCCACAGCAGCGGCGTATCGGGAAAATGTCTTTCTGCAGAGACGGGGGAAAGTAGTGGTAGCGCAGTTGGAGGTAATGAAAGTGGTCGAAGTGTTTGGGGAAAGGGGAGCGGAGGCTGGGGTAGTGGTGCCCCGGCTTGGAGTTTGGTTGGTTGCTGCTGAGACGGAGAGGATGAGAAGGAAGACGGAGAAGAACGACACAGCTGCACCCATCAGAACCGTTTGGTTTGGAGGAGGGAGGATCTACAGAATCGGCGGGTGCAGGTGGGGGAACAGTGTGAGAGGGTGTATTTTTGTAGTTTAGCTAGTGGAACCTTGCTATTAGTGTTCAGCTTGGCCGATAGAATTAGTAATGGTAGCTGTTGTTCCTAATTTACAGGATGTATAGATCTTGCCACCGTTGAATAGAACATAATAGAATACACTGGACAACCCCTTTTGGATGGTTTGTGAGCGATTATCACGCATATAATGATTCACTTATATGCATCTTTCAGCGGTAACTCTGAAGATGTTATATCACTATCAAATTCACAAGTCAAAGCTTGATGTATCCCCTATAGTTGCTAAGAATTGGGACTTGATGTAATTTTCTTTCCCTATTTTGTTCTCACCTAATCACATGTATGGATGTGATTTGTAACTTTCTCCCCGTTTAGGGGTTTTGGAATACATTTACCCAAATTTTCAAAAAAAAAAACTCTGAAGACGTTTTTTAGTAACTCAGAAGATTTTATTATATGAGGAATCCTATAAATAGTCATTAGAAAACCAATGGAATTGCGGAGCATCACCGCTTTCCTTCCGTACTAATCTATTTAGGAGGTGGGTTTGGTGGATCCAGCCAAGATAAAGGGACCAAATCTCGTGTGACCATTCTCGATGCCCATTTATGTGCCCCATATATCTCATCCATTAATTTGTGGGTCTCATGGGAGATTGTGCATCTGGGATTTACTGGGCACATTGTGCCAGACATAGAGAATGTGAACCCAAAGATAAAATGGGACACAATTATCATTTACATTTAAGAGAAAAAACATGTGAAAATTCCAGACAAAAGTAGTAGATACAAATGAATGCATTGAATCTAGTTATAAAGACTTTTTTAGTAACTCTGAAGACTTTATACTATGGGGATTCCTATAAATAGTCTTTAGGAGACCAATGGAATTGTAGATTATTTAGGAGGTGGGTTTGGCGTCTCCAACTAAGATAGAGGGACCAAATCATCTGTGACCATTCTCTATTCCCATCTATGTGCCTCGAATATTTCATCCGTTGACTTGTGGGTCCCATGGGAGATTGTGCTTATGAGATTCAATGGGCATTGTGTCAAGCATAGAAAATGTGAAGCCTAAGATAAAACGGGACACAATTAACATCTACATGTAACAAAAAAGACTTGTGAAAATTTTGAACAGAAATCATTGATACAATTGAACTAATTGCATCTAATTATGATGACCACAAAATCATAGAGAATTTGATTGAATTAGCTATCATGTGATGCACACGAATTCAATACCAAATCGTGGAATAAATTATGCATGGTTTTAGTGGAGCTTGCCCAATATTCATGTCTATTATGCTTCTTTTATCTAAATATCCCAAAAAGACTCATGTGCATTTGCTTTTATCTATTTCACATGTGTTTGGTCCAAAATTGTTGTATTTTACTATTGTCTAATGCATTGTTTTCTTTTTGTAGACAAATCAAGAACTTATTGGAGAGAGTCAATATCACAGCATCTTGTCATTGCTACCAACATAAAAGAAAACAAGGTTTCATCATAGAGTTGTCTTGACACCATAAGACTGTTGGCTAAATTGACATTATTATAATCCTTTTGTTTTGATGATAACAAACATTTCATTCTTGTGGATCTAACGTGCTACTTGAGTGTTGTAGGAATAAAGTGGATGACAAAGCACTAGGGAATCTATATGCTTGAATGCTTGTAAATTTCATGAAATGTAATTAATTGTAAACTTGTACAAATATATAATGTACAAGTACTTAGACTTCATGTAAATTAAGCGTTAGATCTTCCCTAGCTAATCGCCACACTTAGATAGGTCATCCTCTTCAATAGTGTCACATATGCACACTCATACTGTTACGACCCCACCTTCCGGTAACCCCCAATTAAGGGAGACCGAGAGGTTGGAGCCGCACCAATAAAATTCCGGATCAAAGGTTCGACATATAACCAATAACAATTATTAAATTCTAACATACTAAACTGAAAAAAGGTAATAAAATTTTTTCTTTATCATACCTTTGAAAAGTTGGGAGTACTAGACTTCTATCCACAAAAGAACTACTCTAACTAACTCCTCCTTGTTCTTTAGTTCTTGAATTCACAATGTGTCACTTTACTATTTTGTGCTTTGGAATATGTACCTAAAACGCCGACAAAAAAAGCAACGGTCAATCGGTATGTGGAGGAAACAATAATCAAGAAACTATGCTAACAATGTAATCAAGCAATTAATCTTTTTAACAATCAAGATTACATTTTAATATAACATCAGCGATCCACTAGTTCCATAACCTCTGTGCTATCCCTGCAGTGGACCTGTATACCAAACTACAACCCCTCATGATCCACCAAAATGGTAAACCAGTTTCTAGGATTGAGTTACATGGTAAACCGAAGAGTCTCATGAACGCACAAGGCAATCCAGTTTCTAACTCTCGGTATGTTGAAGAGTCTCATGAACGCACAAGGCAATCCAGTTTCTGACTCACGGCAATCCTAGACCTTTCTCTAGGTATTACCCCCTTTTCAGCCTTCTTAAAACACCAGAGGTGAACAAGGATCTAGCCAGTTATATGCATACTTATGATGATAATCATAGTCACTTTATAGTTGCATGAAATAAATAAACACTCAACAGTTATTTCAAGCAACCGGTAAATCATTCGGGAATCGCCGGGAAACTAATGCGATTATTCATAAGCGTAACCACATACCTTTCAATTGCACTTTTCAATATAGAAAGAGAAATCCAATCAACCAGCAATGAGGAAGAGAAATCCTGAAATAAAAGAACAGTTTTCCTTTCATTAATATGTATCCACTTCCATTATTCCAATTAGGATTCCAATTCCATAATTAGGGTTTCTTTTAGAAATTAGGGTTTTTCTCCTTCTTTCATCATTAACATTTCTTAATTTATCAATCATCATGAAACTCCTAATTTCTCATTGAATTTCCTTTATTAGACAATTGATTACCTTATTTCATGAAAATATGGTTTTTCTCTCTCTTTATCTCAAATTAGGGTTTTCATGCAAATTAACCATCTTTTAATCATTATAATTCCAAGTTAAGCATTTTTGCATTCAATTAAACTACTACTAACATTATCAGAGTCAAACTTAACGATTTGACTTGTTAAATTACCAAAATACCCTTTCAACTTCCAATTAGGGTTTCTTATCCAATTTTAATAAACTTTATTAGCCAAATAAAGTACTTTTGTAAAACCTAGGCGAAATTAGGTTCTGGAAATATTTTTATCGTGTTCCTTGCATTTTTCTATACAACTTTCATATATAAAGTTTTCTCATATGAGTTTCCTATCAAATTCTATTAATTTCACAAGGAAAATTAGTTTTTCTGAATATTCGTTAGAGATAGGAATTACCCAAAATTCTTCAGCCGTTCGATGGGTGCGCCCGTGGTCCACGCCTCGATCCGACGATCCTCGCGCGCGTCTCCTTTCATTTACACGCTTCGCGCTCGAGCCGTTAGATCTCGCGGGTCCACGGTGGACCACGATCCAACCGTCTTCGCCTAACTCTGACATGATCGTTCGATCACGATCAAACGGTCGTGACTTGATGTCGCTCGACTATAGCCGCATTATCTCTCTCACCGTCAGATCCGTGAGTCCACGCTATTCCATGATCCAACCGTCGCCACCTCTCCCGGGTCGACCATTAGATCACAATCCAACAGCTACTGTGCTTCGTCCTCCTCGCCCTCAGCTCGTCTCTACGCGGCGGCGCTCTCGCCGGAGTAGAAGCAATTGAGAGAGAGAGAGAGTTAGAGAACACAATAACCAGCCGTTCGAGCTCGCGACCACACCAGGGATCGAAGGGTCCCTCTTTTATAGATCATGGGAGCCCCCTTCTAAGATTCCCAAATCGACTCCATCGTCAACTCCTAGCCCGATTGGGCGTTTCCATATTCCATCACCAAAGCCCTTGAAACATAGGTCCGAGATCTTCGTCAGGATCTGCCGATCCCAATGGGACTCTCCTCATCAATGCTCGTGTTCTGAGTCCATCAGGAAGTCGCGGAGAAAATCTCCCTGAAGCGCGCTACAGTCCCAGTTCGGTTAGGATCTAGACGATGACTGTGCATCGTTGGATCAAGATCCAACGATCTAGGTTGATCGCGATCACATCAGATAGGAATTTTATTTCTTAAATTATTCAATAAAGCCAATTTCCAAGGGAAACTTAGGAATTTAATAACTTCCAAATGGCTAGTCCTATTATTACCAAATTTTGAGGGAAGTTTCCTCATGAGTTTCTCTTCCTTCCTACAAAATTTGGAGGGATTATGACAAGGATTTGATTCCTTTTCTTGTAATGCAAGTTATCATTATATTAATCACTTTTCCCCTCTTTTCCTTTATTCTTTTATTATTAATCCCTGGTTTTGAGTTCCTTGATCTCCAAGGTATCAATCAACTCGAATTCTTATTTTTAGGGAAATATGCCATATCCTTTTCCTTATTTTAGGGGATTCTTTATGTATTTCTTTATTAATGTCAATTTGGGCTTCCAATAAAGCAAGGCCCAATAAGAACCATGCAACCAACCATCTATGAAATTCATTTCAATCAATCATGGAATCCATTCCAAACCATATCACATTAATCAAGCAAATTCATTTATCCTTAAATGATATTTACAAAAGTCATTACATAGTTTGGAAAATTGAGGTTATAACACATACATACACTTAATGTCTTAAATAGAAACATTGAAACAGGGTCAATCCCGGTCGACAAACTCCTCGACCGAGACACTCTCGGTCGACAAACTTCTCGACCGAGAAAGACCCAAGTAGCCGTTAGAGGTAGTTGGCAGTTGGAGCAGAACGTTGCAAACACTTGATCCAGAGTGCCTGTCGGTCGACAAGTTCTCGACCGAGTAGGTGTCTCGGTCGACCATTCCTCGACCGAGATGGACTCTGACAACAACTGCAGAATTAATTAACTAGCTGTTGCTAATGTGCCTAACTTGTACCTAACGGCTAGTTAAGCACTTAGAACCCCCTAGAAAGTGTCTAGAACGTCCTTAAGCACTTGTAGGCCATTCCTATAAATAGGACATGCCTTAGGACACCTAAACTCACCTAAGCTATACTTGTGATATACTTGAGAAATTGAGCAACCTGTTTGTGAGCAAATTGAGCAATTAACTATTGGTTACTTTTCTCCTTGAGATAATTTCGTGTCCTAGGCTAGCATCTCCTATCCACAGCAATCACATTTCCGTACACATTGGTTAGGAGATCTATACGCTTGATCTAGGCAAATCAAGCCTTGTGCTTCAAAGGATAATTTGTAATTTCCTTTTCCTTTCTTGTTCACTATTACTGTTTGTACTCTCCTTGCTACTCCTAGGTTGGAGGCTGCGGATTGGAGAGGTTGGTGATCTTCTTGGTGAAGAAGGAGACCTTGAGCTACTTCAAGAAGGCTGGTGCAACGGGAGGTTACTTCTAGAGAGGAAGGCTACTTCAAGGGGGAGCTTGGAGTTACTTCAAAGAAGGCTACCTCGGGTTGGTGCATCTACTTCAAGTGAAGGCTGTTCAAGGGGTGTAAGAAAGTATTGTATTTTGTGTAATTCCTTGTGAAGGTAATAAAATTAATACTTTCAAAACCCCGATTGGGTAAGCAACCGGGTAGTGGACTGACTGCCTTAGTATTTGCTAAGGTTGGAACCACTCTAAACACCTTGTATCCTTCTTGTTATTGCAATTGTGGTTGTTTGAGTTAAATTATATTGAAATATCTTTAAAACCCTATTCACCCCCCCTCTAGTGGTTTTTCAATTGGTATCAGAGCAGGCTTCAAGGAACCCTAACCAAGTCTTGAAGAATGGAGGGTGATGGTGATCATAACTGCAACAAAAGGTGCAGCTTGGACAAATCTATAACATGTTGCAATTGGTGCTTAGGAACAAGCCACACAACATCTAGCTGTCCATGGAGATCTAAGAAGGAAGATGAGCACAAAGATTGTCTTATTGCTACAACTAGTGAAGAAGAAGAAGAGGTAAGTCTTTTTGATTTATCTAAAGAAGAACTAGTTGCTAGTCTTGAAGAGACACATAATAAATATGTTGAGTACAAGAAGAAATTAAAGAAATCTAATAAAGCAAATGATGAAACATGCTAAGCTTCTTGCTATTACATCTGAAAATGAAGATCTTAAAAAGATCAATGAAGATCATAATATTAGGATAAAATCTATAGAGGCAAATTGCAACCTTCTTTCTTTAGAAAAGATTAATTTGCAAACCCAAGTGAATGATCTTCAAAAACAACCCATCTTGTGCACTCATCTAGATTATGACACTATTGTCAAAGAGAGAAATTCGTTATCATCTAATCTAGATCAAGCAAAGCTAGATATCAAGAAGAGAATGGATGAGATTGCTAAGTTACAACAAAAAGTTAGTAGTCTAAATAATAATGGCATTCTTGATCAAATCTTAAATGATTCCTACCATCAAGTTGGAAGGAGAGGACTAGATTATTAGCCTAAAGGAAAATCTTATCAAAAACCTAGTTGGAGAAGGACACAAGTACTAGAGAACCAATCCATGAATGTACTTAGAAGTAAATATACATACGTACCCAAGAACAACCTAGAACAAAATCATAGAAAGAGATATGAGGTTGATTCTATATGTTGTCATTATTGCTCACGTCTTAGACATTATTCCTTCTCATGCCCTTACAAAAAAAAAGATGTTGAGTTAGTATGGGTTCCAAGACCCCAACTTAAATGAGTAAAAATAAGTTGAGATATGACCAAGGACCTTATTTTCATACTTCTATGTCTATCTCAACTCAACATAGTAGGATAACAAATTAATTCAAGTATCTAAAGATTTAATTTACATAATTATGTTACTTGGAAACAATTAACAGTTCAGAAAACATTTCAGAAATCTCGTCGGTCGAGAAACTGTCGATCGAGAGAATCGTCGATCGAGAAACTGTCGACCGAGCATGTCATTGATTTCCAGTCTGCAGTAAAATTGTCAAATTCTTTTTGTAATTGATCAAATTGCTATCTATTTGTGATTAATGACTATACATATTTTGGAAATCTTCCCTAAAAACTTATATGAGATTAATTTGGTTTATTCTCTAAATGATTTAAGAAAATTATGAATCATGTTGATTTAAGTCAAATTACTGCCTTCATGGTCTGTTCTAAGTATTCTTTGATTTATTCACATTAAAAAAAAACAATATGTTGAATTTCATGTTGTTACTATTTTATCATGGATATACTTTCAACATCTCATTATTCAACCTTCTATATATAACGTTGATGCTTGTTGTATGAATAATGATTATTGCATCTATGATGATACATAGGCAAGCAAAACGATTTATTGGCAATATGTTATTCTAACGCTTGCAAAATAAATATTTAATCATGCTTTCATTTAAGAATCTTATGAGGATACAAAAAGAAGTGAAATTTGATATTCATGTACCTACAGCAAAGTTTATCAAGGACAAATGTTTAAAATGCTTCAAAACTGATATATAATTAAATTACATACAGATAGTATACTTCATATATGAGTATTCAATTTGGAAATCTACAAATTTGCCTCTTAGTTAAAATGAAAATTGACCAAGGGCGCTATGGTCGTAGTCAAAGTCGACCTAAAATAAGTTTGACACAATACTTATTTGAATATCATTTTATATTGTGATTAAAAGAACCATTAACTTATGAACATAAAATTGTCCAAATATTGGTAATAATATTCAAAATATTACTCCCTTAGGAAATATATATGCTCTACAAATTTAGTCTATCATTTGTATTAAAAATTAGTTTAAAACTTTGTACCTAGTAAGTCTGTCGGTCGACGAATTCGTCAACCGGAAATGTCTCGGTCAGCCTATCTCTTTCGACCGACAGACCTCAGACAGAAATAAACACGGACACACTTCCGGTCGACAATTGTTCGACCTAGACAATGTCGGTCGACAATTGTTCGACCGAGACAATGTCGGTCGAAAATTGTTCGACCGAGACAATGTCGGTCGACAATTGTTCGACCGAGAATTAGTCGTTGGGATATGACCGTTGTAAACCGACCGTTATGACCATTTATGACCGTTATATGACCGTTGTAAATCTGACCGTTGGGGGGCCAAGTGGCGCGTCTGCAATATGACCGTTGTGGATGCTCGGTCGACAAATTGTCGACCGACCTGGTCACTGGATTTCTATAAAAGGGACCAAAAATGAGTCATTTCTTCACACTCTCATATTCTTACTTCCATAGCCTCTCTCTAGTGCATTCTTGTGCAATTATTTTGCTTCTTCATCCCCAAGACTTCCTTGCTTCTTCTCCACCTCAAAGCAAAGAAATGGCGTCATCATCTACACGTGGAAAGAAGAAAGTTTCCGGAAGGAAAGAAAGGGCCACTACTCCACCATTGACGATCATCAACGATATTCCCTTCGTCGACGCAGATGCTGGTGATCGATATCAAAGGCTCTCCTCCAAAGCTCCTCTTCCATGACGGCCAGTTGAAGTCCTAGACTTCCTCAACATCGTCGATCTGGAGGACCTTTTTGAGGTGCAAAAATTGAAAGATTTTCTTAATCCTTCCTTCCCCTTCTACTCTTCCAAAGTAGTCAATGAGTTCTATGCAAACCTCATCTCCCATTCCGAAAATGAAAACAACTTCTTTCATTCTATGGTCAATGGGCAAAGCTTTCGATTTACTGAAGAGGATATTCTTGACATGTTAAATATTGACTTAGATGAATATCAAAACACTCTTGACCTTACCACTGGAAACCCACTCAATACATTTTCCCAAGGTGATGATACCATCAATCTTAGTAGCATCAAAAGAGCCATTTTTCAATCAAATACCACCTGTCACGAAGATAGAGGTACCTACTATGCTGTCAATCTCAAACCTGCAGCTAGGATTGTAAACCTTATTGTTTCCACAAATATACATCCTAGAGAAAATAAGTCTGAAGTCCCTATTTTTTGCATGTATCTAATCTGTGCCATTATCAACCGTATTCCCATCAATTTTATCCGCATCATTCTTAAGAACATGCTTGAGTTTTCTGGCAATCCCCCATATGCTTATTTTGTATGCCAAATTACTCAACACTTTCTTGAGAAACAACTTGAGGACATGGGATACACATGGGAACAAAGACCACAAAAAATAAGTAAGAACACAGTAGAAAAGATGGGGATTGATTTCGGTCACAAGAGGGCTAGGATGGAAGGTGAGACAACTAGTCAAGATATACCACCACCGCCTCCTCCTACTAACCCATTTTTATGATCCCATTCAAAACACCCTCATCTATATTGCAGGTTCCCAATATCATCTAAGTAAACAACTAGACTACAACCACCATGCATTGACTTATCTAAACCAAAGAATGCAAACCCTCTCTCCAAATCATACAGACGAATATCCTTATTCTTTAAATCCTGGCATGCTCAATCCATATAATCCTTCTTACAACTATTACCAAACTCCACCTCCACCATCTACTGATCTCACGCATACTCAGTTTTCATTAATGCAACTACAAGATATTGCTGCTCACTTCCGTTTTGATCGTGTTCCTACCTTCTTGGAAGCGTATGCTTTAACCAAGACGGGTGCTATGGAGTGGCAAACTTTGGTCAAATATTATGGAGCTGAGCCATTTCTTGGGAAATATCCTGATATTGATGTAATTCTTAAGTATTTCCAATGAGATTTGGAGTTGTATTAGTTGTAATGAAATCTTTGCATGATAAAAGGGTTATCTCTACATGATTTGGTTGTAACAATTCCTTGATTGTAATAACATGGTGATCTTTGCATAATTGTAATACTTCCATGATTAGTTATCTTTATAATGGATATTTATCTATGGCATCATTTGAACATGGCTTATAAGACTATTCTTGTAGAGCATACAAAGTAAGGGGAGTAATAAATATGTCATAAATATGAAAAAGAATGCAAATCCTTGCAAAATACCTAAAACTTAAAATTGTGGCTAAATTGACCAACTATTATAAAGCATTCATATATTAACTATAATTGGGATAATTGTTTAAGGGGGAGAAAAACATAAGATTTTTCTACTTGTACATCTATTACTGCACTTAATCTTAGTATCTTGAATCAAAATGTGTTCATTGCACAAACATATAGCTCCAATAAAAGGTCAAAATCAAATGTTGTTTGTGATCTTAGAATCCTTAAATTGTCTAATTTACAAGTTTAAGGGGGAGCTCACAAAAACTATCTTGATTATAATATTTGAAGCTTATTATGACCTTAGTATCTTTAAAAAGTAATATTGTTCTTAATGGAAGTCTCTAAACAATTTTGGGCTTAACATCCCATGTATTTATTCAGAGATACACTCTACTATAATGCTTAAAGGAATCTCATTTCATTCCAAAAGACTTAACATCCTTTGCATTAATCCCTTGTTTCTACATTAAATATTTCTTTAAGGGGGAGCATAGCATAAAATTAAGGGAGAAAAATATAAGCCATAAAAATTGATTATATTGGATATCTTTTTGAAATGACAAAGGGGGAGAAATAATATAAAATCCAGCAAGCACTTACTTGCAAAACAAGAATTGCTACAAATGGTAAACTTCAGGTATGAAACTCACTTGATTTATATTTCCTTGAAATTCCAGCAAGCACTTACTTGCAAAACAAGAATTGCTACAAAAGGTAAACTTCAGGTATGAAACTCACTTGATTTATATTTCCTTATTTTATACTTGAGAAATGTTTGTCATCTTCAAAAAGGGGGAGATTGTTGGCTAAATTGACATTATTATAATCCCTTTGTTTTGATGATAACAAACATCTCATTCTTGTGGATCTAACGTGCTACTTGAGTGTTGCAGGAATAAAGTGGATGACAAATCACTAGGGAATCTATATGCTTGAATGCTTGTAAATTTCATGAAATGTAATTAATTGTAAACTTGTACAAATATATAATGTACAAGTACTTAGACTTCATGTAAATCAAGCGTTAGATCTTCCCTAGCTAATCGCCACACTTAGATAGGTCATCCTCTTCAATAGTGTCACATATGCACACTCATACATACACTTAATGTCTTAAATAGAAACATTGAAACAGGGTCAATCCCGGTCGACAAACTCCTCGACCGAGACACTCTCGGTCGACAAACTTCTCGACCGAGAAAGAACCAAGTAGCCGTTAGAGGTAGTTGGCAGTTGGAGCTAAACGTTGCAAACACTTGATCCAGAGTGCCTGTCGGTCGACAAGTTCTCGACCGAGTAGGTGTCTCTGTCGACCATTCCTCGACCGAGATGGACTCTAATAGCAACTGCAGAATTAATTAACTAGTTGTTGCTAATGCGCCTAACTTGTACCTAACGGCTAGATAAGCACTTAGAACCCCCTAAAAAGTGTCTAGAACGTCCTTAAGCACTTGTAGGCCATTCCTATAAATAGGACATGCCTTAGGACACCTAAACTCACCTAAGCTATACTTGTGATATACTTGAGCAATTGAGCAACCTGTTTGTGAGCAAATTGAGCAATTAGCTATTGGTTACTTTTCTCCTTGAGATAATTTCGTGTCCTATAGGCTAGCATCTCCTATCCACAGCAATCACATTTCCATACACATTGGTTAGGAGATCTATACGCTTGATCTAGGCAAATCAAGCCTTGTGCTTCAAAGGATAAGTTGTAATTTCCTTTTCCTTTCTTGTTCACTATTACTGTTTGTACTCTCCTTGCTACTCCTAGGTTGGAGGCTGCGGATTGGAGAGGTTGGTGATCTTCTTGGTGAAGAAGGAGACCTTGAGCTACTTCAAGAAGGCTGGTGCAACGGGAGGTTACTTCTAGAGAGGAAGGCTACTTCAAGGGGGAGCTTCGAGTTACTTCAAAGAAGGCTACCTCGGGTTGGTGCATCTACTTCAAGTGAAGGCTGTTCAAGGGGTGTAAGAAAGTATTGTATTTTGTGTAATTCCTTGTGAAGGTAATAAAATTAATACTTTCAAAATCCCGGTTGGGTAAGCAACTGGGTAGTGCACTGACTGCCTTAGTATTTGCTAAGGTTGGAACCACTCTAAACACCTTGTCTCCTTCTTGTTATTGCAATTGTGGTTGTTTGAGTTAAATTATATTGATATATCTTTAAAACCCTATTCACCCCCCTCTAGTGTCAATACCACTGCGACAAAGGTCAATACCATCAACGTTCAACTTTGTGGCACCGATAAGGAGACCGAACAACCATTAGATAAATCTTGATAACACCGACAGTGAACTCAGAGGTGCCAATATTACAAGCCCTAGTTGAGTAATGAGTAAATTCGGTGGTACTGGCATCCATGTCGATGACACATAGATTTTCCTTGACAATAAAAAATTAAGAAAGACAACATAAAAAATATGTTAGTTAAGTTATGTTTTAGTGTCTCTGTTTTAAATCAAAGAGGCAGGCCACAAAGGAGCATCCATCAGTTTTACAAGAGAGCAAAGTCTGAGGAGAAGGGCATGGAATGACATGGAGCAAAGTGCAACCCGACACTTCTGAAGAGTATTCAGACGGCCAAAATATTGTTCAATTGTGGCATCTTCAAAGGGTATCAAATTTTCAACATGTTATAAGAATTTTGTATCTTCTCTATGACCTTCTTCATCTCCAACCCTTTATTTGATCTCATATTGAGAATGAGGGGCGACTTCTTTTGTTCTTTAAAACATTAGAGTAGTTCGGTGTTGGCTCAATGCATGTTTATTTCCAATTCAATATAGGTCGTATTTGCTTTATACTTTATCACCACAAATATGTGATAGATTATTTATTACTACGAGAGCAGAATCAATAGTTAGAGAAGCCATCATCAACACATCCAATAATGCACTACCACTACTACAGAACACGTCTTTGGCGCTGGTTGTTTAACCCTTTTTAGCGACGGTTTTCAAGCGACGCCTATATGGGCGCCGCTAAAGGTCGAACCCTTCGGCGTCGGTTTTATAACCAACACCAAAATGGTTCGCACCACAAAAAGGGCGCCATCTAGGATACTTCTACGTCAGTTTTCAACTAAATAACCGACACCATAGTTCCAGACGCCACGACCGTGCTTCCCTGCACGGCCGTGTTTAGTACTATAGGCGTCGGTTTTGTACTAATCACCGACGCTTGGCTGCCACGATCGTGCTTTCCTACACGGTCGGGTTGTTTGTCATATTAGGCGGCAGTTTTTATCCAATAACTGATACAGTAAGCCTTCGATGACGGTTTTCTATAAATAACTGACGCATATGTTTTATTTTATTTTTTCTTATTAGTTTGCAGGCCTTCTGTGGCTGGTCAGTAGGATGAGAACCTGCAGTTCAGTTTTCTGAACTGTAGGTTTTCGACATCCATTGATATCATTCTACAAACAGGCCACAAACCTGTAAAATCAACATATATTTTTTCACACAAGTAGATACATTCAGATATCAATTCAATTCTCACATTCACACATGTAGAAACATTCAAATACATGTAGAAACATTCAGACATGTATAAACATTTAGAAATATTTATTTACAAAATATCATTCAACATCGCTATCAGCATCCCAATTATATCTTACAATCGCCACTACTTGTATGGCTTTTGCCCATTCTTCTCTTACTTCATTTAATACTTCCATCGTATATGGAGCATGTACATTTTTTAAGTGTTTACCTATAGTGTGGTCAGTTTTAAACACCTGCAAAGAGAATTATGCATATATATAAGTAATAATATAAAAATAAGATTGATATATTTCATACTAACTAATGAGACTATATATAATACCTCATGTATGGTATTGATGTCCAATGCGGCATGTTTGATAATCATCTGCATAAATCGCATCACATAATATGCGCATGCCCAATCGTTGTCTTGTGTAGCGTACTATAAATTGAAACATACAAAATATTAAAAAATACAACTAAGCACAGTTCACATCAATAATATATACATTGGAGTCGGGAACTTACTTTTACGTTCTCCCAAATTATTGGCTGGTTCTTTCTCCTTGGGACCGTTCCTCCAGTATTTTTGAATGCATCTAAACCCCTACATGTTAATGTAACACAGCACATTGTGTAATTAAATAGTAATGTAATAACAGATGTTAACGGATATAAAAATGAAATATTTCTCACCAGAATAATGGCATTCTCATTACGTGTCCAATTTTAGTGTTCCATGTAGTCCCCGCAGGATCTAGATAATAAACAGTGAACGTCCTGGGGACAATAACTAGTAACTCCCAATGCTTACCGCTAGAGGTAAAAAAGTTAAAAATTAATAACTCAAAATGCACAATAAAAATGGAATTTGCTTAAGTCCAAATTATAAATAAAGTAAACTTACTTGACATTGAATGGAGCTATTATTATCGTCTTCTTTTGCTGACCGAAAATTGTAAAAGCATCTATACAGTATTGTTGAACACTATCAGGGTCTTTAGCTACCATACCAATCAATGATGGAATTAAAAATCCCACATGATCAAATGCAAATTGTTTGCATTGATCTTCGACTAAGTAACAACAAAACATATATTGCGTATGCATTAATATATAAGAAACCAGATCACCGGATCTTACACAAGGTATATGGATGTATAAACAAGATCTCACCTTATCCATGTCTCTATCATTGATGTATTAATCCAATCATAAATAAACAACTCAATAATATCTTGTATAAATAAAGAGCTATCGTATGATTGACCTGCATAATCTGCTTGTAAAGAAACAATTATAAGGCAATGTATATTATGTGCCCATAGCCAACATGCCATTCCCCTACAAGCAGGACCTAACGGGTATTTTTGGTCAGTTGGAACCCAGCTTGGTAATGCAGGAAGTGGAGGTGGAGGCCTAGGTGCTTCGGGTGTCTTCTTTTTAACCTGTATATAATTTCAGATCAGTTGACCGCATATATACACATTAACAATCTAAAGTAATGTAAATTTATCTTACACTTTCAGTAGTGTAGACAACATCTTCTTTGGGCCACAATATCACCCCACCTTCTGCCTCATCAAGTGTATCAATATTCGGGTGGGGATATGGCAATGTAGCTTTCCTCCAATCGGGTAACACACGTATCGGGCTCACACGAACGTAGCCATGTTGCATTGGAATCTCATGAAACATTGCCCCAAGAAGGGACGAGTAAGCCTGCGCCTCTGCAACAACATAGTATTGCATTCTTAAGCAGCATGGTTTCAATGCCTACAAAATTACGTAAAGAATATTATACATATATACATATCATCTTGAAAACATATCATCTTGAAAAGACTAGCTACAATGTCATAAACAATACTTATAGTAGACGTGTTAGGCGGTGGTGGGTCTACATGATTACTCTCAGTCTGTACATCAGGAGAAGAGTAGATCGCCATAGGCTGATTGGAAGCCTGAGATGTCTATCACCGCACAATTTCTTACTTGACCTTCTCAGCAACTATATCATTGACCTTCTTAGCAACTATATCCTCGACTCTCTTATTCTCCTATACATGGATAAAAGAAATATTAGCTTCTTATTATTGAATTCCCTTTTGCAGTAACATTCTAAAAAAAGAATTGGTTACCTCTTCTTGTGAAAGTCTCGCTCTGGGTTTGCACTGGGATGGCCCAAATAATGCTTTGATGCCCACACCAGCGCCTGCACCCTTAACACGTCCAAGATGCTCTGGGTTACCCAGAGCAACTGTCAATTCATCCCTTGTGCCCTGAGGGATGAACGTGCCTTGTTTCCTATGCTCGTGCAGCTCCCGCTAATCACCATCAACAAAAATTGGTAAGTTAACACCACAAATAATCAATATTCAAATGATTTCTCTAAGAGTTGTATTTTAACATTTTTGCAGCCGCCTCAGCAGTTGCGGGCTTCCTTATTTCTCCCTTCTTATTTTGCCTCCCAGCTATCCAAACATCATGGCGAGGCAAAGGTGTGCTACCTATAGTAGAGGACTCCTGAGTAGCAGCACACTCCGCCTGTAGTCTTTGGCAAACGCTTGCAAAGCCCTTTGGACCCATAGTGTGGTCATGCACATTCAGTGCACGCCTTGCTTTTTGTACCTCACTGAGGGCCTAGTTAGTATGCACATTAATTATTTGGTTAGTAGCACTAAATGTTAATCTTGAATAGGTGAATACAACGTATATTAATTAAATTGGGAGTGACGCCTAATACCTTGAATTCTTCAAATTTTCTTGAAGCAACAAAATTGTCCCAATCTTCTTTATCCAAGAAGTTCCACTATTCAAGGGCTGACTTCTTCTTCTTATCACCATCTTTTATGTATTCTCTATTGAGATTTGTCCTATAGTTCCTAAGCATCTTTCCAGCACATTGCATCACGCTTTTACGATGCATCTTCTCATCCAATGCAAACAGATTCTGTAATATAGAATTGTTATTAACTAGTATCCAAAAATAGAATTGAAAATTATAGAATTTGTAATCTACCAAATAGAATTGCAAATAATAATAACTCACGCATAAATGCTTCCATATCATGTCTTTCTTTGCCTGAGGAACTTTATGCCAATTATCATACTTAACACCACAATGGCTTCGAGTGACAACCCCAAGATAGTTTACAAAATTATTGCAGTTCACTCCAATTGCATTTCCTCCATTATCAAACTCCACAACGAAACTGGATCCACTGCCACTTAGTGCTATTAACTTCTTCAACAGAGTGATGCCCCTTTTCTTGTTAAGTTGTTGGTGATGCGCTTCAAGTTCCTCCAGTGCCTTAGTGGGTACATCATCAACAAAAAATTTGACAAAAATAAACACACTCAATTAGCCCAATATAGAAATATGGGATATATGACATAACTAGACGATAATGAATTTTATAGAAATACAGGATATGTTTTTAGAACTTACATTGGTATCCTCGCCATGCTCATCATGGATAACATGCTCATCATGGACTTCATGCTCATCATGGACATCATGTTCATCATGGTTAGCCATCTGAAAATGTCATTAAAAAGGCAAACATTTAGCATTTGTATTAACAAGAAGATAATGAAACATCAAATCTGAAAATGATATTGATATTAAAAAAGCAAACATTTAGATTCAATAAAAAAATATAAACATGTATGCCTCTAAAATTGTGATCTTTTATCAATTAACAATCCTACATTGTGATCTCTGCGCACATATAAGTCGTCATTCTGATATATAATAAATGTGTACCACCTATCCCATCCTTAAACACCTAATCTCACTAGTAAGTGTATAATGTGTATTGAGTTTTCAAGAAAATTTTGGCAGCATTTCCCCACTGTTCTCTAAGTACATATGTACTTAGAGAACAAACGGGGAAATGCTACCAAACTTTTCTCAAAAACCCAATACACATTATACACTTACATCCTAAGTGAGATTAGGTGTTCAAGAACAATCCCAAACTGGGGACTATCCAAGATTTACTCCTAATGAGTAAATCTTGGACGGGTTTCTAGGCCAACAAACACAATAATAGATATGTAAATCATATCATTAAGAGCATGGTTTCATGTTAGGTCATCATAGGTCATAATAATCTACTAGAATGAGCAAAAAATGTCTCATGGTGTTAAAATAGCATAAGAGTATTAGATCTTGATTCTAGAGTGTACAAGACATAATAGTGACTACTGATTTTGTGGGGTGATATCAATTCATATGATTTATAGATTCAAATTTAACAAGTGTACAAGTTGCATCATTTTAATACTCTAAAGGTGACTATGTCATAGCACATAAAAGATGGCATTACAAGAAAAGTAAGCAAACTAGATCAATTAACACTCATCTCAAGGGAAGATTAGTTATTGAAGGGACCAGGAAAGAGTGCTTTTAATCACTAGGATCATACAAGTAGCAATGTTGACAAAGTCTATGTGATTAAAGATCAAGTAGTTTAATAAAACAGGGTTTACCTCTATTTGGGCGAGACGGAGGGTAGGCGAGTAGGCAGGCAAACAGGCAGGTGAGCAGGAAACGGGCAGGGAGACGGCGGGAAGAAGTAGATGATCAATTAATTCCTAAAATAATACATAAATAAATCCAAATCAGTACATAAATAAACACAAATCAGTAAATAACTTAATTTTAAAAAAAATACACAACAGCATTGTGCCTTGGCGCAACCCAAGCATCGCCCAGGCATCCCAGAGGCCTAACTAGGCTGGGCACCAGGGTTTGGGACCCTAGGTGAGTGCCTGGCTGCCTAGGCGCGCCTGGGTGCCGCCTGGGTAGGTCGGTAGGTACCTGGGCAAGCGAGCAGGGCGAGGTGAGGTCGACAGGTCGGCGGCGAGGTGAGGTCGAGAAAAGGGCCGCCGACGCAGGGCAGGCGCGGAAAGCTCCAGGACTGCCGACGCAGGGCAGGCAGGTAGCCGTAGGGTTCGGCGACTAGGACTAGAGACGGCAGCGTAGAAGGAATAGGGAGCGGCGGCAGCGCACAAGCAGCAGCAGCGGCGGGTGGGGGTTGCGGTCGGGCGGCAGCAACATCGTGGAGAAATTCTAGCAATGAAACAGAAGAAAGGGGAAGAGTCGGGTGATCGCGGGAGTATTAAGTTCATAAAAGGTGTCAGTTGTCTACATAACTGACACTTAAACCTCTTCAGCGTCAGTTTGTCATAAAAACCAACGTCCAATTGAACAATATTTGCCCTAAATTATTTGGCGGGAACCATTATCAACATTGGTTATCAAAGGATAACCGACACTGTATGTGACACTTTTCACGCAAATTCTCATCATACATAGGCGTCGGTTTGTGTCTAAAAAACTGACGCTATATGTGACACTTTTTCTTTTTGATCAAAATTTAGATTTCGCGGGCGATTTTAGGCGTCAGTTTGGGTTACCTAGCCGATGTTGAATACAAAGCGATACCCGTGTCTGGCTGGTCTTCGAATATAGACGTCAGATTTCATAGATAGCCGACGTGGAGTGTTATAGGCGGCGGTTTTTGTAAATAACTGACGCCCAGAAAAACGACATTGAATGTTGTTTCTGTAGTAGTGTACGAGAGAGAGCTAACCACTATGAGATAGATTGTCCAAAGAAAATCACATTGTTTGACTTTCTATATTAGCACAATGAGAGTTGGTTAGTAACTAGGTTAAACAGTTCAATACACTTCATAGAGCGTGTAGTGCAAGATATAAATGCCTAATCCTGAGAACGCAAGATAAATTTATGTTGTTTGGATAGAATGCACGCATATGTCACACTATGGAGAAATTGGTGTGCCAAAGACTTCATTAATATGATCTTCAATCCATTTTTGCAACTTAATTCTAGTTGTTATTTTAAGCACTCAACCATCTTTTCTCGCTTAGCTTATCTATTTTATTTGTAGTGGTTTTTATTTGTTCCAATTACCTAAGATCGACATTTGGGTCTCTTTGAGTCCCTTTAATACTCTAACGTGTACACTTATGTTTAATGGACACACTTAAGTCGTATAAAGTGATTGGTGATGTTACTAGGGAATAGGAAAATGCTAACACTAGGAGTGCTAAAACTGAACACTCCAGACACTTTTTAATTCTGTCAATAATATTTTTAATTAAAATCATTTAGAAACTATTTTTGTTAGTTTTGGCTAGTACTCTTCATTCTCACATTCAATTTTTACTTCTGAGGTGCTTATATATGGTCCAAACAAGGACCACAAATTATAATGATTCTACACCGCCAACATCACCTATGGTCTAAGTGGAGTTTAAGGAAGAGAATGTGATTATTCCAAAAGAACCTATGGTAGAAGGTGAAGATATGTCAAAACACATAGAAAATAATGAGGATGTGGAAATTTAAGATGATGAGTATACTATATGGGAGAAAATAAAATTCATCTGTCACAACACATTTGAGCCAAGTGGATGACTTCCAGTTCATGTGAGAAGCTACAAAATTGATCAAGGACATGTTTCTCTAATCAAGTCGTAGGTGTTCCATAAGGACATCAATGAAAACCCAATGCAACATATTAGTTGTTTTATTGAGAGCTTGATATGTTGAAGATAGACCACATCCCAACCATAATAATTTATCTAAAAAAATTCTCCTTTTTTATGGATAGGGACAATACATGGTTTGTTAATTTATCTTTAGAATCCATAGGTTTTTGGGATGAAACGAATGATGTTTGAGAGGTACTTTCCCCGTAAGAAGATTGAGGAATTAGTGGGAAAAGTTAATGGGTTCAACAAACATGTAGATGAATCCAATCCAATGGCTTGGAATAGATACCCGAACATGTTGAAAAAAGTGACACCCCTTGGGATTGATTTGTATGGTCATGCTAAGACTTTTTACTATGGACTACGTACATGTGAGAGGATCGCACTTGATATTTTGGTGCATGACTGATGAATGCATATTCATCATGATTTTAAGTCACCATCTTGGACCCAATTTGACTCAATGCTTTCACTTTCATCTCCTACAACTTACAAAATGCAAGATTGCTTAATGGTTTGAATTATCAAGATTACTAACTAGATTTACATGATTTTCATGCAAATTTTATAAAGGTCATGATGAGTTTGATCCATCATCTGAAACCCATCTCCATTTAACCTTCATCAACATCTTCAAACCACCACCATCATCATCGTTTTTTTGCCTAGCAGTTTGCCCTAGCGATTTGGACCTTTCGGTCTTGACCTCGACGCTCCACACAGTTTTGAGTCTGTGTGGTGAAAAATGATCTCAAAGACCGTTAGGAACTAAAAACCATTTGGGGTTGCAAACCGTGAAGATCGAAGACCGTTTGGGGCTGCAAACTGTGAAGACGTCGAGACTGCGAGGACACGTGAACGACCAAACTGTGAGTGACTGAGACTTTGCAGACCGTGAAGCAAGCAAGACCGCGAGGTGGCTAATCACCCAAAATAGATTGGGCAGTGAAGACCCTCACGGTCTCAAGACTGTGAGGAAGTCTCATAGTTTCCAAACCGTGAGAGTGCAAAGATCGTTAGGATGGTGAAACCACGAAGGCTCAAAACTGTGAAAGAACCAAACCAGGAGGAACCCTCTCGGTTTCCAAACAGTGAGAAGCCCAAACCGTGAAGGCAGAAAGTCCAAAACCATGAAAAACTATCACACCAAAAATGTGAAGACCTGACCCAAGCCTAGAAATAGGACCAGTAGGGTCCCCATTTAGGCATCAGATCTGGGACACTGCCAGGATGCTCCTTTGCGAGCTCGACCCCTACTCCCTCCGATCTACAACAAAAACTCCACCACCAGGCTATGCCTAAGAAGCACTCTAACCCCAGGAAAATCCTCCACCTACGTATCTCCACATCCTCCACTCCACTACTACGCTATGCCTAAGAAGCACTCGACCCCTGGTGGAGGACGATCTCTACAACCAAGCTGAGCAGCATGCTTGCACATCCGCCGGTCATCCACTCCACTTACGCATCCACTACCTGCTCCTCCTACTGTGAGCGAGGAGGTCAAGATGAGAAAGAAGGTGAAGAAGAAGATATGCCCGGTCTACCTTGGTGGTTCTTCCTCCTCGTCCGGATCTTCTCTAACATGATGTAGAAGACCGCATCATATTCACCGAGTTGCGACTACCTTCTGCATCATGCTCATGGTGGAATCTTCCCTCTCTCTTGTTCTTCTTGTTTTTCACATCATGAGTGAGTACTTCCTTTTCGTTGGGGTGTGGGGACAAGCACTGTTGCCCATGCTTACATGTTCTCTTGTTAAACATTCCATGGAATGTATATAACTTTTCATTTCGTTGTTAATCATCGATGTTTGCTTATAGATTGATAACCTACTTAGTTTTATCTTGTTCTTTCCTATGTTGTGAGAACTTCAATATGTAGGATAGAATGTCGATTAACTCAGTTGACTCCCTGACTAGAAATAGAAAGGGATTCCTTGACATCAGAAGTGTCTGATCTGTGAGGGGATGAGCCATCTAGCCCATTGTGACGCTTCTATGTGCCTAATGCCTATATAGGGGGCCCACAACTTCAGTTGGATTTTTGTATCTTTGGAACCGTAAGTGTGTGATCTAGATGGCGACGAGACATCTAATGCCTAAGGTGATGCTTACGCGAACCTAAACATCCTTCAGGGAGGGTTCGCAGCAGTTCTATTTGGATAGTTAGATCTTGCCTGGATGTTTTGTGATTGGATGTGTTTTCATGAGTAGTGGAGGTGAAACCTGAGACCACCCCAGTGATTCCATATCATTAATCTAGATTCAACTTTAATTCTGTTGTTTACTTTCTTGCACTTAGTTTAATTAACCTCAAATCAACCAATCGTTCTAAATATTAGTCTTAATTGAACAAAACTCGACTAACAACGATTCTTAAAAATGTTATCTCTTGGGATTCGATCCTCAATTATATTGTGATAAGACCCGTCCACTTGCGGGTGGTATTATTGCAGAAGATTTTGGTAAAAGATTAGGGATTTCAACCCTGAGTGGATTTGTTAGTACGATAATATTTCATGTCAAATTCTGGCATCATTGTCGGGGACAACAGAATTAGCTAGTCAAATCTAGTTCCATTAAGGCTAATTTAGGATTTTGCTTTTTCTTTTGAAACTATTGATCATTCACTTGAATTTGGCTCTACTCCATCACTATTACTTTAGACAGATCTTTCCATCTCAAGTACCCCCAAAGACTAGTGCATGCGTCGTTTGAACAGTCATGGACTCTCTGCTAGCTTTGATCCTGATATAGACAGGACCTTTCATCATCAAAACAGAGAGAACCAAGCAAGAATTGATCAAGCAGAGCAAATAGCTTGAAGGGTAGCTCATGCCCTTAATGCACAAACAGAAAGGCTCATGCAAGAAGCCAGAGCTGCAGTTCAAGTAGAAATCCAATCGACACAAGCAGCAATGCAAGTAGCAGAACTGCAAAAGGATCTTTGGTAGTTCTCTATCCCAAAAGCTACTGACGTTCATCACCGAGTACAACCGCCGCCCATCAACGCTCCAAATTTTGAGATCCAAGCACACTGGATTACCTTGCTTCAAAACAGCCCATTCTATGGTAAACAAGGAGAAGATAGCCAGGAACATCTTCTAAGGTTTGTCGATCTATGTGCCATGACAAAGAAAAATGGAGTATCCAATGATGCCATCCGACTCTGACTCTTTAAGTATTCGCTTGCGGATAGAGCTATAAGTTGGTATAATTCCTTGCAATGTGAACCCATCACTACTTGGGAATAACTTCAAAACATTTTTCTTGAAAAAATTTACCCTCCCTCTCTATCCTATGAAACTAGGGGTCGAATAACAATGTTCACTCAAGCCCTTGGAGAAACCCTTTCTGAAGCATGGGAAAGATACAAAGAACTTCTATGCAAGTGTCCACACAACGAAATTCCTAAGAATCAACTTATCGAGATCTTCTATAGGGGTGTAGATGACGATATCAAGAGGTTCTTAGACTCCACATCTGGAGGGAACTTCATGCATCAAATTTATGGCAGTGCATGGAAGGTTGTCACCCTTGGATCTAAAAATAAAGCAAATTGGGGTAGATATGTAGGTAAAGGAGTGTATAAGGTAGCTATGGCTGAAGTTATTCTAGAGTACAAGTCTATCATTGAAACCGTCAAACTCTTAGTTGCCAAGCAAGACCATCTCGAATTGTCCCTTGCTGCCTATGAAAGAAGACATTCACCCCCTCACCAACAAGAGCAAGTCAAGTTAGCCTCACTTTTCTGCGAAGCGTGTAAAGGAACTGATCACTCAACTATATCCTGCAATGTTATCTATGATGTTGTTTTAAGAAAAATTAGTGGACAAGGAGATAATGGTCAGATGTAATCTCAACTAGCTCAACTTGTAGCTAGCCTCAAGCCACCTGCTGAAGCTTTAGTTGGGCAACCAGAAGACAATCTGAGACATGTGGAACAACTTAAGGCTGTGAAAACTCGTTCAGGCTTTGTCTTACCAGAACCCACGACTCTGTCACCGTGACAAATGTCTAAGGTGTTGAGCATAGAACAGTGGCAACTCAAAATGATATGACCGACAAGGCAAGTTATGAGAAACCTATTTTTGTTGATGTAGAAGACTCACCTGACTAGTTGTTCATGTGTATAGACCTCATATACCATTTCCAAACAACTCAATTTTACCCAGCTCAATTCTAGGTTCAACAAGTTCAAAGAAATTATGAGAAAGTTGTATGCCAATATTCCGCTCTTGGATGCCATGGCTGAGATGCCCCAATTGTAAAAGTTCTTCAAACTCATACTTAATTATGCAAAAATAAAAAGTGTCTATCGATCTAATAGAGATCAAACACATTGTGCTTCCTAACTGACTAGTGGAACAATAGCATGGAATCTCCACCTATTTGAGCAGAGTATGATAAGGAGAAAAAATTGGTGCACTGAATTATAAATCAAGTTGTATTCTGATATGAACTCTCTTCTACACTTCTTCTATCATCTTCATACCCCTCCATCCTTAAAAAAGAAACAATTATAGCCAAAATAGTGCCAAACCCTAAGTTCAAGATGGCACACCACTTCCCTCTATATCTACTTCTTCCATACCCCTCAATAAATAGGGGCGTATCATCAAGAAAAGATGCCAATGTGCACAAAAAGAAAAAATACAATCTCGAGTCAAATAGAGGAGAGATTCGCACAAAAAATGCAATTAATGAAATCGCAAATCATATAATAAAAATCTCGAGTCAAATAGAGGAGAGATTTATTTCTTCCTTCCATACCACCCTTCACTCACTTTTCTACCTAAAGGCACAATGAAGGCCTCCACTATCCTGAAAAACACTAGTGTCAGATCAGGTGCACACTTGTTATTCTGTGGGTATCTCTAGACTCTTACAAAACTCTTTGACATGCTTGTTGTTGGAAAAAGTGAGGAGGAAATGATGTTGGAAAATAAACTCAGGAACGAATATATGGTAAGATGTGTTCAGTGATCTCAGGAAGTTGAGATGCTTAATCATGACAAGTAGAATGGAAACAATCATGATGTGAAGATGAGGCAACCACACGAGTTGAAATTATTCATTTGGCGAATGTCTCAGATTTTGTGTTACTTGAAGATGAACAACATTTAAGTTCGGGATGTTTTGATGAATGCATATTCATCATGATTTTAAGTCGCCATCTTGGGCCTAATTCGACTCAATGCTTTCACTTCCATCTCCTAAATCTTACAAAATTCAAGATTTATTAATGGTTTGAATTATCAAGATTGCTAATTAGATTTACATGATTTTCATGTAGATTTTATGCATGTCATGTTGAGCTTGAACCATCATTTGAAACCCACCTCCATTTAACCTTCATCAACATCTTCAAACCACCATCATCATCGACGCTTTTTTCCCTAGCAGTTTGCCCTAGCAATTTGGACCTTTTATTCTTGACCTCAGCCCTACACACGGTTTCAAGACCGTATGGCGTCAAACGATCTCGAAGTCCATTAGGAATCGAAGAACGTTTGGAGCTGTAAACCATGAAGATCGAAGACCGTTTGGGGCTGCAAACTGTGAAGAATTCGAGACCGCCAAGACACATGAAATACCAAACTGTGAGTAACTGAGACCATGAAGACCATGAACCAAGAAAGACTGCAAGGCGGCTAATCGCCCAAAACTGATTGGGCAGTGAAGACCCTCACAGTCTCAAGACTGTGAGGAAGTCTCATGGTTTCCAAACTGTTAGAGTGCGAAGATTGTTAGGAAGGTGAAACTATGAAGGATCAAAACTGTGAAAGCACCAAACCACGAGGAACCCTCTCAGTTTCCAAACCGTGAGGAGCCCAAACTATGAAGGCAGAAAGTCCAAAATAATGAAAAATTATCACACAAAAAATGTGAAGACTTGACCCAAGCCTATAAATAGGACCAGCAGAGTCCCAATTTAGGCATCGGATATGAGACACCACCAGGATGCTCCTTTGCTAGCACGACCCATGCTCCCACCGATCTACAACAAAAAATTCACCACCAGGATGTTCCTAAGAAGAACTCAACCCCTGGGAAAATCCTCTACCAACATATCTCCACATCCTCCACTCCACCACCAGGATGTGCCTAAGAAGCACTCGACCCTGGGTGGAGGACGATCTTCACAGCCAAGCTGAGCAGCAGGCTTGCGTATCCACCCGTTATCCACTCCACTTATGCATCCACAACCTGCTCCTCCTACTGTGACTGAGGAGGTCAAGACGAGAAAGAAGGTGGAGAAGAAGATCTTCCCGGTCTGCCTTGGTGGTTTTTCCTCCTCGTCCAGATCTACTCCAACATGACAAAGAAGACCGCATCATCTTCATTGAGCTGCGACTACCTTCTACATCATGCTCATGGTAGAATCTTCCCTCTCTCTTATTCTTCTTATTTCTCACATAATGAGCAAGTAGTTCCTTTTCACTGGGGTGTGGGGACTAGCCCCTCTGCCCATGCGTACATGTTGTCTTGTTAAACATTCCATGGCATGTATATATCTTTTCATTTCATTGTTAATCGTCGATGTTTGCTTGTATATTGATCACCTACTTGCTTTTATCTTGTTCTTTCCTATGTTGCAAGAACTTCAATATGTTGGATAGAATGTTGATTAACGTGGTTGACTCCTTGACTAGAAAAAGAAAGGGATTCCTTGAGGTCATAAGTGTATGATCCGTGAGGGGACGGGCCATCTAGTCGGTGCCTCTTATATGTGCCTAACACCTGTATAGGGGGCCCACATCTTCAGTTGGATTTCTATATATTTGGAATCATAAGTGTGTGATCGGGATGGTGACGAGACATCTGATGCCTAAGGTGATGCTTACATGAACCAAAACATCCCTCAAGGAGTGTTCACAACAGTTCTATTTGGATAGTTAGATCTTGCCTAGATGTTTTGTGATTGGATGTGTTTGAATGAGTAGTGGTGGTGAAACCAGAGACCACCCCAATGATTCCATATTATTAATCTAGATTCAACTTTAATTCTGCTCTTTACTTTCTTGCACTTATTTTAATTAACCTCAAATCAACCAATCCTTCTAAATATTAGTCTTAATTGAACTAGACTCGACTAAAAATGATTCTTAAAAATGTTGTCACTTGGGATTCGATCCTCAACTATACTGCGATAAAACCCATCCGCTTGCAAGTGGTATTATTGCACAAGGTTTTGGTAAAAGCTCAGGGATTTCAACCCTGAGTGGATTTGTTAGTGTGATAATATTCCACATCAATGACTTTTACCATATAACAAGGCATCAAAGTGTCATAAGATATTAAAGAACATGGCCAAAAATCAATCACGGGGAGAGGATTTTGAGTATTCTATCTCAACTAAAAGTGTTAGGGAATCCCATGAGGTTATGGAACCAATGATACATGTAGCCTAGTTGGCAAGGAAACTAGAGAAAAAGAATATCATATTCATTGTAAGAAATGAAGAAGAGTGCATGTATGTGCAACATATCTACCAGAGGAATGATTTTTCACATAGGAGAAATCCTAAATTTCTTATAAGGATCTAAATATTTTTTCACAGGACCCATAATAGGTACAACAACAACAAGTGCACTAGCAACATGGCTCTTAACAATTTTAGCTTGAGCAAGGCCCAATTAAAGACACTAATGGAAAATTCATCAACAAGACATATGCATATTTTGTTAACACAACTATGGAGCTACATAATATGGAAGATCAGATCATGAGTCTAGATACCCTTATGTCACAAATGGCAGCAAACATGGCACAATTGAAGAAATTGTCTCAACAAGGTATTCTAGGAAACACCAAAATGATAGACAAGCACCAATAGGCCTAGAGTACTTCTCAGTTTACACTAAGGGGGTGTTCCATTAAATAGATCCCAGCATCTTACATTTCCCTTATATTTCTAGTCCAAGAGAAGTGTGATTCTGTTGATGAAGAGAAGGCATGGTCTATGAAGTACACACTTGATCCAAGGTTCTAGAGATGCATGCACACATTTGAGCCACAATACCAAGATTTTTATGTGTGATTCGATAGATTAGGAGAGACACATGCAAAGAGGAAACTTGAACATAGGTGTGTGTTACACAAAATGGCACACCAACACGGAAGATCATGAAGAGTAACAAAGAAGTGGCAAGTACACCGAGTTTGTAAGGGTTGCACTTACAGGTTCCACAACTACCATGCTTACCGTCTCAATTCAAGATAAGGTGCCTACACATAAAGAGTAGGTAAACATTCTACTCCGCATTTGAATGGTCACTATAAACAAAGAGGCATCCATGTTTGAGAGGGAACAACCTAGTCCCATTGAACCATTTCCCATTTCATTGGTGTATGAATATAGTTCCTTTTTAGGGCAGGAAATCCCTAAGCAATTATACATCCCTTCACATAGGCATCCCATAACACAACTAACAACCTCTACTCACATAGTTTAAATTCATACCTCATCCATAGACAACCTATGTTGTGACACCCCGACCTCTATGCCATCTCTACTGACCCCAAAGACTGGGGAGTCACCCTCGGTAAACCACCCTTAAATTTTTCTTTACTTAATCACTTAGATTAACTTACAGGAAGACCATAAAACATGAATAACATAAAATTGAAATAAATCTACGAAATCTACTTACTATTTACCTTACTAGGAAAACAAACAAACTTACACGACATATTACATTGTTCTTACTGAATATAAAACACAGTAGATAATTGGAAACTAAACTACATATTACACTACATTCTCTCTCTATCTCACCACATGCCCAAGGACTGAGGAGAAAGGACCAAGAGACCTTTAAACCTAACTAAACACTACGTTCTAAGAGCCTGGGTGATACGATGCTTCATCTTCCTCGGGCTGACGTTGACATGAAAAATGTTTCAATAGGTTGGTGAGCTACTGGCTCAATGAAAAGAATTTCACCCAACCATCACAGATAACTCATTTTAGGTTAATTAATTAGAATAAATACAAGAAATAACATATTGAGAAGATCTAAACAATTTAGTTGAAATAATAGTTAATGTTAACATCTCATTTAAAATAACAACTACTGTAAAGCTGTAGATTCAATTAAATAGAAGAAAATACCAAAACTTCATCTAAAGAACAACTGTTACGTAACTGAACTCGATACATTCTTGAATCTTTTTCTTATAAGAACTCTGTGAACCTATATAACATATTTTAGCTTATGCCCTATTCATATGCAGTATAATCTACATATGAAGACTCATAACGAACTACGATCCCACCGTACAAGACTTAGCCGACACCCCAGGATAGCTAAGTCTGACTGTTGTCCTAGTCTGCTAAAGGAAAACTGACTCTCTAGCCTCGCCACTCCTATGGTGTGATAAACTAGACTCCTCCTATAACCTGAAAACACAGGCAGAGAGTCAAGCCGTGCCACTAGGACTTTTGGTTAGTGTTGGATACACTTTTCTTTACTCCAGTGCCACCATGACGTCTGGTTAATGTTGGACACTGTAAACTGCTCTCTAGTGCCACTAGGACGTCTAGTTAATGTTGGACACTAAAAATTTTACTCTCATTCCACCAAAACATCTGGTTAATGTTGGGCATGCTTTTCAGACCCCCGTATACTAGACACTTCCAGGGTTAGGTCACTTCACTCCTAAGGCACAAACCTCTCAAAGGGGTTCTACGGTGTCAGGGCCCTCAACTCTATTATTTTATTAAATTTGGAAAAAAACTCTTACTATATGGTATGTCTTTCTCATTTATACTTGACTTTGGTATCTCTATGATATCTCTTCAATTTAATCGAAGCTTATAACATAACACAAATATCATTCTAAAATCGACAAGTTGTACACTCAAGTACTGCAGATACCAAGAGATTCAACATATAAAGCATGTAGGAAGATTTCAAGTTCTTGAATAAACCAAATTCATATTCCCATGAAATTTACTGAGAAATCAACATTATTATGTCTGCACGCGGACGAAAATTATTAAATAAATAGAAATCATATCAACTTGGCACATATATGCTGAAATCTTACAAATGATCATCGTAACATGCTCCCAAGAGTTATTTACTCAATATATATGAAATTGTCAGTAGCACTTGTAAATTATCTAAAATTCCTTGATAATTGTGCTCATCAACCATAATCCTGGTTTGTGCATCACATAACTCAATTAAGAACTAATTACTAGACATATGAGTAATTGTCATTAAACAACTGTAATTCATCTGTGCTTTCTTGGAAAATGTGCACCTCAACCCAAATCTTGAGTTGTGCATCACTTTACTTAATAAAGTTTATAATTACTCATCATGTCACTAATTATTAATATTAATTGAAATTCCTAATAATATATTCGAGAAGTGTGTCAATTTGAGTAAACATTAAATCATTCACATTAAATTTGACATAGAAAGTGCATCTAGGTTTTCTTGAACATTTTTCATGTCATCAACATTTCTTTGTAACCGTGAATTAATTAATTTATTAACATTGTACAACCTAGGTTTATGCCCAAACTGTCCAATTTTTGGTCGTGTGCTGCTGTTTTGACATTTAATCGAGTAAATTAGGTTTTGATTGATCGTGTAGTTTTACTAATCTAAATCACACACAATATTTAACTATTTAGCATTGTGCAAATGTTAATAAGTAAAATGCGTAAATTTAGAAATCGAGCGGCACCGACACTGCCAAGCACCTGGGTAAATGCCGACATCTGCTTATAAAATCGGTTTCAACCGAAATGTTTGTTTATTTGAGTCAATTCGTGCGATTGGTAGTGAGATTCTAGTGACTGTGGGTGAGGTGACCACAATTCAACTGGAAACATGTCCAGAGGCCAGTTTTCGGGCGTCGCAAGTTGTCTTCAACCTCCCAACAATCCTGGATTTGGACCTATTTCATGTAGAGGTGGAAGGGATTAGATGATTCGTTGCTTCTCGTGGCTTGTTGGCTACAGATCTCTGATCTGGACCTCAAGATGAGTTCGTTGGCATCAATTTCGGGTGCTAGCTCACGCCCTAGATGGTCCGTGGTCGGGCCTACTGCTGCAAGTAGCAACTTCTTCACCTCACGTACACGTGGAAGAGAAGCTTGCTAGGGGCTGCGTTATCTATTGGCTATGAATCCGAGCAGGGACCTCAAGGACGACAACTACATAAAATCCTTATAGCGTCAGTTCTTTAAGCTCTTTAGTGTAGACATCAAAGCGACACCCAAGTGGGCGCCGCTAAAGGGGGTCACCTTCAGCGTCATATTCCAACCGACGCCAAAATGTTTTCTACCACCGAAAATGCGCCAGCAAAGGGACTATCGACATCGGTTGTTTACTCTTCCCGCCACTAAAAAGGTGCCAGCAAAGGGACTATAGGCGTAAGTTGTTTACTAAACAACTGCCGCCAAAACTCTTCCCGCCACCAAAACACGCCAGCAAAGGGATTATAGGCATCGGTTTTCTAAGCCAAACCGATGCCACATCATCTGAACTGACGTCAGGTTTTTTATAATAACTGACGCCCAATCCCCTGTCTGCCACCACGGTCGTGCTTCCCATCACGGCCGTGGTACCTGGTCACATAGACGTCGATTTTAGGTGGAAAACCGCCGCCGTATAACATAGGTGTCGGTTTTGTTCAAATAACCGACGCCTATGTTTTGATTTTTTTTCCTGTTAGTCTGCAGACCTGCTGTGTCTGGTCGCAGGATGAGAAACCTATAGTTCAGTTATGAATTGTAGGTTTTACGACATCCATTGATTTCAGCCAACAACAGGCCACAAACCTGCAAAATTAACAACATAAATGTTCACACATTTAGCAACCTATAGTTCCATTCAATTTTCACATATGTAGAAACATTCATGTAGCAATCTTTAGTTCCATTCATTTTCACATTCACACATGTAGAAACATTCATGCATTCATCTTCACATTCACACATTCAGACACATGTAGAAAATTTATTCATTTCATGACAAATAAGGACATAAAAGAAAGGTTGTAGCATTAAAAACCCTTATAAAATAGAATGTCAGTTAATGAATTAAGTAGTATTATACCCATCATATGCAGCTTCCATAAGCAACTAGGAAGCAAATTTAGAAAAATGAACAACATGCATCTATTAATACAGACAAGTCTAGATAGATAAACAACTAAATACTACACCAACATAGTCCCACATTAGTATCTTCGAGGCCTTTTCATTGTGGCAATCTTCTCCTGAAGTTCAGAAAAGAAAGTAGCTATGAGGATTGATTACTTTAAGACAGCAAGTGTAAACACAAAAAAGACATGACAATTATATTTGTTAATTGGACCTACCGTGGTCTTATGAACTAATAGGGGCCTCATTATCAGATTCGTCTGAGCTGATATCGTCAATCGTGCGCTAATACCATCGTAGATGATCATGGGTCTCATTGTTGATCTTTGTTATCCAAACTTTGATGGTATTATGGCCAAATGGACGGAGAAAAAGCTTGTCTCTACGACCCACTAGCATCTTTGTAATCCAATCACACCAACCTGATTCTGATACAAGATTTCCTGCCAAATCATACTCAGCCTCGATAACATGCGAAGAATTGCCAAAATTTAGGGTCACTTCACCATTCCTATAGTGTCTTCCATTTAGAAAATTCCAATGTTTGGGTATTGTTAGTTGGTTTAAGGAACAATCATCTAGGATGATGTTCAATTGTTCTTCATCAGGGAACAGTAACATTGGCATAGAGGCCCAGTTCATAGTGATTGTTGGGGGTGGAAAGAGACTGAAAAATATAAGTACTAACAATTGTAAGTATATATAACAATGTTATATATTTTCAAAAAAAGTAGTAGACAGAGAGTGAAAAATATAAGTATTAATGGTTTATCTTGAAAAGAAAATGATAAGCATGTCATACAACTTTGCATAATCTTCAGAGATTCAATGAAATTGACACATCATAATCAAACTAATGATACTGATGTGGAACAACATGACAGACTAACACATATATAGTGCATAACAACAGAAGCGCCGAATTTACATACAACACTAGCTTAGTACATATATAGTGGGACTAAGGTGACGATCCCACCTGCTAAAACAGGTTACCGACAACTACATGTTACGACTGGGAGGTCGTGATTCAGCAACTCTATGCATTAGCAGGAGGACAAATAGATTTCACTATGAGTTAACATTGGAGAAGATCTACTAACCTACACTGATCTAAACAAGTTTATCAGTACTAGCCTAAGGCACAAGTATCGTTCGTCGGGACAATGACGGTCGTGGAAGCTTAGTGGCCACTGGCCAGTTGAACGATTAGTGGCCACTAAGCTTCCACGACCGTCATTGTCCTGACGAATGGTACTTCTAGCTTCCTTCTAGTACTGATAAACTTGTTTAGCTCAGTGTAGGTTAGTAGACCTTCTTCAATGTTAACTCGTGGTGAAATCTATTTGTCCTCCTGCTAATGCATACAGTTGCTGAATCACGAACTCCCATTCATAACATGTTGTTGTCGATAACCTATTTTAGCAGGTGGGATCGTCACCTTAGTCCCACTATATATCTATATAACCTTTGTGTTGGATGCTTGCTTTCTCTCAATGCACGCCTTTCTCATTGAATATCACTGATAGCCTAGTTAGTTAGCACATTGATTTGGTTAGTAACACTAAAGGTTAATCTTGAATAGGTGAATACATAAAAACGTATATTAATTAAATTGGGAGTGGCGCTTAATACCTTGAATTCATCTGTTTTTCTTTGGGTAAAAAACACACTTACATAATATAATTATAAATGAACATATAGATAGAAACCTCAAGGATATATTCTTAAAACTTACATTGTCAGGCGGTGAAAGCACGTCCTCACCCTCACAGTGATCATCAGCACGGTCATCATGAGAACATAATAAAAATATAAACATCCATGCCTCTAATATTGTGATCTTTTATCAATTGACAATCCTTCATTATTATCCTCGCGAACATATAAGTCATTGTGATCCCCAGCTTCAATGTTTGGTGGTGGTGGCAACCCAACTGAGAATGGATTGGAGTCATCATACTTATCATATTACTCTTCTTCATCTATAGGATCTTCTATAAACTGTCTTTTACCATGAAGAACAACCGACCATTTATCATTTGCAGGATCATCAATATAAAGTACTTGTTTTGCCTGTGATGCCAATATGAATGGTTCACCCTTCTCGCCAATCTTTTCAAAGTTCACTAACGTGAAACCCAATTCATCCACTATAACTCCTTTGTTGTTGTCAACCCAATTACATTTAAAGAGCGGAATTCTGAAATCTACATAGTCAAACTCTCATCTGTCTTCAATGACACCGTAATATGACATTTTAGCTTCACGTGGACTTTTATCCTTTGCACTTGCAAAAAATAATGAAGATGCTTGAAGGGTGACCCTGCTGTTTTGGATGACACTCTTATCATCTTGACGCTTTGTGTAATATGAGAAACCAATTATGTCAAACCCTTCATAGGACATAACATTCAATTTTGGTTTAAAGGCGAGGCATTTGATGGTTTCGATAAGATTATCTAGTGTTTGAGATAGTTGATGTAAGACTTTATCTTCAAACCACTTAATAAATGTCTTGTTATGCTCTCTAGCAAGCCACATTGAATTGGATCGAGGATATTGTCTCTTGATGAAATTGGTATGTTCCTCGATATAAACACTCACTTCGTCGATGTTGTGTAAAATATACAAGTGACCTTGCTCCAACTGCTCATGACTGATTACTTTCACCCTTGATCCCAAAACTCCTTTGCCAAAATACTCCTCAATATTCTTGTCATTCACGGGAGCATCATTACCACTCAGAAAGTCATTGCAAAAATCCATAACCTCTCTCACCACATAACCCTCAATAATACTCCCTTCAGGCTGATAACAGTTTCAAACATCACCTTTAAAAATGCTCATGTATCGTTCTAAGGGATACATCCAATGCAAGAAAATTGGTCCCAACATTTTCACTTCCCTAGTCAAGTGGACAACAAGATGTACCATGATATCAAAGAACGACGGAGGAAAATACATCTCAAGCTGACATAGGGTAACAACCACTTCTCTTTGCAAATTATCGAGAGTATCAGGTTCAATAACTTTATTGCACAGACTGTTGAAAAAGAAACAAAGTATGGTGATTGCATTCCTTACATGCTTCGGAAATATATATCTAATTGCCACATGCAATATTTGTTGCATTAGAGTGTGACAATCATGAGATTTAAGACCTATCAACTTCAGATCTTTTATTGATACCAATGTACGGATGTTGGAAGAGCAACCCTGTGGCACCTTAACATTTACCAAGCATTCACAAAATACTTTCTTCTCCTTTCTAGACAACATGTAACAAGCGGGAGGTAAGTATGTTCTCCGATCAGTACTAACTACTTCTGTTAATTATGTCCTTATTCCCATTTCACGTAGGTCCATTCTGGATTTTATCCCATCTTTAGTCTTACCTGGTATATTCAATAGAGTATCGATGACGCTATCACATACATTTTTCTCAACGTGCATGACATGGGTACATTGTCTGACTGTCAAAGAACTCCAATAAGGAAGATCCCAAAATATCAATTTCTTCTTGAATAAAGACTTGTCACTCGTTGTGGCCATCGTACATTGTGATCTCTTACCAAATTCATTGGCAATGTCTTTCACTCTTTCATAAACATCCTCCCCTGATATAGGTTTAGGTGCACTACGTTCCTCATTCCGTCCATTGAATGCTTTGCGCAACCTACGATACAGATGAAATTTTGGAAGAAACCTTCGATGAGAAAGACATACAGTCTTTCCACTATGTTTTAGTCATATTGAATCAGTGTTCTCTTCACATATAGGACACGGTTTAGATCCTTTGACACTATATCCAGACAAATTCCCATATGCTGGAAAGTCATTCACAGTGCAAAACAACATAGCGTGCAAACAAAATGTCTCTCTTCGTGAAGCATCATAGGTCACCACACCTTCACCCCAGAGCTTCTTCAAGTCATCAATCATAGGTTCAAGATAAATGTCGATATCATTTCCAGGTTGTTTAGGGCCCGATATCAAAGTCGACAACATAACATACTTATTTTTCATACACAACTAGGGAGGAAGATTGTATATAACAAGCATAACTTGCCAAGTGCTATGTTGGCTTCTCAATGTCCCGTACAGATTCATCCCATCTGTATAAAGCCCAAGTCTTAGATTCCTGTCCTCTTCACCGAATTCAGGGTACAATAAATCAATCTTCTTCCACTGTGGGGAATCAGACGCATGTCGTAGGGTCTCATCATTATTTTTCTTAACATCTGCATGCCACCTCAAATTCTTCACATCTATAGGATTGGCAAACAAGTGTTGAAACTGTGGTATTATAGGTACATACCACATCACCTTGGCGGGAGAACCAGTTTTGGGCTCCCCCGAAGTCGTCAATTTATACCTTGACACACCACATTTCAGACAATCTTTCAAATCCACATAGTCCTTTTGAAATAATACACAATCATTCTTGCATGTGTGTATCTACTTGGCCTCCATTCCCATTGGGCACAACAATTTCTTTAACCAGTATGTTGAGATCGGTAGCTCGTTTCCTTCAGGAAGAATTTCTTTCAATAAAGACAACAATGACGCAAAGCTTTTGTCGCTCCATCGATTGTTAGCTTTCATGTTATACAATCTCAACACAACGCTAAGCTTCGTAAACTTACAACCCGTGTATAATGGTATCTCAACATCATGCACAATGGTTCTAAACATGGGAGGTGGATCGGTGTGCTCTACCCTACAACTATCTAGCATCGCATCAAAGATGTCTACTGGAACTGGTTCATTCACTTCTACGTCATCGGAGGCAATTTCTTCTTCCACACAAGCACAGCTATCGACATCCACTGGTTTCAGGTTTGAAATCTCTCCATGCCAGTGCCTGTAACATCCCTGACCTGGGTTATGCTTTAACCCTAGGTGTTTGGATTAAGAAAGATGATTATATTCTTAATCTCATCTTGTGAAAAGTAATTAAGGCTCAAGAGGAACCTATGTTTCAATTTTGGTCCTGTTTGAACAATGTTGAAGCAATGATTTCTTATTTTGGACTAAAGTGCAAATTACCCAAGTTGAGGGGTTAAATTGCAAATGTTGCATGATAAGGTGTTCCTATGATGTTGAGAAATCATAAGAATGAATATGATGTAGTGGTATGGTTTCTACAAGCCTGGACACCAAGATAGAGCTTGTTGGACAATGTTGTGCATTAAAACCTAGTTTTGGAGTAAAGTGCAATTTACCCAAAATCTAGGGTTCAATATGAAAATTACCACTTAAATAAGGTCCTTAATGTTTCTTGTCATCATGTAGATCAAATAAAATGAGAGGGACTCCTCATTTGAATTAAGTTGGGGGAGAGAGAATCTTGACATTAAAATAATCAAGAATAATGCCTAATTGAAACCCTAATTCGATTTAGGGCAAAAATGAATAGAAATAATTATAGGGCTTTCAACCAAAATGTTTTGGGTTGATTTGGAATAAGGATGGACGTTCTTTTGCCAAGATAAGGAACGAAAATATCGTAAGGAGGTGAAATTCCACTCACCTTATTATAAAGAAAAGTAATTTCCACTCACATATGAGATATTATATAATATGATTAAGGTGCTTAATTTGCTTTTCTTTAAATTGAGGATAATGAAGGGGAATAAAAGGAAAAGTAAGGTGCCTCGTATCCATGGAATTTAGGGGGAAGAGGCGGCCATAATTTTTGGATTAATTGGATTTTTATAAGGCATTTTCTCTCTCATCAATTTCCTTATAAAAGTGCCTTTTCCAAATGAATTGAAAGGCTTTTTCGGCCCTTTCTTCTTCCTTTGCTTGAGATGAGCTAAATGGGACTTAGAAGCAACAGGAGGACGAGCCCCAACCTGTTGGTAACCTTCTTGACCCTCGTTCTTCATGATTTCATGGTGGAAATCGAAAATAAATTATGGATTCCTTCTTATTTCGATCTCCTCTTCAACCCTAGCCAACTTTTGCAATCAAAAGCTTGAGGACGAGCCTAGGGGGAGTTGCTAGAGCTTCATCCACCATTAATGGTGTGAGAATGGAGCTTTGGAGCTCAATTGGAGGCAGTTTTTATAACTTAAACCCTTAAACATTGCTATTGCATCAATTCTCTATGCTTTGTTGATTGAATTCTTCAATTTGATACATACTTGTTTCTTTGCTGCAATTTCCATCAAGAACGGTTGCTGTTCTTGGGTGCACAAAGGAAGGTGATGATGACATCATCATAAGCTAGAACCTCACCAAATATCTTGGGAGCAAACAATCTCAAAGGTTGGGACCAAAAGGTTTCACCAAAACCGTTTGGTGACCAAACGGGTTGCAAACCGTTTGGTGGAAAACGGGTTCAAGACCGTTTGAATGAGTTGACCAAGCATTCACCGTTTGGGAATCTTGTTCCTAATTATGTAGGCTAATGACCCTCCAAATTGGAGGGGTTAAATCTAAAGTAATCATAGGTTGAAGGCCAATCAATTAGACAAATCGAATTGAATTAAGTGCTGATTTTCAACCTGAATAACTTGACCTGTTTGGGAAAACGGGTTCAAGACCGTTTGATATGGTTGACCAAGCATTAACCGTTTGGGATTACTGTTCCTAATGATGTGGAATAATGATACTCAACATTTTAGGGATTAACTCCAAAGGAATCATAGGTTGAAGGGTAATCAATTAGGAAGACCTAATTGGATTAAGTGCTGATTTTCAATCTGATTAACTCGACCTTTTTGGGAAAACGGGTTCAAGACCATTTGAGTGAGTTGACCAAGCGTTGACCGTTTGTTATTACTGTTTATAATGATGTGGAATAATGATCCTCCAAATTTGAGGGATTAACTTCAAAGGAATCATATGTTGAAGGGTAATCAATTAGGAAGACCTAATTGGATTAAGTGCTGCTTTTCAATCTGATTAACGCGACCTTTTTGGGCAAACGGGTTCAAGACCGTTTGAGTGAGTTTACCAAGCGTTGACCGTTTGGTATTACTGTTACTAATGATGTTTACTAATGATCCTCAAAATTTGAGGGGTTAACTCCCAAGGAATCGTGAGTTGAAGGCTATTCAATTAGGCAAACCCTAATTGAAAACAGTGCTGAAATTCCAATGAGTTAAGTTGAGATTTTGGGTTGATTAGCCCAAACGGGTTCAAGACCGTTTGGGGACCACCCAAACGATCTCAAAACCGTTTGGGGATCACCCCAAGACCGTTTGGAGGTCTGGGGTCAAGTATAGTTGACCAATTGAAGGTCCAAAGGTACTAATCATATTGCAATGTAGTGCTGATTTGTTGATCAACTTGATAGACCAATCCATGAAGATTTTTCACTAGAATCCAAAGGTTGGATGGGCCAAACGGTCTCAAGACCGTTTGGAGCTCATCCAAACAGTCTCAAGACCATTTGGTGGTCACCCAAGACCGTTTGGAGGTCTAGGGTTGAGTATGGTTAGGTGTTTGAAGGTCTAAAGGTACCAAGCTGATATACAATGTAATGCTGATTTGGTGATCAATCCAATGAACCAAACTCTATTTGGTTGGCTTACATTTGAGTGATTTGATGGGCAAACGGTCCCAAGACCGTTTGGAGGTCATCCAAACGATCTCAAGACCGTTTGAGGTCAGTTCATACCCAATTTGGATGATGGTGCAATGGTTTCAATGCAACTAGTTCTGCATTGATTAGTGTTGAAGAATCATCGATTCCAAGCTCTAATTCAATTGAATCAAACCCTAATTGATGATCAATTGAGGGTCAATTGAGGGTAAAATCAGTTTAAGGTTGACCTATTAAACTCAATTGAAGTATGAGGGTAGGTCCAATTGATGATTGGTTCCATGAATCCAATGATTGAAGGAATCATCATTGGAAACCCTAATTCAATTGGATTCTATATGTAATGGAGGTCCAATGTGATTAAATCTCTTAACGAATTAAGATGATGAATGATCCATTGATCCAATGATGATTAGTAATGATAATCAATGAAGGTACAAATGTTGAAACCCTAATAGTACCTAGGTGATTAGTGTCAATTTAGGGATGAATCCCTAATCATTTATAGAACCAATGACTTGGTACACTATGTTAATCATAGTTGTATGCATTTGATTGAAGGGTCGATGTGACCTAATCAAGTTGAAAGGATCAAAGAATAGAATTCATATATCTAAATATGATTCATGTGGTGATCCTATATAGCACGACCATGCAAGGTAGCACGACCGTGGTAGCTTTACTTTGCACGACCGTGCAAGGTAGCACGGCCGTGGTGGCTTCTCTTAGCACGGCCGTTCTTGGCGGCACGGCCGTGGTGTTCTATGATTGACTTGGAACTGATTTGCAAGTGACCTAACATGGTCATCTTGTTAGTTCCTAACTTAAGGATGAGTCAATATCATTAAAGATAGTTGGACCATTCTTATGTGTAACCTATGCACTTCCTGGTAAGAGTGATAGGTTAGTGGAAGATAGGATTAAGATGGGAAATACCTTAATCCAAGATAATTTGATAACTTAAGAAAGTTGGGAGTAATGAGGAAAGGAATACATCAAGATATGAAAGACTTCACAGTTAGCATGTCAGAGTTGATATACCTTGATAATTATGAAATCCTAATATGAGATGGGAAAACCCTAACCCTAATTGGGTAATGGGACATGAGAAACCCTAATGTGATGTAAACTGTAAGTCCTAACCCTATTGAGGGAAAAGTGGTGTTACTATTATATTACAAAAGTGGTGTTACTATTATATTACATAAGATAAAATGATTTTGTTGCCTAATGATAGGTGGCAATATGTTGAATGGCACTGAGAGCCATATGATTAGATGTTGCCTAATGAGAGGTAACAAGAGGCTTTATGGACATTATGAGCCATAAGAACAATTGTAGCATAGTTAGAGGCACCAAGCTGATTAATGATGGGTCAAAGAAATTTATATTCTAGAATCTGAGTAATCAAGGTTGGTTACGGACCAATGTCTGGCGGTGTAATCAGGTTTGGTTAAAGTCCAATACCTGGCAGAGGCTAAATGCCTGTAATCAGGGTTGGTTAAAGTCCAATGCCTGGCGGTGTAATCAGGGTTGGTTACGGACCAATGCCTGGCGGTGTAATCAGGTTTAGTTAAAGTCCAATACCTAGCAGAGGCTAAATGCCTGTAATCAGGGTTGGTTAAAGTCCAATGCCTGGCGGTGTAATCAGGGTTGGTTACGGACCAATGTCTGGCAGTGTAATCAGGTTTGGTTAAAGTCCAATACCTGGCAGAGGCTAAATGCATGTAATCTGGGTTGGTTAAAGTCCAATGCCTGGCGGTGTAATCAGGTTTGGTTAAAGTCCAATACCTGGCAGAGGCTAAATGCCTGTAATCAGGGTTGGTTAAAGTCCAATGCCTGGCGGTGTAATCAGGTTTGGTTAAAGTCCAATACCTGGCAGAGGCTAAATGCCTGTAATCAGGGTTGGTTAAAGTCCAATACCTGGCAGTGTAATCAGGTTTGGTTAAGTCCAATACCTGGCAGAGGCTAAATGCCTGTAATCAGGGTTGGTTAGAGTCTAATGCCTGGCGGTGTAATTAGGATTGGTTACGGACCAATGCCTGTAATTATAACATAGGATTGGTAATAACCCAATGCCTATATTAATGATATATGAGTACATGGTAGATGTATTTCCTGATTTGTTTAGCAGATTGGCTAAGGCCAACAAGATGAGACAAGAATGTCTCATGGGTGACATATCAAGTTTTTGAGTGTCACCAGAAAAGTGGTAACAAAGCTCAGGTGATGAGCTAAGGGTTTGAATACCCATAATCACATGGTTAGAGTATTGAAATTGTGAAAGAATGAGAATTCATAGTGGTGAATTGAGGGATTAAGATCCCAACACTTTATGAGAAGAGTATGGCTACGGGCCATGACTCCACAATGATAATGCCAGACATTAGATATATGATCTAAGCCTGAGGAGAGTTAATGCAGTGGTAATGATTCTGTAGTTTGAATAGATGTTAAACATGTTCTTCATATTCATTAAAGGATAAGTGACATATTGCTCTATCATAAATAGTTGCAATGCTTTCAAGTTGAGAATGCTTTAAACTGCTTATCCTCTGCTCAGTTCCATATCTTTAATTGCAATAATAATGTTTTGGCGGAGAGTTATATCTCCCGCTGGGACAATTTACAATTGTCTCACCCCCGTGGGATCCAACATTTTTAGGTGGACGCAGACAAAGAAGCAAAGATTCTTTTGCAGGAAAAGGAAAGCAACAGCCTAGACAGTAGTGAGATCTCAGGTGGAGACCCTGACTGTCAAGTCATAAAGTTAGAAAGTCCTATGTGTCATCTTTGTACTCTCGGGTCCTAGGAGTAGTGTTTTGATGGATCAGTTTGAGATTTTGGCTTTAAGCCTCGAGGGTGTTATACTACCTGTGTACAGTTAAGACAGAGTAGTTGATGTTTGTATTCCTCGAGAAGAAAAAGTACATGAGATGTATATATATGAACCAGGATGTAAAGTTTTACTTTGGTTCTGAATGAAAGAGTTTTCCTATAAATGGATCTCTTTGCAAAAGTTTTAAATTTTTAGTGATTTTTGGTAATCCGCTGCAACTGATTATCGCTTTCGCATGTTTTATTATTGTTAATGACGCTTGTTATCTTAATGATGGAGGGTGTCGTTACAGTGTCATTCTTTATAGCCTTGTACAATCTCGTTGCACATGACATGACTTCTTATTTCGTCACTAGTACTGACTTTCAAGTTGTGACTGCAATGCCTACATGGACAGTATCTCCTATCTCCAGGTTGTTTCCTATGTTCCTCGACAAATCTAATAAACTGATCAAGACTAGAAATAAACTCTGGGGTGCAGTGATTGTGAATGGACATCCATGATCTATCCATTCTATGATCAAAGATAAAATAAGTATATATTACAACAAGATTAGGGTCTAGGGTAAATAGATTAGAGTTTATGTACGGTTAAAACTTTAGGCCAACAAATACATGTGTTGTCATTCTTATATATAATAAATATGTACCACCTATCCCATTCTTGAACACCTAATCTCACTAGTAAGTGTATAATGTGTATTTGGTTTTCAAGAAAATTTCGGCAGCATTTCCCCGCTGTTCTCCAAGTACATATGTACTTAGAGAACAAACGGGAAAATGCTGCCGAAATTTTCTTGAAAACCCAATACACATTATACACTTCCATTCTAAGTGAGATTAGGTTTTCAAGAACAGTCCGAAACCGGGGACTATCTAAGATTTACTCCTAATTAGTAAATCTTGGATGGGTTTCTAGGCCAACAAATACAACACCAATTCCTTGTTCGCAACCCCATTCAACACACAATTTTCTTATAAAAACACTTGTGGATAGCCATAACAACATATCAATGCTTCCTAAATTAATCGATGTATTAGGAAGAGAGACCATGACACATTAATAGCTTATGAATGTTTAGATGCATTTATACTATCAATTCCTAGGGTTTACTGAATTAGGTCAAGCATGAGGATTAGTAGCACAAATATATGCAAGAACAAGATTTATTCATATCCTAAGATGATTTACAATAGCAACATCTAAATAAGTAAACTCAAAACATTAGACAAATAAATATAATCAGTAGATAAACAAATACAAAGCAATAAATAAAAAAGTACATCTCAGTTGATAAACAAATATAAATCAAGAGATGATTAAATAATTTTAAAAAGTAGATGAATAAATATAAAGCCCAAAATTTAAATAGTGTGATGAATAAAAAATCATTAGATGAACGAATGAGTAGATAAGTAATACAAATCAGTATTTAAGTAAATACAAATCAGAGTGTCTTGCTCTGGAGCTGGGAGAGAGGGCGAGACAGAGGGGTTTTGGGGATGTTTACCTCTATTTGAGCCCAGTCAGGCGTCTTGCTCTGGATCAGGGAGAGAGGGCGAGTAGGTAGAAGGCCAGCGAGTCGGGTCTGACAAGAACCCTACAGAAATCAACATTGGATACAATAAATGAAGATGGAGACCAGACTGTATTGTACTCCTAGTTGCAATAGCACACACATAGAAACCAGTGGATCAACCACATTAGAAACAGAGATGGAGACCAGACTATAAGGTACTCCTACCCATCACACACATAGCACACACGTAGAAACAGAGATGGTTCAATTACCTTTAGAGAGCAGGCTGCCGGAATTGGCCAGCGCAGTAAGAGAGCAGGTCGTCAGAGGCGTCGGAGCAGCAAGAGAGCAGGCTACCAGAGAGCAAGAGCCCAGTCCGCTTGAGCAGTGAGCGGCGGCGGCAGAGGAGCAGAGACCAGCAAGCGGCGAGCAGCAGGTGGCTGGCGACGAGCAAGGAGAACAGAGGCAGCGAGCAAGGAGAACGACAACGGTGCGCGGCGGCGCAGAGGGAGTCTACTTGCTCACCGGAATCGCCAGACCCTAAGCCGATTGCAACCATTGAGAAAAAGGGGAAGAGTCGGGCTCGCTTGCGCGCTATTAAGTTAACATTCAGTGCCGGTTATTAAACAAAACTGACACATACAACTAACGATGTCGGTTAACCGAAAACACCGACACCTGTTCTCAATGATAATCGTCGCTTTTAACTAGAAAAAACTGACGTATATCTTCATATGCCGATTAAAAAAAATTCTCGATTAATGACCATAGTCGTCGGTTTTTTTTATAAATCTGACACTCAAAGGGTGTGAAAAATTTCCCGCGAATAGCGCGGGAAAATCCATAAGTGTCAGTCATTTCTATTGGCTTTAGTCGATCAAAATGTGCCCAATTTCTATTTCGCGAATAACCTTTAGTCGTCAGTTTATTAGTTAATGACCGATGCCATATGTTAAATTTTGGAGGTTATTTTTTTTGCTGGAAATTTTGGATTTGGCGGTTAATTTTAGGCGTCGGTTTGTTATTAAGGAACCGACACCAAATAAAAGTGATACCCATGTCTGGTCGCCCTTCACAGATTGATGTCAGTTTATTTTATAAATCGAAGCTTTATTGTGTAGGTTTCAGTGTATTTATGGAACTGACGCCTTTAAAAGTGACGTTATAATCCATTTCTGTAGTAGTGGATGGAGTCGGGGCGGCCGTTTACTGTTGCTTCCTCGCTCAATCGAGCTCCTGGCCGAGCCAAAGTAGATGGTCGTCGACCACTACTGGTGCTGGCCACATCCCTACTAGGGGTGCTACCCTAGGGCGTGGCTAAGGTGAGGATGAGGAGGGAAAGGTAGAGGAGAAGTACAAGGAGGTGTCGCCCATCTAAAATCGAAGCAAGGGAGCCCAGCTCGGCCCTAAATAGGTCGCTGCTGCTTGAACGCGGCCGGCACTACAGCTGGTTTTCAGGTTGAAGGTGCCGCCCAAGCACTTCGAGGTGCAATTAGGATGAAGAAGAGGGAAGAGGAAGGAGGTAGAAGGAGGGGCATCGCTGGTCGGAGCTACGAAGGAGCCCAAAATCGCCCAAAATCTCCCAAAATCCCCCCTATGCTGCTCTCAGTCGTGCGCTAGATGAGTGCCGCTATAGAACACTGCTTCAAGCAGTTCTGTAGATCTATCATGAAAAAGATAAGGGAAGGGAAAGGTTTAAAAAAAATGGAAAAATTGCAATATCGGCCCAAGAAACTCAAAAGTGTCATAACTTTCGCCTCGTTGGTCCGATTTGGATGATTCTTTTTGCAACGATTCAAGTGCGAGGTCCTATACACCCTCAAAGCAAGAAACCATCCTAATTAACTAGTAACACATGATAAAAGCACTAATTGCATCTATGCGTACTTAATTCAACTTAATCAACTAAATGATGAACTAAGCACTATTCTTACTTAACTTAATTAACTTATTAATTTTGTGATTATCATACTTACTAGTTAATTTTAGTGTCAGTCATAACAATCTCCCTCCCTTATAAGAATTTCATCTCGAAATTTTTAAAAGAGAAAGGGAAACTTGTTACACATCTCGGACTTAAGCTCTCATGTGGCTTCTTCTAGGTTGTGGTTCCTCCACAAAACCTTCACTATTGGTATCTTGCGATTTGTGAGTTTATTGATCCTCCAATCAACTATCTGTACATGTCCTTCAACATAGGACACATCTGGTCTGAGTTGAGTAGGTTCTGGGTCCACTATCTTCCCTGTACCAGGGTAACACTTCTTCAACATCGATACATGGAACACATCATGTAGATTAACCAACTCGGATGGTAATTCAACTTGTAGGCTACAGGTCCAATCATCTCAATGATGGGATCTGGTCCCATAAACCAAGGGCTCAGTTTGCCTCTCTATCAAACCGCAACACTCCTTTCCATGGTGAAACTTTCAGATATACTTCATCACCAACATCAAACTCAAGAGGTCGACGCCTCTTCTTTGCATAACTTTTCTGCCTATCGTGTGCAACTTTCAACTGTCTCAGATTATTGTAATCTTTTTTGTAGTCTAATCAACTATCTCTGGTCCAAGAATCTCTTTTTCACCCACCTCGTACCAACATACATGTGATCTACACTTTTTATCATATAGAGCTTCACAGGGTGTCATACCAAGACTAGAATGGTGACTATTGTTGTATGAAAACTCTATAAGGCTCAACTGTTCTTCTCAACTTTCACAAAAATGCAAGACACATGCTCTCAGCATGTCCTCAAAAGTTTGAATGGTCCTCTCAGACGAACCATCCATCTGCGGGTGCAAAGTTGTATTGAATCTCAACTTTGTGCCCAAAGCTCGATGCAACTGATTCCTAAAACCTAGACGTGAACTTAGGATACCTATCTAATATTAATCAAAACTAGAATACCGTACAACCTGACTATCTCATCCACGTATAGCTTATCCAACTTTGGGACATCAAAGGTTGACTTAACAGGAAGAAAGTGAGCAGACTTAGTCAGTCTATCCACAATCACCCATATAGAGTCACAACCTCTAGGTGTCCTGGGAAATCCTACCACAAAATCCATTATGATATGTTCCCACTTCCACTCTGGTATAGGAAGAGATTTCAAAGTACCTACAAGTTTTTGGAGCTCAGCCTTAAGCTACTAACACACACTGCACCTAGCCACATACTCAGCTACATACTTTTTCATACCAGGCCACCATTAAAACTCCTTGAGATTCTTGTACATCTTAGTGTTGTCTGGATGCATAGTGTACATAAATGCATGTGCTTCCTTAAGAATCTGCTTGTTCAAATCACTGTATCGAGGTAGACGCAACATGTCATGCTGATATAACACACCATCATCTAAAAAACTAAACACTGGTGTTTTCCCCCTGTCATGTCATGCATGATCTGTTGTAACTCGTCGTCACTTTATTGAAGTTCCTTGATCTGATCATAAAAGATAGGCTTGACTTGAATTTGTGCAATCAAACCACTCTATTTTGTCACCCCTAAGTCTAAGTTCAACTTCCGCATCTCCACTAGCAGGTCTCTCATGAAACATGCCATAAAGAAAACATCATCTGTTGAACTTGACTTCCTGCCGAGGGCATCTGCTACCACATTTGTTTTCTGGATGATAATCTATCGTCAAATCATAATCCTTGATCAATTCTAATCATCTTTGTTGTCTAAGATTCAGATTCTTCTTGGTGAAGATATATTTCAAGCTCTTATGATCCGTAAACACCTGGCATGCCTCACCATAAAGATAGTGACGCAAAGTCTTAAGATCATGAACTACAACAACTAACTCCAAATCATGTATCGGGTAATACTCCTCATTCTATGCTATTTACTTCTTATTACATTTCGAATTTATATCTTACTCTTTTCTCTGATTCATTTTCATATTGTTTATCTACCTTTCAGATTAACTACCTTTAAACTTTGGATTTTATTAGTGCTAGCTTACCTTTCATAGTGCAAATCTCATGATTTTATTTTATAGAGATGCTAGTATTCATGGTCAAATCTCTAGTGACATCCCTTGAACTACTTCAACACTAAACATTCTAGGGTTTGGTCCTTATCAGTAACATAGCATTATTTTGATGTGAATTTACTCCCTTAGTTTAAAATTCAAACTTTGGATTTCATAAGTTTTACTAAAGTCTTCCTTATCTTATCACTGGAATTTCCTTTCTCTTACTTGGACATTCAGATAAATTACATTCTCAATTTACCTTGCTAGGGTTTCATCATCATATTATGTGCTATTATTTCATTCACTTAGATGTCTCTACCGTGGTAGTTATGTATCATATATGATTCATTTTCTAAATTATGCGTTTGTTCTTTATTTTAGGAACTAGTTTGTCAATCTATAGAGACTTAGAATCCAAAGGTAGTATGTATGCATGTATTAAACTTTATAATAGAGATATACATTCCATACTTTCAATTATGTCACGTAATCCTCATTCCTTAATCAAGGTCATCATTTCTGACATTTCTTTTGATTCAACTAAGTTTCTTGTCCTGGTCTTATGATTTACATATTCATCTAATTTTTCCAAAGGCTCTTTATTTCTATGTACTTATTGTATACTTAACTCTTTTTTTTTCTTCTATTTTCCCTTTTCTTTGAAGTACATAAAAGTATTTTACTCTATTACATGATCCATTCCATTGTTGATTCTTATTATCTTAGCCCTTACATACTTTTCTCATATCTTTTCCATATTCTCATATTTAGAGTTCATATAATAGTAATCATTAAATTTAATCTGAACCTTATATCGTGTACATTTATTTCTAATTAAGGATTGCTCGTATGAGGTCTCAACGTTGGGTCTCAGATATCAGTTCCAACTGATTCTTAGTTGTTCTAATCTTTCCCTTATATCTCAATATCTTAATGTGTGTACATTCTCACTATGATGTAGGTCTAAATTATCCAGATTCAACTTGATACAAAGAATATAAATGATAAATAAATCACTTCATGACACACAACAATATAAAAGAATCATATTTATTCTACAAACTAAAAATCTAAATTCATACATATCAGAGAATTTCTATTGATCTCCAATCAAACACACAATATAAAGCAAGATTCGTATTACATCCTATGTTTAATCTCTTACTCCTACATTAATTTTTGGTTTCTTAACCCTAAGATTTCTAGGGTTTCTCTCTAGACTATTCTCCTACTGCATACCTGGCCAGGGCATCCAGAGAAGAATAGACAAAGTAGCTTGATACTGGTCAATTTAAGTACTTAGATACATGGCCAGGGTATCTAAATACTCAGACATTGCAGAGCTAAAGACACATCACCACCTATGTTCTACACTTATAACTCTAACTTTCTATCCTAATGGTCTCTGACAACTCAGCCTAAGCTCTCTACTTTATTCTCACCACCATGTCCTCTTCCTGCCATTTGTAAAAGTATAATAGAACAATTCATGTTAGAAAATTGCAGTTAGAAGGAAAACACCCTAATCCTAATCCTATTGGTCTCTTATCTTCCCCTGACCTTGACTTAGAGTAACTACGTACTCAACCTATGCTCAGATACCAAAACTATTTGTGACGCCCCATCCTCCGTGCCAACTCTAATGACCCCGAAGACCAGGGAGTCACCCTCGGTAAACCACCCTTAATTTTTCTTTACTTAATCACTTAGATTAACTTAAAGGAAGACCATAAAACTTGAATAACATCAAATTGAAATAAAATTATGGAAGCTACTTACTATTTACCTTACTAGGAAAATAAACAACCTTACATGACATATTACATTGTTCTTATTGAATATAAAATACAACAGATAACTGAAAACTAAACTACATATTACACTACATTCTCTCTCTATCTCACCACATGCCCAAGGACCGAGGGGAAAGGACCAAGACACCTTTAAACCTAACTAAAGACTACCTTCTAAGCGTCTGGGTGATACGATCCTTCATCTTCCTCGTGCTGACGCTGACCGAAAAAATGTTTCAATAGGTTGGTGAGCAACTGGCTCAGTGAATAGAATTTCACCCAGCCATTGTAGATAACTCATTTTATGTTAATTAATTGGAATAAATATAAGAAATACTATACCGAGCAGATCTAAACAATTTAGTTGAAATTAAAGGGAATGTTAACATCTCATTAAAAATAACAACTACTGTAAAGCTGTAGATTCAATTAAATAGAAGAAAATACCAAAACTTCATCTAAAGAACGACTTCTATGTAACTGAACTCGATACATTCTTGAATCTTTTTCTTATAAGAACTTTGTGAACCTATATGAACATATTTTGACTTATTCCTTGATCATATGCAGTTTACTCTACATATGAAGACTCATAGCAAACTACGATCCCACCGTACAAGACTCTAGCCACGACACTCCTATGGTTCCGTAAACGGGACTCCTCCTCTAACCTGAGCACACATGTAGAGAGTCAAGCCATGCCACATGGACTTCTGGTTAGTGTTGGACATGCTTTTCTGTACTCTAGTGCCACCAGGACGTCTGGTTAATGTTGGACACTGTAAACTGCTCTCTAGTGCCACCAGGACGTCTGGTTAATGTTGGACACTACAAACTGTACTCTCATGCCACCAAGACATCTGGTTAATGTTGGACAAGCTTTTCTGACCCCCATATACTGGACACTGCTAGGGTTAGGTCATTTCACCCAAAGGCGCATACCTCTCAAAGGGGTTCTACGGTGTCAGGGCCCTCAAGTCTATTATTTTATTAAATTTGGAAAAAAACTCTTACTATATGGTATCTCTTTCTCATTTATACTTGACTTTGGTATATCTATGATATCTCTTCAATTTGAACAAAGATTATAATGTAACATGCATATCATTCTAAACTGGACAAGATGTACACTCAAGTACTGCAGATACCAAGAAATTCAACATATAAAACATGCAGGCAGATTTTAAGTTATTGAATAAACCAAATTCATATTGCCATGAAATTTACTGAGAAATCAACATTATTATGCATGCAGGCAGACTAAAATTCTTAAATAAATAGAAATCATATCAACTTTGCTCATATACGCTGAAATCATAAAAATGATCATCGTAACATGCTAACAAGAGTTATTTACTCAATATATATGAAATTGTCAGTAGCACTTGTAAATTATCTAAAATTCCTCAATAATTGTGCACATCAACCCTAATCCTGGTATGTGCATCACATAACTCAATTAAGAGATAATTACTAGACATATGAGCAATCGTCATTAAACTATTGTAATTCATCTATGCTTTCTTTGAAAACATGCACCTCAACCCAAATCTTGAATTGTGCATCACATTACTTAATAAAGTTTATAATTACTCATCAAGTCATGAATTATTAATATTAATTGAAATTCCTAATAATATCTTCAAGAAGCATGATAATTTGAGTAAACATTAAATCATTCACATTAAATATGACCTAGAACGTGCATCTACGTTTTCTTGAACATTTTTCATATCATCAACGGTTCTTTGTAACTGTGCATCAATTAATTTATTAAAATCGTACAGCCAGGGTTTATGCCCAAACTGTCCAATTTTCGGTTGTGTGTTGTTGTTTCAACATTTAATCGAGTAAATTAGGTTTCAACTGATCATGTAGTTTTACTAATCTAAATGACAAATAATATTTAACTATCTAGCACTGTGCGAGTCAATAAGTAAAATGTGCAAATTTAGAAATCGAGCGGCGTCGACACTCCGCAACACCTGGGTAAATGCCGACATCTGCTTATAAAATCGGTTTCAAGCAAAATGTTCTGTATTTGAGTCAATTGGTGTGATTGGGAGTGGGATTCTACTCATCGTGGGTGAGGTGACCGCAATTTGACTGGAAACATGTCCAGAGGTCAGTTTTCGGGCGTCAAAGGTTGTCTTCAACCTCTGAACAGTCCTGGATTTGGACCTATTTCACATATAGGTGAAGGGCTTAGCTGATTCGTTGCTTCTCGTGGGTAGTTGGCTATGGATCTCTGATCTGGAACTCAAGACGAGTTTGTTGGCATCAATTTCGGGTGCTAACTCACGCCCTAGATGGCCCCTGATCGGGCCTGCGGGTGCAAGCAACAGCTTCTTCACCTCACGTACAGGTGGAAGAGAAGCTTGCTTGGGGCTGTTGTATCTATTGGCTATGAATTCGAGCAGGGACCTCAAGGACGGAGTCGGGGCAGCCTTGTAGTGTTGCTTGCTTGCTCAATCAAGCTCCTGGCCGAGCCAAAGCAGCTAGTCGTCGGCCACTACTGCTACTGGACGCAGCCCTGCTAGGGGCGCCGCCCTTGGGCATGGTTGAGGTGAGGATTGTTATTAATATTTATTACTGTCGTTCATGCTATAGTGACAGGTGCAATGTAATTAACAATTCAGGCAGATCCAAAATAAGAAACGAAGATCAAACAAAGCAGGAGAACAGTAATACGGTTAGACTCGCACACCAGATCGTTCGTTGAGAAACTAATGTGATATTTAAAGAAATCAGTGCCCGACAATCCTTGTGGATAAGCATCGTTCTCCCAGACTCGATCTAGCACGAACCTAGAACAAGCACGTCTCGCTCGCGCTTGACGTAGCCTCGTTGCACAGCTACCAGTGCAGCACAACAACCACAGGAACCACCGCCTGACATTTGCATCTCGATGACGGGAAGGAGAACGCCGCACTTCGCACAGGAGAACAACTCCACGAAGCGGCTTGGAACAAAGGTTGTTTCTCTCTGGATTAGGGCTCTCAAAACACATGTGAAATGGCGGCAGGAAACTGTTTGTTGTGTGTGGTTAACCCTAATGACCAGAGGCATATATATAGCCATGCATGTCCCTAATCCTATTCCTAGTGAGACGCAAATACTTCATTACACAATACGGAATAATCCGCAAAAGAGAAACATTTTCCAGTAAGAAATTTGAATAGGAAAGAAATAATTAATTACACGAGTAATTAATTACTTAGTTGTATCCAAGTGCAAAAAGATGCCGAAACACAGAAGACATTCTCCACAATCCACAATCCACAATCCACAAGCCACAAGCCACAAGCCCGAGCCCAGGCCCGGCCCGGCCTGGCCAGGCCAGGCTAGGCGAGGTGTGGCGTGGCGTGGTGAGCGCGCGCTTGTGTGCGTGTGCATTGTGATGTGGCAATCCCACCCACCAAGGAGGTAAGCATACCTCCCTCCTAGGACACCTTGGATACTAGTTCCCCATCTGATCCTACATATGAGGACCACAAAAGTTCTAGGAGTGAGCAATATGGGATAAAACTTCTTTGCCATTTGCACTAGAGACAACACTACATTCTCACATGTACTTGCTGCACTACATTGGGCTTAACCCATGCTAAATAGATGATTGCAATAGTAAGCTATGGCTACAGTAACCGAGCTACAGTAATCATTTATCTAACAATCCCCCACAAAGTCCAATGTGTAGTGTGCTCTACCATTCAATCCTCCATATTGTGCTTTCAGCAGATACCTTTCAGTTTGAATCTACCTGAGTTATCCAACTGTGACTCTCGTAGGAACTAGGTGAAAAAAAGTCTTGAACCTGAACCATGGGTACAAGAATATAGGTTGGTTACAACACAATAAAGACATGGTAGTAAAAAAACAATGCATTAAGGCCATGCATACAAAATTTATATCATGATTGATAATAGAGAACAATCCAATTCTCCTGTTGTGGCCTACACAACATCAATCACTTAGATGGAGTCTCCAAGGATGTACTTCTAACATCCTATCCTAAGACTTGACACCATTAAGAGACTACTCTCTTACTAACTTGCAGTCATGACACTAACAAGTTTCCCAGGGGATAGACACACAGATGAAAAAGCATCAAACAAGAATACATAGTGTCATCTGATTTACCCGACAACTTGTTATTACCACATTGAACCAAATTTGTGGGATCTCCACCCTTTTGGGTTGGGTTGCTACTGCCTGCAAATCTGTAGGGGTTTCAGTCCCATCGCCGACCTAGGTTTTTCCACTAAAGCCAATGTAAGACCTTTAGTGAAAGGATCAGATGTATTATCTTTGGTACCGACGTAGTCCACAGTCACGACCCCATTAGACACTAACTCCCTTACAGACTTGAATCTGACTTGGATGTGTCTACGCTATTTTTGATTATACTTGGGAACTCTTTATCTTAACAATAGTTATAGTTCTATCACAGTGAACTGAAATAGAAGGAAGCGGCTTCATTACCGTAAACTAGGCATAAGTCCATGTAGCCATTCAGCTTCCAATCCAGTTTCATCTAAATAACACAACTCTGCTTCAAAAGTGGATCGAGACAATATGGTTTGTTTCTTAGACCTCCAGGAAACAGCTCCTCCTCACAACAGGAATACATATCCTGAGACACCATTACTCCCAAAATTCATGGAAATCCAGCTTGCATTACTATATCGCTCGACTACAGAAGGATTTTTACCATAATGCATCCCAAGGGAGCGTGTTCCCTTGATATACCTCAGAACTCTGTCAAGAGCTTCCCAATGGGTCTTGTCGGGACAACTGGTGTGTCTACTTAACTTATTCATGGCAAACACAATGTCTAGACGTGTACAGTTCATAAGATACATCAAACTTCCGATAATCTGAGAGTATCATAATTGAGACACTAGAACCCCAGTCTCATTCTTGAACAAGGGCTTGGATGAATCATATAGAGTCTTAACAGGTTTACATGATGTGTACTCAAACCTCTCCAGTATCTACTCAACATAGTGAGACTGAGAGAGAGATATACCATCAATAGACCTTATGATTTTAAGACCTAAAATCACATCAACGACACCCATATTCTTCATCTCAAACTTGTTACACAAGAATGACTTCGTCTCATTTACTACTTTCATATCGAAAGCAAAAAGCAGGATATCATCAACGTATAAGCATAACAAAATGAATCCATTATTGACAATCTTGCAGTAGAGTCATTTATCAAATTCATTAGAAACATAGCCAAATGATTATATCATAGAATCAAACTTCTCATGCCATTGCTTAGGGGATTGTTTCAAGCCATATAATGACTTAACAAGTATACACACTTTGGACTCATTTCCACGACCCACAAATCCCTCAGGTTGTTCCATATATATCTCTTCTTAAAGATCACTGTGTAATAACACGATCTTTACATCCATCTGATGGATATAGTGGTTATAAATGGAAGCCAATGCTATAAGCACTCAGATTGTGGTCATACGGGAAACATGTAAATAGGTATCAAAATAATCTATTCCCTCCCTTTGTGTGTAACCCTTAGCAACTAACCTAGCCTTATACTTATGATTGTCCCGTCTGCATTAAGTTCTTCTTAAAAATCCATTTGCAACCAACTACAGAACAACCAGGAGGCAAATCCACCAATTCCCAAGTTCCATTCAAGAGAATTGATTGGATTTCATCATTAATGGCTTCATTCCAAAACTTAGCTTTTGGAGATTCCATAGCTTGTTTGAAAGTAAAAGGATCATCCTCAACATTGTAAGTGAGAAACTCACTTCCAAAGTCCTTTGATGTCCTAGGCCGTTTACTTCTACGTGGTTCAACTATTTCTTCAGAATCATCAGATTCAGAAATAGCATGTTTTGAGTCGCCCCCCACATTTGTCATCCTTTCCACGTGCTCGGGTATGGAACCTGTGGTAAATGAATCTTCTTGAGATACTTCATTGGGCACACCCATTTTCATAGGAAACACATGTTCAAAGAATGTTGCATCACGTAATTCCACAATTTTATTGACCTCAATGCCAGAGATTTAGGATTTTACAATGAAGAATTTGTAAGCATAGCTTGTCTCTACATACCCCAAGAATATGGCATCAACCGTTTTCGGTCCCAATTTCTTCCTTTTGTGTTCAGGGACAAGTACCTTTGCAAGGCACCCCCACACTCAAAGATATTTGAGACTCGGTTTCCTCCCTCTCCTTAACTCAAACAGACTACTCTCTGAATGTTTATGAGGAACTCTATTCAGAAGGCAAGCCATATTCAAAGCTTCCCCCCACATAAATTTGGGTAATCCAGATGTTTGGAGTAAGGTATTTACCATATCTATTAAGGTTCGGTTTTTACGTTCATCTATTCCATTTGATTGTGGTGAATAAGGACCAGTGACCTCATGAACTATACCATGTAATTGACAAAATTCCAAAAACAAGTTTGAGGTATACTCTCCTCCCCTATCAGACCTTAATCGCTTAAGTACTTTACCGGTTTGAGATTCGACTTCTTTCTTATAAATTTGAAATTTATCCAATGCCTCATCTTTACTTCTAAGTAAAAAGAGATAACAGTATCTACTCACATCATCAATAAAAGTTATAAAATAACGCTTTTGATCCCTCTTAGAAACACCATTAAATCCACAGATATTTGTATGCATAAATCCAAAATTTAGAATTCCTATTCACATAATGAAAGGGCTTCCTAGGCAGTTTATCTTGTACATAGATTTCACATTTAGTGTTGCTAATTTTAGATTTAGGGATCAAATTTAGATTCATCATACGCTTCATTGAGGCAACATTAACATGTCCCAAATGTGAATGCCATACATCGGATGAAACAAGATTCATGCAAACAGAACTATAATCATTCAAATTTAAAATGGAATTTGGAACAGGTTCAACATGAATCTTAAACAAGTTCTCCACATCACATAAGTACCCCTTGCCAAAAAACAAAGAATCATGAAGGCATGTAATAATAGCCTTACTACATTTACAGTCTACTCTATAACCTTCCCTAACTAATATGATGCCACTAAGGATATTGTGTCGAATGGTTGGAACATGTCTGACCCTGTTAAGAGTCAAAAACTTCCCCGAAGGGAACTTCAAGTCCACACATCCTTTTCCTTTGACTTCTATAGAGCTCGAATCGCCCAAAGTCACGGACCGACCTTGAGAGGCCTGATAAGACACAAATAGGGATTTATCAGCACACACGTGTACATTATCCCCAGTGTCAATTATCCAATAAAGTGGTTCAAAAATAGAAAGGATTTTAGGTTTAATAGACACGTACCCATCATTGAGGTTCAAGGATGTAGTCATCATGCTGACCACAGCCTCCTCAGTTGTAGATATGGTAGCTTTCTTTGCCTTCTTAGTAGGACAATCCTTGTTCCAGTGGCCAACCTATCCACAAGTCCAATAAGGTTTGTTCTTCGGTTTCTTTTGGATCTTTGCCTTAGGTTTATGTGCATTCTTAGATTTCTTATCTTTGGTGTTTTTCGCATAAGTAAAATTAATTGTTGGATTTGTATCAGTAGGCATCTTGACCCCTTTCTCCTTTAAGTGTTCTTCTTGTATATTAATATCCATCATTAATTCATCCATTGTGTGTGTCCCTTTGTGATGCTTCAGAGACATACCAAACGATTCCCATGACTTAGGGAATTTTTCTATGATAGACATAACAATGAAATTCTCAGGCAATACCATCTGGGCATCTGAGAGTTCATGAACTAGGAGTTGTAGATCATGTGTTTGATCAGAAACTGACTAACCCTCAACCGTCTGAAACTTAAGAAATTTAGACATGCAGTATTTTTCAAAACCTTGATTTTCAGTGCTAAAATTCTTAATCAACAATTTCCACAAAACCTTGGATGTAGTGACTGGAGGCTTTGAGTAAGAATCATACAGTTTGTTATTTAAACCAAATAGAATCAAATTGTGGCACATTTTGTCACCCTTCTTCCAATTAGCAATTATATTTGCATTATCAGGAATTGTTTCATCAGATTTAGGTTCAATTTCAACTAAGTATTGATCATAACCCGCAATATTCAGCCAAATTTCCATCTGACTCTGCCAACAGGAAAAGTTGGTACCAATAAATTTTTCAGGCATATTGTTGGTATCAATTTTACATCCTGAACCACCCAGACCGGCCAATGTTAATTAACGACACAAATATGATTTTTTAAGACTGTTGTTAATATTTATTAATGTCGTTCATGCAACAGCGACAGGTGTAATGTAATTAACAATTCAGGCATATCCAAAATAAAAAACGAAGATCAAACAAAGCAGGAAAACAGTAATAAACATGTTAGATTCGCAAACCAGATCGTTCGTTGAGAAACAAACGTGATATTTAAAGATATCAGTGCCCGACAATCCTCATGGATAAGAAACGTTCTCCCAGACTCGATCTGGCACGAACCTGGAACAAGCACATCTCGCTCGCGCTCGACGTAGCCACGTTGTACTGCTACCAGTGCAACACAACAACCGTAGGAACCACCGCCTGACAGTTGCATCTCAGTGATGGGAAGGAGAATGCCGCACTTCACACAGGAGAATGACTCCATGAAGCAGCTTGGAACGAAGGTTGTCGCTCTCTGGATTAGAGCTCTTAAAACACATGTGAAATGACAGTAGGAAATTGTTTGTTGTGTGTGTTTAACCCTAATGAGCGGAGGCATATATATAGCCACGCACATCCCTAATCCTATTCCCAGTGAGACGCAAACACTCGGTTACACAATACACAATAATCTGCAAAAGAGAAACAATTTCCAGTTAGGATTAAAAAATCTGAATAGGAAACTAATAATTAATTATGCAAGTAATTAATTACTTAGTTGTATCCTAATGCAAAAAGAAGCCAAAAGACGGAAGACATTCTCCACAATCCACAATCCACAATCCACAATCCACAAGCCACAAGCCTGAGCCCATGCCCGGCCCGGCCAGGCGAGGCGAAGCGTGGTGTGGCGCGCGCGCACGTGCATGCATGCGTTGTGATGTGGCAATCCTACCCACCAAGGAGGTAAGAATACCTCCCTCTTAGGACCCCTTGGACACTAGTGCCCCATGTGATCCTACATATGAGGACCAAAAAAGTTCTAGGAGTGAGCAATATGGGATAAAACTTCTTTGTCACTTGCACTAGACACAACACTACATTCTCACATGTACTTACTGCACTACATTGGGATTAACCCATGCTAAATATATGATTGCTATAGTAAACTACGGCTACAGTAACTGAGCTACAATAATCATTTATCTAACAAGGATGAGGAGGGAAAGGTAGAGGAGAATTACAAGGAGTCGTCGCCCATCCAAAATCGAAGCAAGGGAGCCTAGCTCGGCCCTGAACTGGCCACTGCTGCTTGAACGCGGTCGGCGCTGGTGCTGGTTTACAGGTTGAAGGTGACGCCCAAGAACTTTGAGGTGCAATTAGGATGAGGAAGACATAAGAGGAAGGAGGTAGAAGGAGGGGCACCGTTGGTCAGAGCTACGAAGGAGCCCAAAATCACCCAAAATTCCCCCTATGCTGCTCTCAGTCGAGCACCAGTTGAGAGCCACTACAGATACCTCTTAAAGTGGTTCTGGAAATCTATCGTGAAGAAGATAAGGGAAGGGAAAGGTTAAAAGCAAATTAAATGGAAAAATTGCAATATCGGCCCAAGAAACTCAAAGGTGTGACAACTTTCGCCTCGTAGGTTCAATTTAGATGACTCTTTTTGCAACAATTCAAGTGTGAGTTCCTCTACACCTTCAAAGTAAGAAAGCATCCTAATTAACTAGCAACACATGATCAAAGCACAAATTGCATCTATGAGTACTTTATTCAACTTAATCAACTTAATGATGCACTAAGCGTTGTGCTTACATTACTTAATTAACTTATTAATGTTGTGATTATCATACTTACTAGTTAATTTTAGTGTGGGTCAAAACAACCTAAATCTAGGAAACAAATATAAACAATTCATGAAATTTTTGGACATCTTTCACAAACTCCACATCAATATTCCTTTGGTGGAGGCTATAGAGTGAGTTCTATTGTATGGGAAGTTTCTTAAGAAAATCATCAACAAAAAGTGGCACATAAAAGACTCAAATAATTTCATTGTTGATAAAGTAGTCAATGCATTGATTAAAATATGACTGTAATAAATAAGAAGGATCCAGGATGTTTCACCATCACTTGCTCAATTGTTAGCATGAAGTTTGGTGAGGGACTCTGTGATTTAGGAGAAAACATCTATTTGATGCCACTTTATATCTTCAAAAGACTTAGACACCAACTAAAACTAGCATGACAATAGAGTTGACAAATGATTCTATTGATAGACCCTTGGGGATCTATGAAGATGTGCAGTTAAATTAGATAAGGGCATTTGTAGCAACCCGCCATGCTAAACAAGATTACTCAAAAACAAAACATGATCTATCACTAATTAATCACATCACTAAAAGGGACATTGTTAAAACCAAATAAATCCTCCCAAATATGCCTAAGAACATTTACATAAAGGACAAACATCTTGCATAAAGTTCATATATTGTACCAGGTATATTTACAACAATACCGTGGCCTCATCCAAAAATTTTATATAGGTGTTATCCACATATACATCTTGTACAAACATCAAAATATTATCAAAAACTAAAAGTGGTGAAACATTATCTATCTGAGAGTACATGGATGACTCTAGGACACACCGAACAACTAATCAACCTTCTATATGGTTCTCTAAAACAGCTCATCCTCACTGCCATAGGTCTAAAGGTGTTTCTTCAGGTGATCACCTAAAAAGATATGGCGACCCATGAGGTGAGACCCATGTCCCAACGAGAGACATAACTCTCACGAACATTTATTGCTAACAACAGATTATATATTTAAGCAGATATAACAAATGATTTTACAAAATTGAAATGACAATTATAATCTTAATCAAGAATACTCACAACCAAAATCTTAAGTATAAGATTGAAAGATTAACATAATCAATTGAAAGATCAGACATAGTTATCATCATAAGCACAATGGATTTCTGTCCCTGCATTATTCATCATCTGATATCAATAGATAAATAGCCCTAATAGATATGCTACACGATTGAATTACATCTTTTATTAAGCCCTGGGGAGTTTGAGGTATACCACTCAAACTTCTAGCTGATCACTATGAAGTCGCAATCAACTCTGTACAACATCTACGAGAGTTGAAATCCTAAGATCTCTTCCCCTAGGCCAGTATGAGTCCGCCACAATGCTATATTAGTGAAGCTACAATCAGCTTTTTGAGAACCTGTTACACTGAATGAGATTACTAAAAATATAAAACACAATCAATCAACTAATTAATCGCATACCCAAAAATGTGGCTAAATTAAAACCGTTTTCAACATTAACACCCGCTTAGAATCATTTTCATAAGAGCCCAAACATCTTTCTTGTATCAATACTATACCAATAATTCAATACAAATTATTTCATCACTTTAGCCTCAACATATATACACAGGAAAACCATATTCACATATGCCACACAGACAAGCATTAATATGCTAACAAAAGTCTAATTCGTGTGAAACACCATATACAACTTTTCCTGGACGGACCTGAGAGTACAAGGACGACTCTAGGACACACTAGATAGCTAATCACCTTTTTCAAAGATTCATTACTATAGCTTCTCTTTTCTGCCACATGTTTGCTTTTGTCACTTCCGATTACCTAAAAAAAATTGTGACGAGCCAATTGTATTAATCATTCAAGGACTATTCATTCCCAATTACCATCATTTAGTTATATTAAAGCTAGGTATAACAAGTTATACCTCATTAGGGTTACATATAAACACAATATGGTTATCTTCCCTTCTATTCATATGAGTGAATAGGTAAGACTACCTTATTAAGGGTAACCTTCCATTTGTTCCATCATCATTCAACCCATATCAACATACCACAATGTCAACCAGAACCATTGGATGTTTAAAATGTAAGACCATTGCTTGTTTACATAAGTAAACACCTTGGATAAAACACCTATGAAGCCCTTGATTTATGCTCTATAAATAGTTACCGTCTAACCCTTGATATCCCTTGATTAACTACACAAAAGTTTCCATTGAGTGGAAGGTAAAACCCACAATCGACTACTCATTTAAAATAAGACATCCATTATCAACAAGTAAGATCCATAAGTTGATCATATAAAGGAAACCATTTAAATCACATTATTAGGATCCACATATTACATTAGCCATCATTCCACTTTATTGGAGGAATAAACATTAGATCTTGACCATTGGGTCAAGTTAAATGTTTAAACCATCAATTACTGATATAGGTCCGACCATTGCATCAAGTGACCCAAGAAACCGTTGGGCTAAGTATTAGTTGATGCTACAACTGCAATGTTTTACTCAACATAGGTTGTAGAGACCTGATCCACCATCATTAGTGACCACTAAATCACTATGGTTGTTAGATCAACACTATATTCATTAATCAACATCAAATATTAAGCTAATGTCATCATTGATTGATAACATCAGTAGAGTACTTAATGGTTGATCATTAACCCTATAACTGATCCAAAACCTGACCTAAGGGGGTGACCATAGGTTTTCACCATCATATGACACCTTTGATCCTGACCATCAGTTGTCATGAAGGCAACACCATACGATTGTTACAATGGTACCATCATCGGGTCATGGGTTTATAGAAGAAATCAGCTTAAAACCCTAAAATTGACCATTGGTTGATAGGTGCTTAGCACCATAGGTTGTCAAACCAACCTGATCCAAGTCATATTATACCTTAAGAATAACATACACACAATCACATGTTCATATATAACTGAAATCAAAATAGGTAACATTATAAAAATTGAAATCCAAGTCAAGCATAACTTTTTAGTGCATGAATCATCATTTTCTCGAAAAGAACATGAGCTAGGAAGCTTATGGTAAGCAATAAATGTGGAGAAAGTTATAAAAATTGCCTCTAATGAGAAGATAAACTCCCACACATAAGAAAACATGATCAGGTATGGTATAAAATCCAATCATAAGATGTGAACTCGTCCATCTAGCACCTTTCTTCATCAATGAGAAAACCCTAAGCATAAGGAGAAAGAAAGATAGGGTTTAGAGATTTAAAGCAATTTCTACCATGGAACAACAAGGTTCTGACCTATAGAAAGGTAGGAGGAAGGATAACAAAGAAATAAATGGGGGAAAGAAGGAGATTCTTACTCTCTTAGGTCTAGATCACTAGAAGGAAGCTTTTTAAACCCAAAAAGGAAGTCAATTGCAACCCTAGATTTTTTTTCCAAGAAGCTCCCCTCTTTCTTCTTCCTTGGATAGAAAATTCATAGCAGAATAGAGGGAGTATGAGGTTTGTAGAAGGAGGGAAGTGGTGTATATAAAATGGCTAGTTTTGGTACTTAGGGATAAGTATATGAAACTTTAAGATAAAGAAAAAGAAAAAGTTGAAGTTCTAGTATCTTTCCTAGTATCCATGGCCTGAAATTATTAATAATATACAAGTACACACAAATAAGCTCCCTCACCATCCATAGAGACATGCTTATCCCTTATTTCTTGAATTTACAAGAAAAACAAATTATTCATTAGTTGATAGCTACTAAAGGTAGCTCATCCATGAAGGGGTAAACCCTAAAATACCTTTGGAGAAAACACCTTCAAACCAAGGCTTAAATGGGAGACCCATAGCTCAACAAGATAAATAATGATGAGTGAATATCCAAGTAACATAATACAAGTGATAAATTGCAAGGAAAACCTCTCAATTCGGTAAATTTTAGAAAAGTCCAAAATATGCATAAAATTGCATAACTTGCTCAAATAGTGTCCAAATTGGGCCAAATTTGAAACGTAATCATGTGTTATGATTTCAAAGCATATCACAAGTAGGGATGGAAATGGGGTGGGTATGGGTGACCCATATCCATACACATTTTACCCACTTCATTTTTTTATATAACCCATACCCGTCCCATTAAGGAAAAAATATAAACAGATACCCATACCCACCCCAATGGGCCATGGGTACCCAATACAACCCATATCTGAAATAATATCTAAATAAGATTGGAAATGATATTTGAAGTCAAAAGGGCGAGATACCTTGAACATGACTCATGTTGACCCAACTTCATAAGTTTACTAGTAAACATATAGTCATGTAATTGCTATATACGGATGGAAATTTATCTAAAACTTAGCCAGACAATAATGTGTGTACGTCAATTACAGTAATATTGCAACTACTAGTTCACAACTTTTGTCATTTTTTTTACAGATAGCTCATACAAGTTTCAGGCTTGATTGAACCATATCCTCGTGAATACACAACAATATTAGCATCAATATTAACAATACGTTAATGATCAAAGAGGAACTGCACAACAAAAGATAGTGTGCCAATATATATAGCACATCAGTCGGGCATTTTAACAAACAGGAGAGTTGCCTGCTAATAAACACGCCTCGTTTCCCATGAAACAACTAGTCATGGCAGATCGTGAACGTGCATGATCGGTAGAACCTATGCTTGCTTTGGTAAAACACATGCTTGAGCTGCAATGTGTGCTTGAGCTCATCGTGGTCGGGTCATACGACATCTGCGCGGCCTGAATCTTGGCATAAGCAACCTTGATTGTGGAGACATGTATGAATATTGTGGCCAACAAGGTCGGCAGTTCGTCGTCCCCAACATCATCATGGTCTTCCCTTCTACTCTGGACTACCACCTGCAACAGTTCGATCTTCAAGTTGTCATCCGGTGCTTCCTTGCTGAAGACGATAGAAGTCATGGAAGCAGTTTAGTCCTCTAGGTACTCCTACTTTTTCAGAAGTAGCTTGCCTTGGCATCAGAAACTATCAGTTGTGTGCCCTTCCGAGCCCACAGGAACTTTGCCACGACGGAGCACAATAGATCAGACCGGGAGGTAGCGACATTGCCACCGGCCTGAGTGTCTCCATCACGGTGCTCCTACTTCTTCCCTTGTGTCACGCGGACAACAATTTAGCACCAGAAGATTCTGCCAGCCAACAATGTAGTAGCTTCACTTTACAATGTGTAATCGGGAGAGAGAAAGTAGGAGAAGCACATGAATAAGCTACGTCCGAAGAGATAAAGAGTGAAATCAATAGGAGAAGGTGTGAATATGGTGGAGGAGAGCTGGAGGTGTGGGAAGATTTGTCACCTCATAAGCCACCGATGAAGTGATTACACATCCCCCATAGGAAGTTAAGAGAGATGAGTTGTTGGGGATTGGTTTGAGTGGGTTCGATGGGTCCTGATGGGCATCACCCATAAATAATGATCCTAAATATGACGTATCCATTTTAAACCCATTAATCAACACGCACCCATTCGACCCATCTAAATGGGTCTCGGCCATAATGGGTCTGGGTGGGTGTGGGTCAGCTGGGTCAAGTTGCCATCCCTAATCACCAATTTTAATAATTCAATTATGATAATTAAGCTTATTTAACTCATTAAGCAAGTTTAGGGGTCTTACAAGCCTAGTCCACCCTGGGTATAGAGACCACATGACTAGAAACTAGGGTGTTCAACACTATGATCTGAGGTATGACCACAACTCTCTTCAATCATATCACATATGCATATATAATTATTTGAGACACGACCATGACTGCTCTCTAAAACCTTGGCATCAATAAGTAAAGGATATATCCTCCCTGCACCCAAATATATTCAATAATATATGACTCCAAGTTTCCCTTCTCGAATACTTGTTTCACTATCCAACAAGTTATGACACTAGAATAGTTCTATGCCACATGACACTACATAATTAGGGTTTGAATTGATTAATTAAGCCAATTGGGTGAATTCAGGCTACATCAAACAATTTTGTATACAAACCATAAATTGTTTCTACAATATATATATATATATATATATATATATATATATATATATATATATATATATATATATATATATATATATATATATATATATATATATATATACATATATATACATATATATATATATATATATATATATATATATATATTTGTGTGTGTGTGTGAGTTAGAAGTCCAAAACATATAAAATGTATGAAACATATTTCTCACCACAACATCATAGTATATAAGTTCATTATCATCCTTAAATATGACCTACTTCCATAGGTTCCAAAATACCCCACAAATGCCATTCATTCCATACATCATTATTTCCAAGAGAACATCCTTATCATTCATTTCCCCCCACAAGGGATTCAACATATCACCAACATGCTTATTACCTTCAGGCCCATCATAAGGGTTCATCAATCATAAGATTTATGACATTCCCAAGAGTAATATAATAGAGTTACCTTTAGAAATATGAATTGTGTCTACTCAACATTTCAACATTAGAGGAATATAGAGATATTAAACCATCATTATTCAACCATTCGAATAATGATACAATAATGTAGATTGGACACATATCACAATTTAACGTTTATATATAAATTGTTGGTTCATAATTACACTTAGACTATACATAGGTAAACCATTGTTTCATTTGTACACTAAGGTAAACATTAGGGAAAGTCATTGTTTCATATGCACGCATAGATAACTCATTAATTCTTTTAATACATATAGAAATACCTTCATGTCATTCCTATACTTAGTCAAAAACATAAATTCTTATACCTAGAATCCCCGTTGAATTATGATGCACTTAGTAAAAAAAACCACCATATCGTTAAAGCACTTAGTCAAAAGGATAACCATCGGATCATTGATGAACTCAACCAAAAATTATATCATCAAATCATCAACATTACTTAGCCAAAACATAACCGTTGATTCATTTATGTACTTAGAAAAAGGAGTCCATCATTTCAAGACGAATCCATCGGGCTATATGTTAGGGAAAAATGTCATTTTATTCACCAAGTAAGCCAATCGGTTCATTAGAATAAATGGAAAGAAACAAGATCACTAGATCATTAGGCTACTTAGTCAAAAACAAATCCAATAGATCATGAGAGTACTTGGTACAAAACAAGTCCATCGAATTTTTAGAGCATTGAACCAAAATCAAACTCATTGGATCATCAAGGTACTTAATAAAAACCAAAACCATTGGATCTTAAAGTACTTAACCAAAATCAAAACCATTGGATATTCAAGATACCAAGCTAAAATAAAAACCATCAGTTCATCAAGGTACTTAACAAAAAATCAAAACCATCAATTCGTGGTCAACAAGGTCATCAACTCATTTACTTACCTTAACCATTTCATTGCTGACTTACATATCTATTAGTTCATTTACCAAGTAGTGTAAATATTTATCACTCTATATAACACCATCATCTCCTACTCTTTTAACAAAACCATTGTTCCAAAGAAAAGTAGAACCATCGATTTAGAGACTAAGTATGACCATCAATTTTGATATAAATACCATCAATTTCTGCACTAGACTAAGTATGACCATCAATTTTGATAGAAATACCATCAATTTCTGCACTAAGGAAAAAAAAAACCAGTTACTCATACTAAGTAAAAACCATCCATCCATACCTTCAAAACTAATGTACTTCATTTCCATAATATAAGGAACTTTTATATGATCTAAGGATAGTTTAACAACATGCAAATACCATGCATGTATGTAAAGCGATGCACATAAGATCATTACTTTCCATAATACAAAGTGTTAGGGCAAGATCTATATAGAACAAGTTAAAAGTAAGCAAGAAATGGAATGAAAGTTATATAACTTGCTTTAATATGAAGATCAACGTCCAAATACCAATGTAAATCAAGAAAAATCCTAGCTTTGCACTCCCAAAGATTAAGGTAGCTACATTATTTGAGAATAAGGAAGATCTAGGGCAAAAGAGAGAAGGAAAGAGTCTATTCAATAACATGCACGACCTTCCATCAAGAACAATAGAGTTTTGCTCATGGATGAGGAGAGAATAAAGAAAACAATAAGGAAACTAGAGTAGAGAAGATGGTCTTACTTGTTTAATATAAGAAACTAGGTTAGAAGGCCCTAAATATGCTTGATCCAAACCCTAGAGCAACATGCATCCATTATCTCTCCAATCTTCAACTTCCAAGAGATTCTCCTTCACAAAATGATGGTCCAGGGTCTCTCTAGTAGAAAGAACAAGATAATGGCGTAAATGGTTCATTTATGAGAGTGGTGGAGGATATATATATATATATATATATATATATATATATATATATATATATATATATATATAAATATATATATATATATATATATATATGAGGAGAGAGATAGAAAGGTGTCCAAAATGTTGAAAAACTAGATTGACATGTGTTATAACTTGAAATCCATCTTATCCATCCATGTCAGAACTTCCATCAGAACTTAACCCAAGGTTATCCATTGATCCATGCCTTATTGAAATAATTAAGAATGTACTATTAGATAACCCATCGGATTGTGCATATGTATCATAAGAGGAACCATCATATTCTAGGGCTTACTTAGTCATATATCCAACTTGATCTTTCATCAGATAATGCACTTCAACATGAGTATCCATCATATTATAGACCTCAAGGGAAGGCCATCTGATCCTATACCACAAGGATAAACCATTTCATTCACGTACTAGGTGATACCATCAGATTCCTTACATACTTAGAAAACCATTGATTTCCACACTTAGATGAGAAACAATAAGTTCTCAAACCTATAGGGAAGAGAAAACAACCTGATAGCACATCCAATGCATACAAAGGTGAAAATATATCAAACATTTAGAAACACATATTAATCAAAACATAAACATGAAAAATCACATATAGAACCCTAGAAATGGGAAAATTTCGTAAAGGTCCATATAAGAACATATATTGCAAAACTCAAACAAACAAGTCCAAACTTGATCAAATTTGAAACTTAGATTTATCACCTGACATAAAAGCATAAATTAGGGTTTTCTTATGGAATTAAGCACTCATTTAAGTTAATAAAGAATGTTTAACCATAAAGCCAGGTCAGGGGTCTTACATCATCAATCTGTATGATTTTGTCGTGATGTACATAGGGGTGACCATATCAAGCCACTGAGGATGTTTTCATTATTATGGGTAAGAGATATATGACACTTGGAATTGATGAAGAAAATGTGGAATTTTGAAATCATTAACCACCACCCATTCATGACAATCCAAGTTAGTTTATTTGATCATCAAACATATAACTTTAAATAAAGGTGTCTAGTAGGAGGAAACCCACATGTTTCTATTTTATTTCAATGGCTCTAGTTTCAAATGTTTATATTTATATTGTTAAATAATTTTGATGCAACTTAATGATGCATGATGAGTCTGTTCGTTGTGTAGGAATAAGGAGAAGTGGGTAACAACAATCCTCAAGTCAGTGTCATTGATACACCATCCATTCCGTACCAATATTTTGATAGTAAATTGTCGATAATACAAATTACCAAGTCAATGTTTGTGACTCAGATTTTGTACGTGCAAAGTTTTATTGGTAAATCTACTTATGAAATTTGGTGGCATCAAATCAATCTTCATTACCATCTATTTTTTTATTAGTTTAGTACTGACATTACCATTTTGATCTTCATAGATCTTGGTACCACCAACCTCATTTTTGGCACCAACTTTACTAATTGATGGTGTTTATTTTTCCATAAGAAATACTTAGTCACACTAATTCCATGTCAATGCACTTACCAACATTTTTTAGTTTACTTCCCCCTTGATGCAACTTATAATAAAATCTTGGTGGCACTAACATGCAAGTTCATACCACTGAGATTGAAATAAATTTTAATAGTGTTTCTATAGGAAACATTTGGAGGCACAAACATTATTTCGTGTACCACTAAAATGTTCTATTTTCTCTTTGACGATTCTATGAAGGGTTTGCAATGCAATCTTAATGTCACAAACCTCAAGTTGGTACCACCAAGATATGGATGAAGTGAAATATGTCCCCTCCGATCCAACATTTCCAATTCGTGAACCCAACATTGATTAAACATTCAATCTGTGACTTTTTGCAAGTTAATACCACCAACATTGCGGTATCTGCAAGTTGGTACCTCAATCAATCATGGACGTCAATACCAAAGGTTGATACTTAGAGAACATGGATATGTGTGCATGTTAGCATAATAGACTTCCAAGTTGGTGGTATTAACTTTTCACTGATGGGGCACCTCTCCTTCTATATAAGGGTTAAGATTCATTTCAACTTAGGCATTCCTACTTCAAGTACTCTTCCATGAGATTACACAAGATTTTCTTCACTGGTGAACCACTACATCTAGCTCTCATCTTCTCTCTGTCTCTTTCCTGATAGCGAACAAGTGACCTTGGAAAGAAAGGTATTTTGATGTAATGGATTCATCTCAACTCAACCCACAAATATGTATGGTTCTTGAGAATGATGAGCAAAGAAAAGATGTACCAAGATAGCAAAACACAACTTTGAGGCCACATGTTACTGTGATGTTGCCTTTAGTGAGCATCTTGGCTTCACCAATAACCTCCATAGTGTGTACACATGCCAGAGGATGTCTTATACTGACCCTTTCTTGGGGGATGGCCAATGTACTATTATATTACATTGGAGTTCATAACATCATTGGAGGTGAGATTCCTAGAATAACTCACCAGAAGAAATGAGGGGGAGGATGGTTAGGTAAAATTTAAGCTCTATGACACCACCTATCATCATACACTAGAAGTGTTGGTATGTATGCCCATAGAACCAATCATGTGATGATCGTAATGGAATAACTTGTAAATGATTTGATTAATAATAATGGCAAACTTCCACTTTATTCTATTCTGTTTAGTTATGAGATAATGATGTAACATAATAAAAGTCTAAAGAATGATATTACTCTATCATGTGTTTTTTCCAGTTGAGGACTTGAACAATGAGATCATACAGATGTCAAGACTATACATTCTTGTTATGTCCATAGTCAATTATTACAGTGGAAGCAATGTAGACAATAATAGTACATAAGATAAGAGTTTGTGTTGGTTGATGATGTAATCTCATCAGTCATGATATGTGATATCAAACCAAGCATATAGATACATGTTAGATAATAATGCATTAGACAGACTTACCATGGGAGTGACACATGGTAACAATTACAATAGTAGTCATAGTCAACTCTCATAGTGTTGGTGGTGATTGTGGTTCTTAGATCTAAAGTCACTACACTCATCAGATGTCATTCAATAAACTGTGACATCATCAACCGTGATCCTGAATAAGGGTTTCCATAAAAGTGATGATTGGGAGTAGTGGTGACAGATGGGGATGACTATGAGATGTAGATGGGATTTGTCCCTCCTATAGGAGTATGATATCCTATGCCTCTTTATAAGTGAGATTGAGAAATGCATGGCCATGTACATGTGAGTCTATATGTGATACCAAGCTTACATATATCACATATAGTATGCTCTAGTTTAAGGAACATAGATTTAATGTTGAAGAGGATAACTACTCCATGCCTCAAGTTGAATCTGGATATCAATGATAAAGGAACTATACAACACTATAACGCCAATTATAGATTGTAAGTTGAAGTTGTTCTCCTACTTTCTAATTACTTGGGTAGCAATGATGTGTGACTAGGCACTGCTCTTTGCTTATGATGTCATAATTGGTTGTGGACATTCACTAGCAAAGTAATATAGGACCTATAGGGTCACACACATAGGAACTAACCTAGAAGAGGAGTTTTGATCATGAATGCTGATTGAATTGATTATTAAAGTGTTTAGGTATTCAATTCAAGCAACAAATAAACTGACTGAACTCCCAACCGACTGTTTCATGTGATGAAATGACCGGTTGGAGTGTGAGGTTGATTGGATACTACATTGACTAAGTTATTCATGAATTAGGGCATGAATCAACCGGTTCACCTAGTGAACCGATCAGTTGGTGGTCGTGAGATGACCCACTCACATTGTGAGATGCCTAGTTTTTGGTGCAATTAGATTACATCAAGGATTAGTGATGACGTCATGTTGTGCATTAATTTCAATAGAATTGCCAATTCATATGTGATTGGGAAACATGCAAAATGACATGTTCGTTGGGTGAAATGATCGTCTCACATGCCAATTGACTGGTTCACCATTCACAGGTTGTGAATTTTCAAGATTTTGAATCCTTCGACTTCCATACAAACTGGGAACCCTGACCCCAACTCCTCCTACAAATAGAAGGGCATTGGGGGCTTCTTAGACACATCAATTTCCTCTAATATTGTTTGTCTTATTTGGTTATGGTAACTGAGAGAACCTGAGAAAATCCTACCCAATTAAGGGAGGGATAGCAAGGGAGAAAATGTGTGGGTGAGCAAGTCGGTGATTAGTACACCATCAGGAGGAATAACTCCTTTATGTATGTTCTAGTAGAATTATAGGAGTTCTAGGAGGTCCTTGTGGACTTCCATAGAGGCATGGAGGTTGTTGTCTGCCTCTAGGAGGACAAAGTCAGCCGGCTATCCATGGTGAAGACTAAGAGCTACTATTGACATCTTCCCATTGCATCTAGAAGACAACTACAAAACTACAATGATGAGGATATTACCACTAGACTTACTCCAAGAATAGGTATATCCTGAAAACCATCATTTCCATTATATAGCTATTGACATGATCCACTAGTTTAATGGGACATATGGCAGTAAATTTTTTGTTTTTGCTGTCTATCTGATGCCATATTTCCCTACAGTGGTATCAGAGCCACATCAATCTACTATATTTTGGGGCAATTGATATGATCAAATTTTTTCTTTTATTGTTTATTTATTTCATAAAATGCAAATATAAATGTCCAATAAAATACCACACACAATCCCAAAGGATATATAAATGTATATATATATACATAGATATATATATATATATATATATATATATATAATTTAGACACATTTCCCTAAAAGTGAGTTTGATGGTGGATGTGTAGCATAATTTGGCCAATAACCCCATTATTTGTGCATGGTTGTGTGGTTTGTTATTCCTATTTTATCTCAGTTTGCATACCTAGCCTCTACCTTATCTTCCAATTGTAAAAGTATTACTCTCTCCTACCTTTCCTCCCCTTGAATGTAACTTGAGGTTTCTACATCATAATGCAATAGTAGGATAGTTTAATTTTCTTGTTACTATGAAGAAGATGAGCCGAAAGATGGAGTACAAAGGAGGACCAACCGACTGGAGGCCCAGACAATCAACCGGAGGACCCACAAAGTGGTGGATCAGAGTCTAATTAACTAGGGAGATGACCAACCAACTAGCCATGAGGTGAGACGATCAGTTCAAGGATTGAACCGATCAACCAAGATTGGCAAGCACATATCTTCATCAACAATAGGTTTCTACATGTGATGTTGACCCTATGTTGTGGATATTCCTTATGGCTCTAAGGAATTACATTAGAATGACCATAACCATCAATTTTTGTTTATTGAATGTTTTCTTTAAGGGATATAACATGTATATCATACGTACTATAGATGTGGTGGTTGGATAATGTATATGTATTTATAATTACAAATATCTAAAATAATTCCTAGTCTCAATGCTTTCTATAAGCAACAAACATGAAAAGTTTGATCGAATAAGTGTTGGCAAGCCCTAGTGTGGTACGCTGTCAATCTTATAGAAGTGTGATGGTAGATATGTGGGTCTGCCTAGAAGGGTGCATATTCTATTGTGTTGGCTTATGGGTTAGGCTTAACTAGGTGACCTTACTAGGATTAAGTGCCTAGAAGCATGAATATGTACTATCACAAGGAGTTGTGCATAATATCTATCCAAGAATTACATAAGATGCAATTGGCAAATCTTGCCTACCTTAATAATTGGTCACGAGCATCAATGTTGGTTGGGTATGGACTTAATTTCTTTAGATCTTGGCTCATTAGAAGATTGTACGCTAATCTTATGAATTGGTATTGAGGGCTATCAATTTGATCGAAATAGTTGGAGTGATAATTAATTAAAGGCCTAATTAAATATCATAAAATATTATTGAAATCAAATCAAATCAGAAGGTGTTTTGACAAAATGCAAAATGTTCACTTGTAGAATCAAATGAAAATCAATTCATCATTGTGATCGATTCTTATGAAGGCCAATCTAAATGATATTAATTTTCATAATTTGTTTGGGACTTTGAGATGTGTTCTCTATGTTCTTGAAACACCAACGCCAGTGGAATCTACTCCATGTATGCCTAAGGCTGAAATGGATGCTTATTTGAAGCATGCCAATGATGTCATGTATATTATAGACCTTATGTTGAGCTATATGGATTGTGAGTTCCATGAGCAACATGAAAGGTATAATGTCTCTAAGGCATTATTTGAGTTAAAAATGACAAAGGGAGACCTAGTAGAGTCCCATGTTCTCAAAATGATTGGGTATATGGAACATATTGAAAGACTGGGATTTCCTTTAGGTCAAGAGTTGGCCATGAATATGATCTTGCAATCATTTCCTAAATCATATGGCCAAATTATCAAGTGTTACAACTTGAGTGACATGGCTACACTGTTGTCTGAATTTCTTGACATGTTGGTATATGTCAAAGAACAAATAGAAGGGCAAATTTGTGATGGAGATCAGCAGAATAGAATCTAAGGACAAAGGCAAGTCCAGGAGTGTTCTAAGGATAAGATAAAGTGAAAGTCTTCTTCACTCAAAATAAGGAGATTGATAAGGAAAACTAGGATGATGAAGTAAGGGATAGAGGTCTCTACTTTAGGAATATATGTAATTAAGATTAACTTCACTACTTCTTCATCATGGGTACTAGATACCGGATGTGGATCTCATATTTTCTCAAAGGTGAAGGATTTGAAAAGAAGTAGACCTTTAGAGAAAGGTGAGGTTGAACTGTGCACTGCTAATGGAACAAGAATTGCTACCATTGTAGTTGGAAACTATGAGTTATCTCTACCTAGTGAGTTTGTAATAGAGTTGAAGAACTGCTATTATGTACCTTCCATTAATAGGAACATCACATCCATATAATTTTTGGACAAGAATGGATTTGAATTTCTTACAAAGAATGGTCAATGTTCTATTAGTATAGATAAGATATTTTATACCAGTGCCCCTATGTCTTATGGTGTATACTTGTAGATTTGTAGAGACATGTGTATAACATAAATACCGAAAGACAAAAAATTGATAACTCAAACCAAATGTACCTTAGGCATTATCATCTAGGGCACATATATGAGAAACACATATCTAGACTCCATAAAGATGGATATCTAGATTCTTTTTATTCTAAATCAATAGAGACATGTGAGTCTTGTTTGTTTGGCAAGATGAAAAATATTCCCTTCACTAGAAATAGTGAGAGGGCTAGTGATCTAATAGGACTCATACATAATGATGTATGTGACCCTTTTAGAAAAAATGATAGAGGTGGGTATCGGTACTTCATTACATTCATTGATGACTTCAATAGGTCTGGCTATATTTACCTGATGAAACATAAAACAAAAACTCATTATAGGTTAAGGATTTTAGGAATGAAGTACATAACCTACTTGGGAAAAGTATTAAGGCATTTTATTCTAATGAAGGTGTATAATACTTATGCTAAGAATTTGAGGACCTTCTACGAGCCTGTGGTATCTTATTACAATGGACTTCACTTGGAACACCACAACACAATGGTGTATCAGAAAGAAGGAATCACACATTATTGGATATGGTGCGATCAATGATGGGTTTTCCTGATTCTGACCTCCTTTTAGGGTTATGCTCTTGAAACTACCATGTTCACACTTGATCGAGCTCAGGCCATGAGATGAATAGAATGGCCAATTTAAAAAAATGTTCACACTTGATCGCGTACCATCTAAATCAGTTCAAACGACATCATATGAGATATGGCATGGGAAATGATTTTGATGTGTCTTTTATGAAGATTTGGGATGTATAGCTTAGTCAATAAAATGTTTCCTGGAAAACTTGGACCCTAATATGAAAAATGTAATTGTGTTGGATATTCCAAAGAAACTAGGGGATTCTACTTTTACACTCTATGTGACAACAAAGTGTTTTTTCCAAGATTGGTGTATTCCTACAAAAGGAATTTATTTTGAAAGGAATCAGTGGGAGAAAAGTAGAACTTGAAGAGGTTTGAGACAAAAAAAATAACATTAAACCTGAAGAGGTATAGGAGGAATAGGGAGGCACACAAATTGTTGTAGAATCTCAAATTCTCAAGTAATAGAAGAACCTTACAGGTCAAGCTGGATATTCCTTGAGCCTGAAAGATTTGATTATCTTGTGACTCAAGAAGGTGATGAGTTGGTCATAGAAAATGAGGCAACAAACTACATAGAATATATCGAGGGACCAGAGTCTAAGAAATAGATTGAGGCCATGACATCTAAGATGGAATCCATGTATACCATACTTTGGTGGATCCATCTAAAGGAGTAAAACCCATAGGGTGCAAGTGGTTCTTCAAGAAGAAGATCGACATGGATGGTAAAGTAGAAACCTATAAGGACAAATTGGTTGCAAAGGGTTTCAGACAAGTTCAAGGTGTTGACTATGATGAAACCTTTTCTGTAGTTGCCATGGTTAAGTCCATCAAGATCATGTTGCCATTGCAGCTTATCATGACTATGAGATTTGGTAGATGGATGCTAAAACCACATTCCTTAATGAGAATCTTCTTGAGGATGTGTATATGACACAACCAGAGGGTTTTATAAATCCAAAGGATGCAAATAAAGTCTATAAGCTAGAAATGTCAATCTGTGGATTGAAGGAAGAATCTCAGAGCTAGAATCTTCATTTTGATGAAATAATGAAAGAGTTTGGTTTTAGTCAAAATGAGGATGAACCTTGTGTGTATAAGAAGGTTAGTGGGAGTATAGTCAGATTCCTCATACTGTATGTAGATGACATACTATTGATGAGGAATGACATTCTTTCTTTATAGATGGTAAAGAACTATATGGGAAGTACATTCTCTATGTAGGACTTGGGTGAAGCATCCTATATTTTGGGAATCAAGATCTATCGAGATAGATCTAGAAGTCTTCTTGGACTAATTATGAGCACATACATTGACAAAGTGTTGAAGAGGTTCAACATTAAGAACTCAAAGAGAGGAAACCTTCTCATGTATCATGGTGTCAGTATCTGTAGAGCTTAGTGTCCGAGTTCTTGTAAAGAAAGGGAGTGCATAAGTAGGATTCCATATGCATCTACAATTGGATCTATCATGCATGTAATGTTATGTACTCATCCATACATTCTATACACTTTGAGAATGACAAGTAGATATCAATCAGCTCCAACTGATTCTCACTGGAAAGATGTAAAGAACATCCTTAAGTACTTGAGAAGAACTAAGGATCAGTTCCTTATCTATGGCGGAGAGGAAGAGTTGGAAATGATGCAAGCTTCCAAACTGACAAAGATGATTACAGATGGCAATCTAGATTTGCGTTTTGGATAAACAACAAAGTTGTTAATTGGAAGAGTTCCAAACATGAGTTGGTTTTCAATTCTACAACAAAGGGCGAGTATATTGTTGCATCGAATGTAGCAAAGGAGGGTATTTGGATCAAGAAGTTCATTTTTGGACTTGGGGTTGTTCCAAGCATCAACGATGTGATTTAACTATTTTGTGACAATAATGGAGATATTGCACAAGCTAAGGAACCCAGATCTCATCATTGTTTCAAGCACATACAAAGGCACTTCCATCTCATATGAGAGATTGTACAATGAGGAGATGTGAAGATTTGTAGAGAACCAACTAAAAATAATGTTGTTGACCCGTCGACAACGGCACTTTGGCAGCAGAAGCAGGATGGAAACTTTAGATCACTTGGGATGAGATTCGTGAGTGATTATCTCTACGTGAAAATGGGAGTCTATTGGTATGTATGCCCAAAGAGCCAATCATGTGATGATTGTAATGACATAACTTGTACATGATTTTATTAATAATAAATGCAAACTTCCTATTTATTCTGTTCTATTTAGTTATGAGATAATAAAGTAACATAATAAATGCCTAAATGATGATATTACTCAATGACATATTTCTCCGAGTTGAGGCCCTGAACAAAGAGATCAGATGAATGTCAAGAGTATAAATTGTTGTTATGTCCCTATTCAAGTTATTACTGTGGAAGCAATGTAGAAAATAGTAGTACATAAGACTATAGTGTGTGTTGGTTGATGATAGAGTCTCATCAGTCATGATATGTGATATCAAACAAAGGACATAGATACATGTTAAAGAACAATGTATCAGACAGACCCACCATGAGAGTGATAGATTGAAAACAGTATAATGGTAGTCATAATGAGTTCTCATAAAGTTAGAGGTTATTATGGTTCTTAGACCTAAAGTCACTACACTCATCACATGTCATTCGGTGAAATTTGACATCATCCATTGTGATTATGAATAAGGGTTGTTATAAATGTGAACATTTGGTGCACGGTGACACATGGGGATCAATTTGAGTGATGTAGATGGGCTTTGTCCCTCCTATATGAGTCTAATTTCCTAGGTATCTTGATAAGAGAGACTGATAAGTGCATGGCCATGCACATGTGAGTCAATATGTGATATTGAGCTTAAATATATCTCAAACAGTGTGCTATGGTTTGAGGAATATAGATTGAATGTTGAAGAGGATGACTACTCCATGCCTCGACTTCAATCTAGATATCCGTGAAAAATGAACTATACAAACATTGTAACACCAATCACATATTGTAGGTTGAAGTTGTTCTCCAAATTTCCATTTACTTAGGTAGCAATGATGTGTCTAGGCACCTCTCATTGCTTGTGTTGTCATAATTGGTTATGGACACTCACTGACAATGTAATATGGGACCTATAGGGTCACACACATAGGAATTGTCCTAGAAGAGGAGTTTTGATAATGAATGAATTGATTACCAGAGTGTTTCAGTATTCAATTCAAGTAAAAAATCTACTGATTGGACACCCAACCAATTGACTCATGTGATGAAACAATCGATTGGAGTGTCATGTTGATTGGATATTGCATTGGCTAAGTTCTACACAAATTGGGGCACGAACTGATCGGTTCACCTAGAGAACTGATTGGTTGGTGGTTGTTATACGACCAGCTCACATTGCAAAATGCTCGATTTGTGGTGCAACTTGATTGCATCAAGGATTAGTGCTGATGTCATCTCGTATATTATTTGGAATAGAATTGCCAATTCATTTGTGTCTAGGAAACATGCAAAATGACTGGTTTGTTGGGCGAATAGATCAGCTCGCATGCCAAATAATAGGTTTCCCTAATGAACCAACCGATTCACCATTTGTAGGTTACAAATTTTTGAGATTTCGGTCCCTTACACTCCCACATAGAATGGGAACCCTGAATCTAACCCCTCCTATAAATAAAAGGGTATTGGGGGCTTATCAAACATATCAACTGCCTCTAACAATTATTTGTCTTCTCTGGTTGTGGTAACTGTGAGAACTCGAGCAAGTCCTACTTGATAAAGGGAGGGATAGCAAGGGAGAAAAATTGTTGGAGAGCAAGTTGATGACTAGTACTCCAATAGAAGGGACAACTCCATCATATTTGTTCCAGTAGACCAACAAGAGTTCTAGACAGTCCACATGGACTTCCATAGAGGCTTGGAGTCCATTTCCTACCGCAAGGAGTACAACATCAACCTGCTGCCCGTGATGAAGACCAGGATCTGCTATAGGTGTCATTCTAGTGTAACTAGAAGAAAACTGCACAACTACATAGATGAGGAGATTGTCACTGGACTAGATCTAGGACCAGGTATATCCTTTAAATCATCTTCCATTATATAGTTATTGATGTGATCTATTGGTTTAATGGGAAATATGGAAGTAAAAATTTTGTTTCCATTGCATGTGGGATGGCATATTTCCCAACCTAAAGTGTTTAATGCCATCTTTGGGTGGGAAAACTGAGGGGTGAGGTTCTTCCACAACAATTTCAAACACTATATAGCATCGATCAAACTTAGGGGAATGTCGGCCCTTGTCATGATCAACTGGTTGCACTCTAGTGTTGAAAACATGGAGCATCCCTTTGTGCACTGCTTCACCAACTCCTGATGAACACCTCTTTCACTATCTCTACTTAGGGGCAAGGGAAGGTACAAGCAACATACATGTTCGTTCTCTAAGAGTTCCTCTCAATAGGGAGTCACTAGTACATAAACTACCTCTAGTGTTGGTTAAAATAACCCTATAATGACGGTTTCTTACGAACATCTAACTGAGAATCACTACAGTCATAGGTCTATGATGTAAGATATTTGGGAACGTGCAAACTAATGACAAAGATCCTACCTCAGTTGCAATGATAAAAGAGACTGACATAGTTAATAGTTTGGGTTAGTTCATATATGAAAATTGACATTGTATTTCCATACCAGGTCACATTTGTAAATGGTAAAGGTTTATGAGTCGTCAGTTTCTACCAAAAATTGACACCATTTTAGCAACTTAGTTGTTTCTTACAAGAAGCTAAACTAATGATTAAGTGATATACAATGTCAATTTTTCATTACAACCGATAATAGAACCCTATAGACTGTGCTTCCCAGCATGACCGTTTTAGGGTCATCCTGTAATGTCAATTTTAGTACTAAAACTGATAACTTAGACCTACACTATCGACTTTTTTATAACAACCAACGACTCATTTTTTTTTAAATAGTAGGTATGCAGACCTACTGTATGGCTATTCATCATGATGAAAAACCTATAGTTCAATAGAACTATAGGTTCCATCCTATGTTCATCTACACAACAAGCCAACAAACCTATAAAACATACAATAAAAAACACAATCCACCAACATACAAGATACATTCTCCAATTCCATTCTCATCACATTTATTGATATAATTCTATTTATTCATCTACATATTCATTCACACACATGATACTTCATTCACATATGCTCAAATTATATACTTGTGACATGTAGAAATACAATTCTCATTGCATTCATTCATCTTCACATTCACACACATGTATATATTCATCATTCACATATGTACCAATAATTTACTTGCATCAAATTTAAAGTTACAAGAAGTCATAAGCACCACATATATATAGAAATAGTGATATCAAAGTCTAGAATACCTGTTCATTATCCCAATCAAATTCAAAGTCCACACCCTTAACGATGACTTGTGTCATTCTTCTCATATCTCATCTAGCTATTCTGTCATATAGGAATTTTTTGTTTCCAACACCTACAAAGAGAATGAAATAATTAAGAGGTTTGATATTTTCATAAATTCAAATGAAACTATTTACTTATGATGATCAAGACTATCTATACATATGACATTTTGTATGTACTTGATGTATAGTGCCCCATATTGAACAATCTTGTCCATATACTGCCATCACATAGTGTCTACATGCCAACCATTGTCTTGTATTGGGAACAATGAATTTATCAACATGCCAAATGTTAATAAATAAAAGTAAGCATAATTGGCATAAATATGCATTGGAGTAAGAAAACTACATCCACATTCTGCCAACTTATCACTTTCTTTTTCTTGTCCACCTTTCCTCCAGCCTTTCTAAAATCTTTCATAGCCCAATAAGTTAATGTAATACATTGAATTTCATTAGTAATTGTTATATAGTAATATATGATAATGGATATAAATACAAAAATTACTCACGTGAATGATGCCTTTTCCATTTTTTGCCCCCCATTGTCTACTTGGTCACCCATTGCAATACACAACTAGCGTCGTGGGGACAATAACCAACAACAACCAATGTTGATTCTTGAGTGAAAAGCAGGGAAAGAAAAGAAAACTGAAAAGTCAAAATCCACAATGAATTGCAGTTCTTAAGTCCAAATTATAAGCAAAGTAAGTAAACTTACTCAACATTGAATGAAGTTATAATCACGCTCTTTTTCACTTTACCAAAATATCTACATGAGGTAGAGCAGTATTCAGTAACAGATGTAGGGTTTTTAACTGCACTGTTAATCAATGATAAAGCTAGAAATGCCACAAGGGACAGTGTGAACTCTGTACACACCCTATGTAATAAGCTGCAAAATGTATATCATGTATGCATTAATATATAAGAAAGCACATTAACATATATAAAATGAGGTATTTAGCCATATAAGATCTCACCATATACAAAGTTATATCGCATATGTATTCGACTAAGCATTCGTAAACATCTCCACAACATCTTGTAAAAATATACTATTATCATGATGTTGACCTACAATGTCCTCCTTACTATAAACTGTCATAGTCAACCTTTCTTCAAAGTTACCTATTCATACTACCAACCCCCCACAATTAGGACCTCGATAGTAGAATAGGTCTTTTGCAAGCCAACCAAGTAATTGAGGAGAAGGTGGAGGAAGACTTGTAGGGGGTTTCTTAGGTGTTGTGTCATGCATATATATATATATATATATATATATATATATATATATATATATATATATATATATATATATATACATATATTTATATATATACATATATTTATATATATATATATATATATATTTATATATATATATGTGTTCTCATTAATTTTCATGTATATACATATACAAACACGATGTAAATGTAGTATACATGGGTATAGACAACTCCCACTTTGAGCCACACAACGACACCGCCTTCTGCATCACCTATCTTCTCATGCTCAGGGTGGTCATATGGTAGTGCAGTCTACTTCCAAGGGTCATACACAAGCCTCAACGTCACGAGAACCACATCGGAGAGCAATAGAGAACCATTAATCATGTCATCTTCAAGGCATGGATAATACACACCTAGTGCAATGACACGTCCTTGTAATAAAACACGACATATCCCCAACCCCTACAAATTTGCATAGAGTGTTATATATATACCTAAACTCAAACATATTATAAAAATCTTTCTGAAAGACTATGGTATCATAAAAATACTTACGTCATACGGTCTAGGTGGTGGGTCCACGGGATTGCTCCCAACCACCTCTTTCGTAGGGGGGTCCACCTTTTATGAAGAGAGGGGCACTACATGTACTATCTGAGGAGCTGAATGAGAAGCATGATACTGTCTCATTTCTTCCTCTATTCCCTTTGCAATCATCTCATATACCTTATCTTATGAGAATCCTCCTTTCTGGATAGATTTGTGCTTATGTTTCGATGGCCCAAAGAAGGCCCCTATACCGACACCAGTGCCAACAACCCTAACATGCCCATGATTCTCTGGGTTACGTAGAGAAATTATCAACTCATCCCTTATGCCCTCTGGGATGAACTTCTTATTTCCTTTGCTCATGGAGCTCCTAGTAATCATCTTCAATTGTAATTGGAAAGTAAAATATAGCAATCAAGGTCAAGGTAAAGTATAAAAATCACCAATAGTAATTGCTTTGAGAGTTGAAATTTGCCATTTTTGTAGCCACCTCATAAGTTGTAGAGTTGGATATTTGTCTAGATTTGGTTTGCCTCCCACCTATCCATAAATCATGGTGAGGTAGAGGTGTAGGAGTACTAGAGGACTCAATAGTCCCAAGAGTAGGTTGTTGAGAAGAAGATGCTTGCAGTATCTATTGGTGAAGCTTCGCATAGCCACCTGGACCGATCATGTGGTTGTGCACATTCTTTGCACATCTTTCTCTTTGAGCATCAATCACATCCTAGTTAATTCAAAACATATGTTAAACATGTAATACAATGAATTCATAAGAATCTATTCAAAATGAGGAGAGAGGCTTAGTACCTTGACTTCATCGGTTGGTCTCTTAGCAACAAATGCCTCCCACACCTTCGGGTCAAGATAGTTTCATTGCTCAATGACCGACTTATTCTTCTTCTCAATGTTCGGTGTGTATTCTCTTGCCAGAGTTGTAATATAATTCCTTAGTACCCCCCACACCATTGCAACACCTTTTTACGATGCAATTTTTCATCCAGGTCAAATATGCTCTCAAAAGTTTATATACTAAATGGAATGTTCTTAAAAATAGAATGGTATATAGCTTTAAAAACCAAATTCTAAATGATAATCTTACACTAAGTTCCTTCCATATTAAGTCTTTCTTTCCTTGATCAAATTTATGTCAATATTCTACTGTTATATCTAATTTTCTACGAGTAAGAACCCCAATATATGACACAAAAGAACTACATTTCTTCCCAAGAGGATTTCATGCATCATCAAACTCAATGACTAGCTTAGGTCCATTACCCGTTTGTTCTACTAACTTATTCATCATGGTGATGCCCCTTATTTTTGTACATTGATGATGGTGCTCATCACGCTCAACAAGATCCACATGGAACACATCCTCATGCTAAAATTGACAAAAAGCACATATAAGTCATTGAAAGATATAATTTATAAATGTGATAAAACAATACAACAATACATCAAGATAGACATTGTAAAATGCTCATAAATGTAATAAAGCAATACAACTTACACTTGTGTCATGTTCACATTGCACATGGTCATTGCGCTCATCCTCATGGTAATCATCATCACAATCATCAAACTCATGGTCAGACACCATATGAAAAAATGTCATATCAAAATAGTCAAATAGTGAAATACAAGTGATAATTAATGTAGAATGCACATCTAACATTTAAAAAATAAAAGCATGCCTCTAATATTAAGACCTTGTATCAATTAACATTCCCTTAGTGTAATATAGACACATATATAAGTTAGTGTTAGCTTCAATGTTTGGTGTTGGCAAGTCAACTAAAAATGGACTGAATTCATAATACTTGTCATAGTACTCTTCTTCATCTATAGTATCTGAACAAATTGCCCTTTTGCATGAAGAACAACTGACCATTTTTTATTTGTAGGATCATCAATATACAATACTTTCTTTGCATGTGATCCCATTATGAATGGTCACTCTTCTAACCAATATTTTCAAAATTCACTAATGTGAAATCCAAATCATCCAATACAACTCCTTTGGTGTTATCAACCCAATTACACCTAAATATTGGAACTCTAAAATATATCTAGTTGGACTCCCATATATCTTCAATGACACTGTAATATGACATTTTAGCTTCACATGGACTCTTATGCTTTGAAGTAGAAAAATACAATTAAGACACTTGAAGGGTGACACTACTGTTTTGGATGACAGTCTTATCATCTTGATACTTTGTGTGATATGGAAATCCATTCATGTCAAACCCTTTATAAGACATATCATTCGTTTTTAGTTTAAAGGCAAGGCCTTTGATATTTTCAGCAACATTATTTGGTGTTTGAGGTACTTGACATAGGATTTTGTATTCAAACCACCTAAATTCTCTCTAGAAAGACACATTTAATTGGCTCCAGAATATTTTGTCTTGATGAAATTGGTATGTTTAGGGATATAAATACTCCATTTTTCGATGTTGTGTAAAAGATACAATTGTGCTTGTTCCCACACCTCACGACTGATTACTTTCACTTGTGCTCCTAAAGTCTATTTTCCAAAATAGTACTCAGTATTATTTTCATTTAAAGGAGCTTCATTACAACTCAAAAATTCATTGTAAAAGTCCATAACCTCCCTGGCCACATAACCCTCAATAATACTCCCTTCAGGTTGATAATGGTTTTGAACATCATGTGCCGTTCAAAAGGATACATCCAATGTAAGAAAATTGGTCCCAACATTCTCACATCCTTATTCAAATGGACTACAAGATGTACCATGATATCAAAGAATGAAGGAGGAAAAAATATCTCAAGTTGGAGCAGGGTAACTACAACTTTTCATTGTAACTTATATATTTTTTTAGGATCAATAACTTTGCTGCATATAGTGTTGAAGAAGAAAGAAAGAATGGTGATTGTAAACCTTACATGCTTCGACAATATAGACCAAATTTCCATGGACAATATTTATTGAATTAGAGTGTGACAATCATGAGATTTAAGACCTATCAGATTCATATACTTCATATGTACCAATATACATATATCAAAAGAGTATCCCTATAGCACCGTAACATTAAGCAAGCACTCACAGAAAGCTTTCTTATCCTTTATAGAAAATGTGTAACAAGTAGGAGGTAATATATATTTTGATCACTACTAACTTCTTTTGTTAATTCTTTCCTTATGGACCTTTCCCATAGGTTCATTTTGGATTTTATGCCATCTTTCGTCTTACTTGGTAAATTCAACAAAGTACCAATTATGCTATCACAAACATTTTTCTCAACATCCATGACATCGATACAATGGCAAACTGCTAAAGAACTCTAATAAGAAAGATACCAAAATGTTGACCTCTTCTTGTATAAAGATTTGTCACTCTGTTTGGGAATGGTACATTGTGATATCTTACCAAATGCATTGACAAAGTCTTTTACTCTTTGATTAACAACCTCCCCTGATATAGGTTTAGGAGGCACTCCTTTCCTCATTCAATCCATTGAACACTGCGCGCAACCTTCCATAAGGATGAAATTTTAGAATAAAACTTCATTGGCCAAGATATATAGTCTTTCCACCATGTTTTAGTCATATTGAATCAGTGTTCTCCTCACATATAGGGATTCTTTAGATCCTTTTACACTATATCTAGAAACATTTTTGTATGTTGTAAAGTCATTATTAGTGCAAAACAACATAGCATGCAAATGAAATGTCTCTTTGTGCAAAGCATCATATGTCATCATACCTTCTCCATGTTATTTCTTTAATTCATCAGTCAAAGGTTTAAGACAAACATTGATATCATTGACAGGTTGTTTAGGGTGGGATATCAACAACAACATCATGATGTACATATTTTTCATACACAACTAGGTAGGAAAATTATATATAACAATTTTGAATGGTCATGTGCTATGTTGGCTGCTCAGTAAGCATTGTGTATTCATCCTCTTGGTACAAAGCCTAAGTCTTATATTCTTGACTTGTTCACCAAATTTGGGGTACAGTAAATCAGTCTTATTCCACTATGGGGAATCAAACGTAGGATCCCATCATTATTTTTTGCCTCTGCATGCCACCTTAAATTCTCTGTATCCATGGTATTGGCAAAAAAGCATTAAAACAATAGTATTATAGATAGGTACCACATCACCTTGGCAGGAGATCCAGTTTTGGAGTTCCCCTAAGTCATCATTTTATACCTTGATGCCCCACATTTTGGACAATCTTTTAGATGGTCATATTCCTTTTGAAATAACACAGAGTCATTCAGACATAATCCATTTTTAAATAAAATGAAAATAAACGACATTGGAAAAAAAATTCTACTAATAGTAGATCTCGGATAAATGGATATTTTATTGATAAGACCTTATCAATGAGGAGCCGTATGAGGTGATAATCTCATGTACGGTTTTGGAATAGTGTTGATTTCTGCCGCTTCCGTTATTGCTGATGGATTAGCCGTAGGGCTTGTTTACGGATATGTAATAGAAAATTGGAAACTTATTAGACACTTAATTCATATCTTCTAAGCCTTCATTCCCATTAGGGAAATTTTTTTATTTAATTCATATGTTGAGATTGGAAGCTTGTTGCATTTAGGAAGAATGTCTTTCAACAAAGACGACAATGACGTGAAGCTTTTTTCGCTCCATCAACAATTAGCTTTAGAGTATACAATCTCAACATGACGCTCAACTTCATAAACTTAGTACAACCTAAGTATAACAGTCTCTCAGTTTCATGCACAATATTTCTAAATTAGGAACGTTGATCATTGTGCTCTACCCCACAACTATCTAGAATCACATCAACCATGTCTACCGGGACCGGGTTATTCACATTTACAACATTGTCGACAATTTCTTCATTATCTATCTATTTTAAGGTCAAAGAGAAAACAAGTATTATGGTTAGGGTTTACAAATTAGGTTACAAATTAGGGTTTATCATTTAGGATTTAGTGGTAAGGGTTAACATATTAGGGTTTAGAATTTAGACATTAGGATTTAGGGTTTATGGTATAGAAGTTAGGGTTTAGGATTCCATAATGAATGTGTGTACCACCTATATGAGTCTTGAACACCTAGTATCTCTAGTAAGTGTATAATGTGTATTTAGGTTCCAAGAAAATTTTGGCAGCATTTCTAATAACACCCAAAATTAGGCATTTATGTTAAGCATTTAATTTTGGTTTTGTGTCGTTATAGCGTAAATATGCCCAAAATAACACTAGATTATGATCTTTTAGGAAGTTATATCTTTTCATAGATAGAGTTTCTCAACTAGCCAATTTTGGGACTTGTAGGAACAAAACTCTAGAAGACATCAATTCTCCAAATTCTGCCCCACAAGCATCACATTAGGTACACCAGCTTAGGAGACAGTGGCCCCACTATCTTGGATCTTATTTTTGATATCTTGCACCCTATTTTCAATGGTGATTCCTTTATCAAAAAGCAACCTCATCAATCAAAAGGTTCATTGATGTAGGCCTATCAACCACTAGAAACACCCCACCCCCACCCCCCGGGGTGGGTTTGTCCCTAAAGAGAAAGGGTCGCGAGTGCTACACTGTCTCGACTGCTTTACTGTCTTGACAGCTACACTCAACATGGAACGGTTGGGATAAGGTCAAGGTGTAGTGACCGCTACACTCGTTGCGACTTCTACAACCACAACCACAATAAGACTGCCATGACCGCTACATTCATCACTACCGTGGCACTTGTTTTGACAATTACACAAAGCAACCACTACCGAACCTCATCCTCCAAGAATGAGATGCTTGGCATGGTCGTACCGAGCCAGACATGATCGAGTTGAGGATGGACAAAGGCCAACATCCATATCGACCACAACACCAAACATGGCCATGCCGAACCTGGTGTGGTTGGGTCAAGATCGGGGTAGTGACTGAGACAAGTATCATGACCACTTATCACATACACTCCCCTTACCTATAAATACCCACCTGGGTTCTGAGATTTTTTGGTTCCACATTTTGGTTTCATAGATTATTTGGTTCCTAGATCCCCATGGGAGAGTTCTAATGTCTGAAAGGGTTAAAGTTATCATCCTATGTTCGTCTCTTCAGTTTTCTTCCATTTACCATCATTTTCCATCATTATTCACCCTTTCCCTACCATTCCTAGCAATCTCTCACCTCCATATACCCACCAAGCTATTGTTCGAGGAGGAATCGAATAGAAAGGGGGCCATTGAGTTTATAAGACTAAGGAGGACGATCCAAAAATGCGATCTGGCCCATATAGAGGCTAAGGAGTACCAACCACCTCTCCTCTATAGGCTAAATCTCTTCTTCTTCTCATTTCTTCTACTATTCTCCTTTGTTTCTATACAAACAATGTTTTTCCATCTTTGTTTGGTGCCAAATATGCTTGTCCATGGATAGTTTACCTCCTTCTTGTCTATTTAGACCATTTTGGGCATGTTAATGTACTTTTACCTTGAGCAAGTAGTTTTATTCTAGATCTAGTACATTTTCTGTTCTGTCTTCTCTTTCTAGTTATGCTTGCTAGTTTGGTTGATATCTTTCTTGATTGAACTTTTATTTCTACCTATATCAATAGATTTATTATAGAAACAAATAAGAAAAGGTAGTTTGAATTGTAAACTGAAAAGAGAATGGTTCAAGTCTAATATGTGCAGAACCAGAGACCAAGGCACGACCGAGCCCACTACCAGGTTCTTCCCAGATCACATCTATTCCTAGCATCTCTAAATATTCTATACCCGAGAGGGTATCTAGAATATTCTAGGGTGCTGGTTAGTCATCCTTGAGAGATGTTTCATATTATTGATGGGTTATAGCCATCCTACACAAAAGCGAGTGGGATGACCCCCATAAGAATAGATGCCATGATACATACTAAGTTTGGATGTAGGTTGCTTACTAAGGTGTTTGAGGGTTATCTACGTCCAAGAATGGGTGCATAGAGTGCCCAACTTGTGGTTACATATCATGGAACTTCTCTCTGGTTAGTAGAATCTAACAAAATCTATTTTGTTTTGTTTTCTTTAGCTTGCATTGTTTTATCTCGTGACACTTTTCTAGACTAGTTCTAATTGCAAACTTTTATCAACTATTGGATTGAATTAACTGAATGAAGAGCGAGATCTTAAGCATCCTAAATGTACCCACATAGGTGTGTTTGACCCCGTATATCTACTTTGAACCCGTAATAGTGTTGTAGGGGTCCTTGAAGGTTTTGTGTTATAAATTTATAAATACAATCCTATAATGGGGGCCGATCAATTTCCCTACATTTTTCCAAGTACACCAATGTAGATGGGCAGATAGCAACCTACATATGTACTTAGATAACAAATGGGGAAGTGCTGACATAACATCTTGAAAACTAAATACACATTATACACTTACATCCTAAGTGAGATTAAGTGTTCAAGAATAGTCCCAAACTGGGGACTATGCAGGATTTATTCCTAATGAGTAAATCTCTCATGAGTTTCTAGACTAATGAACAATGTTTCCAAATACACATGAACAAAGGAGACTCACTAGATGCTACCATTGTTTGACATTTTAGTGCAAAAATTAGGGTTTGAATGGTTCAAACATGGTTTTAGATCTATTTGGAGAAGTTAACATTTAGATCTAATTTAACACTAGTAGTTCAAACTATTGAATTAACTAATGAAGACAACTAGGACTAAGCGAAGAAATTGACTAAGAAGCCAACTTGAGTACGTAACTAAAAACAAGAATAAACACCTTCAAAAGAATGATTCACCATTACCTATTCAATTGCATTATTAGTCCAATAACAAAACTAATCTAGAAAAAGTTAGAAAAATTAAAGGTTTATGCAATCCATTAAGAAATTCACTAGCAAAGTGGGCCATTAAAGGTTTAATTAAGATTTACACCTAACTAAGAAACATTCAAATTTTTCCAAATTTAGTACCTAGTAAAATTCATATCAATTGAAATAAATTCATATCAATATGTAAATTTTATCCACTTAGGGAGAATAAGGACCTTCAGAATCAAGAAGACGTATGGAGAGAATGAGAAGCAGTGGTAGAGGATGACGGTTGGCTATGACTGGCTATGCCATCGGTGATGGTGGTGATAGCAGCTGGAGGTGGCTATGCCTAGAGGATGCGAAGCTAACTACAGGTGCCTACGGCTAGAGGAAATGTTATAGGTGACAATGGTGGCTGGAGCAACAGCAGGCGTGAAGAGGATCTAGCGGCTGTTGGAGTAGCTAGAAGAAGTTAGAGTAGGAGCAGGCGATAGGAGTAGGTGTAGGATCACCAGGAGTAGGAGAAGGAGGTGGCTATGGTAGTGGTAGTAGGAGAAGAAGAAGCTAGCAGCAATAGAAAGTAGTGGCAGGAGCAGGAACAATGAAGATGGAGATTGGAATTGATAGAGCTAGGGAAACATTGTCCAAACAATGAAACAAAGATTGGGAGAAAGTCTATTTCACGTGGGTGCTATTTAGTTTTACATAGTCGTAGGTTAATCATAAAATTTGACATTTAAGAGATTATTTGTTGGTTTCTTAAAAGCTGACACCTAAGATGAGGACTTAGACGTCGATTTGCTGCAAAAAACCTAATTCTAGAGGCCATTTCAAATGAAAAAAATCGACCTGAGTAAGGCATGGGTCGTCAGTTGTCGATCTCAAACCGATAACTAATCTAAGGACATAGACATCAGTTGTTTATAAAAAACCAATGTAGAGGCCATTATTAAGAACAAAAAACAACTGACATGAGTAAGGTCCAAGTTCTTGGATGGTTACCTCAAATAGACAGATAATGAAGAACTTAGATTTTAGCTAATTGGAGGAAATCGATGTCAGAGGCCCTTATCCAAATGAAAAAAAATCATCTTGAGTAAGGCCTTAATTGTTGGTTTATTCTAGGAAAAACAAAACTAGAGAAAATTTGGAGGGAACAATTTTTCACGGGGACATGGCATTAATCCTTCGTCATTGGTTTCTTGACAAAAATTGACACTGATTGTCTAATTTTGGGGTTTTTTCTGAGAATAAATATCAGTTTTGTGAAAGATAAACTGACGCTCATCTTCAAATTTTCTAGAGGCAAATATTTTTCCCTAAAAAATTGCATTTCTTGAGTTATTTTAGACATCGGTTTTTCTAAAGTAGATCAGAGATTATTGGAAAAGTGGTACCCGTGTATTTTCTAACAACAAAGCTTGATCAATGGTGACATTTATGCTAATGAACTAATGTTTTTTTGTACATAGTGTCATTACTTCTTTGGAACCGACGTAAGGAAAAGTGACATCAAAAGTTAGAAATGTAATAGTGAGTGAGAAGGTCAACCTAGGTGCATTGTTCTTTAGACATGCGTACTCGATTGACAAGAATGAGAAGATGTAGTTTTCAATCCAATTTGGCAGTCACATCATGAGGATTGTATTTTACTTCAACCTTGATCTCTACTGCATTTATCCAGTGCATTCGAAGGGGGATTCAGGCTTTTCGAATTTTCATAATGTCAAGCTATTTTTTAAGTAGGAGGCAAAGTACATGCCATCTCCAAGATGGTTGATAAAGCTCTTCCAGACCCCATATTCAACATCACACACTTTAATCATATATGTTGTTTGGGAAATGACATGAGAGACACTAACCTAAAGGAGGAGGACACCGGTGAACAAGCTAGAGAGTATAACGACGATGAAGTCATGGAGGTAGTGGCTACACCAGTGAGGACTCACAGGAGGCCACACTACACATCTCATGCCTACGAGACCTCTTCTTCTACCCCAATCCATTCATGGGAGGGCCCATACTCCTTTGAGGGGATGTATAACATGCTCAAATACATTCAGATGGGCTAGGCAAAACAACAACCAATGATGGCTTACATTGCCTTGCATCAGGATGGGATATTAAATAACCATGATCACATCTTGACGCATCAACATGTGATATTTAGAAATGAGCACCTTCTCTTGAGAAATTAGGAGAACTTCAACTAGCTCCTCCATAACACTTAGACATAGGTTAATACTACTCTTTCAAGGTACTAACGATCAAACAACATAATGCGGTAGCTAAGCATGCAAGTGAAGCATTAAGATCAAGAGTATAGAGATAAACATTGCTAAGAACATTATATTCAATGTATATAAGTATCTACATGTTGGGAGAGACTTAATGGCTACTCTTGACCTAGGATATATTTTTAACCACTCATGGTGGTAAGTAGCATTAAAGATATACTTGTATAATGAGACATGGAGGTGGATGACGAAATAGTATGAAGGTGATGAAGGGAAGTGAATAGATTTAGAAGATTAATAAACGAGATACACTAACAGTGATCGTGGATGGTAGATATTGCTGGAAAGCTGCTCTAATCTAAATCTGGTCTGGGTAGTGTGGAGGGTCACTAGTTGTTCTCCTTCTATCGAAGGAGGGGTTGGGGCTGTTTGGTAGTGGACAAAATGGGTAGATCTTTGGACATTCATCATCTGACATAAACAAATTGATGGACGAGTGCTAGTCGATGGAGGGAGTACTCTCTGATAGTGCTTTGTGTATCCTCTTTATGGCAACCTCTTTGTTGGTTCTTCATGGGTCCTATTTGTAGCTTTAGCCAGTGCACTTTACTTGCATTGTAAGTTTGTACATGTGCCTTGGGGCACACACTCAATGACCTTTAATGGTCGTTATCTAGTGTGTCCATCGGTTGTAGCCCTATCCTTGGTTCTTCTTGGCCATCAACTGATGGATTCAGCCAGACCATCAAGTCTTGGGACCCATCAAGTCATCGAGTTTGGGAACCAAAGGTTGATGACTGGGGATTGTTGACCTTTGATGGATGCACTGGTGGACTATCAACTTAGAGACCTGATGGTTGTAGTGAGTAGAGGGAGGAAGGTGGGCCATCAGGTTGGAGAAACATTGGTCAGACTAACTACCCATCCCATGGTAGATCTACCTTTGCTAGGAACTAATGGATGGTATGTTGGTAGTTCCCAGGCTATGGTAACAATCTCCATTGGTTATGTAAAACCGATGGACATCTTTCCTTGCTAAAAAAAATGTTCTACAAGTCACCTACAAGGGAACTAGTAGTTATATTTAAAATAAGGAATAAGTGGCATACATGTACAAAATAGGGGAAACTTAGATTAACACTGCATATAGAGAGTAGATCAAAAGTATGATTATGAATTCAATATCCGCAAAATTGGATGTTATCAACTGATATGCATGTTGATCAATTAGAATGTGTAGTGGATTGACTAGTGTGCTACTCGATCGAATGGAATGTCCAGTGGACCGTATGGATGTGAGATGACTAATTTATATTGGGTCAATGATTAATTATATGAATTAATCATCACACTAAAAATAAGTGTAATGGAACTGTTGAACACATGCTAGTCGATTGACTGGACTGTCCATTCTATCGATTGGGAGCTTGTAGTAGCCGTCAAGCCATGAGATCTGGCCTTTTGTATCCTTGGGTTTCAGAAACCCCAGCCCTTCCAATCCTATATAAGGAGGGAGTGGCCAATGTTCAAGACACATCTTTCTCAATGTTGTGGTAACATGAGTGCCTGAGAAGTCCTACCCATGAAAGAGATAACAAGGGGAAATGAAGTCAAAGATAGCATGTTGACAATGGAAGGACAACTCCTTCCTATCATCTTTGGAAGTGTGACATGGGGTTCCATGTGGTCTGTTTAGACTATGTAGAGGCATGGAAGCCATTTCTACCATGCTAGGAGGATATTGTCAACCACCATCCATGGTTGTCATATCAAGTGGATGTCATGGACCATTGTCTTTGTGCTTCTTGACAAAGAAGAAATATTCTTTAAGGATTGTCGCTTGACTCTCTCCAAGACAAGGTATATGCCTTGCACCTTACATCCCATTTCATAGATATTGACATGATCCACTGGTGTGGGGAATATGGAATGAATTTTTTTGTTTCCACTACCATCTATTTTACTATATTTCCCTATAGTGGTATTGGAGATACATCAACTTATCTCACTTTGGGATTCAATTTATATGATCAATTTTTGTTTTATCATTGATTATGTTGTGTTTGATGCAAATATTTGAATAATTTATGTGTCTATCTAACTAGAACAACATATACTAGGGAACGTCCCATAGGTACTATATATATCATATAAAATATATGCAATCGATACATGTCACCCTAGAATTGTTTTGATGGTGGATGATGCATGGTTATGGACAAATCTCCTCATATACGTGTACATGTCTAAATGGTTTATTTACTACCTTATAACTTCAATTTGCATACCAGGTCTTCCAATTTTTGTCCATAGTTTAATCAATAATTTCCTCCCTATACTCCCCTCGAATGTAACTTGAATATTTTCTTTACATAATGTAATATATAGATAGGATTAGCACTAGTTTTCTTTTGGAAAAAAGAAGGTGTTCTTACCAGGTGAGTCGACTAACTAGAAGTTGAATTTATCAATTGAAGGATCAAATCTATCAACTGAAGGCCCAATCGACTGACTAGAGGAGTCCATCAAACTTCTTGATCTAAGGACCATTTTCCTGATATATGGAGACCATTCGACCAATAGACGGTCCAATTTATGAACTAGAGGGTGTAGTCGACCAACCGACAAGTTCCCAAAACTAGATTTTCCATTATAGAATGCTACATGTGATGTATGTTATTAGGTGGTTGGAAATTCTTTGTGGCTCCAATGCTAGGAGGATACCTTGAAGCATCGTACATGGTTGTCACATCAAGAGGACACCATTTATCGTCATGCCAATGCTTCTTGAGAAAGAATCCCAATTTTGGAAGGATTATCACTCGACTTTCTCCAAGACTAGGTATATTCCTTGCATCTTCCTTCCCTCATCATTTTTATTAACACAATCTCTGGTTATGTGAAATATGGCTTTTGTTTCCACTGCCATCTTTGTCACCATATTTGCCTACAAAAACACCTAATATACACATAAGTGCCTCAACACATCCCCTATTCTCTCCAAATAGGGAGGACAAATGAGAACCATTGGGTCATGGATGAAGGAGAATGGTCTTTATCTTAAGGACCTAATGGTTTGCAAAAACAAAAGTGAATTTCTTGAAATATTTAAATCCAATTTTCTAAAAAATACTTAGGGTTGCGGCTCGAACAAGGAAAAATCCCATGGTCATAATCATGCCATCTTTAATAGGTTTTCTAAGGATATAACTACTCACATGCATGTTGGATCAGTTCAATATGGTCAAAGACTCATGAAGCCTATACTAGGGTACAATTCAAAAAACACTAAGTTATGTCTTCTTGGGTTGTCCTAGAAAAAGGAAGATAGGAGGGTTGGAGAAGAAGTCTAAACTCCTTTCTTCTATCCATGTCTCATTTCCCAAGAAGAGATAAAGACATTCATCGAGTGGACTAACGTTGGAGTAACAAGTTCGAAAACATTTACTAGGAAGTACCCTCGCTCACTCTTCATAGAATCTCTAGCTCTCATGCTAAGGCCACAAGCATCGATGTCCAAACCAATCTCAATCTAGACCCATCAAATGTTGTCACCTCCTAATAATTATCCAAAATTGAGTCCCCAAAATTGCATGCCGACCAATTGGAAATATGTTTGTGATACATCACTATGTTGGGATTCATAGAGAGTGACATGTGCAATAGATGCAAAGAAAATATATAAATGAATGTTCCCACAAGCAAATCTTATCAACAATGATATACCTCAAAGGAAGTTGTGAGGTATACCTTTGTCGTAGAGTAGAGTTGGTAATTGTTCTCAAATGGAATATGGATGGAAGAATATGTTGATGACTATCTCCCAATATATCCAGCAATGCATCTACGTCTCTGTATCATCTATGAGGATGATCGGGAACTTTACTTCACGCTCTAAGAGCTAATAAAAAGGAGTACCCTTTTCATTGGAAAAATTATAGCACTGTAAAATCTCACCTCTCTCTCCTCATGGGAAATTTAGGGTAGTCTAAAGATGAAATCAAACCGTTCCTATGATGTTCCTATTTGTAGGAGACACATGGAAGAAAACTTTCTAATAAACCCTAGGAAATAAAAAGATTGTGGCCACCTTTTAGCATCTTTCTTGCAGACATCTAGTAGACTGACTGGATTAGTCCGGTTGATCAACTAGCCTAATCCGATTAATGACCATCTAGAGTTCCATTTGGGCAATCAACCAGTCCATTTGATCAACTGGATTGGGTCCATCTTTTGGATCGATCAGTTGATCCAATCCATACAAGAGACTAGACCAACTAGTTGACTTATTGGTTGGTCTAGTTTATTTTTTCAACTATGTTATCCAATTGACTAATTGGATGGATCTTGATCTAATTAACTAACTCAAACTTACAATCATTAAGCCTTTCTGTCAAGTCAGGATTGTAGACTTTCCAATCACTCAGCTTGGCTTCCACTCATTCGATTGATGATCCAATTGATCCCCGAAACCTTTTAGTAACCAAATAATCATATGTCTATATTCTGCTTTTCTTCCCTATGCATCATGTGCATATGACCCTATAGGCTCCAAACTACGTTGGTAGTGATATTTCACATAGGATGATTGGTTTATAGAAAGACTATATTGCCACTCAAGGGATTGGGGAGATTGGATAGAAACATCAACATGGTATTGTGACTAGTGTTACAATGATAGTATAAACCCTTTGTCTCGGTATCCAAATTGTATTTGAGGCATGGAACTGATATCCTGTCAATGTTGAATATTTGTGCCTTGATCTAGAATAGATTATTTGAGATACATATGATCTCAACATCATATTTTGACTCACATGAGCATGGCCATGCATTTCATAGTCACAGTCATCATGTGGATCATATATCACCAATTGGAGGGACCAATTCCATGTGCATCATTCACAATATTCCAAATGTGTTACAATACACCCAAGCATTACATGTTAACAACAATTATTCAAGGCCGCATTGAGTCATGTTAAAGTACACTAAACAACATGTGACCGTTGTAGTGAATTCAGATCTAAGGATCACAGTTACCATTGTCACATGAAAAATGATTCTGTCTACCATTTGTTGCTTCCATGTATCATAATCAAGTTGGGTCTATCTAATACACTTGTTCATAACAACTACCTATGTGTTTGACTTTGATATCTAATATAATGACTAATCTTTATCCAGAGTTCCACAATAATATCCTACTAGGGAACTAGACAAGAATATATGCTCTTAGTATACACATGATCTCATGTTTGATTCCTCAACCCAAAATCACATGTTGTTAAGTCATTCTTTCTTAGGACATTATTATATTTATTCATCATCTCATTTTGAAGAAAATATAATAATTAAATTTCATTTATTAATATTAAGATCAAATAAAAAGTGTACCATTGCTTTCATAAAAAATTATACCACTACAATCATCACAAGACTTGCTCTCAGGGCATACTACAAACATGCTTCACTAAGTAAAGCCCACCAGGGTGTCTCATATACCTGGCACCTTTTCCCGACCGGGTAGGGAGTTATTACCTTTTCAAAGGTTTAGTTTTGGGCATGACATTCTAGGCTAGTTAAGACTCAATACATCTTATCCCCTAGAATGAGGAACCTTGTTGTGGCAGAATTGGCTGTAATGTTGTAAGGGAGTAATTACTTACGAGTAGGGGATTGAAACATGAGAAACAATTAATAATTCTTGAGGGTATCAAACTTCTAACTCTAGCAATGAAAGTGGAAGAGTAGGAGATGATCCCTAGATATGTCATTCTCCTTTAAAAATACCTAGACTCATTATGAACTCTGATATGAGAACATATAGACAAGAAGATTAGATCACTCTTATTCATTTGATTTTTCAATTATTTTATAGTGGTAAGTACCTAAAAATTAATGAGGTTCTAGGTGCAAGTGCATGATTGAACGTCATGGAGGGAGTACCAAAGGATGATGCAACATATTTGAGAAAAACAAAAGAAATCATTTGATTTGATTTATAAAAAATCTCTTACAAAATAAAAAAATGGAACCTTGTGGCGTTAAAAATATGAAATAGGATAAACATTTAAAAATGATGAAAATCCTAAAGAAAAGTAAACATTATGAAAATTATCTTGAGGTTCCAAAGTCACTATTACCAATGGGCAAAATGCAAGCCATTGAAGGTACTTTTGAAGAAAAATCTCAACCGATAGAAAAATCCTCAGGTGTGATCCTCTTCCAATTCAATCACATCTATGTCATTTTCTTTTGAACCTTTTGAGATTTCACCAACCATTTGTTAAAGAAGGATGGTACATATACTGTATGTGGTTGAAATATCTCAAAACTAACATCAATTAGTATGCAACATACTTCTTTAATCTTGGAGGAATGACCAACCACTAAAAACCAGGCATCACTATTCCACAATGCAAATTGTCAAGATGGAACTTCATCCACCTGGATGGACATCTACTTCTATCAAACTAGATAACCATAAAGCCGAACAACCAATCACCTGAAGAGGATTGTGCACTGGGATATGCTTCAAGAAGTAGTCTTTTGCAATGATGTAACAATGATTTAAAGACTGAGGGATTCTAGAAAGGTTGTTGTGCATCCCAAAATAGATTATGAAAGTTTCAAGGGTCCTCACATCTTTCCAGTTGACTTGCTCCATCCATGAACTCACACAACACACCCAATATCAAGGGCAAATGGTTTCTTTTTGACAAATTTCTAGTAAAATGTTTGAGACAACTACCATCACTTGACCAAAAATTTCTTAAAAAAAATCTACCAATATGTCTAGGATGTACAATTGCAAGCATGGTATATATGGAGATCCAACATTACAATGCTCTTCACTCTTGAAACAATCACATAGACAAAAGTTAATTAAATAAATGACCATATCCTTTCAACCACAAAGCAACTCTGAGTTTTTTGCACTTTATAAATTAACCAATTATGCAATTCTTCTTGAATTTCTTGAGAAAATAGGCCAAGGACCATGAAAAGGAAGGTATTGTGATTTTAGACACATCCTCCAAGGTGATCGTTGGAATAATATATTCAAAATGGAAGGTATAATTGAGGGGAATCCCGCAAATGAATCCTTGTTGACATGAATTCCCTGACAATGGGAACACAAGCCAATTGATATAGGTGTTGATTCATGCCAATGATTGCCAATTTGACCTCTTCCATGTTAGAGATATATGTGATCAAATTTTATAACAAGGAACTTTTTTATGAGAGGATGAAAAGTGAAACTTCACTTATCAATTGATCCTCCATATTTTCTAAATCAAAAATATTAGGATGTGTCAAATAAATAAGGCAATTTCTTTCTTTTATAGACTTTAATAAATATGATTTTGTGTCTCCATAATCATATTACTCCTTGTACCTATCACTCATTATTGACGCCATCTTCCATAGGATGTATCTTGCATAACATCACAATCCATTAGTTGGGTTCAAAATTTTCTCAAATCTGGCTATCCAAATCAGATTCTAAATTGAGGGTTTCTAAACCTCATACATGATTTGATTCTCTAACTCAAGTTTCGATATAAAATTTTAAAATTCCATACAAATGTTGAAATAATACTAACACATAATTTTCTTGCAGAAACAAAACAACAACATACAAAGATATCTATTTCTTAAAATTCTTCTTAAGCAATACTTAAGTAACATTGGCCAAAGGATGATGATCAAAACAAGAAGATCTAAAGACAAGCATTCTTATACCATGTTAGGATGAATGGAATTGGCAAATCACTAATTACTTGAAGAGGAGTTGTTAGAATGTACCTCCACACTAAAACCAACTTCCGAGTGACAAGATCAATTTTCTCAAACATTCTGTGGGGATGTTTCTACATTGACCACATTCCCACATAGATCAATAGCAAATATTGGACCCTCCATGAGGAATTCACTCATACCTATGCCCCCTAGAACTGTTAACTTTATTCATATCCCAATAGGATTCTTGATCCAAATAAGGCCCCTTCTTTTATCATACCAATGTCATCATCCTGAAAGGATGTTTCCCAAGAAAAATCACCAGGGAACTGACATGAGTCACCAATGCCAAAGTTACAATGAGATCTAAACCCCAAATTATTATCAAATCCCTAAGCATTTCCAGGCGGAGAAGGTGGAGCCTTAGGGTAAAATGTTTCCTTAGGAGTATGTGGATGCTAAAATTCATATCCAAAATCATCATACTCATCAAAATAACCATAATCAACCATGTCTAAAGAACACATCAAACTACTACAATCAAATAGACCAATCAAAATAAAAGATAAACCCATACCAGAGGAGTAGATAATAGTTGGTTGTATGCCACCTGTGAGAACAACATTAGTTGACCATTTTATTAGTACAACTTCATACATAGATGATACTCTAATTGGCTTCCCAAAAGCTCTTAGGTTGACTGATTAATTTTTTATGCTAGAAAGAATCAATATATAAATAAGGGCTAGAGGAATGTGCCAACTAACAAACCACTAACGATCAACTCACTCTCCCTTATACATGAAACTCCCTGACGGTGACTCAAATTTGATCACCTGAAACCACAATCCCAAAAATGAGTTTATCTAGAGTATCCCACTTTATATTTGCAACCTGATACTTAAGCGCCAACAATAATGACAATGAGGCATGTGTACAAAACAAGGTCAATTTCATGGACAAGGGGGGAAGTGCTAAGAATCTGGAGCCTTGTCTTAGTAGTTCCTAACCACAAGCAAGATAATGTTCCTTAAAAAATGATGGTATCCAAAAAATGAAGTAATAATTGGAAGAAGAGTAAATATATGTGAATAAGAAAAAATTGAAAAAATAAATGTTAAGTGTGCTTTCAAATATATGAATGGACAGGAACTTGAATTTGGTTTCACCATATAAGATCTCTCATCAGCATACAACATCCATACCCATTGAATACCATTAGAAAGTTTATATGCAATCTTCATAAGTGTCTATGCTCTCCTCCTCAAGATTAGGATAAATCTAGATCCTAAGATTGTCTATGTTTCTCGAGATGGCAAATAGAGCAATTGTCGTAAAAACATATGCCCATTAGCTTTAGATTCCAACACTCTGATGCATTCATTCTGTTCCATAACTCTTAGATGTAGTTTAAAATTACTCTTTGGATGTATTGACAAATAAACAACACAAGATGATAGCTAATCATGCAAGTGAAGAATTAAGCACAAGATTATGGAGATAAAAATTGCTAAGAGTATATACATCAATGCATATAAGTTTTAAATGTTGGGAGAGCCTTAGTGGCTACTCCCAACCTAAGAAAATGAACTAGCCACTCATTTTGGTGAGTAACATTACAAATTTGCAAGAGTATACAACCATGGTCATGAATGCATAGAGTAAGATTGATGGATTAGAAAAAAAGGAGCAAGATACAACAAACAACAATATTATGTATTGAAAGTTAGTAAAGACCTCCTTCACTGGATCCATTGATGGTGTATCTATGATGAAGTCCATATATTCTCCTTCTCTCAAAGAGGAATTTTAGGACTTGGGATGGAATTCGGTATCAACAGAACCTCGACTCTCATCCTTAGTTACATTGATCAATGGTTCTAGAATAGGTTGGGGAACACTTTGTTTTGGAAGATGAAGGTTCCTATGATGTAACTATTGATATTCTATCTATAGACATTGTTTCTTGTACCCAAGGTTCTTAGATTTTTAGAGTACTTACTTTCACTCTCGACCTCAGAGCACTTGTACCCAAGGCACTTAGATTTTTAGAGTACTTGCTTGCACTGTCTACCTCAGAGCACATGATTTGAGGAATGCACCTTAACCTACTTTGCGGTGGCAGCTTAGTTTTTACAAAGGATGTGTAGGTCGATGGATTCACACATTCATCAGCTAGTGGCATTGACAGACTGTGCTATGACTAGACCTTTGCTATTTGATGAGATTTCTAAGGAAACTAGCGGGATATAAAACTACCAACTAATGGTATCTTCTTCATGGACATTCTATCGGTCGTCAGCTTAGACTAAGCATTGGTGGTAGTGGGTCGACAAATCGTTCTACTATTGGGATGTAGTTTTTCCATTTTTATGGTGTTTATATAGTTTCGAGAAGTTGAGATGTCAGTCTGGATAGCTCCTTCGTTGGTCTGTGGCCTCGTCATTCTACAAATAATGCTCGCCTTTCTTGCTATGTCATTTGGTTTGTCCTTCTGTAATACAAAGGCTTGTCAGGATTCAATAGATGGAGAGGATGTATTAGATAGTTTTCCTTCAAAAAGGATAAATAATGTAAGTAGAGAACAAGTTATTCATGCTATCTAAGTGGAATTGTAAAGATAAAAATTGAAAAGCTAACTGAAATGAAGTTAAAATAGGCATGCAACTTCAATGAGTTTGATGTTATCAAATGCCCAAACTTAAATTCTAGCTTGTCCACAAGCTAATAATTGTAATAAAAGCATTGAATGACTTGAAAGAGACTTATTAGTTTAGTATAGTGTGCACCGATTATGTCCTTATGCCAACTTTAGGTCAAGACATATGTGTCATTGCTTCATCTACTCACACAATCCCCAATTTTATTCTCATAGATCTGGATCTGTGTGCCTCTATTTATTGTTACAACCTTCTTTGAGGAAGGGTTTCTCCTTCACTCAAAGAATCATTTTGTTTCCTTACTTGTGTAGGGTTTTTGCAAGAGGTAGATTTCACATCTGACTTTTATGTTTTTGGATATCCTACCTAGATGTGTGCTTGGGATGGCTAAACTTGTGGTGTATTCTATCTTTATTAGGGTCACTCAACCATGAGTATTCTTATAGTAATAGTGTTGCCTAACCTTTAGTTCTGATGCAATCTCAGGTTGTTATCTGAGTTCTCCCTTACAGGTGGGCAATATTTTGGCTTCCATTCTCTACGATAGGGCATGACTTATTCATTCTTCACTGCAACAAGTTACCAGTTGGGAAGAGTCGTTCAACATCTTATTAGGTTCAAATGTTATAATTTTATTCTCACTCCACTTTTATTCTACTCACTAAGCTTAGGGTGGTAGAATTTTCAGCATGAGTGGGGTGCCAAGCCTTGAAGGGGTAGTTGTTTCCTCTTTCCATGCATATGCACTTTTAAAACTATACTTAGAGGCTAGAGATATCAATAAAAAGTGTGGAAGACTTATATAGAATTTCTCCATGGAAAGGAAGCACCCTTTTTGCATCCTACAATGTCTTGAGATAAATATGGTACACAGACATAATTGTATGATATTTTAGATGAATCTATAGCCCAAATTTGTCACTCTTAAAATAATTAAGCTAAGAAACAACTTGATGACAAGAAGGTATAAAAATGGGAGTTAGGACAACATCCAAAAAAATTGGATTTTCCCTAGAACAATATGTTTCCCTTCAATTCAACAAAATTTCCTAATTATAGTCCTTAATTTTATTTTTTTTTAATAAAAACTAATGTGTAAAATGTATATGTGTAGTTGATTAGATAGGAACATGAATGATTAATTCATAGGAAATATGTGGATAACAAGGACAAGGGTGGTATCTCCCTTACATGTCTGCACCCCCAAAATTATCACACACTCTATCCCAAAGTGTCAAAGTATGAGGTTGTATGTAGACAAGTGAGGTTACTTGTTTCCTTTAGGTCTCTCATCTTCTCATTGGGAGTGTAGCCACATAGTGGCCTACAATTCTCTTAGAGGGTGGTATCTTACATGTTGTAGTATATCAAACTTCACTCCCCTAAAGGCTAGGGCTTACATCTAGCTCAGGTAATGAAAACACAATCATCTGGCTGATGCATATTGTATGTTGTGCTTCTATAGGATTATTGTGGCTTCTTGAAATTTTTTCCTGGGGTGAAATAATATCTCTTGATGTGTTCTTGGATGAGTTTATTAATTATTCTACATGGGTCTTATCCTTATCATAGTGACACTCTACAAATTTTCCATGTTTTGTATATTTGCTAGGTGCATATGAAATGTCGGAGCCATTGTAAAAAATTGTTGTCTTTTCCTTCACATTTATTCCAAGAGTGCCCATTGATTATTGTGTAGTATTGGTAGGAAGATGAAATCTAGGAAAGACTTTCATATGCCAACCTGACAAAGTTTTAGAAGCTTGCTAGGACAGTTCCAACAGGCCCCTCTAACTTTGCTTCAACAAAAGTGTTGTCTTCAAATTGATGTGGGAGGAATTCATCATCTTTTTTACCTCCTCCGGATAGTCTACTATAGTAGGTCGTACTATCACTATTGGAACAAGCTTTGTTATTTTAGATGGAAGAGTAGGGGTTGTGTCTGGAACCTCATGTGGCTATTGTACGATTGCTTGTTTATCAACTACTAAGCTTTCAAGATGTTGACCATGATGTCTGTGTGTACCCATGGAATTTATCCTTCTCCCATGGTAATGATATTTCCTTCTCGGTAGGGTCTAGCCAAATTCTTTTCTGATTTCCCACCAGTATGCTTTTCTGGAAGAGGTACACACATATAGAGTCTATGTGGTACTGCGGTTGGATGCATCGCTAGATCACTAGAAAAGCAATAAGAATAGATAAATGCCATTGCATATATGCCACTTATTCAGTGTAAATATACTAGGAAAAAATCCTCAAAGGGTATCCCTTTATTCATTGCCTCTAGTAGTCACAACATGATAATGACACAATTACCAAATTCAACCTATTCTTGGGGAACTTTCATGGTCCTCACAAAGTTAATCCAGATACTGTAGTGTCTGTAACATACCATATGTATCACATGATGGAGTCTTACCGAGAATATTCTAGACATCATGTGCCTCTATTTCATAGCAGACCGTTGTGTTAGACTTCAACTACCTTTTGTATATAAGTCCACCACTATCAGCATTCAATGTTTTGTTGTCTTAAATAGAAAAGTGAAACCATGTTTACTTCATGTTCACTATTGCTTGAAGTTCCTTGACAGATGGGGAATCAAATTTCTTCTCAAATAGTCACTTTGACAAGATGGGAGTGCCATTAAAGACCGGCTAGACCTTTTCTGGGTGTAGAAATTCTTTGAGTCCAATCACACACAACCCCCTATACAAACACATTTGTACTGTAGTATCCCTCCCAAAGATCTCCCTAAAGTGCACTTACGTCAGTGTTCTCCCTTGATTGTGATATAAGATATCAGTCCAGGTAGACTATCATCTAGGATATCCATAGGGACATAGGTGTATGTGCATAAAATCCTTGACACAACTATCATGTTGATTCTCACCGTTTTGTAAGGAAGAATGGAGGCAAGGGGATGTGTGACTCATCATCCTAGACAAAGGGTTGGGAGTCTTTAGTAGGCACATATTTGAATAAAGCATTTAGTACATCCTCATCTTATTCAAAGTTCCCTTCCACTATTGTTGTTCTTGAGGCTCATCTACTCATGTTGCACCAGAAGCTGTTGTTTTTGGAGGCGAGATTGTGTTTTAATGTTGTTGTCAGGGATCTACTTCTATTTGCTAGAATAAGAAATCATTATTTGTGGAACATTTCTTTTGTTGTTTTGACGTCCTCTAGTGATAAATTTAATTCGATTCCTATGGTTGTACTATTGTGATTTCTTGTTTGGGCATCTCGTATGCTCAGGGAAGCATGTGTGTACTTCACAAGCTGAGGGTGCATTTTTAGCTTCCCTTCGAGGTTCTGGTTTAGAAGGGTTGGAGGAGGCTGAAGAATGTGATTCCATGTATTAAAATATTCTTTACATGTTTATCTTCTTTCCTTCTCCTGTCATCCTTTGATTCTTATAGAAATTCATCTCTATTCTTTCTCATCTCATCCCTTTCTTTTTGCATATTCGCCAGCTCTACTTCCATGGCTGCCATAATCTACATCATTTAGCACTGACAGCCCATCATGTCTTTCATGAACTATGGTAGAGGCACAATTCATTCTTCTAATCTTTCCACCTACATAGTTAGCATCGGTAGGATAGATGATATACAACAGGAATTGGAAGAGGAATTATGAATTTGCTCACACATGAGATTAAATTGACATCTTATATTTTCCCCAAGACTAGGTGTACATTGTTTCTCTTATAGCAGTGTAGACTTTGTGGTTGACACGATAGTGTGCACTTGGGTGGGCTCACGTTTGACATGAGGTGATATCGCAATAGGTTCCCTGAGTCGCATCACTACAAGAGTGTCCTCCCCGTCATTTTTTGTTAGTACTTCCTCAACTTTCCTGTGTCAGGTTGGTTTTCAGACACTTGTTTGGCATGTTGCATTCTATGAAGTTCCTCTGTGTTGATGTCTTCATATGTCTTGGGTTGGTTACCCTAGTTTCTATTCAAAGTATCTAGTTGATTTCAATTTGAAGTATGTTCAACATAGAAATTTGGGTGTCTTTCTTCTCTGTCTTGATCATTAATCATGCTTGCGGCTTGGAACTGGTTGGTGTTGTATTCTATCTGTTGTACAACATTTGCTTCTCTATGGTAATCTATTAGTAGATGATCTACTTGTTCATCTACTTCCACTACATCCCTTGGTTGACTTGCAACAACAGTCATAGGATCCTTCGGTCCTTTTTGGACAACCTTGCAAACTTTAAGTCATTTTTTTCTTTGGCAGATGGTTCAACTATCTCCCTAGGCTTAGGTTCTCTTCTTGTATTTGTTGTCCTTGTCTTGTCTAAGTGTGCATTGAATTTGGATTGTATTTACAAAATATCTTCTGGGGAGAAGTAGAGTGATGCATGTCATTTGCACACCAAATCACTAGGAAAAGTCCTATAGTTCAACTTTCTAAAGAGACTGTCAACTCGTTGCAAGTAAAGAATCAACTTTAGATAGGTATCAATCAAAGGGAGAGAGAAAAGATGGTTGAAATCCAAAACCAGTCATGAGAACAAGAAAGTAAAAATCTAGATTCTAAGAGATTGATTATTCTAAGAACAAAATTGAATAAATGCAGAATTAAAACTAACTAATCAAATGATGCATGTGGATTTGTGTCCTTTCAGAGAACAACTATCACAAGGGTCACACTTACCACAAACATGTTGATCCCAGTGTTTACAAATCTTCATCCAACCATCCAACATGTCCCTATTCGAGATCTCATCAATAAACATGTGAATTCCATCCGAGGTTTAAACACATGGGTCAGATGATTCATTGCCATAAGCTATAACAAACAAGTCAAATAGGTAGAAGGTTCATAAACTCCATCAAAGGATATCATCAAAGATCATGCATTTGTTCTTGTGAGGATCTAAGATCTCGACAATCCCACAAGAGTACAATCACTCAACCAAAAATCAAGTACGCGATTATATGGATAAGTATATAAAAATTGCAATTATGTGATTATAGGTTCACTCCTATGGGGATCCAAGTTCGCATCACCCCACAAGAGTATATCAAATTAACCACAATTAAACACAAATGGAAGGAAAGGATTCTTTTACTAAAGCATGAGAGTTGCTTACATCAAAAGATATCATGCTATGCGGCCGGTCCCCTTGCCCCAGTAGAGAACTAGTCATGCATTATAGAAATCAACACAAGAGAAAAAGGAAGGAGGGGAGCTATAGTCTAGTAATGAAAGAATAATCTAAACAAGACTCTGATCTAGCAACAATTGAATGAAAATCCTTCTTCAATTTTACCCAAGTATCAAGTATATTAGAAAACCAAAAGGATTATAAGGTTGTAATCTAAATAAAAGAACTAGGATACAATAATTTTCCAAAAAGGAGATATTGGATCCCCTCAAAAAATGAGATGCCTTTGTTTTTTGACACCCCTCCTTTTATAGGAGGGAATGAGGGATGAAGCGATAGATCTGCTCCTGGAGGCAGTTGGAACTTTTTAGACCTAGTCAATGGATTGGTGTTTGACAAATTTAATTACTTTCCCCAATAGGAAATGGAGAAATTGTTGGTTTCTTTCCTTTAATTATTTTTATGATTTGAGTATTTTTGTTGCAAATTCCCATTACAATGAATTGATTGACTTGTAAGGGCAGTCAATCGACTGGAAAATCCATCCAAGATACAATTTGCATGTATCAAATTAAATTCCCTTTCCAACACATACATGATTAGTACATTGATCTTGGGATATAAAAGTTGTGATCGTTTTGGCGTGGGGTATATATATCAGGACTATGGGAAGTTGGAAGATGTGGTGCATTTGAGTTGACTGACTGGGTGACTCACTAGATCAACTAGGATGTTGAAGATAAGATTTGGTCTTTAATTCTTGGACCCTTTGTGCCTTGAAGTGATTTAAATATTTTCCTACAAAAACCCATGTAAATGAAGTAAAAATCTAAATAAGGAAATATAAGCTAAACTAATATAATTTATGCTAAATCTATGTAATAGTCAACAAAATAGAGATCTGAAATATGCAAATAAAGGTGATGAGTTTGCACTCATCATATAGATTATCAAAGTTATACTTGCTCATCTTGGGGAGAGGGGTAGATCATTTTTCTTTGCAAATTTACAGAAGTACTTTTCTCCCCTCATTGTTATCACCCCTGCTAATAGTAAGTATTTTAGATTGACAAATCTCTCACCCTTTCCCTCCTTATATTTTGGTAGGACACATGGGTACTAGAGATGGAATCCTATCAGCATAATTAGGCCTCTGATGCAGAATTCTTTCATTTGATTAGTTGCACAAACAACATATAGAATCTCTATTAGTAGTCTCCTATGTTCAAAGGTTTCTTTTCCAAGATGCACTGATGATGAATAAATTTTCCTTGGTCATATTGCCTGTGTTTGATCTAGTAAATATGTCATTGGCGACAATCTTCAAAATGATTCTTATGATGCCAAAGTGTACTTGGGCGGCTTTTGAAGACCTAGGCTTGTTCTTTGGCTCTCTAGTTAACCTCTCCCACATTTATTACTATTGAATTGCATGACCTACCTATCATAGCCCACCTTAGTGGAAGATGATGCATGCTCATGTGTTTAGAAGAAGATTACAAATAATGTATGCTCAGATAAGATTAATTACATTATAAACAAATATACAAACATCTTAAATTCTCCTTCACCATATTCTTTTACTTTCTCTTCCATAGGTAGCTTTTTCACTGAAGACGTAAATTTGACAGTCAGATTTGTATAGGACATTTGTGAAATGTGGAGGCATAAAAGACTACCCTATATCTTATCCATAATGTTTCTAGGCTTATGATGCAAGCATATGGGGTTGTGTGATAAGTCTTTCTCTTGATGAAAAAATCATGTTTTGCCTGATGCTCATTTTTCTTGGGATGAAATACATCTTTTTTTTTGTGGCATGAAGAGCTTAGTTATTATTCATCACATGCTCTTAGACAGGCAATAAGTTGGGCACATTAATGTTTACATCAACTGTTAGCCAGGGTGGCTTAGTAGAAGAAAAAGAACATGACGAAGAAGAATGGAGACAGTGTTTTGCTATGAGGTCCGAGACCTGGTTCAACCTCTGTGGTATATAGGCCACCTGGGTTGTATGTGCAGAATTCAATATACCTCGATACTTCGTCCCGAGAGGGCGAAGTGTGGCTACAGGTTCACTTTCCTCCTGAAGAATGGCCAAAGCTTGTTGGGCATCCGAGAGGATGACAGCATTTGCCCAGTTGTTACCAGCTATAAGGTCAATTGCAGCAAGAATAGCTTGAATCTCCGCTTCAATGGATGAGCGAGCATTGAAATGGTTTCCCATACCGAGGATACATACTCCAAGGGTAGAAACCACATGAATCCCAAGACCAGCACGGTTGGATCCCATGAGGAAGGCTGCATCAGAGAAAATGTACACACTCCCTGGAGGTGTGCAGAACAAGTCTACCTGTGGTTTTTTGGTGACAGAGTAGATCTGAGGCAGAGAACTGATAGTTCGGGTCCTTTCCTGGATGAACACCAGCCTGTCGTCCAAGGATCGGTGCCGGTTGCTATGAATATGCTCATTCCTGACCTGCCATGTGTGCCAGCATGCGATCAGGAGGAGAAAGCTTGGGTTGCAAGTGGAGGTCCCGCGTATGATGGTAGAAATCCATTGGTCTTCAGACAAGGAAAACCAGTCGCCATTAGTAGGGAGCTTGCGCCAAAGCGAGGCATTGTATGAGCAATCACGGAAACAATGGAGGATGGTATCATTATCATTGCCGCAGATGGGGCACAGTGGGCTAACGTCGATGTGTCGTCTGCGTTTCTCTACATTAGTCAGTAAGGCTTTGTGCTGCAGGAGCCAGGCAAACACCCGGACCCGCTCTGGCACCTTAAGACTCCAAATCTCATTCCAGTCACCCTGGAGAGGAGCCGCTAGAGCACTACGGATCCATTCATAAGCAGAGGAGGTCGTAAGCTCCCCCGAAGGGTGGAGAGGCCAATGCCAAGTATCCTGCTCGGAGTCGTCACTTGGGGCTGGGATAAACTTGATTTTGTCCCACATACTGTGGGGCATATAAGCTTCAATGAACGACTTGTCCCAATTACCATTGTCCATGCACATGGACGCCACCTTCAGATCAGATAGGCCTTCGGGTACAGTAAAGTTCGGGAAAGTATCTGTGATAGAACATCCAGCAATCCACTTATCGGACCAAACATAGGTGTTGGCTCTGGATTGAATTGTCTTGGAACAGATGCTTTGAATGTCAGGTAAATGCTTTTTGATGAATGCCCAGGTAGGCGAGCATGGTTTAGAGCTTATTAAACCATTCCTTTCATATTTTTCTTTCAGTATGCGAACCCACAGAAGGTTGGACTTGGTTATGTAGCTCCATACATTCTTGAGCATGAGTGCGTGATTCTGGGCTCGAGCTTCTTTTATCCCTAATCCACCAGCCTTCTTACTGAGGGTAAGTTTCTTCCATGAGACCAGCGACAGCTGGGTCTTCTCTCGGCATCCAGACCAGATGAAACTCTTGATCTGTTTGTTGATATCGTCACAGAGCGACGGTGAGAGCTTGACTGATTGCATGGTGTACGCCGAAATGGCTTGAAGAGTAGATTTATCCAGGGTAACTCTTCCTGCTAGGGAAAGTTGTCATGCAGACCAGCTTGACATTCGGTCCTTCATTGTCTTGATGATACTAGCATGGGAGTGCTTGTTGATACAGTGGTGAAGAATGGGTACGCCCAAGTATAACCCCAAGTCATTGGTCTGGGGGATGCCGAGTCGATTGGAAAATTGCCTCCGTTCTGCACTGGATACATTGGCCGAGAAGAAACATCTCGATTTCTCTTTGGATAGCGACTGTCCTGAGACAGCTGCAAAGTTGCGGAGCACTTTCTTAATAATTGTAGCTTGCTTGGGTGTTGCTTCCGCCATGAGCATTATGTCATCGGCGAAGAACACATGCGAGATACCCGTACCACCACGAGCAACATGGATGGGTGCCCAGGTGTCTGAAGAGACAGCGGCGGTGATGGCTTGACTCAACCTCTCCATGTAGAGGACGAAAACATAGGGGCTTATTGGATCGCCTTGCCTTACCCCTCTCGTTGCTTTAAATGGGGGAAGCTTGGCACCTTCCCACAAAATGGACGTGGAGCCAGTGGTAATGATGTCCATAATAAGGGACCTGGTAATTTGTGGGAGACCTGTTTTGAGTAAGGTGTCCGCAATGAAAGGCCAATGCAACCTATCAAACGCCTTGAAAAGGTCTAGCTTGATGCAGACCCATTTCTTCCCAGACTTCTTCGTCTTCATGGAGTGTATGACCTCCTGAACTAAGAGAATATTGTCTGTAATGGATCTCCCAGGAATGAAGCTCGATAGGGTTTCAGAAATCCAGGAGTTGATGTGCGGTTTAAGTCTTTCCACCAGGATCTTCGAGATGAGCTTGAAACAAGTATTGTTGAGTGAGATAGGCCTGAAGTCACTGCATTTCTGAGGATGGTGAGTCTTAGCAATGAGGACCATGAGCGAATCACTCATATTGTTGCCTGTGAAGCCGGAGGAGAATGCACTTTGCACAGATTTGACGACCGAGCCACCAATGTGATCCCAATGAGATTGGACGAACTCATTGACGACGTCGTCGGGTCCCGGCGCTTTGTGAGGTGCCATGGACATGATGACTTCCTTAATCTCATACGGACCTGGAGTTCTTGCTATGAAGTTCCCCTGGATAGGAGAGGGGGGCACAAAAAGACCCACGTATCTAGTAATTTTCAGGGATGAGGCTAGTGTCGGCCCAGGACCGGTCATCAAGATCTCAAAGTATTGGCGCACCAACAGTTGGAGCTGGTGCTTCTCGGAGATCCACTCGCCCTCGTCATTCTTCAGGCACTTAATCCAGTTTTGCTTCCTTCTGGCCTTCACAAAAGTTTGAAAAAACATCGTGTTTGCATCGCCATGTTGCAGCAAATTGATGTTGGCCTTTTGTCTCCAGTCCGCCTCTTCTTGGAGAAGAAGCTTGTGGAGCCTTTCTTGCATCGTGATGACCTGCATGTCGTAATGAGCAGATGGGTTGTTAGCAGAAAGTACCTCAGCACGATCAAGCTGTTTGAGGAGTTTATTCTTCTCCTTGTGGCGTTGATGGAGGCGCAGGGTCTCCCAAGAAGTGATATATCCTTGAATTGCCCAAGGGCTGTCTGGAAGTCCAAGGATGAATTCAACGATTGATGGAGGCGCTCTGTAAACTCAGGGATAAGTGACCAGCTAGCTTTGGTTCGGAAGGGGCGTGGTTGTGCTGCATTCTTATTAATGCTAGAAACTAAGAGGGGGTTATGATCAGAGTATAGTCGTGGCAATACTGTGATCGAAAACCCACCTTCTATGGAGATCCAATCCTCATTAGCAACCACCCGATCCAGTTTCTCTCTGACATTACGTTTCTTGAAGGTGAAGAACGGACCACCAGCCTCCATGTCCCTCAGACCAGTAGACATGAGAGTTTCGTTGAACTGAGCACAAGCTCGCTTGTCAAAGAAGTTGCTACCACGTTTCTCAGTAGGAGAGATCATGGTGTTAAAATCACCCAAAATGGCCCAAGCATCTGTTATTGAGTGACTGATTTCCTTCAATCTGTTCCAGAAAAGGTGCCTTCGTGTAGGGTTCGGACTGGCATAAGCTACAGTTAGGAACCATTCATTATTGATACGACAATGGATAAGTTGCCTATGATTAAGGAGAATTTCAATGTCACACTGCATTGAGTCCCAAAGGTGCCAGATGCCACCTGAAAAACCGATGGCCTCAACACGGTGCGAAGAATGGAATCCGAGTTGCTGAATCACCTCGAGCGCGGAAGCGCCACTACACCTTGTTTCCAGAAGGGCAAGGATATGAAGACGGTATTTCACCTTATACTCTTTGAGCAGACGCATTTTGTCCTTGGATTTAGATCCTTGGACGTTCCAACACAGGATGTTTAGCATTAAAAACAATCTGTGTGGAAAGGGAAGAAAATAGTTTCATTCAAGTGATGGCTGCACACAGTCCTATGGACTGGTCACCATCTTCATTTTCCATAGCATCTATCTCGGAATTACCTTCCTGGAACTGGAGCAAACGCTTTGCTTTGGAGTTGTTGTCGGCCAGATTAAGGGCTTGGGCTATCTTGCCCTTCTTCCGCTCTCGCCCTGGGCTAACTTGGACGGGTTGGTACACAACCCTCCTGTTCCTAAGGAGGAGACCTCCACCATTTTTGGCGCCTTGAGTGCCCCATTGGAAAGTAATAGGGATGTCGTCGTTCAAGGCCCCTTCTTTCACAGTCGAGGCGGTAGTCTCTACGGATCTACCCACGCACACCTCGTCATCAACCAAGACGACTGTTGTGTCTTGACCAGAGATAGGCTTCTTCGAGCTACTGCTATCATCCACCGTAGGTGGCGGTGCTTGGGGGGGATCCTGGCTGTGGACAACCTTCTTCTTGCGTCTGCTCTGGACAGTTTTCCATTCGCCCTCGTTAGTAGTCGGGGCGGGGTCGTCTGGGGTGGTGTGCTTACTTAGAACAGTGGCCTCAAGGTGAGTGAGATTTTCCGCTTCCTTGGACGGCTTATCCTTTTTAGGGCTTGGACGACGTATCGGTTTCTTAGCGTGCATGGCCATGGAGTATGGGGCGGGAACCTTCAATGGACCCGTGGGACTTGCGGCTGGATCTGGAGTGACAAAGTGTAGGAGGAATCTACATTCAGCCTCTCCATGCCCGACCCTACCACACTTCATACATATGGTTGGCATGTTTTCATATTCAATTTGATATTGCTCTCCATTGACGAGGACTGCAGGAAGGAGAGGTTGAGACGTATCCACCTCAACGGCAACCCTAGCAAACTTACCACGATCACCAGTTGAAGTAGTAGTGTCAATCTTGATCGTCTTTCCGATCAGATCGCCTATACTTGACAGGAGTTGTATCTGGTAGAGGAAGACCGGCAGGTGGGGGACACGAATCCAGACCACGAGCTTTCTTGGAATAGGGTCAGTCGGTCGGAAGCTTTCAGACCAAGACTGCACCGACAGATAATTACCAAAAACCGTCCAAGGTCCGCCAGTCATGGCCTTGACGAAATCGTTATTATTTGAGAATTGAATGATGTAGTAACCCAGTTCCAGGTCGATCGCCCTGAAGGTATCCGTAGGGTTCCATAGAACCTGGAGTCGAGAGACCAGAGCTTTGAATCCCACGTTCATACCCAAGACCTTCACCACAACCGCATATTTCCATGGTGTGAGGAGGGGTTGGATCTTGATGGGCTCAATGGATATCGCAGGGATCAGGCCGCTGCGATCGACAGAGATGTCGTTGGGTTTTAGGGTATCCGGGGACACCCGCCTAAGGATCGAAGTGGTTTTCACGCCAGCCGCCGTCTCAGCATAAGACTTCTTTAATGGGTCTGTGTCCATGCGATGGGGGTCCTGTGGATGGTTGTCTCCGGCAGAAAGCGCCGCAGTGGGATCGTCATTCACAGCAGATTCTACAGAGGGATCAAAACTCGGGATCGACTCCTGGAAGCCACCCCGACCTCCCCGGCCGCCACGGCCGCCGCCTCTCCCAAACCCTACCATCCGCCTCCTAAGTACCGGCTGAAATACATCTTTTATTTGCAAGGTTGGCATCTGTGAAGGATTTTGTACATCTCACACTACAATGGGGATAGTTTTAGCGGGAGTTTCGATAGTGGTTTCTGGTTCTCTAGAGTGACCAATGGGTTCAGCATGTACAATTGTATCTCCTTTTGTAGTAGGTGGTAGTTTGACTTCTTTGTCCATTCCATGTGATTCTACCTCTTTCATGCCCTAGTTTTTTGCTTCAATGGGATTGTACAAGTCACTTATGCAAACTTCCTCTTATTTATCTACTTCCCTTCCTCGTTTGATGGAACATATTCTAAGGAAACATTAGTTGATTCCTTCACTAAATCGGATTCAATAGGTGCATGCTCTAACATAGAAATCCAGTATTCCTTCTCCAGTTGGAGAAGGATTTCTTTATTTGTGTCAAGGTACTTGGTGATGTCTTCAAGTGACTATTCAATATCCTACCTCAATGTGGCTCTAAGGTTATGAGAATTAGAATCACTGCTTGACATCCAATATTACTAATTTGAAAGGTAAACATGTTAAAAGTAAGAGATTGGTTTTACTCTACTAATTTGGCAAGGATTACTAGATCTGACTCAAAGTTCAATGAGTGCTTGAAGCTAAAAAATTATTAGTATAAGCCTGATGGGTTCAATTGAATGGGATCGATGAGATTCCCATTAGGGGAAGCTCATATGGACTTTCCATCAGGGTGAGATTTATGTGAATGATGTGAGTCTGATGAGGAACCAACAAGGGAAAAAGGAGATCCATGATATTTTCCTCAAGAAACAAATAAATGATGAAAAACCTTGTCAAGGCAGTCATCAACAAGCTATTTTTTGATCAATAATAAGGATTGATGAGGGGTGATCTTTATGCTAGAGGATTAAAGGAGATGATAGCTAGAAGTCATTCATGGGAAAAGGGGGAGAAATAAAAAATTATTAGCAATGGTGATATGACTTAGAAGGTTAGGAATGTATGATCATGGTCTTAGACTAATGAGGTGATCACCTTTGGGGGGTTCCTTCTCTAGATGGAGTTGCATCAACAATGGCCTTTTGTTCTCATCCACGTGCATCTCTTTGTGTTGTGGTTCTTCCTCGTTGATTGGTTGTCATCCTCTTCCGTAGTAGGTTGCAACGATATTGGTGCAATAGTGGTGATGTTGTTAGATGACCTATGGAGTGGAGACGACGACAACAAAGGTTGAAGTTATAGACATGTGTGGAGAAACTATGATAAATCATTCTCTGGTGTGAGAGTCATGGTTTCTTAAGAAGCATGCAGGTAGGATATAGTGCGTCCTTACAATTCCCAGTGATTTAGGACAAACCCTTTGTTGTTCCAAATTGAGTGAGTATATATATACCCTGATACTTATATAATCGATTGATTCTAATATCCCATTGGCTGGGGTCCAGGATGTTTACTTGTTAGATCGCCAACAAATGTAGTGCTTTCATTGGATGATAGATGTTTCAACTGACAACTGATGGAATTTATATTCATAGTGTTATAAGGGTGTTGATTCCCGTTAGTCTTAGGGTTGTTTCCTTGTTCCCCAACGATCATTCAGATCTTCATAGCCCAACCAATCTTCTTACTTAGAGGTTGACTAGATGATAGTTGTGGTTTGAGACAGGACTTCTAATTCCATCTTTTGATGAGTTTCCTAGATCAATTTGATATCTAAATTGTTAGTTTGTTAGTAATTTCCCCAACGACCTCTTCCTAATGAAATTTGGAATGTCTTGTATGTGATAGATTTAAGTATTTTATATTTACTTATTCTATAATTGGTTGTCCTATCATACAAAGCTATCAAATTAACAACTACTACTATTCTTTTTACACTAAAAATTTTCAAAATGAATAATCACTTTAAGCAAACAAGGAAAGGGAAGACATGGAAATCATGAAGTCAAACATGACTAAATGAGAAATAAAGTGAATGTTTTTAAGATTAAAAATTTACACTATAGTAGAAAGTTTAGAAAATTCGGGTTTCCTCCCAAGAAGCACTAATTCATAGACTTTATCTTGACTTTCTTTGTGATATTCAAATCCTACTCCAGCGGTATTGGTGGTGGTTCATTCACCTGAATCTCAGCTCTCCATGTGAATGACTCATCATCATAATATCTTTTTACCATGTGTCCATTCACGGGGAAGGTTCTAGATTTTTTAATGTATAACTCCATCATACTAGATGTATAAATCACGATTACTGTGAATGGGACAGACCACCTTAATAGACATTTCACGGGAAACAATCTTATATTGTAATTGAACAATAAAACTTTGTATCACACATTTAAATCATTCATTTTAAGTGTGAATTGTGCCACACCTTTCTCCTTTTCTTGTAGATTTGAGAATTCTCATATGCATGGTCTCATACCTTTAAGCTATTACGTTGTAGGAATATTTTCTTGCCTTCTATCCCAAGATCCATGATTAAGATTTTTATGGAACAAAAATCCTTGTGCTCTAGTTCTATAGGAAGATGGTAGGCTTTTCCTATCAGTCTATGTGGAGTGGTCCCTAGTCTCTTTTGGATGATGTGATATGCCCATAGGGTACCATCGAGCTTTAAGGCCAAAACTTTTAGAGTATGGACCACAATCTTTTCTGAGACCTACTTAATCTTTTTGTTGGAAACTTTGACTTGCCCAAATGTATGAGGATTATAAAGGGTGGCAACCTTATTCTTCACCCACAAGGGACTCAAACCGTCTCTCCCCAAAATGGGATCACTCGTCACTAATGATGGTGTGTGGAACCCCATAACTTGGGAAGATAACCTTCTCAAAAAGCCTTACCATGGCCTTTGAATCACAAATGAGGGTAGCAAAAACTTCCACCCATTTGGATACATAGTCTACTACAACCAGGATATATAGATTGCCACATGATGAGGGCAAAGAGCCCATATAGTCTATCCCCCAAAAATCAAAAAGTAAAACTTCCATCTAGTCAAATAGGTATCTCTTTTTTTTCAAAATTTTCATGTGACTTGACACTTATCGTATGATGTGGCATAAATATAACCACCTTTTAATTTAGAGTTGGCCGATAAATTCCTGATTGTACAATCTTAGTTGTGCACTTGTCACTTCCTAGGTGTCTTTCGTATGGAGAGGAATGCCATTCATATAGAATCTTCAATACTTCTTTCTATGGTATAGATATTCATATAAGTTATCATCACACTTCTTGAACAATAGACGGTCATCCCAGTAGTAGTTTTTCAAGTCACACAACAACTTCTTTTTTTCATCATAAGTGATATTTGGTGGTAACCGTTGGTATGCCAAATAGTTGCATATGTTAAAACACCATGGGACAGCATGATCCATGACCTTCACCAATCCCAGTAGTAGTTTTTCAAGTCACACAACAACTTCTTTTTTTCATCATAAGTGATATTTGTTGGTAACCGCTGGTATGCCAAATAGTTGCATATATCATAACACCATGGGACTGCATGATCCACGGCCTTCACCATCATCAAAGCTTGAACAAGATAGTATTTTTTGATGGGGAATGATCTATATTCTCCTGAGGTGATTCTGGATAAATGGTATGCAAACAAATTCTCAGTTCCTTATTTATCAAAAATTTCCATGCCACACTTGCCACACTCCTATAGAAGTGCCCACCCCCAAAAGCCTTGGTCTCATGTCTTTCTTTGTCATTAAGTATTTGATATCACCGTAGTTGATGAACACAATGAATTTCGATTTTTTTAGACATGATTTGAACTTGTCAAAATCATAGATGATATCCAACATCTTTTTCTATATGATAGTGTATATGACCATCTCTTGATCAAGCATCTTGCTTTCTTAATGTATAACATGGTGCTTTTTATTCTTTTTCAATCCAAGGACAACACTCAAAACATACTCAATTGCATCTCACATTAGCTCAAATGGAACATCCCAATCTGGAGCTTGTATGATTGGTGCAGTCATGATAGTGCTTTTTAGAGTCTCAAAGGATTTCAAACAAATGCCATTAAAGCTAGAAATGGCATCTTTGACCAATAAACTAGATATAGGTTTGGAGATTTTTAGAAAGATCTGGTAAATCACCTCTAGTAGCATGCATACCCAAGAAAACAACCCACATCGATAATAGACATGGTAGGTGGAAGGTTAGCTATGGCCTAAACTTTACTCAGATAAACCTCTTGCTTTTTTTAAACCTTGTATCCTATGACAATTCACTCTCATACAATGTAGTGACACTTCTCCCAATTTAGGACTAAGAGCTTTTCTTCATAGCAATTGGGAACAAGGGATATGTTTCTTAAGTGGTTATAGAAGGAACTCTATACATCAAAAATTCATCCATGAAGAGTTCAATTATATATTCCAAGTGGTTTGAGAAGATAGAGATCATGCACCGTTGAAGGGTTTCCATTGCATTGCAAATTCCAAACAACATATGTCTAAAGGTGTATGTACCATAGAATAGGTGAAGGTTGTCTTTTCTTGATCATCTAGGTGAATAGGAACTTCATAGAATCTAGAATATCCATCAAGGTAGAAAAATAGTAGTAATGAGCCAGATGTTAGAGCACCTGAGTCAATGATAGGTAAGAGAAAGTGATCCTTCTTAGTGGCATCAATAAGCTTTCAATAATCTATGCACATTCTCCATCCAGTCACTATCCTAATTGTTATATCATATCCATTGTTGCACTTAAAGATAGTCATACCCCCTTTTCTGCGTGCAACATGCATGGGGCTGACCCACTTGTTGTTGCTTATCAAATACACAATCCTAGCATTTTTGAGTTTCAAAACCTCTTTCTGAACTACTTCTCTCAAATTTTGGTTTAACGTCCTTTATCCTTGAGCTAGAGGATTCACATCATTTTCCAAATGAATAATATGCATGCATTCAACATGATTTAATCCTTCAATATCATCAGCAAAATAACCAATATCCTTGCTTCTCAACTTGATCTGAACTAAAAGTTTCTCCTACTGCTCTCCAGATAGAGAAGAACATAGAGTTGCATAATTTCATTCTTCATTATCAAAAAGTTTGTACTTTAAACCTTTAAGAAGTTTCTTCGTCTCTAAATTATGCTTTGATACTCCTTCTTTGTTGGGGTACTCTCAAGGCAAGCATATTTCACCATTTTAATGATAAAACCTTATTCAACACTACAATCACTTGCTGGTTTGTGCATATAATCAAATAGTTTTATTAATTAGGATCTTCCTTTTTAGGACTAGGTTTAGTTAATTCTCTCATCAAAGGATCCACTATTATATTCCACTCCTATATCTCCTTATAGAATTTATTATAGATATCCATGAAATAGACTGATTTGAAGAGAGATGGTCCCCTTATAGATTCGTGGACCTTGAAGTCTATGTGATCATTTTCAAATCTTATGGTGATAATCCCAACTTCTACATTGATTAGATAACTTTTTATAGAAAGGAAATTTTGTCTAAAGATCTGACAATATGTTTGGTCTACAACTGTATCGATGAAAACTATATCACAAGGGTTAAAGAATCTTCTAACATGGATACGTACATCCTGCACTATTCCAATAAAATTTGTGAATCTATGATCTGCCAATTTAATAAACATTCCATTTTTGTCATTCGACCAAAATCAACCCTTGGTCTAATCTGAGTGGCATCAGGCATATGCTTTCTCTAAGATTAGCTAACCCCTTTCTTTCCTCATTGTCACCCACATTGAACAAGGTGGTGAAGGCTCCAAAATCCTTCTACTTGATTGTCATATTTTTCTACAAATAAGAACAAGACACTTTGTAAAGCCTGATGGTTTCAATCTCATCCCCTCACATTCTTTTGGTGATAAGATATTCCAAAATTCTTGCATATGTTGGCATTTCTTCAAGGGCATCCAAAAAAGGGATATCGAGGTGCAACTTATTCACAACTTTAATAAACTTCTCATATCTCTTGTTAAGATAGGACTTGGCCACCTTATATGGGAAAGGAATCTTTGGTTCCTAAGGATCCTTATTGGCTATTTCTTCTTCCACATAATCAAGTTTCTTCACTTTTGCTGACTTCTTTCACTTACCTTTTTCTTTTCACTTAGTCTTCTTAGGAGTCACTTCAACTTTAGGTTCTCACTCAACTACAAAACTCTCAGGTACAGAATCATAGATAGGGATACTTTTTTTAAGTAACCTTGGTTGTTGGTCTTTCTAAATCTGTTCTTGACCTGAGCATAGCTGTGACGCCCTGACCCCCGTGCCATCTCTAATGACCCCAAAGATCTGGGGAGTCACACTCAATAAACCACTCCTAACTTTTTCTTTTCTTGATCACTTAGATTAACTTAACTGAAAACCATAAAACTTGAATAGCATTGAATTATAATAAAATTGTGGAAGCGACTTTCCATTAACCTTAATAAGACTAAAACAAGTTTACGTGACATATTACATTTCTTATGCAGACTATAAAACACAGCAGATAATTGAAAACTAATTACATATTTCACCACATTCTCTCTCTAACCCACCACTTTCCCAAGGACCGAGGGGAAAGGACTAAGAGACCTCTAAACCTAACTAAACACTACCTTTTAAGTGTCTAGATGATACATCCTTTAGTCTCCTCGTGCTGACATAGACCTAAAAAATGTTTCAGTAGGTTGGTGAGCTACTATCTCAGTGAGTAGAATTTCACCCAACCATCACAAAAAACTCATTTGTTTTTATTATTTAGATTAATATACAAGAAATACTACACTAAGCGGGTCTAAGAAATTTAATTTAAATAACATAAGATGTCAACATTTCATTATGATAATAATTGATGCAAAGTTGTAAAAACAAGTAATTAACAGAAAATACTAAAATTCCACTTAAAGAACAACTGATATGAAGCTAACTCATATCTTTTTTAACTCTTTAACTTATAAACACTCTGTGAACCTATATGAACATATTTTATCTTATGCCCTTATCATATGCAGTGTGCTCTACATATGAGACTCGCAGTGCACTACGATCACACCGTACAAGACTTAGCAACACACCTGGGAAATGCTAAGTCTGACTTTCCGTCCTGGTCTGTTGCAGGACTCAGGCTCTCTGGCCTCGACATCCTTTTGGTGTCGTAAACTGGACTCTTCCTCTTATCTGAGTACACATACGGAGAGTCAAGCCATGCCACCGAGACGTCCGGTTAGTGTTGGACATGCTTTTCTATACCACAGTGCCACCAGGACGTCTGGTTAGTGTTGGACACTGTAAATTGTACCCTCGTTCCACCGAGATGTCCGGTTAGTGTTGTACACGAGTTTCACCCCTAAGGCACAGACCACTCAAAGGGGTTCTACGGTGTTCAGGGCCCTTAAGTCTATTATAACTTGATTATATCTTTCTCTTAAACTGACTTCTTTAACTTTGTATCTTACTGACTACTCAAACTACTGAACTGAATTCACTAAAAATATTGAACTGAAGACTTAACATATTATTTACCCTTTTCTTGGGTATTTCCTTACTCATGCACATATAGCGTTTCTCATGTATTCAAACATATATCATGTCTACTAAACAAGTATTCTCATTCAAACATTTCACACATATAAACTTGGCAGAACATTATATTCAAAACACTATATTATTTTGAGTAATCATCATAATATGCATGTGGGCAGACTAAAATTCTTAAATAAATAAAATACATGTCAATTTGGCACTTTATACACTAAAATCATGCAATTGAACTATTAAGCATCACCACATCTCATACTGAGAATATTGATATCAAAATACTTGATTCATTGAACACCCTATCCTTAGGGTTTCAGTTACCTCATTCACTTTTCACATGGCAACACCCTATCCTTAGGGTTTCAGTTACCTCATTCACTTTTCACATGGCAACACCCTATCCTTAGGGTTTCAGTTACCTCATTCACTTATCACATGGCAACACCCTATCCTTAGGGTTTTAGTTACCTCATTTATTCGATTGCAGTTCAAATCACAATACGATATCATTCTAGAACTTTCAGAACAGTATACTCAAAATCACTGTAAATACTGAGAAATTCTTATATCATGCATGCAGGCAGATTTAAAATTCATAAATAACCCAAACTCATGTCAATTTGGAACATACATAATGAATTCATGTAATTGAGCATTTTATTGCATTGATAAGAGTAATTAACTTCACATATAAGAAATCATCCGTAGTATTTATCAATTATCTATAATTTCTCGAAGAACGTCACATTAACTCTAATCCTAGTTTGTGCATCACATAACTCAATTAAGAGTTACTTACGTATCATAACACGAATTTATAACAATACTTGCAAATTTCTAGTAATATCTCAGAGAAATGTGTCAATTCATGTAAATGTTAATTCACACAAATTAACATAAACGGAAGCATGCAACTAGGGTTTATTTGCATATTTTTATGTTATCATACTTTCTTTGAAATCGTGTATCTAATAATTTACTAAAATATGTACTGCCTGGGTTTATACCCAATATTCCCAGTTTCTGATCGTGTACTACTCGTTTCGACATTTAATCGAATAAATTGGGTTTCGATCAATCGTAAAATTTCACCTAATCACATTTCACATTTCAGTCAACTAGTTAGCATCGAGCCTATGTTAATAATTCAAACATGCAATTTAGGCGTCGAACGATGCTGGCGTTGCCCGGCACCTACGTAAACACTGGAATCTGTGAATATCACAGCTTTAATTGAAACGTCCGATTGTTCGATTTTAATGGCAATAGATGAATGAAATGCTACTCACAGTGGTTCGGGATGTCCGGATTTGTCTGGAATTTCATCCAGAGACTAGTTTTCGAGTACATACAAGCCAACTTCAACCTTAGAATTATTTGTTCCCAACCTTGCTTGGTCCTCAAATTCGGAGTCAAAGGCGTCAAAATCAGGTGTTAGCTCACGCCCTAGATGGCCCCTAGCTGGACCTGCTGCTGCAAGCAGTAGCTCTTCACCTCACGTACAGGTGGTAGAGAAACTTGCTAGGGCTACTGCATCTGTCAGCTATGAATCCGAGCAGGGACTTCAAGGACGGAGTCGGGGCGGCCATTTGGGACTGCTGCTCACGCCAATCGAGCTCCCAGCTGTTGGCGCCGCAGCTGCAAATACAACTAGTTGTTGTTGCTTGGGGCTCCATCCATTGCTGCTTGGGCGCCACTAGGGCGTGGAGAAGGAGAGGTAATGGAAGAGGAAGAAGAAGGAGATGACGGCGGAGGCTGGGCGCTGCTGAACCGAAGCAAACGAGCCCCAAAATCGGCTGTCGTTTCTCCTCCACTGCAAGCCAATCGGGCGACCTAGGTGTCGCTCAAGCAGGGATGGGCGTCGTTACTGCTGCTTGTTGAGGTTGTTTTTGGGCGAGGAAGGAGGAAGGAGGAAGGAGGTCGGAGGTGGTCAGAGCTCTCTCTCTCTCTCTCTATCAAACCCTAGGTCATGCCACCCCTTCTTCTTCTTACAGGTCCATCGGGCGTTGCTGTTCTGTCGGCTGAATTAGGCGTCGCTCAGGTCGTGTTCAGGTGAAGAAGGAAATAAGGAAAGGGGGTAACCGACCCCAAAGGAAAAAGTAATAAGAAATCAATTACTGTAAAAATTGCAGCCAAGACCCAGAATTTTAAAAGTATCATAAATTTTGCCTCGGTGGTCCGTTTCGATCGATTCTTTTTGCAATGTTCCAAGCGTGAAATCCTTTACAACCCCAAGTCATTAAAACATGCCAATTATCTTTTCTCAGCTTATTAAAACTTTATTTACATCTTAAGCACTTAACTTAATTAACTTGATGATGCACTAATCACCACATGAGCACTTAACTTTTCTCAATTAACTTAATTATATACTAATTATGATACTTACAGTTAAACTTTAAAATGGGTCGTAACAATCTCCCTCCCTTATAAGAATTTCATCCTGAAATTCCCTTAAGAGAAAAGGAAACTTATTACGCATCTCAGACTCAAGCTCCCACGTGGCTTCTTCTAGGTTATGATTCCTCCACAGAACTTTTACTAATGGTATCTCACGATTGTTGAGTTTCTTGATTCACAGGTCAACTATATGTACTGGTCCTTCAACATAGGACACGTCAAGTCTGAGCTGTGCAGGTCTGAGTTTATTATCTTTTCTGTATCAGGATAACATTTCTTCAACATCGATACATGAAATACATCATGTAAATTAGCCAATTCAGATGGCAATTCCAACCTATAGGCTACAGGTCCAATCCTCTCAATGATAGCATATGGGCCCATAAACCTAGGAGTCAGTTTGCCTCTTTTACCAAACCTCAACACTCCTTTTCATGGTGAAACTTTCAAATACACTTCATCACCAACCTGAAACTCAAGAGGTCAACGCCTCTTCTCAGCATAACTCTTATGTCTATCATGTGCAGCTTTCAACTATTCTTTGATCACTGCAATCTTTTCAGTGGTCAAATCCACTATCTCTGGTCCAAGAATCTACTTTTCACCTACCTCATACCAACTTATGGGTGATCTACACTTTGTACCATATAGACCTTCATATGGGGCCATACTAAGACTGGAATGGTGACTATTATTGTATGCAAACTCTATAAGGCTTAAGTGTTCTTCCCAACTTCCACTGAAATGCAAAACACATGCTCTCAGCATTTCCTCAAGAGTCTGAATGGTCCTTTCTGACTGACCATCCATTTGTGGGTGAAAAGTTGTACTGAATCTCAACTTTGTGCCCAAAGCTCGATACAACTAATTCCAAAAACCTGGATGTGATGGAATACCATGCAACCTGACTATCTCATCCATGTATATCTTAGCCAAATTTGAGACATCAAAGGTTGACTTAATATGAAGATAGTGAGCAGACTTAATTAGTCAATCCACAATCATTCATATCGAGTCACAACCTCTAGGTGTCCTGGGCAACTCTATCACAAAATCCATTGTGATATGTTCCCATTTCCACTCTGGTATAGGAAGATATTACAATGTACCTACATGATTCTGGTGCTCAGCCTTGACCTGCTGACACACACTACACCTAGTCACATACTCAACTACATCCTCTTTGTACCAGGCCACCAATACAACTCCTTGAGAATCCAGTACATCTTGGTGTTTCCTGGAAGCATAGCGTACGTCAATGCATGTGCTTCCTCAAAAATCTTTTCTTGCAAATCACTATCTCGAGGTACATACAACCTGTCCTGCTAAAACAACACACCATCATCTGAAAACCTAAACTCTGGTCTTAACCCCATGTCATGTCATACATGATCTAATGTAACTCACTATCACCCTGTTGTAGTTCCTTGATATGGTCATAAAAAGTAGGCTTGACTTGCATCTGTGCAAATCAACCACTCAGCTCTGTCACCCCTAAGTCAAAGTTCAACTTTCACATTTCTACTAGCAGGTCTCTCTTGAAACATGCCATGGAGAATACATCAATTGTTGAACTTGACTTCCTGCTCGGGACATCAGCTACCATATTCGCCTTTCCAGGGTGATAATCTATTGTCACATCATAAAGATAGTGACGCTGTGTCTTAAGAGCATGGACTACAGCAGCTAACTTCAGAGCATGTATCGGGTAATACTCCTCATTCTATGGTAGTTACTTCTTGTTATCACTGCCAGAATTTATTTCATAACGCACTTCACTTTTATTATATTTCTTCTTTTGTTTCAAACACACTTTTTACATTTCAATTTATATCTTACTCTTTTCTCCAAGTCATTTTCATGTTGTTTATCTACCTTTAAACCCTAGATTTTATTAATGCTAGCTTACCTTTCATAGTGCAAATCTCATGATTTGGTTTTATAGAAATGCGAGTATTCAAGGTCAAATCACTTGTGATATTCTTTGAGCTACTACAACTCTAAACATTCTAGGGTTAAATCATTATCAATAACATAGCGTTATTGTGATGTGACTTTGCTCCCTTAGTTTGAAATTCAAACCTTGAATCTCATAAGTTTTACTAAAGTCTTCCTTATCTTATCACTGGAAATTTCCTTTCTCTTACTTGCACATTCAGATAAATTACATTCTCAATTTACCTTGCTAGTGTTTTATTATCATATTGTGTGTCATTATTTCATTCACTTAGACGTATCTACCATAGTGGTTATGCATCATATATGATTCATTTTCTAATTTACACGTTTCTTCATGTATATCATGTTGCTCTTCCAAACGCTCTTTATTTCTATGTACTTATTGTATACTTAACTTCTTTTTTTCTATTTTTTTCTTTTCTTTGAAGTACATAAAAGTACTTTACTCTATTACATGATCCATTCCATGGCTGATTCTTACTATCTTAGCCCTTACATACTTTTCTCATATCTTTTTCATATTCTCATATTTAGAGTTCATATATTTCGTGTTCCTTTATTTCCAATTAAGGATTACTTATATGAGGTTCCAACGTTGAGCCTCCGATATCGGTTCCAGCTACTTCTTAGCTATTCTAATCTTTCCCTTATATCTCAACATCTTAGCGTATATACATTCTCACTATGATACTGATCTAAATTATCCAAAGTCTACTTTTATTATATATTTAATAGGAATCATTAGATCCCAGTAATGCATTCTTCCAGCCAGACCAGGCCGAACCTGTAGTCCTGAAGCCAAGAGCTACTCAGGATTAACCAACTCCTATTAATCTCAAACATGTGGAATGAATATCCACTTAGGGAAAACTCATTTAAACATAACTTTTGGTCTACTTGATATAAAGAATATAAACAATAAATAAATCACTTCATGACACACAACAATATAAAGGAATCATATTTATTCTACAAACTAAAAAACTAAATTCATGCATATAAAAGCATTTCTAGTGATTTCCAATCAAATAAGAAATATTAAACAAGAGATGTATCGCATCCTATATTTAATCTCTTATTTCCACATTAATTTTCAATTTCTTAACCCTCAGATTTCTAGGGTTTCTCTCTAGCCTATCCTTCCTCTGCATACCTGGCCAGGGCATCCAGAGAAGAATAGACAGAGTAGCTTGATACTGGTCAATTTAAGTACTCAGACACCTGGCCAGGGTAGTGAAACATTCAGACCTCCCAGAGCTAAAGACACATCATTTCTTATCCATCTTAATTATAATTCTATCTTTTGATCCTAAAGATCCCTGATAACTCAGCTTAAACTCTCAACTTGATTCTCATGACCACGTCCCCTTCCTTCCATCTGCAATACTAACAGAACATTTCCTGTTATAAAATTGCAATTTAGAAGGAAGACACTTAAGTCATAATCCTATTGGTCGCTTATCGTCCCCTGACCTTGACTTAGAGTATTCATATACTCAACCTATGCTCTGATACCAAAGTTGTTGTGACGCCCCGACCCCCGTACCATCTCTAATGACCCCAAAGATCCGGGGAGGCACACTCAATAAACCACTCCTAAATTTTTCTTTTCTTGATCACTTAGATTAACTTAACTGAAAACCATAAAACATGAAAGCATCGAATTATTATAAAACTATGGAAGCGAATTTCCATTAACCTTAATAAGACTAAAACAAGTTTACGTGACATATAACATTTCTTATGCAGACTATAAAACACAACAGATAATTGAAAACTAATTACATATTTCACCAAATTCTCTCTCTAACCCACCACATGCCCAAGGACCGAGGGGAAAGGACTAAGAGATCTCTAAACCTAACTAAACACTACCTTTTAAGCATCTAGATGATACATCCTTCAATCTCCTCGTGCTGACATAGACCTGAAAAATGTTTCAGTAGGTTAGTGAGTTGTTGTCTCAGTGAGTAGAATTTCACCCAACCATCACAAAAAAACTCATTTGTTTTTATTATTCAGATTAATATACAAGAAATACTACACTGAGCAGGTCTAAGCAATTTAATTTAAATAACATAAGATGTCAACATTTCATTAGGATAATAATTGATGCAAAGTTGTAAATACAAATAATTAACAGAAAATACTAAAATTCCACTTAAAGAACAACTGATATGAAGCTAACTCATATCTTTCTTAACTCTTTAACTTATAAAAACTCTGTGAACTTATATGAACATATTTTATCTTATGCTATGATCATATGCAGTGTACTCTACATATGAGACTCGCAGTGCACTACGATCACACCGTACAAGACTTAGCAACACACTCGGGAAATGCTAAGTATGACTTTCCATCCTGGTCTGCTGCAGGACTCAGGCTCTCTGGACTCGGCATCCTTTTGGTGTCGTAAACTGGACTCTTCCTCTTATCCGGGTACACAGACGGAGAGTCAAGTCATGCCACTGAGACGTCCGGTTAGTGTTGGACATGCTTTTCTATACCACAGTGCCACCAGGACGTCTGGTTAGTGTTGGACACTGTAAACTGTACCCTTGTGCCACCAAGACGTCCGGTTAGTGTTGGACACGAGTTTCACCCCTAAGGCACAGACCTCTCAAAGGGTTTCTACGGTGTTCAGGGCCCTTAAGTCTATTATAACTTGATTATATCTTTCTCTTAAACTGACTTATTTAACTCTATATCTTACTGACTACTCAAACTACTGAACTGAATTCACTAAAAATATTGAACTGAAGACTTAACATATTATTTACCCTTTTCTTGGGTATTTCCTTACTCATGCACATATAGCGTTTCTCATGTATTCAAACATATATCATGTCTACTAAACAAGTATTCTCATTCAAACATTTCACACATATAAACTTGGCAGAACATTATATTCAAAACACTGTAATATTTTGAGTAATCATCATACTATGCATGTGGGCAGACTAAAATTCTTAAATAAATAAAATACATGTCAATTTGGCACTTTATACACTAAAATCATGCAATTGAACTATTAAGCATCACCACATCTCATACTGAGAATATTGATATCAAAATACTTGATTCATTAAACACCCTATCCTTAGGGTTTCAGTTACATCATTCACTTTTCACTTGTCAACACCCTATCCTTAGAGTTTTAGTTACCTCATTCACTTTTCACATGGCAACACCCTATCCTTAGGGTTTCAGTTACCTCATTCACTTATCACATGGCAACACCCTATCCTTAGGGTTTCAGTTACCTCATCTATTCGATTGCAGTTCAAATCACAATACGATATCATTCTAGAACTGTCAGAACAGTATACTCAAAATCACTATAAATACTGAGAAATTCTTATATCATGCATGCAGTAAGATTTAAAATTCATAAATAACCCAAACTCATGTCAATTTGGCACATACATACTGAATTCATGCAATTGAACATTTTATTGCATTGATAAGAGTAATTAACTTCACATATAAGAAATCATCTGTAGTATTTATCAATTATCTATAATTTCTCAAAGAACGTGCACATTAATTCTAATCCTGGTTTGTGCATCACATAACTCAATTAAGAGTTACTTACGTATCATAACACGAAGTTATAACAATACTTGCAAATTTCTAGTAATATCTCAGAGAAATGTGCCAATTCATGTAAATGTTAATTCACACACATTAACATAAAAGGAAGCATGCAACTAGGGTTTATTTGCATATTTTTATGTTATCATACTTCCTTTGAAATCGTGTATCTAATAATTTACTAAAATCTGTATTGCCTGGGTTTATACCCAATATTCCCTGTTTCTGATCATGTACTACTCGTTTCGACATTTAATTGAATAAATTGGGTTTCGATCAATCGTAAAATTTCACCTAATCACATTTCACATTTCCGTCAACTAGTTAGCGTCGAGCCTAAGTTAATAATTCAAACGTGCAATTTAGGCGTCGAACGGTGCCGGCGCTGCCCGACACCTACGTAAGCACTGGAATCTGCGAATATCACGACTTTAATCAAAATGTCTGATTGTTTGAGTTTAATGGCGATAGATGAATGAAACGCTAACCACAGTGGTTCGGGCTGTCCGAATTTGTCTGGAATTTCGTCCAGAGACTAGTTTTCGGGCACATACAAGCCATCTTCAACCTTAGAATTATTTGTTCCCAACCTTGCTTGGTCCTCAAATTAGCAGTCAAAGGCGTCAAATTCAGGTGTTAGCTCGCGCCCTAGATGGCCCCTAGCTGGACCTGCTGCTGCAAGCAGTAGCTCTTCACCTCACATACAGGTGGTAGAGAAACTTGCTAGGGCTGTTGTATCTGTCGACTATGAATCCGAGCAGGGACTTCAAGGATGGTGTCGGGGCGGCCATTTGGGACTACTGCTCGCACCAATCGAGCTCCCAGCTACTGGCACCACAACTGCAACTACAACTAGCCGTTGCTGCTTGGGGCGCCTCCCGTTGCTGCTTGGGCGCCGCTAGGGCATGGAGAAGGAGAGGTAATGGAAGAGGAAGAAGAAGGAGATGACGGTAGAGGCTGGGCGCTGCTGAACCGAAGCAAACGAGCCCCAAAATCGGCCATCGTTTCTCCTCTGCTGCAAGCCAATCGGGCGACCTGGGTGTCGCTCAAGCAGGGATGGTCGTCGTTACTGCTGCTGGTTGAGGTTGTTTTTCGGCGAGGAAGGAGGTCGGAGGTGGTCGGAGCTCTCTCTCTCTCTATCAAACCCTAGGTCACGCCACCCCTTCTTCTTCTCACAGGTCCATCAGGCACTGTTGTTCTGTCGGCTGAATTAGGCGCCGCTCAAGTCATGTTCGGGTGAAGAAGGATATAAGGAAAGGGGGTAACCGACCCCCAAAAGGAAAAAGGAATAAGAAATTAATTACTGTAAAAATTGCAGCCAAGACCCATAATTTTAAAAGTATCATAACTTTTGCCACGGTGGTCCGTTTCGATCGATTCTTTTTGTAATGTTCCAAGCGTGAAATCCTTTACAACCCCAATTCGTTAAAACATGCCAATTAGCTTGTCTCAGCTTATTAAAACTCTATCCGCATCTTAAGCACTTAACTTAGTTAACTTGATGATGCACTAATCACCACATGAGCACTTAACTTTTCTCAATTAACTTAATTATACACTAATCATGATACTTACAGATAAACTTTAAAACGGGTCATAACAATAGCCATTTTTTATGTTTAATGACCTCCAATATTTTACACTCAGTCATAGACATGATCATTCCTTGAGGTTTTTTAATCAGCTTGGAGAGATTCTCAAGGTATTGGTCCATCATTTCATTGTGTAGTTTAAAATTAATGGTTCATGAGGTTACACTTCCCATATGAGATTGCATCATATTCAGAAGATTGTTACTGTTGATGGATCTTTGGTTTAGTTGTTCATTTATACCTCACATTCTCTTTGTGAAAGAAAACATTTTAATCATTTAATCTTGTTGTGTTGAGGATTGGTTCTGACTTTGACTTGAGCCTTCAGAGTTATGATTCGGATTCTGGTTTTGGCCTTGGAAATTGTTTTATTCTACACATAGTTTGTATTATAGGTGAATCCAGATGCTCCACCTCCTCTAACTGAAGTGGTCTATTAGGTGTGTTGTTTGGAAGGTATTGGTCTCTGGAAAAAATTTCTAAAATCATGTGGATGATATAAGTGGCAATTTATAATACTATAATGATAAACACTCCCAAAACTAGTCCCCTCCAATAATTCTATTTCCTTAAGAATACAATTAGGGTACAACATTCCCAACTAATTATAATCAGTCCCTAGGTAATATTCAAAACTTTGAGTCCCTAGAAAAGGGAAAATGGAAAGCAAAGTCAAATATCATCAATATAGACAAAATTTGATCAAATACCAATATGGTTTCAAATAGAAATAACAAAGAGAAAAGTTTCTATGTTGTACCTAATCTCTAGATCAAAATCTACAATGATGAACATTCATCCATAGTATACCTGGGTGTGCCAGGGACTTCTTAGTTGTGAGGATCTCTCCCTAGATCTAAGCCACACCACTTTGATGACTGTCTAGAGTAAAAAAAGTTTAAAAGGTCCACACCCTAATGGTAGTTCAAAAAATAAGGATAGCATAATATACTTTTTGTAAGCCTCAATCCCTACATCATCTCTTGATGGATATTTGCATCCCTTCACCCATGATAGTTTCAAGCTTCCATCTGCATATATGAATTCACAATAACATAATCTTCATACAACAATTTGAATCAGCCCAATCAGACACCGGATGCTCATAAAAAATGGGAAAACATTGATGTAAATAAAACTGCGATTCAAATTACGCATTTGGTCATCTTCAACATCTAGATTGTCAAAAACATCAGAAACCCTAATCCAAATTTTGGACCAAAATGATAAAATGACATAACTAAAGCTAAAGGATGAAGGGTATACCTCTCCATAGATGAATGGAGCTGAAAATTGCCAAGAAGTTGCTGAAAAAAATCAAATAAAAGCTCCACCACCACTGGAATAATTTCCCATGAAGCCTCTATAGAATCACTGCCAAAGGCATGATCTATGGGAATGACCAATGGTAGAATGCTACGATTGGTCATGCCCTCTCTCCTCTCATCTCCACCACAACTATTTACTTAGTTAGACCATCTTGGTTTCTACCCCTACTCAAAAATTGAGGAAGTAAGGGTAATGTTTGACCTCCCTGATAACACCAAATTTTGTGATGTTTTTTGCCCTTATTTCGTTGTCAAATTTGCCCTTTTAAACTATTTTCCTCTCCTTTTTGTCATGTTTTTTAATAAACAGGCCACGCTATGCTCTTATCCCATTTTTATCATCTTTTGCAGGGTTTTCCTCATTTTTCTAGTCATTTATCAGCAAAAAGGTCTGTCCCGGCACCCAAACGTGTTCCACCTGCATCGGCCTTCTTACAAACCAGCCAACTGATATGCTCGCTGCCCTGTGTCAGGCAGGGAGCGTATCTGCGGGCTAGTTGGTAAGAAGGCCGATGTAGGTGGAACACGTTTGTGGGCCAGGACAGGCCTTTTTGCTAATAAATGTGTAGAAAATTGAGGAAAACCCTGCAAAAGATGATAAAAATGGAATAAGAGTGTAGTGTGGCCTGTTTATTCAAAAACATGACAAAAAGGAGAGGAAAACGGTTTAAAAGGGCAGATTTGACAACGAAATAAGGGCCAAAAATATCACAAAATTTGGTGTTATCAACTCCCCCAAACTTAGCATTTTGATTGTCCTCAATCAATCTTTTAAAACTTTGTTTATGATACTTCTTCTTAACCGGTATGGTTTTCAGGCCATGGGTTTGAGAGAGTATTGAGATGTCTTACAGAGAATACAGCCCGACCAAGAACAACAGACTTTTCTTTTCCTGCCTTATTCAAGCAAAATTTTCTCTTCAGCTTCGGCGAGACTTGGGTGCATGATTTCGAAGTTAGCTTTCACTCCAAATAGCTTTTGGGAACAGAAAGTTGTGTGTTTATGTAGGCTTAAGGCTTTTTGGGTTTTTCTTGTTTCCCATCAGTCCATCCGGGTACGGGTCCGTTAGCGGGAAAGTGGTCCCTGCAGTCCAAGCCAGTTGGCTTTAGAGCAGTGATTTCACATCCTACGTACCACTGCCTCGGATCTACCATGCCTAAAGATGGGTACTTTTGGAAAACAAGTGTGTATATATATATATATTTTTTTTTTCTTTTTTCATTTGGCACAACTCTCATGATTTTATTCACTCTCATAAGGCTATTATCTCTTTTTGGGATTTTGTTGGGTAAGGTAAAACAAGAGGAATTTTTTTGCTATTTGGGCAGCTTTTTCCTTTTGCATACACGTCTCTTAGCTGTTGCGAGATTATTTTTCAAAAATTTTGGCGTGGAAGGTCGTAGTATTTTGTCATTTGAGGCTGCATTATCAGAAAGATATAACAAAACATGCATCTCCTTGGACACAAAGAATAGAAAACCAGTTGGCAGGAAGTCGTATCATGTTTTTACTATATAGTGTCTTTGTACATATATATATGAGCAAAAGTTTTTGTATATGCAAAATTTCGTATGAAACAAGTATATGTATATGTACACAGGTTATGTTATAGGGGAAAGAAGAAAAGGTGAAGTTCAGAGGACTTTTAGTACATCCCTCACTGGTACATCATACCCCCCCCCAAACTTATTCCACACTCTATCCCAGAGTTGTGAAATAGATAAGGTAGGGTAATGTTAACTCAGTGCGGGTTTGCAGGTGAGCGCGCCTTTTCCAGGTAGAAGCTCCCAAACATATTCTCTGTGTTTGTTGTGGTAGTCGATGTGGTGGATCTAGTCAGGCGTCTATTCATTTGATATCCATTCCAGGACGAAGATGCCTCAGTCGTTGGATAAAGGAATTTGTTGTGGACTGCGGTGGAAGAACTGGAGCTCGTGCCATTTGCTCGTTGTCGTCTCCAGGAATAGTTGTATCAGCGCCGCCACCTCCTCGTAGTATTTTCGTACTAAGCACTCGAGGGGTGTCAACGTTGTCGATGTACACTGCACTGGATGATCTTTGTTCCTGTCTGAGCTGTTGTAGAAGATACATGCTCTTTGGAGAGTGTACATCATCAGGAGCGTCTAGTGGTTGTAGTGCAGGATGGGAAGGAAGATGGTGCCCGGGAATCTGCACTCCAACTCAGCCAGAAAGGATTGCTTCGCTCCTGATTCATCGGCAAGGCATATGTCATTGAACAACATTGGATTAGCTATGTATGCGTGTTCAAACTTCTTCTGTAGTGTCTGGATGTAGGCGGCTACCACAAATATCACCAAACATCTCCTTCTTTTACCATGTCACTCAAGTCGTCAACCGGGACTATGACATTGCCTGCCTCGTAGATTACGTCTGCCGGGGTAAAGTCAGCTAACTTCAAGAGAACTTCATTGACCTACTCCTGCACGAGTGTAGAGCATGAGAAATGGTTGAAGTTGCTGATTAATTCCTCTGAGATTTCAGGCGAAACGGGGTCTTCATTTCTGAATACTTCCCACAAGGTTTGTAGTTGTTTGCCTGCCCCGTAGACGTCTGCTTCTATCTCAGCTTCATTCTCTGGAGTGTTACTGGGTTGCGAGGATTCGTCTTCTTGATCACTGTCCAGCAGCCTCTCTGGTACCCCTACGTCTTGGAAATAGCGCATGTCTTTGATCAGCAGCAGCGCGTATATGCTCCTCAGGTGGTAAACGTTTTGGCCCTAGGGATGCCTTATGTAACCAAATATGTTGAGCAACTCCATGGCGCGTAAGACGATGAAGGCGTTGTTTCCGCTTCCCTCTTCTGCTGGGACGGGGAAGTCTCCAATAGAGGAGAAATTCCAAACGTCGCTATGATGTTGAACTCCTTGCTTGATGGCTCGCAGAAGACACAGTGGTAGAATCCTGAGATGTTTGTCCTCCGAGCGACTGAAGATAAGTCTGGAGCATGGCACCTCCCTATTACAGCAGCTGAGCAGCTGGACGTCGTGGTTTCGGAGGTCTTCCACATAGAGTAACCACATGTTGCGGTGCTTGTACGGGGCCAACATGAGGTTCGTGTTGTGCTCTTCAACGTGTTGTAGCATGTTGGCCACCAGGACGGAGTCGAATGCCCCCTTCATCAATCTTCTTGCCAAGGTCGGGGTGGCATTGTATTTTGTCTGGAGGCCTATCCTGGTGCTGATATTCTCCATTATTGCACCTTCTAGGACTCTGAACAACTTCTTTTCGATGACGACTGGCGAGCGGAATATATTTCTGAGTGCTTCTCGTCTTGTGAAGAAGTAGTTGTCACTCCAGACGACGTCTTCTTCATCAACTTGCGACCTCAGGACCTTGTTCAGTAGTTTCTGGTCCCTGATCGTCAGGTAGTTGATGACCATTCTGTCGAAGTCGGTCATCTCAAAGGAAGGTATCTCCAACGACGTAGAGAATTTATCTGCCATCGAGCTTCTTCCTTTGGGGGTGTCTTTCGTTGGCGGCGCAGATGTCCCCCCCATCTCCCTCTAATTCGTCAGAAGAGTCCTCCTCAGCGCTGATGTCTTCGTTATCATCCTCAGCTTTGTCTAAGGGGACTGAGGGAGTGGTTTCTTCCAAACCGTGGGAGCTCGCTTGTCCTGCTGGAGCTCTGTTGGTTGACTTTTGTGGTGTCCCATCCTCGGGCGTTGTGCATGGCCCGCTGGAGGAGGAAGTGGACGACGATCTCGGCGATGACGCAGTCGAGGAGGATTGAGAGCGTGAGCTAGGAGGTGACGGAGATCTCCTCGGCTGCCTTGGATGTGGGTGATCATCCCTCCTTTTCATCCTCTCCTCAATCACGTCAAAGCGTTGGAGGGCCTACTGCAGTGTGGCGTTGAGTGCCTCTAATTGGTCGGGGAGGCCAACTAGAGTTAGCAGTTGCCGCTCCTGGCTGTTCAACCTCTGCTGGAAGATGGAAAACTTGCGGGTGAGTGAAGAAAAAGTAGTAGAGTGGTTTTCAGTTACCTCTCGCAAGTTATCGAGTTCGTCTCCCAGCATCTGTCTGAGTGATCGAAGGGCTCATGCAGATCTCCCTCGCATCCTCATGACACTTCTCTCGTGTGAATATCTACTCGACAAGTGTGCCGCCTCACTCAGGGTAGTGTCGATCTACACTGTTCGCGAGGTGGATGCTTTGGAGCAAGGCGTCAACACTTTCACAGCTATCTCTGCCTCGCCCTCTCATTGTGGTGGAGAAGGCCGTGGTGTGGGTGGCTGTTGCACCACCTCTACGTTGACGGCGATCTTCTCATTAGCTGCCATAGAAGACACCGACGGCGGTGTCGGTGTAAGGTGTCCAGCACGGAGCTCCATCTCGAGGATCTCCACGAACGTCCCATTATTGACGTCCGGCTGTGCTTCTTCTTCTGCCCCTAAGGAAACCATAGCAGTTTTGGGAGCTGCGGCTGCCTCTCCCACGGCAGCTTCCGTCGGGGTTAGGGTGGTTGTCCTAGCCCCAGTTGCCTAAGCGACCTCCACGATCGCCGGTACTTCTTCAGCCACGGTATATGTTGTCGTGATTGTGGCTGGTATAGTTGGAGCGACGAAGACTCTATCAACTGCTGTCGTCGGTGTCTCCAGAGTGGTGGCTGGCTCGGTAGGGGTTGTTGAAGTTTTGTCCGGCCTCGGGTCGAGAGGAATTGATTCTCCTCTCGCAGCAGCCCTCTCTTGGATACTGGTGGTGGCGGCGTAAGCTGCTTCTACTGCCACAGCTTCTATTTTTGTTGATGTGAAGACCAGCTTTTCTGTGTCGTAGGCGGCGTCGTGAGGGAGTGGAAGGAGGGTGTTTGTCCTTGTGAACTTGTAGAAGTAGCTTCGCCCCTCCTTCTTTGTGATGTTGGCCCTCATGAGGTACTTGAAATCGATCAACTCGTCCCCCCTTGTCCTCGGAAGACTGTGTGGCTCTTGTGGGTACCCTAGCCCAGCCGCGATCAGGTTGATGATGCCACCCATGCAGTATTCCTTGGTGGCATCCTTTATTGGGTGCAGCCTGTTCAGTAGAAAATGCCCCAGGTTGATCACTCTGCCCTCCATCATGTGCCACATGATGTGGAGTTCTTTGGTGTAGATATTGTTGGACTCATTCTTACTGAAGAGCAGGCATGCCACCAGCTTGTGCACTATCCTTCAGAAACATGAGTGCAACGTCGCCACTTGCGTCCCGGCTTGAACGATGATTCGCTGGTTAGCTTCTTCCAGAGTTCCATGGGGTTGAACCCGTCTCCTTTGGTGATCCTCGCACCGTTATTAAGTTGTTCCTTCTCCTCCTCGCTGGAAGAGAAGATCTTGTTGAGCAGCTTTTCGGAGATGACGTGCTCTGGGTTGTATAGCCGCCCTTGCAGTCTGTCTGCTCTGCCATATTCTTCAACATCCTCAGGTGTATTCTTCACCCAGCAGAGAGACGACATGAACTCCCTGGTGAGTTCGGTGTAGGAGGAAGAGCGGATGAGACAGATCTTCCTCAGTCCCACTGCAACTAGGACATTCTCCTATCTTTCAAAGACACCTCGTTGAAGGAAGGACGACTGGTGGTAGAATTTGTTTGACCTGTAGATTTTTGTTGCCAGTTCTAAGTACCAGCGTCCGTGCTCTCTATCTATAGGCACGAACCTGCCTGGTGTTATATCCAGGGGTTCTTCCGCTGCTGTTGAAGCTGTTGTTGGGGCCGTTACTTCTTCCGTCCTTGTTCTCTTCTCAGCTGTGGATGGCCCAGCTGCCTCGGGGTTTGGGCGTTTCTCCCCAACTGTCGTGGCTTCGGCTGTGGCCTCAGTGTTGATCCTCCTCTCGTGTTTGTCAACTCGAACAACATTTTGCTTTCTACGGGCCATCTCTGTTATCATTAAACAAGTTCATTGATCATTTAAATGTTCCGATATTAGGTAGGCAAAACTTAAAATAGATATCAGCCCGATACAAAAGCTACCTGATACCACCGTATCAGGCTTCAAAGCTGAGCGATATGATGCTCGCCCGATACACCTGTGTCAAGCATTACAAAACATTCAAAGAAATCAATGTAGGCTCATTCCCGACACGAGGTCCGAGTGTCGTTCATCGAAAGAACATTTAGGCGATACAAAAGTGGACGATACGGAGAAAAGTTGCACGTCATACTCGTTACCCGATACGCTGTGTCGGGCGATACGGTCGTGTGAAGCGAAGCGCTCGATAGGGTCTTCCCGATAAAGAAACGTGTTGCCCGACAACCAGAACAAGCGATGCGATAAAAGGATGGGCGACACGGTTATTGCCCGATATAGGGTATCGGGCAAGCGCGCGTTAAAGACGTGTCGTGCGACACATGTGTCGGGCGATATGAGGAAGTCAATTAAAGTCATCAGCCCGATACGCTGTGTGCAATATGGGGGTCGTGTCGAGCAAGCCAATCGATACAGTTGTCGGGCTATACCTTTGATATCTGATGTTATCTTGCGCGACACGAGAGAAAAAGCTAAGTTGTGTGACACGAGAGCAACGAGAAAGTAACAACACGATATGGGAGTAGGTGAAAAGTAAATACAGTAGCCTGACACGGTAAAACCTCCATACTATTTATAGCAGTCCAAGTCGGGGGTAAAACGGGTAAATCCGGGGTGCGTGTCAGTCGTTGAGACAAATCATTCCTGAGACAAGCAGTCCCATCCATCTAATCAAGGGTAATTACTCATGTCGCCTGACATAGGTGCTCTCCCTTGGGCATGTCGGCCGACACGACTCATGGCTAGCTGCGATGCCCGATATGCTGTCGCCTGATACGAGCGTGTTCTACACGTCGGTTGAGTTTTTTCCTGATATGCTCATACTTGCCCGATACAAGGTCTTCAGAACAAAATTCTAGATGAAAAACCCAAAAACAAAGCAAAGGAAAAAGTGATTGATGGGTAAAACATCATTGGCCTAAGGTTAAGTTCCCGGTCTCAGATGTATTACTCATCAATGCTCATAAAATAGAGCGGTGGCCCATAAAATAGAAGAGTCAATGCAGATGACACATGCACTGACTCAGGCCTTATTACAGTCCAAATGTGCATAGTGTTTTTCTGGCAAGAAAGTAAATAACATCCTAATCTAGGAAAAGTAAAAGCTTAGGCTGCCTCTCGAGGAGCAATGTAGTTAGTGTCGTCAGCTCGACAGCTCCAGATCCTTCACTTTTCGCCTTTAGCCAATTCCATATCTTGCAAATTGATCTCTGTCCTTCTTGTGAATGCTTCGTCTTTATAAAACCTTTTTACCATGTGCCTGTTCACTTGAAAAACTTTGGATGGATCATCTTTATCATATAGATCCATCATTTCGGACGGATATATCTTTGCTATGGTGAATGGTCTAGACCACCTTGTTTGCAGTTTACCTGGAAAAAGACGAATGGAAGATTTAAATAATAAAACTTTGTCACCTTCACTTACATCCTTTTTCCTCAGGTGGGCATCATGCCATACCTTTGTCCTATGCTTGTAAATCCTTGCATTCTCATAGGCATGCATTCTCAACTCTTCGAGTTCATGCAACTGCATATATCTCTTTTCTCCTGCCTTCTCCAGATCCATATTCAAGAACTTAATCGCCCACAAGGCCTTGTGTTCAAGCTCTAAAGGTAGATGATAGGATTTCCCATAGATCAGCTTGTAAGGAGTAGTTCCAATGGGTGATTTATATGCATTTATGTAGGCCCAAAGTGCGTCGCCAAGCTTTGTCGACCAATCCTTCCTCGTGCGGTTGACAGTCTTCTCTAGAATCTGCTTGATCTATCTATTCGAAACCTCCACGTGCCCAAAAGTTTGTGGGTGGTAGGGCATAGCTACCTAGTGTTTAACCCCATACTTCCGCAGGAGTTATTCAAACTATTTTTCTCTGAAATTTGATCCACCATTGCTTATCACAGTATGAGGTAATCCGAAGCGAGGGAAGATAGTTCTTTCAAACAACTTGATTACTGATTTGGAGTCGCAAGTTTGAGTGGCAACAACTTCCACCCATTTAGACACATAATCCACTGCGACTAAAATGTATTGATATCCTTTTGATGTGGGAAACGGTCCCATATAGTCTATTCCCCAGACATTAAAAATCTCCACTTCAACCCAATTGGCCATAGGCATCTCATTTCTTCTCCCAATGTTTCCTGTCGATTGGCATTCTTTACAAACTTTTACATAATTTGCAGCATCTTTGAACAAGGAGGGCCAGTAGAACCCTGACTGCAGCACCTTAGCGGCGGTCCTTTCACTTCCCAGGTGTCCTCCATATGGTGAGGCATGACATTCTTTCAAAATGTTCGGGACCTCTTCTTCAGTAATACATCTTTGGTACATGTTATCTGCGCATCTTCTAAAAAGGAGAGAATCGTCCCAGTAGTAGTTCTTTACATCCGCGAAAAGTTTCTTATTTTGGTTATAAGTTATGTTAGGAGGCAACTCTCTGCACGCGAGATAATTACAGATATCTGCAAACCAGGGTAAACTATCTTCCTTGGTTTCAATCATCATCAAAGCTTCATCAGCATAATTGTCATTAATAGGTGGTTCCTTCTACCTTTCCACCATGATCTTGATAAGTGGTCGGCGACCACATTCTCCGCACCTTTCTTATCGACTATCTCATGGTCAAATTCTTGTAGTAACAAAGCCCACCGCAACAGCATGGGCTTGGTATCCTTCTTTTGCATGAGATATCGTATAGCCCCATGATCTATGTTGACCTTTACCTTTGCTCCGATAAGATAGGATCTGAACTTTTCAAAAGCAAAGACAATCGTGAGCATCTCTTTCTCTGTAGTCATGTAATTCACCTGAGCTTCATCTAAGGTACGACTGGCGTAATGACGTGATACTTTTTGTCCTTTTTCTGGCCCAGGACTGCTCCTACAACATAGTCACTGGCGTCACATATAAGCTCGAAAGGTAGCTCCCAATCTAGAGCTTGGAGGATAGGTGGTGAGACAAGGGCATCCTTTAAGGCTTGAAAAGCAATTATACAATTGTCAGAGAAATTGAATTCAACATCTTTTACCAGAAGGTTGGACAACGGTTTTGAGATCTTTGAGAAGTCTTTTATAAATCTTCGGTAGTAGCTGGCGTGCCTGAGAAAACTCCACACCCCGGTCACAGACTTCGGTGGAGGTAGCTTAGATATTGCTTCAACATTGCTAACGTCTACCTCAATGCCTCGCCTTGTGACTTTATGCCCTATCACAATGCCTTCTCATACCATAAAGTGGCACTTCCCCCAGTTCAGGACCAAACTCTTTTCTTCACAGCGTTGCAAGACTAGGGTTAGGTTTTTCAGACAGGCATCAAATTCCTTCCCATAGATAGAAAAGTCGTCCATGAAAACTTCCACGACGTCTTCAAGAAAAATCTGAAAACATCGATATCATGCAAGTTTGAAACGTTGTGGGAGCATTGCATAGGCCGAAAGGCATCCTTCTGAAGGTGTAGGTACCATAGAGACAAGTAAAAGTAGTTTTCTCTTGGTCATCTAGCAAGATGGGAACTTGATAAAACCTAGAAAAAACATCCAGAAAGTAGAAATAGTCATGATGTGCTAATCTTTCAAGAACTTGATCAATGAAAGGAAGTGAATAATGATCTTTTTTCGTGGCTTGGTTCAGTTTTTGGTAGTCTATGCACATCATCCATCCGATGACGGTCTGAATCGCCACTTCATCACCTTTATCTCCTTTAACTATTGTAATACCTCCTTTCTTCGGTACTACGTGGATCGGGCTCACCCAGTTACTATCACTGATCAGGTAAATAATCCTTGCATCCCTCAGTTTGGTTACTTCTTTCTTTACCACTTCTTTCAACATCAGGTTCAATTTTCATTGTGGCTGAGCCAACGACTTAGCAGTTTCTTCCAAATTAATGTGATGCATGCATAGTGTTGGGCTAAGACCTTTGATGTCCTCTACTGAATATCCTATGGCCTGTCTATGGAGTCTCAACTCCTCAAGAAGCCTTTCTAATTGATCATCTGTTAGTCAGGCGTTGACAATAACATGATTTCTCTCTTCTTGATCTAGAAACACATACTTTAATCCTTCAGGTAGTTGTTTAAGCTCGGGCTTAGCCTTAGAGCCCTCTTCTTCTGGTGTCTCCTCTAAAGAAGCAAACTTAACCGTTTCTATTACCTCTTCCTCATCGCTCAGATCTTCATCAGACTGATTAAGATAGCTGAGAAACTCGACAACTTCTGGATCTTCAGAATCAGAGTCCTGACTGCTCAATGCTCTCACAAGCGGGTCTACCATGATGATATCTTCCTCTATCTCTTCACAAAACTGATTGTAGCTTTCTACGAAGTAAGCAGATTCTAGCAGGGAAGGACCCCTCATAGCATCCTTTACTTTGAAATCTAAGTGGTCATTTCTGACCCTCAGAGTGATTATTCCCTCAGAAACATCAATCAATGCCCTTCCTGTGGCCAAGAAGGGTCTCCCAAAGATGATAGGACAGTTGGGGTCCTCTACAGTGTCAATCACAACGATATCACAAGGAATGAAGAAACTTCCTACCCGGATAGGTACATCTTCAACAATGCCAACAGGCCTTTTAAAGGTATGATCTGCTAATTCCATCCTCATATTGGTCTTGACCATATCAGTCAAACCTAATCACTGCGCGAAGCTTAGGGGCATAAGGCTGATGTTCGCCCCTAAATCGGCAAGACCTTTTCGTTCGACATTATCTCCAATGGAGAATGGAATGGTGAAAGCCCCTGGGTCTTTCTTTTTGTGGGGAAAATCTGATTTGACAAAAGCAAAAGACATGCAAGCTAGGTGTACTGTCTCGATTCTTCCTCCTCTTCTCTTCTTGGTAAGCAAATCTTTGAAAAACTTAGCACAAGTCGTCAATTCTTCTAAAGCGTCCAAAAAGTGTACTTCGAGATGAAGTTTCCTTACTGCCTCCATAAACTTATCGTGACGCTTCTTAAGGTGTGCCTTTATCACCTTGTAGGGAAAAGGCAACATAGGAGAGTAAGGTCTTCTTTTACCAGACAGTTTCTCAAAGGATCTTAGTTCGGGTTCTCTGTCAAGATCTTGTTGATTTACTTCTTCTGCGGGATTATCAGCCGCAGTCCTCGATTCAAGCTCTCTTGATCTGGCTTCTTCATGACGTTCTATCATCCTTCCTGATCTCAACACTGCCATTTTGATAGATTCGACGTTAGAGGGTATCTTACCCGTGGGATTCTTTATCAACTCGGCCATCTGGGCCAACTGCTGATCGATTTGGCATTGGTGTGTCTGCATGCCTGCCATCTGAACCTGCATCGAGTTCAGAACTCCTGAATTTGACAGCACACTTTGGGCTAGCTGGTTATTGATGGTATCTTGTCTTTTTACAAAATCGAACAACTGGCCAACCAAGTCTGGTTGGTTCAAAATCTTGTCTGGACCTTGCTCCTTGGCTTGACTTTGACCTTGACTAGTGTTCACTGCTTGGCGACCTTGGTACTTTCCTTGCCCCTGAAAGTTTGCCTTGTTCGATTGGAAAGAAGTAGTTCTGGTGAACTGAATTTGCCCCCCTCTTTTCTCAAAACCTTGGGGTTTCTGGGTGGGGTTATTTAGCTGATGTGAGTTTTCGGCCGCATCCTTGTTGCCATAGTTAAAACCAGGGTGATCCGGTCTCTTGTAGTTGACAAAAGAGACGTTCTCGGCTTCCTCAGCTTTAGAATCACTTTCACTCGACTCATCAGGCTGGGTGTAAACACAACCATCGATACCATGTCCACCTTCTCCGCAGGTGACATGCTACATAACTTTCTCAACATGTTTCTTTCCTTTTCCACCCGATTCCTTCAACTGCCTGACGCTGGTGGCTATCTTCTGAATCTGAGTGGTGATAGCTTCTAGAGCTTTGGACTCGAATGAAGGCCCTTCGTTAGCGGCCTTCTTAGCATATCCTCTATCAGATCTGTCCTAGTCGGTACTGTCCTGTAACTCGGCCATGTTTTCGATGATCTTTTTGGATCTGCTGGGCTTCTTTCCCAGAAAGTCGCTTCCTGCAGCTGCATTCAGCGATACCCTTTCCTCAGGGGTCAAACTATTGTAGAAGGTAGTTATTAGAAAACCCTTCTTGTAATTGTAATGAGGGTAGTCCCTCTGATACTCTTGATATCTTTCCCAGGCTTTGTGTAAATTCTCGTTCAGCTTTTGCATGAAAGACGTGATCCTTTGTCTATTCCTGACAGTTTTCTCCATAGGATAAAACTTGTTGACAAAAGCGTCCGCCAGCGCACTCCACCCATTCAGAGCTTGATGCGGAAGCCTGAGGTACCAAGATAAAGCCTTGTCTTCTAAAGAGAAGATGAATCCCTTGTAGTAAATGACCTCCTGTGGGACTCTCCGCATCTTAATCGTATCATAGTTGTTCTTGAAGGCATCTAGATGATGGTAAGGATTATCATTCTTCGAATTCCCTTGGAAACTCCTGTTCTGGATAATGGATATAACAGATGGTTTCAGCTCAAAGTTTGTTGCATTGAACCTCGAGATGACAACAGGACATCTTGAGTTATTGGCTTTTGTAGCAGCCAACTCTCTAAGGGTCTTTTCTTCCTCATTAGAATCTTCATTGTCACTGTCCCCAGAGTTTTGTTCTTGATTATGTTGATTCCTTCTGCGTCTTCGGTGATGTCAGCGTCTCTCACGACATTGATCATCCTCAAATTGTTCTGCATCAGGTTCTTCACGTTGATGATTTCCGTCATATCGGTCATCTCCTTCCTCTGTTCCAGGGGGAGATGGGAGGTGTGGTCCCAATCTCGCATTTCACTCCTCTTCTTAAAGAGGTGGTTCAACGTGAGGCGGCATGGATGGTGTTCAAGTGAGAAAAGTGCTTCTTCCCTGAATACCTGAATAGAACATAAAATCAAGTTAGATAACTTGTATTAATATAACGAACTACTCTATACCCATTTAGGTTAGAAGACTAAAATAAATAGTGATGTGAAGCTTAGTACTAAGCTTGAGGCACGGGAGTGTAGTTAGTGGATTCGGATTCGTTAACAGTACCGCTTTGCCTTGTATCTGGCAATGGCGCCAAAAAGTTGACCGGCCTAAATCGTGCGTCCAAAAGGGAGCGGATTTAAAGTAGTCGGACTTTTAAATTTATAACCCGAAACCCTCTAGGCCCCCGCAACTTTATTTACGGGGTCGAAGTAGATATACGGGGTCAAACACATGGACAAGGGTGGTAGTGTGGGGAACTTTATCATCTCCTTACCCTTACCGGAGTGTAACGTGTGGATTCCGTGTTCCCAACACTACCACCCTTATCCCTGTGTTCGACCCCGTATATCTACTTCGACCCCGTAAATAAAGTTGCGGGGGCCTAGAAGGTTTCGGGTTATAAATTTAAAAGTCCGACTACTTCGAATCCTCTCCCTTTTGGACGCGTGATTTAGGCCGGTCACTCCCTCATTCCCCTATCTTAAAAAATAATTTCTACTACTAAAATGTCCCCAAATGTTCATCAAAATTTCATTAATCTTATAAAAAAGGCACAAGAAACTAAAAGAATTCAACAAAGCACTATAAAGTCATAAAATTCTGAAGATCTCAAAAAATCCTATAAATGTAAAAAAGTGTCATATTTTAAACAAATTTCGTTGACTATCTTGTGAATTTTTCATCCTTATCTTCTAATCTTCTTGAGTCATTGAATATGATCTAAAATTGGATTGATTGCATCTTTAATCTTTTAAACATCTTTCTGGACCAATCCTGTAAAGAGGTGAGATCACCTCCTTACTAAAATTTAAAGGAAGTACAAATCATCCATCGTTTTAGAAAGACAATATATATTTAGAGATGATGTATAATATTCCAAGTAAATAAGCATGCACTAGATACAATATAAAATATTACCAACAGTGGAAATAAAATTACTAAGCCTATTACATGGATTTCGTTGTTCATTACATGATTGTTCCCAAAAGAAAAAGATAAGAAAAAAGGATCTAGCTATAGAAACCTAGACATCCTTTCAGATAGCTTGAGATCTACTCCTGAGATGACTTCATTCAAACTTGTCCTTCTCCTTGCTCACCACCAGCACCTGGGTGGTTGGAAAATCACCCAACAAAAGGGGAAAGAAAATAAGGTATGTGTCACAAAACTAGTCTAGGATAATAAGATAAGTAGAGCAAATAAGAACAGTCTGGGGTTCATCATAAGATGCAAAATACAAGAGTATCAGGCTATATTCAAAAGAAACCTTCCATTAACAATTATATTAAAAAGTATTAGCATGTAAGCTAATTATGTCTACCTAAATAAGTAGGGTTGAGGCACCTACTAGACCTCTAACTAATAGGTGATTGGAGAATAAGACATTCCCAGTCACCTACACAATTATATAAGGGAGAATAACAACATTCCCCATGGCAATTAAATACATGCCCTTTGTGGGTGGTTGCACATAAGTACCCCTACTTTAAATTAAATAGAACATAAATCGACATGCTAGAAAAGTAGTCATGGATAGAGTAGTCATAATATTCAATAAGCATGGAAGTGGGGTATAAGACCCAAACAAGAAGAAATTAGAATTTGATTTGAGGCATGAACAATATTAGGATTCAAGAATAGAAGATTTAGGGTTCATTTAAGCCTCATTAGGGAAATATAGGATTTGGCTGCAATTATCCCAACATAGGGTGTAGGGAATGCACATACATAAATAGGGATTGCACATACATAAAGAGGGATTGCACATACATAAAGAGGGACTGCACATACCTCTCTTACTGATATTAATTACTAACTTTCACCACTTTAATTGAGTCCAAGTTCCACGTTGCCTATTTTCAATATATTAACATGTATTAGAGTACATGATGCACATTAATGTATAAAACCCTAATTTTAGAACTTTCTAGCAAAACTTGTATTTGTATTTTGAAAGTATCACCAACGAACTTATTAGGTTCTCTTGATCAAGAAAACATATTTTTATGTTAATTTTGGAGTTATGATGATTAAGACGTAATTTTTATGGTTTTATGCATTAAATTCAATTACCAAAAATACCCTTCATCAAAAAAAGAAATCGTACCTTGAAAATATTTTTATTAATTAGAGATTAATTTTTCAATTCCTAAACATTTTTATTTGTCAAATTTGGATAAGCAGATTAGAAGATATGAATTTTTCAATACTGACCAATAGAAAATTGCCACATCATCAAACTGATCGAGATAATTGAAGAGAGAGGGAGAGGGAGAGAACACCATTTGACCCAAGATCAGGTTTGAAGTTGCATAGTTAACCAAATTAGAGCTTCTAGAGAAGGTAAAATAGCAAGAAACGAAAACCCTAGAAGAACATGGTAAATATAGATGTAGATCATTGATTTTAAACATAGAAGCATGAGTTTTAACCATGTAGTGAGAAATATATGAGAAGGGGGTTATAAAACTCACCTATCGGAAAGTAACAAGATCCAAATAGCAAGGATCTAGAGACTATAAGATTTGGTTGCTCCAAGCCAAGATCCTTTCTTGAGCAAAGATCACCTTCTCCACTTTAGAGGTGCAAACCCAAGCAAAAGAGCATGGAAATGAGATGTTTTAGGGTTATAGGTGGAGTTTTACCATAGAATGTCATGGCTGTGACCTGGAAGAAGGTGGGAGGAATACTAACAACATGAAAATAAGGAATCAAAGTAGGATACTTACTAGTTTTGGTCAAAATCACCAAGAAGGAGCTTAAGAAATCCTAAATAGAGAAATTTGGAACCCTAGGAGCCTTCTTCACCAAGGTAGGCACCCTCTTTTACCTTGGGATGGAAACTTGATGGAAAAACATAGAAGGAATGATTCTCTAATCTAGAGGAAAAAGAAGGAGAGGATTTCTTCTTAGATTTGGAGGTGGGAAGGGGTAGGCATGGCTTTATAAAGAAGGGGGCCAGCATGAGGTGTCTATGGGACTTTCCATGTGTCCTTAGGCTAAGGATTCATGGCCATGCAAGAGGATAGCTCATAGAGATTTCTTGTATATCCATGGTCAGTTCGAAAAGCCCATGCAGGCTTCTAGGCCATCCCCACCATCCTCCAATCAAAGAAATAACCCCATTGGTTGATAGTTGTTAAAGATAAGCTCATTTATAAAGTGGGTAATCCATATAATTCCTTTAAAGACAAACACCTTCAAACCAAGGTGCAACCAGGGGCCCCATGGTTCAAAATATCGAGAATGGTAAGAGAATATCTAAGGATTAAAATTCAGGTGATAATTTGCAAACAAAACCTCCCAATTGGGTAAATTGCATAAAAGTCCAGAATGAACCTAAAATTGCATAACTTGCATAAACAAACGTCCAAATCAAACCAAATTTGACACTTAGGCTCATTTTATGTTTTTAAATCACATAAAAAAGTTATATTAAGGTTTAGAGCATTTAATTTTGGTAATTAAGCTTTCACTGAGGTATTTTATGCATAAACCCTTATATTGGTACAATTAGTGAATAAACGTTCACTAAACCACTATAAATTCCTCTAATTAAACATGAATGAAATAAAGGACGGAAATGAAAGGGAAACTTGGGAAAAAGTTTTACATAGAGATTACATCTAAGATTCATTATGTTACAACACTCCACCCCTTTAAAAAGATTTCATCCTCAAAATCTCAAGAAAAAAGAGAAGGGTGAGTATGTAACATTTCATCTCTCAACTCCCAATTGGTTTCTTCCAGACCATGATATTTCCACACAACTTTTACTAGATCAATCTCTTTGTTCTTCAGATGCTTTCCTCAAGAGTCAAGGATCTTCACAGGTAGCTCTTCATAGGTTAGATTCTCATGTATCTCCAAAGGCTCAACCAGAAAGCACATAGGAAGAGTCCTTCACAAACTTCTTCAGCACAGAGACATGGAACACATTATGAATCTTATCATAGGAAGGAGGTAAAGCTAATCGGTATGCATAGTCTCCAACCTTATCTAAGGTTTCAAGTGGTCCAACATAGAGGGTACTCAACTTGCCTTTCACTTTGGATCTAGCAATAGAACGAATAGGCTTGATCTTCAAAAATGCATAGTCACCCACTAGGAAGTTAACATCAGACCTTTTCTTGTCAGCATACATCTTCTATCAGTCTTGAGCATCTTTCTTGTGTTTCTTTATCAAGTGTACCTTTTCTATTATCATTTGCATGTCATCAGTGTTCACTAGAGAATGTTCATCGACATCATCCCAATGCAAAGGTGAATGACACGGTTTACCATAGAGAGCTTTAAAATGTGGCATACCAATACTAGCTTGGTAGCTATTTTTGTAATCAAACTCAGCTAATGGCAGATATCGATCCCATGCGCCACCCCAATCCATCACACAAGCACAAAGTAAGTTCTCTAGAATCTGAACTATTATCTCAAATTGACCATCAGTATGTGGGTGGTAAGTAGTACTGAAACACAAGTTAGTGCCCATATCCTCCTAAATCTGACCCCATAAATGAGAAGTAAACTTTGGATCACGATCAGAAACTATCACCTCAGGTACTCTGTGCAGGCGTACAATCCACTCAACGTACAAATGAGCCATATATGCAGCTGTGTAATTGGTTTTGAAAGGCAAGAAATGAGAAAATTTTGTAAGTTGATCAATAACCATCCAAACAACATCATAACCTTTCATGGACTTGGGGAAACTAGTAATGAAGTCCATTGTGATCTTCTCCCACTTCCATTCTAGAATTTCAAGCGGGTGAAGAAGACAACCAGGTCATTGATGTTCGATCTTGACTTTCTGACATGTCAAGCACTTTGTGATGAACAAAGCTATATCATTCTTCATGTTTATCCACCAGACGCTCTACTGTAAGTCCTTGTACATTTTTATTTTGCGAGGGTGAATAGTGTACTTGGACCCATGTGCTTCACTCAGCACCTTCTATCTCAGATCACCCATGTCAATAATCCACAACCTTTTTCTGAAGCAGACAACACCATCCACTCTGATAGAGAAGTCAAATTGTAGTTTCTCAGCCAAGGCCTTCATCTCTTTCAGCTTAGAGATTTCCAAATGTGCATCAATGACTTTTGGGATCCAAGTTGGTGTAATAGTCAAACTAGCCATATGTACAAAAAACTTTTTTTTTCACTGAATCGATGGGTTGATGTTACGACCTCACCTTTCAGTAACCCCCAATTAAGGGAAACCAAAAGGATAAAGCCGCACCCATTAATTCCGGATCAAAGGTTCGACATATAACCATAAACAATTATTAAATTCTAATAGACTATATGAATAAAATGGTAAAATAAAAATTTCTTTGCATACCTTGAAAAGTTGGGAACTATCTTCTATCCACAACTTAACTAATCTATCTAATTCCTCCTTGCTCTTTAATTCTTGAATTAACAATATGTCGCTTTACTGTTTGTGCCTTTGAGGATTGTACCTAAAACGCCGACAAACAAAACAACGGTCAGCCGAAGCTGGTATGTGGGGGAGACAGTTATTGTTCAACTAGGTTAACAACATCATCATTCAAGTATCTACTTAACAAACAAGATTACGTTTTAAACCATATAACTCAATCCATACATATTCTCAAACTCTGGGTTGTCTCTGCAGTGGACATGGATATCACCTCTCTTTTAGGTAATAGAGTCACATGGCACTATTCGAGGATAGCCCAATATATATTATGATTTGATGGTCCTACCTCCATGTTAGCCATGTACTAAGTCAACCATTGACCTGATGGACTTACCCAATGGGTAGCCATGTACTAGGTCATCCATAGACCTGATGGACCTACCCAATAAGTAGCCATGTACTAGGCCTTTCTCTAACCTGATGACCTACCCATAGGCAGCCATGTACTAGGTTAGCTATTATGCCACAGAGTGAACCAGGATCTGAGTTTATAGGTATATACATTAAGTGATAGTCATAGTCACTTTATATTTGCAATATGAATTGCATTCGAAGCGATAAAACGTTCGGGAAACATCGGAAAACATAAGCGGTTAACCATAAGTAACCACATACCTTTAACTGCAGATTTCAAGATAGAAAGAGAAACCCAATCAACAAGCAAAACCTGAAATAAAAGGACAATTTTCCTTTTATTAATATTTATCTAATTTTCATCATATCACTTAGGGTTTCAGTTCCTATTTTAGGGTTCCTTTAGAAATTAGAGTTTTCACTTCTTATCTCCTTATTGTCATCCTTAATTCATTAAACTACATAAAACCCCTAATTTCTCATTAAATTTCCTTTGTTAAGCATCCAATTATCTTACTCCACAAAAACATGATTTTTATCTCCTTTTATCCCAAATTAGGGTTTCCATGTAAATTAACTTCCTTTTTAGGCATTATAACTCCAAATCTCATATTTTGCATTCAAACTGATAATCATATCACATCCATTATTAATAAAGTTAAATTTATCAGTTTGATCTATTGAATTACCAAAATACACTTTAATCATACAATTAAGGTTTCTCACCAATTTTTAATACACTTTATTAACAAATTAAGGTACTTTTGCAAAACAGACAGAACTAGGTTCTCAATTTATTTTTATTGGATTCCTCGTATTTTTCTATACAATTTTCATATATTAAGTTTTCTCATACGAGTTTCCTAGCAAATTCTATTAATTTTGCAAGATAAAACCTTTTTCTATTATTTCTATCAGAGAGGGATTTTACCGGAAATACCTCGGTCGTTGGATCGGTGCGCCGCTGTACCCGGCCTTAATCTGACACTCCGCGTCAGATTCCTTTCCCCGGTGGTGCACCTCCTTTATCAGCCGTTGATGATGCGCGGCTCACGGTGGACTCTGATCCTACGGTCCTGGTCAGGGCGCTCCACTTAACCAGCGCGCCGCTCCAGCAGCGTCAGATCTTGGACGGGCGCATGATGGTCCGGGATTGTACGATCCCCATTCGTCCTCCTCCTTTGCTTCCTAAACCGAACCAGCGGCGGCGCCGCGGATAACTTCTCTCCGGAGTGCGGGCAATTGGGTGAGGGAGCGAGCAATTGGGCTTAGAAAGCAACCGTTTTAGATCGTGAAGGTGCTCCCGACTCAAAGGACCTATATATAGGGCGTGAGGGCCTCTCTAGGGTTTCCCAACCCTGCCACCGTCCCCGACCTTAGCCCTATTGGGCATTTCTAGAACACACCACAAAACCTGGAAAAATCTAGGTCTAGGTTCTTCGCCAAGGTCTCCCGGACTCAAAGGGACACTGATCTCGTGCGCACATGCAATGAATCGATCAGGAAAGCGAGGGGAAAAATCCCCTGTCGACGCTACTGTCCGAGTCCCTTTGGGACTCTGAACGATGACCGCGATCTGTTGGATTTAAATCCAACGGTCAGCGTTGCCCGCGTTTAAACCAAAAAGGAAAATAAATTCCCAAATATGCAAGGAAAATGCAATTTTGATGATAACTTGAAAATTCAATAACTCTCAATCCTTAACTCCGTTTTATCTCAAATTTTGAGGAAAACTCGTTTATACTTTTATCTTTCCTTGTGCAAAAATGGAGTCATTATCCAAAGGAAACGAGCCATTTACTTCAGTTTCAAGTTATCTCTTATTTAATTGTATTTTCCACATATTTCTTGTTTCTTTTGCCATTATCTTGAGTTCATTGAATCCCAAGGAACCCTTTTAACTCGAAATCTTATTTTGGGAAAATATCTTTTAGCCTTAAAATCATATCTTTTTATTTTCTTCATATATTCCTTTATTAAATGAAATTCCTTTTTCATTTCTTTTTCTTTTTCTTTTAATCTTCTAATTGGGCTCGATGGCCACAAAGGCCCAATAAGAACACATACAAACTATCAAACACAAAATCCATTCAACCCATTCAATCAATTCATCACATCAACCATAGATCTCATTTATCTTTTAAAAAGAACATTTATAATTTCATTACATATTCTGGAAAAATCGAGGTTATAACATCCTCCCCTCCTTATAGGAATTTTGCCCTCAAAATTCATCAATCAAGCAAACAAATTAGGATATGCTTTTTCCATGTCCATCTTCAGCTCCCATGTGGCCTCATCCTCTCCATGGTGTTTCCAAAGAACCTTTACCATCTCTATACTCTTATTTCTGAGCTCTTTTACCTTTATATCTATAATACGCAAAGGTAACTCAGGATAAGACAGCTTTCCTTGAAGCTCAATAGGTTCAATGCTTAACATATGGCTCGGGTCTTGCACATATCGCTTCAGATTGGACACGTGAAACACATCATTCATCATACTATATTGAGGGGGTAACGCCAAATGATAAGCCACCTCACCAATCCGTTCTAAAACCTCAAATGGACCCACATATCGGGGACTCAACTTTCCTCTATTTTTAGCTATAGCTCGGAGTGGTCGAATTTTCAGAAAAACATGCTCTCCCACAGTGAAATGCACATCAGTCCTCTTCGCATCAGCATACGACCTCTGTCGATCCTGGGCTCTCTTTAGCCTTTGCCTGATCAAAGCGACTTTATCAGCATACACTTGGAGTTCATCTGACCTCAACAAGGTCCTCTCACCAACATCATCCCAGTGAAGTGGTGACCGACATGGTCTCCCATATAGAGCTTCATATGGAGGCATCCCAATACTGGATTGGTAACTATTGTTGTATGCAAACTCTGCTAGAGGTAAGTACTGCTCCCATGATCCACCCCAATCGAGCACACAAGCTCTCCAAAGATCCTCTAAAGTTTGGATTGTCCTTTCTGACTGACCATCCATCTCGGGTGACAGGCGGTACTAAACTTTAATCTTGTACCAAGTTCCTCTTGAACCTACTTCCATAGTTTGGAAGTAAACTTTGGGTCTCTATCAGATATGATGGAACTAGGTACGCCATGCAAACGCACTATCTCTCGAATGTACAACTTAGCTAAATCTGTCACTTTGGAAGTGGTTTTCAGTGCAAGGAAATGTGCTGACTTGGTAAGGCGATCCACTACAACCTATATTTCATCATGACCTCTCTTGGTCTGGGGTAAACCCACCACAAAATCCATGGTGATCTGATCCCATTTCCATTCTAGAATCTCGATAGACTGTAAAAGTCCACCAGGCCGTTCATGTTCAGCCTTCACCATTTGGCACGTAAGACAACTGGCCACATAAGCTGCAATGTCTTTCTTCATTCCTGGCCACCAGAAAAACCTCTGCATGTCCTTAAACATCTTAGTAGTTCCTGGGTGTACAGTATACTTAGAACCATGAGCTTGTTTTAGGATACGTTCCTTCAGTGGTGACTCTTCAGGAATCCATATACGATTCTCGAATCTGATCCCTCCATCTACTCCCAAAGAAAGGCGGGTCTAAGGCTTCTTCATCAAGCCTCTCATCTTGTCAAGCTCACTACTAACCATCTGTGCTACCACAATTTCACTCAGCAAATCAGAATGTATCTGAATGTTGGCCAATCAAACTCGATCACCTAATGGTTGAGGAGACCATTTTACTAGCTCTTCTAGGCTCTTCCACTGACTAGACAGAACAGCTGCACACCGAAGTTGTTTCCGACTTAATGCATCTGCCACAACATTTGCCTTCCCAGGATGATAGGCAATGGTGAAGTCATAATCCTTCATTTATTCCATCCATCTTCGTTGTCGTAGGTTTAAGTCTTTCTGCGTCAGAAGGTACTTCAAGCTCTTATGGTCAGTGAAGATCTCAAAAGTAGCACCATACAGGTAATGCCGCCAAATCTTCAAGGCATGAATGATAGCAGCCAATTCTAGGTCATGTGTCGGGTAATTCACCTCATTAGGCTTGAGTTGTCGGGAAGCATATGCAACTACATGTCAATTCTGCTCCAATACACAGCCAAGACCCATTTTGGATGCATCGGTGAAGATCATGAAACCCTCATTGCCTGATGGTAGTCAGTACTGGTGCAGTGGTCAACTTTTCTTTTAATTCTTGAAAATGAGCCTCACACACATCTGACCACACGAGCTTTACATCCTTTCGAGTCAACATGGTCAAGGGCAGGGCAGTCTTTGAGAAATCTGAAATGAAACACCGATAGTATCCTTCTAACCCCAAGAAGCTTCGGATCTCGGAGGGGTTCTTTGGTGTAGGCCAGTCTTGAACTACTGACACTTTGGTTGGATCCACGGCGATCGTTCCTCCTGAGATGATATGTCCAAGGAACATGACTCGGTCTATCCAAAACTCACATTTTGAGAATTTCCCATAGAACTTCTGCTTTCTCAGGATATCAAGGACTTTACTTAGGTGGTCTCGGTGTTGCTCTAAGTCATTGGAGTAAACCAGTATGTCATCTATGAACACTATGACAAACGAGTCAAGGAAGGGTTGGAACACACTATTCATAAGGTTCATGAACACACTGGGTGCATTGGACAACCCAAAAGGCATAACCACAAACTCATAATGGCCATACCGTGTTCGAAAAGCTGTTTTTGGAATGTCCTCACTCTTGACTCTCAACTGGTGGTAACCCGATCTTAAGTCAATTTTGGAAAAGACTCAAGCAGACTTCAACTGGTCAAACAGGTCATCTATTCGGGGTAAAGGGTATTTGTTCTTAATGGTAGCTTGGTTGATCATTCGACAGTCTATGAACATACGGAGTGAGCCATCCTTTTTCTTAACAAACAGGACTGGAGCTCCCCATGGTGATGTGCTACGCTGGATAAAACCCTTGTCTAGCAATTCCTACAATTGTTTCTTCAACTCGAGCAACTCTGCAGGGGCCATTCTATAAGGTGCACCTGAAATAGGGCTTGTTCCTGGAGCTAGCTCTATGGAAAAATCCACCTCTCTCTCAGGAGGAATCCCAGGTAGATCATCCGGAAAAACATCTGCATAGCTCTTGACTACCTCTATTTCTTCTAAGGGTTGCACCTTGGGTTCGGGCTCTGTAACAACTGCTAGGAAAGCTTGACAACCTTTACTCATCATTCTTTCTGTCTTCAGGGATGACACATACAAACTGGTGGTGGCATCTTTCCTACCTCTAATGACAAAAGGTGGGTGACCTGGTTCCCTAATGATCACTTTCTTTTCCCTACAGTCGATTTGGGCCCTATAAGTATAAAGCCAATCCATTCCAATGATCACATGAAAATCATTCATGTCAAGAAGGATAAAGTCTGTAGGAAACTCATGATCTTGATATTTCACAGGTATCACCAGAATTTTCAAAAGAGAGGTAAAGATTTGACCACTCGGGGTTGTAACATCTAAGACATATCCTAAATCCTTGATATCCAAACAAAGCATAGTTGTAAGATTTCTCGAAATGAAAGTATTAGTAGATCCAGAATCAAATAATGCTTTTACATTATGTCCCATGACTTCAAACATGCCTACATTATTTTTCACCATACATTAGACCATTACATGCTTAACTTTCAAAACATAAAGAAAAACTCGAAGGGTTATTACCCTCAATCAACCGATTTGCATTTGCTTAAGCTTCTTCATTGTCGATGGCGAACACTCGAGCTTGCCTTCTTTCTCCAGTAGGTGGGGCCACAGCTACCGGTGGGGCTGCTACTGGTGGGGCTGCCACTGGACCTGGTCCCTTTGGTGCTGGTAGGGGACAAGCAGACAGGATATGCCCCTCTTGCTGACAACGAAAATAGACCTTCTTCTTGTGGCGACACTCACCGGGATGCCATTTTCCACAAGAGCGGAATCACGGTCGGTTGTGTTCCGGATGGGGTCTTCCTCTTCCTTCGTGTCTTCCCTTGGCTTGATGTCATCCTGGACCCTTCTTATGATGATTCTTCTATCCTCGGGTTCCTTCAGTGAAACCCAAAAACCCCTTGGGTGGAAGCTTTGCAGGCATCACGGTTCTTTCCATGTCTAAGGCAGTGTTGTAAGCTTCTGTGAAGGTTTTAGGTTTACTTGCCATCACATGAGGCTTGATGGCAGGGTGAAGTCGCTCTATGAAGTGATCCACCCTTCTTTCCTCATCCATCTTGAACCCAAAACGATCCAGAATGTGAAACTTCCGCCCAAAGTCCGCCACAGAGGAATTTCCTTGAGTCATGTTAGTGAATTCCCTTTCCTTTTCCTTCTTAGCAGCAACCGGGATGAATCTGGCAGTGAAGATGGTCTTGAAATCAGCCCATGCCATTGGTTCCTCAGTCATATCTCGCCCTGTGATGTGAGTTTCCCACCATATCTTTGTTGATCCTTACAGAAGATGAGTAGCAAACAGGACCTTCTTGCTAGGCTACAACTCAAGCATGCGGAAACCATTCTCTATTGCAAGTATCCAGGCTTTTGCTTTATCAACTACCTCTGTCTTATCTTCTCCCCAGAACTTTTCTATATTCAAATTGACAAAGTCTAGAATGGTGGCTCCTACACGGGGACGAACAGGATGTGGTTCACCGTTTTCAGCTCTAGCTAAATCTCGAAGGGCCAAAGCATTAATGGCCTCAGTCAGTTTCTTTTGTTGTTCCAGCCACAAGGCTTCCGGGGTGTGGATCATCATAGTTGGTTCTGGACTACCAACTTGGTCCTCCTCCATCTGGTCTGCTTCCTCGTACACATGCTGCTCTTCATACCCTTAGTCCTGCTCTTGATCAAGGTTGTCGAAGGGTATCGGATCAGGGTTAGGGACCTCATGGGTGGTTTCTTCAGGCCTCTTTCTCTTCTTAGAGGATTCACCATCAAGGTTCCTTTTTCACTTTTCAGAAGACCCCTTTTCCTTATGAGGAGGCCAACCACTCCTTGTTGGTTTCCCAGAGCCTTCCGGAATAGCAACAGTCTTGGTCCTTGCCATTTACATAAGCATAATAAGTAAACCTTTAGTTTATCATTTAAACTAGTTATACTTATGTTCAATGATATATCATTACATATCTTTTATTAATTTTCTGGAGGATTCTTAAACCCTTAACTTATGTGCCCATACCACAAGAGTGTGGAGGAGAGAGAGAATCCTACTCTTAAAGCCTTAATAGAATAGGTGATGAGAGGGGATGAATAAGATGAGAGATTCCTAAAGGGGTCTTATTTCGATTCATACCCTAAGACTTTGGCCAGGCGGTCACACGTGTTCGGGAGTCCTCGTATTCGAACTAGCGGTGCGGAGGAAAATCTTGCCAGCCCCCGGTCGTGATCCCTTTCTAGACACCTCCGTCTTTCGGATACTCCTCTAATAACTCCCTTGGGTTCTATGGAGTTTGTAAAATTTAATAATTACTAATGGTTACATTAAGAACCTAGGCTATGATACCAAATGTTACGACCTCACCTTTCAGTAACCCCTAATTAAGGGAGACCAAAAGGATAAAGCTGCACCCATTAATTCCGGATCAAAGGTTCGACATATAACCATAAACAATTATTAAATTCTAACAGACTATATGAATAAAATGGTAAAATAAAAATTTCTTTGCATACCTTGAAAAGTTGGGAACTATCTTCTATCCACAACTTAACTAATCTATCTAATTCCTCCTTGTTCTTTAATTCTTGAATTAACAATATGTCGCTTTACTGTTTGTGCCTTTGAGGATTGTACCTAAAACGCCGACAAACAAAACAACGATCAGCCGAAGATGGTATGTGGGGGAGACAGTTATTGTTCAACTAGGTTAACAAAATCATCATCAAGTATCTACTTAACAAACAAGATTACGTTTTAAACCATATAACTCAATCCATACATATTCTCAAACTTTGGGATGTCTCTGCAGTGGACATGGATATCACCTCTCTTTTAGGTAATAGAGTCGCATGGCATTATCCGAGGATAGCCCAATATCTAACTCATTATGACTTGATGGTCCTACCTCCATGGTAGCCAAGTACTAAGTCAACCATTGACCTGATGGACCTACCCAATGGGTAGCCATGTACTAGGTCATCCATAGACCTGATGGACCTACCCAATAAGTAGCCATGTACTAAACCTACCCATAGGCATCCATGTACTAGGTTAGCTATTATGCCACAGAGTGAACCAGGATCTGAGTTTATAGGTATATACATTAAGTGATAGTCATAGTCACTTTATATTTGCAATATGAACATCCAAGCAGTTTAGTTGCATTCAAAGCGATAAAACGTTCGGGAAACATCGGAAAACATAAGCGGTTAACCATAAGTAACGACATACCTTTAACTGCAGATTTCAAGATAGAAAGAGAAACCCAATCAACAAGCAAAACCTGAAATAAAAGGACAATTTTTCTTTTATTAATATTTATCTAATTTTCATCATATCACTTAGGGTTTCAGTTCCTATTTTAGGGTTCCTTTAGAAATTAGAGTTTTCACTTATTCTCTCCTTATTTTCATCCTTAATTCATTAAACTACATAAAACCCCTAATTTCTCAGTAAATTTCCTTTATTAAGCATCCAATTATCTTACTCCGCAAAAACATGCTTTTTGTCTCCTTTTATCCCAAATTAGGGTTTCCATGTAAATTAACTTCCTTTTAAGGCATTATAACTCCAAATCTCATATTTTTCATTCAAACTGATAATCATATCACATCTATTATTAACAAAGTTAAATTTACCAGTTTGATCTATTGAATTACCAAAATACACTTTAATCATACAATTAGGGTTTCTCACCAATTTTTAATACACTTTTATAAACAAATTAAGGTACTTTTGCAAAATAGATAGAACTAGGTTCTCACTTATTTTTGTTGGATTCCTCGTATTTTTCTATACAATTTTCATATATTAAGTTTTCTCATACGAGTTTCCTAGCAAATTCTATTAATTTTGCAAGATAAAACATTTTTCTATAATTTCTATCAGAGAGGGATTTTACCGGAAATACCTCGGCCGTTGGATCGGTGCGCCGCTGTACCCGGCCTTGATCTGATGCTCTGTGTCAGATTCCTTTCCCCGGTGGTGTGCCTCCTTTATCAGCCTTCGATGATGCGTGGCTCACGGTGGACTCTGATCCTACAGTCCTGGTCAGGGCACTCCACTTAACCAGCGCGCTGCTCCAGCAGCGTCAGATCTTGGACGGGCGCACGATGGTTCGGGATCAGACGATCCCCATTCGTCATCCTCCTTTGCTTCCTAAACCGAACTAGCGGCGGCGCCGCGGATAACTTGTCTCCAGAGTGCGGGCAATTGGGTGAGGGAGAGAGCAATTGGGCTTAGAAAGCAGCTGTTTTAGATCGTGAAGGTGCTCCCGACTCGAAGGACCTATATATATATAGGGCGCGAGGGCCTCTCTAGGGTTTCCCAACCCTGCCACCATCCCCGACCTTAGCCCGATTAGGCATTTCTAGAACACACCACAAAACCCAGCAAAACCTAGGTCTAGGTTCTTCGTCAAGGTCTCCTGGACTCAAAGGGACACTTATCTCGTGCGCACATGCAGTGAATCGATCAGGAAAGCGAGGGGAAAAATCCCCTATCGGCGCTACTGTCCGAATCCCTTTGGGACTCTATACGATGACCACGATCTGTTGGATTGAAATCCAACGGTCAGTGTTGCCCGTGTTTAAACCAAAAAGGAAACTAAATTCCCAAATATGCAAGGAAAATGCTATTTTGATGATAACTTGAAAATTCAATAACTCTCAATCCTTAACTGCTCTTTATCTCAAATTTTGAGGAAAACTCGTTTATACTTTTATCTTTCCTTGTGAAAAAATTTGAGTCATTATCCAAAGGAAACGAGCCCTTTACTTCAGTTTCAAGTTATCTCTTATTTAATTGTATTTTCCACATATTTCTTGTTTCTTTTGCCATTATCTAATTATCCTGAGTTCCTTGAATCCCAAGGAACCCCTTTAACTCGAAAACTTATTTTGGGAAAATATCTTTTAGCCTTAAAATCATATCTTTTTATTTTCTTCATATATTCCTTTATTAAATGAAATTCCTTTTTCATTTCTTTTTGTTTTTCTTTTAATCTTATAATTGGGCTCGATGGCCACAAAGGCCCAATAAGAACACATACTAACTATCAAACACAAAATCCATTCAACCCATTCAATCAATTCATCACATCAACCATAGATCTCATTTATCTTTAAAAAGAATATTTATAATTTCATTACATATTCTGGAAAAATCGAGGTTATAACAGCTGAGGTCACCAACTAGTCACATATTCAAGATTTTCCTACACTGAACATCTCAAAGCAGCACAAATGGCATCCTTCTTGCAACTTAATGCATCAACTATGATGTTTGCTTTACTGGGATGGTAGGTGATAGTGAAGTCATAATCTTTGAGATATTTCATCCACCTTCACCGTCCTACATTCAGATCCTTCTATGTCAACAGGTACCTCAAGCTTTTATGGTTAGAGAAAACTTCAGACTTCACACCATAGAGATAGTGTCGCCAGATTTTCAGAGCATGAATAATGTTAGCAAGATATAAATCATGTCTAGGCCAATTAGCTTCATTTGATTTCAATTGACGGGAAGTAAAGGTGATCACCTTTCTATCTTGCATCAAAACACACCCTAATCCTTAGGGTATGCCTTCAACAGGCAAGGCAAGAACGGGAGCAGAAGTCAAACACTCCTTCAATTTTTGGAAACTATTCTCACATTCTGGTGTCCAAGAGAACTTGACCTCCTTTCACGTCAGCTTGGTTAAAGGCAAGGCCAACTCAGAGAAGCTCTTGATAAACCTTTGATAGTAACCTGGTAAGCCGAGGAAACTACAGATCTCTAAGGGATTCTTTGGAACTTTCCACTTGGTCACAACTTCTACCTTTGTAGGATCAATAACTATATGCTCGACATAAATAACATGACCCAGAAACATCACTTCCTTTATGTAGAACTCACACTCTGAGAATTTTGCATAGAGTTTATTTTCTCACAGTGTGTTGAGTACAATCTGCAGATGCTAGTGGTGTTGTTCTAAAATCTCAGAATAAACCAAAACATTATCGATAAATACCACCATGAACTTGTCAAGGTATGCACAAAACACTCAGTTCATTAATTCCATGAAGGCAACAGGGGCATTTGTCAAGCCAAAAGGCATGACCACGAATTCGTAATGCCCGTAGTGATTCTTAACACCGTCTTTGGGACATCATTATCCTTCATGTGCATCTGGTAGTAGCCACTTCACAGATCCATCTTGGAGAACACACTGGTTGACTTCAGTTGGTCAAACAAGTCATCGATGCAAGGCAAAGGATAATGGTTCTTCACCATCACTTGGTTAGGCATGTGGTAGTCCATACACATCCGCATCGAACCATCCTTCTTCTTCAAAAATAGGACATGGGCTCCCCAAGGTGAAATACTTGGGCAGATGAAGTCCATGTCGAGAATCTCTTCTAGATGCTTCTTTAGTTCAACAGGGCCAAGTAGTAAGGTGGCTTTGATATTGGTGAAATCCTGGGTACAAGCTTGATGGAGAACTACACCTCTCGAGTTGTTGGAAACTCAGGTAAATCCTCAGGAAAGATGTTTGGGAAGTCCTTCACAACATCTATGTGGTAGAGAGAAGGAGGTGTAGACTCGAGGAATATAGAGGCTAAGAAAGCTCTACAACCTTACGAGACTAGCTTTTCAACTTTGATGGTGAAGATAACAAATTGTCGATCCTCTCACTTCCTACCCTTGACACAGAATCTTCCCTCAACAAGATGTGACAAAGTAACCTTCGATTCTTCACAAAATAAAATAGATTTGTACCTCTTCAACCAATCCATTCCTAAGATGACATCAAAGGCAGTCATGTCGAGCAAGATGAAATCTGAGGGAAACATTATACCAGATATACAGAGGTCCAAGGTTAGATTTTGGAGATACGAAGAGAAGCCAGATATACAGAAGTCCATGGTCAAAGTTTGGAGATACAAAGATAATATCTTACCACTAGGGTTCTTTACATCAAATATATGATCCATATACTCAGATTCTATTTCTAACATAGAAGCAAGCTAACCGAATATGAAGGTATTGGATGAGTCAGAATCAGACAATGTCTTTATAGGATGCATATTAAGATGTAAGGTACCTTCAATAACTTAATTATCTTTGCTTGCTTCCTCAACATTAAGATCAAACACTCTCCCATTCCACCTCTCTCATGGCGATCTCCTCGGGTTCGGTTGTTATTGTTGTTATTATTCTGTGGAGGTAGATTCTTCCTTGGCTAGTGTAGCTACTGGGCATTATTATGTCCCTACTAGAAATGGAGGTAGAGTGGTGAGATATGCCCAAATTGGCCACACTCATGGTAGGTCAGAGGAGACCGACTGTCTCTATGAGCAGGTGCATTGTTGGCAGGACTTCTCCTTAGAGGATGGTGGTGAGAGCACCTATTGTACCGATCATGTCTGCAATTCTCATTCTTGGTAGGGTTCTTCCTCTTATTGTTGTATCCATTATTGTATCCATAGGATTGGAATCCTGGGTAGGACTCGATGACGAGGTCCTTATCTACCATCTGTTGAAAGGTGAGTGGAAGTTGTAGAACAAGACTTTGGCCCACCTAGTAGTTCAGGCCCTCTAAGAACAGCGTTGCCCTTTTTTCGGCTCCAAGGTCGGTGGAGTAGCGTTCCAGAAATAGGAACCATTGTATGTAGTCGGCCTAACACATGACTCCCTACTTGAGGCTATAGAAATCATCTTCCTTTTTCCTCAGGAAGGCGGGATAGATGTACTTCTCCCTAAAGAGCCTTAGGAATTGGTCCCACTCCATGGTAGAGGTGTCTCAAGTGCGGGCGACACCATACCACTAGACACATGTCGGTCCGTCCAACACATACATCACGAACCGAACCTTCTGGTGAGGAGGGAATGCCATACCCTTGTAGGTCCGATCCAAATCCAACACCTATTCATTGGCTTTATCCACCATGTTGTGTTCACTTTCACCCTTGAAGTAGGGTGGTTGCATCTTTATGAAGTCAATGAGGGTGAACTCTCTCAGGTTGTTGGCATTGGCGGCCACTGTGTGTATTTGCCCCCATCATGGTGGAGAGAAACTAGCGTTGCATTGCCAGCTCTTGCCTCGGTGTGAAGGCTGGGGTGCCCGAAGTAGTAGGGTTGACCACACTATAGCCGACAGCAGTCACAGGAGTGTTTCCCACATTGGAGTCATTAGGGTTTGACTCCTTTCCCTTATTCCTGTTATTGAACAAGTCACCTATACTAAAAGGTAGGGTTAACATATTAAGTTCCCAACAGTATTTGAATCATAGATGAGAAAAGAATAGAAGCATAGACGAGAAGAGAATATCTAGAATGCTATTGTGTAAAAACATACAATTTTGGGCAATTCGTATCAGCTCAGGCCAGGCCGGTATCATATGGGCACGGGAGTCCTCATAAACCAAGATAGTTGTGTGGAAGAAAATATTGCCATCCCCTAAAACCCTGATCCATTCTAGACACCTTTGCTTCAATTTCATGTTCTAATAGTTTCCTAAAGGCTTTGATACCATGTTGTAAAGAGGCAAGATCACCTCCGTGCTAAAATTTAAAGGAATTACAAAATATCCATCTTTTTAGAAAGAAAATATATTGAGGGATGCATGTATAATATTCCAAATAAATAAGCATGTACCAGATACATTATAAAATGTCAACAACAGTAGAAATAAAAGTGCTAAGCCAATTACATGACTTACATTGTTTATTACATGATTGTTCCCAAAAGAACAAGATAAGAGAAAAGGATCTAACTATAGCAACCTAGACATCCTTTCAGATAGCTTGAGATCTACTCCTGAGATGACTTCCTTCAAACTTATCCTTCTCATTACTCAACACCAGCACCTGGGTGTTTGGGAAAGCACCCAGTAAAAGGGGAAAGAAAACAAGGTATGTGTCACAAAACTAGTCTAGGATAACAAGATAAGTAAAGCAAATAAGAACATTCTAGGGTTCATCATAAGATGAAGATAACAAGAGTATGAGGCTATATTCAAAAGAAACTTGCCATTAACAATTATATTAAAAAGGATTTGCATGTAAAATAATTATGCCTACCTAACTAAGTTGGGTTGAGGAACCTACCAGACCTCTAACCTATAGGTGAGGGGAGAATAAGACATTCCCAGTCACCTACATAATTATATAGGGGAGAATAAAAACATTCCCTAGGGTGATTAAATAGATGTCCTTTGTGGGTGGTTGTACATAAGTACCACTACTTTAAATTAAATAGAACATAAATCTACATGCTAGAAAAGTAGTCATGGCAAGAGTAGTCATAATATTCAATAAGAATGGCAGTGGGGTATAAGACCCAAACAAGAATAAATTATAATTTGATTTGAGGCATGAACAACATTAGGATTCAAGAATAGAATATTTAGGGTTCATTTAATCCTATTAGGGAAATATAGGATTTGGCTGCAATTATACCAACATAGGGTGTAAGGAGTGCACACACATAAATAGGGATTGCACATACATAAAGAGGTATTGCACATACATAAAGAGGGATTGCACCTACCTCTCTTACTGATATTAATTACTAACTTTCACCACTTTAATTGAGTCCAAGTTCCACTTTGCCTATTTTCAATGTATTAACATGTATTAGAGTACATAATGCACAATAATGTATACAAACCCTAATTTTAGAAATTTTTAGAAAAAGTTAGATTTAGATTTCGAAAATATCGCCAATGAACTTATTAGGTTCTCTTGATCAAGAAAATATATTTTTATGTTAATTTTGGAGTTATGATGATTAAGATGTATTTTTTGTGGTTTTATGCATTAAATTCATTTTACAAAAGTAACCCTTCGTCAAACCATAAAATCAGACCTTGAAAATATTTTTATTAAATAAATATTAATTTTCCAATTCCAAAACATATTTATTTGTCAAATTTGGATAAGCAGATTAGAAGATATGAATTTTTCAATACTAACCAATAGGAAATTGCCACATCATCAAACTGATCGAGATAATTGAAGAGAGAGGGAGAGGGATAAAACACCATTTTACCCAAGATCAGATTTGAAGTTGCATAGATAACCAAACTAGATCTTCTAGAAAAGGTAAAATAGTAAGAAACCAAAACCCTAGAAGAATATGGTAAATAGAGATGGAGATAATTGATTTTAAACATAGAAGCATGAGTTTTAACCATGTTGTAAGCAATATAAGAGAAGGGGGTTATAAAAATCACCTATAGGAAGGTAAGAATGTCCGAATAGTAAGGATCCTGAGATTAGAAGGTCTGGTTTCTCCAAGCGAAGCTCCTTTCTTGAGCAAAGATCACTTCTCCACTTTAGAGGTGCAAACCCTAGAAAAAGAGCATGGGGATGAGATGTTTTAGGGTTCTAGGTGGATTTTTACCATGGGAGGTCATGGTTTCTACCTGGAAGAAGATGGGGGTAATACTAAAAACATGCAAATAGGGAAGGAAAGGAGGATACTAGCTAGTTTTGGTCAAAATCACCAAGGAGGAGCTTAAAAAATCCTAAATAGAGAAATTTGGAACCCTAGGAGCCTTCTTCACCATGGTAGGCACCCTATTTTACCTTGGTACATAAACTTTGTGGCAAAACATAGAAGTAATGATTCTCTAAGATAGAGTAAAGATAGGGAGAGGAATGATTCTTGGATTGGGAGGTTGGAAGGGGTAGGCATGGCTTTATAAAGAAGGGGGCAAGCATGAGGTGTCTATGGGACTTTCCATGTGTCCTTAGGCTAAGGCTTCATGGATATGCAAGAGGACAGATCATTGAGACTTCTGGTATATCTAATGTTGGTCCTAAAAGCCCATGGGGGATTCTAGGCCATCCCCACCATCCTCCAATCAAAGAAATAACCCCATTGGTTGATAGCTTTCAAAGATAAGCTCATTTATAAAGAGAGTAATCCCTATAATGTCCTTGGAGAGAAACACCTTCAAACCAAGGTGCAACCAGGTACCCCATGGTTCAAAATATCTATAATGGTAAAGGAATATCTAAGGATTAAAATTTAGGTGATAATTTGTAAAGAAAACCTCCCAATTGGGTAAATTGTATAAAAGTCCAAAATGTACCTAAAATTGCATAACTTGCACAAACAACATCCAAATCGAACCAAATTTAAAACTTAGGCACATTTTATGTTCTCAAATCACATAAAAAAGTTATATTAAGGTTTAGAGAACTTCATTATGGTAATTAATCTTTCACTGAGGTATTTTGTGCATAAACCCTTATATTGGTACAATTAGTGAATAAATGTTCACTAAACCACTATAAATTCCACTACTTAAACATGAAAAACATAAAGGATAGAAATGAAAGGTAAAATTGGGAAAAAGTTTTACATGGGGATTACATCTAACATTTATTATGATACAAGTCATATTCTTCATCATATATCTTCTAGGCTATGTATATAGTACAACATACTAGTGCACATAGTTCACATCATGTTACACATAGTAGTACATGAAGAAATACATATGGTAATGCACACACTACACATGGCCAAAGCCATATACATAGCAGTACACGTGGTAGTACACATAGCAGGACATAAAGTACACGGGTGGTACACATAGAAGTACATTAGCAATACATATAGTAGTGCGCATAGTACACATATTTATGCATATAAAGCCATACACATAGGATTACACATGTCAATAGATATATTTTTACACATAGCAATACATATAGAAAGGCATATGTCAGTACACACAGTAGTACACATTGCAACACACATTGTACACATCATGGGACACATAGTTGTACACATTGTACACATGACAATACACATAGTTAAACAAATAACATTCATAGAAGTACACATGGAAGTTCACATGATATGACACATGGCAGTATACATAGCAATTCATATATCAGAACACAACAATACACATGGCAGTACACATTGTAGCACACATAGTACACATAATGGTACAAATAGTGAAAGATGTAGAATTATATATAGTATAAAACATAGTACACATGTCTATACATAAAGTTATACAAATATCACACATGGAATTACACATAGTAGTACATATAACACTACACATATTACACATAGTGGTTCACATATAATTACATATTGTATACATGGAAGTACAAATAATACACATGGAAGTACATGTAGCCATACATATAGTACACATGGGAATACACATAGTGATACACATAGAAATTTGCATAATACACATGGGGCATGCATAACGATACATGTACCAATATATTTAGTAGTGCAGATAAGACACATGTCTATGAATAAATTCACATATAGAATGGTACACATGAAGTACACATAACAATACAAGTACACATTATTTCACAAATCTATACTTTATAATACAAGCCATTTTGGATTAATTCTACAATTTATTCCAAAGTTGTATGGTCTTTTGTGCAATTTTTGAAATCATCTCCTTTGATGTACATAGGAAGAAGCATTTAAGGAATTTTTTTGACATAGGGATTATTTGAAATTTTCATATTTTTTCATGTGATAAGGTTTGAGCAACCACTACCCATCATTGATAGTTCAAGCATGCATATCAACACAGCCTTGTCTAGCTGCTCAAATTTGGCATTGCGAGAAAGTTGGAGGTGGATTACTGAAGCTGATGATATTTCCTCTAACCTTTTGGGAGTACATCTTCATGAGGTAGTGCCCCTCTTCTTTCTTCTACTTCATAATACACCTATACTGAACACGCCTCTCGAGCCTCTTAGCCTTCACCTCTTTTCAGAGCAATCCTCACTAGTTTCATTGTCCTGTGACCACCATCCTTATACCTATGGCCATTGATAACACAATCTTTGTTCACCAGTACCTGGCCAATTTCTCACGTAGATGCTTCTTGAAGCATTTTTCTTAAAGTATGTTAAGGTTCTATATGAACTGCACATGGCTAGTCCCAAATCTTGCTACTCTTAGGTCTTCCTCAGTGGATTGATCGATCAACTCAGTTACCATCACTGTTACTAGGGAAAATGTTTTCGTAGCCAGAGATAAACATTAGGTATCCCCTGGTGGTGGACCACGTTGGAGACACTCTACCAATGTCAAATGTAGGATTGACACTGTAGGTTATCTTCTGGAGGGATTCCCTATTGAAGAGCCAATTTTCTAGGGATAACATGGTCCATAAGATCAACACCATTGATGGACACCTCTGTGCCCTTCACTTCCAGGTGTATTCCTTTCAGGATGTCTTGCTACTAAACAAGGAGCTAATCTAGTCTCTTCCTTTTTAGTTTATTCACAATAACATTTCTTATAATTATTTTAAAGTTGTTTATCACCAACAGACCAATGTAATTTGGTGTACTTTTCTTATTTCTTCATTATATACTTGGACTAGACGTGAGGAATGAACAAGTAAATTTCAACCCTAATTCGAATAATGTGGGCACTATTTTTAACCGTTTCAATATATTCTGTTAGGTCAATTGCCTTGCCAACTCAACAACATTTGGGCATTACTCAATGTGGCATATTTTAATAATAAACTCACATTATTTATTGCCATATAACCAGTAGTGTTGGGCCCATTCATGATTTATTTTATAGGTGTCAGCGGGGTTTGTGTGCTACATAAATGATGAACCTCAGTTAGCCAATATTTATTGTTAGATTCGGTTTCCCTCTTATTTCTTGGTCAATTCTAACTAGATACGTACTAATGTAAGTATAGGCTAAGATCATGAGAGCCCCACACAATGACATAAATGGTTTTTTGCTGGTTGTTTACTCGATTAGAAGCAATGTCAACTTTTTTGGGGCAAGCAAACAATAACAACAAACTTCTTCTCAGGCATTTTAATAAGTTGCTTCCCAAAAGAACTCATAATGAAGGAAGAGATCAAGCAACCCTGGTTCATTTTATAAGTTTGCAACATGTTTTGTGTTTTATCATTGTTATTGGAGGAATGTTTTTTTCTACAATCTATGAATTCACCAATTAGGGTGGGCATGTTTTGGTGTTTTCCCGTTTAGTCATATAACTACCCAAATAAAGTAACTTGTCCCATCAGCCTAAAATATCATGAAATTTGAAGCAGATTACCAACACTATTCAAACTAGCAAAAATCAGTATGCAAATGTAAATGGTTATCTTATAAATGCATAAACTGCTAAATGATAAAAGATGTATTAGCTAAGTAACAACTATGTGTACGTGTAACATCTAACGAGAGAAAATAATTGAAAGGATGTGATCATATCATGCTTAATTAGAATACATTTCTTTTAGCAATCGTGTCTAAGTTGTCATGTTTGATATGAAAGAAAGGATTCAAATTGTCTCCTACAAGCTTGGCTATTGGATATATATCTAGAACTATTATTAAATTTCCTAACCTCTGGTTAACCTTGTATGTTTATAGTCAGTCATGGTGTACTACATAACGTGATCTTCTTTACATCAAGGATGTATGGTTGTTTATATGAGTGTTTCCATATGTGTTATTCATAACGACAAGTAAGTTGCACATTAATTATGATAAATACAACCTTAATATTTATTTAAGCTAATCCTCTATCAAGGATTTATTTAGATTCAAGTGTATGAAGAATTATATTTCATAAATTAAGCTAACATAAATAATATGAACTCCGTCATATGAACAATGTGAACAAAGACGCATTGAAGGAAAAACATCAGTAAGCTATTTTACCTTGCCAAAGGCTTCATATTATCCTTATCATTAGTATTCATTTGATGTTTTATTTCAAGTAGATATTGGCCATACTTGAGAACCTTCACAAAAGATAATCAACTATATATTTAAGTATAAATTAGATGAAATATATATAATTTTTAACTAAGTTGTGAGTAAAATCATAAGTCCTTTAGGTAGGAAAAAATGGCAAGAGTTCGAAAAACATGTGTTAATTTTTTTGCTAAATCAAGAATCAAAACCAAATCACCAATCATCCAAAAAATCATATTTCGGTTCCTATATATGATTGTAGTTGTGGGGTTATTTCCCTCACCATATTTTATGGGAAATCATCTTATGATAATTTAAAATTATATATTGTAAATGTATTCTCCTTATAATCTATTTTTTGTTTTGTACTAACCAATTGAGGATATCAATACTTACAACCACCTTTCACTTGAGCCCCATCATCAAAGAATAATGATATGCCTAATATTTTAACAGCTTCGATCACCACCATTTAATACAAGCAATTGATGACCATGTAAGTACATAATGACATGTAGATGGTTAAGGGGTTAACCTATTGTTGTACTAAATCCATTGATGAAAGTAAGTGATATACATGAATTGTTCCCATTTGTTTTATACTTCTATCCAATTCATTATATGTTGCTTACAACGAAAGTTTAATACACTATGGTTTGAATGACCTACATTGCATGTGTACTTTAATCAAACCCAACCCAAACTATCATAAATCAGACTTGAATTGAGCGAAACCTTATATATCTGAAAAGTTGAATTCTCGAGAGCTAGAAATGTGTGTTTGTATGTATGATTGGATAGATGGAGTTAATCTCAATTTATGGAAGAGTTTGGGTTAGGATTTGAGTCTTCAGTAGGGAAAATTATAAATGGGTCGGATATGATTCACAAAAATTATAACAAGGGAGTGATGAATCTGTAGAGTATCAACAAGTTGCATATGTTTCTTTGATAAGTTTCACGATATGATTGTGTTCATGGTTTCTTGTAACAAGTTGCATGAATTATTCTTTTATAAAAAAATTAATATGTCATTCTACAATCAAGTGTCCTCGTACTCGCCACTTACTTTTGCCTCAAATTTTACACTAAAAAACTCTTGAGGCACTCCCATGCACGTAATCTCCGTTAAATCAAGATCCAACTTAAAAACTTAGAACATTGTTCAAACAAATAATGCATATTAATTGATGATTACATTAAGGCATGTTTGTTGGCTATCCCAGTGGGAAATAATTCCACTTGAAGCACTGCTTACACCTCATCACATGTTACTTTTTTCTATTTATTAATGCTTTGAAATTACATATTGAAAGCATCTTATTTGTTACTACAATGTGGAAAATATCTTTAGCTAAATTATTAAGAAGTCTATGGTGAAAATAATGATACGATGCACTTACAACACAACAAGATTATCATAAAAAGATTCTATTGTAGGGTAGGTTTCAAGAAAGGAAAAATATCGACCTTTACTTCATTTTGGGTTTTGTTTGTTCCTTTTTGAACAATTGTGGATGTGGATTACCATTGCCCCATTTTTGTGCATCCTTTTGGTTGTTCATAACATTGCAAAACAATCTCGAAATTGTATCAAATGTAACAAGTACCCTTTTTGTTTATGTAATATTCTAATAAGTTATATTTTGGGAAAGGAAGTCATCATTTACATATCAAACTAAAATAATCATTACATTTTTTAAGTCTTCATTAATTAATATAATAGTTCTCATCTTTTTGTATTACCTTACATATTCTTTTTTGTGAAGTCTAAGGTGTACTACAAGATATGATCTTACTGCAAGTTAATTAATATATGCACACCCTCATTACAAATGTAAGCTAATATCATATTAAAATCCTATCCAAATTCAAGTGCATGAAGAATTACAATTTAGAAAAGAAGCTAATGTAAATGAGATGAGTTGCATCATCTAAATCATACACAATACAAATTTAGTAGAATGGAGATTTCCATACTCTCATTGATATTGTTACGAGAAGCACAAAATATAAAATAAAATAAAAAACAAATCGGTCAATTCATTATTAGGCACTCAAATATCACACATATTATGTTTGACATGAACAAAAATATTATTTTCTATTTTACATTATGATTTTTAGCATAATCATAAAATATGAAAAATGGATTAGGGAAAAGGGATGGTCATTGGGTAGAGAGAAAACATATGGAAGAGACGGTGACTACCATCACATGACAATGGATGAGGTCGTTCCATTAATGTAGTAATGGAGTTGGTTTGTGACACACGCATGAAAAGGGGTTTTATAAAGAGGGAGGAGGTGAGTGGAAGTTGTCATGTGAAAATCTAGGAAGCACAGACAATTATCCATTGCTACCGAGGACACATGTTGGGCACGAACACATAGTGGACACGGTTCAGGCATGTCCATTCTTTTCTTTAGGAATGGACACTAGTGGACATGGTGTTGACACGGGGTGTAAACCAAAAACCTATATAGAAGAAATACCAAATTATATCCCCCCCTTCTTATTTCTTTAATACAACACCATGTATATGTATCCTCCCCTCCTATTAGACTAATAATAATCTATTATACATCATTGTTGCAGATATAAATTCACCCTTCCTCTTATTGGTTTCTCTAGGAATTTGACATGCAAACTAATAATTATCCATCATGTTCCATTCATACCTATTATTTAATGATGAAATTTTTTTGAAGAATAATTGTTTCCATAGATAATGTTTGATTTCATAATATAAATATACATGTAGTTTCATCATCTTTCATATTACATTCGTGTCATAAACGAACTTTGATTAATTTTTATCCTACTTTTGTGTTTGTTTATATAAATCACACTGTAAAAAGATGGATAGATGGGTCAAATCCATATTATACATGTCTATGTATATGTGTGTATGGGTAAAAAAAAAAAACGACAACGTCATATTTTTGTCCTATATTCAACATTCAATCATCATCAATGTCTACTATTCTCCTTGGCACCTTCTCGATACGTTTCATCACTGTCGTTGTGGATTTTTAGCTCACTGCAAACTACAAATCTATCATATGTGTGTGCTTCTCATACTACTATTTAGTAATAAATCAATAAAATGATCTACTTTTGGTATTTACCATAATTTGATAGTTTTATGTGTAGCTTATTCGTTTGTGCGTGTTCTACTCTCACCACAGTTGAAGAGATAGACGATTTCTGCTGCTATTTTAAAATTATCTTTTAAAAGGTATAACCATGGTTTCTAAAAAAGAACTTGCGGGATACAAGAAAAGATGCCATTAAGAATATAGTTGCTGCATTGACCACTGGAAAAGAAGTTTCGCCACCGTTCACAACAAATGTTGCCAGCTACATACGAAGATCTATCTTAAAATCTATGACTAACTAACTATATGTTTTTCTTTCCGTAAGAAAAGGATTTTAAAAAGCCACATTCTTTTATTTTGGGCTATAGTAAAACAAACTATATATATATATATATATATATATATATATATATATATATATATATATATATATATATATATATATATATATATATATATATATATATATATATGTGTGTGTGTGTGTGTGTGTGTGTGTATGTATATATATATATATATATATATATATATATATATATGTTGTATCTTCTTTTATTAGCTCTAAAAGTATAGCCTACAGATAGCTTCTTCTCTACTTAGCCAGTTGTGCATACAATGTAGCTTTCTGGAGGAGTTTAGTTCCATTTTTGTATCGTGAGCTGGTAATACTTGGTAGTAATCCAAATTTTCAACTTGACAAAAAAATTCCAGAGAATTTGAATTGTAGTTTAAGTTATTGGTGTTAAGATAGCTGAATGCACGGGGTTTTAAACCTCAAAGTTTGCACGTGTTCATCTACTATACAGTTGCTTTGCGTTGTTGATTCTTGGAAATTGATATTTGCGGCAATTCTAAAGGTGTGCTGATGTCGATTGAATTTTGAATGCATGTGGATACACAGATATTTTGGTGTTATGTTTTTTTATCATCCTTGAACCTCGTGCTCCTATGTGTTTTCGCATAAATACCTTCAAAGTTGATGTCATTATAGCAACTCTAAGGATTTTCAGATCTCACGCGCATAAAAGGTATTTTCCTTGTTAAGTTGTTTAACTGCTCAAGCAATTGTCCTATTAATACCGTTCCTTGAATTTGTTTTTACGAAATACTATATGAAAACAAAGGAGTTTGACTTCACAAATATAAGGCGCCTCATGTATGGCACGAATTTATGCCTAGTAAAAGTACACATACCAATACATACATTAGTACACATAGCAACTATGACCGTGCATGAATCCATACACATAGCAGTGTACATATATAGCATTACTCATTGAAGTACACGTAACATTACACGTAGTACACATGGTGGTATATGTAGAAATACATATAATAGTACACATAGTAAACGTGATTATGTATATAGCCATACACATAGCAATACACATGATGATAAAAATAACAGGACACAGAAATACACAAAGTGGTTCACATCACGGTATTTGTAGTACTCGTGGCAGTGCACATGACAATACGCATGACTATACATGTATCACACATAAAAATACAAAACAATATATATAATACACATGCCAATACACATAGTACACATGGAAATACATGTAGTTGTACACATAAGCATGGCAATAGCAGTGTATATTGTAGTTACAAGGATGTACACATAATAATATGTGGCAATATAGAACAATATACACAATATTGTACTATACACGTAATACATAGGCTATATATAAAGCCACAATACACATAACAATACACATAGAAATATATAAAGTAATACATATAACAATACAATCAGCAATACACATAGTATTATATTGTATTAGACACGGTACACATGGTTATGCATAAAGTCTATGAAAATTGGTTTTAGGTTCTAGTTATGATCGTGTAGGTGAGAAAATCCCGATCCAAATCATAAGACTGGACCATTCAATTTGATTGGGTTAGATCCTAGCATGTTTCAAGTTCGGCTCGGTCATGTTCTACAAATTTTGAGAGTCCGACTTTCAACCCAATGTGATTCAAGACGGGTCAAACTATTGACCAAAATGAGAACCAATTTAAGGATATAATACTTCTATATTTGTAATGATATTTGAAAAATTATATATATATATATATATATATATATAGAGAGAGAGAGAGAGTAAGGCTAGAATACACTCGAGTGTATTCGGAGTAGAATACACTCAAGTAGTTTTTCATGATGCAATATTTTTTTAAATCTAATCCATTGATCTTCTTAAACATCTCGTGAACAACTCATACACAAAATTTGAGCACATTTGGATATGTATAGCTTATGTTATGAAAACTGCAAAAATTATACATTTCAAATTAGTTTCGCGCGTCGATTTTGTTGCCCTTGGATGAGTGACTTACACTCATCCAAATGGGCTCAAAATTTGTATCTATCCTAGTTATAGTATGACGGTAAAGATCAACGGTTTACATTTTGTACAAAATTTGTATTTGTGCGATCCGTACACTCGAGTGTATTCTAGCCTATATATATATATATATATATATATATATATATATATATATATATATATATATATATATATATATATATATATATATATATATATATATATATCACACGTATTAACACTATTCAATATAAATATTTAGTATTTTATTAAATTAGTGTAAAAGTAGTTACGATAAGTTTTACTATTAGATAAGTTGCAAAATATATAAAAAGTATAATTGCTGTCAAAATGGTCCTCTCCTTTTAAATGGCGGTCCCACATCAAAAGGTCATTTCTACTCTGTGTCGTTTGTGCTAATTTATACCTATTCGGTTTGATCCAACTTTGTATTGATGCTCTCCCTAATGACAATCCAGATCGGTTTCGAGTTTTGACAAAGTAGTTAAATTTGATCCCATTTGATTACTTGTTGTAATTTTCACAATTGAGTCAGTTTCGGGTCTAGATGAATCCAAGTACAACCTAAATCTGGTTCAATCCGCATTAGACTAGTAAAATCTTGGTTTATAGAGAACTACGATTTAATTCATGTATTTTGTATTACTTTTGACGAGTCTAGTCAGTTCTGATTAGAATTTTTATTTTTTTGTCCTATTCAACTTTGGAGTCTAAATTTACAATTTGGCCGGTTTGGATTTGGACAAAATGACCAAAATTTAAAATCAATAGCCATGATAAATTTTATTAATAAATAAGTTAGTATAAGCCGTTTGGTTTCAATTGGTCATTCTGCATTTCACATAGTGGAAGGAATTGTAAAACCTGCATGGCAAGCGTTTGGCTAGATTTTCTTTTTCAAATATCAGAAATATAATATTTTATAGCTATAATGAAACAACCAGGTTAAACAGCCCCGCGTTCAGATGCATTGTTCCTGTACGCATAGTGTTCCACTAGTTTACTTTTTGTAGGGCAGGAGGTTATAAAGGAGGTCCCAGGCGATTACGGCCAGATCGTACGCGCGGTCCGCACTTTTCCTTACGATGGTGGCGATGGGATCTGGTTCCTCTCGCTGTCTCACGGCGTCGTCAGTGGGTGCGGCTGCGGTAGCTGCTGCTTTGGATGACAACGCTGCAGGCCTTCAAGAAACAGGGCTGTTGAACCCGTCGCTGCATGTGCCGAAGCAGTTGTACGCGTCGCCAGCCCACCCAGCAGCGTTGCCCAGGCGGTCGGCGTAGTTCCCCGTCCAGCGGCTGTCGCCGTCTGAGTGGAAGGACAGCTCATCTCCCTGGCGGTCAGCCGTAGTTGGCTCAGCCAGTCGTCTAACAACCCTGCGCAAACGCGAAGTGTTAGGGACCCACGTAGCTGAGCTGTCTAAGTGAACATGTAATGGGTGAGTCAAAGTCTGTAATAAAAGGCAGTCAGCCAATCATGTGAGGTGAGAGTGTCACCCGCTTTCAGTCAGCCAATCATTGTTGTGGCGTGGCATAAGTGTGACGCGACCGTCTTGGTCTATAAGTGGCCAGAGCAGCCAGTTGATGAGCAATAAAAGATAACGACCTGCGGACCGGGCCAGGCATCTGGTATTGACCCCGGCTTCTGCCAACCTTCTCACCTGTTCTACCTTCTCTCCTCATCTCTTCTCTCCCGATCACCATAGGTTCAATCAGCCATTCTCCCTCTGTCTCCTCCATTCTAAGGAGCGCTCGACTGAATCCTAACATTTTGGTATCAGAGCTACCCCCTCTCTTACCGCTGCCAGCCTCACCACCCCTAGTTCGAGGAAGCTTGTTCATCAACAATCACCTACGTTGTTCACAGCAACCGCAGGCAGCGGGAAGAATGGATCTGCCAACAGATGATGGAACTAACCCGACGGAGAAGCTACGCCAACTCATGGTGCAGATGATGGCGCAGATGGACGAGTTGTTGGTCTGGAAGAAGGGCATGGAGAATCGATTGGACGAACTGGAGGCGGGAGTGAAATCACATACAGGATAGAAGGTAATCATCGCCGATGAAGCCTTGGTCGTCCATTGGTCAAAACGCGTTCAGATGCCGACTTATAACGGTGGTGAGGACCCGGCCGACTGGATCTAGTGTGCTCAGAGGTACCTCGATCAAAATCCACCCGGATCCGAGCAGAAGACTATGAAAACCATCGCGCAGTTCTTGAGGGGAGAGGCGCTGAATTGGTCACCTGGTGTGAGAAATCGGGAAAGCTTGGAAAGTGGACGGACTTGCAGGTGGCGCTACAGAAGAGATTTGGGGTGGAATTGGAGGACAGACCGATTGGGGCATTGTCAAGGCTCGCTCTGAAGGGCACCGTGAGTACCAGCGAGACTTCGAGCGGCTTATGAACATGTGCCTGCCGATGTCAGAGAAGATGCTATGTCTGATTTACAAGGGGGCACTGAAGCCGGAAATAAAGGTGAGTTACGAATGGCGGGGTACAATGATCGGATGGATCTGTACGACAAAGCAGCGACCTCCGAGGACAAATGCCGGCTACAGCGACGGGAGATGGGAGGAGGCAACCAGGCTCCCTTCGAGCAACCCAAGCCGCGCCAGGCAGGGACGACGGTGGGGTCGGGGCCACTGGTCGGGGCCACTGGTGATGACAAATGGGAGGTCTTATCGGAGAATGGGGGAGTAGACACGGCCGGAGAGGAAGAAGTCGAAGAACCACTCCAACTAAGCACCATATCACTCCATTCGATAACCGGAGAAGAGATGACCAAACAGTTTAAGCCGTGGGGGGTCGTCGAAGGACACAAGTGTTTGGTCTTTGTGCACTCAGGAGAAACCCATAATTTCATAGATTCCTCCCTGATCCGAGAGTGGGGGAGTCCGACGCAACCGGCACAAGAGATGCAGGTCGAGGTTGGTGGAGGAGGCATTCTACTCACTGAAAGATGGATTCCTCGGTGTCGAGTAAAGGTACAGGGATTTGAACTGGAGGAAGAAGTGTATTTCTTTCCATTGGGCTACAAACAACTCGTGTTGGGTTTGGGATGGCTGGAGAAATTGGGGCCGATCACTCAGGACTATAAGCAGAAGGAGATGTCCTTTGTAGTAGGAGTCAAACATACTTTGAAGGGCTTAAAACCGCAGGGTTTGAAGGAAATGGAGGCTACGAAAGTTCACTCTAAGCTCCGTGGAGCATCGTGGGCCATGGTCCTTCAGTTAGAATCAAAAGGGAAAGGGGAGGAGGCAGTGGAAGGACAAAGGGAGATGGATGAGAAGATCAGGGATGTGTTGGAAGAATTCAGGCGAGTTTTTAAGACACCACTGGGGTTACCACCTCCACGAGCTGTAGATCATCGGATTCCATTGAAGGAAGAAGGAAAAGCAGTAGTTGTACCCCCTTACCGATATGCATGTGCTCAGAAGAATGAGATTGAGAAATAGGTGAGGGAGATGAGGAAGCAAGGGCTAATTCGTCCAAGTAACAACCCTTTCTCGTCGCCTGTGTTGTTGGTGAAGAAACACGATGGATCCTGGTGATTTTGCGTGGATTACAGAGCTTTGAATAACCACACTATCAAAGATAAGCATCCAATACCTGTCATCGATGAGTTGCTGATGAATTAACAGGAGCACAGTGGTTTTCTAAGCTGGACCTGCGTTCTGGTTATCACCATATTCACGTGGAGGCAGGAGATATCCTGAAGACGGCATTCGGAACACATGAAGGACATTATGAATTCATAATAATGCCGTTTGGATTAACGAATGCACCGGCAACTTTTCAACACCTGATGAATGAAATTTTTAGGCCTATGCTGCGGAGGTTTGTGCTAGTGTTCTTTGATGACATATTGGTGTACAGAAAGATGATTAAGGAGCATGTAGTTCACTTGAAGCAAGTACTCGAGGTGTTACAGGAGCATCCGTTATTTGCCCAAAGGAGTAAATGCAGTTTTGCCGTCCAGGAGGTTCAGTATTTGGGGCACATTGTTTCAATCAAAGGAGTTTCGATGGAAGCATGGAAGGTACATGATGTGCAATAATGGCCGACTCCAAAAACTCTGTAACAACTGCGGGGGTTCCATGGGTTAGCAGGGTATTACCGCAAGTTCATCAAAGGGTTTGCAAGCATTGTGTGGCCTTTGACAAATTTACTGATGAAGGACACTTTTGTTTGGAGTGACAGGGAAGCAGAAGCTTTCACTCAGTTGAAGGTAGCATTATCAACAGCTCCAGTGTTGGCCATGCCCGATTTTACTCAACCTTTTACCATTGAGAGTGATGCATCAGGAGTGGAAATAGGTGGGGTGTTATCCCAGAATCAACACCCAATTGCATACTATAGCAGAGCACTGAAAGGACGACATCTCCATATGTCCACTTATGAGAAAGAGTTCTTGGCAGTGGTGGAGTGTGTGCAAAAATGGAGACCATACTTGCTGGGACAGGACTTTGTCATCAAGTCAGATCACCGCAGCCTGAAATACTTTTTGGAGCAACGGATTCATACGCCGACACAAGAGAAATGGTTGCATAAACTGCTGGGGTACACTTTCTGGGTTGAGTATAAGAAGGGCAGCACGAATCAAGCAGCAGATGCCCTATCGCGGTGGGGTGAAGGAGCGGCATGGAATGGTCTGACGGTGGTAATTTCAAATTGGTTGGAGGTGGCCAGAGAAGAATGTCAAACTATTCCAGAGCTAGTGTGAATGAGGGAGGAATGGGAGGCGCAGAAGCTAAACCCAAGGTTGTATAATTCTAGAGGGGGACTGATCTACTACAAGAATCGGTTGCTGCTAAGCAAGGAGTCCAAGCTGATCCCATTAGTGATTAAAGAGGGACATGATTCAAAGTTGGGAGGTCACTCCGGATTTGCAAAAACCTTACATTGGATAAGGCAGGACTTCTATTGGCTAGGAATGAAGAAGACCGTGAAAGAGATGGTGCGCAATTGCATCGTATGCCAGCAGAACAAATACGAAACGCAGGCACCAGGGGGACTGTTACAGCCAATTGCTCCACCGCAGGCTATTTGGGAGGGTGTTTCAATGGATTTCATTGAAGGGCTGCCGACAGTGAAAGGGAAATCGGTGATCATGGTCTTCATTGATCGTTTGTCCAAATATGCCCATTTTATATGAATCGGACATCCCTATACAACGGTGGTAATTGTTGACCATTTCATTAAGGAGGTGGTGCGATTGCACGGGTACCGACAAGCATCGTTTCTGACCGGAATCCCGTTTTTACCAGCAGATTTTGGGAGGAGTTGTTTCGTCAAAGTGGGACCAAGTTGTGCAGAAGCTCGGCTTACCACCCTCAATCAGATGGCCAAACTGAGGTTTTAAACAGGTGCCTGGAAACTTATCTCCACTATTTTTTCAATCAACAGTCGCGATATTGGCTGAGATGGCTACCGTGGGCTAAGTATTGGTATAATACATCTCAGTACTCCGCCCACAACTTTACCCCATTTGAAGTTGTGTATGGGAGGCAGCCGCCTTCTCGGGTGCCACACGAGGTCGGAACAGCGGCCTCACCAGCTGTGGAAGAATTGCTAAAAGCACGAGATTATATTCTGAGAAGACTGAAGACAGGATTGGACAGAGCAAGGGAGCGAATGAAGAAGCAGGCAGATAAGAAGAGGAAGGAACGGACATTTCAGGAAGGTGAGTGGGTCTGGTTAAAGCTCCAACCATATCGGCAGCACACTGTGGTTCGTAGGAGTACTCAGAAAATGGCAGCCCGCTATTTCGGTCCTTATCAAGTGGAGGCGAAGATAGTGTCGGTAGCATACCGTCTGGCTTTACCGACGGAAGCTCGAGTACATCCAATATTCCACGTGTCTCAGCTGAAGCCCTTTCACGGTGAGAAGCCCGAGCTGCCACGATCACCTCCAAATTGGGATTGGGCTATGGCATCCAAGTTTCCGGATAAGGTGTTGGTGCGACGAATGCTGAAGGAGGGGCGGGCTTCCTCTTCTAAGGTGTTGGTCCAGTGGGTAGGCGAAACAGAGATGGAGGCAACTGGGGAGAAATATGAAAAGCTGCGAGTCGCGTTCTCTTCCTGGTTGGCCATCGCGGACGATGTCAATGCTTAAGAGGGAGGGAGTTGTTAGGGACCCACGTAGCTGAGCTATCTAAGTGAACCTGTAATGGGTGAGTCAGAGTCTGTAATAAAAGGCAGTCAGCCAACATGTGAGGTGAGAGTGTCACCCGCTTTTAGCCAGCCAATCATTGTTGTGGTGTGGCATAAGTGTGACGCGACCGTCTTGGTCTGTAAGTGGCCAGAGCAGCCATTTGATGAGCAATAAAAGATAATGACCTGCGGACCGGGCCAGGCATCTGGTATTGATCCCGGCTTCTGGCAACTTTCTCACTGGTTCTACCTACTCTCCTCATCTCTTCTCTCCCAATCACCATAGGTTCAATCAGCCATTCTCCCTCTGTCTCCTCCATTCGAAGGAGCGCTCGACTGAATCCTAACACGAAGCGCCGTCTCTTAGGTTGAATTGGTGGACAAATTGGAGAGAGAGCTCGTGGCGGTGGGTCTCCTGTACCAGTAGACTCGAGTGATGAAGGTCGTGGAGTGGGAGCCCCACCTTATGGCTTCTTCTACAACGGCATATGCCAGCAGCCCGGCGCTGGTGCCCACGGCAGCGGCGTATGGGGGCAGTTTTTTCTGTAAAAAAGGAAAGTATTCTCCCAAAGAGTATCCTATACACCACATAAAAATGAAGCCACCCGTATACCGGTATGATATCTTGGCAACATAAGTACTATTCCTGTTGTTAATATTTATTAACATCGTTCATGCAACAGCGACATGTGCAATGTAATTAATAATTTCAAGCAGATCCAAAATAAGAAAAGAAGATCAAACAAAGCAGGATAACAGAAATAACAGGAGTTAGATTCACAAACCAGATCGTTCGTTGAGAAACAAATGTGATAATTAAAGAAATTAGTGTCCGGCAATCCTCGCGGATAGGCAGCGTTCTCCCAGTCTTGATCTGGAACGAACCTAGAACTTGCTAGTCTCGCTCGCGTTCGACGTAGTCACGTTGCACTGCTACCAGTTCAGCATAGCAACTGCAGGAACCATCGCCTGACAGTCGCGTCTCGGTGACGGGAAGGAGAATGACGTACTTCGCACAGGAGGACAACTCCACGAAGCGGCTTGGAACGAAGGCACCCACTCTCAGGATTAGGGCTCTCAAAACATCAGTGAAACGGTGGCAGGAATTGTTTTTTGTGTGTGTGTTTAACCCTAATGACCGGAGGCATATATATGAGTTGCTGATGAATTACAGAGCTTTGAATAACCACACTATCAAAGATAAGCATCCAATACCTGTCATCGATGAGTTGCTGATGAATTAACAGGAGCACAGTGGTTTTCTAAGCTGGACCTACGTTCTGGTTATCACCAGATTCACGTGGAGGCAGGAGATATCCTGAAGACGGCATTCGGAACACATGAAGGACATTATGAATTCATAATAATGCCGTTTGGATTAACGAATGCACCGGCAACTTTTCAACACCTGATGAATGAAATTTTTAGGCCTATGCTGCGGAGGTTTGTGCTAGTGTTCTTTGATGACATATTGGTGTACAGAAAGATGATTGAGGAGCATGTAGTTCACTTGAAGCAAGTACTCAAGGTGTTAAAGGAGCATTCGTTATTTGCCCAAAGGAGTAAATGCAGTTTTGCCGTCCAGGAGGTTCAGTATTTGGGGCACATTGTTTCAATCAAAGGAGTTTCGATGGAAGCATGGAAGGTACATGATGTGCAACAATGGCCGACTCCAAAAACTCTGAAACAACTGCGGGGGTTCCAGAGGTTAGCAGGGTATTACCGCAAGTTCATCAAAGGGTTTGCAAGCATTGTGTGGCCTTTGACAAATTTACTGATGAAGGACACTTTTGTTTGGAGTGACAGGGCAGCAGAAGCTTTCACTCAGTTGAAGGTAGCATTATCAATAGCTCCAGTGTTGGCCATGCCCGATTTTACTCAACCTTTTACCATTGAGAGTGATGCATCAGGAGTGGAAATAGGTGGGGTGTTATCCCAGAATCAACACCCAATTGCATACTATAGCAGAGCACTGAAAGGATGACAACTCCATATGTCCACTTATGAGAAAGAGTTCTTGGCAGTGGTGGAGTGTGTGCAAAAATGGAGACCATACTTGCTGGGACAGGACTTCGTCATCAAGTCAGATCACCGCAGCCTGAAATACTTTTTGGAGCAACGGATTCATACGCCGACACAAGAGAAATGGTTGCATAAACTGCTGGGGTACACTTTCTAGGTTGAGTATAAGAAGGGCAGCACAAATCAAGCAGCAGATGCCCTGTCACGGTGGGGTGAAGGAGCGGCATGGAATGGTCTGACGATGGTAATTTCAAATTGGTTGGATGTGGCCAGAGAAGAATGTCAAACTATTCCAGAGCTAGTGTGAATGAGGGAGGAATGGGAGGCGCAGAAGCTAAACCCAAGGTTGTATAATTCCGGAGGGGGACTGATCTACTACAAGAACCGGTTGCTGCTAAGCAAGGAGTCCAAGCTGATCCCATTAGTGATTAAAGAGGGACATGATTCAAAGTCGGGAGGTCACTCCGGATTTGCAAAAACCTTACATTGGATAAGGCAAGACTTCTATTGGCTAGGAATGAAGAAGACCGTGAAAGAGATGGTGCGCAATTGCATCGTATGCCAGCAGAAAAAATACGAAATGCAGGCACTAGGGGGACTGTTACATCCAATTGCTCCACCGCAGGCTATTTGGGAGGGTGTTTCAATGGATTTCATTGAAGGGCTACCAACAGTGAAAGGGAAATCGGTGATCATGGTCTTCGTTTATCGTTTGTCCAAATATGCCCATTTTATATGAATCGGACATCCCTATACAGCGGTGGTAATTGTTGACCATTTCATTAAGGAGGTGGTGTGATTGCACGGGATACCGACAAGCATCGTTTCTGACCGGGATCCCATTTTTACCAGTAGATTTTGGGAGGAGTTGTTTCGTCAAAGTGGGACCAAGTTGTGAAGAAGCTCGGCTTACCACCCTCAATCAGATGGCCAAACTGACGTTTTAAACAGGTGCCTGGAAACTTATCTCCACTATTTTTGCAATCAACAGCCGCGATATTGGCTGAGATGGCTACCCTGGGCTGAGTATTGGTATAATACATCTCAGCACTCCGCCCACAACTTTACCCCATTTGAAGTTGTGTATGGGAGGCAGCCGCCTTCTCGGGTGCCACACGAGGTCGGAACAGTGGCCTCACCAGCTGTGGAAGAATTGCTAAAAGCACGAGATTATATTCTGAGAAGATTGAAGACAGGATTGGACAGGACAAGGGAGTGAATGAAGAAGCAAGCAGACAAGAAGAGGAAGGAACAGACATATCAGGAAGGTGAGTGGGTCTGGTTAAAGCTCCAACCATACCGGCAGCACACTGTGGTTTGCAGGAGTACTCAGAAAATGGCAGCCCGCTATTTCGGGCCTTATCAAGTGGAGGCGAAGATTGGGTCGGTAGCTTACCATTTGGCTTTACCGACGGAAGCTCGAGTACATCCAATATTCCACGTGTCTCAGCTGAATCCCTTTCACGGTGAGAAGCCCGAGCTGCCACGATCACCTCCAAATTGGGATTGGTCTATGGCATCCAAGGTTCCGGATAAGGTGTTGGTGCGACGAATGGTGAAGGAGGGGCAGGCTTCCTCTTCTAATGTGTTGGTCCAGTGGGTAGGCGAAACAGAGATGGAGGCAACTGGGGAGAAATATGAAAAGTTGCGAGCCGCGTTCCCTTCCTGGTTGGCCATCGCGGACGATGCCAATGCTTAAGAGGGAGGGAGTTGTCAGGGACCCACGTAGCTGAGCTATCTAAGTGAACCTGTAATGGGTGAGTCAGAGTCTGTAATAAAAGGCAGTCAGCCAACATGTGAGGTGAGAGTGTCACCCGCTTTTAGCCAGCCAATCATTGTTGTGGTGTGGCATAAGTGTGACGCGACCGTCTTGGTCTGTAAGTGGCCAGAGCAGCCAGTTGATGAGCAATAAAAGATAATGACATGCGGACCGGGCCAGGCATCTGGTATTGATCCTGGCTTCTGGCAACTTTCTCACCGGTTCTACCTGCTCTCCTCATCTCTTCTCTCCCAATCACCATAGGTTCAATCAGCCATTCTCCATCTGTCTCCTCCATTCAAAGGAGTGCTCGACTGAATCCTAACACGAAGTGCCGTCTCTTAGGTCGAATTGGTGGACAAATTGGAGAGAGAGCTCATGGCGGCGGGTCTCCTATACCAGTAGACTCGAGTGATGAAGGTCGTGGAGTGGGAGCCCCACCTTATGGCTTCTTCTACAACGGCATATGCCAGGAGCCCGTATGATATCTTGGCAACATAAGTACTATTCCTGTTGTTAATATTTATTAACATCGTTCATGCAACAGCAACATGTGCAATGTAATTAATAATTTCAAGCAGATCCAAAATAAGAAAAGAAGATCAAAGAAAGAAGGAGAATAGAAATAACAGGAGTTAGATTCACAAACCAGATCGTTCGTTGAGAAACGAACGTGATAATTAAAGAAATCAGTGTCCGGCAATCCTCGCGGATAGGCAGCGTTCTCCCAGTCTCGATCTGGAACGAACCTAGAACTTGCTAGTCTCACTCGCGTTCAACGTAGTCACGTTGCAATACTACCAGTGCAGCATAGCAACCGCAGGAACCACCGCCTGACAGTCGCGTCTCGGTGACGGGAAGGAGAATACCGTACTTCGCACAGGAGGACAACTCCACGAAACAGCTTGGAACGAAGGCACCCACTCTCAGGATTAGGGCTCTCAAAACATCAGTGAAACGGTGGCAGGAACTGTTTGTTGTGTGTGTGTGTTTAACCCTAATGACTGGAGGCATATATATAGCCACACACGTCTCTAATCCTTTTCCCAATGATACGCAAACACTCGGTTGTTCTTATATACAATACGGAATAATCTGCAAAAGAGAAACACTTTGCAATTAGGATTAAGAAATCTAAATAGGAAAGAAACAATTAATTACACGAGTTATTAATTACTTAGTTGTATCCTAGTACAAAAAGAAGCCAGAAGACGGAAGACATTCTCCACAATCCACAAGCCACAAGCTCGAGCCCATGCCCGGCCTGGCCAGGCGTGATGTGGCGCGCGCGCGCGTTCGTGCATTGTGATGTAGCAATCCCACCCACCAAGGAGGTAAGCATACCTCCCTCTTAGAACCCCTTGGACACTAGTGCCCCATGTGATCCTACATATGAGGACCATAAAAGTTTTAGGAGTGAGCAATATGGGATAAAGTTTCTTTTCCATTTGCACTAGAAACAACACTACATTCTCACATGTACTTGATGCACTACATTGGGCTTAACCCATGCTAAATAAATGATTGCTACAGTAAATTACGACTACATTAATCGAGCTACAATAATCATTTATCTAACAATACCCCCACAAAGTCCAATGTGTAGCGTGCTCTACCATTCAGTCCTCCATACTGTGCTTTCAGCAGATACCTTTCAGTTTGAATCTACCTGAGTTATCCAACTATTACTCTCGCAGGAACTAGGTGAACAAAAGTCTTGAACCTGAACCTTGGGTACAAGAGTATAGGTTGGTAACAACACAATAAAGACATGGTAGTAAAGAAAACAATGCATTAAGGCCATGCATGCAAAAAAACTATATCATGATTGATAACAGAGAACAACCCAATTCTCCTGTTGCGGCCTACACAACATCAATCACTTAGCTGGAGTCTCCAAGGATGTACTGCTAACATCATGTCTTAAGACTTGATACCATTAAGAGACTACTCTCTTACTAACTTGCAGTCATGACACTAACAAATTTCTTAGGGGATACACACGCAGATGCAAGAACAATCAAACAAGAATACATAGTGTCATCCAATTTACCCGACAGCTTGTTATTACCACATTGAACCCAATTTGTGGGATCTCCACTCTTTTGGGTTGGGTTGCTACTGCCTACAAATCTATAGGGGTTTCTGTCCCATCCCAAATCTGGATTTTTCCACTAAAGCTAAGGTAAGACCTTTAGTGAAAGGATCGGCTATATTATCTTTGGTACCGGCGTAGTCCACAACCACGACCCCATTAGACACTAACTCCCTTACAGACTTGAGTCTGACTTGGATGTGTCTATGTTGTTTTTTATTGTACTTGGAAATCCTGATCTTAGCAATAGTTGTAGTGCTATCACCGTGAACTGAAATAGCAGGAATCGGCTTCATGACCATAGGTAAACTAGACATAAGTCCATGTAGCCATTCAGCTTCTAATCCAGTTTCATCTAAAGCACACAACTCTGCTTCAAAAGTGGACTGAGACAATATGGTCTATTTCTTAGACCTCCAGGAAACAACTCCTCCTCCCAACAGGAATACATATCCTAAGACACCATTACTCCCAGAATTCACGGCAATCCAACTTTCATTACTATATCCCTCGACTACAAATGGATGTTTACCATAATGCAGCCCAAGGGAACGTGTTCCTTTGATATACCTCAAAACTCTATCAAGAGCTTCCCAATGGGTCTTGTCGGGACAACTGGTGTATCTACTTAACTTGTTCACAGCAAATGCAATGTCTGGACGTGTACCGTTCATAAGATACATAAAACTTCTTATAATCTGAGAGTATCATAACTGATACACTGGAACCTCAGTTTCATTCTTGAACAGGGGCTTGGATAAATCATATGGAGTCTTAACAGGTTTATGTGATGTGTACTCAAACCTCTCCAGTGTCTTCTCAACATAGTGAGACTGAGAGACAGTTATACCATCAGTAGACCTTATGATTTTAAGCCCTAAAATCACATCAGCGACACCCACATCCTTCATCTCAAACTTGCTACACAAGAACGATTTTTTCTCATTTATTACATTCATATCGGAACCAAAAAGCAGGATATGATCGACGTATAAGAATAACAAAATGAATCCATTATTGACAATCTTACAGTAGAGACACTTATCAATTCATTAGAAACAAAGCCAAATGATGCTATCACAGAATCAAACTTCTCATGCCATTGCTTAGGGTCTTTTTTCAAGCCATATAATGACTTAACAAGTTTACACAGTTTGGACTCATTCCCACGACCCACAAATCCCTCAGGTTGTTCCATATATATCTCTTCTTGAAGATCACCGTGTAAGAACGCGGTCTTCACATCCATCTGATGGGTATAGAGGTTATAAATGGAAGCCAATGCTATAAGCACTTGGATTGTGGTCATAAGGGAAACAAGTGAATAGGTATCAAAATAATCTATTCCTTCCCTTTGTGTGTAACCCTTAGCAACTAACCTAGCCTTATACTTATTGATCGGCCCGTCTGCATTAAGTTTCTTCTTAAAAATCCATTTGCAACCAACTGCAGAACAACCAGGAGGAAAATCCACCAATTCCCAAGTTTCATTCGAGAGAATTGATTGGATTTCATCATTAATGGCTTCTTTCCAAAACTTAGCTTCTGGAGATTCCATAGCTTGTTTGAAAGTAATAGGATCATCCTCAACATTGTAAGTGAGAAACTCACTTCCAAAGTCCTTTGATGTCCTAGGCCATTTACTTCTCCTTGGTTCAACTATTTCTTCAGAATCATCAAATTCAGAAATAGCATGTTCTGAGTCACCCCCCACATTTGTCATCCTTTCCACGTGCTCGGGAATGGAACCTGTGGTAAATGAATCTTCTTGAGATACTTCATTGGGCATACCAGTTTTCATAGGAAACACATCCTCAAAGAATGTCGCATCACGTAATTCCACAATTGTATTGACCTCAATGCCAGAGATATCTGATTTTACAATCAAGAATCTGCAAGCATAACTTGTCTCTACATAACCCAAAAATATGGCATCAACCGTTTTCGGTCCCAATTTCTTCCTTTTGTGTTCAGGGACAAGTACCTTAGCAAGGCACCCCCACACTCGAAGATATTTGAGACTCGGTTTCCTCCCTCTCCATAACTCAAACGGACTACTCTCTGAATGTTTATGGGGAACTCTATTCATAATATGGCAAGCCATATTCAATGCTTCCCCCCACATAAAGTTGGGTAATCCAGATGTTTGAAGTAAGGTATTTACCATATCTATTAATGTTCTGTTTTTACGTTCAACTATCCCATTTGATTGTGGTGAATAAGGAGCAGTGACCTCATGAACTATACCACATAATTGGAAAAATTCCAAAAACAAGTTTGAGGTATACTCTCCTCCCCTATCAGACCTTAATCGCATAAATATTTTACCGGTTTGAGTTTTGGCTTCTTTCTTATAAATTAGAAATTTATCCAATGCTTCATCTTTACTTCTAAGTAAAAATGCATAATAGTATCTACTCTCATCGTCAATAAAAGTTATAAAATAACGCTTTTGATCCCTCATAGCAACACCATTAAATTCACAGATATATGTATGCACTAAATCCAAAATTTTTGAATTCCTATTCACAGAATGAAAGGGCTTCCTTGGCAATTTAGCTTGTACACAGATTTCACATTTATTGTTGCTAATTTCATATTTAGGGATCAAATTTAGATTCATCATACGCTTCATTGAGGCAAAATTAGCATGGCCCAAACGTGAATGCCATACATTGGATGAAACAAGATTCATGCAAGCAGAACTATAATAATGGAATTTGAAACAGGTTCAACATGAATCTTAAACAAGTTCTCCACATCACATAAGTACCCCTTGCCAAAAAACAAAGAATCACGAAGGCGTGTAATAATAGCCTTATTACATTTACAGTCTACCCTATAACCTTCACTAACTAATATGACGCCACTAAGGATATTGCGTCGAATGGTTGGAACATGTCTGACCCTATTAAGAGTCAAAACCTTCCCCGAAGGGAACTTCAAGTCCACCCGTCCTTCGCCTTTGACTTCTGCAGAGCTGGAATCGCCCAATGTCACGGACAGACCTCGAGAGGCCTGATAAGACACAAATAGGGATTTATCAGCACACACGTGTACATTAGCCCCAGTGTCAATTATCCAATAAAGTGGTTCGAAAATAGAAATGATTTCAGGTTTAATAGACACGTACCCATCATTGAGGTTCAAGTATGTAGTCATCATGTTGACCACAGCCTCCTCAGTTGCAGATGTGGTAGCTTTCTTTGCCTTCTTATTAGGACAATCCTTGTTCTAGTGGCCAACCTGTCCACAAGTCCAACAAGGTTTGTTCTTCGGTTTCTTTTGGATCTTTGCCTTAGGTTTATGTGCATTCTTAGATTTCTTATCCTTGGTGTTTTTTACAGAAGTAAAATGAACAGTTGGATTTGCATCAGTAGGCATCTTGACCCCTTTCTCCTTTAAGTGTTCTTCTTATATATTAATATCCATCATTAGTTCATCCATGGTGTGTGTCCCTTTGCGATGCTTCAGAGACATACCAAACGATTCCCATGACTAAGGGCATTTTTTCTATGATAGACATAACAATGAACTTCTCAAACTATACCATCTGGGCATCTGAGAGTTCATGAACTAGGAGTTTTAGATCATGTGTTTGATCATAAACTGACTTACCCTCAACCATCTGAAACTTAAGAAATTTAGACACGCAGTATTTTTCAACACCTTGATTTTCAATGCTAAAATTCTTAATCAACAATTCCCATAAAACCTTGGATGTAGTGACTAGAGGCTTTGAGTAAGAATCATACAGTTTGTTATTTAAACCAAACAGAATCAACCTGCGGCACGTTTTATCACCCTTCTTCCAATTAGCAATTATATTTGCATTATCAGGAATTGTTTCATCAGATTTAGGTTCAGTTTCAACTAAGTACAGATCATAACCCGCAATATTCAGCCAAATTTCCATCCTACTCTGCCAACGGGCAAAGTTGGTACCAGTAAATTTTTCAGGCATATTGCTGGTATCAATTTTACATCCCAAACCACCCTGACCAGCCATTGTTAATTAACGATAGAAATATGATTTCTTTAAGATTGTTGTTAATATTTATTAACGTCGTTCATGCAACAGTGACATGTGCAATGTAATTAACAATTTTAGGCAGATCCAAAATAAGAAATGAAGATCAAACAAAGTAGGAGAACAGAAATAATAGGAGTTAGATTCGCAAACCAGATTATTTGTTGAGAAACGAATGTGATACTTAAAGAAATCAGTGCCCGACAATCCTCACAAATAGGCACCGTTCTCCCAGTCTCGATCTGGCACGAACCTGGAACTTGTGTGTCTCGCTCGTGCTTGAAGTAGTCATGTTGCACTGCTACCAGTATAGCACAGCAACCGCAGGAACCATCGCCTAACAGTCACATCTCGGTGACAGGAAGGAGAACGTCGCACTTTGCACAGGAGGAAAACTCTACGAAGCAGCTTGGAACAAAGGCACTCGCTCTTAGGATTAGGGCTCTCAAAACACATGTGAAAAGGAGGCAGGAACTGTTTGTTGTGTGTGTTTGTTTAACCCTAATAACCGGAGGCATATATATAGCCACGCACATCCCTAATCTTATTCCCAGTGAGACACAAACACTCGGTTGCTCTTATATACAATACCGAATAATTCGCAAAAGAGAAACACTTTCCAATTAGTATTAAGAAATCCGAATAGGAAAGAAACAATTAATTACACGAGTAATTAATTACTTAGTTGTATCCTAGTGTAAAAAGAAGCTGGAAGACGGAAGACATTCTCCACAAGCCACAAGCTCGAGCCCATGCCCAGCCCGGCCAGGCCAGGCGAGGCGAGGTGTGGCGTGGCACGTACGCGTGCATGCGTGCGTTGTGATGTGGCAATCCCACCCACCAAGGAGGTAAGCATACCTCCCTCCTAGGACCCCTTGGACACTAGTGCCCCATGTGATCCTACATATGAGGACCACAAACGTTCTAGAAATGAGCAATATGGGATATAACTTCTTTTCCATTTGCACTAGAAACAACACTACATTCTCACATTTTCTTGTTGCACTACATTGGGCTTAACCCATGCTAAATAGATGATTGCTATAGTAAACTATAGATACAGTAACCGAGCTACAGTAATCATTTATCTAACAATTCCTCCTTTCCATCACCATTAAGCCTCTAATCATTATTAGCAGTCTCAAGTCATCATGGATCACCTCAATATCAAGGAAGTCCATGCCCCACACCCGAATCTCCCTAGGAGCCGACTTAGCATGTCTACGTACCGCATTTTCAATGATACTTAAATACACTGACTGAGCTCAAAGTCCTTATATATAGAATTCATCAACCAAGGTGCCCCAAAACATGTCACAAAAAAAGATCATCTACCTCCACACATGACAGTGTTGGGAAAGGAAAAGGATTTCAGTTCATGTTCTAGTTGAATTTAGACTATAGTAGGGGTTGGCTTGAGCTACCAATCTCATAGGAGTCAAATCTAAAAGGGAAAAAAGATGGTTTCCATGTGATACATGGAGTTATATTCGAACTTGGACAAGAATTCCTAGTTGCAGTCATATGACATGAAGGCCTATAAATAGAGGACATTAGGGAGGCTATGGAAATCATCCCACATGTTGGTGTGTGATCCCTCTAGTTGTCTATTGGTGCGTTCTGTGGTAGAATCGTCAGATAACAAGAATTATTGGATGAGCTTTCTTGTGAATAAGAGAGGGTCACAGACATTGTCTTAAAGTGAAGTAGTGGTTGACAATCAGTGGTATATTGAGTGCAATGACAACGCAGCTCTCTTGTTTGATAAGAGAGGGTCAATGACTTTTCCTTGAAGTAAAGTAGCAGCTAGTGTTACAAAGACTATGTTTTCATAGTGGTAATGGTCTAACCCAATCGGCTATCATAGCGGCATCAAGAAGTCTCCAGCAACGACAACACCATCATGAGTAGTTAAAGTAAAGAGGGAGGTTTTGTACACATTGTAAGTAATTTTCTTCTTCCTCATATTTGTTCTTGTGTGGGGAGGGACGATCCAGATTTATAGGTAATAAAATTTGAGGAGTGTAATCTTGATTACATAGTACTTGTTGGCCAATATTACCCCATGGTTTTTCTCTTCTCGTCTTGAGGAGAGTTTTTCAGGTTAATTATGGTGTTTCTTCTTAATTTCTACATATTATTCTGTAACACTTCAGTAACATATTCTTGTCACATTTGGGACCGTATCGGTACAACATCCCTAAAAATTGGTATCAGAGTGTAGGTTGTACATACTGGTCTAGATGGAAAATGATGAAGACACGATGATGATAAAGTTGACAAGAACAAATTGGCATATTTAGAAACCGAAGATGAAGGATATCTCTATTGTAAAGATCTGTACGATCTGATAAAGGGACAAAATCTATGGTACAAGCATCACTGAGCATATGAATGAATTCCAAAGCCTTGTATATCAATTGTGTCTATGAAGATGGTTCTTGATGATGCTCAAGGCTTTACTTCCAGTAGGATCATTACCTAATAGTTGGGAGATTCTCATAGTGATAGTCAGTAATTTTGCAAAAGAAGGTAAGTTGACACTTGATCAGGTGAAGGATAGTCTACTAAATGAAGAAACTCGATGACAAGCCTCAGGCGACATGTGAATCAGAGGCTCATTTCACAGAGAGTAGGGCCTCTGATAGAGAGAGAAACTGGACATATCCAAGATTTGTGGTGAGTCCCAAGACCAAATCAAGTCTCAAGGTAAATCCAAGTCAAAGAGTAGATGGTGCTTCCATTGATACAAGATAGGATATTTTAAAAATGATTGCAAGGTTTGAAAAAAAATGAGTCTGAAGCCAAAGACAAGTAAGATGACAAACAAAATACTACAATGACAATTTTAGATGACAGGACAATGATGACGATGTGGTCTTAATAGTCCAGGAGCAGTGTTTGCATGTGGATGAGGATGATTTTGAGTTGGTGGTGGATACCACAACTTCTTATCATGCTTAACCGAGTAAGGAGTTCTTCACTTCATATATGAGGGGAGACTTCGGGAGGGTGAAAATGGAGCAATTCTGAATTCTCTAGAATTATTAGGATTGGAGACAATTGTATTCAAACAAGTGTTAGTTGCACGCCCACACTGAAGCATGTTAGCTATGTTCTAGATTTATGGTTGAGTTTGATATTTGGTTTATTTTTTGATAGAGAAGGTTGTCATCTAGACTTAGTGGTGGTAAATGTAAAATCACAAAGGGGGCCTTGGTTATTGTATGAGGTAAATTGTGTCACACATTATACAAAACCAAGCTCAAAGTGCTCAAAGGTAACAATTTACATGCAATTGAGGATCAACAAATTGATCTATGGCACATATATCTAAGTAACATGAGTGGGAAAGGCTTGAAGCTTCTATCTACATAGAGATTGATTCCTTGTGGAAAGGACACTAGTCTCAGTTCATGTGGCACATGTGAAAGCATCAGTGAGTTTCTTTCAAGAGAAGATCAAAGGTGAAGTCACATCTTCAACAGTTGGTTCATTCAAATATATGTGGTCCATTGAGGTCGCTTCACTGGGTGGCGATAGATATTTTGTCACATTAATTGATGATTCATCTAGGAAGGTGTGATCCTACTTGTTGAAAACCAAGCATCAGATCTTTCAATATTTTTAGAAATTTCATGCCATGATGGAGCGAGAGGTAGAGAAAAAGTTGAAATGTCTTTGCACAAACAATAGAGGAGAGTACACCTCTAGGGAGTTCCAAGATTACTGTGCAGAAGACGACATATGACATGAGAGGACATATCCCAACAACCTACAACGTAATTGTGACATCCCGCCATCACACCGACAGTGAGATGACATGTGAAAACATGCGGAACCACATATTATCGAAAACACAGGTTAATTAAAACCGATTGCGGAAAGCATACATAAGAGAACTTTTTCATCCAGATCCTGCAGAGAAACATGTTATATAAAATAAAATATTAAAAGCTTTGATGTATGTCCACGACTTATCGGAACCGGCTGTACTGTCAGCACTGGAGCTCATCACTTGTTAATACATACATGACGGGACATGTACAGTCAGCAGCAAGATATACAAAGTTACAACATCTAATCATCGTGAAATGTCATCAAACACCTCTGAGGACCTGAGAGTACAGGGATGACTCTAGGACTCTACTACAAAATCACCAAAATAGTAGCATGCCCATCTCTTGCCTTCTACTCCTCTTCCTCTTACTGCTCAGCCACAACCTCACGACCACCACCACGTCTAGCGCGATCACCTAAAAAGGGTGTAAACCAGCTGGGTGAGACACACAGTCCCAGTAAGAAACATAAATCCCCGCCGAAACTATAAAACCTCAGAAGGTTAAAGTAATAAAAGTAGATATCTGATAAAGCGTATAACAAGTACAACATACTGAGCAAGACCATTATTCCCATCATTCTTACCCAGATATCCAGTCGGCATATGACCAAATATTTCCTTATGGAACATGATTGACAATATAAGCTTTATAAGAACTTATCATAAAATATGAGGATCGTACACATAACTGCAAGGCATAACTAGATCAGCTATATAAGTAAGGCCTCAATCAAAGTTCCATGTTTTGCTCTAAGCAAGGTATACCGTTCGGCTGAATTATATTTTATTATGCACTGAGGAAGTGAGCCTTCCCTGCTCAAATCCAACCATTGGCTGTGAAGCACAATCCAGTGTCATACAAGGTCTAAGGAGATCCGGACTCCATGACCTCACCTTCTCATGGTCAGTACACGAATCATCAAGCAAGATCGTAGTCTTATTTTTATAGGGCCTCAGCCTCTGGGTCAGCTCTATATGCTACCCATAACTCTAGTTCACCTTGTCACAGGTGCTAGTATATACATCCAAGCCATGAACGCATCATGCTCATCATTATGTATTCTGAGCCGTGGGTTGGTTCATCATGCTACATATATTCACAGTGGTAATCAGATTCCTCCTATTTTAGGCTATGGGAAAACCTCGCATATTCAACAATATGCTCTCTAGGCAGGTCCCGCAGGATAAAACGGTTTCACCATCACCATGATACTGACGATGATGGATCTATGGCCAGGTAAAACTACATGGTATGTTCTTCTATAATTAATTAGTATATTTTAAGACAATTGTTGAGGCAACCAAAGTATAAACATAGCCTTATAGAATTACATCACTATTGCCATCATCATACTATCCTGGGACCTCAATCCCTTATTATATCAACCACTGCCTCTCAAGGCATCATAATCATGCATCAGTATTTTGGAAACACATCCCTTATCTCATCCTCAGAGGATAACACCTCAACTAGGCACTCATCCTTATATCAGGTCCTCAGACCTATCAACTTGTTATCTCATTACCACATGGTGCTACTCGAGAACATACATCTCATAGCTCTTACCAGGCTATGAATCCACATAAAAATACCTGCATGGTTGGTATACACATCCATAGAGATATCTGAAGCCATCATGGATTAACAGGATTATCATGTTATCAAGTATAAAGCAACATCCATTATTATATTACACATAATCTATAGAAAGCATAGTTTTATTGTCAATCATAAGTATATATCATGCCCCATACTTGTGTTCATATACATGTGTCACATTATCATGTGTAGCAACATCATATCCTTCCAAGCTTCCTGGTTCACAACCTATCATCTTAACTCATTATCATATTTGCAGGATTCAAGGTGATTACACCATATCACTTGTGTTATCATTATTAGCCATATACATTCCCAGCTATCAGAACCCTCGCCAAAGCTCCTGTAACCCTCATTATAGGTATGTCGGCTAGGGTTTCCCAACCCTAAGCAAGTTCACCACCATATCGGCCAACCCCATCACTTCACTTATCGTGCAACAAGAACCCACCAGCTTACATGGTGTCGGGCAAGGTGCATTGAGCATGCAACTACAAGATGGTATCAGGCAGCACATGGGCACCTCCTATCGTCCAAGACCCTATTGCCCATAGGGTTAGGGTTTCATGTCGGGCAACCACCAACCTCATAACGCTCAAGGCCATAACGATCAAGGTCATGATGCCCAAGGAGCCTATCGCCCAACCACCAAACCATGTCATCCAAAGGACCCTCATGTCGGCCAAGGCATTGTGTCGTCCATGGGCAAGATGACCACTAAGGTATTACAAGAAAGCCTATCATTCAACTAGAGTTAGGGTTTGTAATGGGCAGCAAATCCCTAACGTTCAACACTGGTATAGGCCAGCAGCATGGCACCCAAGCTCAGCCTTGTAGCACCCACCATGCTCATGACAACAACGGATACGAAGGCACCCTGAGAAGGCCCATCGTCCAACAAGATCAAACACATCATATTGGTCAACACTAAGATACTCACTGAGGTGCACCACTCAACCCATACTGTTCAAGAGACCATCCTACCCTATATCGCCCAAGGCTCTCAACCAGGGATAGCCACTTAGGCACTCTATTGACCAAGGAGCAACATCTATAAGGTCAATGGATCCTCTGGGTCAAGGCATATCGCCCAAGGTCATCATCAAGGTCAAGAGGGCCATAACGGGCATCAAACCAACCCTCTCAACTAGGTATATCATCCAAGGGTGAAACCCTAGACAAGAGGCTATCGGGAAACACTTATAAAAAGGACATATTGTGCAAGGCACAAGGCTCAACCCGACAAGGTCATCTTCAACCTCAAGCACAAGGGCACCAAACCCTAATTGATCAAAAAGATCAACTCACCTCTCAACAACCAAGAGAGAGGGGTTTTGCACAACCTCTATCTCAAATCGGGGAACCACAAAGATCAACCTAAACTTAGGTCATCACATATCCAAGAGCTCACCTCTCAAATCCATGGTGAGAGGAGGGTGTTGCCCAAGCAACTAGAATGTAGACTCCCCTCTCAACTTAAATGAGAGAGGGGTATTGCCCACATCACTAGAGCTCAAACTCACTTATAAAAATGAAGGAGATAAAGGGGTATTGCTCAACAAGAAAACCCCAAACTATGGTTCGGCCAACTAGATCCAAAGGCATATAAACCATCAACAACATTAACAACATCATGCTTACTATATCCATAAGATCCAAAACATGTACTAGAGCAAGAAACATAAATGCAATTGTCGATCATACACATATATGATTCATGCAACATAAAGAAGGTAATATAGCTAGGGTTAGAAGTTATGTAACCTGCCTTAAGCAAACTCCTCAAGCTCCAAAGCTCCAAGCTTCAAGCTCCTAGCTCCAAACACACCACTTTTGGCCACCTCAAGAAAAGGAATGAGAAACATAACCACCATGGCCAAAGAGTAGGCAAGATGGAGAAGAAGATGCTAAGGAGAGAGGGAAGATTCTTACCAAGGAAACACGGTTCACCTATGGTTCGGCCACCAAGCTAGAGGAAGAAGAAGATAACTCCTTCAAAGAGATTGGCCACAAACCTTTGCTCCTCCAAGGGTATCAGCCACCAAGGTTGCAAGGGAAAGGTGTATCGTGCACTAAGGAAGAGAGGAGAAACAAAGAGCTAAAGGGTTCCTAAGGAAGAGAAAGGCAAGGCATATATAGATGAGGATCAAAGGGGAACCAAGGCAAGGTGTCACCCTTCTTGGGGACACATGTCCAACGTCTTGCCACCTTGCAAACCTCATGCACATGCCATGCCACCACTCAACCAAGGATCGGCCACATGTCCAAGCTAGGGTGACAACCAAAGAAAGAAGGTCAACAAAGTCAAAGGTCGACACACCACCACCACCTTGGCCGACACACCCATGGGCGATACACCATGGCCAACGCAAGGCATCCCTTGCCCGATACAGGGATCCTCAAAGCAAGGCAAGGCCCAATAAGTCTCAACCAAGCCCAACAGAGCTTCAACAAAGCCCAAGACAACTCAAGGCACGAGCCCAAACCTACCTCTCAACTCTAGAGGAAGAAAAGAGAGAGAAAGACATCTCTCAACGGTGACAAACTTGCCCATCAACCCTAATTTAGGTTATTTTGCAAGTAGCACCTCCAACTCTCAACAAAACACAAGCATACGCTAATCACCACTAAAGGTGATTAGCAAGTAACTAAACACAAGGTTTAGGCAAAACAAACAAAGTAAGCCCAAAATGGAGGTCAGGGTCCTTACAATAATAGTATAGTTGAGAGGATATACCCTACCATAGTGGAGAAAATCAGATGTATCTTGAAAATTGTAAAGTTTCCCAAGACATTCTGGGATGAGGCAGTGAGTACTACCTTCTATCTGATTAATCGATCTCCATAAGTTCCTTTGGGGTTTGATATACTTCAGAAGGTATGGACATGATAGGATGTTTCTTACACTCATTTGTAAGTATTTGGGTGCAAGGCTTATGCACTTGTTCCAAAGGAAAAGAAGCAGAAGTTGGATGGTAAAGTGATACCATGTATCTTTGTTGTCTATGGAGATCAACAATTTGTCTACTAATTATGGGACCCTATGAAAAATACCATGAGAAAATGCAAAGATGTGGCATTCTGTGAGAGTCGGATAGTGACAAAGCTTTAGAGTGATGATGCAGAGGTTACATGATTATGTGGTAGTTCTTCTAATGATGAGTATGAGGATGTTTTCGCTTCTTTACAAGTGCAGTCTTCATAAGATTAAATAGAGAAGCATGATCACCCTGAGCAGCAAATTGGTAGTACATCCAATGTTCCTATTCTAGATACATAGTTGAGTGATTCAAATTCACACTTAGAGGGCATCTGGGTACGGGGAGAAAGATCATCACCAAGCAGAGTCCTCAGAGCAGTAGTTGAGGAGGTCTGATAGAGTTTGTCATCTTACATCTAGATATTCAACATCTTAGTACATTCTCCTTACTCATCAGCGGGAGCCAGAGACTATTCAAAAGGAAAAACTCATAAAGACAGAGCAAACTGGCATCAAATGATGTCTTCTTTGTAGAAGAATGATACCAATGAGCTTATCGTTCTTTTCAAAGGTCAGAGGATACCAAAGTACAAGTGGTACTATGGGATGAAGAGAGATGACAACAAGAATGATATCAGATTCAAATCCACACATTTTTCAAGGGCCTTAGTCAAATACCAAGAGAGTGTTATCAAAGGGTTTTTAGCCTTGGTACAGAAGGTTAGAAAGAAGTTTTTCGTTCAGGATAGCTCGACTGATCGGTCAGGGGGAGCAAGAAAAGTTCTACATGTAGACATGGAGAGAAAAGCAGTGCTGCCATGATACTTCTTCTCAGTTGCTTGGGAACAAAGTGAAGTCAGGATGGTACTTCAAGAAGATGGATGAAAACAAAAGGAAATTGACATATTGCGGAGAATGGATCCATCACATATAGTGATGGGGTCCAGAGGCCACTTCAGATGATCGCTAAAGACAATGTCTCCCACAGGGGCAGGAGGGGGAGATTGTTGGGAATGGAAAAGGATTTCTTCCCATGTATGAGTTGGATTTAGACTTGAGTAAGATTTGTCTTGTGCTACCATTTGTAGTAGGAGTGAAATATGAAAGGGAAAGAAGGTGGTTATGTGATATCCTCAAAATTTGGTACATTTGGATTCTAAGATATTAGTTCAATAATAATACATTGAGATCCATTCTAAGATAATCCAAGTTATGCTAGAATGAACTATGAATCTAATGCTTTAATAAAGTCTAGGGGTTAAAGAAATGTGGAACTATTATTCCTATGTGAGGATTGAATGGAAGGATATGAATTAATTTCATAATTAGAAAGGTAATTAGGCTTGTGGACTCATTGGTGTGCATAAGTTGAGTTATGGGCATTGTAATCTGATCTAGGCCCAATTGGGCTATTAAGGTGAAAAATAGATCCATGGGATCTAGGATAGAGAAAATTGGGATTTGGTGCATAAATGAGACAAAAAAATGTATTGTGAACTAATAAGTGAGATAACTAAGAAATAATGAGCAAGTTTATAGAATATTCTAGAGAACCTAGTGACCTAGATAAATAAATGAGCATTATCTAGTCTTTCTTGGAATGTAAGTATTCAGATACCAAATGAGTGTAATATGACCTAATACTTGGCATGATACGAAATAATGACTACAACAAGATAAATCCAAGTTCTACAATATTTATGTGATTGTTTGTTACCCAAGTGACTAACTTAAGGAAATCCTTATGTAGAAAGAAAAAGGTATTAATCGTACTCATTTTAAACCCACACTTTACCTATACCTAGATAAAGGTGAAATAGAAGTACCCCTAAAATTGGGGGTCAATTGGATATTCTAGTGGCCTATAGGATTTTTAGAACATTCATACATTAAAAAAAGTGAAAGATTATAATGATAATACTAATTAAATGATGTTGTGTGACGCTCGGATCCCCAAGCCATCTCTAATGACCCCAAAGATTGGGGAATCACCCTCGGTAAACCACCCTTAACTTTTTCTTTTCTTGATCACTTAAAATTATCTTAAAGGAAAAGTATTTTAACTTAGAATAAACTTAAACCTTAATAATCGCGGAAGCAAACTTACTGTTTCTAAATCTTGAAACATACCACAGAGTTTAAACAACATATTACAACTTACTTGTGAAATATAAAGTGCAACAGTTAATTGAAAACTAAACTACAAATTACTTTACATTCTCTCTCTTTCTACCACACCATGTCCCAAGGACCGAGGAGAAAGGACCAAGAGACCTCTAAACCTAACTAAACACTACCTTCTAAGCATCTGGATGATACAATCCTTCAGCTTCCTCGTGCTGACACTGACCTAAAAAATGTTTCAGTAGGTTGGTGAGCTACTGGCCCAGTGAATAGAATTTCACCCAACCATCGCAGATAACTCATTTTATTTTTTAATAATTGGAATAAATATAAGAAATACCATACTGAGCAAATCTACACAATCTAGGTTAAATAACAGGAATTATCAACATTTCATCAAGTAATAACTACAACAATGCTATACATACAATTAAATAACAGGGAATACCAACATTTTTTTCAAAGAACAACTGATACAAGTCTAAACTCAAATATTTATTAATTCCTTAACTTATAGAAACTTTGTGAACCTATATGAACATATTTTAACTTATGCCCTGATCAAATGAAGTGTACTCTACATATGAAGACTCGTAGTGAACTACGATCTCACCGTACAAGACTTAACCGACACCCTGGGATAGCTAACTCTGACTGTTGTCCTAGTCTGCTACTGGAAAACTAGCTCTCTGGCCTTGGCACTCCTATGGTGCTGTAACTGGACTCCTCTTCTAACTTGAGAACATAGGCGGATAGTCAAACCGTGCCACCAGGATGTCTGGTTAGTGTTGGACACGCTTTTCTATACTCCAGTGCCACCAGGACGTCTGATTTGTGTTGGACACTGTAAACTGCTCTCTAGTTCCACCAGGATGTCTGGTTAGTGTTGGACACTACAAACTATACTCTCATGCCACCAGGACATCTAATTAGTGTTGGACACAAGTTTCTAACCACCCCCGTGTACTGGACACTTCCAGGATTAAGTTGTTTCACCCCTAAGACGCAGACCTCTCAAAGGGGTTCAACGGTGTCAGGGCCCTTAACTCTTATTATTTTATTATTTCCTAGCAAACTCTTACTATATTAAACAATTCCTTTACTTTTACTCGACTCCAATATTACTATGATATCTCGTCATTTAATTGAAGATTTCAATGCATCATGCATATCATTCTAAACTTGACAGAGCAATATATTCAGAATCATGATGATTTAGTGAGTATTCAATATACCATGCATGTAGGCAGGTTTCAAGTTCTCGAATAAACAAACTTCATTATGCATGTAGACAGTCTAAAATTCTTAAGTAAATAGAAATCATGTCAACCGGGCACATATATGCAGAAATCATATAAATGATCATTGTAACACACTAACAGGGGTTATTTAATCAATATATATGAAATTATCAGTAGCACTTGTAAATTATCTAAATTCCTCAATAATTGTGCACATCAACCTAAATCTGAGTTGTGCATCACATAAATCGATTAAAGATTAATTTACTTGTCATGGCAAGATTTAATATATAAACATGTGCAACAACCCTAATCTTGAGTTATGCATCACATAACTGTTGGTATGTATGCCCTGAGAGCCAATTATGGGATGATTGAAGGGATACATTGAGATTGATTTGATAAACATCAAAGGCAAGCTTCCAATTCTTTCTGGTTCAGTCATATGAGATAGTGATTGAACAGATTGAATGTCTAGAGAATGACAATACTCAATGACGTATGCCTTCAAGTTCAGGACCTGAACGCTGAGATCATACAGATGGTAAGAGTTTGTACATTCTTGTTATGTCCCTAGTCGGATGTTATTGTGGAAGGTAGATAGACATCAATGACACACAAGACTAGATTGTGGTGTTGGTTGATGATAGAATCTCATTAGTCATGATATAGAGATATCAAACCAAACACATAGGTACTTGTTAGAGAACAAGTGTACCAGATAGACCCACCGTGAGTTTGACACATGGAACCATGACATGGTAGTCACAGTCAGTACTCACAGTGATGGTGGTGAATGTGATTCTTTGACCTGAAATCACTACACTCAACACATGTCGTTGGGTACACTTTGACATCATCAAATGCAGTCCTGAAACATGGGTTGTTATAAAGGTGATGATTGGGTGGCTTTGACACATGGGGCTTTTGAGGGGTGAGTGATAGATATGGGATCTGTCCTTCCTGAGGGAGTTTGATATCCATGGCTACTTGATGAGTAGGATTGAGAAAGGTGTGCACGCATGTGTGAATCAGTATGTGATATTGATGTCATACATATCTCTTCCAATCTACTCTGAGATCAAGAAAGTGAATGAACATTGACAGGATGACTGTTCCATGCCTCGAGTTCATTCGGGATATCAGTGACAAAGGAAGTATACATTCTCTATAACACCATTCACGGATTGTAGGATTGAAAGTTGTTCACCAACTTTCTATTTCACTTGGGTAGCACTGATGTGTGACTAGGCACCGCTCTTTTCTTGTGAAGTCATAAGTGTTATGAACTTTCACTGCCAATGTGAAAAGGACCTGCAGGGTCACACACATAGGATTTAACCTGGAAGAGGAGTTTTGTCCACAAACAATGTTTATATTGATTACGAAAGGAGTTTAGTAGTTCAATTAAACACTCAATTAATTGATAGCTCAAAATAACAGTATTCAAGGTGTTGTATCGATTGATTAGAGTATCAGATTGATTGAAACTTCAATTGACTTATTCTACACAATCTGCACTCCCAACCGATCGGCTCATGTGATGAACCGATCGGCTGAGCTTGGTGAACCGATCGGCTCAGATGGTGAGTCGATTGGCTCATGCACAGGATGAAAAGATCGGTTCAAGTGTTGAAACGATTGGTTCAATTGGTACAACCGAGCAAGTTGGGAAAATAGGATTGGTGAGAAATTTCTTTTTTGTTTCACTTGCCCGATTTGATTGGAATAAGGATTAGTATTTGATACCGATTCGAAACTAAAGAAAGAAAGTCAATCGGGAACTGATCAGGACCACGAACTGATCAGTTCAGAAGTGAACCGACCGTTTCATGGGTCCCAAACGATCAGTTGAAGTGTCAATCGATCGGCTCAGGTCCCCAACTAACTGTTTCAAAGATGAAACGATCGATTCAGGTTGTGCAGTTGGTTGTTTTTGTGGAAAATCTCGAACCCTTCTACTCCTGCTTTAATCCCACATTGAACGGGATAGAGAACCCTGTCCCATGACCCTCCTATATATAGGGGTATTGGGGGATTCTCAAAGAACAACTCAGTGCAACCAGTTGCTCTGTAAAGTTGTCGTTCTCTCTGGTTTTGGTAACCGTGAGAGCCCGAGCAAGTGCTACCCGATAAGGGAGGCACAACAAGGGAAAGACAACTGCAAAAAGAGACTGGTAGCAGGAGAGTGTGTTGGTGACTAGTACCCTGACAGGAGGGTGCGACTCCTTCCAATTCCTTATGGAACAAGGAGATTGGAGTTCCAGGTGGTCCGTGTGGACTACTTCAGAGGCGGGAGTTTCTGCCGCTCGGAGGACAGCTGTCAATCTCGACAGTCCCGGTGAGACCAGGAGTCGTCAGTACCGGTGCGACCAGGAGTTGCACAGACACCGTCCAAGACCGGAGGTGAAGACCGCGTAAGGCGCGAGGTATTGTCGCTGAGCAAGCCTCGAGACAAGGTATGATTCAACAAATCTTCCCTTCCTATTGTATAGACATTGACACGTTTTCTTTGTCTGGGTTTGGGGAGGAGAATTTTTTTTTGTTTCCGCTGCCTTCTCTACGTCCCCTAAAACCCAACAGTGGTATCAGAGCCAGGTCAACTGCTCTATACTTTAGGATTATCGATATGATCAATTTTGGTTTGTCACCTTTATTTATTGCATACGATGCGAAAAATATTGGCTTTATGCATGTCCAATCCTAAATCCACATATCCCAAACTACATATATGATATGAAATATTAATGCACTCGATACGCGTCGCCCTTAAATGAGTTTTGTGGTGGATGTATAGCATGGTTATGGCCAATAAACCCTATCTGTGTATGGTTGTATGTGGTTGCTTGCATATCGGTCTGCGCACTGATCTTCCCTATCCTATTCCTGACGTAACTCAAAATAAGTCGAGAATTTCTTTCCTACCTTTGCTCCCCCCGAATGTAACTTGGGGTTTCTCTTTTTACAATGTAAAATAGGATAGATTTTATTACATGTTATGTCAAAGAACGGCGGACATCCAGACGACAGCTGAGACGATCGGTTCAAGGAGTGAACCGATTGGTTGACGTTCCAAACGATCGGTTCAAGGAATGAGTCGATCGGTTGATGACCGGTTCGAGGAGCGAGACAATCGGGTGTCGGCCAGGAGCAGATGCACGATGACCAGGCGAACCGATCGGTTGGAGGAGCCAATCGATCGACTGGTGGCACCCAGCCGACCTGTCTGATGGTGAGCCAATCTTTCATGTGATGAGTTGATCAAACCCAGAAAGACAAAGCATAGAGTTCATCTTGTAAAGGTTGCATGTGATGTAGACCTAGATGACCGTGATTCCTCTTGGCTCGAGGAATCACATTAGGATGGCCATAATCATCGCTTTTATCGTTTCGCATGTTTTCTGTGGGATACAGCATGTATATGATACGTACTATATATTTTGGTGATTGTATATGTATATGTATATAAAAACCAAATCCCTCATTATATATTACATTTTAGATGCCTTCCAAATGTGACACATGTGAAAAGCTTGATCGACCAAGTGTGGGCATGCCCTAGCGTGGTGCACCGTCTATCTCGTGGAAGCGTGAAGGATGAATGTGGGGGTCTGCCCTAGCAGGGTGCATATTCATCGTGTTTTTCTTTGGGTCGGACTTAACTAGGTGATCTAGATGGGATCTAGTACCTTGAGGCATAGAGATGATCATGGTAAGGAGTTGCATATGACATCTTATCAAGAATTGCATATGATGCAATTGGAAAAAGTTGCCTACCTGAGAGATCTAAGTTGTGGGTGACAGCCCTAGCTGGTCCATGACTTAGAGGATTTCAGGATCTTGCCCACTAGAAGGTTGTACGCTGCAATCTTCTGAATTGATGGTGAGGGCTATCAATTTGAAGTAAAATAGTGGGAGCGATAATTAATTAAAGGCCTAATAATATCGTCAACTTTTCAAATCAATCAAATAAGTCAAAAATGAGTTTTGACCTAAAATTTCATATTTTCCTTTTTTTAGTACAAATGGCAACAAACAACAATCACTTTTCTTTGCGATCGGTCCTTGAAAAGGACAAGATGAATGGGAAAAACTTCCACAACTGGTATAGGACATTGAGAATTGTTCTCACTCAAGAGCAAAAGCTCTATTTCCTGGATACTCCAATTCTAGAGGAACCTGCTCCTACTACACCAAAGGCAGAAAGGGATGCTTACAAGAAGTATTCTGATGATGCCATTGATGCAAAGTGCTTGATGTTGTGCTCTATGAACCACAAGTTGTAGAGACAACATGAGAACATGGGTGTCATTGAGATGGTTCAACATCTCATGAACATGTATGAAGATCAAGCATGGCAACAGAGATATGATGTGTCAAGGGCATTGTTCAAGTGCGTCATTACAGAAGGAGATCCAGTTGGTCCTCACACACTCAAGATGATTGGGTATGTGGAGAACATGCAAAGACTGGGATTTCCACTGAACCAAGAGTTGGCTACTGACGTGATACTGCAATCGTTGCCAGAATCCTACAGTCAGTTTGTGATGAACTACAACATGAACAACTTTGATAGGCCACAGTCAGAGTTGTTGGGCATGTTGAGGACAGTCGAGACACAGATGAAGAAGGACAAGCCTAAGTCTGTGATGGTGATCACGAGCAAGAAAGGCAAGTCCAAGCACAAGGGCAAGGGCAAAGCTAAGAAAGGTTTTGATGCTAGCCAGGAGTCCAAGTCGTCTTTAGCTCTCAAGGCCAAGGGAGGCGTGACCAAGAAAGGAAATTGCCACCATTGTCAAAAACCAGGACACTAGAAAAGGAATTGTCCTCTCTATCTAGAAGAACAAAAGAAGAAGGAGGCAACTGTCGTCTCCACTTAAAGGTGTCATGGAAATAAACTTGTAACACTTTTTGAGGTATATGATACCAAGATGTAAAGTGTAAAGCACTCAATAAATGGGGCAAGTTTTTCCGCCATAGATAGGAGTACTTTAGTTTATTTTTCAGCCATAAAGGCATGTAATAGAGTTATGAACTACTATTTCATATTTGCCAATAGATAGAAACACTTTATTTTTGCATATTGTATGACAATGATGGAAATCAATAAAGTTGATGTTTCATTCATTAAAAGATATGATCTTTGAGGCAATACCTTGTTTATCTTGTGGTATTTGATATACATAAGATAAAATGATACCTAAAAGTTATAGATAACTCAAACAATCAAATTAGCATCAATCATGAGAAATTCATTTCTAGTTTCCATATGATGGATAAATCTAGACTCTTTTGGTTAGAGAACCAGTAGGAGACATGAATATCTTGGACATGATTAATCAATCTTCACTAGAGGTAATGGGAGAATGATTATCCTATTAGGTATAATACATGTGATGTATTTACATACCTATTGGATCGAATGCTAATACTTCAAATGGTGTTTAGAGAAATACCAAAATGAATATCTTGAAGTGTTCAAGAATATCATAGATGAAGTATAAATTTGGTAAAGTGTTAATTCTTGATGAGATCAATGAATGAAATACTTGGACCAAATGTTTGAGATTCTTATGAGTGATTATGATAGTGTATCATAGTGAGCTCATGATTAAGACATAGTGATGTCTAAATCAAAAAAAAAGGGGAATCATACTCTAAGGAGTTAGAGAATGATTATCAAATAACTAAATTCTTCTTAATAAAAGAATACCCTACACTAATAAAGGACATTAAGAATCACAAGGAGTTGTGAGTTCTTATATCCTTGGAAGATACACCTCAATTATCTATGTCATAAGTTGGTCATGTGATGAGTCAACTATCTAGATGAATATGACGAATCGGATTTTGGGTTATGGTATATGACCATAACATCCTAAATGACTTCCATGTGAACCATAAGGTGTGACCTTAATGGTAGCACCCATTGGATGGAAATCCATAAGTACAAATAAGTCTTAAAGTGTTAAGACACATGGTTAACATTTGAGAAGGATGATGCTTGTTAATTACAACTTAATGACTAACAGATTTGGCATATGGATACTAAAACCGCATTCCTAGGGCGTCTGGCGTGAGCGGCGATCAAGGTGGCGGCGTCCTTCTGGACGATGATGGGGAGGAAGTTCTCAACCAAGACGGTCCACAGTGGCGCTGGGCAATACTGGTTTGAGTCTGAACTTTGCAAGCCATGCTCGAACTCATGATAAGGCAGCAGAACCCGTGCATCAGGCCATGAACATTGATGCAAGCATGAATAACGAACAATAGTTTCCAGATCTAACGGGCGCCGACAATTGGCCCACCGGACAGATCAACTCTCAAAACCCCAAGCCTTCGTATCGGGACAAGGTGGGGAAGGGCAACTCAGAGGATCATGGCTATATCCACATCGACGCAGAAGATTGCGGAATCAACCTGAAGCCTGACGACACAGTAGTCTTATCTGATCATGGAGTTCTGGCCTTCAACTTGAAGCAGGACGCCAGGGACTGTCTGTTAAAACCTTAGCAATACATGGTGGTCATCAAGTTGCTCTCAAAGGATATCGGTTTCTTGACTCTACGGGATAGGATAAAATCAATGTGCAAACCGACAGGAGGGTTCAATCTCATTGATCTAGCTAACGACTTTTTTGTCATCCAACTCCAACGAGAAGATGATTTTATGAATGCTCTAACGGGAGGACCTTGGCCACTCTTTGGCTCTTACTTGACGGTTCAGCGATGGCAGCCGGACTTCTCACCAGAGGCTTCATCTCCACCGAAGCTGGTCGCTTGGCTAAGGATACCGAACTTACCTATTCATCTGTATAGAGAGGTGCTTCTTGTACAGATTGGAGACCATATTGGGAAAACGATCAAAGTTGATCTCAACACGATCTCACAACGGCGAGGACGCTTTGCAAGAATTGTAGAGGAGTTGGATATGGGCAAACCCCTCACTCCTCAAGTGATGATCGAGGGAAACCGCTATCGCATTGAGTATGAGAATATCCCATGCATCTGCATGTATTGCGGTCGGGCAGGGCACCTGGAAAAACATTGCTCCAAACGGATCACATATGAGAACACGGCGAGGAGCGCCGCTGCGGCCGATGGCTCATCAACGCCAGTCCTCCCTTCCCCCCTGCAAGGATTCACAGACTATATTCACGCTCGTCCAATCCCGCACAAGCAGAGGCCCGCACAAAAGAAGGACCCATCCAGGTTCGCAAATAGGTTTTCAAACCTAGGGAATCAAGAAGACGAGGAGGGAGACACAGAGGTAATGGATGCAGACTCGGTGGCAGAGAAAGTAACTTCTATAATTGACTGGAGTACAAGGAAAAAAAACTTCAAACAATCCAAGCGGAGCAATGGCCCAGCTCAATCAGTCCCCTTGCAGCAATCGACACAGGCGCCACCGTAGGTTCGAAGAACAGAGCGCCCCCACCCATCTCACTCGGCTGTTACCCCTTCAGGCGATTCAATAATTCCTGGAAGACCATGCACTACCCACCCTTTCGTCACCACACCCTTTTCCTTTGGAAAAGAGGGCCCGTCTCATCCCTACAGGAGTCTGAGCCGCAACTCAGTAGGGATGCATCTTCGTAACAGAAAGGTGGTAAGTTCAGGGGAAGGCAGTAAGACTTCCACCAGGAAACGTGGGAAAACCTCCCTTCTACAAGATTTGGAGGAAGAGGTGAGATCAATGGGAAACTCCACCCTAAATTATCCCAGTTCATGAAGCTCATCACATGGAACGTTCAAGGTGTCTGTGATAAGGACACCCAAAACGCGGCTAAAGAACTCTCAAGAAAGTACGGCGCTTCAATCCTTTGTATCCTCGAACCGAGGTGCAGTGGTGATCGAGCTCTGAGCATCATCAAGAAGATGGGCTTTGCTCAGTCTCACAGAGTCGAGGCTGTTGGATATTCCGAAGGAATCTGGCTTCTCTGGAAGAACGATATCCCTTTGAAAATCCTTGTGTCACACAAACAGTTTGTTCACTGTAGAATTCATCAATCGTTCTTCACCTTCATCTATGCTAGCATGCTGAGGAGTGGTCGGAAACTCCTCTGGAACCATCTCGCTATGTTGGCTCCCTCCATCACTAACCCATGGGTGGTGGTGGGGGATTTCAACGTGGTTATGTACCCATCTGAAAAATTTGGCAGCAATACCTTTGATAGCGCCAACAGTCGTGATTTCATCGAAGCCGCCGAGGCATGCTCGTTGCATGACATGGGAGCTAGTGGAGCACGCACCACCTTCAGGAGGGGTCTCCTCCATGAGCGGCTTGACAGAGTGCTGGGGAACAGGCACTGGATCGAGCAACCCGCCCACAATTCGGTCCAGGTACTCGAGAAGAATCATTCTGATCACGCTCCCATCCTGGTGTCATCAGAGGCACTATCCAAGAAGAGGCGGATGCAAGGGACTCGCACCTCCATGAGATGGTACACCACGCCTGGGTTCGATGACTTGTTGAAGCGATCATGGCCTGGGGACAAGAATCTATTCGATGCCAATGCATAGTTCCTTGCTACGGCTTCTAGTTGGGACACTGCGAGTCGCAAAGCTGATAGAAGATCAAAGGAACAAATCTCCAATAAAATCAAATGGTTTCAGATGAATCTCGCCCTCAAATTCGACCATGCAATGGCCCAAGAAACAGTTGCTCTACAAGCTCAACTAGACTCTATTCTCCATTGGGAGGAGGCGGAGAGCCAACAGTGAGCTAGATGCGATTGGATTCAACTTGGTGACAATAGCACCTGCTTTTTCCACTCTATAACCAAGGCAAGGAGACAACGCAATAGAGTTACACACTTGAAGGATGGATCAGGCGTCTGGTATGATGATGAACGGGAGCTGAAACTCCTTATTCTTAACTTTTTTTCTTCTGTTTATCAGGAAACCAATGAGGCGCTTAGGCGGACGGAAAGCCCAAGGTTCGTGGGTTCCTTTCTAAGCCTATCCCCGGAGAAGTGTGAGAAGATGTCAGCACCACCCTCACCGGGTGAGATCTGGTCTGCCCTCAGCTCTATGTCGCCGGTGAAGGCGTCGGGACCTGATGGAGTGGACGCCGCCTTCTATCAGAAGACTTGATCGCTATTGAAAGATCAGCTCTGCTCCTTTATACAACAGCCTTTCATCGGCAAGAGTCTTCCACCTTCCTCGATGGATTCCACCATTATTCTTATTCCTAAGGTTCCCTCGCCGGAGCAGTGCTCTCAGTTCAGGCCCATCTCACTAAATAATGTCTGTACCAAACTATTATCTAAGGTCATTGCGACAAGAATCAAACCTCTCTTACAGGACTGGATCTCGCCCTTCCAGTCGAGCTTTGTGCCAGGATGGAGGATTGGAGATCACATGTCGCTAGTCCAAGAGATAATCCATTCCATGGAATCCAAAACGAGCTCCAAGAAGTACCTTGCTCTCAAACTGGATCTGGTAAAGGCATTCGATAAACTCAGCTGGCAATTCATTTTTGACACTCTAATCCGCACCTCCATTCCCAGGAATATTGTAGATATCATTATGCAGATCATATAGTTCTGGGCAATCATCTGTGATTTGGAACGGAGAGATAGCGGGCTCCTTCCACCCTTCTTGTGGTGTTAAGCAGGGAGATCCCCTATCGCCATATATCTTTGTTCTCTGCCTTGAACGCTTCAGCCAGCTTATAGAGATGGAAGCAGCAATAGGAAACTGTAGACCTATTCTTATCTCAAAAGCTAAGGTGCTGATCACGCATGTTAGCTTTTCTGACGACATTATCCTATTCGGAGAAGCCTCTCTACATCAAGCAAAGGTTATGGGTCGATGTCTACGGAAATTCAGTGACGCCTCCAGTCTTTTCCTTTCCTTTGAAAAATAATTTGTCTTCTACTCACATAACACACCCAGAAGTTCTAGAAACCAAATCAGCAGGAAACTGGGAGTTCAGGAAACAAGCAACTTGGGAAGACACCTGGGCGTACCCATCATTCATAGAAGGAAGAGCAAAGATTTATTCCTCTCTCTAGTGGAAAAATTTCACAAACACATTAACTTTTGGCAGAACAATATGCTGTCCCTCGTGGGGAGAATAACACTTGCTAGATCGGTGCTCCAATCTCAGGCTTGCTATATTATGCAAGCTATACAACTGCCGATCTCCACATGTGATAAGATTGATCATATCGTCAGGAATTTCATCTGGAATGGGTCCTCTTCTTCAGGACATCTAAACCTAGTTGCTTGGAAGCGGATCACGCTACCAAAGAAGATGGGAGGCCTGGGTATCAAAAAAACCAGAAACTTCAACGTTGCACTGGTAATGAAGCTAGCTTGGGAATTCATCCAAAAATGCAAAATACCTTGGGTGGAGGTAATGGCGGGCAAATACATCTCTCGTGGACAATACAAATCTACTGGTTTGCATCTGTGGAGGAGTATACGAAGCCACATTCCTTTTCTTCTGCAACATTCAAACCGCATTGCCATATCGGGTCATGATACTCTTGTGTGGTCGGACGAGTGGATTGGGCAGGGGCAAGTACCATGTTTAAAAGCTGGTCTATCTCCCCCTGATGATTTGTTGGACCTCAAGGTTTCAAGTCTTGTTACAGATGATGGAGCGTGGAATCTGGAGTTTCTGAATTCTTGGTTCACTCCTGAATCTGTTAACCTTATTACTGACATGTCGACCCCCAGATCTTCCTATGGAGAGGATGTCCGCATTTGGAAATCGGAGGCTTATGGAAGGTTCACCGCAAACACAGCAAATACGCTCATTAATCATACGAATGTTGACACAGATCAGGCGCCTTTCCTTACCATCTGGTCACTTCCCATCCCTCATCGGATCAAAACCCATCTTTGGTTGCTGTTACATAATCGGCTCCTCACAAACTCTCTTTGTTCACAAAGGAAGATAGTAGACGACGCCAGATGCTCGCGCTGTGAAGCTTTAGAAGAAGACTGCATTCATGCCCTCCGAGACTGTAAAGAAGCCAAAATGACTTGGTCTAATTTACTGCTGACTGAAGCCATTCATTTTTTCACAAGCACCACTGTCAAAGACTGGCTGGAGTATAACCTCCATACATTGCGTAATGTGCTGGACTGGGGAACTGTCTTCGCCGTTACTTGCTGGAAGTTGTGGAAAAATAGGAATACATTCATTTTCAAACAGAGAGCCATCCCTCATCAGGTTCTTGTGGTGCAATGCTACGTTGAAGCAATCTCTATTCACAATGCTTTCTGTCAAACATCCACGAGTACTGTAGAAGTGAAGGCTCTCAATATTGTTCAACAAATTCATTGCTTGTCCCCTATCATTACAGTGGATGTGGCCACATCTTCAGCTACCAACCGTTCGTGTGCTTGCGCAATCGCTAGGACTGTTGCTGGAGAGTGGATCACAGGATCTGCAACGATGATCGCCAGCGTTGACGCCACGCAAGGAGAACTGAAAGCTATCTTACAGGGTGCGGATTTGGCTTTGGAAAATCATATCCAGGCTGGGATCATCATCTCGGACTCCTGGAACGCAATACAATGGATCAAAGGTGATGTTTAACCTCCTTCGAAATATCTCACGATTACTATGAGAACCCGCGAGCACCTCCAGAGGGCAAAGATACAGGATATAGTGCACCTGAAGAGAGACCAGAACAAGCTCACCGACATGCTAGCCAAATTTTGCCTTAAACAGCCATCACTGCCTACGGATTGGAGTAGATGCCCTACTAGTGCCCTTCAAACATATATATCAGATAAATCTGTCTTTAGTCGTTTATTCTCTAGTTTAGTTTGCTAATGTAACCGATCTTAGTCAGTCTTTCCCAAAAAAAATAAGGATGTGTACGTGACACAACCTATAAGGTTTATGAATCCTCTAATGCAAATGAAGTCTATAAGTTATAATGAACTAATCAATGTGATTGATTGAGTACAAGCAACTTAGAATTGGATCTTTACTTTGATTGTATAGTCAAAGGGTTTGATTGATATGTCAAAGATAAAGATGGGATCTGTAATTTAGTGGGAGTGTATTCACATTCCACATGTTGATGTGAAATGGAAATGTCTTAGAATGGAAATCCAAAGTGGAAATTATCTTTAAGGAAGATAGAGATGTTTCCTATGTGATAGGAATAGAGATATATAGAGATAGTTCTTGAAAACCTCTTGACCTGGAAAAGAGAGAGCATACATTGGCAATATGTACTGAAGGGTTCAGTATGCATAGATTCGATGGGAGAAAACATGTTCATGTTACATGGAGTTAGTATCCCAAGCCCAAGTGTCCAATTCTTATGAAGAATGGGAACACTAAGAATAGATATGAATCTATCATGTATGTAATCATCCCATTATCTTGCATGTATGGACATGGCAAGAATAAAATGCATTCATCATCTTGTATGTAGGACATGGCAATATGATATGCTCATCCTCATAACTCATATGTGGGATATGACGAGTGGATGTCTGTCTATTTCAATAAGGGTTACTGGATACCATGAGAACTTGATAAGTACTTATGAAGTACTAGTTCTATGGAGATAAGGAAGAGTTTGATGTAAAAAGTTACATTTATGTGAACTTTTGAAAAGGATAGAAAATTAATCGCAAAATATATATAGGATATATTAAAGTGAAAGTTTGTTGATAATTGGAAATGTTCCAATGAAACCATTTAAAAGGAAATGTCGAGTATCTGTGTGTTAGAGAACAGCAATGGATACTATATGGATCTGGAAGTTCATGAGATGAACTTATAGATATTCCGGTCATTAATGACAAGCATGGAATCCTTGATCATGCAATGTGGCTAAAGGTTAGCAAAGGAATACTAGATCACATATTACAGCAACTCCATCTCATACGTGTGACGTACAGCGAAGAGATGTGAGACATGCAATTTATACTGACTTTGGCAAGGTGTTGCCATTACTCACTATGTTCGCACTAGAGCAGAGTAACATGTGGGACATGTTTGAAAATCACAATGAATATGATTCAAGGGTGATTGGCTTGCAATGCAAGTGGGAGTCTGTTGGTATGTATGCCCTGAGAGCCAATCATGGGATGATTGAAGGGATACATTAAGATTGATTTGATAAGCATCAAAGGCAAGCTACCAATTCTTTCTGGTTCAGTCATATGAGATAGTGATAGAACAGATTGAATGTCTAGAGAATGACAATACTCAATGACGTATGCCTTCAAGTTCAGGACATGAACGATGAGATCATACAGATGCTAAGAGTTTGTACATTCTTGTTATGTCCCTAGTAGGATGTCATTGTGGAAGGTAGATAGACAACAATGACACACAAGACTAGATTGTGGTGTTGGTTGATGACATAATCTCATTAGTCATGATATAGAGATATCCAACAAAACACATAGGTACTTGTTAGAGAACAAGTGTACCGGACAGACCCACCGTGAGTTTGACTCATGGAACCATGACATGGTAATCACAGTCAATACTCACAGTGATGGTGGTGAATGTGATTCTTTGACCTGAAATGACTACACTCAACACATGTCGTTGGGTACACTTTGACATCATCAAACGCAGTCCTGAAACATGGGTTGTTATAAAGGTGATGATTGGGTGGCTTTGACACATGGGGATTTCGAGGGGTGAGTGATAGATATGGGATTTGTCCCTCCTGAGGGAGTTTGATATCCATGGCCACTTGATGAGTAGGATTGAGAAAGGCGTGCACGCATGTGTGAATCAGTATGTGATATTGATGTCATACATATCTCTTCCAATCTACTCTGAGATCAAGAAAGTGAATGAACATTGATAGGCTGACTGTTCCATGCCTCGAGTTCATTCGGGATATCAGTGACAAAGGAATTATACATTTGATGTAACACCATTCATGGATTTTAGGATTGAAAGTTGTTCTCCAAATTTCTATTTCACTTGGGTAGCACTGATGTGTGACTAGGCACCGCTCTTTGCTTGTGAAGTCATAAGTGTTATGAACTTTCAATGCCAACGTGAAAAGGACCTGCAGGGTCACACACATAGGATTTAACCTAGAAAAGGAGTTTTGTCCACAAACAATGTTTAGATTGATTACTAAAGGAGTTTTGTAGTTCAATTAAACACTCAATTAATTGATAGCTCAAAATCATAGTATTCAAGGTGTTGGATCGATTGATTTGAGTATCAGATTGATTGAAACTGCAATTGACTAATTCTGCACAATCTGCACTCCCAACCGATTGGCTCATGTGATGAACCGATCGGCTAAGCTTGTTGAACCGATCGGCTCAGATGGTGAGTCGATCGGCTCATGCACAGGATGAAACGATCGGTTCAAGTGTTGAAACGATCGGTTCAACTGGTGCAACCGAGCAAGTTGGGAAAATAGGATTGGTGAGAAATTTCTTTTTTGTTTCACTTGCCCAATTTGATTGGAACAAGGATTAGTATTTGATATTGATTCGAAACAAAAGAAGGAAAGTCAATCCGGAACTGATCAGGACCACGAACCGATCGGTTCAGAAGTGAATTGACTACTTCAAGGGTCCCAAATGATAGGTTGAGGTGTCAACCGATCAGCTCAGGTTTCCAACCGATCGTTTCAGAGATGAAACGATCGGTTCACGTTGCGCAGTTGGTTGTTTTTGTGGAAAATATCAAACCCTTCTACTCCTGCTTTAATCCCACATTGCATGGGATAGAGAACCTTGTCTCATGACCCTCCTATATATAGGGGTATTGGGGGCTTCTCAAAGAACAACTCAGTGCAACCAATTGCTCTATAAAGTTGTCATTCTCTCTGGTTTTGGTAAACGAGAGAGCCCGAGCAAGTGCTACCGGATAAGGGAGGCACAATAAGGGAAAGACAACTGTAGAAAGCGACTGGTAGCAGGAGAGTGTGTTGGTGACTAGTATACTGACATGAGGGTGTGACTCCTTCCAATTCCTTGTGGGACAAGGAGATTGGAGTTCCAGGTGGTCTGTGTGGACTACTTCAGAGGCGGGAGATTTCTACCGCTCGGAGGACAGCTGTGAATCCCGACAGTCCCGGTGAGACCAGGAGTCGTCAGTCCCGGTGCGACCAGGAGCTGCACAGACACCGTCCAAGACCGGAGGTGAAGACCGCGCAAGGTGTGAGGTATTGTTGACGAGCAATCCTCGGGACAAGGTATGATTCCACAAATCTTCCCTTCCTATTGTATAGACATTGACGCGTTTCCTTGTTTTGGGTTTGGGGAGGAGATTTTTTTTTGTTCCGCTACCTTCTCCGCCTCCCCTAAAACCCAACAATAACTTGATTAAATTTACAATTACTCATCATGACACAGATTATTAATATTAATTGAAATTTCAATGATCTCATGAGTTGAGCACCTCATAACTCAAATAAGAGTTAAATTGTTATCATGGCACAAATTATTATTAATAATTGGAAATTTCAACATTATCTTTGAGAAGCGTGTCAATTTGAGTAAATATTAAATCATTCACATTAAATATGACCTAGAGCGTGCAACTAGGTTTTCTTTGAATATTTTTTCACATCATCATCATTTCTTTGTAATCGTGTATCATTTAATTTATTAAAATCGTACAGTCTGGATTTATACCCAGACTTTCCAGTTTTTGGCGTGTATTGCTATTTTAACAATTTAACCGAGTAAATTAGGTTTCGTTTGATCATGTAGTTTTACTAATGTAAATCAAACACAACATTTGACTAATTATCACCGGGTAGACGTTAATAATAAAAATGCAAAATTTAGAAACAGAGCAGTGTCGGCACTTCCCGACACCCGAGCTGTAAACTGCGTCAAATACGGATCTAGTCAAAATCGTCCGTTTTATCGAGTGAAATCGTGTGATTGGGAGTGAGATTCTACTTAATGGGGTTTGAAGCGTCCATATTTTACTAGAATTGCATCCAAGGAGTTGTCTTCAACCTCAGAATAGACCCAATTTTCGGACCTACAGTGCGCATTAGCCGTTTCCCACGAACAGGTTGAAATCGAGCGGCTTGGTTGGGTTTCGATCGCTGTTGGGGCTGTGAACTCGTGCTTAGACCTCAAAGGCAAAGTCGACCGCCATTCTAAAAACTTACTTGTGCCAAGTTGCTACTGGATTGGACCTACTGCACACAGTAGCAACATCACACAACAAGAGGAATAAGAACAAAGCCAAGTGCTGCTCACGACTAGGGGGCTGCGGATTGAGCATAGATCTCAAAGACGAGCGTGGGACAGCACTCCCTCGGTGCTAGTTGTGCCCAAGTGGGCCCCTGGCCGGCGGCTTGCTACAGCTGCAGCTTGGCCGGCCCTGCTGGGTGGCACCCTAGCAGCTCGGCTGCTTGGATGGGGCAAGGTAGAGGAGGATGAAGCACGGAGGAAGGAGGAAGGAGGTCTACGGGGCTCGGTGGCTAGCTGATTCGCCCTAAAATCACCTGTGCTCCCCCCACAAGCTGCTGTCAATCGGGCGCCGCTTCTGCGGTAGCCCTGTTCATTGCTCGGTTGGGAAAGAAAAGAGACAAGGAAGAAGGAAAAAAAGAAGAAGGGAAAAGGTTAATAACCAATTAAACTAGGTAAATAGCAAAAACTCACCCCAAGAACTAAAAACCTCATAACTTTCTCTCTGTAAGTTTGAATTGAGTGATTTCTCTTGCAAAGTTTCAAGCATGAAATCCTCTACGATCTTAAGGTGAGAAATCATGCTAATTAGATTATCTCAGCTAATCAAAATACTAATCGCTTCTTGGGAACTTATTTAACTTAACGATTAACACTGCGATTATCATTAAATTGCTCCAGTTGATTCAATCTTAACTATTGATTCACATCTTAGCTTATCTTAATTATCCATGATGTTTAACAAGATACATAGCACTAATCAAGGTCTTTCACGCTAATTGAGGTATTTATTAACTAACCTCAATATGGGTTGTAACAATATCCCTCCCTTATAAGAATTTCATCCTGAAATTTCTAAAAGAGAAAAGGAAACTTGTTACACATCTCAGATTCAAGCTCCCACGTGACTTCTTCTAGGTTGTGGTTCTTCCACAGAAGCTTCACTAATGGTATCTGTTGATTCTTGAGCTTCTTGATCCTCCGATCAACTATCTGTATTGGTCATTCACTATAGGACACATCTATTCTGAGCTGTGTAGGTTCTGGGTCCACTATCTTCTCTATACTAGGGTAACATTTCTTCAGTATCGATACATGAAACACATCTTGTAGATTGGCCAACTCGGATGGCAAATCCAAATTATAGGCTACATGTCCAATCCTCTCAACGATAGGATATGCGCCTATAAACCTATGAGTCAGTTTGCCTCTCTTGTCAAACCTCAACACTCCTTTCCATGGTGAAACTTTTAGATACACCTCATCACCAGCCTCAAACTCAAGAGGTCAACACCTCTTCTCAGCATAACTCTTATGCCTGTCCTATGTAGCTTTCAACTATTCTCTGATCTCTGTAATATTTTCTGTAGTCAAATCAACTATCTCTGGTCCAAGAATCTCCTTTTCACCCACCTCGTACCAACATACAAGTGATCTACACTTCCTGCCATACAGAGCTTCATACGGAGCCATTCCAAGACTGGAATGATGACTCTTGTTGTATGCAAACTCTATAAGGCTCAAGTGTTCTTCCCAGCTTCCACTGGACTGTAGGACACATGCTCTCAGCATGTCCTCAAGAGTCTGAATGGTCCTCTCTGACTAACCATTCGTCTATGGGTGAAAAGCTATACTAAACCTCAACTTTGTGCCCAAGGCACGATGCAACTGATTCCAAAACCTGGACTTGAACTTAGGATCCTTATCTGATATAATTGAGATCAGAATACACATATATCTTAGCCAGCTTCGGAACATCATAGATTGACTTAACGAGAAGAAAGTGAGAAGACTTAGTCAATCTATCCACAATCACCCATATCAAGTCACAACCTCTAGGTGTCATGGATAACCCTACCAAAAAAATCCATTGTGATATGTCCCCACTTCCACTCATGCATAGGAAGAAATTGCAAGGTACCTACAGGTTTTTGGTGCTCAGTCTTAACATGTTGACACACACTACATCTTGCCACGTACTTAGCTACATATGTTTTTTTATACCTGACCACCAGTTTAACTCCTTAAGATTCATGTACATCTTGGTGTTACCTATATGCATAGCGTACATCGATGCATGTGCTTCCTCAAGAATCTATTCTTTCAAATCACTGTCTCGAGGTACACGCAACCTATCATGCTAATACAACACACCATCATATGAAAACATGAACTCTGGTCTTTTCCACCCTGTCATGTCATGCATGATCTACTGTAACTCACTATCACTCTGTTGAAGTTCCTTGATCTGATCATAAAAAAGTAGGCTTGACTTGCATCTGTGAAATGAAACCACTCTGCTCTGTCACCCCTAGGTCTAAGTTCAACTTCCGCATTTCTACTAGCAAGTCTCTCTTGGAACATGCCATAGAGAATACATCCACTGTTGAACTTGACTTCCTGCTGAGGTCATCAGCTACTACATTCACCTTTCTAGAGTGTTAATCTATCATCACTTCATAATCCTTGATCAATTCTAACCAACTCTGCTATCTAATATTCATATCCTTCTGGGTGAAAATATATGTCAAGCTCTTATGATCTGTAAACACTTGGCACGTCTCACCATAAATATAGTGATGACATGTCTTAAGAGCATGAACTATAACAGCTAACTCCATATCATGTGTCGGATAATTCTCCTCATTCTATACTACTTACTTCTTACTATTACTGCAAGAATGTATTTCATATCGCACTTCACTTATATTGTATTTCTCCTTTTGTTCAAAACACACTTGTTCTGTTTCAAATATATATCTTACTCTTTTCTATGAATCATTTTCATATTGTTTGTCTACCTTTCAGATTATCTACCTTTAAACCCTGGATTACTATCACTACTAGTTTACTTCTCATAGTGCAAATTTCATGATCTTGTTTTATAGAGATGCCGCTATTCAAGGTCAAATCGCTAGCGACATCCCTTGAACTACTACAACTTTAAACATTCTAGGGTTTGACCCTTATCAGTAACATAGTTTTATTGTGACATGACTTTGCTCCCTTAATTTAAAATTCAAACTTTGGATCTCATAAATTTTACTAAAGTCTTCCTTATCTTATCATTGGAATTTTCCTTTCTCTTACTTGAACATTCAGATAAATTATATCCTTAATTTACCTTGCCAGGGTTTTACCATCATATTGTGTGTCATTGTTTCATTCACTTAGACGTCTCTACCATGGTAGTTATGCATCATATATGATTCGTTTTCTAAATTACGCGTTTGTTCTTTATTTTAGGAACTAGTTTGTTAGTCTATAGAGACTTAAAATCCAAAGGTAGTATGCATGAATGTGTTAAGCTTTATAATAAATATATACATTCCATACTCTCAATTATGTCATGTAATCCTCGTTCCTTAATCAAGGTCATCATTTCTAACATTTCTTTTTATTCAACTAAGTTTCTTATCTTGGTCTTATGATTTACATATTCATCTAATTTTTTTAATTTTTTTCTTCTATTTTCCCTTTTCTTTAAAGTACATAAAAGTATTTTACTCTATTACATGATCCATTCCATGGTTGATTCTTACTATCTTATCCCTTACATACTTTTATCATATCTTTTCCATATTCTCATATTTAGAGTTCATATAATACTAATCGTTAAATTAAATTTGAACCTTATATCATGTTCCTTTATTTCCAATTAAGGATTGCTCGTATGAGGTCTCAATGTTGGGTCTCAGATATCAATTCCAACTGATTCTTAGTTGTTCTAATCATTCCCTTATATCTCAACATCTTAGAGTATGTACATTCTCACTATGACGTCGAGCTAAATTATCCAGAGTCTACTTGATGTGAAGAATATAAATACTAAATAAATCACTTCATGGCACACAACAATATAAAAGAATCATATTCATTCTACAAACTAAAAATCTAAATTCATACATATAAGAACATTTCTAGTGATCTCCAATCAAATAAGCAATATAAAGCATAAGTTGTATCACATCCTATGCTTAATCTCTTACTCCTACATTAATTTCTGATTTCACAACCCTAAGATTTCTAGGATTTCTCTCTAGCCCATCCTTCCTCTGCATACCTGGCCAGGGTATTTAGGGAAGAATAGACAGAGTATCTTGATACTGGTCAATCTAAGTACTCAGATACCTGGCCAGGGTATCTAAATACTCAGACCTCCCAGAGCTAAAGACACATCACTTCCTATCTACCTAACTTATAACTCTATCTTTCTATCCTAATGGTCCCTGATAACTCAGCCTAAGCTCTCAACTTGGTTCTCGTGACCACATCCTCTTCCTGCCATCTGCAATAGTATAATAGAACAGTTCCTGTTAGAAAATTATAGTTAGAAGGAAGACAAATAAGTCCTAATCCTATTGGTCTCTTGTCGTCCACTGACCTTGAGTTAGAGTAACCATGTAATCAACCTATGCTTTGATACCAAAGTTGTTGTGATGCCCCGATCCCCGAGCCATCTCTAATGACCCCAAAGACCGGGGAATCACCCTTGGTAAACCACCCTTAACTTTTTCTTTTCTTGATCACTTAAAATTAGCTTAAAGGAAAAGTCTTTTAACTTAGAATAAACTAAAACCTTAATAACTACGGAATCAAACTTACTGTTTCTAAATCTTGAAAGATACCACAAAGTTTAAACAACATATTACAACTTACTTGTGAAATATAAAGTGCAACATTTAATTGAAAACTAAACTACAAATTACTTTACATTCTCTCTCTTTCTACCACACCATGTCCCAAGGACCGAGGGGAAAGGACCAAGAGAACTCTAAACCTAACTAAACACTACCTTCTAAGCGTCTGGATGATATGATCCTTCAGCTTCCTCGTTCTTACACTGACCTAAATAATGATTCAGTAGGTTGGTGAGCTACTGGCTTAGTGAATAGAATTTCACCCAACCATCGTAGATAACTCATTTTATTTTTTTATTAATTAGAATAAATATAAGAAATCCCATATTTGGAAAATCTAAACAATTAAGGTTAAATAATAGGAGATATCAACATTTCATCAAGTAATAACTGCACCAAGGCTATACATACAATTAAATAATAGGTAATACCAACATTTCTTTTAAAGGACAATTGATACAAGTAAACTCCAATCTTTCTTAATTCCTTAACTTGTGGAAACTTTGTGAACCTATATGAACATATTTTAACTTATGCCCTGATCATATGCAGTGTACTCTACATATGAAGACTCATATTGAACTATGATCCCACCGTACAAGACTTAGCTGACACCCTGGAATAGCTAAGTCTGACTGTTGTCCTGGTCTGCTATAGGAAAATTGGCACTCTGGCCTTGGCACTCCTATTGTAACATCCCTGACCTGGGTTATGACCTAACCCTAGAAGTTTTGCCTAAATATGTAATTATATACTTGAGAACACTCCCTGGCATGTAATTAAGTTCCTCAGGAACATTTACTTTCAATTTTGCTCCTTTTTGTATAAAGTTGTAGCATTATGTTGTATGCAGGGACCTATGTGCAAATTACCCAGTCTAAGGGTTCAACTTGCAATTTTCACAAAATGAGATGTATCTCTGATGTTGAAACATCATGAGGATGCCTATGATGATGTTTGAGGGATTTCCCAAGCTTGAGCACCAAGGTGCAGCTGAGGAAGCAATCCCCATGCTTAGAAACCCTAATTTGGGGTAAAGTGCAATTTACCCAAATTGAGGGGTCCAACTTGTAATTATTAATATCTAGAACATCTTTTATGACTCTTGTCATCATTTAGAGTAGAAATGATGAAAGGGACACATCTATGACAAATTAGATAAGAAAAGATGATCCTTGTGGTAAAAGACACCTAATTTGGGTATAGAAACCTTTCATGGATGTACCCTAGTTGTAGGTTGGCTTCCTTTACCCTTAGATCTTTAGATTTCATGAGATTTGCATAAGAATAGATGGGTTTGGACGTGCCCTTGAGCAAGGAGGGACCTAGATGTGATTTCTAATCTTGAGAGGTCCTTGTAGTGGAAAAAGGGCTAAAGTATATAAACCCTTTTCCTTACAATTGAGGGAACGATCTTTCTTTCCTTCACTTCTCTTCTCTTCTTGCTCAAACGGCCAAGGACAGATCTGGAGCTCAGGGGGACGACCAACCTGTTCTAGGTAAGAGGACACCACCTTCTAGCTCGAATTCATGGAGGAATTCACCCTTTTAGGTTGATTTTGTGGTTAGCTTACTTAGTCTTCTTGTTCTAGCCAATCAAATCTACGTTTCCTTGGAGATTTCACCCTGACCAAGTTGTGGAAGCTCAAGGACGCCATTAAATCTTGGAGCTTGAAGGCTTGGAGCTCTAAGATCAACCTTTAGGCGGGTTTTATAACTCTAAACTCTTGCTTTATATGTATGCTTAATTCTTGCAATTTACTTGGTAAATTCTCCTTCTACCACCCTTCTTCCTTGCACGTTTGCAAGCAAACCAGTTGGAGAACCGACCTTGCTAGAGGTTGAAGATGAGGGGCGTGATTCCCTATGTTACTTTTTCAAACGACCTTGGACCCTTTTGGTCCAAACGGTTGCAAACCGTTTGGGTTCAAACGGTTTCAAACCATTTGCTCTCAAACGGTCTTGCAAGACCGTTTGGATTGAAATGGTCTCAAGACCGTTTGAAAAAGTTGACCTAGGGACGACCGTTTGAGGGTCTGTTCCTAATATATTGAATTTCATCTCTGCAAAGAATCAAAGTCTAATTCTTAACCAATTGGGAGTTGAAGGCACTTCAACATGGAAACCCTAATCGGGTTAAAAGTGCTGATTTGAAACATAGATCTTGTTGAGTTTTGGGTTGAAGGACCCAAACGGTCTCAAGACCATTTGGGGATTCCTCTAAACGGTCCTAAGACCTTTTGGGCACAACCCAAGACCGTTTGAAGGTCTAGGGTTGAGTTAATCTAATGGTTTGAGGGTCCAATTGTAGGAAATTGATGAATTGATGAAAATTGCTGATTTTGACCTAATTGGACTTCAACCCTAGTCAAAACGACTTGGTTATGGTCAAACTTTGGGAAAACGGTCTCAAGACCGTTTGGATGATGTCCAAACGACCTCAAGACCGTTTGGGCCAAGTTTGAGCCCAATTAGAGGTCAATTGATAGGTTCAACCTTGAATTGATTCACCTTGTTGAACATTGATGACCAACCGATTTGATACCCTAATTGAGAAGGATTGAACCCTAATTGGCTTGCAATTGAGGGTCAATTTGATGTCCAAGTGGCTAAGGCTCACCCTAATTAACTCAATTTATAAGTGGTTAGCATAGCTTTGACCAATTGAGGGCTTCAACACACATATCCATGAACATTGGTAACCTTTGAACCACTTTGGAGGTCCAAACGGTTTGAGCCCATTTGGACCAAACGGTCTCAAGACCGTTTGGATCCAAACGGTCTCAAGACCGTTTGAGACCAAACGGTCTCAAGACCGTTTGGGCTCAAATGACCTCAGGATCGTTTGGTCCAATCGATCTCAAGCAATTTTGATCAAATGGTTTCAAACCGATTGAAGCTCCAAACGGTTTGGAAAGTCAACCCTTCCAAACGGTCTTCACCTCCAAACGGTCTCAAGACCATTTGGGGCCAAACGGTCTCAAGACCGTTTGGGTGGTTGAAACCGTTTGAAGGTTGAAACCGTTTGGAGATGTTGGTGATGGTTTGTACTTAACCATTTGATGGTGTAAATAGTTCAATGGTGATCTAAACTAAACCCTAATGGTAACCTAGGTCATTAAGGGACTATGTGATTAGTGAGTTAGCCCATGATGGTGATCATGAGGAAAATTACCAAAATACCCTTGAGGGGTCTAAAGGGGTTAAACCTTGTTCTAATCAAACTCTAATCACATGTTGATGATGTCTTGGTTTATGTTAGTCAATGGAGACTTATCTCAACCTGATCTAGAGTGGTGTTGCCACCATCTACTAGTGAGAGGTGAGAGAAAGTATCCTAGAGAGAGAAAGTATCCTAGAGAGAGAAAGTACCCTTTTTAAGGTGGAAACTCAAGTGTGATACTTCTAATATACATGAATGTGCATGATTAGGGATTGACCCACCTATGTGAGGTCATGGAAACCCTAGTTATGATGTCTAATGGATCTTAATCTTATTTAAGAGCCTTAATGATGATGTTTCTCTTACATGAAGATGTAATGAGTACAATTCACCATGGAGTGAATAGTAAACCCTAATTTTAGGGTATTGACATGAAAGATGAATAGTAAACCCTGATTGTTGAATTGTTTACTATTATCTGTTGAATTAACCATGCAGGTTGTTATGAGATGATGGTCATACCCAGGTATGGAATACCATGTTATATTCATTGAAAGCATGCCTTAAGATTTATGAATAAGTGAATTATATTGATGCACTGTGAGTGACATCTTTTGTGATTTATGGGCTGTGAAAGCCATAAACACCATCAAGGTCATGCTTGACAGATGACTTGTGATGAGATGATTGAGAACTGATGATTGAAAAGAGTTAGGCCTGCTACATTTATGTATTCTCATTATAGTTGTTGTGCTAATGTTATTGTTTGAAGAATAATGTTTAAAGAATACTGAATGTACCTAACTAATCAAGTGAAATGTAGAGCCCTAATCATAGATCCATCATTGTCAGAGTCTAAATGATGGTGAAACAAGTTTTCCCCAGGGGACTCCTGGATTACATACTTTTGAGTATGTGGGGTACATGGATGTGTAGAACCTTACATCCTAGTGTAGGTATTTGATGTAGATTCTTGTAGTCCGTCATACCTTCACTAAAAGAGAGAAGGTGAGAGGATTTGATGTAGATTCATGTAGTCCATCATTCCCCACCACAAAGTCTAAAAGGTGAGATGTATCACTACGCTCCCTTAAAGACACAAACACCGCATCGATGAAAGATAAACAAGAAATCTTCCGATGATGATGAGAGTACAGAACGCCACTGTAACTCTAAAATAGCGAAGGTCCATCTTACCCTGGAGAGCTATAACAAAAGACATCCCGCCAGATGTCTAACAATCAATCCTCTAACTGACTGAGGAAGGTGAAGGTCATGAGAATCTGGCTCTTTCGATGACCTAGTATGATACCGAGGTGACTTAACAGTGGTCGGTTGGAGTATGAGTGGTATACCTCATCTCCACAGGGCATAACAATAATGTTTGAAAAACATAATCAACAGCGTAGTATATCTGTTAGAGTTATCTACGAGTTATTTGATTGATGTTACCTTGAATAGTGTAGATGTTCTCATATTTCATAAATGATTGAACACTTGCTTATCATCAAAACTGTCAGTGAATACCTTGAAGGCTTTTATTGCTTCAGTTATTCCCTGCTTTGCTTATAAAGCTTCTAGTGGAGAGTTATAACTCTCGTTGGGGCAATAATGTATAATTGTCTCACCCCGTAGACTTCTACTTTTTAGGTGGACGTCGAAAATGGAGGAACAAGAACTCAGGTGACCAATCCCAGCAACAGCAGCATCAGGAGCAGTAAATCTCAGGTGGAGATTCAGCCTGCTTTATGGTGTAGTATAGAGTCAGTCCTATGTGTCCTCTGTACGCTCAGGTCCTGGAGTGTTTTGAGTATGAACTCTTGAAAGATTTTTTATCATGTTGTATATAATTACTCAAGAGGTAATTTGTCAGTGATGTAAACAGTTAAATCCTTTTTCTATGGAAAAGGTTTGTGGTTTCAAGCTCTTGTCTCGAAAAGTTTTAATTTCCCGTGATTTTTGTCTTCCGCTGTTTATCGATTGCTTCCGCACATGTTTAAATCGGGATTAATTCGTGGTTTGGAGATCGGAGCCCACAATTAAGTGGTATCAGAGCCAGGTTTGCCGAGTCTACAGAGGCATAGGACTTAGGAAGTCGAGTCTATCTTTAGTATTCCTTCCTTATCTAATAGAATCTTCTACTCCTCAGGAGAAGAAGATACTTAAGAATGTCAGAGCCACATGATGAGTATGTGGGAGAAAGTAGTGCTAGTGCACCTCAAGGCGGTGCAGGAGTACCAGAAAGGGAACAGCCTGTACCAGAACAACCTAGAGAGCCACCCCAGTTTGACCCAGCTGACATGGGTAACCCAGCAGTTCAGACAATGTTTGGGCAGTTCATGACTGCCATGACACACATAAACGACAGGTTGCCTATGCCTGCACCTAGGGCACCTGTCCAACCAGAGGGGCAAGGTATCGAGAAGACGTTCGAGCGACTACGTCGTGTCGGAGCTACTGAGTACCATGGAACTGCTGACCCCGCAGATGCTGATCTGTGGTTGACAGAACTGGAGAAGGCTTTCAGGATCCTCAACATCCCTGAAGCTGAGAAGGTTAGACATGCTGTCTATCTTCTCAAAGGAAGTGCTGGTCACTGGTGGACCATGGAAGAGCAGAAGAGACCTGGAATAGAGATCTCGTGGGAAGATTTTCGGCGGGAATTTGTCCAAAGATATTTCCCAAAGACCTTCCTAGACGAGAAGATCTCTCAGTTTGAGAGACTAAGGCAGGGAGTCATGAACATTAGCGAGTACGAAGCTAAGTTCATGGAGCTGTTGCGGTTTTGTCCGCACATGGCTGCCACAGAAGAAGAGAGAATCAGAAGGTTCGAGAAGGGGTTGAATGCTGACATGACTACCCCAGTTTCTGCCCTAGAAAACCGAGAGAGATTCTCTACCTTCGTTGAGTCAGTCCGAAGGATAGGGAGATCTGTGGTTGAGAAGAGGCAAACCCAGAAGAGGTATCCATAATTCCAGGGCTCTTCATCTATGGACTTTAAGAAGTCTAGATCCTCTGCACCTAACCCTCCACCATCTAGATCTAGTTCTCAGACTCAGTGGTCTCCAAGTAGAGGTAGAGGAAGAGGACAACCACCTCGGGAGACTCAGAGTTCTGCATCAATGTTCGCTACCGGACCACAAAAACCACAAGAAATAAGCTGCTACAACTGTGGTAAGGTGGGACATTTGATGAAGGACTGCCGATCTAGGCCTGTCAGTGTGACACAGCCTCCGAGACAAGGACAATAGGGATCATAGGGAGGACAATCTCAAGGAACAGGTCGAGGACGCGGGCAAGCGTCTCAAGCTGGATCATCAGCATCACCTCAACAACAAGCTACAGCAAGGTTCTATGCTATGAACCCATCAGAAGCAGTGGTCAATCCACAAGTGGTGACAGGTCAGATGGAACTTTTATATTCTGATATGTCTAAATCTTGTGTAGTATCTGTTCTGATTGACCCGGGTGCTACGCACTCTTTCATCACTCGAAGAGTGATTCGTAACTGCAAAATGACAGCTAGTCATAGGACAGATAGGTTGTTGTTGGAGACTCCGTTGAGCGGGTCTGCTGTTCTGCAAGAAGTATGCTCTCCTTGTGTACTCTTCTTTTCTAAACATTGCATTCAAGTGGACCTAATACCGCTTGATATGCAAGGATTTGATATAATACTAGGGATGGATACCTTAGAAAGGTATCGAGTTGTCTTGGATTGTGAGTCCAAGTTGGCAGTGTTTGCTGATGAAAGCAACACATGGATCTTTCAAGGTGAAAGAAAGATTCTTCCCACCTGTCTTGTATCAGCTATGGTTGCTGATAAGTTGATGAGGCAAGGATGTTATGCATTCTTGGCCCATGTGGTAGATGTTACCAAGAAGATTCCCAACCCTGTTGAAGTTCCAATAGTTAGGGAATTCGAGGATGTGTTTCCCGAAGAACTTCCTGGTATACCACCACCTCGGGAGATTGATTTTGAGATCAATTTGGTCCCAAATATGAAACCCATAGCCCAGACTCCGTATAGGATGGCGCCTGCCGAGATGGCAGAGCTCAAGAAACAGCTTCAAGAGTTACTTGAGAAGGGTTTTATCCGACCGAGTACCTCACCTTGGGGTGCTCCGGTCTTGTTTGTTAAAAAGAAAGATGGATCGATGCGGTTGTGCATTGATTATAGACAACTCAATAAAGTAACAATAAAGAGCAAGTATCCTTTTCCGAGGATCGATGATCTTTTCGACCAGTTGCGTGGTGCAACAGTCTTCTCTAAGATAGACTTAAGGTCTGGATATCATCAACTCCGTATTAAGGATAGTGACATATCCAAGTCTGCCTTTAGGACAAGATATGGTCACTATGAGTTCACGGTTATGTTGTTTGGACTAACCAATGCACCAGCTACATTCATGGAACTCATGAATAGAGTCTTCCAACCCTTCCTTGATCAGTGTGTTGTTGTCTTCATAGATGACATACTGATTTATAGTAAGGATGCTCAGCAGCATGAGCAGCACCTTCGCCAGACTTTGACCTTGCTAAGAGAACATAAGCTATACGCTAAGTTTAGCAAGTGTGAGTTCTGGTTATCTGAAGTGTCTTTTCTTGGACATGTGATATCTGCCTCGGGAATTCGTGTTGACCCTGCAAAGGTAGAATCTATTCTGCAGTGGGAACAACTGAAGACACCGACGGAGATTAGAAGTTTCTTGGGGTTAGCTGGCTATTATCGAAGGTTTATTAAGAATTTCAGTTCTATAGCCTTACCTTTGACCAAGCTAACCCGGAAGGATGTTCCTTTTGCTTGGAGTGATAAGTGTCAACAGTCTTTTCAGCTGTTGAAGGAGAAGTTGACAAGTGCACCTGTGCTAGTGTTACCTGAGCAAGGAAAGGAATATATAATCTTTTGTGATGCATCCAAGAATGGACTTGGATGTGTGTTGATGCAGGATAAACAAGTGATTTCTTTTGCTTCCCGACATCTTAAGAAACACGAGGACAATTATCCAACACACGATCTAGAGTTAGCTGTTGTGGTCCATGCCTTGAAGATCTGGAGACATTATCTCTATGGAGAAACTTTTCATATTTTCACAGACCACAATAACCTTAAGTACATCTTCACTCAGCATGAGATTAACATGAGGCAACATCGCTGGATGGAGTTAATCAAGGACTATGATTGTACAATTGATTACCATCTAGGAAAACCCAATGTGGTTGCAGATGCCTTGAGTAGGAAATCAGCAACATCAACCATGGATAGGGCACAACTAAGTTCCTTAGTATGCTCTAGAAGAGATATGCTTATCTCTTTGAGACAAGACAATGTGCAGTTGAAGGCATCATTGTTAGCTGGTTTGTTAGCTGAGATGCAGATTAAACCTACCTTAAGAGAGCAGATAAAGGAGGCACAACAAGTAGATGTTTTTGTACATCAAATTAGGTCTGAGTTTGGTGATGAGAAGCGAGAAGGTTTTCATGAGTCAGATGACCAGGTGACATCCTATCATGGAAGAATGATAGTGCCAGATGTGGATAACCTAAGGAAGTTAGTTCTGGAAGAAGCTCATTCTTCAATGTATGCTATGCATCCAGGAAGCACCAAGATGTATCGAAACTTGAAAGATATGTATTGGTGGCCTGGAATGAAGAAGGATGTAGCTAAGTTTGTTCTGAGGTGTCCTGTGTGTCAGCAGGTCAAGGTTGAACACCAGAAACCTGCAGGAACAATGCAACCCTTACCCATACCACAGTGGAAGTGGGACCATGTGACCATGGACTTTGTTGTTGGCCTACCCAGGACAAACAAAGGACATCATTCCATTTGGGTAATTGTTGATAGGTTGACAAAGACAGCACATTTCTTACCTGTCAAAACAACCTATTCTGCTGAAAGGTTATCCCAGTTATATGTTCAAGAGATAGTGCGTTTGCACGGAGTTCCTGTCACTATAGTTTCTGACAGAGGTCCCCAGTTTACAAGTCGCTTTTGGGAACAGTTACACAGAGCCCTAGGCACCAAGCTAAGGTTTAGTACAACCTTTCATCCCCAGACTCATGGACAGTCAGAAAGGACTATACAGACCTTAGAAGATCTGTTGAGAGCATGTGTTCTCCAGTTTACTGGGAGTTGGGATCTACATCTAAGCTTGATAGAGTTTGCCTATAACAATAGCTATCAACATAGCATTGATATGGCACCATATGAAGCCTTATATGGTAGACGTTGTAGATCACCCTTGTGTTGGTATGAAACTGGTGAGCACCAATTGTTAGGCCCTGATCTTGTGTAGCAAACTACAGAGAAGATTAAAGCTATACAACAACAGCTTAAGACTGCACAGGATAGATAGAAATCATATGTTGATAAACGTCGTAGACCCCTAGAATTCCAGGTTGGAGACAGAGTGTATCTCAAGGTCTCACCTTGGAAAGGAGTCCTTCGTTTTGGAAGGAAAGGAAAGTTAGCTCCTAGATTTATGGGACCTTATCCAATTGTTGAAAGAGTTGGAAAGGTGGCCTATAGACTAGAGTTACCTCAGGAGTTGCAGAAGCTGCACCCTGTGTTTCACATTTCCATGCTGAGGAAATGTCATTCAGACACCGAGTCAGTTCTACCGCCTATGGAAGTAGAATTGAATGAAGATATAACATATGAAGAGGGACCAATGTCAATCCTCGATAACAGAACTAAAAAGTTAAAGAAGAAGGATATAAGCCTTATAAAAGTCCTCTGGAACCATCGTGGTGTTGAAGAAGCCACTTGGGAACTAGAGGATGAGATGAGAAGAAAATATCCTGCTCTTTTCTTATAATATGCTTTATCGATTTCGGGGACGAAATCCTTTTGAAGGGGTAAAGGATTTGTAACATCCCTGACCTGGGTTATGACCTAACCCTAGAAGTTTTGCCTAAATATGTAATTATATACTTGAGAACACTCCCTGGCATGTAATTAAGTTCCTCAGGAACATTTACTTTCAATTTTGCTCCTTTTTGTATAAAGTTGTAGCATTATGTTGTATGCAGGGACCTATGTGAAAATTACCCAGTCTAAGGGTTCAACTTGCAATTTTCACAAAATGAGATGTATCTATGATGTTGAAACATCATGAGGATGCCTATGATGAAGTTTTAGGGATTTCCCAAGCTTGAGCACCAAGGTGCAGCTGAGGAAGCAATCCCCATGCTTAGAAACCCTAATTTGGGGTAAAGTGCAATTTACCCAAATTGAGGGGTCCAACTTGTAATTCTTAATATCTAGAACATCTTTTATGACTCTTGTCATCATTTAGAGTAGAAATGATGAAAGGGACACATCTATGACAAATTAGATAAGAAAAGATGATCCTTGTGGTAAAAGACACCTAATTTGGGTATAGAAACCTTTCATGGATGTACCTTAGTTGTAGGTTGGCTTCCTTTACCCTTAGATCTTGAGATTTCATGAGATTTGCATAAGAATATATGGGTTTGGACGTGCCCTTGAGCAAGGAGGGACCTAGATGTGATTTCTAATCTTGAGAGGTCCTTGTAGTGGAAAAAGGGCTAAAGTATATAAACCCTTTTCCTTACAATTGAGGGAACGGTCTTTCTTTCCTTCACTTCTCTTCTCTTCTTGCTCAAACGGCCAAGGACAGCTCTGGAGCTCAGGGGGACGAACAACCTGTTCTAGGTAAGAGGACACCACCTTCTAGCTCGAATTCATGGAGGAATTCACCCTTTTAGGTTGATTTTGTGGTTAGCTTACTTAGTCTTCTTGTTCTAGCCAATCAAATCTACGTTTCCTTGGAGATTTCACCCTGACCAAGTTGTGGAAGCTCAAGGACGCCATTAAATCTTGGAGCTTGAAGGCTTGGAGCTCTAAGATCAACCTTTAGGCGGGTTTTATAACTCTAAACTCTTGCTTTATATGTATGCTTAATTCTTGCAATTTACTTGGTAAATTCTCCTTCTACCACCCTTCTTCCTTGCACGTTTGCAAGCAAACCACTGGAAGAACCGACCTTGCTAGAGGTTGAAGATGAGGGGCGTGATTCCCTATGTTACTTTTTCAAACGACCTTGGACCCTTTTGGTCCAAACGGTTGCAAACCGTTTGGGTTCAAACGGTTTCAAACTGTTTGCTCTCAAACGGTCTTGCAAGAGTGTTTGGATTGAAACGGTCTCAAGACCATTTGAAAAAGTTGACCTAGGGACGACCGTTTGAGGGTCTGTTCCTAATATATTGAATTTCATCTCTGCAAAGAATCAAAGTCTAATTCTTAACCAATTGGGAGTTGAAGGCACTTCAACATGGAAACCCTAATCGGATTAAAAGTGCTGATTTGAAACATAGATCTTGTTGAGTTTTGGGTTGAAGGACCCAAACGGTCTCAAGACCGTTTGGGGATTCCTCCAAATGGTCCTAAGACCGTTTGGGCACAACCCAAGACCGTTTGAAGGTCTAGGGTTGAGTTAATCTAATGGTTTGAGGGTCCAATTGTAGGAAAATGATGAATTGATGAAAATTGCTGATTTTGACCTAATTGGACTTCAACCCTAGTCAAAACAACTTGGTTATGGTCAAACTTTGGGCAAACGGTCTCAAGACCGTTTGGATGATGTCCAAACGACCTCAAGACCGTTTGGGCCAAGTTTGAGCCCAATTGGAGGTCAATTGATAGGTTCAACCTTGAATTGATTCACCTTGTCGAACATTGATGACCAACCGATTTGAAACCCTAATTGAGAAGGATTGAACCCTAATTGGCTTGCAATTGAGGGTCAATTTGATGTCCAAGTGGCTAAGGCTAACCCTAATTGACTCAATTTATAATTAGTTAGCATATCTTTGACCAATTGAGGGCTTTAACACACATATCCATGAACATTGGTAACCTTTGAACCACTTTGGAGGTCCAAACGGTTTGAGCCCATTTGGACCAAACGGTCTCAAGACCGTTTGGGCTCAAACGACCTCAGGATCGTTTGGTCCAATCGATCTCAAGCAATTTTGATCAAATGGTTTCAAACCGATTGAAGCTCCAAACGGTTTGGAAAGTCAACCCTTCCAAACGGTCTTCACCTCCAAACGGTCTCAAGACCGTTTGGGTGGTTGAAACTGTTTGAAGGTTGAAACCGTTTGAAGGTTGAAACCGTTTGGAGATGTTGGTGATGGTTTGTACTTAACCATTTGATGGTGTAAATAGTTCAGTGGTGATCTAAACTAAACCCTAATGGTAACCTAGGTCATTAAGGGACTATGTGATTAGTGAGTTAGCCCATGATGGTGATCATGAGGCAAATTACCAAAATACCCTTGAGGGGTCTAAAGGGGTTAAACCTTGTTCTAATCAAACTCTAATCACATGTTGATGATGTCTTGGTTTATGTTAGTCAATGGAGACTTATATCAACCTGATCTAGAGTGGTGTTGCCACCATCTACTAGTGAGAGGTGAGAGAAAGTATCCTAGAGAGAGAAAGTATCCTAGAGAGAGAAAGTACCCTTTTTAAGGTGGAAACACAAGTGTGATACTTCTAATATACATGAATGTGCATGATTAGGGATTGACCCACCTATGTGAGGTCATGGAAACCCTAGTTATGATGTCTAATGGATCTTAATCTTATTTAAGAGCCTTAATGATGATGTTTATCTTACATGAAGATGTAATGAGTACAATTCACCATGGAGTGAATAGTAAACCCTAATTTTAGGGTATTGACATGAAAGATGAATAGTAAACCCTGATTGTTGAATTGTTTACTATTATCTGTTGAATTAACCATGCAGGTTGTTATGAGATGATGGTCATACCCAGGTATGGAATACCATGTTATATTCATTGAAAGCATGCCTTAAGCTTTATGAATAAGTGAATTATATTGATGCACTGTGAGTGACATCTTTTGTGATTTATGGGCTGTGAAAGCCATAAACACCATCAAGGTCATGCTTGACAGATGACTTGTGATGAGATGATTGAGAACTGATGATTGAAAAGAGTTAGGCCTGCTACATTTATGTATTCTCATTATAGTTGTTGTGCTAATGTTATTGTTTGAAGAACAATATTTAACGAATACTGAATGTACCTAACTAATCAAGTGAAATGTAGAGCCCTGATCATATATCCATCATTGTCAGAGTCTAAATGATGGTGAAACAGGTTTTCCCCAGGGGACTCCTGGATTACATACTTTTGAGTATGTGGGGTACATGGATGTGTAGAACCTTACATCCTAGTGTAGGTATTTGATGTAGATTCTTGTAGTCCGTCATACCTTCACTAAAAGAGAGAAGGTGAGAGGATTTGATGTAGATTCATGTAGTCCATCATTCCCCACCACAAAGTCCAAAAGGTGAGATGTATCACTATGCTCCCTTAAAGACACAAACACCGCATCGATGAAAGATAAACAAGAAATCTTCCGATGATGAAGAGAGTACCGAACGCCACTGTAACTCTAAAATAGTGAAGGTCCAGCTTACCCTGGAGAGCTATAACAAAAGACATCCCGCCAGATGTCTAACAATCAATCCTCTAACTGACTGAGGAAGGTGAAGGTCATGAGAATCCGGCACTTTCAATGACCTAGTATGATACCGAGGCGACTTAACAGTGGTCGGTTGGAGTATGAGTGGTATACCTCATCTCCACAAGGCATAACAATAATGTTTGAAAAACATAATCAACAGCGTAGTATATCTGTTAGAGTTATCTATGAGTTATTTGATTGATGTTACCTTGAATAGTGTAGATGTTCTCATATTTCATAAATGATTGAACACTTGCTTATCATCAAAACTGTCAGTGAATACCTTGAAGGCTTTTATTGCTTCAGTTATTCCCTGCTTTGCTTATAAAGCTTCTAGTGGAGAGTTATAACTCTCGCTGGGGAAATTATGTATAATTGTCTCACCCCGTAGACTTCTACTTTTTAGGTGGACGTCGAAAACGGAGGAACAAGAACTCAGGTGACCAATCCCAGCAACAGCAGCATCAGGAGCAGTAAATCCCAGGTGGAGATTCAGCCTGCTTTATGGTGTAGTATAGAGTCAGTCCTATGTGTCCTCTGTACGCTCAGGTCCTGGAGTGTTTTGAGTATGAACTCTTGAAAGATTTTGTATCATGTTGTATATAATTACTCAAGAGGTAATTTGTCAGTGATGTAAATAGTTAAATCCTTTTTCTATGGAAAAGGTTTGTGGTTTCAAGCTCTTGTCTCGAAAAGTTTTAATTTCCCGTGATTTTTGTCTTCCGCTGTTTATCGATTGCTTCCGCACATGTTTAAATCGGGATTAATTCGTGGTTTGGAGATCGGAGCCCACACCTATGGTGCCATAACTAAACTCCTCCTCTAACTTGAGCACACAGGCAGAGAGTCAAGCCATTCCACGAGGACGTCTGGTTAGTGTTGGACACCCTTTTCTATACTCCACTGCCACCAGGACGTCTGGTTTGTGTTAGACACTGTAAACTACTGTCTAGTGCCACCATGACGTCTGGTTAGTGTTGGACACTACAAATTGTACTCTCATGCCACCGGGACGTCTGGTTAGTGTTGGATACGAGTTTCCGACCACCCCAGTGTATAGGACTCTTCCAGGGTTAGGTAGTTTCACCCCTAAGGTGCAGACCTCTCAAAGGGATTCTACAGTGTTAGGGCCCTTAAGTCTTATTATTTTATTATTTCCTAGCAAACTCTTACTATATTAAATCATTCCTTTACTTTTACTCGACTCTAGTATTACTATGATATCTCGTCATTTAATTGAAGCTTTCAACGCATCATGCATATTATTCCAAACATGATAGAGCAATATATTTAGAATCATGATGATTTAGTGAGTATTCAATTTCTCGAATATACCATGCATGTAGGCAAGTTTCAATTTCTCGAATAAACTAAATTCATATCCACGTGTAATTTACTGAGAAATAAACATCAGTATGCATGCAGACGGTGTAAAATTCTTAACTAAATAGAAACCATGTCTATCGGTCACATATACGTAGAAATCACACAAAAGATCATTGTAACATGCTAACATGTGTTATTTAATCGATATATATGAAATTATCAATAGCACTTGTAAATTATCTAAAATTACTCGATAATCGTGCACATCGACCTATATCTGAGTTGTGCATCACATAACTCGATTAAAGATTAATTTACTTGTCATGGCATGATTTAATATATAAACATGCGCAACAACCCTAATCTTGAGTTATGCATCGCATAACTTGATTAAGTTTATAATTACTCATCATGACACGTATTCTTAATATTAATTGAAATTTCAATGATCTCTTGAGTTGAGCACCTCACAACTCAAATAAGAGTTAAATTGTTATCATGGCACGAATTATTATTAATTATTGGTCATTCAACGTTATCTTTGAGAAGCGGGTCAATTTGAGTAAATATTAAATCATTCACATTAAATATGACCTAGAGCGTGCAACTAGGTTTTTTTGAATTTTTTTTACAACATCATCATTTCTTTGTAATCATGCATCATTTAATTTATTAAAATCGTACAGTCTGGGTTTATACCCAAACTTTCCAGTTTTTGGCGTGTACTGCTATTTTAACAATTTAACCGAGTAAATTAGGTTTCGTTTGATCATGTAATTTTACTAATCTAAATCACACACAACATTTGACTAATTAACGTCGGGTAGACGTTAATAATAAAAATGTAAAATTTAGAAATCGAGCGGTGCCGACACTACCTGGCACCCGGGTATATGATGTAAACTACGTCAAATACGGATTGAGCCAAAATTGTCCATTTTTATCGAGTTAAATCTTACGATTGGGAGTGAGATTCTACTCATAGGGGTTTGAAATGTCCAGATTCGACTGGAATTGTGTCCAGGGGGTTGTCTTCAACCTCAGAATAGACCCAATTTTTAGATCTACTGCTCACAGTAGCCATTTCCCACGAACAGATTGAAATCGAGCGGCTTGATTGGGTGTCGGTCGCTGTTGTGGCTTCGAACTCATGCATAAACCTCAAAGACAAAATCAACCTCCATTCTGAAAGCTTACTTGCACCAAGTTGCTACTGGATCGGACCTGCTGCACACAGTAGCAGTGTCACACACACATGTGGAAGAACAACAAATCCAAGTGCTTCTCATGGCTAGGGGGGCTGCAGATTGAGCATAGATCTCAAAGACGAGCACGGGGCAGCGCTCCCTCGGTGCTAGTTGCATCCAAGTGGGCCTCTAGCCGACAACTTGTTGTAGCTGTAGCTTGGATGACTCTGTTGGGTGGCACCCTAGCAGCTCGGCTACTTGGATGGGGTGAGGTGGATGAGGATGAAGGGCGGAGGAAGGAGGATGGAGGTCTACGGAGCTCGGTGGCTAGCTGATTCGCCCTAAAATCACCTATGCTCCCCCCTCAATGAATCTCAATCAGGCACCGCTTCTGTGGTAGCACTGTTTGTCGCTCGGTTGGAAAAAAAGAGATAAGGAAGAAGGGATAAAAAGAAAGGGAAAAGGTTAATAACCGACTAAACCGGGTAAATTGCAAAAACTCACCCTAAGAACTAAAAACCTCATAACTTTCTCTCTGTCAGTCCGAATTGAGTGATTTCTCTTACAAAGTTTCGAACATGAAATCCTCTACGACCGTAAGGTGAGAAAATATGCTAATTAGCTTATCTAAGTAATAAGAATACTAATCACTTCTTGAGCACTTATTTAACTTAATGATTCACACTGTGATTATCATTAATTGCCTCAGGTGATTCAATCTCAACTATTGATTCACATCTTAGCTTATCTTAATTATCCATGATGTTTAAAAAGATACATAGAACTAATCAAGGTACTTCACGCTAATCGAGGTATTTATTGACTCACCTTAATATGGGTTGTAACACGTTGTCTCCATAAGTGATGGAGCCTCCACTCGCATGGAGTTGCGTGCACCACCAAAAATACTAGAGATAGTAAATCTCTAAGTTTAACCTTGCGTGTGCTATAATAAGATCTCCACCCACGTATGGTAAGGTATGTGGAAGTCTTATCGTAGTACTTTTGAGGGTCGAATCCACAAGACAACGGTCTTGTTAAGGACTAACAAGATGGAAAATGTTATAATTCTACTTATTCACCTACGAGTTGATATTTAGATCGAAGGGTTGATTGGATGATTAAACTAAAATGCAAGGAAATGTAAATGGTAGGAAAGTAGACTTAAGTAAATAATATTTGGAAACCACTAGGATGTGATCGAGTTTCAGCACCACTACACATGGATCATAACATACATCACAATATCAAGGCTTGCAATAGGAGTCTAAACAATTAGTATCTTTGTAGATTTAGCTTCCTTTTAGATAACTAACTACGAGAAATGTGGGAGTATTGTAATGCCAGCCATCCCTAAACAAATGGTCACTTACTTTGCATCACTCCCTTCGCAAAGTGTGTTCGTCAAACTATCAAAGTTGTACTTTCATACGTCAACTGATTCCATTTCATAGTATGAAAGTGCAATGATGGAAGTGAGTTTACTCCACTCTTTGAAAAACACTTCTAGATACCGAAATAAATATATGGTGACTACATACATCAAGAACCAACATGCAATCGATATTCGAATCTAAAAGCACAAATGTAGACAATTCGTACTAGCAGATAATAGGTAACACAAATTGGTGATCAAGCAACTAGCATTCATTAAACGATTGATGTTGAATTGAAAACATAGTATTTCTCTATTGCAAAACTCATAAATTACAATGCATGAAATGAAAACATGGGTAGCGGGGCTACTCCCTGCACCCTAGTGTATGGAACTATTCACTCATGTCAGGAGCAAAGAAGGGAGTGGGAAGAGAGAAGGAATGCATCATCTCCACATAGGAGGAATGAAGGTCGACCCCTTGAAGCAGAGAACAACTATCTTCACGCCATGTGGTTGTATTGGTGATGAATCCTCAACTTCTCACCTTCTATGTTGATGAGAGAGAAAGTAGCTTAAGTATGGAGTGTGGATCTCAAATGGGTAGCCTTGGGGCAAAGGATGGAGGATGAAATAGCTCTGGAACAAGTGAGGCAGCCTTTGGGCGTCTAAGACTTGATACAAATGAGGACCCCTTTTGTACTATTTATAGGCTTCAAAGGAGTTTTGAATGGTCTTCAGACTATTTGGATCTTTAACGGTTTGGAGACCGTTTGGATCCTCTCGGTCTTGGGACCATTCAGATCCTCACAGTTTGGAGACCGTTTGGACCCTCTCAGTCTTGGGACCATTTGGATCCTCACAGTCCGGGGACCGTTTAATCTGCACTCAATTAGGGAACCGATGAGATTTGTTCGGTCTGGAGACAATTTGAGGTTTGCTCAGTTTTGAAATCATTTGAGGCTTGCTCGATCTTGAGACCGTTTGAAGCTTGGTCGGCCATGAGACCATTTGAGGTTTTCTAGGTTTTGAGACAGTTTGTAGCTTGATCGGTCTTAAGACCATTTGAAGCTTGATCGGTCTTGAGACCGTTTGAGGCTTGCTCAGTCTTGAGACCGTTTGAAGCTTGATCGGTCTTGATATTGTTTTAGTCTTGCTCGGTCTTGATATTGTTTTAGGCTTGCTCGGTCTTGAGACCGTTTGAAGTGGAACTTTTGCAATTTTTTTGGGTTTTTCCATACGAAGAAAAGAAGAAATATCAGTCTATTGGTATATTCACGATAAAGTGGAAAGTTAATTATTCTATCTAATTTATTTAAGAAAGAGTATGGATAACTAAGAAAAAACTAGTAAGATAACATCACAAAATGGGAGGTTCTCACCCCCCAACATAGAGTCTAGCTTGTCCTCAAGCTGGATAGATCTGAGGCACGTAGTTGTGAGGTGATTTTATTTAGTGAAGATTTCCATACTCTTGCTTCAGTTCTAAACCAGAGATCTCCCAGAGTCTTATTGGGGCTTCTGCACGCACCAACTTATTTAGGAATCGGGAGTTACATGGAGCTCAGTTTTCTTCTGTATCGCATAACTCGCATTGGGATGACCTTTTCCTTAATCGTATTTTGTGTGTCTTTCGACTCTGAGTATATTTATACTTCTTTCAAAATCCTATCGGAAGCTAAGATGGGTATGAGGGTTGGCTGAAGGATGCTATGTAACTCCCCCTTCTAAGGGGGGAGGGTTTATCTAAACTTTTTTGGTCTCACTACCAGGCACGACACATCTTCCTTTGTGAGGGAAGTTGAATGTACCGGCCGGGCAAGACCTTTGTCAGCTTTTTCATATATTTAGAGACGTTAGGATCTCACCACCGGATGCGACACATCTGCCTTTGTGAGGGAAGATGAATGTACCATCCAGGAAAGACCTTTATTGGTTCTTCATATAGGTACTTATGCATGGCACAACTCTCATGTTTTTATTCAACACTCTGGCTTTTATTCATATGCTCACCGGCTTAGGAATTGCGTAATTAGGGGTTTTATTTGGGCTGCCAAGCCTCTTTTTGAAAAGAAGAAAACTATTCTCTAGGGTTTGCAGACATGCATTTGTTTCAGTTTCGTACTCGGCGGTCTACTTGAGAGGTTCCTTGATTTGGATTTTACCTAGTTTCCTTCTGTCCTTGAGAGTGTTTGCTTTTTTCGGCTGCAGTTTTGACCCGTGGAGAGTCTAATGTAGAACTGAAGCAAAAGCATGAATATTGGGTGTAGGATTGATTTATTAATTCACCATTACATGCCTAAATGCTACTTATGTAAGTTCTTCTGAGGACTACTTTGTCTTTAATTTAGCTAGGGGTGTCTTCTTTCCAAAACGAATGTTTTCTTTTATACAACAACTATTTTATCAAAGAAATTATCAGAAAAAGTAATTGACAGAAGAAGAAAAATGTGTATGAAAAAATAAAGGTAAATGAAAGAGTGGAGAGTATAAGGTTTGAATATAATACCTCACCCTTGCTCGGTGTACCCCCCCCCCCAACTTATCACTCACTCTGTTCGTAGAGTGTCAAGGTGATAGGTTGTGAAGTACATGGGCAAGGGTTTCATGGTTCTATTAATCCTTTGATAGGTTCTACCTTGATGATGGTGGCGATGGCTTCTACAGAGAGAGCGAAGGATGGGAAGACGATGCGGCTTCCGTGAGTGTGAACGGAGATGGCGAAAGTGGGACCAGAAACAAGAGATCGGAAGTAGCGCCGGAAGTGAGAACGTTAGTGGAGATGGTGATAGGGTTGGGTCACGCGGGAGAAGAGAAATCGAGAGGAATGGAACGGGAAGATTCAGGAATCGAAGAAATGAAAAAAAGGAGGGGGTCAAGTAGTATTTATAGGAAAAGGAGGGGCGACTATACAAATTCTCCTCAGGTCAAATGATCTCAGGACCGTTTGAGTCTGAACGGTTTCAAGAACGTGAGGACCAAACAGTTTCAAGACCGTTTGGATCCAAACAGTTTTGAGACTGTGAGGACCAAACAATTTCAAGACCGCTTGGGTCCAAACGGTTTCGAGACTGTGAGGACCAAGAGGTTAGGACAAAACTATTTTGGTTAATTTTTTTATATTTGTTTTGGTTGCTGATATAAATTTTTATATTTTCTGAACAATAATAAAAGGACTAAGAAATAATCAAATGAGAACTAGAAAATTATCAAAAACTAAGAAAAATGAAATAGAAAGGTGATACTCAGTTCTAGGGTTGCCTCCCAAGTAGTGCTTTGGTTTTACATTGCTGGCTCGACGAAATTCGGACTTGATAAGTTTAATGTTGTGGGGTCCTGAATGTTGATAGTTTGTCTTGGAGTTTTATCGTTGGAGTATAGTATTTCTTCAGTCTATGGCCATTAACAGCCCTTTCTCCTCCATTGTCATCAATGATGATGACAGCTCCAGTTGGATAGATATTCTTGATAGTACAGGTCCTGGACCATTTTGTGTAGAGTTTCCCAGGAAACATTTTGAGTTTGGGGTTGAAAAGAAGGATCTTGTCTCTGACAATGATATCTTTCCTTTTAAGGTGGGAATCATGCCACATCTTAGTTTGCTCTTTGCAGATCCTTGCACTCTGGTAGGCAGTCATTCTTATTTCCTCCAGGTCTTATAATTGAAGTTGTCTGTATTCACTGACACTTTTGAAATCAAAATTCAATTGTTTGATAGCCCACCATGCTTTGTGTTCTAATTGAACTAGGAGATAGAATGACTTTCCATACACTAGACAAAATGGTGTTGTTCATATTTGTGTTTTGTAAGCAGTACAATATGCCCAGAGAGCATCAGGAAGTTTGGTGGACCAATCCGTGTAGTTTTTGTTGATAGTTTTCTCTAAGATTGCTTTCAATTATCTGTTTGAGACTTCAACTTGGCTGCTAGTCTGTGGATGATAAGGTGTAGCGACCTAATGTTTTACTTTGTATCTTCACAGAAGATCTTCGAAGCTTTTTTCCAAGAGATGTAACCCTCCATCAGATATGACTGTTCTACGAACTCCAAATCTATGAAAGATGATATCCTTGAACAGCTTAATAATCGGCTTAGAGTCACAAGATACAGTGGGTATAGATTCTACCCATTTGGATATATAATCCACAACAACCAAAATATAGGAGAATCCATATCATGGGGGAAATGGAACCATATAGTCCACTCTCCATACCTCAAAAAGTTCGATCTCTTGCCACAAAGTTAGTAGCATTTTGTTTCATTTTGATATCCCTCCAGACAGCTGACATTTGCTACAAGATTGTACAAATTCATGGGCATCCTTTGCTATTATTGGCCAAAAGAAACCTGATTGTAGGACTTTAAGAGAGGTCTTCTTTGAACTCATGTGCCCCCAGTGGGGCCAAAATGACAATGTTCTAAGACTGGGATAATTTCTTTTTCAGGGAGACAATGGCGGAATAATCCATCCACACATAAGCGGAAAAGGTATGATTCATCCCAAAAGTATTGCTTGACGTCATGAAGAAATTTCTTTTTGTCATGGTAGGAAGCAGTAGGGTGAACAATTCTGGTAGCCAAATAGTGTACTATATCGATGTACCAAGGAAATCTGGTGGTGACTTTCATGAGTTGATCGTCGGGTAGAGAGTCTCGGATAGGTATATTGTCATCGCCCTGAGGATCAATGCGAATTAAGTGGTCGTCGAAAAAAATTTCTACCCCACTTTTATCTTTTATTTCCAAATCAAATTCTTGAAGCATCAACACCCAGTGAATAAGTCTGGGTTTTGCGTCTTACTTCTGAATCAGATATTTTATTGCGGAGTGATCTGTGTATACTATGACATTTGATCCGATCAAATAAGAACATAATTTTTCAAAAGTGTAGATGACTTCCAAGAACTCTATTTCTATAGTTGTATAGTTCTTTTTGGCTTCATCAAGCATTTTTTATGCATATTATATCACATAGGGTTTCTTATCTATTCTCTGCCCTAGTACTACTCCTATAGCGTAGTCACTGGCATCACACATTATCTTGAAGGGTTGTGACTAGTCAGGGGCTCTTAGTATAGGTGCAGAGACCAAGGCATTCTTTAGATTCATGAAGCTACGTAAGCATTCTTGATCAAAATTGAAATCCACAACTTTAGTCAATAAATGAGACATGGGATTTGCTATTTTTTAAAAGTCTTTGATGAATCTTTGATAAAATCCGGCATGGCCTAGGAATGCTCGTACTCCTTGAATGTCTTTTGGCGGTGACAACTTTGAAATGACATCTATCTTTGCTTTGTCCACTTCAATCCCTCATTCACTCACCCGATGCCCATGGACAACACCTTATGTTACCATAAAGTGATATTTTTTCCAATTTAGGATCAAATTTGTTTCCTTGCATCTTTGTAGTAATTTATTGAGATTGAGCAGACAATTTTCGAAAGAATCTCCATAGACTAAAAAATCATCCATGAAAACTTCCATGATGGATTCCGTTAATCCCTGCAAATATGGTGGACATACACCTCTAGAATGTTGCAGGTGCATTACATAGCCCGAAGGGCATCCTTCTGAAGGTGTAAGTTATGAACGGACAGGTAAAAGTTGTCTTTTCTTGATCTTCAGTGTTTATCAGAATTTGATAAAATCCTGAGTAACCGTCAAGATAGCAGAAGAATTTATGGTGGGCTAGATGTTCAAGGACTTCATCAAGAAAAGGTAGAGGAAATGGTCTTTCCTTGTTTCCTTGTTCAATTTCCTATAGTCGATGCACATTCTCCACCCGGTAACAGTCCAGATGGGTACCAGTTCATTTTTATCATTCAAAACAATAGTGGTTCCCCCCTTTTTGAGGACCACTTAGACCAGACTTACCCATTGAGATTTGGGAATTGGACAGATAATACCAGCTTTTAGAAGTTTTAGAACCTTGAGGCGAACTATCTCTTTGAGATTTGGGTTTGACTTCCTCTGGTGCTTCCGTGATGGTTTAAACTCTTCTACCATGGGTAATCTATGCATACACAAAGCTGGATTTATCCCAGTCAGATCAGTCATCTTGTATTTAATGGCTTTCTTATGCTTTCTTTACTCAGTAAGGAGTCTTTCTTCCTGGTCATCTATGAATGTGGAAGTGATAATGACCGGACATAGTTTTTCTTTGTCTAGGAAGACATGTATGAGTCCCACTGGTAGAGATTTCATTTCAGGGGTCTTGGGTATTTCTTTAGTTTCCAAGATGGTGACATATTTTAACTCCTCAAAGGTAGCTTCTGGGGCTTCTTCGGCTTGTTCTATATATTGCAGACATTGTTGTACTAGTTTGTTGGTTGAGAATTCGGCTTCCAAATTCATTAAGACGTTTTCCAAATCATCAGATGGTTCATAAGGTTCTTGTAACATAATGAATCTTAGATGTAATCTCCATTTAAACATTTTTACCAAGTTTTCCTTTCATTTCTATCCTGTATTCATTTATGTTTAATTAGTAGAATTTATAGTGGTTTAGTGAGCATTCATTCACTAATTATACTGATGGAAAGATTTATGCACAAATACCTCAGTGAAAGCTTAATTGCCATAATTAAGTTCTCTAAATCTTAATCTAACTTAGGGATGTGATTTGAAAACATAAAATATGCCACATAACTCATTTTAGTGGTAATATGAAGATAAGAAACTTAATTGGATGAAAAATGTATATAATGGTACATATGACATATATCATAAAAATAAGTCTCAAAAGAGGAAACAAACTTCAAATTCTAAATCTACATATGAAAATTATCCTACATGTCAAATTTCATCTAATTTGGACAACCTTGAAATATTAGGATAAGTTTAGGAGAGAGAAAATGATTAAAAGGGATAAGTAATGAATAATGTGATTATGTAATTTCAAAATATGCAAATAATATAAAATTCATATTCTAAATATCAAAGATAACTCGTGTATGAAGTTTTATCCAATTTGGATGTTGTTTGTATAAGTTATGCAATTTTAGGTACATTTTGGACTTTTATACAATTTACCCAATTGGGAGGTTTTTTTTGCAAATTATCACCTAATTTTTAATCCATAGATATTCCCTTACCATTTTCGATATTTTGAGCCATGGGGAACCGGATTGCACCTTGGTTTGAAGGTGTTACTTTCCAAGGGCATTATAGGGAATTACGCTCTTTATGAAGGTGCTTACCTTTAAAACCTATCAACCAATGGGGTTATTTCTTTTCTTTAAGGACGGTGGGGATGACCTAGAAGGTTCTAGAGACTCTTAGGACCGAAATTTGATATGCAAGAAGAGTCCATGAGCTGTCCACTTGCATGGCCATGATGCCTTAGCTAAAGGACACATGGAAAGTCCCTTAGACACCTCATGCTTCACCTCTTTCTTTATATAGACATGTCTACCCCTTCCCAACTCACACATTCGAAACTCTAGATCTCCTTTTCTTTCCTCTAGCTTAGAGAATAGTTCCTTCTTCATTTGGCCATGAATTTTCTGACCCAAGGTAATAAAGGGAGCCTACCTTGGTGAAGAAGGCTCCTATGGTTTCCAAATTGCTCTATTAGGATTTCTAAAGCTCCTCCTTGGTGATTTCGACCAAAAATAGTAAGTTGACTCCTTTCCTTCCCTATTTTCATATTGTTAGTCTTCCTTACACCTTCTTCCAGGTCGGAACCATGACCTACCATGGTAAAACTCCATCTATAACCCTAAAACATCCCATCTCCATGCTCTTTTGCTAGGGTTTGCACCTCTAAAGTGGAGAAGGTGATCTTTGCTCAAGAAAGGAGCTTGGTTTGGAGAAACCAGACCTTATAACCTCGAGATACTTTCTGTTTGTACCATATTACCTTCCTAGAGGCAAGTTTGGTTAACCCCCTTCTCATATATTGCTTAGTACAGGCTTAAAACTCATGCTTCTATGTTGAAAATCGATTATTTCCATCTCTTTTTGCCATGTTCTTCTATGGTTTTGGTTTCTTGTTGTTTTACCTTATCTAGAAGCTCTAGTTTTGTTACCTATGTAACTTCAAACCTGATATTTGTCAAATGGTGTTTTCTTCCTCTCCCTCTCTCTTCAATTATCTCAATCGGTTTGATGATGTGGCAATTTCCTATTGGTCAGTATTGATAAATTCATATCTTCTAAACCGCTTATTCAAATTTGACAAATAAATATGTTTTGGAATTGGAAAATTAATCTCTATATAATAAAAATATTTTCAAGGTCTGATTTCATAGTTTGACAAAGGGTGATTTTTGTAAAACGAATTTAATGCATTAAATCCATAAAAATAACTTCTTAATCATCATAACTCCAAAATTAACATAAAAATATGTTTCTTGATAGGAGAACTTAATAAGTTTGTTGGTGATATTTTAAGAGTCTAAATCTGAGTTTTTCTAAAAATGTCTAAAATTAGGGTTTCGACATATTAATGTGCACTATGTACTCTAATACATATTTTTTTTGAAGGTACCACATCATTCCATTAATTCTGCAAATCACTGTTAACAAGGGCCATCACCTATTCAGGGATAAAAGACACGTCCCTACAGGTTTCACATGTGTCGTTTCTAGCTAACTTAGCAATGGTATGTGCTACATTATTGTAATTCCTACTGATGTGCTTGAAAGAAATAAACTGAAAATGACTAGCAACATCTAAGATATCTGCTACGAGAAGAGAAACATGGTCTCTTCATTGGTTCCTACTATTTAATGTTTGGATGAGCTCCTTAGAGTCTCAATCCACTTCATTACTATCCCAACCATATTCCTTTGCCTTCTTGAGCCCAACCAGGATTGCTAGAGCTTTGACGGTTAATGGACTTACTGTTCCTGGTCTTGCTTCTACCATAATTGATGCCGGTATACCCCTGTCATCTCTGAATATTGCTCTGATGCCTATGTCACCATCACACATGAAAGAAACATCTGTGTTCATTTTAATGCTGCAAGGTGCTGGAGTGGTCCACCTTTCCTTGCTTTCTGGCTTTTCCGCCGCTATAGAGCCTTCCTCCTTGTCATTTGCTTTGTGATAGTCTTTTATCATTGCCAACCCCTATTGTAGGAGAACTCTGTACTCTTTGGTCCCATCACCAAAAACTTGCAAGTTCCTAAGGTTCCATATTGACCACATGGATGCCAACGCAAAGTCCATATATGCTATTGTTAGCTTATCATACAGATAAGCTACTGCTTCACATGGCATGATATTCGCCAAGGTATCGAGTAGATTTGTGACTTGCATATCCTGTCACTTTGTTTTAATCAATGGGAAATTGAAGAGCATGTGTTGAATTGTTTCCTTACCCCTTTTGCATATAGGGAATTCACCGTCAATATTGCAATGCCTATCCAGCAGCCTTCCATTTGTAGCTAGGCCACCCGTGCAAGTGCACCACAGAAAATGGCGGAGTTTTGGAGGCCAAGTAGACTTCTAAATAATACCCCACACTCTATCATTTGTTGTAGTGCGACTATTTATGTAATCCCTTCTTCTAATATGACTCAGCCAATACACAGTCTTTGTAGAAAATTCTCCTGTAGGATCCGGCCACCAGAACAGAGCATCTCGTGGTAGCCTAGAACTTAGGGGAGTATTCAGAATTTCACTGCATACTGGTTGTGGGAAAAGCTCATGTACAAGACGCATATCCTAGGCACTGATATCTCTGTCAATCAGCTCTACAACCTTGTTTGGAACCTCCGTCCCCTCTTGTCTGAACTTCTCGATCTTGTCATGTCTTCCATAGATCCAGTTATCCTTCCAAACATCAATTTTCTCTCCGTCCCCTACCCTCCATTTCAGCCCCTCCAGTAGGACATGTTTGCCCCCCCCATAAACTTCTCCAAGTAAAACTCGGATTGTGCCCTCGCGTAGCCTCCATAAAAGACGTCCTTGGGATATATATTGTCTTTAAAACTTTGTAAGTAAGGGACTCAGTCCTCACTAGTAATCTCCAAAGTTGATTTGCAAGAAGAGCTTGATTAAATGCATGCATGTCTCTGAAACCAAGGCCGCCCCCTCTTTTTGGTTTACATAAATTTGCCCAACAGAGCCAGGAGATCTTACGTTCCGTGCCTTTTGCCCCCCACCAAAATCTTGCTATATTACTTTGTATCTCATCAAGGACACTACAAGACAACTGAAAAATATTCATAATATATGACAGAATCACCTGAGCTATATCTTTAATAAGTACTTCTTTTCCTGGCTTGGATAGTAACTTTTTTTTCCATCCTTGAATTTTCTTCCATACCCGCTCCTTCACAAAACTGAACGTATGTTTCTTTGACCTTCCCATGGCGGTTGGCAGTACTAGGTATTTTGCGTGTATGTCAACCTCTTTCACCTTTAGAATATCTTTCAACTATAGTTTTCTCTGCGATTTCACTCCCTTGCTAAATACCACCTCAGATTTTTGGAGGTTTATCTGTTGACCCGATGCCTGCTCGTATTGGCTAATAATATTATCTATGGTCAAGAACTCACTCTGAGAAGCTCTAGAAAAGAGAATGATGTCATCTACAAAGAAGAGGTGAGAAATAAACAGTGCACCCCTGCTCACTTTCATACCATGGATGTAGTTATTATCTAAAGCATTTTTTATACAAGAGGAAAAGGCTTCAACACATAAAATAGAAAGGTAGGGAGAGATAGGGTCACCCTGACGAAGGCCAAGGGAAGGTGTGATCTTCTTGGAACGATCTCCATTAATGGCGAATGACTGGTTTACTTAGGGCACACACTCCTAGATCTTCCTCCTTCATTTATCCCCAAAACCCATCCTTTTTTGTACCTCATCCAGAAAGCGCTATTCTACTATGTCATAAGCCTTGGACATATCCAACTTTAGAGCAAATCTACCTTTTTATTTTCCCTCTCCCTTTTCATCTTATGGAAGACCTCATAAGCAACCAGGAATGTACTCTAATACATGTTAATACATTGAAAAATAGGCAAAGTGGAACTTGGACTCAATTAAAGTGGTGAAAGTTAGTAATTGATATCAGTAAGAGAGCTATGTGCAATCTATATTTATGTATGTGCATTTACACCTTAAGTTGGGAATAATTGTGCCTTAAGCTATTTTTCTATAATGAGGCTTAATTAAACCCTATTTCATATACTCTTGCATCTTTTGCTATACTTGCCTCATAAATCAATTTTGGAACATTATTCTTGGGTCTTGGTACCCCACTACCATGCTTATTGATTCATATAATTATTCTTTCCATGACTACTTTTTCTAACATGTGGATTTATGTTCTATTTAATTTAAAGTAGAGGTACTTATGTACAACCACCCATAGAGGACATGTAAATAATCACCCTAGGGAATGTCTTATTCTCCCCATAATATTGTAGGTGACTGGGAATGTTTTATTCTCCCCTCACATAAGGTTAGAGGTCTGGTAGGTGCCTCAACCCTACTTAATTAGATAGACATAATTATCTTACATGCAAATCCTTTTTATTATATGTGTTAATGGCAATCTTCTTTGATATATAGCCTCATACTCTTGTATCTTCATCTTATGATGAACCCTAGAATGTTCTTATTTGCTTTACTTATCTTGTTATCCTAGACTAGTTTTGTGACACATGCCTTGTTTTCTTTCCCCTTTTGCTGGGTGCTTTCCCAACCACCCAGGTACTAGTGCTGAGCAAGGAGAAGGATAGGTTTGAAGGAAGTCATCTCAGGAGTAGATCTCAAGCTATCTAAAAGGATGTCTAGATTTCTATAGCTAGATCCTTTTCTCTTATCTTTTTCTTTTGGGAACAATCATGTAATGAACAATGAAAGCCATGTAATAGGATTAGTACTTTTATTTCCACTGCTATTGACATTTTGTAATGTATCTGGTGCATGCTTATTTACTTGGAATATTATACATGCATCCCTGATTATCTTTTGTCTTTCTAAAAAGATGGATGTTTTGTACTTCCTTTAAATTTTAGTAAGGAGGTGATCTTACCTCTTTATAGCATGGTATCAGAGCCTTTAGGGAACTATAAGGACATGAAGTTGAAGTAAAGGTGTCTACAATGGATCAGGGTTTCGGGGGCTGGCAATATTTTCCTCCACACCACTAGCTTGGTTTATGAGGACTCCCGTGCCCATATGATACCGGTCTGGACTGAGATGATACAAATTGCCCAAAATAGTATGCTTTTAGGCAATAGTAATCTAGATATTATTTTCTCGTCCATGCTTATATTTGTTTTCATCTATGATTCAAATACTCCTGGGAACTTAATATGTTAACCCTACCTTTCAGGATAGGTGACTTGTTTGACAACTGGAACAAGGGAAAGGAGTCAAACCCTAATTACTCCAATGTGGGAAACACTCCTATGACTCCTGTCAGCCATAGTGTGGTCAACCCTGCTAATTCAAGCACCCCTGCCTTCACACCAGAGCAATAGTTGGCAAATGTTGTGCCAGTTGCTCTCCTCCATGATGGGGCAGCTCCACACAATGGACGCTAATGCCAACAAGCCGAGGGGGTTCACCCTCACCAACTTCATAAAGATGCAGCCACCCTACTTCAAGGGTGAAAGTGAACACAACATGGTGGATAAAGTTGATGACTGGGTGTTGGCTTTGGATCAGACCTTCGAGGGTATGGCATTCCCTCCTCACCAGAAAGTTCAGTTCATGACGTATGTGTTGGACGGACTGACATGTGTCAGGTGGAATGGTGTCGCCCGCACTCGAGAAACCTCTACCATGGAGTGGGACCATTTCTTGAAGCTCTTCAGGGAGAAGTACATATGTCCCACCTTCCTGAGGAAGAAGGAAGCCGATTTCTACAAGCTCAGGCAGGGAAGCATGAGTGTAGATGACTACATCCAATGATTCCTACTTCTGGAACGCTATGCCACTGACCTTGGAGCTGAGAGAAGGGCAACGTTGTTCTTGGAGGGCTTGAACTACCAAGTGGGTCGAAATCTTTTTCCACAGCTTCCACTCACCTTCCAATAGATGGTGGATAAGGCCCTTGCCATCGAGTCCTACCCAGGATTCCAATCATATGGACAAAGTAATGGCTACAACAATAATAAGAGGAAGAACCCTACCCAGACTGAGAATCGCAGAAGTGTTCGGTGCAATAGGTGCTCTCACCACCATCCTCCAGGTAGATGTTCTGCCAACAATGCACCTGCTCGTAGAGACAACTGAACTCCTCTGACCTACCACAAGTGCGGCCAAGTTGGGCATATCTGACCACTCTGCCCCCATTTCCAGCAAGGACATAATAATGCCCAGCAGCTACAGCAGCCAAGGTAGAATCTGCCTCCTTGAAATAACAACAACAACAACAACAACTAGAACCCGATGCAACCGCCAGTGGACAGGCGGAATGGGAGAGTGTTTTCTCTTAATGCTGAGGAAGCAGGTGGAGATAATGAAGTTATTTAAGGTACCTTGCATCTTAATATGCATCCTATAAAGGCACTGTTTGATTCTTGTTCATCCAATCTTGTCAGTTTTCCTCTATGCTAGAAATAAAATCTTACTTTATGCATCATGTGTTAGATGTAAAAACCCCTAGTGGTAAGATCTGTTCTTTGTACCTCCAAACTCCTACCATGGACCTCTGTATATCTGGTATAATGTTTCCCTCAAATTTCTTCTTGCTCGACATGACCGCCTTTGATGTCATCTTGGGTATGGATTGGTTAAAGAGGTACAAAGTAGTTTTGTACTGTGAAGAAACCAAGGTTAGATTGGTTCATCCTGTTGAAGGGAAAATGTGTGTCAAGGGTAATAAGCGAGAAGAGCAACAATTTGCCATCTTTTCCATTAAAGCTTAAAAGCTTGTCTCGCAAGGATGTAGAGCTTCCCTAGCCTCCATATTTCTCGATGCTACACCCCCTTCTCTAGATCACATTGATATGGTGAAGGACTTCCAGGATGTCTTTCCTGAGGAGTTACCCGGGTTTCCACCAACTCGCGAGGTGGAATTCTCCATCGAGCTTGTACCTGGAACTTCACCGATATCAAAGCCACCCTACCGCTTGGCCCCTGCCGAATTGGCTGAGTTGAAGAAGCAGCTTGCAAAGCTTCTTGACATGGGCTTCATCCACCCTAGTGTTTCACCACGGGGAGCCCCTGTCCTGTTCGTGAAGAAGAAGGATGGTTTGATGCGGATGTGTATGGACTACCACATGCTTAACCAAGTGACGGTGAAGAACCGTTATCCTTTACCTCACATCGATGACTTGTTCAACCTGTTAAAGTCTACCACTGTGTTCTCTAAGATGGATCTATGAAGTGGCTAATACCATATGCGTGAGAAGGATGATGATATCTCAAAGACGGCATTTAGAACTCGCTATGGGCATTATGAATTCATGGTCATGCCTTTCGGCTTGACAAATGCCCCTACTGCCTTCATGGACTTGATGAACCGAGTGTTCCACCCATACCTTGACAAGTTTGTGGTGGTGTTTATCGATGATGTTTTGGTTTATTCTAAGATGTTAGAACAACATCGTGAGCATCTACGGATTGTATTCAACACACTATGAGAAAATCAAATCTATGCAAAATTCTCAAAGTGTGAGTTCTGGATAAAAGAAGTGATGTTTTTAGGTATGTGATTTCTACCAGGTATATAGTTGTTGATCCTACAAAGGTAGAAGTTGTGACCAAGTGGAAAGCTCCAAAGAATCCCTCAGAGATCTATAGTTTCCTTGGCTTAGCAAGTTACTATCAGAAGTTTATCAACAGTTTCTTTAAGTTGGCCTTGCCATTGACCAAGCTGACTCGAAAGGAGGTCAAGTTCTCATGGACCCATGAATGTGAGAATAGTTTTTAGAATCTAAAGAAGAGCCTGACTTCTACACCCATTCTTGCTTTGCCTGTTGAGGGCATACACTATATCATCTACACCGACGCATCCAGACAAGGCTTAAGGTGTGTTTTGATGCAAGATAGAAAGGTGATCATCTATGCTTCTTGACAGCTGAAACCTAATGAAGCTAATTGGCCTACATATGATTTGGAGCTTGCTGCCATAGTTCATGCTTTGAAGATCTGGTGACACTATCTCTATGGTGAAAAGTTTGAAGTCTTTTCTGATCACAAGAGTCTGAGATATTGTTGACTCAGAAGGATCTGAACTTGTGGAAATGTAGGTGGGTGGAATATCTTAAAGATTATAACTTCACCATTACCTATCATCCTGGTAAAGCAAATGTCGTAGTTGATGCTTTAAGTCAGAAGAAGGATGTTTTTTGTTCTTCTCTGAGATGTTTAGTATGGGAAAAACTTGAAAATGTGTCTAGTTGGAGACCTCAGCTCGTTGATTCTGTAGATGAAGACAAGTTGTGTGTTAATATGGACAACTTGACAATTACACCAACCTAGATCTCAGAAGTCGTGGCTGCATAGTTGGAGAGTTTTGAGCTTGAGGAGATGAAAACTTTAATTGAGAAATTGCAATCTGACTTCTCTGTCAGAGTGGATGGTGTTGTCTGCTTCAAAAAAAGGTTATGGATTCCTAATGTTGGTGATCTTAGATAGAAAGTTCTGAGTGAAGCTCATGGGTCCAAGTATACTATTCATCCTAGCACAACAAAGATGTATAAGGACTTACAATGGAGCTTCTGGTGGAAGAACATGAAGAATGATATAGCTCTGTTCGTGACGAAGTGCTTGACATGTCAGCAAGTCAAGATCGAACATCAACGACCTGGTGGTCTTCTTCGCCCTCTTGAAATTCCAGAATGGAAGTGGGAGAAGATCACAATGGACTTTGTTACTGATTACCCCAAGTCCAAGAAAGGTTATGATGTTGGTTGGGTGGTTATTGATTGGCTTAAAAAATCTGCTCATTTTTTTCCTTTCAAAACAAATTACAAAGTTGTAGATATGGCTCATTTGTAAGCTGAGTGGATCATACGCCTACATCGAGTACCTGAGGTAATAGTTTCTAATCGTGGCCCAAAGTTTACTTCTCATTTATGGGGTCAGATTCAGGAGGATATGGGTACCGACTTACATTTCTGTACTGCATACCACCCACGGACTGATGGTCAAACTGAGAGAATAATTTAGATTCTAGAGGACCTACTTTGTTCTTATGTGATGGATTAGTGTGGTGTATGGGATTGGTATCTCCCATTAGCTGAGTTTTCTTACAAAAATAGCTACCAAGCTAGTATTGGTATGCCACCTTTTGAAGCTCTCTATGGTGGACCATGTCGTTCACCTTTGCATTGGGATGATGTCGGTGAACATTCTCTAGTGAAGACTGATGACATGCAAATGATTATAGAAAAAGTGCAATTGATAAAGAAATGCATGAAAGCTGCTCAAGACCGATAAAAGATGTATGCTGACAAGAAAAGGTATGATGTTAACTTCCTAGTGGGTGACAATGCATTTCTAAAGACCAAGCCTATCCGTTCTATTTCTAGATCTAAATTTAAAGGAAATTTGAGTCCTCGTTATGTTGGACCATTTGAAATCTTAGATAAGGTTCGAGATTGTGCATACCGCTTAGCCTTACCTCCTTCCTAAGATAAGTTTCATAATGTGTTCCATGTCTCTGTGCTGAAGAAGTATGTGAAGGACTCTTCTCATGTGCTTACTGTTGAGCCTTTGGATATACATGAGAATCTTACCTATGAAGAGCTACCTGTGAAGTTCTTTGACTCCCGAGTAAAGCAACAGAAGAACAAAGAGATTGAGCTGGTAAAAGTTTTGTGGAAATATCATGGTCTGGAAAAAGCCACTTGGGAGTTCAGAGATGAAATATTACGTACTCACCCTTCTCTTTTTGCTTGAGATTTCGAGGATGAAATCCTTTTAAAGGGATGGAGTGTTGTAACATAATGAATCTTAGATGTAATCTCCATGTAAAAATTTTTGCCAAGTTTTCCTTTCATTTCTATCCTTTAATCATTTATGTTTAATTAGTGGAATTTATAGTGGTTTAGTGAGCATTTATTCACTAATTATACCGATAGAAGGATTTATGCACAAATACCTCAGTGAAAGATTAATCACCATAATTAAGTTCTCTAAATCTTAATCTAACTTAGGGATGTGATTTGAAAACATAAAATATGCCACATAACTCATTTTAGTGGTAATATGAAGATAAGAAACTTAATTGGATGAACAGTTTAGATAATGGGCCGTTAATGGGACATATGACATATATCATAAAAAGAAGTTTCAAAAGAGGAAACAAACTTCAAATTCTAAATCTACATATCAAAATTAGCCTACATGTCAAATTTCATCTAATTTGGACTACCTTGAAATATTAGGATAAGTTCAGGAGAGAGAAAATGAGTAAAAGGCATAAGTAATGAATAATGGGATTATGTAATTTCAAAATATGGAAATAATATAAAATTCATATTCTACATATCAAAGATAACTTGTGTATGAAGTTTTATCCAATTTGGATGTTGTTTGTGCAAGTTATGAAATTTTAGGTACATTCTGGACTTTTATGCAATTTACCCAATTGGGAGGTTTTATTTGCAAATTATCACCTGATTTTTAATCCATAGATATTCCCTTACCATTTTCGAGATTTTGAGCCATGGGGTAACCTGGTTACACCTTGGTTTGAAGGTGTTACTTTCCAAGCACATTATAGGGAATTACCCTCTTTATAAAGGTGCTTACCTTTAAAAGCTATCAACCAATGGGGTTATTTCTTTACTTTAAGGACGGTGGGGATGGCCTAGAAGGCTCTAGGGACTCTTAGGACCAAAATATGATATGCAAGAAGAGTCTATGAACTTTCCTCTTGCATGGCCATGAAGCCTTAGCTAAAGGACACATGGAAAGTCCCTTAGACACCTCATGCTTCACCTCTTTCTTTATATAGCCATGTCTACCCCTTCCCAACTCACAAATTCGAAACTCTTGATCTCCTATTCATTCCTCTAGATTAGATAATATTTCCTTCTATATTTGGCCACGAAGTTTCTGACCCAAGGTAATAAGGGAGCCTACCTTGGTGAAGAAGGCTCCTATGGTTTCCAAATTACTCTATTAGGATTTCTAAAGCTCCTCTTTGGTGATTTCGACCATAACTAGTAAGTTGACTCCCTTCCTTCCCTATTTTCATATTGTTAGTCTTCCTTACACCTTCTTCCAGGTCAGAACCATGACCTTCCATGGTGAAATTCCATCTAGAACCCTAAAACATCTCATATCCATGCTCTTTTATTAGGGTTTGCACCTCTAAAGTGGAGAAGGTGATCTTTGCTCAAGAAAGGAGCTTGGCTTGGAGCAACCAGACCTTATAACCTCGAGATACTTGTTGTTTGTAGCATATTTCCTTCCTAGAGGAAATTTTGTTTAACCCCCCTCTCATATATTGCTTAGTACATGCTTAAAACTCATGCTTCTATGTTGAAAATCGATGATTTTCATCTCTTTTTGCCATGTTCTTTTATGGTTTTTGTTTCATGTTGTTTTACCTTCTCTAGAAGCTCTAGTTTTGTTAACTATGCAACTTCAAACCTGATCTTTTTCAAATGGTGTTTTCTTCCTCTCCCTCTCTCTTCAATTATCTCAATCGGTTTGATGATGTGGCAATTTCCTATTGGTCAGTATTGAAAAATTCATATCTTCTAAACCGCTTATCCAAATTTGACAAATAAATATGTTTTGGAATTGGAAAATTAATGTATATATAATAAAAATATTTTCAAGGTCTGATTTCAAGGTTTGATGAAGGGTGAATTTTTTTTTTGAGATTAAACACTCTACTTTCATTAAGAAATCAAATCTGCTCAAGCGCAGTTCATATCAAAGGGGGGTAAGGTACTATAACTACAAAAGGGAGAACTATTGCTAGAGGACAACCAGGCTAGTTGATGTGCCAACCCATTCTCCTGTCTACTACAAGAAACAAATGAAATGTAGGAAAAGAAGGATTTAAAAAAGGCTATGTCATCAAGGACAGTCCCCAAAAGGTCAGCCCTTTTAGCTCCAGCAACGATTAGTTTGATAACTGCTTCAGCGTCTGATTCCACCATTCATGGGGTAAGGTTCATTTCCTTTGAAAGCTTGAGACCTTCATGTATAATCAAAGCTTATGCACATTTTGTATCTTGGAGTGTTGGGTTTCTTCTTCCAGCTGTACAAATGACTTCTCCATCATTATTCCTCCATGCAAGTCCATAACCATAAACTCCATGATTGACCACCGATGCATTGCACTTGAGCTTCGTGATGCCTTGAGACGGTCTGATCCACCCTACAGCTGTGTTTCTATTTTCTGGCGTGTGTTCTGATCTGCCTGATTCTCTGTGACCTTTCACCATTGTTACTAGCGAGCTCTTCAACAGGAGTGGGTGGCACACCTTATTTCCAAAGGTGATGTCGTTCCTTCTGGTCCAGATCACCCATAGGGCTGCGATCATGTCTTCGTCAGTAGCTCGGTCATCCGTCCAGGCCGTTTCCATGATGGCCTCGCCACTGGGTTTTGACCCTACCTATCTAATGCGTCCTTGCACATCTTCCGGTACTCCCTCCATAGCGTCCATGCATGTTCACATCTGAAGAGCATATGGGTTATGTCTTCTTTCCCCCTTCGGGAAAGGTTGTAGACACCGTCTAATGACAGTTCCTGTCATACAGCTGCCCAACCATGGCCAAAGATCTGGCGGCACAGCGCTAGAGGAAGTGGGAGTATTGCAATGCCAGCCATCCCCGAATGAATGGTCACTTACTTTGCATCACTCCCATCGCAAAGTGTGTTCCTCGACCTGTCAAAGTTGTACTTTCATACATCAACTGATTCCATTTTATAGTATGAAAGTGCAAGGATGGAAGTGAGTTTACTCCACTCCTTAAAATGCTTCTAGATACCGAAACAGATATATGGTGACTACATGCATCAAGAACCAACATGCAATCGATATTCGAATCTAAAAGCATAAATGTAGAAAATTCGTACTAGAAGATAATAGGTAACACAAGTTGGTGATCAAGGAACTAGCATTCATTAAACAATTGATGTTGAACTAAAGAGATAGTATTTCTCTATTTCAAACTCATGAATTATAATGCATGAAATGAAAACATGGGTAGAGGGGCTACTCCCCGCACCCTAGTGTATGGAACTACTCGCTCATGTCAGGAACAAAGAAGGGGACGGGAAGAGAGAAGGAATGCATCATCTCCACGTAGGAGGAAAGAAGGTTGACCCCTTGGAGTAGAGAACAACTATCTTCACGCCACGTTGTTGCCTTGGTGATGAATCCTCAACTTCCCACCTTCTATGTCGATGAGAGAGAAAGTAGCTTGAGGATGGAGTGTGGATCCCAAACTGGCAGCCTTGGGGCAAAGGACGGATGATGAAATAGCTCTAGAACAAGTGAGGTAGCCTTTGGGTGTCTAAGACTTGATACAAATGAGGACCCCTTTTGTCATATTTATAGGCTTCCAAGTAGTCTTGAATGGTCTTGGGACCATTTGGATCTTTAACGGTTTCGAGACTGGTCCTCTCGGTCTTGAGACCGTTTGAATCCTCGTAGTTTGGAATCCGTTTGGATCCTCTCGGTCATGGGACCATTTGGATGCTCATGGTTTGGGGACCGTTTGATCTGCACTCGATCTTGGAACCAATGAGATTTGTTCGGTCTTGAGACCATTTGAGGTTTGCTTGGTTTTGAGACCGTTTGAGGCTTGCTCAGTCTTGAGATCGTTTGAAACTTGCTCGGTCTTGAAACCATTTGTGGTTTGCTTAGGTTTGAGATGGTTTGAAGCTTGCTTGGTCTTGATACCATTTGAAGCTTGCTCAGTCTTGAGACCGTTTGAGGCTTGCTCGGTCTTGAGACCGTTTGAAGCTTGCTCGATCTTGAGACCTTTTGAGGCTTTCTCGGTCTTGATATCATTTGAAGTGGAACTTTTGCAATTTTTTTGGGTTTTTCTGTAAGAAGAAAAGAAGAAATATCAATCTATTGGTATATTCACAATAAAGTTGAAATTTAATTATTCTATATAATTTTTCTAAGAAAGAGTATGGAAAACTAAGAAAAAACTAGTAAGATAACATCACAAAATGGGAGGTTATCAATAAGGTCTGGATAATATGGGACCCTAGGCACATGATAGACGATGAGACCCCACATCTTGGCCATTCATCGCAGATTGAGTGGTTGGTGGGTTATCATCTTCCTCCAACTAAATCCCAACAAGTACTAGGACTTTCCTTTGGTCTCTCTCTCTCTAACAGATACCTGGATCATGGAGATAATACTTCCTTTGTCTTCGGGAAAGCAAATTCAGTTAAATGAACCCCAAAATCCCCATTATCTTGTGATAATGTGATAATTCCCACTTTGGGCTCACTGGGTTACAAGGCTCCCAAGCCACAGAGGGTTTCTCAACTCCTCTCACCTATAAAAGTGTATGGGTAGAACCGTTGTGGTAGAAGAACCCTACCCTGATATACAATTGTGATCCTTCACCATTCTACTAACACTTCCATCTCCATACTCCTTCCCTGTTAGCCGAACTCCGATATAATCCATTATAGCCAACCCACGCCACTAAGAACAGACTTTTAGAGTTGGGAGGCCATGGCAGAGGACCTGGTCATCTCAGTGTCTTCACCTATGACCTGGATTAGAAATTCAACTATGTCATTGACCTCCACTATGGTGCAACATAATCAGAATTGGAGAAACAGAGTAATAAGATGAAGACCAAGCAAATTACTCCCTTTCCCTTAGAGTAAACGTAGTAAGGCAATATAAGATGGTCCTTTCATTCTAATTTCCAGGTTGCCTGTGTTAAAGTTCTAAAGCTAGGTGTCATTCACCCATTTGCTCTAGTCTGACACCGTGATAACACTATACTTTATGTACTTCTATATAAATTGTACACCACTTTTAGTATAACTTTAGTTAACTTTTCACATAATCTCTCTATCTTTTTTACTAAAGCCTTGTTTAAATAATTTCTGGAATCAACACAACTTAGGTCGCAATTTTGGGAACCGCGACCATGATTCCAAAGTAGTAGACGTCTCGAAGCCTCTGACAATAAGCAGAGACCACGACCGTGGTTATCTAAAGACCATGACCGTGGTTTTCCAGAGACCACGACTGTGATTATTCAAAGACCACGATCGCGGTTATCCAAAGGTCATCACCGCGGCTATGACAAGAATTGCGACCGAGGTTATAGGAGGACCGCAACCAAGCTGGACCACGACAAAAGAGGAATAAGGCAGAGACTGCAATCGCGGTCTTGCCCTCACTTAATAGAAAAACCACGAACGCATTTCTAAGTTAGTGGAATGTGCCTATAAATAGCATGCCCACCTATCTTGTCAGAAGGGGAAAAAGGAGAGATCAGATACCGAGGCCAGGAAGTGCTGTTGTGTTCCAGTCTCATCTCTGACCATCCATCCATCAGTCTTGGATCTCCAAGGGCAATAGTTGAGGAGAGAGAAGACGGACGCATGCCCCTTCTTAAAGAGGAGAAAGCCATCCACGCGGTAGATCCAGGTCTGAAGAAGTAGTGTGTAGTATCACGTTCCTTCTCTTCCAGATCTATCATTTCATCATGTTGTACCCCTTTCCCCCCTTCATGTTAACTTATGGATCTGTCTTTTTGTAATGCCGTCATGTTGCCCGCAAACATGGGCGGCTAAACACCTTAACTTGGGTTGGGAGTATCCACTAAGGCTCTCCCAACATATATATTGTCTCTTTCTTTTGAATATATATATTCTTATAAATATTATTTCCATGGACCTGTTTTAATGATTCACTTGTATGCTTAGCTACCATCTTGTGATGTTTGATTTTTGATATCTCAAGAAAGTAATATCACTTTTATCCCATGTCATGGAGTGGTATGAATGCACGATAGTGTTGGAATGCTAAAGCTTTAACCATATGTTTTGCTGCGATGTTTTTGAGTTGTCATCTCGAGAGAGAGGCTTCTTTTCGACTTAGATCTATCCTCATCTTGAGAGAGAGTGGAATAGATGTTTGAATGGTTTCTTGTAATCTTGATATGAGTATGCAATAGAGAGAGATAGTATTACATGTTGGAGAGGTGCTTTAGTTGGTAGACCCCAACCCAAGTTTTCCCCATATACTTATTTACTGTTTTTTTCTTTTGCTTCTTTTTGTTTTACTATTCTTGTTTATCTGATACCGTTCCTTAGGGAACATCTCTTTATCCCCTTTTTGAATGGAGTATATGAGTGTTTGATTCCGTGTTCTTGACACGACCAACCTGTCTCTGTGTTCGACCTCGATCGCTATATCAGACCCTGTTTATTGTTTTAGGGGCCTAAGAGTCGGGTTATCTCTTTAAAAGTTTGACTACTTTAATCCACTCCTTTTGGACGTGCAATTTAGGTCGGTAAACCTTTTGGCACCGTTGTCGGGGACAAGGAAAAATTGTACTGTTAAGAAATCGAGTCCACTTACTATACTCATGTGCATCAAGTTTAGCAATAAGCTTGACAGCACAATGAATCTAAGCTTTCTAACTTGAATTTGTGCAGAATAGTTCATTTTACCAGTTCGGTTTCCTAACTTGACTTTACGATCTATTCAGGTACATAGTAAGAAGTGATTTGTTCTACTTGACTCCCATTCATCATGCCGCCTCACATGGAAGTTCCCCTTTCAGTAGACGAGTGAAATGTAAGGAATGGACAATGCCCACCCCCTCAAGAAATAGATGAAGATAAAGGTGGTCGTTATAATGATGGCCATCAATATCAAGAGCAAGAAGAGCAACATGAAGAGGATGACTGTAACCATGAGGAGCGTCATCATCGTCGCAGGCACAAAAGAAACCATAACCACCAAGAGAGAAATCGTAGGGACAATGCCAGCGAAGATGATGAAGAGGTAGAAAAGACTCTTCGAGAGTTGGCAGCTACAAAAGCCAACAATTCAAGATGTCCTATGATCATCCCAAGGTTCGATGTAGCAAACTTCAAACTGAAGCCAACTGTAATCTCTATGATCTAGAACAAAATCTTTTGACGGAGTCCAAAGAACGATAACCCTGATCATCACCTTGATGCTTTTAAGAATATTTGTGACACCGTCAAGATGTGGGGAGATCCTCAAGAAGTCATTTACTACAAAGGTTTCATTTTCTCCTTGGTGGACAAGGCACTATCCTGGTACCTTAGAATACCACATCAAGCTTTGAATGGATGGAATGCATTGGCATATGCTTTTATGTACAAGTTCTACCCCACAGAGAAGACTATTCGTAATAGGTAGAAGATCACGTCTTTCATGCAGAAACGAAGTGAGAATTTGCATGAAGCCTGGGAAAGGTATCATGAGTATTAGAGAGACTACCCTCACCACAATTATAAGAAGGGCTTCCTGATAAAAAAATTCTACAATGGTCTAACTCCAGATGAGAGAGTCTCACAAAATGCAACAGCAGGAAGCGACTTTCTCAGTAGAAAGCCCAGTAGATCCAAGAAGATCATAGAAAACATGGCTGAGTTACAAGCTGGGACTAATTATGACTGGATCGACAGAGGATATGCTAAGAAAGCCACCAATAAAATGTCGTCGATTGAATCAAAGGATCTCGAAGGAATCACATCTCAAATATGAAAGGTAGCCACTGATGTTATACAACTAAAGGAATTAGGAGGGAATGGAAAGAAGCAAATTGAGAAGGTCATGAAATGTGACACTTGTGGTGAAGGTGGGCACAGAATAGATAACTACATATACACCTGACCTGAAGAATCAAGTGAAAGAGAATCTCAAGAGGAGGAAGTTGAGAAGGTCTCTTATGCCAATTTCAAGAGGCCAGATCACCCAGGTTTCTGTTATGGCAACAAAGACGCTGTGGAGAATTCACATCAACTGAATAATCCACCCAAGCAACCACCAGGTTTCGATATGAAAGGCGGACAAGGTCAGTACACCAAAATAAGTACTTTCTAGACAAATAAAACCAACTATCAAGGTTAAGGTAAGTATCAACACCGCCAAGCTGCAAGCACAAGTCAAGGACAAGGACAAGCTCAAGAACAAAGTTAGGAAAGGATCAATAGTCAACCTGACTTAGTGGACCAACTATTCAATTATGTCAAGAGACAGGACATGATAAACAAACAACTAGCACAAAGTGCAATGTCCAACTCTAGTGTCTTGAATACAATGCATGTCCAAATGGAGGATATGCAAACACATCAATGTCAGATAGACCAACAACTCGCTCTGTTGGCCGAGCTGGTGAAGAACCCTTCAGGGAAGATACCATCTAACACCGAGTCTGCCAAGATGGCGATCCTTAGATCAGGAAAGATGATAGAGTTCCCTGAGGTGACAAGACATGAAGAACCAGAGCCAGAGATTATTACAGAGAAATCATCTGAAGGAGAAAACCAACAAAATCAAGTTAGAGAACTAGAACTTATGGAGGACATATTTGCTAAAAGGAGTCAATACTCCCCGAGATTGCCATTTCCGTACAAAATCATAAATGCACATCTCAAAAAGAGGTATGAAAAGTTTACAGAGTCAGTGAAAAATCTCCACCTCAATGTGCCAATTATGGATGCTTTAGAAGAAATGCCAACATATGCCAAGTTTTTCAAGGACGTAATCACAAAGAAAAGAAGAGGAGGAAGGATTGAGACAGTGCACCTTTCCAGTATGTCAATTGCTTTCGTAAAGGTAGAATTACCTGCTGACTGGCCTAAATCGTGTGTCTAAAAAGATCGGATTAAAGTAGTCAGACTTTTAAAGATAACCCGACTCTCAGGCCCCCGTAATGATAACGGGGTCTGATGTAGCGATCGAGGTCGAACACGGGGAAAAGGGTGGTCGTGGTAAGAATGCAGAATCAACACTTTTTACTCTGATAAGAAAGAGAATTAAAACGTATCCCCGAAGGAAACAACGATCAAAAACAAGAATAAAGAAACAAAAGAAAAGAAACTATAATGAGAATAAAAGAAAACTCTGATAGGGGCTAACCAACCAGAACGTCCATCTGACAAACAAACTATCTCTTTCCTTCCTGCATACTCATATCAAGATTACAAGCAACCATAAAATGTCTATACCACTCTCTCTCGAGATAAAGATAGAGCTAGGTTAAGAAGAAGTCTCTCTCTCGAGATTCCCACTCAAAAGCCTCACAGCAAACATATGGTCAAAAGCATTAGCAATCCAACACTCTCCTACATTCATACTACTCCATAACATGGGATAAATGTGATATTACTCTCTTGAGATATTGACGATCAAACATCACAAGATGATAGATAATCATGCAGGTGAAGCAGAAAAGCAGGTGTACTAAGATAATCTTGATAAGAGTGAGAACACAAAAGTCAGAAAAGATAGGCAGATCGTGGTAAGAAAATGTCTTAAAGAAAATAAACCAAAAGACTTTCTCCAAATGGATCTACAAGAAAGATTGTGATTTTTTGGGTTTTAATAATTTTAGGAGTTTTGCATAACAGAAACTGAGGAGATAAAACTATCACAAAGGCAATTTACGAAGGAAGAAAACTTAGGCATAGCAAGAGGCAGCGAAAAACATCCAACACCCTCTGACTCCGACTCTGGGTACTCTCGTACCCCCGGATCGGACCAAACTCTAGAGATACAACACACTTCTCTCGAAGGAGTTGGAATAGGAGACATGATTCGATAGCTAGTCAAAACATGATCCAAACATGCAGGCTAGAGCTTAGATGCCACACAAGAGATCATCCAACAAAAGGAAACCAAACACAGAGCAAAAGGTATTAAATTCCTTAGATTTCATATGATATTGTATAAAAGGTTTTAGTTACAATGCTAAATGAATGAAAGTAAATGCTAAAAAGGAAAGATAGGTATCATATAGGAGGGAGATAAACAGCAGCGACCCCTAAGGCACAGCTAACCTGGCATCGGGCGGAAGCTCTGCATGTTATCTCCATGTCGGGTAGCCACCCTGTTGGGCAACAAACCATGACGGGCAGGCGTATCGGTCAGGGCTTCCTACCCGATACGGTCATGTTGGGCAGCCACCATGTCGGGCGACACGCCATAATGATGGTCCGTATCGGGTTCGGTGTCGTGTCGGGTTAGAAGGGACTTAGGTTATTGGGTTCCTTGTATCGGGTGTAAAGGGCGAGCCGTCTTGGGTTGAAGCCCATCTAGGGACCCGGCACACTGGGTGGCCTTCTTGGTCGTTTCAGTCTGTTGTGGCTACCGGGAAAGGTTCTAAGTGAACCACTCCCGCCCCTCTCGGGTTGGGGTGTGCTCACCTAGTGTCGTCTGGCATGCTTTGGTTGTCGAGACACTAGCTCCTGACTCTTTCCAAAGTTAGTTTTCACAATATTTCAACCTATCCCATCAGACTCCTGTAGCTGCTATTTATAGGTAGTGGTTGGAGGAGGTTGCAGTTCTCCAGGTGCCACATATCCTTAATCAGCTCCGCACACGTGGCTTCGGGGATGATCGACACGTACGTGTCGCCCGGCACAGTAGGTCATCATGTGCCGAGTTCGAAGCGTATCGGGTGGCCCCGGTGGCCAGATGCTTCCGATGAGAGGCTCGTATCGCACAACATGCCATAACGGGTTGATTAGTCCTGGCGGGTAGAGCTCTCTATCGGGTAAGTGGCGTAGCACCCGTCAGGGCCTCCCTGCGTGACATGCCCATGTCGCGTTGCTGCTATATTGAGCTGAAGCCACGATGGGTAAGTGGGCGTGTCGGGTGGCTGGTAGAAGGGATGATGCAGGTAAGCGTCGTTCATGGGCCGGGATGGGCCTTTAGCGGTCTTTTAGGTATAAAATAGGGAAAATCTGTACAAAAGATGGAAAAAGGGTTAGGGGCGTAGCGCAGTTTACTTTTATGCAAAAACATGACAAAATTGAGAGGAAAAATAGTTTAGAGGGCAGTTTTGACAAGGAAATAAATGCTATAAATAGCCATAAAATGAGTGTTATCAACTCCCCCAAACTTAGAATTTTGATTGTCCTCAATCAAACTGTACCTATTTTAAAGTTTCATTTGCGATACTGCTTCTTAATCCGTCATAGTTTTCGGACAAGGGATTTGAGCGAGTATTGAGATGTCTTAAGGAGAATTATGTCTGACCACGAACAACGGACTTTATTTTTCCTACCTTATTTAAGAAAAAAAATTCTCTTCAGCTTTGGCAAGAATTAGGTGGATGATTTCGAAGTTAGCTTTCACACCAAACAACTTTTGGGAGTAGAAAGTTGGCTTTAGAGTAGTGATTTCACATCTGACGTACCACTACCCCAGATATACCATGCCTAAAGATGGGTACTTTTGGAAAGACAAGTGTGTATTTTTTTTGGCACAACTCTCATGTTTTTATTCACTCTCATAAGGCTTTTCTCTTTTTTTGAGATTTTGTTGGGTAAAGGAATCAAGAGAAAAATCATTGTTTGGACAGCTTTTTCCTTCGCATACACATCTCTTAGCTGTTGCGAGATTATTTTTTGAAAATGGTGTAGAAAAGTTATAGTCTTTTTCGTTTGAGACTGCATTTTTGGAAAGAACATAACAAAAACCTGCACCACCTTAGACAGAGAGAAAATAAGCTGGGAGAAGTTGTATCAGGATTTTACTATAGAATGTTTTTGTACAATTGTATAGAGGCAAGGAGTTGTATATGCACTATTTTGTATCAGACTTGTATATGTATATGTACACAAGATATGTTTAAAGAGAAGAAGAAAGGCTAAATGTAAAATGGGAGAAATTTTATACCTCCGTCACTGATATATAGTACCCCCCAAACGTATCCCACACTTTGTCCTAGAGTTGTGAGAAAATGTAAGTTGAGGTACTAATAAGTCAGTGAAGGCTAGATGGTGAGCGTGCCTCTGTCAGATATAAGCTCCCAGACATATTCTACATATTTGTTGTGGTAGTCGATGTGGTGGAGCTTGTCAGGCGTTTTTTGTAGCGTCATCGAGCTAGAGGTCCATTCCAGCACGAAGATGCCGCAGTCATTGGATTGTGGAACTTGTTGTGGACTGCTGTGGCAGAACTAAAGCTCGTGCCATTTTCTCTCTGTCGCCTCCAAGAATGGATGGATAAGCGTTGCCACCTTGATATAGTATTTACTTACTAAGAGATCGAGGGGTGTCAACGCTGTCGATGTACACTGCACTGGATGATCTTTATTGCGGTCAGAGTTGTTGTAGAAGATTGCCGCTCGTTGGCAAGTGTACACTGTCAGGAGCGTCCAGTGATTCTAGTGCAACACTGGGAAGAAGATGATACGCGGCATGCTGCTTTGTATCTCCTCTATAAACTTTATCTTCGCTCCTCATTCGTCAGCAAGGCAGATGTCGTTGAACACCATCGAATGGGTGATGTAGATGTGTTCAAACTTAATTTGTAAAACCTGGATGTAGGCTGCTACCACTAACATCGCTAGACATCCCCCTGCCTTTACTAAGTCCCGAAGGTCATCAACTGGGACTATGACATTTTCTTCCTCGTATATTACGTCTGCGGGTGTAGAATCTGTTGGTATGTATGCCCTGAGATCCAATCATGAGATGATTGATGGGATACATTAAGATTGATTTGATAAACATCAAAGGCAAGCTTCCAATTCTTTCTGGTTTAGTCATTTGAGATAGTGATAGAACAGATTGAATGTCTAGAGAATGACAGTACTCAATGACGTATTCCTTCAGGTTCGGGATCTGAACGATGAGATCATACGGATGCTAAGTGTTTGTACATTCTTGTTATGTCCCTAGTCGGATGTCATTGTGGAAGGTAGATAAACAACAATGACACACAAGACTAGATTGTGGTGTTGGTTGATGACAGAATCTCATTAGTCATGACATAGAGATATCAAACCAATCACATAGGTACTTGTTAGAGAACAAGTGTACCAGACAGACCCACCATGAGTTTGACACATGGAACCATGTCATGGTAGTCACAGTCAGTACTCACAGTGATGGTGCTGAATGTGATTCTTTGACCTGAAATCACTACACTCGACACATGTCGTTGGGTACACTTTGACATCATCAAACGCAGTCCTGAAACATGGGTTGTTATAAAGGTGATGATTGGGTGGCTTTGACACATGGGGCTTTTGAGGGGTGAGTGATAGATATGGGATTTGTCCCTCCTGAGGGAGCTTGATATCCATTGCCACTTGATGAGTAGGATTGAGAAAGGTGTGCACACATGTGTGAGTTAGTATGTGATACTGATGTCATAACATATCTCTTCCAATCTACTCTGAGATCAAGAAAGTGAATGAACGTTGACAGGATGACTGGTCCATGCCTTGAGTTCATTCGGGATATCAGTGACAAAGGAATTATACATTCGTTGTAACACCATTCACAGATTGTAGGATTGAAAGTTGTTCTCCAACTTTTTTATTTCACTTGGGTAGCAATGATGTGTGACTAGGCACCGCTCATTACTTGTGAAGTCAAAAGTGTTATGAACTTTCACTGCCAACGTGAAAAAGGACCTGCAGGGTCACACACATAGGATTTAACCTGGAAGAGGAGTTTTGTCCACAAACTATGTTTAGATTGATTACTAAAGGAGTTTAGTAGTTCAATTAAACACTCAATTGATTGATAGCTCAAAATCATAATATTCAAGGTGTTGGATCGATTGATTATAGTATCGGATTGATTGAAACTGCAATTGACTATTTCTGCACAATCTGCACTCCCAACCGATCGGCTCATGTGATGAACCGATCGGCTGAGCTGGGTGAACCGGTCGGTTCAGTTGGTGAACCGATCAGCTCAAGCACAGATGAAACGGCCGGTTCAAGAGTTGAACTGATCGGTTCAACTGGCGCAACCGAGTGAGTTGGGAAAATAAGATTGGTGAGAAAGTTCTTTTCATTTCACTTTCCCAATGTGATTGGGAAAATGATTGGGAATAGGTACCGATTCGAAATGATAGAAGGAAAGTCAATTTGAGTCGGATCAGGACCGTGAACCGATCTGTTCAGGGTACCAACCGATCGGCTGGGGACCCCAAACGATTGGCTCAGGTCCAACCAATCGGTTCATCTGCCCAACCGACCGTTTCAAGTGTTGAAACGATCGGTTCAGGTCACGCAGTTGGTTGTTTTTGTGGAAAATTCTCGAACCCTTCTACTCCTGCTTTAGTCCCGCATTTCCCAGGATAGAGAACCCTGTCCCATGACCCTCCTATATATAGGGGTATTGGGGGATTCTCTGACAACAACTCAGTGCAACCAGTTGCTCTGCAAAGTTGTCATTCTCTCTGGTTTTGGTAACCAAGAGAGAGCTCGAGCAAGTGCTTCCCACAAAGGGAGGTGCAGCAAGGGAAGGACAACTGTAGTTGCAACTGGAGGCACGAGAGTGTGTGGGCGACTAGTACGCATGTAGAAGGGTTTGACTCCTTCCACTTCCTTGTGGGACAAGGAGTGTGGAGTTCCAGGTGGTCTGTGTGGACTACTACAGAGGCGGGAGGTTTCTGCCGCTCAGGAGGACAACTGTCAATCTGACAGTCCCGGTGCCAGGAGAAGTTGTGAGTCCCGGTGCGACCAGGAGCTGCACAGACACCGTCCAAGACCAGAGGCGAACACCGTACTAGCTGTGAGGTATTGTCGCCGAGCAAGCCTCAGGACAAGGTATGATTCCTCAAACCATCTTTCCTATTGTATAGACGTTGATGTGTTTCCTCGGTTCGGGTTAAGGGGAGGAGAAAATTTTTGTTTCCACTGCCTGCTTTGCCTCCCCTAAAACCCAACAGTGGTATCAGAGCCACGTCAACTGCTCTATACTTTAGGATTATTGATATGATCGATTTTGGTTTGTCACCTTTATTTATTGCATACGATGCGAATATTAATGGCTTATGCATGTCCAATCTTAAATCCACAAATCCCAATATTATATATATGATATGTAATATTAATGCACTCGATACACGTCGCCCTTAAACGAGTTTTGTGGTGGATGTTTAGCGTGGTTATGGCCAATAAACCCTATATGTATATGGTTCTGTGGTTGTTTGTATCTCGGTCTGCGCACTGATTCCCTCTCCTAATCCTGATGTAACTCAAAATAATTCGAGACTTCTTTCCTACCTTTGCTCCCCCTGAATGTAACTCAGGGTTTCCCTTTAATGATGTAAAATAGGATAGATTTTTTTCCTATTATGTCAAAGAACGGCGGACACCTGACGACAGCTGAGACGATCGGTTTAAGGCATGAACCGATCGATTGGCGTTCCAGACGGTCGGTTCAAGGAGTGAACCGATCGGGTTGATGCCCAGTTCAAGGAGCGAGACGAGTGGGTGGCGACCAGGATGAGATGCAAGACGACCAGGCGAACCGATCGGTTGGAGGTGCCAACCGATCGGCTGGTGGCACCCAGCCGACCAGTCTGATGGCGAGCCGATCATTTCATATGATGAAGTGATCAAACCCAACAGGAAAAGCACAGAGTTATCTTATACAGGTTGCATATGATGTAGACCTAGATGATCGTGATTCCTCTTGGCTTGAGGAATCACATTAGGATGGCCATAATCATCGCTTTTATCGTTTCGCATGTTTTCTGTGGGATATAGAATGTATATGATACGTACTATATATTATGGTGATTGGATATGTATATGTATATAAAACCAAATCCCTCATTAAATATTAATTTTTAGATGCCTTCCAAATGCGACACACGTGAAAAGCTTGATCGACCAAGTGTGGGCACGCCCTAGCGTGGTGCACCGTCTATCTCGTGGAAGCTTGAAGGATGAATGTGTGGGTCTGCCCTAGCAGGGTGCACATTCATCGTGTTTGCTTTGGGTCAGACTTAACAAGGTGACCTAGATAGGATCTAGCGCCTTGAGGCATGGAGATGATCATTGCAAGGAGTTGCATATGACATCTTATCAAGAGTTGCATATGATGCAATTGGTAAGTGTTGCCTACCTGAGAGATCTAAGTTGTGGGTGACAGCCCTAGCTGGTCCATGACTTAGAGGATTTCAGGATCTTGCCCACTAGAAGGGTGTACGCTGCAATCTTCCGAATTGATGGTGAGGGCTATCAATTTGAATTAAAATAGTGGGAGCGATAATTAATTAAAGGCCTAATTTTATCGTCAAACTTTTTCAAATCAATCACATAAGTCAAAAATGAGTTTTTGGACTAAAATTGCATATTTTCCTTTTGTAGTACAAATGGAAACAAACAACAACAACTTTTCTTTGCGATCAGTCCTTGACAAGGACAGGCTGAATGGGACTAACTTCCACGACTGGTTTAGGACATTGAGAATTGTTCTCACTCAAGAGCGAAAGCTCTATGTCCTGGATACTCCAGTTCCAGAGGAACCTGCTCCAAATGCACCAAAGGCGGAAAGGGATGCTTACAAGAAGCATTCTGATGATGTCATTGATGCGAAGTGCTTGATGTTGTGCTCTATGAACCATGAGTTGCAGAGACAACATGAGAACATGGGTGTTATTGAGATGGTTCAGCATCTCAGGAACATGTATGAAGACCAAGCACGGCAAGAGAGATACGATGTCTCAAGGGCACGGTTCAAGTGTGTCATGACAGAAGGAGATCCAGTTGGTCCTCACACACTCAAGATGATTGGGTATGTGGAGAACCTGTAGAGACTGGGATTTCCACTGAGCCAAGAGTTGGCTACTGACGTGATACTGCAATCGTTGCCAGAATCTTACAGTCAGTTTGTGATGAACTACAACATGAACAACTTTGATAGGCCACTGTCAGAGTTGTTGGGCATGTTGAGAACAGCCGAGACACAGATGAAGAAGGACAAGCCTAAGTCTGTGATGGTGATCACGGGCAAGAAGGACAAGTCCAAGTGCAAGGGCAAGGGCAAAGCTAAGAAAGGTTCTGATGCTAGCCAGGAGTCCAAGTCGTCTTCAGCTCTCAAGGCCAAGGGAGGAGTGACCAAGAAAGGAAATTGCCACCATTGTCAGAAGCCTGGACATTGGAAAAGGAATTGTCCTCTCTATCTGGAAGAACAAAAGAAGAAGGAGGCAACTGTCGTCTCCACTTAAAGGTGTCAATGAAAATAAACTTGTAACACTTTTGAGGTATATGATACCAAGATGTAAAGTGTAAAGAACTCAATAAATGGGGAAAGTGTTGCCGCCATAGATAGAAGTACTTTAGTTTATTTTTCAGCCATAAAGGCATGTAATACAATTATGAACTGCTATTTCATTTTTGCCAATAGATAGAAACACTTTATTTTTGCATATTGTATGACAATGATGGCAATTAATAAAGTTGATGTTTCATTCTTTAAAAGATATGATCTTTGTGGCAATGCCTTGTTTATCTTGTGGTATTTGATATGCATAAGATAAAATGATACCTAAATGTTATTGATAACTCAAACAATCAAATTAGCATCAATCATGAGAAATTCATTTCTAGTTTCCATATGATGGATAGATCTAGACTCTTTTGGTTAGAGAACCAGTAAGAGACATGAATATCTTGAACATGATTAATCAATCTTCACTAATAGTAGTGGGAGAATGATTATCCTATTAGGTATAATACATATGATGTATTTACTTACCTATTGGAATATATGCTAATACTTCAAATGGTATTTAGAGAAATACCAATATAAATGTCTTGAAGTGTTCAAGAATATCATAGATGAAGTATGAATTTGGTAAAGTGTTAATTCTTGATGAGATCAATGAATGAAATACTTGAACCAAATGTTTGAGAACCTTGTGAGTGATTATGATAATGTATCATAGTGATCTCATGATTAAGGCATGGTGATGTCTAAATCAAGAAGGAATCATACTCTAAGGAGTTAAAGAATGATTATCAAATAACTAAATTCTTCTTAATAAAAGAATACCCCACACTACTAAAGGACATTAAGAATCACAAGGAGTTGTGAGTTCTTATATCCTTGACAGATACACCTCAATTATCTATGTGATAAGTTGGTCATGTGATGAATCAACTATCTAGATGAATATGAGGAACCGGATTTTGAGTTATGGTATATGACCATTACATCCCAAATGACTTCCATGTGAACCATAAGGTATGACCTTGATGGTAGCACCCATTGGATGGAAATCCATAAGTGAAAATAAGTCTTAAGCGTTAAGACACATGGATAACATTTTGAGAAGGATGATGCTTGTTAATTGCAACTTAATGACTAAGACATTTGGCATATGGATACTAAAACCGCATTCCTATGAGGAATAAAATGAGGATGTGTACGTGACACAACCTATAAGGTTTATGAATCCACTAATGCAAATAAAGTCTATAAGTTACAATGGACTAATCAATGTGATTGATTGAGTACAAGCAACTCAGAATTGGATCTTTACTTTGATGATATAGTCGAAGGGTTTGACTGATATGTCAAAGATAAAGAAGGGATCTGTGATTTAGTGGGAGCGTATTCACATTCCACATGTTGATGTGAAATGGAAATGTTCTAGAATGGAAATCCAAAGTGGAAATTATCTTTAGGAAGATAGAGGCGATTCCTATGTGATAGGAATAGAGATCTATAGAGATAGTTCTCAAAAAACTGCTTGACCTGGAAAAGAGAGAGCATACATTGGCAATCTGTACTGAAGGGTTCAGTATGCACAGATTCAGTGGGAGAAAACTTGTCCATGTTACATGGAGTTAGTACCCCAAGGCCAAGTTTCCAATTCTTGTGAAGAATTTGAACACTAAGAATAGATATGGATCTATCATGTATGTGATCATCCCATTATCTTGCATGTATGGACATGGCAAGAATAAAATGCATGCATCATCTTGTATGTAGGACATGACAAAATGATATGCTCATAACTCGTATGTGGGACATGATGAGTGGATGACTGTCTTCTTCCAGTAAGTGTTACTGGAATACCATGAGAACTTGATAAGTACTTATGAAGTACTAGTTCTATGGAGATAAGGAAGAGTTCAATGTAAAGATTTACATTGATGCAAACTTTCAAAAGGACAGAAAATTAAGTCACAATATATATATATGATATAATAAAAGTGAAAGTTTGTTGATAATTGGAAATGTTCCAATAAAACCATTTAAAAGGAAACGCCGAGTATCCATGTGTTAGAGAACAATAGTGGATACTATATGGATCTGGAAGTTCATGAGATGAACTTATAGATATTCCGGTCATTGATGACAAGTATGGAATCCTTGATCATGCAATGTGGCTAAAGGTTAGCAAAGGAATACTAGATCGCATATTACGGCAACTCCATCTCATACGTGTGACGTACAGTGAAGAGATGTGCGACATGCAATTTATACTGACTTTGGCAAGGTGTTGCCATTACTCACTGTGTAAGCATTGGAGCATAATAACATGTGGGACATGTTTGAAGATCACTATGAATATGATTCAAAGGTGATTGGCTCGCAGTGCAAGTGGGAGTCTGTTGGTATGTATGCCCTGAGAGCCAATCATGAGATGATTGATGGGATACATTAAGATTGATTTGATAAACATCAAAGGCAAGCTTCCAATTCTTTCTGGTTCAGTCATTTGAGATAGTGATAGAATAGATTGAATGTCTAGAGAATGACAGTACTCAATGGCGTATGCCTTCAGGTTCAGGACCTGAACGATGAGATCATACGGATGCTAAGAGTTTGTACATTCTTGTTATGTCCCTAGTCGGATGTCATTGTGGAAGGTAGATAAACAACAATGACACACAAGACTAGATTGTGGTGTTGGTTGATGACAGAACCTCATTAGTCATGATATAGAGATATCAAACCAAACACATAGGTACTTGTTAGAGAACAAGTGTATCGAACAGACCCACCGTGAGTTTGACACATGGAACCATGTCATGGTAGTCACAGTCAGTACTCGCAGTGATGGTGGTGAATGTGATTCTTTGACCTAAAATCACTACACTCAACACATGTTGTTGAGTACACTTTGACATCATCAAACGCAGTCCTGAAACATGGGTTGTTATAAAGGTGATGATTGGGTGGCTTTGACACATGGGGCTTTTGAGGGGTGAGTGATAGATATGGGATTTGTCCCTCCTGAGGGAGCTTGATATCCATGGCCACTTGATGAGTAGGATTGAGAAAGGCGTGCACGCATGTGTGAGTCAGTATGTGATACTGATGTCATAACATATATTTTCCAATCTACTCTGAGATCAAGAAAGTGAATGAACGTTGACAGGATGACTGGTCCATGCCTTGAGTTCATTCGGGATATCAGTGACAAAGGAATTATACATTCGCTGTAACACCATTCACGGATTGTAGGATTGAAAGTTGTTCTCCAGCTTTCTATTTCACTTGGGTAGCAATGATGTGTGACTAGGCACCGCTCATTGCTTGTGAAGTCATAAGTGTTATGAACTTTCACTGCCAACGTGAAAAAGGACCTGCAGGGTCACACACATAGGATTTAACTTGGAAGAGGAGTTTTGTCCACAAACTATGTTTAGATTGATTACTAAAGGAGTTTAGTAGTTCAATTAAATACTCAATTGATTGATAGCTCAAAATCATAGTATTCAAGGTGTTGGATCGATTGATTAGAGTATCGGGTTGATTGAAACTACAATTGACTATTTCTGCACAATCTGCACTCCCAACCGATCGGCTCATGTGATGAACCGATCGGCTGAGCTGGGTGAACCGGTCGGTTCAGTTGGTGAACCGATTGGCTCAAGCACAGATGAAACGACCGGTTCAAGAGTTGAACCGATCAGTTCAAGTGGCGCAACCGAGCGAGTTGGGAAAATAAGATTGGTCAGAAAGTTCTTTTCGTTTCACTTTCCCAATGTGATTGGGAAAAGGATTGGGAATAGGTACTGATTCAAAACGATAGAAGGAAAGTCAATTTGAGTCAGATCAGGACCGTGAACCTATCGGTTCAGGGAACCAACCGATCGGTTGGGGACCCCAAACGATTGGCTCAGGTCCAACCGATCGGTTCATCTGCCCAACCGACCGTTTCAAGTGTTGAAATGATCGGTTCAGGTTACGGAGTTGGTTGTTTTTATGGAAAATTCTCGAACCCTTCTACTCCTGCTTTAGTCCCGCATTGCCCGGGATAGAGAACCCTGTCCCATGACCCTCCTATATATAGGGGTATTGGGGGCTTCTCTGACAACAACTCAGTGCAACCAGTTGCTCTGCAAAGTTGTCGTTCTCTCTGGTTTTGGTAACCAAGAGAGAGCCCGAGCAAGTGCTTCCCGCAAAGGGAGGTGCAGTAAGGGAAGGACAACTGCAGTTGCAACTGGAGGTAGGAGAGTGTGTGGGCGACTAGTACGCCTGCAGAAGGGTTTGACTCCTTCCACTTCCTTGTGGGACAAGGAGTGTAGAGTTCCAGGTGGTCCGTGTGGACTACTACAGAGGCGGGAGGTTTCTGTCACTCAGGAGGACAACTGTCAACCCGACAGTCCTGGTGCCAGGAAGAGTTGTGAGTCCCAGTGCGACCAGGAGTTGCACAGACACCGTCCAAGACCGGAGGCGAAGACCGCACTAGCTGCGAGGTATTGTCGCCGAGAAAGTCTCGGGACAAGGTATGATTCCTCAAACCATCTTTCCTATTGTATAGATGTTGACGTGTTTCCTCGGTTTGGGTTAAGGGGAGGAGAAAATTTTTGTTTCCGCTGCCTGCTCTGCCTCCCCTAAAACCCATCAGAATCAGCTAGCATTTGTATAACTTCGTTGACCTATTCTTGTGTTAGTGTAGAACACGCTGAACGATCAAAGTTGCTGATCATTTCTTCTGACACCTCAGGCGAAGCAGGGTCTTCATTTGAGAGTATTTCTTGCATAAGCTCCATCTGCTTGTCTGTGTCGTAGACATCTGTGGCAATCTCGGATGCTTCCTCGGTAGGACTGTTAGGTTGAGAGGATTCAGCTTCGTAATCACTGTCCCGTAGCTTCTCTGGTATGCCTGCATCTTGGAAGTAGCACCTATCCTTTATCAGCAGCAGCGTGTATGTGCTTCTGAGCTGGTAGAAGTTCTGGCCATTTAGCTACCTTATGTATCCAAAGACATGAAGCAACTCAATGGTGTGGAGGACTATGAAGGTGTTGTTTCCGCTTCCCGCCTCCTCTTGAATGGGGAAGTCTCCGATGTTGAAAAAGTTCCATACACCAGAGTGGCGTTGGATTCCATACTTGATCACTCAGAGAAGACGTAGAGGGAGGAGCCTGAGAATCTTGTCTTTGGGGCATGCAAACATGTTTCCTCTGCATGGGACCATCTCATTGCAGCAGCTGAGGAGCTGAACATCATGATTTCTGAGGTCTGCCACACACAGGAACCAATTCTTTCGATGATTGTAAGGGCCAACACCAGGGTTGCATTGTGTTCTTCAATATACTGCAACATGTTGGCCACCAGAACAGAACCGTACGACCCCATCATCAACCTTCTTTCCAGGGTCGGGGTGGAGGTGTAGATCGGCTGCCAGCCTATCCTAGCGCTGAGGTTCTCAAGTATGGCGCCTTCCAGGATCCTGAATAGCTTTTTGGTGACGACGAGGAATATGCTCCTCAACTCCCCCCGTCATGTGGAGAAGTAGTCGTTGCTCCAAACGACGTCTTCTTCATTTGCCTGCACTCTCAGGACATTGTTCAGCAGTTTCTGGTCTCTGATTGTCAGGTATATGATGGCCCTTCTGTCAAAATCTACCATCTCGAATGAGGGGATTTTCGATGGCGCACAGAATGCGTCTGCCGTCGAATTACTTCCTCTAGGGGGGTGTCTGTCGTTAGTAGTGTAGATGTCCCCCCTTTCTCCCTCTGATTCTTCATAAGAGTCCTCCCTGATACTGATTGATTCTTCATTATCCTCAGCTTCATCTAGGGAGGCTGAGGGAGCAGCTTCTTCGATGCCACGGGAACTCTCTTGTCCTGCTAGAGCCCCGTGGGCTGTCTTGTACGTCGTTCCTTCCTCGGGCGTTGTGGAGGGCCCGCTAGAGGAGGAAGGAGATGATGTTACGAAGGAGGACACTGATGAGGATGGATGAGAGCCAGAGTCAGGAGGTGATGGAGAACTCCACGGCAGCCTCAAGCGGGGGTGACCGTCTCTCCAGTTCAGCCTCTCTTCAACTATGTCGAGGCGTTGGAGCGCCAGCTGTAACGTGTTGGTCAATGCTTCTAGTTGGCCTGGAAGGCCAACTAGAGTCAGCTGCTGCCGCTCCTGGTCATTGAGTCTCTCCTGGAAGATAGCAAACTTGCAGGTAAGGGAAGAAAACATAGAGGAGTGATTTCCTGTTACCTCTCGCAAGTGGTCAAATTTTTGACCAAGAATCTATCCCAGTGACAGAGGGGCTGCATTTGATCTGCCCCTCGGTCTTCTGACGTCCCTTTGGTGGGAAGATTGTCCTGACAAATGTGCGTCTTCTGGCGGGATCAAATCCATCCAAATTGTCCGTGAGGGCATCGCTTCAGGGCGGGGCATCACCATCTTTGGCTGCCTCCTCCTCACCTGCTTGAGGTGGTGGAGAGGGGTGTGGGGATGGTGGCTATTGTCCCACTACTTGGTTGTCTGCGACCTCTTCTGCAGCAACCATGGGTGATGTTGGTGGCGACGTTGGTGTGGGCTGCACAGCCCTAAGCTTTGTCTCGAGGAGCTTAGTGAATGCCTCATTACTGGCGTCCGGCTGTACCACCACTTCTGCCATTTCAGGTGTTGTAGAAGCTTCGGGAGCTGCGACTGTCTCTACTGCAGTAGCTCCCTCCGGGGCTATTATCGTTTTGTCTGTCTCAGTTGTGTCGAAAACCTCCACTATCACCATTACTTGTTCAGTAGCCAGGGCGATTATCTTTGCAGCTACCACGGCTGGGATGGGAGCAACTGCGGCGGTTTCAGGAGCGACTGTTGCTGGTTGCAAAGGGGCGGTGGGCGGCTCAGTAGGAGTGATGATTGTCGAAGAATTGTCCTGTCGAGTGTCGAGAGGGATTGGCTCTCCTGTTCTGGCCACCCTCTCTTGTATTTTTCTGGTGGCGGCATAGCTGGCTTCAACGATGACGGCTTCAATCTCGTCTTTTGTGAAGACCAGCTTTTCTGCGTCGTAGTTGGTGCAGAATGGGAGGGATAGAAGCATGTCTGTCCTCACGAATTGGTAGAAGAAGTTGCCTCTCTCCTTCTTTATTATATTGTCTCTCATGAGGAACTACATGTCTATTTTGTCGTCGCCCCTTGTCCTTGACAGGTTTCGTGGCTCTGTAGGGTATCCTAACCCTACCGCGATCAGATTTACCAGCCCTCCAATGTTGTAGTCTTTGGTGGCATCCTTCACTAGATGAAACTTGCTGAGTTGGAATTGCCCCAGGTTGATCGTGCGCCCCTCCATTATGTATCATATGAGGTGGAGCTCTTTAGTATAGAGGTTTCTTGACTCATACTTACTAAAGAGAAGACATGCAATGATTTTGTGCACTATCCTACAGAAATAGGAGTGCACTGCCACCACCTTACTTCTCGGCTTGAACTTTGACTCATCGTCAGCTTCTTCTAGAGTGTGGCTGGGTTGAACCTGTTGCCTTCATCGATCCTGGTGCCATTATCTAGTAGTTCCTTTTTGGCTGCTATGGAGGAGAAGTTCTTATTGAGCATCTTTTCTAAGATGTCATGCTCGACATTGTATAGCCAGCCCTGCAACCTATCCAGTCTGTCAAATCTTTCAACTTCATCTGGCTTGTTCAGCACCCGGTGGAGGGAGGACATGAACTCATTGGTGAGTTCAGTATAGGACGTGGTGTAGTTGAAGCAGATCTTTTGCAGCCCTGCAGCTTGTAGGACATTTCTTAGTCTATCGAAGATGCCTTACTTCCAGAAAGGACGACTGGTGGCAGAAGCGGCTTGGCTTGTAGACCTTGGTTGCCAACTCCGCATGCCTCTTCCTGTGTTCTTCGTCCCTCGGTACAAACTGGCCAGGTGAGTGTGCTAGAGGGCCTGGCTCAACCTCTGCAGCTGAGGTTGTTGCTGGCTCTTCTTCTATCCTTGGCCTCTTCTCAGCTTCTAATGGCCCCACTACATCAGGGTTTGGGCGCTTTTGCCCAACTTTGGTGGCTTCGGTTGTGGCCTCTGGGTTGATTCTCCTCCCCTGCTCGTCGACTTGGACAACAATCTACTTAGTGTGGGACATTTCTGTCATTTTCAAACAAAAGTTTAGTAAGGAGTTTTTTGAAATAATCACTCTACACGATATCGGGCAGCAGACCAAAAGGGTCTCCTTGCCCGATACAAGGTATGTGATACTTTGAAAAATTGGTCAAACTAAATAGATTTGGACACGATCAAGTCGATATTGGGCAAAGGAAAACGTGTCGTGCTGCCTGATATGACCTGGCTAATAATGTACATCATAAATAAAATGAGACATACGCAATAGAGCTGCCCGATACAGGTATTGGCCAAGGGTGCAGGACGATATCGGGTTGGAAACAGACCCGCCCGATACGCGTGCCCGATAAGGCTCAGCGCGATACCCATATCGTGTGACAAGGGCCAAAGGCTGGTATGGTCTTAAAGTGGCAAGACGTAGACTCTTCACATGAAAAGTAAAACAAAAATGTTGCCTGATATGATTACCGCCCGATATGATATAGTATCAGGCGATGCGAGTTAAGGCTCCTTTGTCTGAAAAAATTGGATGATACAGTACCTTGCCCGATATGCCTGTGTCAGGTAGAAAGGATCAAAGGACGACATGGCCACAAGGCTATCGCGCAACACCAGGCCATCATCATGAACAATTATTCTGCATGATACGATCTCATGAGAAAAGGTGTCGCGCGACATGGGAAAATGTGAGGTGATACAAACTAAAACTGTATTAAGAACAAAACTGGGTGATATGGGTCTTGCCCGATACCAGGTATCGGTCGGGCGCACGATAGATGTGTGTAGCGTGACACGGTCAAAAGAGATAGGAAACCTGACAGGCAAAACTCGATACGGGATGTTGCCCGGCATAAGTGTGTGTCACGTGATACAATAAGAACTAAAGTCTTGTGCCCGACACGGGTATAATAAAAATTCTACGGGATATGATAGGCATTTCAGATAACTCACGCGATACGTGCATCGGGTTATACTTATTTTCAGATGAAAGGTCGGTGCGCGACACATGAGTTGAAGGAGGTTTGGTCGACATGAGAGCTGAGCGAGAGTAAATGCATGATGCAGGAGTTGGTAAAAAGTAAATGCTAGTACCCGATATGGTAATACTGCATTTTCTATATATAGCCATGTCGTGCGGGGGTAAATCAGGTAAAAATAGGGCACGTGTCGTGCAGAGAGACAAATCATTCCCGATGCACAGTCTAATCCGTCACTTTAAGTGTTGATATGCCTTTCTAAGCAAGCTTCACGCCGCGCGGCTCGCGTGTCGCACGATATGTTGCCCGACGCAAGAATGTCTGTCTGATATGAGTCATGCAGTCGTGTGACACTGGGCTTCTTTCCCGACATAGCTGTGTCAGGCTGGCACGTAAGTTTTGCCCGATACAGATGGAAAAGGCAAGATTGCTAAAGAATCAAGGTAGAAAAACACTATGAAGAATGTTCTATACAGAGAGTAAAACTTATATCAAAAGTATAGGCGAAGAATAGAGGTAAAGAGAGAATTTCATGGGTAAAACATCACTGGAAAGAAAGAAGACTCTCTACCTCAGATAGTATTACCCATCAAAGCTTCATAAACCTAAACTGGTGGCCCATAAAATAAGAGAGTATGTGCATGTGGCGCATGCATTGACTCAGGCCTTATTACAATGATAATGTTCATAATGTTTTTCAGAAAGCAAAATATCACCCTATGCTAGGAAAAGTAAAATTCTGGGCTGCCTCCCAAAGAGCGTTGTAGTTTCCTTCATCAGCTCGACATCTTTAAACTCTTTCTACTTTAATCTTTCAGTTGTTGCTTCTGCATCCTACAGCATTAGCTCCGATCTTCTTACAAATGCTTCATCCTCATAGTACCTCTTGACTTTGTGCCCATTTACCTGGAAGACCTTTGTTGGATCGTCTTTTTCATCCAGCTCCATCATCCCTGAAGGATAGATCTTCACCATTGTGAAGGGTCCAGACCACCTTGTTTACAGCTTACCTGGAAAAAGACAGATAGAGGATTCAAATCATAGAACTTTATCACCTTCGCTGACGTCCTTTTTCATCAGGTGGGCATCATGCCACACCTTGGTCCTCTGCTTGTAAATCCTTGCATTTTCATAAGCATTCAATCTCAGCTCTTTGAGCTCCTGCAGCTGTAGGAACCTCTTTTTCCCAACCTTTTCTAGGTCCCTATTAAGAAGCTTTATTGTCTAGAGGGCCTTGTGTTCAAGCTCCAAGGGTAAGTGGAAAGACTTTTTCATAGATTAACCTGTAAGGCGTTGTGCCTATGGGAGTCTTGTATGTAGTTCTATAAGCCCAGTGAGCATCGTCTAGCTTCATGTCCCAATCTTTTCGTGAGCGGTTGATGATCTTTTCTAAGATTTGCTTGATCTGCCTATTTGATACCTCCACCTACCTAGAGGTTTGGGGGTGGTAGGGTGTATCGACCTTGTGCCTGGCCTCATAACTCTTCAACAGTGCTTCAAACTACTTCTCCCCGAAGTGTGATCCGCCATCGCTTATCATAGTGCGGGGTATTCCGAAGCGTGGAAAGATAGTTTTTTCAAAAAGATTAATCACAGACTTGGAGTCACAAGTTTGAGTGGCGACTGCCTCAACCCATTTTGACATGTAGTCCACTGCTACTAGAATGTATTGATAACCTTTTGATGAGGGGAATGGACCCATGTAGTCTATTCCCCAGACGTCAAAGATCTCAACTTCTACCCAATCTAATAAAGGCATTTCATTCATTTTTATGATGTTCCCGGTAGATTGGCATTCCTTGCAAACTTTCACGTAGGCAGCAGCGTCCTTGAACAACGAAGGCCAGAAAAACCTAGATTGAAGCACTTTGCAGTTGTTCTGTCTCCACTATGGTGCCCTCCATAGGGTGAAGAGTGGCATTCTTTTAAAATTTGTGGGACCTCCTCTTCTAGGATACATCTTCTATACAGGCTATCAGAATACATGTTGAAAAGCAAGGGGTCGTCCCAATAGTAGTTCTTTACATCAGATAAGAGATTCTTTCTCTGGTTGTAGGTGATGTCTGGCGGTAGTTGTCCACATGCTAGGTAATTGCAAATGTCTACAAACCAAGGAAAAGCTGGCTCATCAGACTGAGCTATCAACAAAGCTTCATCAGCATAGCTATCGTTAATTGGCATCTTGCTTTCTTCCTCGGAGACTATTCTTGAAAGATGATCTGCGACTACATTTTCCTTGCCTTTCTTATCAATTATCTCATGATTAAACTCATGTAGCAACATGACCCATCTCAGTAGTCTGGGCTTTGTATCCTTCTTTTGCATCAGGTAGCGTATGGCTCCATGATCAATATAGACTTTTACTTTTTCTCTAATGAGATAAGATCTAAACTTGTCAAAGGCGAAGACGATCATTAACATCTCCTTCTTTGTGGTTGTGTAGTTCACTTGCGCCTCATCTAGAGTTCAACTGGCGTAGAAAATTACATGATGTTTCTTATCCTTAGTCTACCCTAGGACAGCTCCCACAGCGTAGTCGCTAGCATCGCACATCAACTCAAAAGGAAGCTCCCAATCTGAAGCTTGAAGAATTACGGGATTCACTAAGGCTTCCTTCAAGGTCTGAAAAGCCTTCACACAATCGTCAATAAAAATGAAATCTGCCTCCTTCATTAGTAGGTTCGAAAGAGGTTTGGATATTTTTGAAAAATCGTTGATGAACCTCCTATAATAACCTGTGTGACCGAGGAAACTTTGCACTCCTGTCACGAACCTTGGTGGAGGTAGTCTAGAAATAGACTCAACCTTACTTAGATCAATTTCAATTCCTCTCTTGGAAACTTTGTGGCCAATGACTATGCCTTCCTGTACCATAAAATGGCACTTTTCCCAATTAAGCACTAAGTTATTCTCCTCACAGCGTTGTAGAACTAAAGACAGTTTTTTCAAATAGGCATCAAAATCCTTTCCATAGATAGAGAAATCGTCAATAAAAACCTCTACAATGTCCTCCAGGAAATCTAAGAACATTGCAATCATGCAGCGCTGAAATGTTGCAGGGGCATTGCATAGCCCGAATGGCATCTGTCGAAAAGCATACGTACCGTACAAACAGGTGAACGTGGTGTTCTCTTGATCATCTGGCAAGATAGGAACTTGGTAAAACTTGGAATAGTTGTCCAAGAAAAAAAGTACTGATGATGAGCTAGCCGTTCGAGCACTTGATTGATAAAAGGGAGAGGGTAGTGGTCTTTCTTAGTGGATTTATTTAGCTTTCGATAATCAATGCACATCCTCCATCCGGTAACAGTCTGGACAACTACCTCGTCACCCTTATCACCTTTTATGACAGTCATCCCCCCTTTCTTGGGCACCACATGAATCGGGCTCACCCAATTGTTGTCGCTGATTGGGTATATAATGCATGCATCTCTGAGCTTGACAACTTCTTTCTTTACAACTTTCTTCAACATCTGGTTCAACTTCCTCAGGGGTTAAACAAGGGGTATCGCAGATTCTTCAAGATTTATTTGATACACAGGGCAGGGCTTATCCCCTTAATGTCATCCATTGAATACCCAATAGCTTGTCTGTGGGTTCTCAACTCCCCAAGGAGCCTCTCCAGCTGTTCTTCTATCAGAAAGGCATTGACAATGACGGGATTTCTTTCTTCCTCATCTAAGAACTCATACTTCAAACCTTCTGGCAGATGTTTCATCTCTGGTAAAGGTTTTGGTGCCTTCTCTTCTGCCTCGGTTAATTCCAAAGAAGCATACTTCACAGTATCGACCACTTCTTCTTCATCTTGGTTCAGGTAGTCAAGTATCTTAACAACCTCAGGGTTGTTAACCTCTGAGTTTTCTTCATTCAATGCCCTCATAAGAGGATATACCACTGATGCGTCCTCTGCTATCTCTTCACAATATTGATTATAGTTGTTCATGAAGTAAGCAGATTCAAGCAGTGACGGTCCTTTCGTAGAATTCTTTACATTGAAATCAATGTGATCATCCCCGATCCTTAGAGTAATCATGCCTTCAAAGACGTCAATAAGTTCCCTTCCGATTGCCAAGAAAGGATGACCGACGATGATGGGGCACTTAGGGTCCTCAACGGTATCGATGATAACGATATCACAAGGAATGAAGAAATTTTCTACTCTTATCAGGACATCTTCGACAATCCCTATCGGCCTTTTAAAGGTATGGTCTTCCAGCTCTATCCTCATATTAGTCCTGACCATATCAGTCAGTCCTAAGCATTGTGTGAGACTTAAAGGCATGACGTTGATACTAGCCCCCAAATCGGTGAGACCTTTTATTTCAATGTAGCCTCCTACCACAAAAGGTATGGTAAAGGCCCCATGGTCCTTTCTCTTTGTTGGTAAATCTGTTTTCACAAAGGCAGATGACATAGCAGCTAGATGCACTGTTTCGATCCTTCCACCTCATCTTTTCTATGTGATTAGATCCTTGAAAAACTTGGCATAGGTCTGCATTTATTCCAAAGCGTCGAGAAAAGGTACCTCTAGGTGGAGCTTTTTCATTGAATCCATAAACTTTTCATACCTTTTCATGAGGTGAGCCTTCACCATCTTGTACGGAAAAGGTAACCTCGGTGAGTGTATCCTGGTGAAAAATTCCTCTCCATGTCCTTGCTCCCTAACTGGAGGGTGTTGGCTTCCCTTGTCTGGATTTTCTACAATCTTGTATTGCTCGGGTTCTTCTGCTCTCAGCTCCTCAGGGCGATCTATCATACGTCCCGATCTGAGGGTTGCCATCTTGGCAGACTTCGTACTAGAAGGAATCTTCCTTGATGGGTTCTTTACAAGCTCAACCAACTGAGCTAGCTGTTGGTCTATCTGACGTTGATGAGTTTTCATATCCCCCATCTGGACTTACATAGAATTCAAAACTCCTGAGTTGGATAGTGCACTTTGCGCAAGCTGATTATTAACGGTGTCCTGCCTTATAACGAAGTCAAAAAGCTGACCCACTAAGTCTGACTAGTTGTTGCTCGTTGTCTGGGTCGGCCCTTGAGCTTGCACTTGCACTTGACTTGTGTTAGCGACTTGACGGGGTTTATACTTCCCCTGACTTTGATAATTGGTTTTATTCATCTGAAAAGAGCTCATCTTGACGTATTGTCCCTATCCACTTCTTTTCTCAAAGACAGGTTGTTGCTTGGGTGGGTTGTTCAGTTAATGCGAATTTATGTGACATCCTTGTTGCTATAACTGAAGCCAGGATGGTCCGACCTCTTGAACGTGACATAGGATACGTTCGCAGCTTCCTCCTCTTCCGAATCACTTTCACTAGACCCTTCAGGTCGAGTGTATACACAACTCTCTACTTCGTGGCCTGCTTCACCACAGGTTATGCACTTCATAACCTTCTCTATCTACTTCTTTCATTTCCCTCCGGACACCTTCAACTATCGGACGTCTGTAGCTATCTTTTGAATCTGAGATGTTATCGCCTCCAGATCTTTTGACTTGATTGATTATCCTTCTTTGATGGATTTCTTCGCATATCCTTTGTCAGTTCTATCATACTCAAATTCGGCTTGTAATTCAGCCATGTTCTCAATGATCTTTTTAGATCTGCTGGGCTTCTTCCCAAGAAAGCTACTTCCTGTTGCTGCATTTAGTGATACTCTCTCTTTGGGAGTTAGACCATTATAGAATGTCATTAACAGAAAACCCTTCTTGTAGTTGTGGTGAAGGCAGTCCCTCTGGTATTCTTGGTATCTCTCCCAAGCTTCATGTAGGTTCTCTCCTGGCATCTGCATGAAGGATGTGATCTTCTGCCTGTTCCTGATAGTCTTCTCGGTAGGGTAGAACTTGTTTACGAAAGAATCTAATAAAGTATTCCATCCATTCAAAGATTGATGAGGCAGTCCAAGGTACCATCTGATAATAGGGTTTTGTTAGAAAAGATTAGATCATCCACATAGTGAAGAATGGTTGGCACAATGATATCAGGCTTGAAGATGAATATATCAATCAACTCATTGTCTACCACGTCCTTGAGTCTTCTACATAATTCCTCTTCAAAAAAGAAATGATAAGGGATCCCCTTGCTAATGTGACCTACACATAAAAAAAACTCATACATTCTGTCAATTAGGAAGACAGATAACCGATAATCATGAAAACGGAAAGGCATTGATCAATGGTATCATTTAATAATCTGAAATGCTATAAAATCACGTTGAGGAAGTCCCAATTGTCCATATCATAGGTCCCCAACATATTCACCTTAATAATCATAGTGTTTTCAATCTCACTCCTATGCATGTCACTCTCCAATTCACAAGACTTCAATTTTTTTTGTATAATGTCTTTTCCTCAAATGAAGGCCCCCAAATTATTGGAGATAGAGAAGTAAGAAGAGAATTTTGCATTTTACTCAGGATGTAACTATTATCCTCATGTAGACATTTTCAAACGTGTTGGATAATATGTTAATAAGGAGATAGAGGGGTTGTGCAATTTTTGAAACAAGAACTAGCTTGCCACATAAGAATTTACGATGTTGACAATCACCATTCAATAAAGTTTGAATCATCCCAATGAAATATTTCTTAATAATGTATGATGTCTCCATATAGAATGTCGTAGAGAACCCAACTTGGCTAAATATAATATGCCTATCCATCCTCATGATCATATCCAACACTTTCTCTTCCAAGGACTCATGGTCGTTTCCAAGTTATCATCAAATGAAACTAGCAAGGGGATGGAGTTAAAAAAACTGGTCATCAACCTTAGAAAAGGAACCCAAAGTGTGGAAAATAAGATCTTAAAGTGTTTTGCCTCTTCCACAATCATCATCTTAAAATTAGTTATAATTGTGCCATCGCCAATACTAAGCTTATATATGGTATTTCTGGATCTCCAACCCTACTGATTCATTATAGAACTTGGTGTTCTTCTATCCATCTTGAATACTATGTACCTTAGCCTTATCACACCACAACACTTCCTCCCTATCCAACACTATTTTCAACTCTCTTCATCATCCATAAGAAGCATCTTGTTCACTATGATTGGATTAGTGTCAAATTCAATATGTAAGTAATTGATCATGACCTCTAAATCAGATTTGAGAGGTACCCAAACACTTCATGGTATCATAACTTAAGATCTACTAGTAATATCTTAATCTTCCATATTATCATGGTAGATGGACCAACACAACCATCTAGTGGCTTGGTCCAGCTAGCCTCTATGGACTTCGACCATTCGTCATGGGAGAGATAAATCTTCAAGAAGGTGAAGTGAGTATAATAGAGAGAGGGGCAGCAAAGACAACCTCAAGGAGAAGTTGTTAGTGATATGAAGTTTTCTCACATGTTAAATGTTTCACCCGCCACCAATGGCATGCCTAATTAGAGGAGTTGAGATCATCTCTAGAGGATCCAAGGTATATGGGGGACTAGTGGAGATTTTGAACTCACCATGGCTGGAACATGAGTCTACGGTGAATCACTCACACTCGTAAGCCTCATCATCACTATGTTGTAGGTAGAGGTTGCAAGTTGCACCAGTATTTGAAGAGGGGGTGGATCCTGACATGCCAATATGTTGGGTTGGTTATCAAGATAATATTGTACGAGAGTCCCAAGTTATGTTATCAGAATTAGGAAACTATGAAAAACAAAAACTATTACTAACTAGAACCAAATCAAGTAGTCCAAACAAATGTCTATTTTCTTAAGTGAAACTAAAAAAACCCACTAAAGAAGATTAAATAATGATTGTGAATCAGATGAATGAGAATGCCTAGGTTAGCCAGTTCCAACATTGTTATGACCCCATCTGAGCTTAATTGGTAAACTAGGGTTTACCTAGATGATTACATGTTTAATCGGATTGATCATTGCTTAAATCTAATTAATGATGATATCTCAATTATGATATGTTAAACCTAATGAGAACCCCAAGTATGCTATCTCTTTGTATAATTAGGGTTTGAGATATATTAACCCTATTCGTATGAAATTGAGGTTTTCACCAAATAAGCTCATCTGGGAAGGAATGATAGATTTAGCCATACAAAAATAGAAATGGTAGTTGGAGGCTTGGATAGCACAGTCGTGGAGGGTAGAACGGCCGTGTTAGGTCATTAGTGGCATGGGCATGCAAGGCCACACGGCCGTTTTGAAAAAATTGAACTATTGACCAAATTTTAAATTAAAATATACTGAAACCAATGCACCACATCCGTGGTAGGAAGCATGGCCATGTTGAGTCCATCTTAGTATGGTTGTGGCACCTTGCACGGCCGTTTTGGGGCATTTTTGCTTCAACTGACATTTCTGGAGAATTCGAGATAGCAGTGAGATATTTTATTTTTATTTATTTATTACTCCCTCCAAATCATATCAAATTTTAACTAAAGCTTTGTAACTCAATTACACAAAATATTAAAAAAATTCATAATTTTTGGATAAGGTTTGATCTCTCAATAAATGAATTACAATAACTTTTTTGTAACAAAAAATGCAGCTGAAATAAGAGAAAGTTTAGTGAGGGGCCAATGTGAAATTGACCCAAGCAACTCAATTGCTCTATATGGTTGACCACACACACTAGAAGATTTCATAATTCGCAATTCATTCCAGAGAAACAAGCTCCTAGAGAGAAAGGGAGAGTTAGGATTTGAGAAGAGAAAATGGTGGAATTGCTGATCTAGGGTTTTGCGGTCCGAGGAATGATGAAATCAAGTAAGTTTAGCTTCTTTGCATAGCCTTTCATGGTGAATATTCTCTCACATGTCAATATTCTGTCCCTCCTCTAATTTTATCGAAAATGGTATCAAAATTTCCTTTTTTCTCACTCTTTCTTCATAATTCCTCATTTTTAGGGTTTCTGAGTTGAAAGAAAATAATTGGGTGAATTGCAAGGAATTTGATAGGACTTCGAGATTTTCTTAGATGAGCTTCATTTTTATGGTGTTTTCACACCTTAGGGTGAGTGGGAACTTCCTTTAAATAGTACATTGCATAAAATTTCGTTAATTCATCCATAATCTTCAATTTACTCAGTATGCGACAATCAAACCCTGAATTTTCCTTTTGATCTTCTTTTTGTAAAATGATATGAAATGGATTAATTCTTCTTCTGTTTGATGAATTTCAAATGATAAAATCATATATGAAATGGATACCATCCCTCTTAATGAGAAATCCTTAAGTATTTACAGAGTTTACAAGAGTAACCTGAAATTTAGGATTTTTGGCTATGATTGAAATTGTTGTATAATTAAATAGAAAAATTTGTCTATCTAAATTTTATTGATTATGAATGATTTTTATTCGAATTCATAGTACGTACATGTCAGATACTTCCTTGGGTTTTGTGTGATGTGAACGATGTTTTCTTGATATCTCATTAGAAAGGGTTGAAACCCTAGATGAGTGAAAAGTTGGAAATTTGCGAATAGATATTATGATATCCATTTGAAGTGTTTATCTTGACATGATAGACTTTAATTATTCAATCTTATTCTTGATGCATGATATCTCAGTGAATGGCATGAAAACCTAAATTCATCTCAGTTCTAAGTTTTCGTACATATACTGATTGTATATGATTTGTTGAAAGCAATCTTTATTCAATGAATGTTTATGTGATGTCCCCAGATTTTCTAAAACTTAATCTGATATGTGACGTCCAAAATGAAACCCTCACCTCAGTGAGAATTCCAATTTAAACACCCCACACTAGGCTAAGAAGAAGAAAATCAATGGAGTCAGAAGGAAATAATCAGTAGCACATGCACATGAACAATAATAAAACCATCCACACATGTTCACCATTCAACATATAATTACAACATGAATTGTTACAACATTTGATATTACAAATTGAACAGCAAACTCTACATATACATGTACTACCACTAAACTACAGGATCTTAAGCCAACAAGTCCACCTATACATCAGCTCTCTACACAACTCTCAACTATCCTGGATCTTTAAGAGCATAACCACAACCTAAACAAAAGATTACATGTGGTACACGTAAGCACAATATTCAAGAATATTGTACTAAGTACGCCTACTTGTCTTTATATACATCTCATCATATCTTGGCAACAAGATAAAACTAATATACTTGGCAGTTATAATGAAATATAAGAAAAAGCATATACTTGCACAAAGGTGCTCATTAACAAAAGAGAACACATATATTTTATGCACAATTCCATCATATATATCTCATTTGTACATCTGCCCCCAAGGGATTTTATGTTTTTAGGCCTTATGATCTACTACCAAAGAGTTTGAGATCATTTTATGTGTGATCTACTACCAAAGAGTTTGAGATCTAACACATGTGATCTACTACCAAAGAGTTTGAGATCACTTCAATACACTGTACTACCAAAGATTTTAGTGCTATCATATGATGGGTCAGATATCTTATTATTCATGTGTTCATAGCCATAAGTATGGAAAATCAAGAAAGACATCATACAAGAAGAATCATTTCAACCAATACCATATGCCAAGTATTTACTACTACATAACATAAGCATATTGTATAATAAGCCAAGTAAGAGGTAATAGTGTACCTTCCAAAGAGATATCCTAATCACATATTCCTCATGTCATCTATATCCTTGGTCAACCCTGATTAAGACAAGATCATATACTATCATCAGGTTCTCATCATCTTACATCTCGTCTTAACCTTAAACGTGTTCATTTTAGGGTTTACTTAACCCATTATGATATTTCCATAATTACTAGTCTTAGCTTCTTATAATTAGGTTACTGATCTTAGATTCCAGATTAGGGTACATAATCTGATTACCTGGTTACATATGATTATGTGCACATGTTAACCCTATGTTACATGTATTAATCATATTATTGTATATATCACATTAAGAGCAACATCATTATATAATATGGATTATGTGTATCATCCTGATCTCATACATAAATTTGAGGTTCCAGATACTAATATGATCTTACTCTATAAATTTCATCATTTATTGAGTATGTATGTATTTATAACATTTCATTTAGGGTTATTAGCCCAAAATAGCCTTATTAATCAAATTATATGCTTCCGTGCATCAACAGGATCATATCTGGCATCATATGCATTAAAAACATGATTTATGGTTTATCGGTATTTTCTCATAATTTTAGGCCCTCATTTGATATTTATTACACATGAACTAAGCATTTTACAACTTACATGATATCCCTAATGATACTATCTCAAAAGACTGATATTAAGCTTCCATATTGTTCTATGTATTTTTCTGAGAATTTTGATATATTATACTTATTTTTCTAATGCTCGAGCTATTTTCTACGAATTATTGAAGATCTACTTATTTTTTAGATTGTCTTACCTTCTGGTCAATCACGCACCGCCACATGGCCTTCAGGATTGACGTGTCTTCCATGGTTCGTCCGATCTATTCATTGGGATGGACCCGGTCTAGGTGTTTTGGACCATCCGCTCTCCATTCTTTCTTTTTCACGCAATCACTCTCTGTCTGCGAGTTTGTAGGGTTCTGTCTCCCACGGCCGCCGTTGTTAGCCCGGCGTTCTCAGACCTGGGCGCCGCCGTGACAACCAACTTTGGTGAGAGATCAATGGCACAAGCTCCTCTTCACAATGCTTTTCCCCACTTTGTGCGAGTCTGTCACGGCTCGACAACGATGAAAGATTGACATCTATATCCTCTTCTTTGCCGACTCCTTCTGCATAAATCATCCCTATCCTTTGAAATGATGTCAGCTTCCACGCTGCGGACACAACGAATCCTCTTTGAGGCTATTGGAGCTCACCATTGTTGTGAGCCTATGATCCAGCATGTGTGCGATTGGCCATTGTTGAGGGATTTCTCCAGCGACCCATCTCAGGCTCTCGGTGCTCCCTCTCTCTCCTTGCTTAGAACGTGATCTTCCGTAATGGAGTCCCGCCGTCCGTGGGACTTTCCTTGGGTGAGCGATCGACAGTCATACAAACTCTTCCGGTCACTCTTGATCACATGGTCTTCTGCCGCAAACCCGCACTCGGCTCCCAGCTTCATGTCCATGTGTGAGTCTGTGAGACTCCATCCCAGTGTTTGTCGCTATGCTCTCTTCTTCAGCCTTCTCATCTTTTTCTCCAAAGCTCCTCATATAGGAACTGCCAGGGATGACTACTGTAACTGGTTTCTGCTCTAACTGCCCCCACTTGAGAGGTCGGCCTATAAGTTTTAGCGATACAAGAAACTTCCCACTTCCTTTACTCCACCGATCCACGATCGTAACGTGGGGGTCAACCAAAGTTTGAATCATGTTCATGGTAACTGCTACGAGGAAAGCTACATCCAAATCCATTCAATAATTCCAAGGGACAAAGCCAACTCTTGTAAAGTATAATTTGTGGCCACTGCTTACACCCCAACTCATGACGCCTAGCTAATTAGAAATTTAGATAACAAATATACAAACCTTGTTCCACCATCTATGGATATGTACATTTATTTAGCATATTCGACCAATGATATTTCCTAGTAGGAACCTCTAACATCAACCAAAGTTTTATTCATAGACTCCTCATCATATGATCAACCACTAAAATCACGTTGAGACCCAGAATTCCATTAAATTCTCTAATCCTTTAATTATCTTCATAAGTACATGTAATAGGGAAATATGACGTCATCACTATTTTGATGTGTAAACTCAAAGCCCACTATGATCACAATATACACAAATCTCATTATCCAATTAAGCACCCAAGAACCTTAAAAGTTCACTCCATAACATCCTACAAACCTTAAAAGAAATTCTATCCTCGGAATTAAGCCAGAAAACCCACTTTGTCACATCATATACATCTTAAAAGAACTTTCGTCCTCGAAAGTAAACCATATTCATACTTCCAGGGAAAGAAAAAAAATCTTAGTTTTCCTTCATCCACATGTAGGCACTATTCTATGTGTAACATATCTGTAAAGGTTACCTAGAACCATGTATCCAAAGCACTATTAGGGGGGGTTCACAACCATCTTAGTGCACAAACACTCCATCGGGATTGAAACAAGGTTTTAGAAACTCAGATTATATCATGACATATTTCATACATTAGGGTTGCATTCTTATCTTTACCCATGCATTATGGTTTCCAACATCATATTACCATGTTCAAAATGGAGTTACTAATGTTAACCCATACATCATGGTGTCATAATCATTATGTTGTACTAGTTGTCAAACTATATTTTTCATCTTTATTAAGCACTGAGATTAACACCTCATGTACATGTTTTGTTCATATGATCTTATTTCATTGCTCATCATTAAATTGTAACATTTATTTGTGATTTCATCACAAGATTAACCAAGAATATCACATTATCATCTGTATTCATGTACATGGTTAACCATTTATGCATTGAGATTTAACAAAGTATAATCATTGTCCCATCATGTCATATCTACTTATATCACATCTCGATATTAGATCACATCCCTACATATATTATATCATGATTGTGCTAACAAACTTATACAAGTGGCTCGTGAAACATACATCAAAAGTTTATCTAGTCCAATTGAGGTTCTCTTCTCCAATATCATGAGGGTAGTGTCATGCTCAGTCTCTCTGAGCTCACGTAACTCTATGAGTATCTCATACACATATACTTTATCTTTCCTCTGTGATCTAGGGTTCTTAGATTACCTCATTGGCACTAGCAGTTTCTTTACAAGCTCTAGCCACATAAGCACAAACCAAACATGTTATGACATTCTCTTCATAGGTTTTCTACCCATGAGACACACTTACCCAAAACTCTCTCTATATATACACCACTAGAGTCCTACATTGGAAACCACCAACCCAAGCATGAGGCTTCTCAACATACTAACATCATTTACCTCCTCCAGGGTCTTGGGACTCTCTCTCCTTCACCCAGATGGTAGGTTCTCACGTTCTTATTCGCATATGCACATATAACCAACCTCTCTCAGACTCTAGGGTTTGGTCCTCCCAAGGACACCTAGGGTTCAACAAGATTATAGGAATCATGCATAAAGCAACTCAATTCAATCACTTAGGAGTAGTCTAGTTTAGGACATATCGCATCACATATTTCTCGTATTTCTCATATCATGGAGTCTAGGTTCTCTAACCTTCTCCCTGTGGGTCTCACTCTCTCTTGAGCTAACCCCAGAACTGGTCCTAACACTAGAGGTCCTCCTTTGTAAAAGAGTTTGAGGATCATGCATACTCACAACTTGTCTTAACTTAGCTTATCTTATCTCATAAAAGCCTATTTGCTTACATCTTCAAAACGTATCTCAAAACCTCAAAACTGAACTTACGTCCTCAAAGACAAACATAGATCACCATAAACCATCTTATATCATCCATATAAGACTTACATCATATCATCAAAACTTATATCATCTATTCCATCTATCATATATTCCAACAAGGCTCTAGACATCTAATCTAGAACTACTCTCTCTTCTAGACTGATGTCATTCACTTTCACTTAGGTTACATGACCACCTCCTACTCGTACATATGTAGGGACACATTTTTGTAATACATATATATAATAAAACATTATATAGTTTTTCTCCGATAAAACAAGCATCAGAGAAAACTATGAAGGTTCGATTCGATTGGAATCAAAAACCAAATCTAGAAAATGAGTGCCCCACACAAAGTCAAGAGTACGATGTCATGAAAACTAGTGAAAAGGGTGAGAACATGGTGTAGACTAGTGTAGCTACTCTAGACAACGTGCGCAATATGTCTAGGGTTTCTCTTCCCTTGATGCACGTCATTTCCAAATAGTGCAACGTCCCATACCGCTGCACTACAAGGAAAGAACGACATCTAAGGACTTGCTATACAACAAGCACTAGTCTAGACCTAGTTCTCGGACATCTAGGTGCTAACCTAGAGGCTAGGTCAGATCTAGTCTCTAAAAGATGACTAATCTAACCCTAAAGATTATCAGTTCAAGGTTTTCTTTAGTTTGAGTTGCATAATGAGAGAATGACAGGCTTTGCTATTATTCATGCTCTGATACCACCTGTGATGTCCCTGAATTTTCTAAAACTTAATCTGATGTGTGACGTCCAAATTGAAACCCTCACCTCAGCGAGAATTCCAATTTAAACACCCCACACTAGGCTAAGAAGAAGAAAATCAAGGGAGTCAGAAGGAAATAATCAGTAGCACATGTACATGAACAATAATAAAACCATCCACACATGTTCACCATTCAACATATAATTACAACATGAATTGTTACAACATTTAATATTACATATTGAACAACAAACTCTACATATACATGTACTACCACTATACTGCAGGATCTTAAGACAATAGGTCCACCTGTACATCAGCTCTCTACACAACTATCAACTATCTTGGATCTTTAAGAGCATAACCACAACCTAAACAAAAGATTACATGTTGTACATGTTAGCACAATATTCAAGAATATTGTACTGAGTACGCCTACGTGTCTTTTATATACCTCTCATCATATCTTGGCAATAAGATAAAACTAATATACTTGGTAGTTATAAAGAAATATAAGAAAAAGCATATACTTGCACAAAGGTGCTCATTAACAAAAGAGAACACATATATTTTATGCACATTTCCATCATATATATCTCGTACATATGCCCCCAAGGGCTTTGATGTTTTTAGGCCTTATGATCTACTACCGAAGAGTTTGCGATCATTTTACGTGTGATCTACCACCAAAGAGTTTGAGATCTAACACATGTGATCTACTACCAAAGAGTTTGAGATCACTTCAATGCACTGTACTACCAAAGAGTTTAGTGCTATCATATGATGGATCAGATATCTTATGATTCATGTGTTCATAGCCATAAGTATGGAAAATCAAGCAAGATATCATACAAGAACAATCATTTCAACCAATACCATATGCCAAGTATTTACTACTACATAACACAAGCATATTGTATAATAAGCCAAGTAAGAGGTAATGGCGTACCTTCCAAAGAGATATCATAATCTCATATTCCTCATGTCATCTATATCCTTGGTCAACCCTGATTAAGACAAGATCATATACTATCATCAAGTTCTCATCATCTTACATCTCATCTTAACCTTAAACGTGTTCATTTTATGGTTTACTTAACCCATTATGATATTTCCATCAGTACTGGTCTTATCTTCTTATAATTAGGTTACTGATCTTATATTCCAGATTAGGGTACATAATCTGATTACCTGGTTACATATGATTATGTGCACATGTTAACCCTATGTTACATGTATTAATCATATTATTGTATATATCACATTAAGAGCAACATCATTATAGAATATGGATTATGTGTATCATCTTGATCTCATACTTAAATTTGAGGTTCCAGATACTGATATGATCTTACTCTATAAATTTCATCATTTATTGAGTATGTATGTATCTATTACATTTCATTTAGGGTTATTAGCCCAAAATAGCCTTATTAATCAAATTATATTCTTTCATGCATCAACATGATCATATCTAACATCATATGCAATAAAAACATGATTTATGGTTTACCGGTATTTTCTCATAATTTTAGGCCCTCATTTGATATTTATTACACATGAAATAAGCATTTTACAACTTACATGATATCCCTAATTATACTATCTAAAAAGACTCATATTAAACTTCGGTATTGTTCTATGCATTTTTCTGAGAATTTTGATACATTATACTTATTTTTTTGATGCTCGAGCTATTTTCTACGAATTATTGAAGATCTACTTATTTTTTAGATTGTCTTACCTTTTGGTCAATCACGCACCACCATGTGGCCTTCACGATTGACGTGGCTTCCATGGTTCGTCCGATCTGTTCATTGGGATGGACCCGGTCCAGGTGTTTTGGACCATCCGCTCTCCTTTCTTTCTTTTTCACGCAATCACTCTATCTGTGAGGTTGTAGGGTTCTGTCTCCCACGGCCGCCGCTGTTAGCCCGGCGTTCTCAGACCTGGGCGCCGCCGTGACAACCATCTTTGGCGAGAGATCGATGGTACAAGCTCCTCTTCACTGTGCTTTTCCCCGCTTCGTGTGAGTCTTCCGCGGGGCTCGATTCTCCATTCTATGGAATCAGCCTCTATGTGCCTCCATTTCGTTGTGACGCCACTGCACGGCTCGACAACAATGAAAGATTGGCCTCTGTATCCTCTTCTTTGTCGGCTCCCTCTATAGAAATCATCCCTATCCTTTGAAATGATGTCAGCTTCCACGGTGCTACCACAATGAATCCTCTTCGAGGTTGCTGGAACTCACCACCGTTGTGAGCCTATGATCCGGCACGCGTGCGATTGGCCGTTGTTGAGGGATTTCTCCAGCGACCCATCTCAGGCTCTCAGCACTCCCTCTCTCTCCTTGCTTAGAACGTGATCTTCTGTAAGGGAGTCCCACCATCCGTGGGACTTTCCTTGGGTGAGCGATCAAAAGTCATCCAAACTCTTCCTATCGCTCTCGATCGCGTCGTCTTCTGCCGCAAACCCGCACTCGGCTCCCAGCTTCATGTCCATGTGTGAGTCTTTGAGACTCCATCCCAGTGTTTGTCGCTATGCTCTCTTCTTCAACCTGTTCATCTTTTTCTCCAAAGCTCCTCGTATAGGAGATGCCAGGGATGACTACCGTAACTAGTTTCCGCTCTAACTGCCCCACTTGAGAGGTCGGCCTATAAGTTTTAGCGATATAAGAAACTTTCCACTAACTTTACTCCACCGATCCACGATCGTAACATGGGGGTCAACCAAAGTTTGAATCATGTTCATGGTAACTGCTACGAGGAAATCTACATCCTCATCCATTCTATACTTCTAAGGGACAAAGCCAACTCTTGTAAAGTATAATTTGTGGCCACCTCTTACACCCCAACTCATGACGCCTAGCTAATTAGAAACTTAGATAACGAATATACAAACCTTGTTCCACCATCTATGGATATGTACATTTATTTAACATATTCGACCAATGATATCTCCTTGTAGGAACCTCTAAAATCAAACTAAGTTTTATTCATAGACTTTTCATCATATGATCAACCACCAAAATCACGTTGATACCGAGAAGTCCATTAAATTCTCTAATCCTTTAATTATCTTCATAAGCACATGTAATAGGGCAATATGACGTTGTCACTATATTGATGTGTAAACTCAAAGCCCACTACGAGCACAATATACACAAATCTCGTTATCCAATTAAGCACCCAAGAACCTTAAAAGTTCACTCCATAACAGTTTATATCATATGAAATCATTATGAGAGCCATGTGATAAGTGAATGAGGCAAATGAAACCCTAAGGATAGGGTGTTTCCATGTGATAAGTGAATATGGAAAATGAAACCCTAAGGATATGATGTTTCCATGTGATAAGTGAATGAGGCAAACCAAACCCTAAGGATAGGGTGTTGCCATGTGATAAGTGAATGAGGTAAATGAAACCCTAAGGATAGGGTATTCAATGAATCAAGTATTGTGATATCATAGTTCTCAATATGAGATGTGTTGATGCTTAATAGTTCAATTGCATGATTTTAGTGTATAAAGTGCCAAGGTGACATGTATTCTGTTATTTAAGAATTTTAGTCTGTCGGTATGTATAGTATGATGATTACTCATAATATTACAATGTTTTGAATATACTGCTCTGCCCAGTTTATATGTGTGAAATGTTTGAATGAGGATACTTGTTTAGTAGACATGTTATATGTTTGAATACATGAGAAATGCTATATGTGCATGAGTAAGGAGAAACCCTAAGAAAAGGGTAAACAATATGTTAAGCCTTCAGTTCAGTATTATTAGTGAAATCAATTTAGTAGTATGAGTAGTCATTAAGAAACAAAATTAAAAGAAATTAGTCTAAGTGAAAGATATAATCTAGTTATAATAGACTTAATAGCCTTGAACACCATAGAACCTATTGTGAGGTCTGCGCCTTAGGGGTGAAATGACCTAACCCTGGCATTGTCCAGTATACGGGGGTTAAAATGTACCAACAGTTGGTACAGGGGATGAAGCCCTAGTAGAAGTCTCCTTAAATTATAGTTTACAGTGTCCAACATTAACTAGAAGTCTCGGTGGCACTGGAGTACAGAAAAGCATGTCCAACACTAACCAGAAGTCATGGTGGCACGGCTTGACTCTCCACCTATGTGCTTAGGTTAGAGGAGGAGTCCAATTTAGGCCAGAGAGCCATTTCCCTGTTGTAGACCAGGAGAGAAGTCAGACTTAGCATTTCCCGGGTGTGTTCGCTAAGTCTTGTGTGGTGTGATCATAGTGCATGACCAGTCTCATATGTAGAGTACACTGCATATGGTCAGGGCATAGGTTAAAATATGATCATATAGGTTTAAAGAGTTTCTTATAAGTAAAAAGAGTTAAGAAAGATTTGAATAAAGTTTCATAGTAGTTGTTCTTTAAATGCAATGTTTACATTCCCTAATATTTTAACTGTATTGTTTTAGATCTGCTCAATGTAGTAATCACTGTTGTTATAATTGATATTAGTTGCTCAAAGGTATAACTATAATTATATCATTACTTTAGACTATTTCTTTGAAGTTCTCATTCACTGAGTGAGTAGGCTCGGCCCTTTTCTCAAAATTTTTAGGGAAACCACATGAACTTGTAGAGGGTCAAAGCATTAGAGTAGATCTACACATAAGTTAAGTATGAGATTAGTTAAGTTCAGTCAGTCCTTGTCACACTAGGTCCTTGTATAGATTTTATAGAATTGTAAATGATGTTTTGTAACCTTGTTTCCTTGATAAGAGAGAATGTATCTGATTATCATGTCGTATGTACATAGAAGTGTGAGAAACAGAATGAATGTATGGATGTGTATCATTAATGTTGAGATCATATTTGAGTAATACAAGTTTAATTCTCTTGTAAAGTTTTTTTATGTGATTGAATGCAAGAAAACAAAGAGTTTGAAATAAAAATAAAAAGTCAGCAGTGAACTTTGTATTAAGTGTAATCTTCATAGTGATTCCCTAATCTCATGATTAGTGGAAATCGTGGGATCTGGGTGTGACATATTTTGGTATCAGAGCTTAGGTTGAGTCATCAGTGACCATTAGGATAGAAAGTTAGAGTTATAAGTGTGGTATTAGGAGTTGATGTGTTAATAGCTATGGGAAGTTTGGGTATTTGGATGCCCTGGCCTGGTATCTGTATACTTAGATTGACCAGTATCAAGATACTCTATCTATTCTTCTCTGGATGCCATGTCCAGGTATGCAGAGGAAGAATGGGCTAGAGAGTGACTGTAACGACCCCGCCTCCTGGTAACCCCCAATTAAGGGAGACCAGAAGGTCAGAGCCATTATCCCAATTAACTGGATCAAAGGTTCGACAAATAATCAATAACAATTATTAAATTCTACCAACTATACTGAAATATGGTGAAAATAAAAACTTTGCATAACTTTTGAAAACTCAAATTTCTAAACTTCTATCCATGTATGAAATCTATTCTAACTATTCCTCCTTTGTAATTTTGATTCTCAATTAATTCCACATATGCCACTTTACTGTTTGTTCTTTTCATTTGTACCTAAAACGCTGACAAACAAAATGTCGGTCATAAAGCTGGTATGTGGGGAAAACAATAATCATGCAACTATGATAATAATATAATCAGCCAATTATCATTTAACGTCCAAGATTATGTTTTAAGCAATACTACTCAATCCTTACCTATCCCCTCTCTCTGTGTTGTCCCTGTAGTGGACTTGGATGCTACCTTCCTCATGGTAGATCCCCATTAAACCCTGCATGATCCTACCTAACAGGTAGATCAATATCTAGGGTTGAGTCCCATGGCACTACCCATAGGTAGCCCAATCCCTAACTCATGGTATGCTAAAGGGTCGCATGGCACTACCCATAGGTAGCCCCATTGGTAGCCATGTACTAAGTCATCCAACGACCTGATGGACCTACCCCATAGGTAGCCATGTACTAGGTCAATTCATTAAGCTATAGATGGGACTAGGATCTGAGCTAGTAGGCACATATCTTAAGTGATAGTCATATCCACATTATAGTTTGCATGAATTAAATTCATCCAACAGTTTAATTCAAGTAATCGATGAAAACATCAGAAAACCTCGAAAAACTAACTCGAGATATTCGTAAGCGTAACCACATACCTGTCAGGCTGATTTGAGTCAGAATAATCCATGCAAGTAAGAAATCCAAGCAAGCACACATAACAAGATCCCAAAATAACCATACAATTTCCTTTTATTACTCAGGTCATCAAGATCTATTAAACCTAGCTCGCTTGCTAGGGTTTCTAGTTCACTTTTTAGGGTTTCCATTACAATGGGTTTCCCTTCATCTTTTACTATTTTAAACCCTAATTTTATATCATTACTCATAAACCCTAATTATCTCATCTATTCCTCAATATTAAGGTTATCTTATTAACATATAACCCTATTTTCATATTAAAGGCACCATTAACCATTAATTAAGTCCATTAAGCCTCTTTTACATTAAAGCTACCATTTTTATCCTTTTAATCCATGACAAGATCATTATGCTTATTTATCATCAATTTCACTTTTATTCATTAGAAAACCCCAATTACTACATTAAGGGTATTTATCCATAATTAGGAATCTCTATACTCGAACCAGCTTAGAATCATCATATCTTAGATTTATTCACGATTTTGAACAATTAAAGCTATTAAGAGTTACAAAACTAATATTAGGTTTTCAAGGCCCATTACGTCATACCTATGCACATGAAACCCTAAATTAACCAATTATGCGCAAAGTTCATCCTTTTTGTTGTTAACATACCTTTTTACAATTAATAGGTTAATATCAACCTTAATCATCCATTAAGCCCTACTAACCACATTAATCATCTTGAAAAAAGGTTTCTTAATCATTATATCATTAAAGTTGACAACTTACACTACTTTTCAAATTTCGATAGGAATTAGCCTCTAAAACTATTTTAATTGAATTCCTCTCGTTATTTAGAGAAAAATTCATATATTATGTGTATTCATCCGAGCTACGATTAATTAGATAGGAATTTGCAAAATTACTTACTCCGGGCCAATCAGATTGTGCCACGTAACTTCGTCCATGCAACGTGGTCTCGCTATTTGGAAAACATAACACAATGTAAATTTTTCCCTATGGTAAGTTATAGCTCCTTCAACCCGCAGAGGATCAAACTCATCCAACGCCTCCACCTTCTTCTTCTACCTTGCGCGACCTACCCTGGCCGGCGACAACTGCTCTCTCGTGGCCTGCCCCTCCTTCCTGGAGGCTCGAGGACCCCCGCCAGTTGGAGCTCTAGGTTCATGACACCCTGGCGTGCCCAGGGCGCCCTAGGTTGCGGCCAGGATGGCTGTTCCCAAGCGAGATCAGCCCATGATGGCTTCTGCAATTGCAACGATCTTGTAGACCTGTGGCGGGAGCGGCGTGAAGATAAGGACGTTAGCTTAGTAACCGATCAATCTTGGGTTGTCGTGGGAGCACCCTGCTTCCATCAAGACCTCGACATCGCTCCTTGGTGTCCTCGGGATAGACCTATACCCTCGACTAGGGTTTGCACATAAGGAAAAAGGAGAAGAGAGGGTGGGATATGTGGAATATTACTTCAACTCGAGCCAGAGTTCAACCCTTTATATAGGGGTGGTTGTCCACGCCCTAAGACGCTTTCCCATGAAGAAAACAAAGTTCTTTTCTATTAGGAATCCAATTCCTTCATGAAAAAGCAAGATTCTCTCTCCTACTTACCTCTTTAATATTCTTTATTACTTGGATATATAGGAATACAAAAATCCTCTCCCTTATTCTCATTATTCTTGCCCTTCTAATTTATTGGCCACGAAATACATTTTCCTTAATTAGAAAATACTTCCTTTTTAACAATACGTCATAATTCATTAATAATGTATTCACATTATCTTCTTATTTTCTATTATTGGTACTTTCTCTTTCTTCCTCCTTATTGGGGTTCCTTGGACCCAAAGAAACTCTAATATTTCGAAATTCCTTTTCAAGGATACTTATTATCCTTCTAGATGCATCTCTATGCATTATTTCTCATTATCATGTTTATTTCTTATTAAAATATCTCTTTTTGAGGATTTCTATTTATTTCTCTTTTATTTTCCTCATTGATATTCCTTTTTAACATTAGGAATCCTTGGGATACGAAATTCCACCAAGGATAACTCAATTATACCTCTTTCCATTTATTTCCCACATTTTTCATTATTTACAATTTCTTTCTTAATAAAGAAATACTTAATTGATCTTTTCTTTTCTTATTGCGTTTTCTTTACAACTTTGGACTCCCTGGAACCCAAGGAACCCAAGAGGTACGAAACCCACTTTGTATTTTCCTTCTAGAGGTTTCCACATTTTTCTTTTCTCTATTTTCTTATTTACTCAATAATGGAGTTCCTTTTGTCTTTTCCCCGTTATTGAGCCCAATAGCCAATAAAGCCCACAAAACAACCATCAAGGCTATTGTAAACGAAATATATTTATTCAAAACAAATTATATCATTATTTGTTCAAATATCTTTAATATGATAAATTACACTTCCCACCAAATGAACCCAAAAGTTGGGGTTATAACATCCTTCCCCTCTTATAAAAATTTTGTCCTCAAAATTCCATCAAGAAAACAAATAATTTTGGATAAGACTTTTCCATTTCCATCATTAGCCCCTATGTGGATTTACCTTACCCATGGCACTTCCAAAGAACCTTTATCATCACATTCTTTTATCTGAGTTCTTTCACCCTGGTGTCTATAAATTGTACAGGTGACTCAGGTCATTTCAACCTCCCTTCGGGCTCACTAGGTTCATTGCTCTGCACATGGCCTGGGTACCTCACATAGTTCTCTAAATTGGACACATGGAACTCATCACACATGAATCTATCCTGAGTGGTCAGGTCAAACATAACCTTCTCCACCAATCCATCTCGAATGGACCCATGTATTGGGGACTCAGCTTTCTCAGTTATATCTTGGAGGGGTCGGATTTTCACATCAAATATTCCCCCACAGTGGACTGTATGTCAGTCTACTTTGCATCATTTTACGATTCATATCGTCCCTGGGCTCCTTTCAGCCATTTCACGATCAAAGCGACTTCATCTGCACACATTGTGGTCCATTTCTGACCTTTGCGAGAGGTCCATTCACCAACATTATCTTAATGAAGTGGTGATCGACACAACCTCCCTTACAGAGCTTCTTTATGTCCTGATACTGGCTATGGTGATTATCATCACATCTTACAAAGGACAAAACTGTCTCTATGTATCACCCTGAATGAGCACATATGCTCTCATCAGACCCTCTAGTCTGGATCACACTAACCATTAGTTAGGGGTAATAAACTGTACTAGCATCAAGTTCTTCATGCATCTACTTCCACCACCTAGAAGTGAATATTTAGGTTATACTCAAGAACTTTTGAACTCGCATCATGGTGTAGTTGAACCATCTCTCTCATATGTAGTTCAATCGGATCTATCCCTTGACAGTACTCTTTCTTTCTCATGTCATCTAGGTAAGGCGATCTACCATAACCCATATTGCATCATAACCTTCCTTGGTCTAGGGGAGACTTTCCACAACATCCATAGTGATGACCTCCCATTCCTCTCTCAGGGACTCTTTTATCCTCTATATTGATACACTGGGTTACTGGTGTTCATCCTTCACCTCCTGGATTGCATGGCAACATGCCCCATGCAACTTCATCATAGGCATCCAAAGTACTATTGTCACCTACTATCTCTGTAGTACCACGGTGTATGGTGATCTTAAAATCATGATTTCATGTATGTCGTGATTCCTCAAGATAGATTCTTCATAAATGCTAAACCACTCTCATCAGGGTTTTATTACCTTCCTATCCAAAAAAGTGTATCTGAGGTTCTATCACCATCCTTTCATTATATCAAGGACTAGACTGGCTAACCAAACAATCATTAACTTGTTCAACATATCTCATTACATCTAAGTGTTAGCCAAACACATCTCCTTTCCAAACTTAGGGTTACCCTAACAACCTATTCTAGCCAAACTAGGCAGCTATATCTCAACCAGCGCATCCATTACCACTTCACATCCTTAGGTATTTGGTAATATTGAAGACATACACCTCCATGTATTCTGCTTAAGTCTATCTTCATCAGGAAAACTCTGAACTCATCCTCTTGGTTTTCGAACTCAACCTTGTATGACTCATATCTCATGATAAAAGCATCCTCATAAGATGACTACCTTATTTCTCTTAGTGTTGGTAAACCATCCATGTATCATTCACTCCAACAGGGTATGTTCTAATCTCTATCCTCATACCTCGTAGCAACATTCCAACTCACATCATCTTTTATCCTTGGTGTATGGAATGCGTACTATCCTATCTATCATTCCCATAACAAGAGGAAATAAGAATTTGGTTGTAGTCCAAATACAGAGTTCTTCTTGTTCCAATAGTAGAGATGTTACATCCCACCTTGTTGGTACACCTTTAAATCTAAGTTGAAACGTGCTACCTATGTCTCTACCTCACAAACATCTCGATATCAAGGTTACTTCCATGGACAACTGGTTTCGAACCTACTTGGGTTTACACACAATCCTTGGTCAGCTCCTCTAGGTCTATAGGGTGCCGACACTTTTGGGGTCATCCCTCTCCCCTTATGCATCCATAGAGTGCCCTACTCATCTGCCCTTTGGGTCCCATGAGTTCATGAAGGTGATCAATCTCCTAACCCACGGCCCTCAGACAATGATAGTTGTTACCTCTCGACCCTATCGTCATGTGCAACTAGGGAATTAGGCAACTCCTACTTCCATCGGTCTTATCCCTACTTGACCCCAGGATAGACTTAGGATTCTTTTATAGTACATGTTCAACTTAGAACCTTACCCAAGCCTTCATCATCTCTCTCTACATTCATGGGCTGACTCTCATTCTTTCATAGGGGTCATGGTGACCTGCCTACCTTGGTCAGGCCCCATACCAGTTACCTCCATGGTAACACATCCACATGCACTTAGAGATGGTTATCTATGGGTCAATAGTTTCATCCTCATACCATGTACTTTTCACTTAGCTTCTCAAGATCCTATGAGACCTCTTTAGGTTACCTTAAACTAACAAAACTGATATACACCCTATAAAAGGGTCCCTCTCCCAGGATGGGAGGAAACCACATCTTGACAACAATATCACAAATGCCCTTAGGTGTAGGGTTTACATCCACATGCTTAACCCTAGCAAGCTATTAAGGCACAAGCAGACTACCTACTAAACCAGGCTAGGTCATACGAGTTCTCATTCCTCAACATTAGATCAAGATCATACCTTCCCGTGTCATCAACTTAGCTAGGAGGGATTCGCCAAACATATCCTAAACTTAAGGGGTTTTCCTTTCCTCTCAACATAAGAAGTACCTTGCTTGCATCTATAGAAACTTAACTCTCATCATGAGCATTAGGTACACCACTTCCCCCCTTAGGCCTAGGAACCCTAGATTCACTTTTGATGGCCAACTGCCTGCTCAACTTTTAAGCCACAAGCCCAACATGTACAGGGTATGACATGCACTTCCCATGATCCTTCTACTTGAACAAAGGGTGGAGTTCGCCTCTAGAACAACCAATAAGGTATAAGGCCTCACACCCTGTTACTAAACCTCTTCAGGGTATACAGAACTTCTTCTTCCTTTCTCAGAAGGTAAACACTTATACCATAGGCACATAGGTGCCAGAATCCTCACCCTCTCTCTAGGGTTTGGTTCCTCTAAAGGAAACCAAGATATCATCAGCCTCTAGGGATCGAGCATGTGGCAACTCCTATCATCCACTTAGGTCGCATCATCCTCAACTCCCCATTATTCCTCATATCTCAGAATCTAGGCTTCCAACCTTCTTGCATGGGTCCAGCTCTCTCTCTAGAGCTAACCCTACAAACAACCTTACTACCTGAGGTTCTCTCTCCAAGAAGTATCAAGTTCACAGGCATACCTCCACGTGGGTGAAGCCTATTATGTTTGCTCAAGGTTATCCATAACTCTTTATTCTTATATCATAAGCTATCTTGGCCAGGGTTTCAACCTACTGCTCATACTACTAACATACTATGGGTGCCTACCATGACATGCTCATATAAGCTCATGGGGTTTCCATGGGTTCTTGTATATCCTCATCATAGAAGGAGCTATCCTTTGTTCTAGCCTACACGACCCTTCCCAGGGTTGGGTCACCAAAGGTACTCAGCCATACAACCTCTCATGGCTCATATGGCATCCAAGGCATGTCCATCCAAACACTTGGTCTACCATGAAATCTAACTCTTTGTGTCATCTCTCTCTAACCTTTACTTAGGGTTAGGGTTAACATCATCCTCAGAGAATGTGCTAGGTCTCTACTTTTAATGGTGGTATCTACCTCCATGACTAACTCTCTTTACTTATCCACATGACATGAAGGTCTAGACTCAGGTCTCTCTTAAGGGCAATGACAACTCATGTCATATGACCTAAGCATCTATCTATTCTTGTACGCTTAATCTATTAATCTTATGTCCATGACATCTTATTTACAAGATTTTTATTAATTTGGTGAAGGCTTCCTTAAACCTTATCAATCTTACCCATACCTCAAAAGGGTGAGGAAAAGAGGGAAAAACCTAATCCTTAACAACATTTGAGTTGAGAAGGTATGAACAAGATGAGAGAGTCCTAAAAGTATCTTATTTCGAGTCAAATCCTAAGACATTGGTCAGGCAGTCACACTAATCTGGGAGTACTCATATTCTGACTAGCGGTGCGGAGAAAAATCTTGCCAGCCGCCAAACGTGATCCTTTTCTAGACACCTCTATCTTTCAAAAAAATCCTTTGATAACTCTCTTAGGTTCTATAGAGTTTGTAAATTTTAATAATTATTAAAGATTAAATGAGGAACCTACGCTCTGATACCAAATGTAACGACCCCGCCTCCCGGTAACCCCCAATTAAGGGATACCAGAAGGTCAGAGCCATTATCCCAATTAACAGGATCAAAGGTTCGACAAATAATCAATAACAATTATTAAATTCTACCAACTATATTGAAATATGGTAAAAATAAAAACTTTGCATACTTTTTGAAAACTCATATTTCTAAACTTCTATCCATTTATGAAATCTATTCTAACTATTACTCCTTTGTACTTTGGTTCTCAGTTAATTCCACATATTCCACTTTACTATTTGTTCTTTTCGATTGTACCTAAAATGCTGACAAACAAAACGTCGATCAGCATAAAGCTGGTATGTGGAGGAAACAATAATCATGCAACTATGATAACAATGTAATCAGCCAATTATCATTTAACATCCAAGATTATGTTTTAAGAAATACTACTCAATCCTTACCTATCCCCTATCTCTATGTTGTCCCTGCAGTGGACTTGGATGCTACCTTCCTTATGGTAGATCCCCATTAAACCCCGCATGATCCCACCTAACAGGTAGATCAATATCTAGGGTTGAGTCGCATGGCACTACCCATAGGTAGCCCAATCCCTGACTCATTGTATGCTAAAGAGTCACATGGAACTACCCATAGGTATTCCAATCCCTGACTCAAGGTGACTTGATGGACCTACCCCATTGGTAGCCATGTACTAAGTCATCCAACGACCTGATGGACCTACCACATAGGTAGCCATGTACTAGGTCAATTCATTAAGCTACAGGGGGGACTAGGATCTGAGATAGTAGACACATATCTTAAGTGATAGTCATATCCACATTAATGTTTGCATGAATTAAATTCATCCAATAGTTTAATTCAAGTTATCGATGAATACTTTGAAAAACTTCGGAAAACTAACTCAAGATACTCATAAGCGTAACCACATACCTGTCAGGCTAATTTGAGATAGAATAATCCATGCAAGTAAGAAATCCAAGCAAGCACACATAACAAGATCCTAAATTAACCATAAAATTTCCTTTTATTACTCAGGTCATCAAGATCTATTAAACCTAGCTCGCTTCCTAGGGTTTCTAGTTCACTTTTCAGGGTTTCCATTGCAATTAGGGTTTCCCTTCATCTTTTACTATTTTAAACCCTAATTTTATACCATTACTCGTAAACTCTAATTATCTCATATATTCCTCAATATTAAGGTTATCTTAAAAACATATAACCCTATTTTCGAATTAAAGGCACCATTAACCATAAATTAAGTCCATTAAGCCTTTTTTTACATTAAAGCTACCATTTTTATCCTTTTAATCCATGACAAGATCATTATGCTTATTTATCATCAATTTCACTTTTATTCATTAGAAAACCCCAATTACTACATTAAGGGTATTTATCCACAATTAGGAATCTTTATACTCGAACCAGCTTAGAATCATCATATCTTAGCTTTATGCACGATTTTGAACAATTAAAGCTATTAAGAGTTACAAAACTAATATTAGGGTTTCAAGGCCCATTACAACATACTTATGCACATGAAACCCTAAATTATCCAATTACGTGCAACGTTCGTTCTTTTTGTTCTTAACGTACCTTTTTACAATTAACATGTTAATGTCAACCTTAGTCATCCATTAAACCCTACTAACCACATTAATCATCTTGAAAAAGGGTTTCTTAATCATTAAATCATTAAAGTTGATAACTTACACTACTTTTCAAATTTTGATAGGAATTAGCCTCTAAAACCATTTTTAATGAATTCCTCTCATTATTATGAGCAATATATATTATGCGTATTCATCCGAGCTACGATTAATTAGATAGGAATTTTGCAAAATTACTTACTTTTGGCCAATCAGATTGTGTCACGTCACTTCGTCCATGCAACGTGATCTCACTATTTGGAAAACATAACCAAATGTCAATTTTGCCCTTGGGTAAGTTATAGCTCCTTCAGCCCGCAGAGGGGCAAACTCGTCCAACACCTCCACCTTCTTCTTCTACCTTGTGTGACCTACCCTGGCCGCCGACAGCTGCTCTCCCATGGCATGCCCCTCCTTCCTGGAGGCTCGAGGACCCCCACCAGCTGGAGCTCTAGCATCGTAGCACGCTGGCGTGCGTGGGGCGCCCCTAGGTTGTGGCCAGGATGGCTGTTCCCAAGTGAGATCAGCCCATGATTTCTGTTGCAATTACAACGATCTTGCAGACATGTGGCAGGAGCGGTGCGAAGATAAGGACGTTAGGTTAGTAACCGATCAATCTTGGGTTGTCGTGGGAGCGCTTTGCTTCCATCAAGACCTCGACATTGCTCCATGGTGTCCTCGGGATAGATGTATACCCTCGACTACGGTTTGCACATAAGGAAGAAGGAGAAGAGAAGGTGGGATACGTGGAATATTACTTCAACTCGAGCCAGAGTTCAACCCTTTATATAGGGGTGGTTGCCCACGCCCTAAGATGCTTGCCCATGAAGAAAATAAAGTTCTTTTCTATTAGGAATCCAATTCCTTCATGAAAAAGCAAGATTCTCTCTCCTACTTACCTCTTTAATATTCTTTATTACTTGGATATATAGGAATACGAAAATCCTCTTCCTTATTCTCATTATTTGCCCTTTAATTTATTGACCATGAAATACATTTTTCTTAATTAGAAAATACTTCTTTTTAAACAATACCTCATAATTCATTAATAATGTATTCACATTATCTTCTTATTTTTTATTATTGGTACTTTCTCTTTCTTACTCCTTATTGGGGTTCCTTGGACCCCAAGAAACTCTAATATTTCGAAAATTCTTTTCAAGGATACTTATTATCCTTCTAGATGCAGTTGTATGCATTATTTCTCATTATCATGTTTATTTCTTATTAAAATATCTCTTATTGAGGATTTCTTTTTATTTCTCTTTTATTTTCCTCATTGGTATTCCTTTTGACATTAGGAATCCTTGGGATACGAAATTTCACCAAGGATAACTCAATTATACCTCTTTTCGTTTATTTCCCACATTTTCATTGTTTTCAATTTCTTTCTTAATAAAGAAATACTTAATTGATCTTTTCTTTTCTTATTGCATTTTCTTTGCAACTTTGGACTCCTTGGAACCCAAGGAACCTAAGAGGCACGAAATCCCTCTTTGGATTTGCCTTCTAGAGGTTTCCACATTTTTCTTTTCTCTATTTTCTTATTTACTCAATAATGGAGTTCCTTTTGTCTTTTCCTCGTTATTAGGCCCAATACCCAATAAAGCCCACAAAACAACCATCAATGCTATTGTAAACGAAATCCATTTATTCAAAACAAATTATATTATTATTTGTTCAAATATATTTAATATGAGAAATTACATTTCCCACCTAATGAACCCAAAAGTTGGGGTTATAACAGTGACTCTAGAAATCTTAGGGTTAAGAGATCAGAAAGTAATGAAGAAGTAAGAGATTAATTATAGAATGTGATATAACTCTTGCTTTATATTACTTCTTTGATTGGAGATCAATAGAAATGCTCTTATATGTATGAATTTAGATTATTGGTTTGTAGAATATATATGGTTCTCTATTATTGTTGTGTATCATGAAGTGATTTAGTTATTATTATTATTCTTTGTATCAAGTAGATCAGACATTATGTTTAAATGGGTTTGCCCTAAGTGGATATTCTTTCCACATATTTGAGATTAATAGGAGTTGGTTAATCCTGAGTAGCTCTTGGCTTCATGACTACAGGTTCGGTCTGGTCCGGCTGACAGGATGTGTTACTGGGATTTAATGACTCCTATTAACAGTATAATAAGAATAGACTCTAGATAAATTAGACCCAAATCATAGTGAGAATGTACATATACTAAGATGTTGAACCATATGGGAAAGATTAGAATAGCTATGAATCAGTTGGAATTGATAACTGAGATCCAACTTTGGGACCTCATATGAGAAACCCTCAATTGGGAATAAAAGAACACGACATAAGGTTCATATTAAGTTTAATGATTAGTATTATATGAACTTTAAATATAAAATATGGAAAACATTTGAGAAAAGTATGTAAGGGACAAGATAGTAAAAATCAATCATGAGGAATGGAATATATAATTGAGTACAATGCTTTTATGTACTCCAAAGTAAAGGCAAAATATAAGAAAAGAGTTGAGTATACAATAAGTACATATAAGTGAAGAGTTTTCAGAAGAGTTAAAGTAAAGAGAATTAGATGAACATGTAAATCATTATACTAGGATAAGAAACTAAGTTAAAACAAAGATAAATGTTGGAAATAATGAGCTTGATTAAGGAATGAGGATTATGATATAATTAAGAGCATGGAATGTATACCTCTATTGTGAAGTTAATACATTCATCCTTACTGCCTTTGGATTCTAAGCCTCTATAGAACAACAAACTAGTTTCTAAAAGAAGAACAAAAGTGTAGCTTAACCAATATATAAGTCATACAAAGGTAGACTATATTCAGGACGGAAACACTTGATTCAAATAGATACTAAGTTTGACCCATGCATGAGCCATTTGATTTAAAATGAAGGATATGCAATGTATTAAACATGAGTTGAAACTAGTAGAGAGAGAATTTGATTTAGAATTTCAACTTCACATTAGTAGAAAGATGAAAAGAAATATATGCAACATGGTATACATGATCATACACATAAAAGAAGCAACATGATCATAAGAGAAAACTAAAAGTTAAAGATGACAGGTGGAAGAGTAGTATATGGTAAGAGGATTATGGAAAGTAAGGAAGGGTTTGAAACATGATGGAGTAATATATATTAAAAAAGAAAGAGGTAAGGAGATTTAATCAAGTGCTAGTTAGTAAAGTATCCTTGTTAATAACTAATTAAACCTACATACAAGAAATGAATTAAGGTAATGTTTAAACATAAGAATTCTAAGCCTTAGAATCATATTCTCTTCCATATCTTCCTTAACGAGAGCAATGTGGGAATGAAGTAATAAGAAAATGAATCATATATGATGCATAACCATTGTGGTAGAGATATCTAGTGAATGTAATAATGACACACAATATGATGATGAAACCCTAGTAGGGTAAATTGGGAATGTAATCTATCAGAATGGCCAAGTAAGAGAAAGGAAATTCAAGTGATGAGTTAAGGAAGACTTTAGTAAAACTTGTGAGATACAAAGTTTGAATTATTAATTAAGGGATCAAAGTCACATCACAATAATGTCATGCTACTGATAAAGACCAAACCCTATAATGTTTAGAGTTTTTAGTAGTTCAAAGGTTTTCTCTAGTGGTTTGACCTTGAATACTAGCATCTCTATAAAATAAGATTGTGAAATTTGCACTATGAGAAGTAAGCTAGCACTGATAGTAATGAATGAGAAGAGAGATAAGAGAAAACAATGGCTTTTAGTATTATGTGAATTTGTTTTTAGAAGTATAATTTGTTGAAGGTGTACTAGGGGATGTAAATTTGTTTTACATATGATTTCAGTGTACATTGTAGTAATTCATACAAGTAATACATCTTAGTATTGTACAATTGTGGTATGGTGATATGGGTTGAATGATGATGGAACAAATGGAGAATTACCCTAAATAAGGTAGTATTACCTATTCACTCATATGAATAGAAGAGATGATAACCATATTATATTGATATGTAATCCTAGTGAGGTATAGTTTGTTATACCTAGCTTTAATATAACTAAGTGATGGTAATTGGGAATGAATAGTCCTTGAATGACTAATACATTCATGGAGTACTCTATTACTGTTGTTGAAATCCTAGTATTCTATAACCCAATGGATACACCTTGAATTATGTGTGGGTTCATACTTGAGAATAGTAAGGAATGTGATGGTAATTCTTCACCTTATGCATCCATGATCCAATGGGGATGGCACGAGTCGTATTGTACAATTGTTGTTGAATCTATTCTTTCAACTCAAGATTGTTTTGCTATTTGAGTAGCACAATAGTAAAATTCAAAACAACATGGTAAACTATCTTTTGTAACTTAGAGGTAATACATAACAATAGTATATATTGAGCCATATGAACTGAGATAGTTGGATCAGATTATCAATGTTGAGGTAACACCTCAAGAGTATGAAAATATTAAAATGGTTGTTTATCTCTCTATCCTATGATTGACTGTGGCATAGAGAATTTGTTTGTTATCATTGAGAACTTTTTCAAACATGTTGTGATTTAGTAAAGAATTCAAGGACTAAATGTTGAAAATTGCATTCAAGTATGAAATACAATAATATAATGACATGTAAGATTTCAAAAGCTTAAAATAAACCTTGGATGTACTTTTCTTGCATGTTTATGTTTCGGGGACGAAACATTTTAAGGGGGCAAGAATTGTTATGACCCCGTCTGAGCTTAATTGGTAAACTAGGGTTTACCTGGATGATTACATGTTTATTCATATTGATCATTCCTTAAATCTAATTAATGATGATATCTCAATTATGATATGTTAAACATAATGAGAACCCCAAGTGTGCTATCTCTTTGTATAATTAGGGTTTGAGATATATAAAGCCTAGTCGGCTGAAATTAAGGTTTTCACCAAATAAGCTCATTTGGAAAGGAATGACAAAGTTAGACATAAAAAAATAGAAATGGTAGTTGGAGGCTTGGATAGCACGGCCGTGGCGGGTAGCACGGGCGTGCTAGGTCATTGGTGGCATGGGCATGCAAGGCCACACGACAGTTTTGAAAGAATTGAACTATTGACCAACTTTTATATTCAAATCTACTGAAACCAATGCACCACGGCTGTGGTAGGCAGCATGGCCGTGATGGGTCCATCTTAGTACAGTCGTGGCACCTTGCACGGCCGTTCTGGGGCATTTTTACTTCAACTGATGTTTCTGGAGAATTCTAGATAGTAGTGCGCTATTTTATTTTAATTTATTTATTGGTAATTCCAAATAATCTAAAATTTTAATTAAATCTTTATAACTCAATTACACACAATATGATAAATTATCATAATTTTTGGAAAATTTTTTATCTCTGAAATAAATGATTTACAGTAACTTTCTTATAACAGAAAATGCAGCTAAAATAAGAGAAAGTTTAGTGAGGGGCGAATGTGCAATTGACCCAAGCAGCTCAATTTCTCTATATGGTCGACCACACACACTAGAATCTCTCATAATTCGCAATTTATTCTAGAGAAATGAGCTCCTAGAGAGAGGGAGAGTTAGGGTTTGAGAAGAGAAAATGGTGGAATTGCTGATCTAGGGTTTTGCGGTCCAAGGAATGATGAAATCAAGTAAGTTTACCTTATTTGCATAGCCTTTCATAGTGAATATTCTCTCACATGTCAAGATTTTGTCCCTCCTCTGATTTGATTGGAAATCGTATCAAAATTTCCCCTTTTCTCACTCTTTCTTCATAATTCCTCATTTTTAGGGTTTCTGATAACCTCCTATTTTAGTAGTTTATCTTAGTCTTTTTCTTTAGTTTTCCATACTCTTTTTTACGTTTACACCGTATATAAACCTAATCTCATCCCTTTTTGTAAATACATCATCAAACTAACTTTTTCCTTTTATACTTGCAGAAAAAGCATAAAAATCATAAAAGAATGAACCAGCCTCAAGGCCGAGTGAAGCCAAATGGTCCCAAGACCGCATGGAGTTCAAACGGTCCCGAGACCGCATGAAGCCAAACGGTCCCAAGACCGCATGGAGTTAAAACGGTCCCGAGACCGCATGAAGCCAAACGGTCCCAAGACCGCATGGAGTTCAAACGGTCCCGAGACCGCATGAAGCCAAACGGTCCCAAGACCGCATGGAGTTCAAACGGTCCCAAGACCGCATGGAGTTCAAACGGTCCCAAGACCGCATGGAGTTCAAACGGTCCCAAGACCGCATGAAGCCAAACGGTCCCAAGACCGCATGGAGTTCAAACGGTCCCGAGACCGCATGAAGCCAATCGGTCCCAAGACCGCATGGAGTTCAAACGGTCCCAAGACCGCATGAAGCCAAACGGTCCCAAGACCGCATGGAGTTCAAACGGTCCCAAGACCGCATGAAGCCAAACGGTCCCAAGACCGCATGGAGTTCAAACGGTCCCAAGACCGCATGAAGCCAAACGGTCCCAAGACCGCATGGAGTCCAAACGGTCCCAAGACCGCACGAAGCCAAACGGTCCCAAGACCGCAGGAAGTTCGAACTGTCCCAAGACCGTTTGACGCCAAACGGTCCCAAGACCGTTTGACGCCAAACGGTCCCAAGACCGTTTGACGCCAAACGGTCTCAAGACCGTTTGAACCCAAACGGTCTCTAGACCGTTTGGACCTCACTCAAGGCCTATAAATAAGACCTCAAGGGCCATCCCTGGAGAGTCCAGACATCCATAGGCTGTCTCTCTACTACCAGAACAACTCCATCCACCGCTCGAGGCTGCCGGTCTGAGACTCACGTTCCATTGCAAGCTACCTTCTCTCTCATCAACAAAGAAGGTGAGAGGAGAAGATCTGTCGTCAAGCAAGCCACGAAGGGTGGAGATCATTGCTCTCTCCACCAAGGGTTCAACCTTCTCTCCTCAGTGGAGATGATGTTCTTTCTTTCTCTTCTTGCCTCCTCCTTTGTTGCTCCCTCTATGAGGAGTGAGTAGTTTCATCCACTGGGGCGCAGGGACTAGCCCCGCTGCCCATGTTTTGTACTTTGTACTAAAAAGATGTTATCATTTCGTTTTAATACTAAATCGTTTCATACATGCTTGAATGATGGCCACGTTCTTGTATGCATCTATTGTCTTTTTTTGTGGTTTGTCTACGACCGCTCTCGAGATTCGAATACCGATTTAGTGTTGGTTTCTGGTGTGTGTATCCACCACGCATCCGTTTCGGTGTCTAGGAGTGTATCTCAAAGAGTGGAGTAAACTCACTATCATCCGTTGCACTTCCATCTGTATGGAAATGGACTTTGGTAAGTCGAGGAACACACTTCGCGAGGGGAATGATGTAAAGCATGTGACCATTTGATTGGGAATGGCTGGCGTTGCAACATTCCCGCACTTCTCGTAGCTAGGTTATCCGAATAGGAGACTAGGCCTACAAGGACGCTATTCGATTTGGTAATTATCGTTCGCTTGTTAGTTTTAGATGCACGTTTCATGAGGTTGAGTAAGATTCTCTCTTTGGAAGACTACATCTCTTCAGTGACGCGTAGAAATGTACCGAATGAGAGCTACTTAACCCTTGAAGGATGTGATGCATTGCTCTTGTCTTATATGGGCATCGGTCTTGTGGAACACCGAAGGATGCAATGCATCGCTCTTGTCTTATATGGGCATCGGTCTTGTGGAACATCCTTGGGTGTGATCCATCGCTCTTGTCTTATAAGGCATCGGTCTTGTGGGACATCCATGTATCTAGCTTTTAAGTCTTGCTTTGCTTAGTACATATACAATGCATGTGTAGCGGTGGTAAACACCTGCTTAACCCCAGTGATTCATCATCATTTGTTAAATCTTAGTTTTACCTGCTTCCTTTACTTTTCATGCTTTAGTCTAAAAACCAATCAAATCCAACCATTTGATATAAGTGCCAATTAGTAAAATAACTAAGTGAAGTGCTATATGTTTTCCATCTTGTTGCTTGCAACAAGACCGTTGTCTTTTGGGTTCGATCCTAAAATCTGTACTATGATAAGGCTTCCATACTCTTATGGGGTTGGAATGGTTATCTAAGCACCAGTTCTAGGTAAACCTAGAGAAGACATCAATCCTCTCTAGGGTTTTTGGTGATAGAAATCCTGGGACTCCCATTGAAAGACTGAAAATCTTTTGGTGTAAGTCCTAGCTCCATCAAAAATGGCGCCGTTGCCGGGGACAACGGAACATTAGTATTTCACTTAGTTTATTTTTTCTAATTGGTTAGGATTTTACACTTTCTTTTTGAATCATAATTCACTATCTTCTTGAAGCTTCTATATTGTCTCTATCATCTAAAGGTGTTCTCTTTTCTTTACTCAGGTAGAACCCGTATATGCAATCACCGCATAATCGAGGATTCTCCCCTGATCCGGAGTTCGACTCCGAGGTAGAGAGAAGTTTCCACCGCAGAATCCGCCTCAATCACCAACGCGCTAGACAAATGGCTGACGAACAGCATCAAGCCACTTTGGTGATGGAGAGAGTCAACGCTGCTATAGCTGCACAACGGGCACAACTCATTGCAGACACCCGTGCCCAAATACAAGCGGAGATTCGAGCAGAAGAGCAAGCCCGCATGAGAGCAGAGACTGAGGCTGCTCAGCTCGAATTACGAAGCAAGCAACTGAGGGACTATGCTGTCCCGAAGAATTATGAAGACAACCACCCGGTCCGGCCTCCGATCATCAATATCCCAAACTTCGAGATCCGGACCCAGTGGATCCAGATTATGCAAGGAATCTCCTTCTCTGGAGGTTCAGGAGACGATTGCATGGACCATTTGAAATGGTTTAAGGCATTATGCCGCCTGGTCCCGCAAGCTGGTATTGCTTTCGATGCAATAATGCTCCACCTGTTTCACTTCACCTTATCTGGAAGGGCCTTGAGTTGGTACAACTCATTGGATAGAGAACCCATCATAACCACTTGGGCCCCTCTAGAGGAAAAATTTTTGGAGAAGTTCTTTCCACCCTCGCTTACCTACGAAATCAGAGGGCAGATCAACCATTTCTCTCAGCTACCTGGAGAAACCCTCGCTGAGGCATGGGAAAGATTTAAGGAACTTCTACACAAATGCCCTCATCATGGAATTTCGCAGAATCAACTAATTGAAAATTTTTATCGAGGGGTAAGCGCTGATATTAAACAGTTCCTAGATTCCTCGTCTAGAGGAAATTTCATGAGGAAAAATTATGAAGACGCCTGGAAGATCGTTACTTTAGGAGCTGAAAACCAGTCCAACTGGGGACGGTCAGCCGGAAAAGGCGTCCTTAAGGTCTTTATAGCTGAGGAATCTACAGAACTAAAGTCAATAGTGGAGGCTCTGAAGGCAATCACTCATAAACAACTAACCCTTGAAACAACTCTGGGGGAAATTGATAAAAAGAAAATCCTGCCGGTTCATCAAGCCAAAGCCGTCACTGGATCCTGTGAGGCTTGTCACGCTTCAGATCATCCGACTCTTTCCTGCGGAATGCTCTATAATGTAATGATGTATTTGCATCCACCACCACAACCCTACGAGGCCATCACCAATCAGGTCGAAGATCAGACTCTGGAGCAAGTCAACTCCATCCATTCTATTCCGGGACAAGTTTATTATAATCCCAGTCAACCAAGGAACCATCCTGGGTTCCAGTATGGGAATCCTTCTGGAACGGCGAATCCGCAACATTAGACACAAGGGGGATTTGACAGTAGGCTGCCTCCTGGGTTTCCAAACAATTTTAACCAAAATCAAGGAAACCCAAGAAACAACTTCCCTAGGGCCAACTACCCTAGGAATCAATCAGCCTACTATCAGTACACTCATCCCCCACTTCACCCGCAATTGCATATCCCACAGTCTCAACAACAAAACCCTCAGAAAAACGTCACTGCACAACCGGAAGATGAGCTATCTTTGATAAAACAAATGCTTCAGTCTCAGCAAACCATGCTGGCCAACCAGCAAGCCCAACAGAAGGCAGTTGAAGCACAGCTTGCCCAGATCGCTGCACAATTGAAACCCCCAACAGGTACTTTCGCTGGGCAGCCCGAATCGAACTCTAAATACGGGCAAAATAAACACGAACAGCTGAACACCGTCACCACAAGATCGGGACGCATTTTCCATGAACCCATCAAGATCACTCTGGCTGATGATGATGTGCCCACTTTTATGACAAAAGAGATCTCGCAACAAGAGATTGGGAAATCCCCCGAAGGCACAGAGGACAAAAACAAAGAGCATGTACCTGCAGAATCCAAGGTCCCGCAATTCAAACCAAGGATCCCGTACCCAGGCAGACTGCAAGAAACAAAAATGGACGCCAGGTTTCAGAAATTCAAAGAAGCAATGAAGAAACTTTATATTGACATTCCGCTCCTTGATGCTCTATCCGAAGTACCAGCATGGGCAAGGTATCTCAAAACTTTGCTATCACGTAAGTATATCACCAAAGAGAAGGAAACCGTCAAGCTCGCTCAAACCACTTCTGACATCATCTTGAACAAACTGCCCAAAAATAAGAAGGACCCAGGTTCCTTCGGAATTCAATGTTGCATTGGAAATGCATCAACAAAGAAAGGATTAGCTGACCTCGGGGCTAGTATATCCATTATGCCCTTCTCAATGTGCCAACACCTTGGTTTCACTGACCTGCTACCTACAGCAATGACTATTCAACTAGCCGACTCCACCATAACCGCATCGTTGGGAATCATCGAAGATGTCCCAGTAAGGATAGGGAAGGATGCCTACGTCCCATGTGATTTTGTCATCATGGATATCAAAGAAGACTTGAGGTATCCGATCATTTTCGGCAGGCCTTTCCTAGCTACAGCCCGAGCGCTAATCGATGTCAAAGCTGGAACCATCATTCTTAGGCTCGGAAAAGAAGCAATTCAATTCCGCGTCCTTGACAGTATGAAAGGTCCCAACATCCAAGAAGAAGTCTTTCTTTTAGACGCAATTCAACAAATGTCGCAACTAGAAATCTCCGAGCCAATCGACGAACTTGAAAATGCTCTCATCAATCCAGAAGTTGAGTTCTCTGCAAATGAACTAGTCCAGCAATGCATCCAATACCTAGAAAAGATAGAAGAAGCACCAAAGGCTACTTTTGAAGAGCTTAAAGCCATCACCACCATCGAAACAGTAGAACCACCAAAAACCCCTGAATTGAAGACTTTACCCACAGGGCTCAAATATGTTTTCCTGGATAAGGAAGAGCTATGCCCAGTTATCATCAGCTTCGCCCTTACCGAAGACCAAGAAGTCAGACTTCTAGACAAACTAAGGAGGCACAAAAAGATCATCGGTTATAAAATAACCGACATCACAGGCATAAACCCAGCTCTGTGTATGCACAAGCTTCCTATGGTTGAAGAATTTAAACCCACTCGTGAACATCAAAGAAAACTGAACCCAAACTTAAAAGAGGTAGTTCGTTTGGAGGTCCTCAAACTACTCAAAGCGGGCATGATCTATCCCATCTCTGACTCTCAGTGGGTCAGTCCAGTTCAGGTTGTTCCAAAAAAGGGGGGCACTACTGTAGTAATCAACGATAAAAATGAGCTCGTACCCACTAGGACTGTAACGGGGTGGAGAATGTGCATCGATTACAGGAAGTTGAATAAAGCTACAAGGAAAGACCACTACCCTCTACCCTTCCTTGATGAAGTCCTAGAGCGCTTGGCCCACCAAAAGTATTTCTGTTATCTCGATGGTTACTCTGGGTTCTACCAAATACCCATACATCCAGAGGACCAAGAAAAAACCACTTTCACTTGTCCCTTTGGGACATATGCTTTTAGAAGAATGCCATTCGGGCTATGTAACGCTCCTGCTACTTTCCAACGTTGCATGTCTGCCATCTTCGCCGGATTAACTGAATCTGTTATGGAAGTCTTTATGGATGATTTCTCTGTCTATGGAGATTCTTTCGATAACTGTCTAAACAATCTTGAACGAGTCCTGCAACGTTGCGAGGAAACAAACCTTATCCTGAACTGGGAAAAATGCCATTTCATGGTAACAGAGGGTATCATCCTCGGACATAGAGTAAGTGATAGGGGGATTGAGGTCGACAAAGCAAAGATTGATGTTATCTCAAAGTTGTCACCTCCGAAGGACATAAGGGGCGTTCGAGCTTTCCTAGGTCATGCAGGGTTCTACAGAAGGTTCATCAAAGATTTCTCAAAAATAGCTAAACCCATGACCCAGCTCCTGACAAAAGATGCCAAGTTCGTTTTCGACCAAGAATGTATGTGAAGTTTCTCTACCCTTAAAGAGGCATTAATTTCCGCACCTATTCTAAGGGCTCCAAACTGGTTGCAACCATTTGAAATCATGTGCGACGCAAGTGATTATGCCATAGGAGCCATTTTAGGTCAACGGATCGATAAGAAACCCTATGTCATCTACTATGCATCAAAAACGCTTGACGAAGCACAGAAAAACTACACGACCATGGAAAAAGAGTTTTTGGCTATCATCTACGCCTTTGAAAAATTCCGCTCTTACCTGATCGGCTCTAAAGTCATCGTCTACACCGACCATTCTGCTATCCGACATCTGATCCAGAAACAAGACGCCAAACCCAGGCTCATCCGCTGGGTATTAATGCTTCAAGAATTCGACCTAGAAATCAAAGATAAAAGTGGCGTAGAGAACGTTGTATCCGATCACCTCAGCAGAATCGAGGTTGAAGAAAAAGATAAAATCCCTATTAGGGATTCTCTTCCTGATGATCAACTTATGAAGGACACTCATAGTTTTCCTTGGTTTGCTGATATCGTCAATTATCTAGCCACAGGGATCATCCACCCGTCTGCTTCATATCAGGATAAAAAGAAATTCCTTCATGATATAAAACGTTATCATTGGGACGAACCCTACTTATTCTACCTCTGTGCCGACGGACTTTTTCGTCGGTGCCTTCCAGAAGAAGAAATAACCTCAGTTTTGGAACACTGCCACTCCGGACCCACGGGGGGGCACATGGGCGCCAAGAAAACTGCCATAAAAGTTCTACAATCTGGTTTTTTTTGGCCCACCATATCAAAAGACTCACATAATTTTGTCAAAGCCTGTGATAAATGCCAATTTTCGGGCAACATATCAAAAAGGGATGAAATGCCTCTTACCATGTGGCAGGAAATCGAACTGTTTGATGTATGGGGGGTAGACTACATGGGACCTTTCCCTTCATCATATGGCTTCTCTTACATTTTGGTCGCAGTGGATTACGTCTCAAAGTGGGTCGAAGCTATACCCACCGTATCCAATGACTCCAAACCTGTTGTCAAATTGTTCAAAGACACTATTTTTCCGAGATTTGGAGTTCCAAGAACAGTCATATCTGATGGGGGGACCCATTTCCTGGAACGAAGTTTCGAAGCGTTACTAAGAAAATATGGAGTCCATCACAAAGTTGCCACACCTTACCACCCACAAACTAGTGGCCAGGTAGAAGTATCCAATAGACAGATAAAAGCGATTCTTGAAAAACAGTGAATAAAAATCGCACTGATTGGTCCACCAAACTTCCTGACGCCCTCTGGGCATACCGTACTGCTTACAAAACACCAATTGGAACAACTCCGTTCCGCTTGGTGTACGGCAAATCATGTCATCTTCCAGTAGAACTGGAACATAAAGCCTGGTGGGCCATCAAGCAACTAAACTTCGACCTTAAAAGTGCAGGGGAGAACAGACAACTCCAGCTACAGGAGCTAGAAGAACTCCGCATGACAGCATATCACAGTGCCAGAATCTATAAAGAGCAAACAAAAATGTGGCACGATGGACATCTTAAGAGAAAAGATATCGCCGTTGGTGACAAAGTGCTCTTATTCAACTCAAAGCTCAAATTATTCCCCGGAAAGCTTCGAACAAGATGGTCCGGACCCTTCACCATAAAACATATCTACCCAACTGGAGCCGCCATTATTATCGACAACAACGGAGGAGAACGAACGGTTAACGGGCACCGGTTAAAAAGATATTACATTCAGGAAGACAACACGCATCAACAAACCATCGACATTAAAGATGCCACGCCCACAACATAACAACCTCACAGTTTCGTCGAGCCAGTGACGTTAAACTAAGGCGCTTCTTGGGAGGCAACCCATGACTCCGCGACTTAGTTTAGTTGCTGCCCTTGTTCTAATTGCCTCTCACCCTATCACTTTGACACTCTGAGGACAGAGTGAGTGATAAGTTAGGGTGGGTACATTAGACAAGGGCAAGGTATCCTCTTCTGCATAGTCACCTCAACTAACTCTAGAATCATGTTAGTCTTACAAATAAATAGCACTCAGACATCAAATGGCGATTTATCAATTCCCACCTACTATGGATCCCATATTTTTGCTTCAATTCTTTATCTGACTCTCCACAGGTCAAAATCAGGGTTTAAATAAGCCGAGACCTCGAGGATAAGAGGGAAACTAGGCAGCTTCCAAATCAAAAAGTTCTGCAAGTGGACCTCAAACCAAATAAGTGCATGCTGAAAACCTTTAAGAACAGCTTTCCTCTCTTCAAAATAAAAGAGGCTTGGCCGCCCAAAATAAATCCTCATTCCAAAACCCAAGCCTGTGAGTTTTTGAATAAAAGCCAGAGAGACGAATAAAATCATGAGAGTTGTGCCACGCATAAGGACCTATATGAAGAACTGATAAAGGGCTCACTCGGCCGGCACATTCCGCTGCCCTCACAAATGCAGAAGTGTCGCGTCCGGTAGTGAAACCCTAAAAGTTCCAAGTATATGAAAAAGCTCATAAAGGACCTGCCCGGCCGGTACATTCAGCTGCCCTCATAAAGGCAGATGTGTCGTGCCCGGTAGTGAGATCCTAAAAAGCATAGACAGCCCCTCCCCCACTCGAAGGGGAGCTACACTTCAAAGACTTTAGCCAACCCTCATACCCTCTCTAGCTTCCAGTAGGTTTCCAGAGAGGTATAAAGTTGATTAGAGTCAACAGCATGCACAAAATAAATGTGGTCCCAAGTCAAACTTTGAGATACGGAAAAACCTGAGATCCAAGCAACTCTCGAAATCCAAAGGAATCAAGGCACGCAATAAGCCTCGATATGACCCCTGGGGAACTCAGGTCAAGAATTTAAGCAAGAGTATGGAGACCCTAATTAAGATCGCCTCACCATTTCATGTCTCAGCTCTATCTAACTTGAGGACAAGCTAGACTCTAAGTTAGGGGGGTGATAACCTCCTATTTTAGTAGTTTATCTTAGTCTTTTTCTTTAGTTTTCCATACTCTTTTTTACGTTTACACCGTATATAAACCTAATCTCATCCCTTTTTGTAAATACATCATCAAACTAACTTTTTCCTTTTATACTTGCAGAAAAAGCATAAAAATCATAAAAGAATGAACCAGCCTCAAGGCCGAGTGAAGCCAAACGGTCCCAAGACCGCATGGAGTTCAAATGGTCCCGAGACCGCATGAAGCCAAACGGTCCCAAGACCGCATGGAGTTCAAACGGTCCCGAGACCGCATGAAGCCAAACGGTCCCAAGACTGCATGGAGTTCAAACGGTCCCGAGACCGCATGAAGCCAAACGGTCCCAAGACCGCATGGAGTTCAAACGGTCCCAAGACCGCATGGAGTTCAAACGGTCCCAAGACCGCATGGAGTTCAAACGGTCCCAAGACCGCATGAAGCCAAACGGTCCCAAGACCGCATGGAGTTCAAACGGTCCCGAGACCGCATGAAGCCAATCGGTCCCAAGACCGCATGGAGTTCAAACGGTCCCAAGACCGCATGAAGCCAAACGGTCCCAAGACCGCATGGAGTTCAAACGGTCCCAAGACCGCATGAAGCCAAACGGTCCCAAGACCGCATGGAGTTCAAACGGTCCCAAGACCGCATGAAGCCAAGCAGTCCCAAGACCGCATGGAGTCCAAACGGTCCCAAGACCGCACGAAGCCAAACGGTCCCAAGACCGCAGGAAGTTCGAACGGTCCCAAGACCGTTTGACGCCAAACGATCTCAAGACCATTTGACGCCAAACGGTCTCAAGACCGTTTGAACCCAAACGGTCTCCAGATCGTTTGGACCTCACTCAAGGCCTATAAATAAGACCTCAAGGGCCATCCCTGGAGAGTCCAAATGTCCATAGGCTGTCTCTCTACTACCAGAACAACTCCATCCACCGCTCGAGGCTGCCGGTCTGAGACTCACGTTCCATTGCAAGCTACCTTCTCTCTCATCAACAAAGAAGGTGAGAGGAGAAGATCCGTCGTCAAGCAAGCCACGAAGGGTGGAGATCGTTTCTCTCTCCACCAAGGGTTCAACCTTCTCTGCTCAGTGGAGATGATGTTCTTTCTTTCTCTTCTTGCCTCCTCCTTTGTTGCTCCCTCTATGAGGAGCGAGTAGTTTCATCCACTGGGGCGCGGGGACTAGCCCCGCTGCCCATGTTTTGTACTTTGTACTAAAAAGATGTTATCATTTCGTTTTAATACTAAATCGTTTCATACATGATTGAATGATGGCCACGTTCTTGTATGCATCTATTGTCTTTTGTTGTGGTTTGTCTACGACCGCTCTCGAGACTCGAATACCGATTTAGTGTTGGTTTCTGGTGTGTGTATCCACCACGCATCCGTTTCGGTGTCTAGGAGTGTATCTCAAAGAGTGGAGTAAACTCACTATCATCCGTTGCACTTCCATCTGTATGGAAATGGACTTTGGTAAGTCGAGGAACACACTTCGTGAGGGGAATGATGTAAAGCATGTGACCATTTGATCGGGAATGGCTGGCGTTGCAACATTCCCGCACTTCTCGTAGCTAGGTTATCCGAATAGGAGACTAGGCCTACAAGGACGCTATTCGATTTGGTAATTATCGCTTGCTTGTTAGTTTTAGATGCACGTTTCATGAGGTTGAGTAAGATTCTCTCTTTGGAAGACTACATCTCTTCAGTGACGCGTAGAAATGTACCGAATGAGAGCTACTTAACCCTTGAAGGATGTGATGCATTGCTCTTGTCTTATATGGGCATCGGTCTTGTGGAACACCGAAGGATGCAATGCATCGCTCTTGTCTTATATGGGCATCGGTCTTGTGGAACATCCTTGGGTGCGATGCATCGCTCTTGTCTTATAAGGCATCGGTCTTGTGGGACATCCATGTATCTAGCTTTTAAGTCTTGCTTTGCTTAGTACATATACAATGCATGTGTAGCGGTGGTAAACACCTGCTTAACCCCAGTGATTCATCATCATTTGTTAAATCTTAGTTTTACCTGCTTCCTTTACTTTTCATGCTTTAGTCTAAAAACCAATCAAATCCAACCATTTGATATAAGTGCCAATTAGTAAAATAACTAAGTGAAGTGCTATACGTTTTCCATCTTGTTGCTTGCAACAAGACCGTTGTCTTTTGGGTTCGATCCTAAAATCTGTACTATGATAAGGCTTCCATACTCTTATGGGGTTGGAATGGTTATCTAAGCACCAGTTCTAGGTAAACCTAGAGAAGACATCAATCCTCTCTAGGGTTTTTGGTGATAGAAATCCTGGGACTCCCATTGAAAGACTGAAAATCTTTTGGTGTAAGTCCCAGCTCCATCAGTTTCCCAGTTGAAAGGAAGAAGAATTGGGTGTATTGCTAGGGATTTGATACCACTTCGAGATTTTCTGGGATGAGCTTCATTTTTAAAGTTTTTTCACACCTTAGGGTGAGTGGGAACTTCCTTTAAATAGTACATTTCATGAAATTTGGTTAATTCGTCCATAATGGTCAATTTTCTCAGTATGCGACAATCCAACCCTAAATTTTCCTTTTGATCTACTTTTTATAAAGTGAAATGAAATGGATTCTTCTTCTATTTTGATGAATTTTATATGATTAAATTATACATGAAATGGGTACAATCCCTCTTAATGAGAAATCCTTAAGTATTTATAGAGGTCACAAGAGTAACCTAAAATTTAGGATTTTTGGCTATGATTGAAATTGTTGTATAATTAAATAGAGAAATTTGTCTATCTGAATCTTATTGATTATGAATGATTGTTATCTGAATGCATAGTACATACATGTCAGATACTACCTTGGATTTCATGTGATGTGAACAATGTTTTCTTGATATCTCATTAGAAAGGGTTGAAACCCTAGATGAGTGAAAAGTAGAAAATTTATGAATAGATATTATGAAATCCATTTGAAGTGTTTATCTTGACATGATAGACTTTAATTATTCAATATTATTCTTGATGCATGATATCTCAATGAATGGCATGAAAACCTAAATTCATCTCAGTTCTAAGGTTTCATACATATATTGATTGTATATGACTTGTTGAAAGCAGTCTTTATTCAGTGAATGTTTATATCGTATGAAATCATTATGAGAGCCATGTGATAAGTGAATGAGGCAAATGAAACCCTAAGGATAGGTTGTTTCCATGTGATAAGTGAATGAGGAAAATGAAACCCTAAGGATAGGGTGTTGCCATGTGATAAGTGAATGAGGCAAACGAAACCCTAAGTATAGGGTGTTGCCATGTGATAAGTGAATGAGGTAAATGAAACCCTAACGATAGGGTGTTCAACGAATCAAGTGTTGTGATATCAAAGTTCACAGTATGAGATGTGTTGATGCTTAATAGTTCAATTGCATGATTTTAGTGTATAAAGTGCCAAGTTGACATGTATTCTGTTATTTAAGAATTTTAGTCCGCCTGTATGTATAGTATGGTGATTACTCAGAATATTAAAGTGTTTTGAATATACCGCTCTGCCAAGTTTATATGTGTGAAATGTTTGCATGATAATACTTGTTTAGTAGACATGTTATATGTTTGAATACATGAGAAATGATATATGTGCACGAGTAAGGAGAAACCCTAAGAAAAGGGTAAACAATATGTTAAGCCTTTAGTTCAATATTATCAGTGAAATCAGTTTAGTAGTCTGAGTAGTCAGTAAGATACAGAGTTAAAAGAAATCAATCTAATAAAAAGATATAATCAAGTTATAATAGACTTAGGATCCCTAAACACCGTAGAACCCCTCTATGAGGTCTGCTCCTTAGGGGTGAAACAACCTAACCCTGGCGTTGTCCAGTATACGGGGTCAGAACATACCAACAGGTGGTATGGAGGACGAAACCCTAGTGGAAGTCTCCTTAAATTATAGTTTATAGTGTCCAACATTAAGAAGAAGTCTCGATGGCACTACAGTACAGAAAAGCGTGTCCAACACCAACCAGAAGTCCTGGTAGCACGACTTGACTCTCTGCCTGTGTGCTCAGGTTAGAGGAGGAGTCCAATTTAGGCCAGAGAGTCATTTCCCTATTATAGACCAGGAGAGAAGTCAGACTTAGCATTTCCCGAGTGTGTCCACTAAGTCTTGTATGGTGTGATCGTAGTAAACGACGAGTCTCATATGAAGAGTACACTGCATATGATCAGGGCATAAGCTAAAATATGATCATATAGGTTTAAAGAGTTTCTTATAAGTAAAAAAAGTTAAGAAAGATTTAGATACAGTTTCATAGTATTTGTTCTTTAAATGCAATATTTACATTCTTTGTTATTTTAACTGTATTGTTTTAGATCTGCTCAATGTAGTAATCATTGTTGTTATAATTGATATCAGTTTCTCAATGGTATAACTATAATTATATCAGTTCTTTAGACTGTTTCTTTGAAGTTCTCATTCACTGAGCGAGTAGGGTCACCCCTCTACTCAAAATTTTTAGGGAAACCACATGGACTTGAAGAGGGTCAAAGCATCAGAGTAGATCTACCACATAAGTTAAGTATGAGATTAGTAAAGTTCAGTCGGTCCCAGTCACTCTAGGTCCTTGTATAGATGTGAGAAAATTGTAAATGATGTTTTGTAACCTTGTTTCCTTGATAAGAGAGAATGTATTTGATTATCATGTCATATGTACTTGAAAATGTGAGAAACATAATGAATGTATGGATGTGTATCATTAATGTTGAGATCATATTAGAGTAATACAAGTTGAATTCTCTTGTAAAGTTTGTTTATGTATTTGAATGCCAGAAAACACAGAGTTTGAAATAAAAAGAAAATGTCGGGAGTGAACTTTGTATTAAGTGTAATCCTCATAGTCATGCCCTAATCTCATGATTAGTGGAAATCGTGGAATCTGTGTGTGACAACCATAGTATTATTTGTATTTGGGATTTATCTTTATAAGCATATGATTGTTACATTGAATAGAGATGGAAAACTAAATATCACCCAAGTCTGAAGCATGATACCATGTTCAAATTAGTTGAAACTATACTTTTGTCACATTTCTTATTGTAGTTTGAACTACTAAGATCACTCTCTTTATTTATTATCCCTTAGTTCTTGGCATGCTTTTAAATCATGTTATTAACAAGTCTATGCAATTCCAACCAATGAGTACCCCTCTTTCTAAGCAATTAACTTCCTGGAAATATTGCCTATGGTGATCAGTCATTGATAATAACATGGAATTTGAATTGCATAGACTTTAATTGATAATAATCATATTATTAAAATTCAATAGTCAATTAAAATATCACACCAGGATAATACCAGTGTTTGGAGATTTAGACATTATCCTAACATGGCTAACAAGGTATCATAGTATCTACTTTGATGTAGGACTATCCCTATAGAAAAGCCATAGTTCTGACCTCCTAAAAGTGTAAACCCCCACTCCCTCAACTACTCGAACATTAGGGTTGTAAGGTACACTCACACGAGGAACAATTGTGTGATGAGACGAAGGAATGTTGAAGTTGCACAACTAGGGATTCAAATGTGGGTACCTACTCTACGGAGTATGTGCCTTCTCCACAAATCTACCACTCACTCAGCCTATATCGTAGTAATACTAAAAGAGAGAAAATGTTGAAATAAACATATTAAACCATAAACAAGAAAATAATAGAGTGATCTAGAGAAGATGGATGTGATGAACCGCTATCTCAACAATGAGTCACCACTCAAAATCATTGAAATTCAGACTTTCGTGTCTCTACACCTATTTCTCTCTTTCCAACTATTAAGAAGTCAAAATCATGATATTAAGGATTGGTTTGTGTCAGGGAGTGCACTAGGTTTTATTGGAACTAAAATAACCAACTTATAACACTAGATACTGAGTTTAACACATTTACTCTTGGTCTATTAGAGTCAGTACAAGCGATTTGGATGCAATCCTTTTCCTTAGTGATATGGAAGGTAGATTTGGTACTAAAAATTGGTACAAATTTGAAAAGTCAGTGCAACTGCCTTTTGAAAAGACTTGAGTTTAAGAAAGGGATTTTCACTTTTGGAAGCTGTGTTAGTTCTACTATGGTACCATCGACTTTTTGAATTTGGTTTTTACTTTTTCCCACAAAAGAATAATTAATAATGAGGTCAATTAATATTATAATAAAATATTCCTAATTATGTATAAAAATAGGAAAAATTGACATATAAATGATTATTTCCTACTTTTGGTATAAACACGATAAAATTAATCCAAATAAAGATCAACATGAAATGAAACCATTAAAATTAGAGTATTAAAATAACAATATATATATATGTGCATCAAAACCCCCTATGCTTGAATATCATTCATGCTCAAGCAACACAACCCTTAAAAATAGTTGGAAAAGTCAACAAGAAAAGAATATTAATGAACTCAACTATACAAACCTCTATCTAAAGACTTAATTATGAAAACAACTAGCCAACCATAAGGCATGTAGTTACTCTTTATGGACCGTTTGTGTTCACCAAAAAAATCATGATAATAAGATAAATGAAAACAAAAATATATCAGAGTAGAATAACATCATGGATTGTAGGACACTATGACAAAGTGAAATTTAGCAGTAATGTGAACTAATTCCAATTTCACCCTCCTTATACTCAGTCATGGTGCCAAATCATTTTTCTTGGCTCCATAATCAATATTGATACTCAAAATCAAAATATGGTGATCAATGTGAATTTTATACACTTTTTGACACCACATATTCGATTAATTTGTTACTTTGTCCAATGAAGTAAATTTGTCCACGAAACTTCATTTTGTAGTCCTCAAACTTTTTCTAACGATTCTCCATGTTTTTGTGAAGCTATGGTCCAAAGATCATCTCATTTGGACACTCCTACTATTTACTATGATATCTTGAAGTTTATGTATGGAAAACCACTTTATTTTCCTTTATTAGCTCTTTTCTCGACTTATCCAAGTCAACGATCCATGGCAAGGGATCAGGGGTGCGTCTTATCCCTTGGATCTCCTTCCCACGAATCAGGGCCAATCCAGTGGGTATGAGGTTATCTTCAACCTCCCGCTGATTGTGGGGAGGTATGAATGTGACCATTATGGTAGATCTCCCATCCATGACCTTGATATGAGAATCAAACCAAGAGGAAACAACCATCTCAGAAATTCAAACTTGACAAACTCTAATCTAACTAGATTTTGTGCATCACTGTGTCACCAAAACAAGATCTTCGCTCCCCTCTCTCAGCCCGATGGCCATGTCCCTTGACCCATGTCCTATCTAATACTATCCCTAGCCCAGTGCTATGAAAAGGTCTCCTCGAGGTCCGCAGCAAGTACTCCTACATCCTTGCCTTGTGTTCGTACCCTCCAGAGTCTCCTTTAGCCCCTAATTGTGCTTGCCTTCCACCAACTATAGTAGTACTACCACGACAGAGCCGCTTTTGGGCATCCTACCTCCTCTCTCCCTCTCCTCTCTCAGGCCACCAATGACTTTGCAAGAGCTCGCCAAAGTCGAGCGACACCTCAGTCATCTCTCTCACCCACTCCTTCTCTTGGAGCAGCTCCACACTGGAAAGCCCCTCTGCCCTGGTCTTAGGCTCGCATGGGGCTTCACATGAAGTACTTTGCACGAGGAAAGGGTGACCAAGAACTACCGGTTTGACAGATCCAACAAACTAGTGTTTGAACCAATCAATAAGGGAGCAAACCAGACAAACCAAGATTGGACCGGCCCTCCAAGATAGCAAGTCACAACGTCATATACTAAGATTTTTTAGGACTAGAAAATGAAGTTTAATGGAAAAATTTACTTCATTGGACAAAGTAACAAAAAAATAAAATATGTGGTGTCAGTAAGTGTATAAAATTCACATTGATCACCATATTTTGGTTTGAGTATCAATATTGACTATGAAGCCAAGAAAAATGATTTGGCACCATGAGTGAGCATAAGGAGGGTGAAATTGGAATTAGTTCACATTAATGCTAAATTTCACTATGTCACAGACACATGATTGGTGTATCACATTATCTCCCCCTATACATTTCTCTCAAATACAATAGGTATCTATATTGAATGTGCTCCTTATTGGCCAAATTGGACATTAGCTTATCCTCTATTTTGATGATGATAACATTTCATTGTTGTGGATCTTACTTGCTAATTGAGTATTTCAGGGTTCAAGGACATCACATTCAATGGATAGATGAAGTTAATATGCTCAAAATTCTTGTATGTACATGATCACACAACTTGTAATAACTTGTACATGTTTATAATGTATAAGTACCTAGAAGTCATGAAAATCAAGTGTTAGATTTTCCCTATCCACCTATAACCCCTAGTTAGGATCTCATTTAGAATCTAGAGTTATTATCATTTATTAGAAAAATCAATTGATAGGTTTTACAAAATTTCACACACTCATTTACATGGATTTTTTAGTCGAGAAAAATGTCAACTGAAAGTCTCTCAGTCGAGAAAATTGTTGACTGAGAATCACCTCCATGGAGGAGTTAGAGCACCGGTTTAAATATTACAAATTTGCTCTCTAAATCACTTTTGGTTAAAAACTTTTTTGATGAACATATCTTTGGTCCAAATAACTTTAAATTGGATCTACTTCAAGGCATGAAGGCTGCTCCTAGGCGATTGGAGCTACTTCAAGGAGTGAAGGATGCTCCAAGGTGCTTCAAACTACTTCAAGGAGGTGTAGGTTATTTCAAGGTAGTGGGGTGGATTATCATCCTCTGCTTGGGTTCTCTTCCACATCCTGGTAAGAAAGAGGTTGAGGTGAAGTGATTGCATTTTATTGTAATCCCTTGAGAGGTAATAAAATTAATCACTTGCAAAATCCCAATTGGAGACATTTGGGTAGTGGACTGACATCCTTCGATTCAAAGGGTAGAACCACTCCAAATCATGTTTCTCCTATTTGTGTCCACTTCTCTTTTGCAAGTTGAGTTTAAAATTAACTTTAAAATAATCAAAAGCTCTATATAGTATTCATCTAGATCTTTCAATTCAAGTCAAAGCAGGTCTTCAAGGAGATTCCATGAGTCTTGAAGCATGGGAGAAAACTTGCTTAGCAACTTCAACCTTGAAGGGATGCATGTGAGCAGACCACAACCGTTCTATGGCTCCAACTCCACTTATTGTAAGAGACAAATGTAATTGTAGTTCCAAGGGTTAAGGCTGGAGCTATGGAGAATGGTGACACATCCATATGAGATTCCAACTAAGGAGTATGATAAATGGGATGCGGAGACGGTAAAGAAAGCTATTACTAAATGCCAAAGTTGTAAGCATTTTATATTGTTCAACATCTGTCGGTGAATTTAATAGCATATCTTCATGTGAATCTGCTTATGAGATTTGGCATAAACTCTCAGTTACACATGAAGGTACTATTCAAGTTAACAATACAAAAATTAATATTCTCAAGAAAAAGTTTTCAAAATTTATTGTGTTTCCTAATGAATCTATAAGTGAGATGTATGCTAGGTTTTCTTATATCATCAACAAGTTGAATGCTTTGGGTAAGTACATCAATGAAGGAGGTCAAGTATCCAAGATACTAAGATCTTTGCCTTAAAAGTACAAACCCAAGGTGACAGTCATTGAAGAAGCCAATGACCTCACCAAATTGATGATGGAGAAACTTATTAGAACCTTGACACGTGGGGTCACTCTTGAAGAAGAAGAAAGTGTGCAGAGTGAACTTCAAAAGGGAATTAGGAAGGACATCATATTAAAGGATACAACAAAAGATCAATCAAAAGTCATCACTCACGAAAGTGATGAGACAAGTGAAGGATAATGAAGAGGATGCACTCATTGTCAATGGTAGGAAAATAGAAGGTATAAATCTAATAATAATATTAGTTCTTGCTCCTCTTCTTCCCTTAGGTGCTTTGAATGTGGCAAGAATGGACATTTAAAAAATGAATGTCCTAAAATCAAGAAAGGAAAGAAATCCTCATTCAAGGACATGGGAGACGAAGATTGTAATGCATTTTGTGATGCATCAAGTGATGATAGAGAGAGTAGAGAGGAAGAAGGGTGGTCTCTTATGGCTACAGAAAATGAAGATGAAGACTCAAATAAGGACTATCTCTTTGAATTTTCTAAAACTGATCGAGTTCATAGTCTTGAAGAAACTCATACTAAATATGTTGATTGTAAAAGAAAATTGAAAAAAGCTTTCTAAAATTAATGATGAGTTACATGCTAAATTGTATGGTCTTGCTTCTAAAAATGAAATTCTTAGTTTTGAAAATGATACTTTGAAATCATCTATTGATGATTATAATACCAAGTTGCTTGTCTTAGAAAATAATAATGATCTTCTTTATCAAGAAATGTTTGATTTGCTAGCTAATAAATGACTACCAAACTCAACCTATTCTATGCACTCATTTGAATTATGATATAATTGTTAGAGAAAGAGATACTTTAATTTCATATTTAGATCAGGACAATCTAGATATTACAAAGAAACTTGCTAAAATTGATGAATTACAAAAATATGTTGAGAGCTTAAAACATGATGATATCCTTAACAAAATATTGACAAACACTTCCAGACAGGTTGGGAGAAGGGGCCTAGGTTATGTACCCAAATAAAAATCTTATCAAAATCCTATAGATAGGAAAACGCAAGCCCCTGTAACCAAGACCATCTATGTGCCCAAGAACAATATAGTACATACCCAAAATGTTAAGAAGAGAAATCAAATTGAATTTATATATTGTTTCTACTACCAAAGTCTTGGACATTACTCATTCTCTTGTGAATACAAGAAGAAGAAGGACATCATTTGGGTTTCAAGACCCAAACTTAGAGATTTTGAGACACTTTGTTGATATTTGACCTAAGCTTCATTATGAAATTCATGTGTCTTATCTCGACTGAAATGATCTTTAAAATGTATATCTTTATTCATGATTAAAATACTTGAAAATGATTTCTCTTGCTAAACCTAAAAATGTTGTATAGCCTAGAAATTCACAGAACTGCCTCTCGTTCGACTAAGATCTCGACCGAGGGGCCTCCCGGTCGAAGTCAAGGTCGACCGAAAATAAGCATGACATAGTTGTTTTCTTACAAATCAAATCTTTTACCTGTGATTAATATTGAACACCATGTGTGACTACTTTCATACTTTTGGTACACCTTGATATATCTTGAACACAAATGATGATAGAGACAAATTTGACCCTAAATCACAAGAAGGATTTTTGTTGGGATATTCAACATCGAGTAAGGTATTTAGGATTTAAAACTCTATTTCTAAGAAGGTTGAGGAATCTATTCATATAACATTTCATGAAATCACACCACAAAGTGTTGAAAATGAAATGAAAACTTGAGTGACATAAGACACCAAATTGAGGACTTAACCATGTCAACAAAAGATGATAAAAATTCTAAAATTGAACAAAATAATGAGTCACATCGTCCTACTCCTATAATAATAAAAGATCATCCTCAAGACTTAATCATAGGAAATCCTTTTGATAAAGTGGAAACTCATTCATTATTTAGAGAGGTCGCAAACATGGCTTTTGTATCAATTGTTGAACCTAAAAAGAGAAATGAAGCTCTAAAAGGTTATTATTGGATAATGGCTATGCAAGAAGAGTTAAATCAATTCACTAATAATAATGTATGGGATCTAGTCCCTAGACCACAGGGCAAAACCATTATTGGAACTTAGTGGGTCTTTCATAATAAACTTAATGAAGTCGGGGAAGTGGTTATAATAAAATCTATTTTGGTTTCTCAAGGGTATAATCAACAAGAAGGAATAGACGTCATGAGACTTATGCATATATATCTAGACTTTAGGCCATTTGTATGTTATTATCTCTAGTTTCCCATAAAGACATCAAACTTTTTCAAATGGATGTCAAAAGTACTTTCTTAAATGGAATCATTGAAGAAGAAGTCTATGTTTCCCAGTCATCTGATTTAGAAATCCCAAACAAACTTGATCATATATATAAACTTAAGAAATATCTTTATGGTCTAAAATAAGCACCCTGAATATGGTATAAGAGAATTAAGAACTATCTTTTTGATAATGGCTTCTCTATTGGGAAGTCTGATTCCACATTATTTTTCAAATCATATGAATCCAATTTCTTATTTGTTCATATATATGTTGATGACATTATCTTTGGTGTTCAAATGATTCTTTATGTACTCATGATATTATTCAAAAGAATTTGAAATGAATATCATGGGTAAATTGACATTCTTCCTTGGTTTTCAAATAGAAAAAATGCTCGCTAGAATTTTTCTAAGCTAATAAAAACATACTAAGGAACTTTTAAAATGGTTTAATATAAAAAATTGCTAACATGTAGCTACTCCTATGGCTACTTCTACTAAAATTGGCAAGGATGAAGATGGTTAACCCATTGATGATTCCTTATATGGAGCCATGATTGGTAGGTTGCTATGCTTGACCACATCTACACTGGATATTTTGTTTGTCATTGGACTTTACACAAGATTTCAATTGAATCATATGCATTCCCATTTTTAAGCCTTCAAAAGAATTTTGAGATATCTTACTAACACTATTGGATTATGGTATTCCAAGGGACAATCACAGAATTTGAAAGCTTATATTGATGCTGATTATGTTGGTTGTCATCTTGATCGAAAGAGCACAAGTGGTGGTTGTTTCTTGCTATGAAGATGTCTTATTTCTTGGTTTATTAAGAAACAAAATACAACTACTTTATCTACCACCGAATTTAGATTCATGGCTCTAGGATCATGTTGTGCCCAAGTGCTTTATATGCAACATGTCTTAAATGATTATGATTTTATACTTTCTTCTACTCGAATTTTCTACAATAATACTAGTGCAATAAACATGGCTAGCGATCTCCATCATAGCCAATGTGATCGGGGAACCTAGAGCCATAGACAGGCGTGTGGATGGCTCTCTCCTGGGCTGTGCTAGAGCTTGCGTGGATCTATTGGTGGAAGAAGAACCACCCCCAGTGGTGATGGTGGAATTGCCGGATGGTGAAGAGTGGGAGGTTAATGTCAAGTATGAAGCATTACCTGATCGATGCAAAGTTTGCAAGGTTTTTGGACATTGCGAGGGACAATGCCCTGGTGATCGGGATCCGACCATCAGGTTATCTCCTCCCATTGTCCCACCTACCATGCCTCCCAAATGTTCCAAGAGAAAGAATGCAAGCAAGGAAGACGGAACATCTAAGGTTTCCGAGGTGGTGGTTGTCGACCATGCAACAGCTGAAGAAGGAGAAATCCAGGGAACTAAAGTTCACACGGTTGTAATCGAACAGCAGACGGTTATTGCTGCTGCTACACCTGCTACACAGGTTTTTGCTGCTGCTACACCTGCTACACAGGTTACTGATGGAGTGCCGAAAAGAAGGGGAAAAAACAGAGAAACAGTTAATACCTTTGAGTTACTGGAACAATTGGGAGACAAAGAAATGGAGGAAGATGGAGGACACCGGAGCAGAAGTCCTAGGCAAACTAGAAGCTCCAAGCAAACCAAGAGGTCAGAGAAGAAGAAGGCACCTGAACCCAGTGGAGGGGGAGGGGAGAAAAATAAGTCTTAATGTCCATCCTAGGATGGAATGTGAGAGGGGCTGCTCGTCCCTACTCACAAAGAAAGCTGAGGAGTATTCTGAAACAAGCTAAAGTTGATCTTTGTTTCTGCTTTGAAACCAAGATCAGTAGAGAAAGAAGAGACAGTACCTATAACATTTTTCCGTCTGATTGGCTATCTCTCAACAACCTTGACGCTATTAATGGTGGAAGGATAGTGATGGGCTGGGATCCAAACTCTTGGACAGTGGAGATCATAAATGCCACCGATCAAATGCTGACTGCTAGCTGCTTTGGCAAAGACGGGTTCAGCTGCATTGCCACAGGCATTTATGGCGACAATATGGAGGTAGAAAGGAACACCATGTGGGATACTATTACAAGTACCGCACAAACTGAAATGCCGTGGATTGTCCTTGGTGATTTCAACTGTATTAGAAGACACTCTGAGAAAGTGGGTGGCAGAAGAGTTCCCGAAAGAATCCTACAAAAGTTCAATGACACCGTTGACAGTGCAACCATCCATGAAGTTAAGATGATAGGTGGAAAAATCACTTGGACTAATAAACAGAAAGCTAACAGAATCGCAGCTCAGTTAGATAGGGTGCTGGTTAATGATAAATGGCTAGATCTGTTCCCCCAACAAGTTGTCAAGTTGGAGAGCTACCCTTTCAGTGACCACGCTTGCATGAGAATAGATTTGAAGGAGGCGGAAATTCTTAGGAGACCGTTTAGGTTCCTTAATTACTGGTGTGAGTGGCATGGTTTTAATGAAGCTGTGGAAAAGGGCTGGAACATAGATATTGGTGGCAATCCGATGTATGTTTTCCAGAAGAAATTAAAGAATACCAAGTTACTGCTGAAGAAATGGGCGAGGGAGACCACTAATCTTCCTAACCTGCTTAGAGAGGCTAAGGAGAATTATGCTAAGGCTGCTCTTAATGCAAGGGAGAATCCTTCAAACATTAACGCCATCTTCGAGGAATCGGTGGAAAAGGGCTGGAACATAGATATTGGTGGCAATCCGATGTATGTTTTCCAGAAGAAATTAAAGAATACCAAGTTACTGCTGAAGAAATGGGCGAGGGAGACCACTAATCTTCCTAACCTGCTTAGAGAGGCTAAGGAGAATTATGCTAAGGCTGCTCTTAATGCAAGGGAGAATCCTTCAAACATTAACGCCATCTTCGAGGAATCGGTGGCTGAGGAAAGACTGCTGAAACTTGAAAAAGCCCAAGAAGTCCATGCCTGGCAGATCGGTAGATTGAAATGGATTGATGAAGGTGATAGAAATACTAAAACCTATCGATCGGCTATAAAAAGAAGAGAAATGAGAGATGCTATCCACGAAATCACAGACAATAATGGTTTTATCAAAAGGGGCAGAGAGGATATTTCTGACACTATTGTGGAGTTCTTCCAAGGACTCTACAACCAACCTTTGTCTTATGAATGCAGGTGGGACCACATCTTACCCGAAAGAAGAGTGACGGAGCAAATGAATCAGTTATTGCTCAAAGATACTAATGAAGAAGAGATAAAGAAAGCTACCTTTTCCATTCATCCATCCAAGGCTCCCGGACCGGATGGATTCAACAGCAGATTTTATCAATGTAAATGGGATCTGATAAAGAACGATCTTTGTAAGGCACTCAAGTGGTTTCTCAAAGGTGGCAATATGGTTAGGGAGGTGAATCACTCGTTCATCAAATTGGTTCCGAAGGTAAAAAATCCTATCACTTTGAAAGAATATAGACCCATAGCCTGCTGCTCAGTTTTCTATAAGATTGTGTCGAAAATTATATCTGGAAGACTGAAATTCATTTTACCCGACATTATATCCAAAGAACAGAATGCCTTCATCCAAGGTAGAAACATAGCCGACTGTGCTCTTCTTGCCGCTGAATTCCTAAATGATTTCGGTATCAATAAATCTACTGCCAAGTCGTGTATCAAGCTGGATATAACTAAAGCTTATGACTTCATTAGATGGGATTCTATCTGGAATATTATGATAAGCCTGGGCTTTGATGAGGTTTGGGTGAAGATTATCCAACAGTGTGTGCAAACAACTTCGTTCTCTATTCTGGTAAATGGTGCTCCTGCTGGACTCTTCACTGCTTCTAATGGTATCTGTCAAGGTGATCCCCTATCACCTTTGATTTTCTCAGTGGTGATGGAGGGGTTGTCCTGTGCTATCCACAAGGCCGAGAGTGAGAAGAAGATCAAAGTTTTCAAGGTCAAGAATGTTGAGGTGATGTCCCATCTTATATTTGCCGATGACGTGTTAATTTTCTCCACTGGCCATGCTAAGAGACTCATTGAATACAAAAAGGTTCTTATTCGGTTTGGCAAGCTCACTGGGCTGTACATTAGTGAGATCAAATCGAGAATTTATAACTCTAAATCCTGCGATCATAGAAGAGGTAGACTTAAAGCTGCTTTTGGAGTAAAGTCCGCGCGTTTGCCCACAAGATACTTAGGTATTCCGCTGACTTATGGTAAAGGTCATAGAAAATATTTCGGTATGTGCATAGACAAATTTAGAGAAAAAGTTAATAACTGGAGTGGTCTACATATCTCTCTTGTTGGACGGCTTGTTCTTATTAGATCTGTCCTACAAAGCACTATTAGATTCTGGGCTTGCCTTAGCGAAATCCCTGGACCTTGTTTGGATAAGATGAGATCCATCACTATTTTTCTTTGGGGTGGTTAAGCACACGGAATCGCTTGGTCGGAAATTGCCAAGTCTTTTAAAGAAGGTGGGATGTAGCTCATGGATCCTGAAGATATCATGGAGGAAAGAAGGCGGAAAAGAATTCAGAAGTTCATCACTGAACCTAACACTACGTGGGTCAAATGGATGCGGGTTAGATATGATAACCACATCATGCTGGCAACAAATAGTAACCCTTCACGGGTTTGGAGGGGAATGTGCAGGTCCTATAACAACAACATTGCTAGCAGATTTCAAGTTGATAATCAAGGTATTGGGGTCTTGATAGACCCAACAACTCGGATCATCTTGATCCCTAGACCTGAGGTCAGCTGGTGGAAGATTGTGTGGGGCAAGTTCTACTATCCAAAATGGATCACTTTAACATACAGAATTATCAAGAATTATCAAGAACCACACCCTACCAATAATAGACTGTTGAATTGGGGGCTGTTGGTGGACAGAGTTTGTACGCTTTGCATGAAGGAAGATGAGTCTGTCGAGCATCTCTTTTTCAAATGCAGCTATACTACCCCACTTTGGAGAATAGCTAGCATTAGGAATGGATGGGGCGCAGATCTGCCTTGTGATATGGATAATATTCTGCTTTGGTGCCAAAGTAAGTTTGCGGATCCATGGGCACTCTCTTTTGTTGGCATAGTACTTGGTAGCATTTTGTATGGGATTTGGAAGGAAAGAAATACCAAAAGGCATGGAGGCCCACCCAAAGATTTTTTGAAGCTGATGGAAGAGATCAGAAGGGACTTTAGAGCTGTGTGCACAACCAGAAAACAACTCATTGTACGAATGAGTTGCAATGCTAGAAAATGTTGGGGGTTTTTGTAGCTACTTCCCATAATTTTCTGTTTTAGATTAGTTCTTAATCATACAACAGGTTTTACATAACCTTGTAATATGATGCTCAGTCGGGTGTGGCTGCCTTGTAAAGTTTAGCAAAGTTTTGGCAATACAAATTTTACCTATTCCAAAAAAAAACATGGCTCATAATCCTATCCTACATAGACGTACCAAGCACATTGAGATTAGACATCATTTTTTGAGAAATAGCATTGCTAAGAATAACATCTCTCTTCATCATGTTGATACAGAGGAACAATTGGCTGATATTTTTACCAAACCGCTTCCTTTGGATCAATTTCAATATATTAGAAGGAACTTACTTAATACTCTGCTAGAAGGCATTTTCTTTGATATATTTGCTCGAGATTCTTGATTATATTCTTGGTCTCTAGCGTGCATTTTGACATTGTGGCTTTCATTGGACATTTACTTGGAATTTCTTTTCTACTTCAAAACATGGGTATTTTATTAAGGGGGTGTATCTCATTAAGTGGGGTTGTTTTAATATTTTGTTATCTTTTTGAGATGATAAAAGGGAAGAAATAAAATATAAATCAAAATATTACTTGAGCTTCACGACGGTTTCATGATTTTATTTTATTGGAAAAAATAAATTTGATGCTAAATTGCTTTACGAGATGGATATCATGTTCTTTATCTCTCTAAGCATACTAGCACAAATTTTTGTGCCACTAAAGGATTTGTTCTTCTCATGTATGAAATTCATCTTTATAATATTTTCTTATATTTTAGAAATATTTTTCATCTTAAAAAAAGTGAGACTGTTGGAAAAATTGGACATTAGGTTATTCTCTATTTTGATGATGATAAAAATTTCATTCTTTTGGATCTAACTTGCTACTTGAATATTTTAGGGTTCAAGGAGATCACACTCAATGGATAGATGAAGTTAATATGCTCAAAATATTTGTATTTACATGTTCGTACAACTTGTAATGCCTTGTACAATTGTGAAATATACAAGTACTTTGAAGTCATGTAAAATCACGCGTTAGATTTTCCCTATTCACCTAGAACCCCCAGTTAGCATATCCCTTAGTGTTTAGAATCATTATCCTTTATTAGAAAAATCAATTGATAGGTTTTTTACAATTTCACATGCTCATTAATAGGAACTTTTTGGTAAAAAAAAAGATGTCAACCGAAAGTCTATCAGTCGAGAAAGTTGTCAACTGAGAACCACCTCAATTGAGGAGTCATAGCACCGGTCAAAATCTTACACATTTGTGCTCTAAATAACTTTCGATTGAGAATATTGTCGACCAACACATGTCGGTCCTAATTATATGACCGTTAAACTGATTAGTTGGTAGTTGAGGATACCCATTGGAATAGATGTGTATTCAACTTTGGCTCGGTTGAATAAATCCTTGACCAGACACGGTCGTTTGAAAAACTTGTCGACCAAATTGGGTTCTAGATGTTTCTTTCTACATTCAACTAAGATAATAGTTGCACCTAATTTTATCCAACTCTAACGGAAATATCTCATCCTATAACCCTCTAGAATCCTCTTTAAAGTACCATATCACCTGCAACATATTCCTATAAGTAGACGTGACCTTAGGACACCAAAACACACAAGCAACACTTGAGCAATAATTCTAGAGAGAAAATCAGCTAAGCTACACTTGCTATCTTCTCCTTTGAGCTCTAAGTTAGTGTCATATAGCTACAATCTCCTAGACACCACATAGAAACGTCCATCCTAAGTGGTTAGGATGTCTAACACTTGATATAGGATCAAAGCGTTGTACTACATTGGTGTAATCTTCCTTCTTCCAATCTACTTCTTCAATTGATGTAATATTGCTCCTTCACTACTCCAAGTGGGGGAGGCTGTCTAAGGGAACTTTCTCAAAGCTACTTCAAGGCGTGAAGGATGCTACTAGGTGATTGGAGCTACTTCAAGGTGTGAAGGCTGCTCCTAGGTGATTGGACCTACTTCAAGGCATGAAGGTCGCTCCTAGGTGATTGAATCTACTTCAAGGAGTGAAGGCTGCTCCAAGGTGCTTGACGAGCTACTTCAAGGAGGTGAAGTTTGCATCAAGGTGGTGGAGTTGGATCATCATCCTCTCATAGGGTTCTCTTTTGTGTCCTAATAAATAAGAGGTTGAGGTGAAGTGATTGTATTTATTGTAATTCCTTGAGAGTTAATAAAATTGATCACTTGAAATATCCCAATTGGAGACAATTGGGTAGTATCCTGACATCCTTCAGTTTGAAGGGTGGAACCACTCTAGACTATGTGTATCCTCTTTTTGTCCACTTTTCTTTTGCAAGTTAAGTTTTAAATTTACTTTAAAATTATAAAAAGCTTTATTCACCCCTACTCTATATCTTTCATTCCTCACATTAATGAGGGGAATAATCATTACCAAAACCTACAATATCGAGAAATGGGTGATGAGTAGTTAACAAAAACTAAAATCACAATGCAATCCAAGTCATAATACAGTTAAATAACGTGTTGCACATATATTATGGATGTTATGGATAAGCTTCCTAATGAATGCAAAATTTATAATGGAATTATGCATTTGTAAGGACACCTCTGCTAATGATACGATCAAAGGTGGAAGGCATTTTTATAACTATATTTCTCATTCTTTTCTCTATGCTTTTGGTAGATACATTTTTAACTTTTAGAAATTCATTTCCTCCCTCGCATCCTTATTTTCTCTTATTTATTATTTTTTCATATCCTTTTCTTTTCAAGTAACACCATTTAGCTAAAAGAGTTGATAATGTAAGGTCCTCAAAATTTGCAGGTGGAGTATAATAATATATCATCACCTTATGAATATTGCAATGAAATCTATATGTTAGTTATGAAATTCTAACATTATTAGTTTATGTAGATTATTATGCAAAAGAAATTTAAGAAAAGACTTTCCTATTTTATTATGATAATAAAATTAAAAAGTATGAATCCTACTATTACATGCCATGCAAGTAAAAGAAAATAACTTGGATCATAAGTTCTTCTTATGGTGGTGATAGGAAAAGATTTCATGACTAAGAGACTTATCTCTCCAACAAAAATATGTCCCTCTCCAGGCATCTTGTGAAATAGGTGTTGAATACATATTCATCGTGATTTTCAGTCACCTTTTGGATAGTGTTTTTGACTCAATACATCCAATTTCTTTCACTTATTATCACAATACACAATATTGTTTAATTGGTTCAAATATCAAGAATATTTACTGGATTTATATTGATTTGGGGCAGGTCTTGATAAGGTTCCACCATCATATAAAATTCATTCAAAGATCTTCTCAACCTTGGTCTTGACCAAATAGTTTCAATAAACAGTTTGACTAAATAGATTTCACAAAACGGTCTCAAGACCGTTTAAGCCCATACGATTTCAAGACAACATGATCCTAAATGATCTCAAGACCGTTTGAGCCAATATAGTTTCAAGACCGCATGAGCCCAAACGGTCTCCAGTCTGTATGGCACCTATCGATCTCAAAACCGTTCGGACCAAGGACCGATTGGATGCTCAAGACCGATAGGCCAGTCACCAACCAAAACCATTTGGATGAAGACCGTTTAGAGCAGAAACCGGTTAGAGATTCGGTCCCAAGACCGTTTGGAGCCATTCAGTCCCAAGACCATTTTCTCTCAAGACTGTTTGGATAATAAAGACCGATTAGAAGCCGAACACCGTTTGCACGTAAGATCGTTTGGTCATCAAACGGTCTCCAAGACCGTTTGGTCATCAAACCGTATCCAAGACTATTTGTCCTGCGGACATATCCAAGACCGTTTGGATATCAAACGGTCTCCAAAACCAATTGAAGCGAAGACCAATTGCTCAAGATTGCATTCAAGACCAATAGGGAAAAGTACCCAAGACCGTTCAATCAACACTAAGGTAAAACTATTTGGCCAGTAAACAGTTTCCAAGACCGTTTGGCCAGGAAACATTTTTCAAGACCGTTTGGCCAGCAAATGGTTTCCAAGACCGATTGGCCACCAAACGGTCTCCAAACCATTTGGGCCAAAACGTTTGGAAGGTCACAACAAAAACATGATAATCCCTTGTAAGACTATAAATAGGACCACGATCCTCCTCATTTGGGCATCGATTTCGGACGCCGAAAGGCTGCCCCAAGGTCGATCCAGCTTTGTCCTCACGCCACCTGCTCCTCTTGACACTGAGTAAGGGAAGCAGAAGAGAAAGAAGGTGGAGAAGAAGGTATGCTCATCTTGCCTTGGTGGTTCTTCCTCGGCCAGATCCGCCCCGACACGACATAGAAGACCGCATCATCTTCACCGAGTTGTGACCATCTTCTTCATCATGCTCATGGTGTAACCTTCCCTCTCTCTTATTCTTCTTGTTTCTCGTGTCATGAGAAAGTAGTTCCTTTTCGCTGGGGTATAAGGACTAGCCCCGTTGCCCATGCATTCATGTCTTTCATTTAACATTCCAAGACAATGTATATAACTTTCTATTTCATTACTAATCGATATGCTTGTGGTTGGTTACCTGTTTGCTTTCATCTTGTACTTGTCTTTATAGTATAGAATGTCAATCAATGGGGTAGACTCCTTGACGAGAAATCTGATAGGGTTCCTTGAGGTCGTAAGTGTGTGATCCGTGAGGGGACGAACCATGTAACCTATTGTGACACCTTTGTGGTCTAAACATCCCTCAGGGAGGACCACAGCCTTAGTTGGATGTTGTATATTCTTGTTAATCATCGATGTTTGTTTGCAGACTAATCACCTACATGCGTGTCGTTTAGCACGGTTGACTCATGGACTAGAAATAGAATGGGGTTCCTTGAGGTCGCAAGGGTATGATCTGTGAGGGGATGAGCCATCTAGCCCACAGTGATGCTTCTGTGGTCTAAACATCACTCAGGGAGGACCACAACCTTAGTTGGATGTTGTATCTTCGGAACCGTAAGTGTATGATTTGGATGGCGATGAGAAATCTGATGCCTAAGGGGGTTCTTGCGTGGGCCTAAACATCCCTTCGGGAGGGTTCAGATCAGTTCCATTTGGATAGTTAGATGCTTGCCTGGATGTTATGTGTTTGGATGTATTGGCATGTGTGGTGGTGGTGAAACCCGATACCATCCCAGCGATTCCATATCATTTAATCTAGAACCAACTTTAATTCTGCTTCTTTACTTTCTTGTAATTAGTTTAACTAACCTCAAACAAATCAATCGTCTAAATATTAGTCTCACCTGAGCTAGTTTCCACTAACTAGATTCTTAAAAATGTTGTCCTTTGGGTTCGATCCTAAACTATACTGCAATAAGACCCGTCTGCTTGCGTGTGGTGTTATTGCACATTGGTTTTAGTAAAAGCTCAGGGATTTCAACCCCGAGCGAGTTTGTTAGTGCAATAAAATTGCCACGTCAAATTCTGGTGTCGTTGTCAGGGACAACAAAAATTAGTTAGTCAAATCTAGTTCTTTTGAGGCTAATTTAGGACTTTTTCTTTTTGAAACAATCAATCGTCTACTTGAATTTTCACTCCATTGCATCAATCTTACTTCAGATCTTTTCATTTTAGGTACCCTCAAAGCATAATGCATGCACCATTTTAATAGTTCAGGACACAACCAACTTTGATCTATAGATTGACAGAACCTTTCATCGTCAAAATAGAGAAAACCAAGCAAGAATGGCCTAAGAAGAGGAAGTAGCCCGAAGGGTGGCTCAAGCCATCAATGCACAGAGAGAGAGGATCATGCAAGAAGCCAGAGCCACAGTTCAAGAAGAAATCCTAGCAGCACAAGCAGCTGAACTATAAAAGGATCTTAGAGAGTTCTCAATCCCAAAAGCTATGAATGTTCATCATCCAATACAACCTCCCCCCATCAATGCTGCCAATTTTGAGATTAGGGCACATTGGATCACCCTACTTCAGAACAACCCATTCTACGGTAAACAAGGAGAAGATATCCAGGAACATCTTCTGAGATTCATTGATCTATGTGCTATGACAAAACAAAATGGAGTCACAGATGATGCCATTCGACTCTGACTCTTTAAGTATTCCCTTACTTATAGAGCCATAAGTTTGTACAACTCCCTACAATGTGAACCCATCACAAGCTGGAAACAACTTCAGAATGTTTTTCTAGAAAAGTTTTACCCTCCCTTTCTCACTTATGAAATTAGGGTCCGAATAACAAATTTCACTCAAGTTCCTAGAGAAACCCTTACTGAAGCTTGGGATAGATACAAAGAGCTTCTACACAAGTGTCCACACCATGGAATTCCCTAGAACCAGCTCATTGATATTTTCTATAGGGGTGTGGATGATGATATTAAGAGATTCCTAGACTCCTCATATGGAGGAAACTTTATGTGTCAAAGTTCTGAAAGTGCATGGAGGGTTGTAACCCTTAGAGCTGAAAATCAATCTAATTGGGGCAATTTGTAGGCAAACGAGTGTTGAAAGTAGCTATGGCTGAATCTACTCTTGAGTACAAGTCTATCGTTAAAACCCTAAAACTCCTAGTTGCCAAGCAATACCATATTGAATCATATCTTGCTGCATTTGGAAGAGGACGTTCACCCCCTCAACAACAAGAACAGATCAAGTCAGCTTCATTATTCCGTGAAGCATGTAAAAGTACGGATCATTCCACTTTGCCGTGTAATGTTCTCTACGATGTCGTCCTAAGCAACATATGTGTATAAGGAGATAACAGACAAATGGAAAATCTTAATGTTGTTTACACCATTCCTGGACAAGGTTATTACAATCCGAATCAGAATAGGAACCACCCTGGTTTTCAATATGGAAATCCTTCTGGAGCGGTGAACTCGCATCAGCTTGGTTTGAACAATCAACAAAGGGGCCCACCAAAATTCTAGTGTAATCAGCAATAGAATTTTGGGAATCAAGGAAATTTCAAGAGTAATTTTCAAAATAAGAACTTCAACAATTATCAGAATAGCTCTCAATTCCAAAGTCCAAATCAAGTCATGTATCAACAACAAGGTCAACAAGCCAATCCTATCTCTCCTGATGACAAGCTGTCAACCATTGAAAGGATGCTACAGTCGCAGCAGACTATGATAGCCAACCAGCAAACCTTGATAGCTAACTAGTAAGCACATCAGAAGGCCATTGAATCTCATCTAGCTCAACTTGTGGCTAGTGTGAAGCCACCTGTGGGAGCCTTTTCTGGCCAGCATGAAAATAATCCTAAGCACCCAAAACAACTGAAGGCCGTCACAACTAGGTCAGGCAAGGATTATTCTGATCCTCCCGTTAAGCCACCTATGGTTATTACATATGAGGATGAACCGATGATCAACCAAGATTCCACAACTACTAAATCTCAACCAAAAGAGCCAATAATTAATGGTAAGTTAGGCGGAGAAAATTCTGAAAAGCATGCTCAAGAAGAGGAAGAAGCAACTCCAGAACCTTATGTCCCTGTGTATAAACCTCGTATACCTTTTCTGGCTTGTCTAAGGCTAACTAAGCTCGATACCCATTTCAACAAGTTCAAGGAAGCCATGAAGAAGCTCCATGTTGACATACCCTTTCTTGATGCTCTGGCTGAGATACCAGCCTAGACTAAGTACTCAAAGTCACTTCTGATAAGGAAGTATATAACACAAAGAATATGAGACAGTAAAGTTGGTGACAACCACGTGTGATATCATCATGAGCAAGATGCCCAAGAAACAGAAAGACCCAGGATCCTTTGGGATTTCATGTCATATTGGTGATTCCTCATGCAAGAAGGGATTGGCTGATCTCAGTGCAAGCATCTCTATCATGCCACTTAGCCTTTGCAAGAGGCTAGGTTTTGTAGAATTACTTCCCACTGGCATGACCATACAGCTTGCATATAACTATGTGACTCTTACCATGGGAATTATCAAAGACGTCCCAGTTAAGGTCGGAAAATATTCCTATGTACCATGTGACTTTGTCATCATGGACATAAAGGAAGATGCCAGATACCCTCTTATCTTTGGTAGACCGTTCCTTGCCATGGCGAGAGCCCTGATTGATGTTGAAGCAGGAACATTACTGCTCATATTAGGAAAAGAGACTCTGGAGTTTAAAGTTTTTGAAAGCATGCGAAGACCAAGCATGCAAGAAGAAGTCTATCTGATTGATTGCATTGAGCAAATGTCACTCCTCACAAAAGAGGAATATCAACAAGACGATCCTTTATAAGTGACTCTAACATACCCATCTGCTGATAATTCAACCAATGAACAAGTTAAAGATTGTGTTCTTCACCTCAATTCTATAAAGGAAGATCTCGAAACTGAGTTCGAGGAACTCAAGGCTGTGGAAGTTATTAAAGAACCATGTGAAGAACCACAAGCCCCTGAGATGAAGCCCCTGCCCGAGGGACTAAAGTACATGTTTCTGGATGATCTCAAGGTTTGTCCAATTATTATAACTTCTGATCTAACAACTGAACAAGAAGATAAACTCCTGGAAGAATTAAGGGAAAGAAAGAAAGCCATCAGCTACAAAATGAGTGACCTCACTAGGGTTAGTCAACCTTTGTGTATGCATAAGATCCCTATGATGGAAGATCACAAGCCAACAATTGAGCATCAACAGAAATTGAATCCAAATATGAAGGAAGTAGTCTGTCATGAGGTCATTAAACTACTCACCACTGGAATAACCTATCTGATATCAGACTCACCATGGGTGAGCCTAGTGCATGTTGTCCCGAAGAAAGGTGGAACGACTATGATATGAAATGAAAATAATGAACTCATCCCCACTCGAACAGTCACAGGGTGGAGGATATGCATTGATTATAGGAAGTTAAACACGGAAACTCAAAAAGATCATTTTCCAATGCCTTTTCTTGATCAAGTGTTAGAGCGGATGGACCATCAAGAATACTTTTGTTACCTCGATGGTTACTCTGGATTCTATCAAATACCTATACATCCAGATAACCAATAAAAAACTACTTTTACCTGCCCATTCGGAACATACGCTTTTAGAAGAATGTCGTTTGGACTCTACAATGCGCCCGCAACTTTCCAACGATGCACGGCAGCTATATTTGTTGGTCTCGCTGAAACTATAATAGATTTTTCATGGATGATTTTTCTATTTACAGATATTCTTTTAATTCATGTCTAAAACACCTCACCCTTGTTCTCAAACGATGTGAAGAAGCACATCTTGTGCTATATTGGGAAAAGTGTCACTTTATGGTAAAGGAAGGCATTGTCCTGGGCCATAGGGTCAGTGATCGAGGTATTGAAGTTGATAAGGCCAAGATTGAAGTGATTTCCAAGCACTCTATCGCTATCAATGTAAAGGAAGTTCGAGCAGTCCCAGGTTTCGCAGGATTTTGCAGACGGTTTATAAAGGATTTCTCAAAGATAACCAAGTCGATGATGAATCTATTGCTAAAATATGTTGAGTTCAATTTTGACGAAGAATGTGTTAAAAGTTTCAACAAACTAAAGCATGCCCTTACAACCACACCCATCATTAGAGCTCCCGATTGGGACCATCCTTTTGAAATTATGTGTGTTGTAAGAGATTATGTTGTGGGTGTTGTCCTGGGCCAATGCATAGAAAAGAAACATTATGTGATCTATTATGCATCAAAGACCTTTAATGAAGCTCAAAAGAATTATGCTACTATTGAGAAAGAACTCCTAGCAGTAGTGTATGCCTTTGACAAGTTTAGATCCTACCTAATTGGTTCAAAATTCATTTTCTACAAGGATCACGTTGCTATTCGTTACCTTCTAACAAAGAAAGATGCAAAACCCAGACTAATTAGATGGATTCTACTATTGCAAGAATTTGATTTGGAGATAAGAGATAAAAAGGGTAAAAAGAATGTAGTAGCAGATCACCTAAGTCGCATCCACACTCTGTATATCGAGAAGATTTTGATTAACGACTCTCTTCCAGATGAACAACTAATGAAGGTCTCAGAAGCGACACTGTGGTATTCTGATTATGTGAACTACCTTGGTGTTGAGGTTATCCATCCTCAATGCATCGGAAATGCTCTGAAGAAATTTATGCATGATGTGAAAGAGTACTATTGGGATGTTGATGGTCTATACAAACGGCGTATTGTTGAGGAAGAAGCTCAACTTGTCTTGGAGCAATGCCACTCCGGACCAGTTGGAGGACATATGAGCTCTAAAAATACTACCGTGAAGGTTTTACAATGTGTATTATTCTAGCCGACCATATCTAAAGATTCCTATGACTTTGTCTTATCATGTGACAAATGTCAAAGATCTGGAAATATAACTAAGAGAGATGAGATGCCACTAAAGTTGTGGCAAGTCGAGATATTTGATGTATGGGGTGTAGACTACATGGGTCCTTTCCCATCTTCTCATGGATTTTCATACATCCTAGTGACAGTGGACTACGTCTAAAAATGGGTTGAAGCTATAACAATCATCACTAGTGATTTCAAACCCATTATCATATTATTCAAAGATATTATTTTCCCCCATTTCAGAGTACCATGCAGTGTGATATCTGACGGAGGATCTCATTTCCTTGAAAGAAGTTTTGAAGATCTGCTGAGAAAATATGGCGTAACTCACAAGGTGAGGTACCATCCACAAACTAGTGGACATGTAGAGGTTTCTAACCGCCAACTCAAGGCTATCTTGGAAAATACTGTAGACCACAATCAAAAGGATTGGTCAGTAAAAATCAATGATGCATTGTGGGCCTACCGAATTACCTTCAAAACTCCCCTTGGAACTACACCATTTAGATTAATATATGGGAAGGCTTGCCACCTTCCTATTGAACTTGAGAACAAAGTATGGTGGGTGATAAAACAACTGAATTTTGATATGAAGGAAGCTAGCCAAGCCAGGATTCTGCAACTCCAAGAGCTAGACGAACTCTAGATGACAGCTTACGAGAATGCACGAATCAATAAAGAACGTACGAAACTTTGGCACGATGGTCATCTGAAAAGAAAAGACATACAAGCGGGAGACCAAGTCCTATTATTTAACTCAAGACTAAGGTTATTCCCAGGAAAGCTCCATTCTCACTGGTCAGGACCTTATATTGTCAAGAGCAACTCCCCACATGGTGCTTTCTACTTATGGAGTGAAAGTAAGTTGAATTTGTGGCAAATGGTCAACAATTGAAGAGATATTTCACCTCTACTGATACAGGCTCTGAAACGATGTTGGATCTCATGAATCCAACATATCCACCGTACAAGCTGAAGGAATCATGTCAAGCCATCGACGTAAAACAAAGACACTTGACGGGAGGCAACCCGATAACGAATTTCGTATTTAGTTTTAATTTTGAATTAGGATTTTTTTATTAATTTTGTTTAAAATTTTTAGATAATTGTACACCAAATAAAAATGTATCATGAGATGCTATTTTGAGTTCTGAATGGTCTTTTTGTTTGAGATTTTCAGATGGAGGACACATGCTGCTTGAAACGCAACCACATTTGATGGCCCAAACGGCATGAAATTTACCCTCCATCTCAGATTTAGAGTTTGCTCGGGATGAGAAAATTCCTAAGTTCGGTGTGGAGGGTGGGTGGTACGTATCTTACTTTCCACCTTCACCCATCTAAAACAGACTTAAGATTTCATCGTCACATTTTTGACCTACTTTTTCAAAAAAAATTGAAATTAAATTTTCAACATTTTAAAGTTTTTCAAAGAAACTTGAACAAATATCGGATGAAGCTTTGACACTTTTTCGTTTCTATATCTATGCATTTTGAATCACTATTCCCTCCTTATTCAAAGCAGATCCTCAAAAGGACCTTCTTCTGAAAACTTGCCTTTTGATTGAAATCATCTTGTGAAGCTTATGAATCCTAACATCATGATCATTATGCAAAAGAGGCTAGTGTCTGTCAAACTGATAGGGATCAAACACATCGTTCTTCCTAACTAACTAGTGGAACAATTATATGGAATCCCCACTGAATCCTCATCAAGTCATTATTTGAGCAGAGTATGATAAAGAGAACAACCCGGTGCATAGAATTGTAAATCAAGTTGCATTTTGATATGAACTCTCTTCTACACTTCTTCTATCAACTTCGTATCCCTCCATCCATAAAAAAGAAACAAAAATAGCCAAAATAGTGTCAACCCCTATGTTCGGGGTGGCATGCCACTTTTCTCTATATCCGCTTCTTCCATACCCCTCGCAATGAAATAGGGGTGTACCACCAAGAAAGATGCCAAATCACACACTAAAAGAAATAAAATCTCAAATCGAATGGAGGAGAGATTCACACAAAAAATATGAAATAAATGAAATTGCAAATAAAATAATAAAATCTCAAGTTGAATAGAGGAGAGATTTATTTCTTCCTTCCATACCTCCCTTCACTCCCTTTACTACCTAATGGCACAATAACTGCCTCCATCACCCTGAAATACACCAGTGTGAGATCAGATGCACACTTGTTGTTCTGCGGGTAACTCTAGACTCTTACAAAACTCTTTGACATGCTTGTTGTTGGAGAAAGTGAGGAGGAAGTGATATTGGGAAACAAACTTAGGGACAAAGATATGGTAAGATGTGTTCAGTGGTCTCAGGAACTAGAGACACTTAGTCATACTGAGCAAAAAGGAAAACAATCATGATGTGAAGAGGAGGCAATCACATGATCGGAAAGTATTCATTTGGTGATTGTTTCAAAATTTATGTTACTCGAGGACGAGCAACATTTAAGTTCGAGGTATTCTGATGAATGCATATTCATCATGATTTTCAATCACCTTTTTTATAGTGTTTTTGACTCAATACATCCAATTTCATTCACTTATTATCACAATACACAATATTGCTTAATTGGTTCAAATATCATGAATATTTATAGGATTTATATTGATTTGGTGCTGGTCTTGATAAGGTTCCACCATCATATGGAATTCATTCAAAGATCTTCTCAACCTTGGTCTTGACCAAACGGCCTTGAACAAACGGTTTCACCAAATAGTTTGACTAAAAATATTTCCCTAAACGGTCTCAATACCATTTAAGCCCATACGGTTTCAAGACCACATGAGCCTAAATGATCTCAAGACCATTTGAGCCCATACAGTTTCAAGGCCACATGAGCCCAAACGGTCTCCAGACCGTATGACACCTATCAATCTCAAAATCATTCGGACCAAGGACCGATTGGATGCTCAAGACTGATAAGCCAGTCACCAACCAAAACTGTTTGGATGAAGGTCGTTTGGAGAAGAAACCGGTTAGACATTTGGTCCCAAGACCATTTGGAGCCATTCGGTCCCAAGACCGTTTTCTCTCAAGACCGTTTGGATAATAAAGACCGATCAGAAGCTGAAGATCGTTTGCATGTAAGACCGTTTGGTCATCAAACGGTCTCCAAGACCGTTTGGCCTGCGAACATATCCAAGACAGTTTGGATATCAAACGGTCTCCAAAACCAATTGAAGTGAAGACCGATTGCTTGATATTGCATTCAAGACCAATAGGACAAAGTACCGAAGACCGTTCGATCAACACTAAGGTAAAACGGTTTGGCCAACAAATGGTTGGCTAGGAAACAATTTCCAAGACCGTTTGGCCAGCAAATGGTTTCCAAGACCGGTCAGCCACCAAACGGTCTCCAAACCACTTGGTCCAAACCGTTTGGAAGGTCACAGCAAAAACGTGATCATCCCTTCTAAGCCTATAAATAGAACCACGATCCTCCTCGTTTGGGCATTGATTCTGTAACATCCCTGACCGGGGTTATGCTTTAACCCTAGGTGTTTTTCTTAATAAAGTTGATTAAATGCTTGCTCTTATCTTTTGAAAAGTAATTAAGGCTCCAGAGGAACTTATATTTCAATTTTAGTCCTTTTTGAACAATGTTGAAATAATGTTGTGCCTGTGTTGGACTAAAATGCAATTTACCCAAGTTGAGGGGTCATTTTGCACATTGTGCATGATAATGTGTTCCTCGTGTGTTGAAACATCATGAGAGTGGAGATGATGCAGAGGTATGGCTTGTGATGGCCTGAATACCAAGAAAGAACTGATAAAGCAATGTTTGTGCATTAAAACCTAGTTTTGGTGTAAAGTGCAATTTACCCAAAACTTAGGGTTCAATATGCAAATTACCACTTCAAAAAAGTTCCCAATAATTCTTGGCATCTTTCAGAGGCAATAAAATGAGAGGGAAATCTCATTTGAGCTACTTTTAAGGAGAGAGAATCTTGATATTAAAATAATCAAGATTTAAGCATAATTGAAACCCTAATTCAATTAAATGCAAAAATAAATAAAATAATTGAAGGGACTTCAAAAAAAAACTAGATGGTTGAATTTTATCAAGTATGAACAGCCTTTTGCCTTTACTATAGCACGAAAATAGCTTAATAAGGTGAAACTCCACTCACCTTATTTAAAGAAAAAGAAAAATCCACTAACTTTAGGATATTAATATAATAAGCATTAAGGTGCTTATTTGCTTTTCTTTTATTTCGTGGATAATTGAGAGTAAAAAGAGGCAAGGATGATAGCCTCGTTCCTAAGGAAGGAGAGGAGGCAAGTGGCAAGGAATTTTGAGATAATAATTCCTACTTTCTCTCACCTAATTGAATTTTCAACAAAAATTGCATATAAGCTCATTTATCCATAGAGTAAAAAAGGGAATTTCAAATTCACTTGCACACTTTGCTTGCAAAAACAACCTTGGAGCTAGGAGGACCAGGAGGACGACTCTCAACCTATTGGTAAGCTTTTTGATCCTCTTTCACCTTGATTCCATGGTGGAAATTGAAAATAAAGGCATGATTTCTTCTTATCTCGATCCCATCTTCAATTCTAACCATTCCTTTTCACTCAAAGGCTTGACGAATGAATCTTGTGAATCAAGAAAGCTTCCTTAACCATTTTTGACGTGATCTTGGAGCTTTGGATCTCAATTGGAGGCGGGTTATATAACTTGAAACCCTTTACATTGTTATTCAACTATCTACCTTGCAATTTCGTTGATTCCTTCATCATCTTGATTATTTGATGGTTGAAATAGGTAAATCCATGAAATCAGATGTACTAAGAACTTCAGGGATTAAGGTAGATGATTATGACGTCATCTTGGGCACATTTCCCAAGGAAATTGCATCTCATGCGGTTTCAACAAGTGCTCATGTGGTTTCAACCAAACCGTTTGAGAGCAAACGATTTCACCAAACCGTTTGGAGTTAAACGGTTTCAAACCGTTTGAGAAGGTTGACCAGGGTTGACTATTTTAGAAATCAGATTCTAATGATGTTGGTTGATTACCCATCAAATTTGATTAATTAATTCCAAAGGAATCATTAGTTGAAGGTCAATCAATCAAGGAAACTCAATTCGGATTAAGTGCTGATTTGCAATTTAGTTAATTGAGATTTTTGGGTGATTGAGCCCAAACGGTATCAAGACCATTTGTAGGTCACCCAAACGGTCTCAAGACCATTTGGGGGTCACCCAAGACCGTTTGGAGGTATAGGGTTGAGTATGGTTAAGTATTTGAACGTACAAAGATACCAAATTGAAGAAGCAATTAATTGCTGATTTGTTGATCAACCCAATGACCCAAACCCTAATGGAATTTGACCAAATACCAAGGGTAGAATGGAGAAACGGTCTCAAGACCATTTGAGGTCATCCAAATGACCTCAAGACCGTTTGAGGTCAGGTCACATCAAAAATTTGATGATAGTTAACTGATTTCAATTGGATCAATTGCACAATGTTGAGCATTGATGGATATTCGATTCCCAACCCTAATTGAAGGTTCCTTGAGTACAAACCCTAGATCAATTGGGTTCAAAACCCTAATTTAAGGGTCAATTGAAGGTTGAATCAATAGTTTAATTAATGAATAAACAAAGAGTTCAATTGCTAATTGGTTCATCTATTGAAACCCTGAATCAATTAAGTGTTGAAAGGACTTTTTGGTCCATTCAATTTTGAGAGGATTTGGACCAAATGGTATTAAGACCGTTTGTGTCCAAATGGTATCAAGACCGTTTGGGTCCAAATGGTCTCAAGACCGTTTGGGCCAAACGGTCTCAAAACGTTTGGGGACCAAGGTCCAAACGGTTTCAAGTTACTTTACCAAACGGTTTCAAGTTACTTTGCCAAACGGTTTCAAACCGTTTGAGCTTATTTATTCAAATTCAATTGAGGTCCAACTTAGTTTAAACTATTTGGATATCTATTGCAATTGAAGGTCCAATGTGGTCAATCCAATTGGATACCTAATGCAATTGAATGTTCAATTGATTAATCCAATTGATTACTTAATGTGATTGAAGGTTCAATTGGTCAATTGAATTGGATTTCTTAGGTAATTGAAGGTTTAATTGATCAAACCATTTGAGGACCTATTGTACTAGATGATTGATACCTTAGTGGGATTAATTATTGATGACTAATGATGCAATGATTCCATACATCAAGCTAATCATAAATGCATGTATTGAATAAAGAGTAAACTCAATCTAACCAGGAATTGAGTAGTGAACATCCTGGGTAGGATGAGAGAGAAAGGTTCATACATGAATGATAATCATGTAGTATTTAAGAATAACACATTCAAGATTGATGTGATATACAAGTAGGGAATGATCCTTGATAAAGAGATCATAAAACCCTAATTGAGTTGAGTAATGAACTCAAACCCTAATTTGGGGTAATTCTGAGTAAAATACTAATCTAGGTTAACAGTGTAACCCTAATTATGGGTAATGCAACATGAAAACTTAATTGGGATGAATAGTAAATCCTAATTGTGGGTTATTGAATATAAACCCTAATATAGGGAAATGTGAGGTAAAATCTTAATTCAGGGTATTAGTATAACCACCCTGATGTGATGTGAATAGTAAACCCTAATTTTAAATAGGGTGAAGGTATGTGAAACCCTAGCTCTGGGTTATACTATATTACATGAAACCCCAATCTTGGACAATGAAATGATGAATCACTGGTCCTAATTGTGCAAGGGAAATGAGTAACCCTGATTGACATGAAATGGGAAACCCTATCCCTGGTAAAGGAATAGTGGTGTTACCCTTGAATAGCATGGAACTAAAATATGATTGTTATATCTGTTATCATGTGTATTAACCATGCAGGTATTTTGAGATGATGATCATGGCCAGGTATGAGCTATGATGTTTAATTTATTCAATTGATTTATTGGGACTTGAATGCCATAATATGCCTTGTTTCCTAGTAAGAGGTGACAAGAGAGTTATTGGGTCTCAAGTGCCATGTGAGATGCTTGTGTAACAAGTGTCATGTTTACCTTGGTCACGTGACCTGAAGGTGTAGTTACCTGAAAAAGTGGTAACAGTGCTCAGTGATGAGCTAAGGGTTTGAATACCCAGAACCATATGATTATGGTATTGAGATTGTGAAGGGATGATAATTCCCAGAATTGAAAAGAGGGACTGAGATCCCAAAAGTTATTTAAAGATTGAGAAGTACTTGATGAAAATAGTACATGTTTTCTTTGTAAGCATTTAATAAGTTTTGTTTGAAAACTTGGCTGATGCTTTAAGAATATGATAATGTACTTAATTAATCAAGTGCAATCTATTCATGTAGTGCTCTGACCATAGATCCATCATCGTCAGAAGCTGGTGATGGTGAAACAGGTTTTCTTAGGAGATCTCCTAGAGAGCGCATATTTTTTAATACGTGGGGGTCAATGGGCGAAAATATCCGTACGTCCTCTTGAAGAGATTGATGGAAGGTAAACATTAAACCTCTCAATCCTTCATTATATATGTGTCGGGATGGATGTATCACTAATCTCCCGATGATGTTAATGTCGAGTCGATGGAGATAAACACAAAATCTCTCGATTGCAAAGAAAGTGCAGTCACCACTGTATCTCTATAGAGAAGTTGCCAGTATACCCTAGAAAGCTATTTTAGCAGAGACACAAGATGTCCTGCATGTGATCCCGCACTGATCGGGATGTGAGAGGTCATGGAAGCCGGCTCTTCCAATGACTTTGTATGGTATCTATTTCGACTTCGCAATGGTCGGTTGGAGTATGAGCGGTATAACTCATCTCCTCAGAGCTTAAGTTTGAATGTAAAATGTAATCAGCCGTGTAGTGTATTTAGATAAGATTGAAATATGAGAATCACTGGTTGATGTTATTCTTCTTAGCATGTCCTTGATACATAAATGTTATATATGTTCTTCAATTCTTTATTGAATAAAAGACATGCTGCCATATCAAGTTATAGTTGAAATGCTTAAGAATAAATGTTTCTCTAAACTGCATAGATACTAATTTATCTGCTATTAAAATATATGATTCCACTGCCCAGTTTATTTATTTTAAATAGCAATAATAATGTTTTCGGTGGAGAGTTATATCTCTCGTTGGGGAAATTTTATGAATTGTCTCACACCCGTGGGATCCAAATTTTTAGGTAGACGCAGATAAGGAGGCAGAAACCATGTAACAAGGGAAGAGCAACAATAGGAACATCAAGAACATCAGTAATATCCCAGGTGGGGATACTAGCTGTCAAGTTTGTATATAGAGAGTCCTATGAGTGGTCTCTGTACTCTCAGGTCCTATGAGTCAATAGTTAATGTTTTATAACTGATCTAAGATTTTGGTTTGAATGCTTCAAAGATTTTGGTTACTTGTGCTCTTAGCAAAGTAATGATGTATATAAATTCCTTGAAAGGAGATGATACATGTTTTATACATGATGAACCATGTTGTATATGTAATATGTTGGTTCTTGTTGAAAGAATTTCTTTGAGAATGGTTCTCTTTGCAAAAAGGTTTTAATTTTCAATGATTTTTAGTAATCCCCTATTATTAATCGTTTCCACATGTTTTATTGTGATAATCATTGTCTTTACGATGACGGTCGTCTCAAATTAAGTGGTATCAGAGCTCTAGGTTCGCTGAGTCTATAGAGACATAGGATTAAGGTTGTTGAGTCTGTTCTAAGTGTTTTCCAGTTTATCTGATACTGTCTTCTACTCATATAGGAGAAGAAGAACTAGAAGATGTCTGGATCACATGACGAACATGTTGTCGAGAGTAGCGTTGCTGCACTCAGAGGAGGTGAAAGGGACCATGATAGGGAGGAACATGTGCCTGAACCACCCCAGTTCAATCAAGTAGATATGGGGAACCCAGCTTTCCGAGCCATGTTTGGGTGGTTTATGGCTGCCATGACTCATATGACAGATAGGATGCCATTACCTACACCTAGAGTACCATCCCACGACGAAAGACATGGAGATGCCAAGACCTTTGAACGGCTTCGTTGGGTGGGAGCCACAGAATATGCTGGCACAACTGACCCAGCAGATGCTGACATGTGGTTGACTGAGCTGGAGAAAGTCTTCAGAATCCTTATGATTCCTGAAAATGAGAAGGTGAGGCATGCAGTGTATCTGTTGAAAGGGAGTGCTGGTTATTGGTGGACCATCGAGGAAGGAAAGATGCCAGGAATTGAAGTCAGATGGGATGAATTCCAACGTGATTTTGTCGCTAGATACTTCCCTAAGACATATCTAGATGAGAAGATCTCACAGTTTGAGAGAATTAGACAAGGAAATATGAACATTAGAGAATATGAAGCTAAGTTCATGGAGCTCTTGCGGTTCTGTCCGCACATGGTAGCTACTGATGAAGAGAGGAATCGGCGTTTCAAGATGGGGTTGAACGCTGATTTGACCACTCATGTGGCTGCTCTAGAGAACAGGGAGAGGTTTGCCACTTTTGTGGAGTCCGTTAGGCGGATAGAGAGGTCTGTGATGGAGAAACGATAGACCAGTAATAAGAAAGTGTATCCTCAGTTTCATGGACAAATGTCCGAAAGCTTCAAAAAGATGAGGCTTTCTGCACCGGCAGTACCATCAAGACCTAATCCCCAGACACAATGGACATCAAGTAGGGGTAGAGGTTGTAGTTTTTCTCCAACTAGATCCCAAAGTTCAGCATCAGCATCGGTGATAGGACCACCTAGGCAGAATTTGGGAAGCTACAGTTGCTTCCAGTGCGGGAGGCCAGGACACTTAATAAGAGATTGTCCTGAGAAGGTCAGGAATGTAACTCAAGCCTAGAGGCAGAGTCAGCAAGGCTCACGGAGGAGACAGTTTTCTGGTAGTGCTCGAGGACGTGGACAAGCGTCCCAAGCTGGATCGTCGGCACCCAACAACCGTGCACAGGGTCAACAACAGGCAACAACTAGATTATATGCTATGAATCAGCCCAAAGTAGTAGTCAACCCTCGGGTTTTGACAGGTCAAATGGAATTATTTTATTATGATATGTCTTGATCCTGCTTCGTATCTATTTTAATTGATCCGGGTGTAGCCTATTATTAGAAACACCTTTGTTGGGATCTAAAATATTACGGGAGGTGTGTTCTCCCTGCAATCTTTATTTTTCAAATCATTGCTTTCAGGTGGATCTTATACCACTTGAGATGCATGGTTTTGATATAATCCTTGGAATGGACACCTTAGAAAAGTATAAGGTTGTCTTGGATTGTGGTTCCAAGCAGGATGTGTTTACATATGAGGGTGACACATGGATCTTTCAAGGAGATAGAAAGATTCTTCCAACTTGTCTTGTGTTAGCTATGGTAGCTGAGAAGTTGATGAGACAGGGATGCTTTGCATTCTTGGCTCATGTGGTAGATACCACAATAGAGAGCCCTCATCCTTCTAAAGTTCCGATAGTCAGGGAATTTGAAGATGTATTTCCCGAAGAACTTCCAGGTGTTCCTCCATCCCGAGAGATTGATTTTGAGATTAATCTAATCCCAAGCATGCAACCAATAGCACAAACGTCGTATAGAATGGCACCTGCTGAGATGGAAGAGCTTAAGAAGCAATTACAAGAGTTTCTTGAGAAGGGTTTTATTCGACCGAGTACTTCGCCATGGGGTGCTCCAGTCCACTTTGTTAAGAAGAAAAACGGGTCGATGCGGTTGTGCATTTATTACAGACAACTGAATAAAGTCACTATAAAGAATAAGTATCCTTTGCCAAGGATTGATGACTTATTTGACCAGTTGCGTGGTGCAACTATCTTTTCTAAGATAGATCTAAGGTCGGGATACCACCAGTTGCTTATCAAGGAGAGTGACATACCTAAGTCTGCCTTTAGGACAAGGTATGGTCACTATGAGTTTATAGTTATGTCATTTGGACTAACTAATGCACCGGATGCATTCATGAAACTCATGAATAGAATCTTTCGACCTTTTCTTGATCAATGCGTAGTCATCTTCATCGATGATATTTTAATATACAGTAGAGATGCTCAATAACATGAGCAACATCTTCGTCAAGCTTTGACTTTTCTAAGAGAGCATAAGTTGTATGCTAAGTTTAGCAAATGCGAGTTTTGGTTATCAGAAGTTTCTTTTCTAGGACACGTAATATCTGCCTCGGGTATTCATGTTGATCCTAAGAAGGTAGAATCTGTCTTGCAATGGGAACAACCAAAAACACCGACGGAGATATGCAGTTTCCTAGGACTGGCAGGTTATTACAGGAGGTTCATTAAGAACTTCAGTTCTATAGCTTTACCCCTAACCAAGTTGACCATGAATGATATTCCTTTTGTCTGGAATGACAAGTGTTAACAATCTTTCCAGTTGCTGAAGGAAAGACTAACCAGTGCACCTGTGTTGGTGCTACCTGAGTAGAGAAAGGGGTATATAGTTTTCTATGATGCATCTAAGAATGGTCTAGGATGTGTGTTGATGCAGGATAAACAAGTGATGAATGCATATTCATCATGAAATTCAATTATCACTTTGGGACAATTTCAACTCTATATATACTATTTCACTCAATATGAATCATAAATGTGCAAAATTGTTTAGTGATTCGATGATCAAGATTTTATCTAAACATCATTCAATTAATGCAGGTTTTTGACAAAGCTGAACAAGAAGTCAAGGTCCACCTTCATCTCTGTCTCCGATCAAGTTATCTAATTCAAGCAATTCCATCCATGCAGTCTCAAGACCGTTTGGGTCCATGCGGTCTCAAGACCGTTTGGGTCCATGCGGTCTCAAAACCGTTTGGGTCCATGCGGTCTCAAAACCGTTTGGGTCCATGCGGTCTCCTGACCGTTTGAGCAGCAGAGACCGTTTGGAGAAATGACTCAGCCGCAAAGGATAGAGAAATGCATGAACTCAAGATCGCGAAGTAGAGTCCTGACCACGGTCGTGGTGGTCCAAAATGGTTGTGTCCTTCTGACATCACCACGGCCATGTGACATGGCCACGACCGTGGTGGACCTTCCCAACGCCTGACTTCATTCTCACCACGACCGTGGCATCCCACCCATTTTGACTGTCTCACACTCAACACGCCCGTGTAAGTCACCACGGCCGTGGAACAACAGCTCCACCATGACCGTGGTACCTTACCACGGTCGTGGTGCGTCATCTTCAACCTCCGACCAGCACATATTTACAGCTCATAATCAAGGTCGATTGGGGGTGATTTGCGGATCAAATGGGGTCTCCCCAAGGCCACCGCACCTACAGAAGAAGGCCGGAGATCATTTGATAGTTCGGAGAGCTGCTAAATCGATTTACCAAGCAGTCCCTCTACTGATCGTTTGAGAAGTATTAGCTCGATTCTGATCCTAGATCGAATAGTTGCTTCTTGAAGACTGTTTAGAGGTGATTCACGGACCGTTTGATACAAAGAGACCGTTTGAGTTGATGAATATCAGGATCGTTTAGAGGAGAGCAGCAAACCGTTTGAAGCAGAAACGACAGACCGTTTGCCAAAGTCAAAGGTGAAGACCGTTTGATGATTAAATGGTTTGCAAATCTTTTGCTGCTGCCAAAGGTGAAGACTGTTTTATCAATGCACTTGAAACAGTTTACTCTCAAATGGTCTCCAGACCATTTGGTAGCATACGGTCTCCAGACCGTTTGGCACCAAACGGTCTCCAGACTGTTTGGTAGCAAACGGTCTCCAGACCGCTTGGCACCAAACGGTCTCCAGACCGTTTGGAGGAAATACTCTAAATGAAAGTGTTTGGTCTCTTTTAACCCAAGACCATTTGGGGTCAGTCCTGGGCCTATAAATAGGACCCCAAGGCTCCTCATTTGGCATCGGTTCTAGGACGCTGACAGGCTGCCTGTATACAGATCCGATATGAAACCAGTCCAGTATGGGCCAGTTTCATTCCACAGACTGCCCGTTTTGTAACCAAGGAGGATGAGGAGAGAAGGAAGACAGAGCGAGGGAGACTGTCTGGTCTATCTTGGCATCTCCCGTTCATGCCAAAATCTGCTCCGACACGACGTAGAAGGCCGTATTTTCTTCAACGAGCTGCGACTACCTTCTGCACCGAGTTCATGGCAGATTTCTCTCTCTTTCTCATTCTTCTTGTTTCTCGCATCATAAGCGAGTAGTACCTTTTTGCTGGGGTGCGGGGACTAGCCCCTCTGCCCATACAAGCATGTTATTTTGTTAAACTTTCCAAGGAAATGTATATAACTCTTCATTTCGTTGTTAATCTTTATGCTCGTAGTTTTATTAATTGCTTGCTTTCATCTTGGTTCTTCCTATGTTATGAGAACTTCTATACGTAGGATTGGATGTCTTTTAACAAGTTGACTCCCAAACTAGAAATAGAATGGGATTCCTTGAGGTTGTAAGTGTATGATCCGCGAGGGTACGAGCCATCTAGCATGCGGTGATGCTTCTGTGAACCTAACGCCCTTATGGGGGGTTCACAACCTTAGTTGGATTTTGTATCTTCTTGTTAATCGTCGATGTTTGCTCGTATATTAATCTTCTACTTGCTTATCGATTAATGTGGTTGACTACCAAACTAGAAATAGAGTGGGATTTCTTCGGAGTCATAAGTAAAGTGATCTGGTTGGTGACAAGACATCTAAAGCCTAAGGTGATGCTTACGTGAACCTAACGCCCTCACGGGGGGTTTTGCAGCAGCTCTATTTGGATTGTTATAACTTTCCTGGTTTGTTTGCGATTGAATGTGTTGCATGTGTAGCGGTGGTGAAACCCGATACCATCCCAGCGATGCCATATCATTGATCTAAACCCAACTTTAATTCAGCTTTTACCTTCTTGCAATTAGTTTAAGTAACCACAAATCAATCAATCATTTTAAATATTAGTCTTAACTCAAATTAGACTAGACTGACTAGATTCTTAAAAACGTTGTCCTTTGGGTTCGATCCTAAGCTATACTACAATTGACCCATCCGCTTGTGGGTGGTGATATTGTACGTTAGTTTTGGTAAAAACTCGGGGATTTCAGCCCCGAGTGAGTTTGTTAGTGCAATTCTTGCCACATCAAATTCTAGCACCGTTGTCGGGGACAACGGAATCATTTTAGTCAAATCTAGTTCTTTTAAGGCTAATTTAGGATTTTTGCTTTTTCTTTTGAAACTATTGATCATATACTTGAATTTGACTCAACTTTGTGAAATCTCACTCTTGAAATCTTCCAATTTTCAGGTACCACGAAAGCATAGTGCATGCACCGTTCGGATAGCACCGGACTCACAGCAAGCTTTGATCCTGAGATAGATAGAACTTTTCATCGTCAGATCTGTAAAAATCAAGCAAGGATGGCTCAAGAAGAAGAAGTAGCCCGAAGGGTGGCTCAATCCATCAATGCATAGAGAGAGAGGCTCATGCAAGAAGCCAGAGCTGCAGTTCAGCAGGAAATCCTAGCAGCGCAAGCAGCAGCACAAGTAGCTGAACTACAAAATGATCTTAGAGAGTTCTCTATCCCGAAAGCTGTGAATGTTCATCATCCAGTACAACCTCCTCCCATCCATGCTCCTAATTTCGAGATAAGAGCTCATTGGATCACCCTGCTTCAGAACAGCCCATTCTATGGAAAACAAGGTGAAGATAGTCAAGAACATCTTCTAAGATTTATTGATCTTTGTGCTATGACGAAGCAGAATGGAGTGTATAATGATGCCATTAGACTCTGCCTTTTCAAGTACTCACTTGCTGATAGAGCCATAAGTTGGTACAATTCATTGCAAAGTGAAACACCCATCACCACCTGGGAACAACTCCAAAATGTGTTTCTAGAAAAGTTCTACCCTTCATCTCTCACCTATGAAATTAGAGGGCGAATAACAAATTTCACCCAAGTTCCTGGAGAAACTCTTGCTGAAGCTTGGGATAGATACAAAGAGCTATTACGCAAGTGTCCACACCATGGAATTCCTAAGAATTAACTCATTGAAATTTTCTATAGAGGTGTGGATGACGATATCAAGAGATTTTTAGATTCCTCATCTGGAGGAAACTTCATGCGTCAAAGTTATGATAGTGCATGGAGAGTCATCACCCTGGGAGCAGAAAATCAAGCCAACTGGGGAAGATCTGTAAGTAAAGGAGTTTTGAAAGTAGCTATGGCCGAAGCTACTCCCGAGTACAAGACTATAGCTGAAACTTTGAAACTCTTGGTTGCCAAGCAAGACCATATCGAATCATCCCTTGCTGCTATTGGAAGAGGACGACCGCCTACTCCTCAACAGGAACAGATCAAGTCGGCTTCATTATTCTGTGAAGCATGTAAGAGCACCGATCATTCCACCTTATCATGCAATGTTCTCTATGATGTTGTTTTGAGCAATGTATGTGGGCAAGGAGATAGTGGTCAAATGGAAAATCTTAATGTTATCAATACCATTCCTGGTCAAAGTTATTACAACCTGAATCAGAATAGGAATCACCCAGGCTTTCAATATGGAAACCCCTCTGGAGCAGTGAACTCGCATCAATTTGGTTCAAATAATCAACCAAGAGGTCCACCAGGATTCCAGTATAATCAACAACAGAATTTTGGAAATCAAGGAAACTACAAAGGAAACTTTCAGAATAGGAACTAAAACAACTCTCAGTATCAAAATCTTAATCAACGGCAAGGACAACAAGCAGGACCTGTATCTTCTGATGACAAGCTATCAGCCATTGAAAAGATGTTACAAACTCAGCAAACTATGATAGCCAACCAACAAGCTCAGCAGAAGGCTATTGAATCTCAACTAGCTCAACTTGCAGCTCGCATAAAGCCACCAGTTGGAGTCTTTGCCGGCCAACCTGAGAACAATCCTAAGCATCCTGAACAATTGAAGGCGGTCACCACTATGTCAGGAAAAGACTATTCGGATCCCCCTGGAAAGACACTTGTGGTTATCACATACAAGGATGAGTCTGTGAGTGCCCAAGACTCAACAACACCAGAGTCTAACTCAAAAGATAATGAGACAGATAAGGGAAATCCTGAGAAACTCACTGATGAAGAAACTGAAACACCAGAACCTGATATTCTTGTATATAAACCTCGTATACCTTTCCCATCTCGTCTAAGGCAAATGAAGCTTGATACTCAGTTCAATAAGTTTAAAGAGGCTATGAAGAAACTTCACATTGATATACCCATTTTGGATGCCCTGGCTAAGATACCAGCCTGGACTAAGTACCTAAAGTCACTTCTCACAAGGAAGTATATAACTGAAGAGTATGAGACTGTAAAACTGGCGACAACCACTTCCGATATTATTCTGAGCAATATGCCCAAGAAACAGAAAGATCCAGGATCCTTTGGAATTTCATGTCACATTGGCGACTCATCGTGCAAGAAAGGATTGGCAGATCTCGGTGCAAGCATCTCTATTATACCACTTAGCCTATGCAAAAGACTTGGGTTTGCGGAATTACTTCCTACTGGCATGACTATACAACTTGTACATAATTCAATAAAACGTCTGTTAGGAATCCTTGAAGATGTCTCGGTCAAGGTCGGCAAGGACACATATGTTCCATGCGACTTCGTCATTATGGACATAAAAGAAGACACTAGATATCCTCTCATCTTCGGTCGTCCGTTCCTCGCCACTGTGAGAGCCCTTATCGATGTTGAAGCTGGTACCTTACTGCTCAGATTAGGCAAAGAAACCCTCAAATTCAAGGTTTTTGAAAGTATGAGAAGACCAAGTATGCAAGAAGAAGTATATATGATTGACTGCATTGAGAAAATGTCACTTCTGACTCAAGAGAATCACAAATCAATTGACCCCTTGTAAATTTCTCTAACAAACCAATCAGTTGATGAACCTATCGATGAACGAGTAAAGGATTGCATCGAATCCCTCAAATCTGCTAAGGAAGACGTTGAGGCCACTATTGAAGAGCTCAAGGCTATCGAAACTACAGAAGAAACAGAAAAAAAAACAAGAAGCTCCTGAAATGAAACCCTTGCCCGAAGGACTGAAGTACGTGTTTTTAGACGATAGCAAGGTTTGTCCAGTTATTATTAATTCCGATCTAACAGTTGACCAAGAAGAGAAACTTCTGAAGGAATTAAGGGAAAGAAAGAAATCCATCGGTTATAAAATGAGTGACCTCACTGGGGTCAGTCAAGCACTGTGCATGCACAAGATCCCTATGATGGAAGATCACAAGCCTACTATTGAGCATCAAAGGAAATTGAATCCAAATATGAAGGAAGTGGTCCGTCGCGAAGTCATCAAACTGCTCAGAGCTGGAATAATCTATCTGATATCATATTCGCCATGGGTGAGCCCAGTGCATGTAGTCCCAAAGAAAGGTGGAACAACGGTTATACGGAATGAAAACAATGAGCTCATCCCCACTCGAACAGTCACGGGGTGGAGGATGTATATAGATTATAGAAAATTAAACAAGGCAACTCGAAAAGATCATTTTCCTATGCCTTTCCTTGATCAAGTCCTAGAAAGGTTGGCTCACCAAGAATATTTTTGTTATCTTGACGATTACTCTAGATTCTATCAAATACCCATACATCCAAATGACCAAGAGAAAACAACCTTTACCTGCCCATTCGAGACATACGCATTAAAAAGAATGCCATTTGGTCTCTGTAACGCGCCCGCAACTTTTCAACGTTGCATGGCTGCCATATTCGTTGGTCTTACCGAAACTATTATGGAGGTTTTCATGGATGATTTTTCTATATACGGAGATTCATTCGATTCATGTCTAAAGCACCTCTCCCTGGTCCTCAAATGTTGTGAAGAAGCACATCTTGTGCTTAATTGGGAAAAATGCCATTTAATGGTAAAAGAAGGCATTGTCCTCGGCCATAGGGTTAGCAATAGAGAAATTGAAGTAGATAAAGCCAAGATTGAAGTGATTTGTAAACTGGCTATTCCCACAAATGTAAAAGAAGTTCGTGCTTTCCTAGGTCATGCAGGATTTTACAGAAGATTCATAAAGGATTTTTCCAAGATAACGAAGCCTATGACAAACCTACTACAAAGGATACCGATTTCAATTTCAATGAAGAATGTGTCAAAAGCTTCAACACACTGAAGCAGGCCCTTACAACCACCCCTATCATTAGTGCTCCTAACTGGGACCATCCGTTTGAAATTATGTGCGATGCCAGTGATTATGTTGTGGGCGCAGTTTTAGAGCAATGTATAGAGAAGAAACACTATGTGATATATTATGCATCAAAAAATCTCGATGAATCCTAGAGGAATTATGCTACTACCGAGAAAGAACTTCTAGCAGTCGTATATGCCTTTGACAAGTTCAGATCCTACCTAATTGGTTCGAAGGTCATTGTCTACACAGACCACGCTGACATTTGCTACCTTCTGGTAAAGAAAGATGTGAAACCCAGGTTGATTAGATGGATCCTCCTTTTACAAGAATTTGATTTAGAAATAAGAGATAAAAAGGGTACAGAGAATGTTTTAGCAGACCACCTCAGTCGCATCCACACTCTGGATACTGAGAAAATTTTGATCAATGATGCCCTGTCAGATGATCAACTAATGAAGGTCTCAGAAGTTGTACCGTGGTACTCAGATTTTGTGAACTACCTTGTTGCTGGGGTTATTCATCTTCAATGTACCGGAAATGCACTGAAGAAGTTCATGCATGACGTGAAGCAATATCACTGGGATGAACCATATCTTTTTAAACTATGTGCTGATGGTATGTATAGACGGTGTATCGTTGATGAAGAAACGCAACTTATTTTGGATCAGTGTCATTCGGGAACGGTGGGAGGACATATGAGCTGTAAAAAGACTGCTTTAAAGGTTTTGCAATGTGGATTCTTCTGGCCAACCTTATCCAAAGATTCCTACGATTTTTTCCTATTGTGCGACAAATGTCAAAGAACTGGCAATATAACAAAGAGAGATGAGATGTCGCTGAATCTATGGCAAGAAGTAGAGATATTCAATGTTTGGGGGGGTGGACTACATGGGTCCATTCCCATCTTCTCATGGATTTTCATACATCCTAGTGGCGGTAGACTACGTCTCGAAATGGGTTGAAGCTATACCAACCGTCACTAGTGATTCCAAACCAGTGATCAAATTATTCAAAGATATTATTTTCCCCCATTTTGGAGTGCCACGTACCGTGATATCATACGGAGGATCCCACTTCCTTGAAATAAGCTTTGAAACTTTACTGAGAAAATACAGTGTAACACACAAGGTAGCCTCACCTTACCATCCACAAACAAGTGGGCAGGTAGAGGTCTCTAACTGTCAACTAAAGGCTATTCTGGAAAAAACTGTAGGACGCAATCGAAAGGATTGGGCAACGAAAATCAACGATGCCCTATGGGCCTATCGTACTGCTTATAAAACTCCCATTGGGACTACACCTTTTCGATTAATATATGGAAAGGCTTGCCACCTGCCAGTAGAGCTGGAACACAAGGCAAGGTGGGCAATTAAACAACTAAACTTTGATATGAAAGAAGCGGGCCAAGCCAGGATTCTGCAACTCCAAGAGCTGGATGAACTCAGGATGACAGCTTATGAGAATGCTCGAATCTACAAAGACCACACAAAATTGTGGCACGATGGACATCTAAAAAGAAAAGACATACAAGTGGGAGACCAAGTTCTGCTTTTCAACTCAAGATTGAAGTTATTCCCAGGAAAACTCCGCTCACGTTGGTCTGGACCATACATCATCAGGGGCATCTCTCCACATGGTGTCTTCTCATTATGGAATGAAAAGTCAGGTGATTTTGTAACAAATGGTCACCGCTTAAAGTGATATTTCTCCTCAACTGACATAGGCGCTAAAGCAACATTGGAACTGACATACGAGCCACCGACATAAAACAAAGGCGCTTGTCGGGAGGCAACCCGACCAATAAATCTTTTTTTTTACTAATTAGAATTTTCCTTCAATTTTGTTTTTACATTCTAGTTAATTTTCCATTAAATAAAATTCAAATCGCAAGATGCTATTTTAATATCTAATTGCCCTTCACCTTTGAGTTTTTCAGATAAGAGGATGCACGCTGATCGGAACCCAACCACACTTGGTGGTCATTCTGGCATGATTTTTCCCCTCCATCTTGGATTTAGGGTTTGCTCAGGACGAGCAAAACTCTAAGTTTGGGGTGGAGGGTGGGTGATACGTACCTCACTTTCCACCTACACCCATCCTTTTCATACTCATTTTTTTCACTATCACATTCTTGATAAAAAAATTCAAAATTTTCAAAATTTTTAATGTTTTTCAAAGAAATTGAACAGATACTTGATGAATTTTTGACACCTCCTATTTCAGTAAAAATCACTTACTAAACTGCTATGCATTTTGAATCATTATTCAAAGTAAATCCTCAAAAGGACCATTTTTTGAAATAAGCCTTTTGATTGAAATCATCTTGTGAAGCTTATGACTCCTAACATCATGATACTTTTGCAAAATTGATAAGTGTCTGTCGAACTAATAGGGATCAAACACGTCGTGCTTCCTAACTGACTAGTGGAACTATAATATGGAATCTCCACCAGATCCTCATCAAATCATTATTTGAGCAGAGTATGATAAAGAGAACGACCCAGTGCACTGAATTGTAAATCAAGTAGCATTCTGATTTGAACTCTATTCTACACTTCTTCTATCATCCTCGTACCCCTCCATCCATCAAAAAGAAACGAAAATAGCCAAATTTATGCCAAACCCTAAGTTTGGGGTGGCACACCACTTCCCTCTTTATCCGCTTCTTCCATACCCCTCGCAAAAAAAAATAGGGGCGTACCACAAAAAATGCAATCTCGAGTCGAATAGAGGAGAGATTTGCAAACAAAAGATGCCAAAGCGCACACATAAAGAAATGCAATCTTGAGTCGAATAGAGGAGAGATTCGCATAAAAAATGCAATAAATGAAATTGCAAAGCAAATAAAAATCTCGAGTCTAATAGAGGAGAGATTTACTTCTTCCTTCCATACCACCTTTCACTCCCTCTTCTACCTAATGCCACAATGATTGCCTACCCTATCCTGAAAAACACCAGTGTCAGATCAAATGCACACTTGTTGTTTAGCGGGTATCTCTGGACTCTTACAAAACTCTTTGACATGCTTGTTGTTGGAAAAAGTGAGGAGGAAGTGATATTGGAAAACGAACTCAGGAACAAAGATATGCTAAGATGTGTTTAGTGGTCTCTGGAGGTTGAGATACTGAGTCATATTGAGCAAAAGGAAAATATTCGTGATGTGAAGATGAAGCAATCACACGTATTGAAAGTATTCATTTGGCGACTGTTTCAGATTTTGTGTTACTTGAGGACGAGCAACGTTTAAGTTTGGGGTATTTTGATGAATGCATATTCATCATGAAATTCAATTATCACTTTGGGACAAATTCAACTCTATATATACTATTTCACTCAATATGAATCATAAATGTGCAAAATTGTTTAGTTGATTTGATTATCAAGATTTTGTCTAAACATCATTCAACTAATGCAGGCTTTTGACAAAGCTGAACAAGAAGTCAAGGTCCACCTTCATCTCTGTCTCCGATTAAGTTATCTAATTCAAGCAATTCCATACATGTGGTCTCAAGACCGTTTGGGTCCATGCGGTCTCAAGACCGTTTGGGTCCATGCGGTCTCAAGACTGTTTGTGTCCATGCGGTCTTAAAACCGTTTGGGTCCATGCGGTCTTAAAACCGTTTGGGTCCATGCGGTCTCAAAACCGTTTGGGTCCATGCGGTCTCCAGACCGTTTGAGTCCAAACGGTCCCAAGACGGTCGTGGCCTTCTGACATCACCACGGCCGTGTGACATGGCCACGACCATGGTGGACCTTCCCAACGCCTGACTTCATTCTCGCCACGACCATGGTCGACGAGCCACGACCGTGGCATCCCGCCCGTTTTGACTGTCTTACACTCACCACGCCCGTGTAAGTCACCACGGACGTGGAACAGCAGCTCCACCACGACCGTGGTACCTTACCACGGTCGTGGTGCGTCGTCTTCAACCTCTGACCAGCACCTATTTGCAGCTCCTAATCAAGGTCGATTGGGGGTGATTCGTGGATCAAATGGGGTCTCCCCGAGGCCGCCGCACCTATAGAAGAAGGTCGGAGATCATTTGATAGTTCGGAGAGCCACTAAATCGATTTACCAAGAAGACCCTCTACTGATCGTTTGAGAAGTATTAGCTCGATTCTGATCCTAGATCGAATAGCTGCTTCTTGAAGACCGTTTAGAGGTGAGTCGCGAACCGTTAGATACAAAGAGAGTGTTTGAGTTGATGACTATCAGGATCATTTCGAGGAGAGCAGAAAACCGTTTGAAGAAGAAACGGCATACCGTTTGCCAAAGTCAAAGGTGAAGACTATTTGATGATTAAACGGTTTGCAAACCGTTTGCTGCTGCCAAAGGTGAAGACCGTTTGATCAATGCACTTGAAACCGTTTGCTGTCAAACGGTCTCCAGACCGTTTGGAGGAAATATTTCTAAATGAAACCATTTGGTATCTTGTAATCCAAGACCATTTAGGGTCAGTCCTGGGCCTATAAATAGGACCCCAAGGCTCCTCATTTGGCATCGGTTCTGGGACGCCAATAGGCTGCCTATATACAGATCTGATCCGAAACCAGTCCAGTCTGGGCCAGTTTCATTCCACCGACTGCCCAAATTGCAACCAAGGAGGCTGAGGAGAGAAGGAAGACAGAGCGAGGGAGACTGTCCGGTCTGTCTTGGCATCTCCCATTCGTGCCAAAATCTGCTCCGACACGACGTAGAAGGCCGTATTTTCTTCATCGAGCTGCGACTACCTTATGCACTGAGTTCATGGCGTATTTCTCTCTCTTTTTCATTCTTCTTGTTTCTCGCATCATGAGCGAGTAGTACATTTTCACTGGGGTGCGGGGACTAGCCCCGCTGCCCATGCAAGCATGTTATTTTGTTAAACTTTCCAAGGCAATGTATATAACTCTTCATTTTGTTGTTAATCTTTATGCTCGTAGTTTTATTAATTGCTTGGTTTCATCTTCGTTCTTCCTATGTTATGAGAACTTCTATACGTAGGATTGGATGTCTTTTAACAAGTTAACTCCCAAACTAGAAATAGAATGGGATTCCTTGAGGTTGTAAGTGTATGATCCGTGAGGGGACGAGCCATCTAGCCTTCGGTTACGCTTCTGTGAACCTAACGCCCTTACGGGGGGGTTCACAGCCTTAGTTGGATTTTGTATCTTCTTGTTAATCATCGATGTTTGCTCATATATTAATATTCTACTTGCTTATCGATTAATGCGGTTGACTCCCAAACTAGAAATAGAGTGGGATTTCTTCAGAGCCGTAAGTAAAGTGATCTGGTTGGTGACGAGACATCTGAAGCCTAAGGTGATGCTTACGTGAACCTAACACCCTCACGGGGAGTTTTGCAGCAACTCTATTTGGATTGTTATAACTTGCCTGGTTTGTTTGCGATTGAATGTGTTGCGTGTGTAGTGGTGGTGAAACTCGATACCATCCCAGTGATTCCATATCATTGATCTAAACCCAACTTTAATTCAGTTTTTACCTTCTTGCAATTAGTTTAAGTAACCTTAAATCAATCAATTGTTTTAAATATTAGTCTTAACTCGAATTAGACTAGACTGACTAGATTCTTAAAAACGGTGTCCTTTGGGTTCGATCCTAAGATATACTACAATTGACCCGTCCGCTTGCGGGTGGTGATATTGCACGTTAGTTTTGGTAAAAACTCGGGGATTTCAGCCCCGAGTGAGTTTGTTAGTGCAATTCTTGCCACGTCAACAAGTGATTTCTTTTGCTTCTCGATAGCTTAAGAAACACGAGGAGAATTATCCGACACACGATCTAGAGTTAGCTGCTGTGTTCCATGCTTTGAAAATCTGGAGACATTATCTCTATGGAGAAACATTCCAGATTTTCACAGACCATAAGAATCTAAAATATATCTTTTCTCAGCATGATCTAAACATGAGGCAACACCGTTGGATGGAGTTATTCAAGGACAACGATTGTACAATTGATTACCATCCAGGGAAAGCCAATGTGGTTGTTGATGCTTTAAGTAGAAAATCAGCAACACCAGCCTTAGATAAAGCACAGTTGAACTCCTTAGTGTTCTCTAAGAGAGATATGCTTATCTCCTCGAGGCAAAACAACATACAACTTAATGTATTGTTGTTAGTCGGGCTGTTAGCTGAGATGCAAGTAAAACCTACTATGAGAGAGTAGATCCAAGAAGTACAGCAGACTGATATTGTGATTCAACAGATTAGATCAGAGTATGGTAGTGAGAAACGGGATGGCTTCCATGATTCTGATGATCAGGTAATCTATTACCATGGTAGGATGGTAGTACCTGATGTTGATAACCTAAGGAAGTTAGTTCTAGAAGAAGCTCATTCTTCAATGTATGTCATGCATCCAGGGAGCACCAAGATGTATCATAACCTTAAAAGATATGTATTAGTGGCCTGGTTTGAAGAAGGATGTTGCTGAGTTTTTTATGCGGTGTCCGGTGTATCAGCAGGTTAAGGCTGAATATCAAAACCCCGCAGGAACAATGTAACCTCTGCCTATACCGCAGTGGAAATGGGATCATGTAACCATGGACTTTGTTGTTGGTTTGCCTAGAACAACCAAAAATCATGATTCCATTTGGGTAATAGTTGACAGGTTGAGAAAGTCAGCACATTTCATTCCTGTCAAAACAACCTACACTGTTGAGAAGCTTGCACAGGTATACATAGATGAAATAGTGTGGTTACACGGGGTACCGACTACTATTGTTTCTGATAGAGGTCCCCAGTTCACGAGTCTTTTTTGGGAGCGACTCCATAAAGCTTTGAGTACGCAGTTAAGGTTTAGTACATCTTTTCACCCTCAGATAGATGGGTAGTCTGAAAGGACCATACAAACCTTGGAGGACTTGCTTAGGGAATGTGTCCTTCAATTTGTTGGAAGTTGGGATCTACACCTGAGCTTGATAGAATTTGCCTATAATAATAGCTATCGGCACAGTATTGAGATGGCACCATATGAGGCTTTATATGGTAGACGTTGTAGATCTCCTTTATGTTGGTATGAAACAGTGGAGTACCAACTCTTGGGTCCTGAGCTAGTACAACAAACAACTGAGAAGATTAAAGTAATACAACAGTAGTTGAAAGCTACCCAGGATAGACAGAAATCTTATGCTGATAGGCGTCGTAGACCTTTAGAATTCCAAGTTGGAGACAGAGTGTGTCTCTAGGTCTCACTTTGGAAAGGTATCCTGAGATTTGGAAAGAAGGGCAAGTTAGCTCCTAAATTTATGGGACCTTATCCAATCATTGAAAGGATGGGAAAGGTAGCCTATAAGCTGGAGTTACCACCTGAGTTGCATAGATTGCGCCCAGTGTTCCATATTTCCATGCTAAGGAACTGTCATCCTGACATAAAATTAGTTCTGCAACCTGTGGAGGTAGAACTAAATGATGATATATCATATGTTGAAGGACCTGTGTTGGTTCTTGACAAAAGAATTAAAAAGCTGAAAAAGAAAGGCATATGTCTTGTAAAAGTTCTCTGGCATCACCGTGGCATTGAAGAAGCTACATGGGAGCTATAGGAAGAAATGAGGAAGAAGTATCCTTCTCTTTTCTCTTGATGTTCTTGTTGATGATTTCGGGGACAAAATCCTTGTAAGGGGTGGATAACTTGTAACATCCCTGACCTGGGTTATGCTTTAACCCTAGGTGTTTTGCTTAATAAAGTTGATTAAATGCTTTCTCTTATCTTTTGAAAAGTAATTAAGGCTCAAGAGGAACTTATATTTCAATTTTAGTCCTTTTTGAACAATGTTGAAATAATGTTGTGCCTGTGTTGGACTAAAATGCAATTTACCCAAGTTGAGGGGTTAATTTGCAAATTGTGCATGATAATGTGTTCCTCATGTGTTTAAGCATCATGAGAGTGGAGATGATGCATAGGTATGGCTTGTGATGGCCTGAATACCAAGAAAGAACAGATAATGCTATGTTTGTGCATTAAAACCTAGTTTTGGTGTAAAGTGCAATTTACCCAAAACCTAGGGTTCAATATGCAAATTACCACTTCAAAATATATCCTAATAATTCTTGGCATCTTATAGAGGCAATAAAATGAGAGGGACATCTCATTTTATGAACTTTTAAGGAGAGAGAATCTTGATATTAAAATAATCAAGATTTAAGCATAATTGAAACCCCAATTCAATTAAATGCAAAAATAAATAAAATAATTGAAGGGACTTCAACCAAAAATGAGATGGTTGAATTTTCTCAAGTTTTAACAGCCATGTGCCTTTGCTATAGAACGAAAATATCTTAAGGAGGTGAAACTCCACTCACCTTATTTAAAGAAAAAGAAAAATCCACTAACTTTAGGATATTAATATAATAAGCATTAAGGTGCTTATTTTCTTTTCTTTTATTTCGTGGATAATTGAGAGGAAAAAGAGGAAAGGATGATAGACTCGTTCCTAAGGAATGAGAGGAGGCAAGTGGCAAAGAATTTTGAGAGGATAATTCCTACTTTCTCTCATCTAATTGAATTTTTAACAAAAATTGCATATAAGCTCATTTATCCATAGAGTAAAAAAGGGAATTTCGAATTCACTTGCACCCTTTTCTTGCAAAAATGACCTTGGATCTTAGGAGGTCCAGGAGGACAACTCCCAACCTGTTGGTAAGCTTTTTGATCCTCTTTCACCTTGATTCCATGGTGGAAATTGAAAATAAAGGCATGATTTCTTCTTATCTCAATCCCATCTTCAATTCTAACCATTCCTTTTCACTCAAAGGCTTGAGGAACGAATCTTGTGAAGCAAGAAACCTTCCTTCACCAATTTGTATGTGAGCTTGGAGCTTTGGATCTCAATTGGAGGTGGGTTATATAACTTGAAACCCTTTACATTGTTATTCAACTATCTACCTTGCAATTTCGTTGATTCCTTCATCATCTTGATTATTTGATGGTTGAAATAGGTAAATCCATGAAATCAGATGTACTAAGAACTTCAGGGACGAAGGTAGATTATGATTACATCATCTTGGGTACATTTCCCAAGAAAATTTCATCTCATGTGGTTTCAACAAGTGCTCATGTGGTTTCAACCAAACCGTTTGAGAGCAAATGGTTTCACCAAACCGTTTGGAGTTAAACGGTTTCAAACCGTTTGAGAAGGTTGACCAGGGTTGACCATTTAAGAAATAAGATGCTAATTATGTTGGTTGATGACCCATCAAATTTTATTAATTAATTCCAAAGGAATCATTATTTGAAGGTCAATCAATCAATGAAACTCAATTTGGATTAAGTGCTGATTTGTAATTTACTTAATTGAGATTTTTGGGTGATTGAGCCCAAATGGTCTCAAGACCGTTTCGAGGTCACCCAAACGGTCTCAGGACCGTTTCGGGGTCACCCAAGACCGTTTGGAGGTCTATTGTTTAGTATGGTTAAGTATTTGAAGGTACAAAGATACCAAATTGAAGAAGCAATTCATTGCTGATTTGTTGATCAACCCAATGACCCAAACCCTAATGGAATTTGACCAAATCCCAAGGGTAGAATGGGAAAACGGTCTCAAGACCATTTGGAGGTCATCCAAATGACGTCAAGACCGTTTGAGGTCAGGTCACATCAAAAATTGGATGATAGTTCACTGATTTCAATTGGATCAATTCCACAATGTTGAGCATTGATGGATATTCGATTCCCAACCCTAATTGAAGGTTCCTTGAGTACAAACCCTAGATCAATTGGGTTCAAAACCCTAATTGGAGGGTCAATTGAAGGTTGAATCAATAGTTTGATTAATGAAGAAATCAAGAGTTTAATTGCTTATTGGTTCATCTATTGAAACCCTGAATCAATTAAGTGTTGAAAGGACTTTTTGGTCCATTCGGTTTTGAGAGGATTTGGACCAAACGGTCTTAAGACCGTTTGAGTCCAAACAGTCTCAAGACCGTTTGGGCCCAAATGGTTTCAAAACCATTTGGGCCAAAAGGTCTCAAACCGTTTGGGGACCAAGGTCCAAACGGTTTCAAGTTACTTTACCAAACGGTTTCAAGTTACTTTGCCAAACGGTTAAAAAATCGTTTGAGCTTTTTAAGTCAAATTCAATTGAGGTCCAACTTGGTTTAAACTATTTGGATATCTATTGAAATTTAAGGTCCAATGTGGTCAATCCAATTGGATACCTAATGCAATTGAATGTTCAATTGATTAATCCAATTGATTACTTAATGTGATTCAAGGTTCAATTGGTCAATTAAATTGGATTCCTCAAGTAATTGAAGGTTTAATTGATCAAACCATTTGAGGACCTATTATACTAGATGATTGATACCTTAGTGGGATTAATCATTGATGACTAATGATTTAATGATTCCATACATCAAGCTAATCATAAATGCATGTATTGAATAAAGAGTAAACTCAATCTAACCAGGAATTGAGTAGTGAACATCCTGGGTAGGATGAGAGAGAAAGGTTCATACATGAATGATAATCATGAAGTATTTAAGAATAACACATTCAAGATTGATGTGATATACAAGCAGGGTATGATCCTTGATAAAGATATCATAAAACCCTAATTGAGTTGAGTAATGAACTCAAACCCTAATTTGGGGCAATTCTAAGTAAAATCATAATCTAGGTTAATAGTATGACCCTAATTATGGGTAATGCAACATGAAACCCTAATTGGTATGAATAGTAAATCCTAATTGTGGGTTATTGAATATAAACCCTAATCGAGGGAAATGTGAGGTAAAATCTTAATTCAGGGTATTCGTATAACCACCCTGATGTGATGTGAATAGTAAACCCTAATTTTAAATAGGGTGAAGGTATGTGAAACCCTAGCTCTGGGTTATACTATATTACATGAAACCCCAATCTTGGACAATGAAATGATGAATCATTGGTCCTAATTGTGCAAGGGAAATGAGTAACCCTGATTGACATGAAATGGGAAACCCTATCCCTGGTAAAGGAATAGTGGTGTTACCCTTGAATTGCATGGAACTAATATATGATTGTTATATATGTTATCATGTGTATTAACCATGCAGGTATTCTGAGATGATGATCATGGCCAGGTATGAGCTATGATGTTTAATTTATTGAATTGATTTATTGGGACTTGAATGCCATAATATGCCTTGTTGCCTAGTAAGAGGTGACAAGAGAGTTATTGGGTCTCAAGTGCCATGTGAGATGTTTGTGTAACAAGTGTCATGTTTACCTTGGTCAGGTGACCTGAAGGTGTAGTTACCTGAAAAAGTGGTAACAATGCTCAGTGATGAGCTAAGGGTTTGAATACCCAGAACCATATGATTATGGTATTGAGATTGTGAAGGGATGATAATTCCCAGAATTGAAAAGAGGGACTGAGATCCCCAAAGTTATTTAAAGATTGAGAAGTACTTGATGAAAATAGTACATGTTTTCTTTGTAAGCATTTAATAAGTTTTGTTTGAAAACTTGGCTGATGCTAAAAGAATATGATAATGTACTTAATTAATCAAGTGCAATCTATTTATGTAGTGCTCTGACCATAGACCCATCATCGTCAGAAGTTGGTGATCGTGAAATAGGTTTTCTTACAAGATCTCCTGGAGAGCGCATATTTTTTAATATGCGGGGGTCAATGGGCAAAAATATTTGTACGTCCTCTTGAAGAGATTGATGGAAGGTAAACACTAAACCTCTCAATCCTTCATTATATATGTGCCAAGATGGATGTATCACTAATCTCCCGATGATGTTAATGTCGAATCGATGGAGATAAACAAGAAATCACTCGATTGCGAAGAGAGTGCAGTCGCCGCTGTAGCTCTATAGCGAAGTTTCCAGTACACCCTAGAAAGCTATTTTAGCAGAGACACAAGATGTCCTGCATGTGATCCTGCACTGACCGGAATGTGAGAGGTCATGGAAGCCGGCTCTTCCAATGACTTTGTATGGTACCGATTTCGACTTCGCAATGGTCGGTTGGAGTATGAGCGGTATACCTCATTTCCTCAGAGCTTAAGTTTGAATGTAAAATATAATCAGCCGTGTAGCGTATTTACATAAGATTGAAATACGAGAATCACTGGTTGATGTTATTCTGCTTAGCATGTCCTTGATACATAAATGTTATATATGTTCTTCAATTCTTTATTGAATAAAAGGCATGTTGCCTTATCAAGTTATAGCTGAAATGCTTAAGAATACATGTTTCTCTATTCTGCATAGATAATGATTTATCTGCTGTTAAAATATATGATTCCACTGCTCAGTTTATTTATTTTAAACTACAATAATAATGTTTTCGGCGGAGAGTTATATCTCTCGCTGGGGCAATTTTATGAATTGTCTCACCCCCGTGGGATCCAAATTTTTAGGTAGACACAGACAAGGAGGCAGAAACCCAGTAACAAGCGAAGAGCAACAACAGCAACATCAAGAACAACAGTGATATCCCTGGTGGGGATACTAGCTGTCATGTTTGTATATAGAGAGTCCTATGAGTCGTCTCTGTACTCTCAGGTCCTAGGAGTCAATAGTTAATGTTTTATAATTGATCTGAGATTTTGGTTTGAATGCTTCAAGGATTTTGGTTACTTGTGCTCTTAGCAAAGTAATGATGTATATAAATTCCTTGAAAGGAGATGATACATGTTTTGTACATGATGAACCAGGTTGTATATGTAATATGTTGGTTCTTGTTGAAAGAATTTCTTTGAGAATGGTTCTCTTTGCAAAAAGGTTTTAATTTTCAGTGATTTTTAGGAATCCACTGTTGTTAATCGTTTTCGCATGTTTTATTGTGATAATCGTTGTCTTTACGATGACGGTAGTCTCAGATTCCAGATGCCGACAGGATACCCCAAGGTCGATCCAGCTTCATCCTCACGCCACCTACTCCTCTTGACGCCAAACAAGGGAAGAAGAAGAGAAAGAAGGTGGAGAAGAAGGTCTTCCTAGCTTTCCTTGGTGGTTCTTCCTCAGCCAGATCCGCCCCGACACGACGTAGAATAGGTAGGATGTGCTTGCAGATGGGTTCTGTTGGCAGTGGCTGCCCCAAATTGTGTTGTAGGTGTTGGTCAAGTCCCCACCTTGCAGGATGATCTCTTTTTTTGGACTTGGGTGATGGTGTATCTCCGTTTCCTTATCTGGATGTCATGCTCAGGTGAAGGTTGAGTCCCCACCTTACAGGTGAAGGTAGAGTCCCCACCGTGTAGGTGTCGATGCTCCCCTCTCCCTAGTTTCTTCTGATGTTTCTTCTAGCTGTTGTTGAATTGGTATAGGTGATGGTCGAGCCCTCACCTTTTGGTTTCGACGCTCCCCTCTCCCTTTTTCTTGATGGTTTTTGCTCTCTATGAACTTGCTACTGTGATAATATCTTCAGTTTTCAGTTGGAGTTTGTTGCTCTTTCTTTTCTCACCTTTTGATCAGTTCATATATAAATTTGTTTGCTGATCTAGCTTAGTGATGGTCAAGTCCCCATTTTTCAGTGTCAACCTCCCCTCTCACTAGCTCCTCTTGTTGGTTGGTTGCCTTAGTGTTGAGATTTCTTTCTTGTTATGTTGGTAGTAACATGGTTGAGTTGAGTGTTTTGCTCCCCTCTCACTTGAGTTATGGTTGAGTTTGCTGAGATTCGTTTCCCTCTCCTTGCTAGATACTCCCCTCTCAATCGTAGTGTTGGTTGAGTCTTCTAGAAGTCTTTTTCCTCCTTTGGTCTAAAGATGGTTGGTCTGGTTTGGTTTCTTTGGTGTGGAGGATCTGGATTCTTGGTTCTAGTTTGAGTAGTGGCTGAAGAGTATCACTACCTCTGTTGTTTGGTCTTGGTTTGATGCTCCCCTCTCACTCGTTTGAGTGATGGTTGATTCTGCTGGGTTTTTTTCCTGTCTTTGGCCTGAAGATGGTTGGTTCTAAGTTAAAGTTCTTGGGGTGGAATGTTTTTTTAGTTTCAGATTCTATCTTTTCCTCTGCTTGGTTTGAAGATGGCTGTTGCAAAGTGTTTATGTTTATAGACCTTTCTTTTTTCCGGGTTCTGTTGCATTTGTTTGATTGGTTCAAGGTGCTCTCTGATGGATGCTGCTGTATTGGCTCTTTATCTCTGGCGATAGAAAAGATGACAAGCAAAAGGAACTCTTTGAGTTTTATCCAGGACATATGCTTATAACACACTGTGGATCAGTGGACTAGTGGAGTTGTTATTCTTTTATTGGTTTACTGGATGGTGTTTTTTGGAAGATGTTATGTTTGGAACTTTGTTTCCTGATTTGGTTGATGATCTTGGAAATCCTTTGCTGGTTTCATAATGAGAATGTTTCCTGCTTTGGGAATTGGAGTTCTGAAGATCTTTTTGTATAGTGCTAGTGAGTTTGATGTGAAGATTGGTTTTACTGGGGTGATTGGGCTTGTGGTGATACATTTTTTTACAATTCCCTGAAGATCTGCCTGGTGTTTGAAGCTTCTTTATTCTTTTGCTCTAAAGTTTTTGTTTTCTTAGTTACAAGTCCGTGAAGATTTACAAGATTCTTTGTACAGTTCTTTTTATGTTCCTCATTTCTGTCTTGGGAATGAAAGCATTGTATATACCACTTTTACAAAAAATGGAAAAAAGCAACACGAGTTTTAGCCGACCAAAAAAAATTATTCTCTTGATTAATAAATATATAATTATATAATAATCAAAATTATATTTTATTTTATGTGATTCCAATGCCAAGATTTATAATGAAGTTCAATTCTTCAATTTTGGTTTTTGAAAGGGATGCACCGATGAAAAATGAGAAAAGTTGTACATTGGTGCACACATTTCAAGATGGTTCAATTAAACTCAAATATAGGTGGATATCTATGAAAAGAGAAATTAAATATGAGAGGATCATATATAATAGCTCAAAATTAGATTTAGTGCTAGAATTGGTATGTTATAATTATAATGTCCCATGATTTGAGGCCTCAGATACAATGATCTTAAAAAGAATAATTGGACTATCCATATCACCAAAGTGCACCTTGTTTTTAAGGATCCCATCACTAAAGAACCTTCTGGTTCAGCGTGCTCATCCCGGAGTAAAACTGGGATGGGTGACCGGTCAGGAAGTTTATCCTTGCTTGTGTGTGAGTGAGGACAAAGTGCACAGTTAAGGCTAGTAGTGGTTTACGGGGCTATTTGCCATTCTTGAAACTCTACTAAAGACTTGGGCAGTGGGCACAAAAGGGAAGAGCTATGTATCATTCCCAATCAAAAAGGGAAAGCTATGTGTCATCCCCAACAAAAAGGGAAGAGCTATGTGTCATTCCCAATCAAGAAGGGAAAGCTATGTGTCATCCCCAACAAAAAGGGAATACTATGTGTCATTCCCAATCAAAAAGGAAAGCTATGTGTCATCCCCAACAAAAAGGGAAGAGCTATGTGTCATTCCCAATCAAATAGGGAAAGCTATGTGTCATCCCCAACAAAAAGGGAAGAGCTATGTGTCATTCCCAATCAAAAAGGGAAAGCTATGTGTCATCCCCAACAAAAAGGGAAGAGCTATGTGTCATTCCCAATCAAAAAGGGAAAGCTATGTGTCATCCCCAACAAAAAGGGAAGAGCAATGTGTCATTCCCAATCAAAAAGGGAAAGCTATGTGTCATCCCCAACAAAAAGGGAAGAGCTATGTGTCATTCCCAATCAAGAAGGGAAAGCTATGTGTCATCCCCAACAAAAAGGGAAGAGCTATGTGTCATTCCCAATCAAAAAGGGAAAGCTATGTGTCATCCCCAACAAAAAGGGAAGAGCTATGTGTCATTCCCAATCAAAAAGGGAAAGCTATGTGTCATCCCTAACAAAAGTGAAGAGTTATGTGTCATTCCCAATCAAAAAGGGAAAGCTATGTGTCATCCCCAACAAAAAGGGAAGAGCTATGTGTCATTCCCAATCAAAAAGGGAAAGCTATGTGTCATCCCCAACAAAAAGGGAAGAGCTATGTGTCATTCCCAATCAAAAAGGGAAAAGCTATGTGGCATTCCCAACTAATAAGAAGAACTATGTGAATAATCCCAATTACATAGAGTTTGTTAAAGGATTACTGAGTAAATTATCTTTGTTATATATATATGTTGTTCCTTTTGGTAAATATTCTTGGGTGATGATAGAAGTATGTTCTTTTATGCTTCTTCTTTCCAATTATATGGACATCATATGTTAGGGGTTTATGCTCTGCATAAACATTGATGAGGTTGAACTAGTGAAAGGAACCTTGTGTGGATTACAGATCCATAGTATCTCCATAACATTAAGAGGATATGTGGAGACTTGAGGGCGTGATTAATGAATAATATGTCCTTCCTTTTCCTAGGATTTCGAGGACGAAATCCTTGTTAGGGGTTTATAATTTGTAACATCCCTGACCTGGGTTATGAATTAACCCTAGATGTTTTTGCCTAATAAGGTTTAGTAGATTCTTAATCTTATCTTGGGAAAAGTAATTAGGGCTCATGAAAAACTTATGTTTCAATTTTGGTCCTGTTTGAACAATGTTGAAGCAATGTTTGCTTATTTTGGACTAAAGTACAAATTACCCAAGCTGAGGGGTTAAATTGCAAATGTTGCATGATAAGATGTTCCTCTGATGTTGAGACCCCATGAGAATGAATATGATGTAGTGGTAAGGTTTTTACAAGTCTGGACACCAAGATAGAGCATGTTGGACAATGTTGTGCGTTAAAACCCAGTTTTGGTGTAAAGTGCAATTTACCCAAAACCTAGGATTTAATATGCAAATTGCCACTTCAATAAGGTCCCTAATGTTTCTTGGCATCATGTAGAGCAAATAAAATGAGAGGGGTGCCTCATTTGAATTAAGTTGGAGGGGAGAGAATCTTGATATTAAAATAATCAATATTTAATCATAAGTGAAACCCTAATTCAAATTAGGGCAAAAATGAATGTATTAATTGAAGGGCTTTCAACCGAAATGTTTTGGGTTGATTTTGAATAAGGATGGACGTTCCTTTGCCAAGATAAGGAACGAAAATATCCTAAGTAGGTGAAATTCCACTCACCTTATTATAAGAAAAAGAAAACCCACTCACATATGGAATATTAATATAATAAGCATTAAGGTGCTTAATTTGCTTTTCTTTAAATTGAGGATAATGAAGGAGAATTAAAGGCAAAGGAAGGTGCCTCGTCCTTAAGAGATTTGAGGGGGAAGAGGCGGCCATATTTTTGGAATTTAATGCATTTTAATAATGCATTTTCTCTCTCATCAATTTTCTTATAAAAGTACCTTTTTCAAGCCAAATGAAAGGCTATTTCGGATTTTCTTCTTTCCCTTGCTTGAAAAACCGACCAAGGAGCTAGGTAGGATCAGGAGGACGCCTCCCAACCTGTTGGTAAGCTCTTGACCTTCGTTCCCCTTGATTCCATGGTGGAAATCAAAAATAAATTATGGATTCCTTCTTATTTCGATCTCCTCTTCAACCCTAGCCAACTTTTACAATCAAAAGCTTGAGGAAGAGCCTAGGGGGAGTTTCTAGAGCTTCATCCACCATTAATGGCGTGAGCTTGGAGCTTTGGAGCTCAATTGGAGGTGGGTTTTATAACTTAAACCCTTAAACATTGCTATTGCACCAATCTTCTATGCTTTGTTGATTGATTTCTTCAATTTGATTCACTTTTGTTCTTTGCTGAAATTTTCCATCAAGAACGGTTTCTGTTCTTGGGTGTACGAAGTAATATGATGATGAAATCATCATAAGAAAGTACCTCACAAAATATCTTGGGAGAAAACGATCTCAAAGGTTGGGACCAAACAGTTTCACCAAAACCGTTTGGTGACCAAACGGGTTGCAAACTGTTTGGTGGCAAACGGTTTCAAACCCATTTGAAGGAGTTGACCAAGCGTTGACCATTTGGGAATCTCGTTCCTAATTATGTAGTATAATTACCCTCCAAATTTTAGGTGTTAACTCCAAAGGAATCATAGGTTGAAGGCCAATCAATTAGACAAATCGAATTGAATTAAGTGCTTATTTTCAACCTGAATAACTTGACCTGTTTGGGAAAACGGGTTCAAGACCGTTTGAGATGGTTGACCAAGCGTTGACCGTTTGGGATTCCTGTTCATAATGATGTTGGTTGATAACCCTCCAAATTTTAGGGATTAACTCCAAAGGAATCATAGGTTGAAGGGTAATCAATTAGGAAGACCTAATTGGATTAAGTGCTGATTTTCAACCTGATTAACTTGAACCTTTTGGGAAAACGGGTTCAAGACCGTTTGAGTGAGTTGACCAAGCGTTGACCATTTGATATTCCTGTTCATAATTATGTTGGTTAATGACTCACCAAATTTGAGGGATTAACTCCCAAGGAATCGTGAGTTGAAGGCTAATCAATTAGGTAGACCTAATTGGATTAAGTGCTGATTTTCAATCTGATTAACTTGACCATTTTGGTCAAACGGGTTCAAGACCGTTTGAGTGAGTTGAACAAGCATTGACCGTTTGGGATTACTGTTGCTAATGATGTTGGTTAATGACCCTCCAAATTTTAGGGGTTAAATCCAAAAGAATCATGAGTTGAAGGCTAATCAATTAGGCAAACCCTAATTGAAAACAGTGCTGAAATTCCAATGAGTTAAGTTGAGATTTTGGGTTGATTAGCCCAAACGGTTTCAAGACCGTTTGGGGATCACCCCAAGACCGTTTGGAGGTCTGGGGTCAAGTATAGTTGACCAATTGAAGGTCCAAAGGTACCAAATCATACTGCAACTAAATGCTGATTTGTTGATCAACTCGATAGATCAATCCTTGATGATTTTTCACTAAAATCCAAATGGTGGATGGGCCAAACGGTCTCAAGACCGTTTGGAGCTCATCCAAATGGTCTCAAGACCGTTTGGTGGTCACCCAAGACCGTTTGGAGGTCTAGGGTTGAGTATGGTTAGGTGTTTGAAGGTCTAAAGGTACCAAGCTGATATACAATGCAATGCTGATTTGGTGATCAACCCAATGAACCAAACTCTAATTGGTTGACTTAGATTTGAGTGATATGATGGTAAAACGGTTTCAAGACCATTTGGAGGTCATCTAAACGACCTCAAGACCGTTTGAGGTCAGGTCATACCCAATTTGGATGATGGTTCAATGGTTTCAATGCAACTAGTTCTGCATTGATTAGTGTTGAAGAATCATTGATTCCAAGCCCTAATTCAATTGAATCAAACTCTAATTGATGATCAATTGAGGGTCAATTGAGGGTAAAATCAGTTGAAGGTTGACCTATTGAACTCAATTGAAGTATGAGGGTAGGACCAATTGATGATTGGTTCCATGAATCCAATGATTGAAGGAATCGACATTGGAAACCCTAATTCAATTGGATGCATTATGTAATGGAGGTCTAATGTGATTGAATTTTGAGAATTAAGATGATGAATGTTCTATTGATCCAATTATGATTAGTAATGGTAGTCAATGAAGGTACAAATGTTGAAACCCTAATAGTACCTAAGTGATTAAGTGCCAATTAAGGGATGAATCCCTAATTGCTTATAGGATCAATGACTTGATACACTATGATAATCATAGTTGTATGTACTCAACTGAAGGGTTGATACGACCTAATCAAGTTAAGAAGTTGATAGCATGAATTCATACATGAATATGATTCATGTGGTGATTAAGGGTTATGATCCTTAAGCAAAGAGATCATGAAACCCTAAACATGAACATAAACCCTAATTGACAGGGTTGTTGAACTCAAACCCTAGTTGAGGGTGCATCCATATGAAACCCTAATTGAAGGTGTAACCATGTGAAGCCATAATTGGGGGTGATTCTATGAGAAGCCCTAATTGGGAATGATCAGTAAACCCTAATTATGGGCAATGTGATATGAAACCCTAATGATGGGTGATGCTATATGCAATCCCTATTCTGAAAAAAAGGAGATGGTATGTGAAACCCTAATCCCTAATAAAAGCATAGAATTCATACTTGATTATGATTCAAGAAATGAAGTCTTGTAGCACGACCGTGTTAGGCAGCACGGCCGTGGTGGATTCACTTTGCACGAGCGTGTAAGGTAGCACGGCCGTGGTGACTTTCTTTGCACGACCGTGGTGACTTTCTTTGCACGACCGTTCTTGGTTACATGGTCGTGGTACTCTATGCTTGACTTGGAGTAATTTTGAAAAGGACCTATCATGGTCTTTTTGTTAATTCATGACTTATGGATGAATCCATAGTATTGGCAATAGTTGTATATTCCAAGTGAGTGACTAATGATCACTACTTTACATGTTGAATGTGATAAACTGGTGCATAAAGTATTAGGATGGGTAATACCCTAATACAAGCTGAGTATATGAACTCAAGAAAGTTAATGGTGTTGAGGGAAGTGATACATCAAGATATGATAGATATCATATCCAACACCCCAAATACTGGTATACCTTGTTGTGTTATAAATCCAATATAATTGGATGAATGATACATGAGATGTGTGATGGAAATCCTAATCCTGGTAAAGGATTAAGGGTAATACTGATACATGAGATGTGTGATGGAAATCCTAATCCTAGTAAAGGATTAAGGATAATACTGATACATGAGATGTGTGATGGAAATCCTAATCCTGGTAAAGGATTAAGGGTAATACCCTTGAATTATTAATATATTGTTTTTGCATGGTGATGATAGATAATTGATGTGCTTCTATCATATGTGCTAACCATGCAGGTATCATGAGATGATGAGCATAGCCAGGTATGAGATATGATGTGTTATTAATCTGAATTTGATTATTGGGCCTTGTGTGCCATAATATATCTTGTTGTCTGGTAAGAGATAGCAAGAGAGTTAATGGGCATCAAGTATCACACTTATCTTGGTCAGATGACCTAAAGGTGTTAGTTACCTGAGAAAGAGGTAACAATGCTCAGGTGATGAGCTAAGGATTTGAATACCCAGGATTTCATGGTTATGGTATTGAAATTGTGAATGGATGAGAAGTCCCAGTGTTGAAATGAGGGATTAAGATCCCAACACCTTGTGAAAAGAGTGTGGCTACGGGCCATGACTCCACAATGATAATGTCAGGCTTTAGATGTATGATCTGAGCCTGAAGAGAGTTAATATAGTGATAATGATTCTGTAGTTTGAAGAAATGTTAAACTTATTCTTCATATTCCTTAAAGGATAAATGATATGTTGATTCTATTTTAACTGCAATGCTTCTGATACAGAATGATGTTCTAATTTGTTAGACATTAAAGTATCTGCTGTCAAATAAATATGATTTCTCTGTTCATATTTATCTTCTTAAGTTTCAATAACAATGTTTCTGGCAGAGAGTTATATCTCTCGCTGGGGCAATTTTTATAATTGTCTCACCCCCGTGGGAACCACATTTTTAGGTGGATGCGGACGAAGAGACAGGAACCCTTCAGGAGGTGAAGGACAGCAGCAACAACAATAGTATTAGCAGTGAAGTCTCAGGTGGAGACATTGACAGTCATGTCATGTTCAGATGTATATAGAGTCCTATGTGTCGTCTCTGTACTCAGGTCCTCGGAGTTGTAGTTAGTGCTTTCGAGATTTTGGCCCAATGCCTCGATATTTTTATACTGCATGTGTTTAGCTTGACAAGACAGTTGATACTTGTAATTCTCAAAAAGAGATAGTATAAGATATGTACTTTGAATCAGAATGTAAATGTTATACTTTGGCTCTTGAAGAAAAAGATTTCCAATGCATGGATCTCTTAGCAAAAAGTTTTAATTTTTAGTGATTTTTACTAATCTGTTGCTTGATGAACGCTTCCGCATTAGTTAATCATGTTTTTATGAGTTGTATGCCACAAAACCCCTCATGCTCCCACCTATAGGTGAACCAGTTTCTAGGGTAGAGTCACATGGCACTACTCATAAGTAGCCCACTCCTTAACTCATGGCAGGCTAATGAGTCTCATGGCACTACACGTAGGTAGCCCAATTTCTAACTCTCAGTAACCTAGACCTTGCTCTAGGATTACCCTTTTTTTTTCTTTTAGCCTTTTCAAAGCAATAGAGGTGGACTCGGATCTAGCCAGTTATATACGCACATATATAAACATCCAACAATTATTTTCAAGCAACCGATTAAAACTTCGAGAATCACCGTGAAACTAGAGCGATTATTCATAAGCGTAACCACATACCTAATTTGATGATTTCTCAAGCTAACATCAATTCCAATCAAGAAGGCAATCCAAGAAAGTAGTTCAACCATACAATCAAGAATCCTTTTCTTTTACTTGGGTCGGCTAGATCAGCGAAAAGGACTCTCTTGCCCCCCGCGTTAGTACTTTCCCTCCAGGGTTATCTGGGTCTTTTGCCTCTTACCCTCCTTCTTCCTTGCGGCGCGCAAGACTTATGTAGGTCTACACAGAGTCACAATGAGATGCCCCCGCTGGCCAAGCTGCTGGGCGCCACCACTTTTGCACCTCCAACCCTCGTCCTCATCCTCGAATCGAGTTGTTGCCTTCTCCGATGGCAAGGGTAGAGAGAGAGCCCTAGTGCCTCCCGCCACCATCCTCCTCGCCATGAGGAAACCTAAACGGAAGTGAGCGGCGCCCGCTCCAAGTGTACGTCTGCGCCACCCCGACAGCCACTTCCCCATTTTCCTTTCACCCTCGGACCAGACCGGCCTCCCTGAAGGAGAGACGCCAGGGTGCGTCCCTTTGCTGTGGGCGGACCCCTTCCGGTACCGCGGTACCTGGTTCACACCTCCGCCGCCCACTGCTGTCCTGGCCTCCTTCCAAGCACACACAACCACCTCGGCCAAGTTGCAGGTCCACCTAAGTTCATCCAACAGACCCGACCGTCTGCTGTCGTGGTATCTTCCGTCCTGACGGTCTGCATATCTCTTGCTGTCGAAGGTAGACGATGTTCCATGACCAGAGAGGAGGGCAAAGCTGATAGCCAGCCCAGGCACCAGGCCCGACTGGCCGAGGTGTTCGTGGTGCAGGTAAACCCTTTCTCCACTTTGGTTCTTGCCCGACTCTTCATGCACAGGAGGCGGAGTTCAAACGGCGATGCTGTCGGGGTCTACGTTCCCTTTTCCAAAGCGGCACACCAGGCCCCCTTCATGTAGGTAACGGAAGGACAAGAGGGAAGGAGAAGGATGGCTCCACATCGAAGGAAATCCTAGGTTTTGCTGTATATATACACGATGTGGGGAATACCAACTAGTACCACGATTCACGAGTATGGGAAAGGTTACTTGATAACCGCTTCTTCTCATCTTACCAAGTTCTCGTAATTTTTCCAAAAGCAAATCACTTGCACCATATATAACTGTCTTTCCCAAAATAATATTCCTTTTTACTCCACTAATATCGTGAAAGGCATGTTTTAGAAAGATATTGAGTATATTCCCTTATTTCCTTCTTACTTCAAAAACTGTTGGCTTTTATTACGAGGATACACCACGTAGTATTTCAATTTGGAAACACCAAAAAGTCATTACATAATCCCATTAGTATATGGCACGTTATTCCCATATTAAGGCTTTTATTATTTGTATTTTCTCCTCCTTATCCTATTATCTTTACAACTCAGACTCCTTGGAACACAAGAAATCCTAAGGATCTGAAATCTCTCATTTTTTCTTTATGTTATTTATTCCTCTTATTAATCGATTTTTCTTTTGCAAGGATTTCTCATTATCTTTCATCTCTTTGTTTTCCTTTTTTTTCATATTTCTTTTATTAGAATTCATATGTAAACAAATTTTACTCAATTGTGGCCATTAATGCCACTTTATAGATATTTCTAAGTATTTCTCATGAATACTTTGCTTAATATCCACTATCTTTTATCTTTTTCTATTATTTGGACTTTTACTATTTTCTTCTCTTTCATATCCATTAATGGGTTTATATAATAATAGGAACCACGAGATTCCTAATGTAAGGGAGATTTGTAAAGGAATCCCTTATTTGAAGCAAAGCGTACAACCTTTTCAGTTAGGTCCAAATTCACAAAATCATTATATTTCAATTATGAAAACACATGCAAAATTGGGGTTGTAACACATTAATATCTTCTTTTCTCAAATTTCTCATTTTAAACAATTGAGGAAGGAATTACATTAGTGTTGAGTGCTTTTCATTTGTAAGGCTCATGGGGATGAAATTAATGCTAAGGCATGATGGAAATGAAGGTGGATCAATAAATTGCTGAAATTTGATGCTAATAATTATAGAAATGATGACCCAACTCAGCTGGTTTCACCAAAGTCAGTCTAGTTTAAGGGTCTATTTGGTAGGATGGGAATGATGTGGAAGTTAAATGACTCAACTTATTTGACTGAAAAAAAGTGATGTGGAATGAAGGGGAAGGAAGGGGAGATATTGATGTGTATTTCCTCCTATATCTCTTCTCACAAAATCAAAGTGAAGACAATGGAAGGGAAAAGGCTTGGAGGGAAACTGAATTGCAATTTTTGAAGGAAAGACCAAAAGTGGAGGTGGAAATTTGAGAAATTGAAATCTAGGATTAAAATATGAAGTGCCCTACTCATCTCCCCTTGGGCTTCTTTGCCCTGATCCTTGCTCAATTGTGGTGTCCAAAATCTTACGAGCTCATGGTCCCTACTAGTGATTCCAACGTTGACGTTGATGGCCTTCCTTTGCCTGTGTAGCTACAATTATTGTGAATTTGCAAGGATGATCCTTTGTGTTTGGGTGTGGAGATTGTAGTGGTGCGCTATGGGTGTTGTGCTTTCCCCTTGCAGCCAGGAAAATACCCAAAAAATCCTCCTTTTTGGCGCTGACCCGCTAGACCGAGTTTCCTCCCCCTTTCCTTATAATTGCTTTCTCATTGGTTGTCCCTTTTGTTTTTTTCCATCTTCTTTCTAGCTTAGTTTTTTTTGGCCAGCATACTAATATGTGTTCATTGATTAGTGGCTTTCTTTATCCATCCATGTTGATGGTCTCTCCCTTTGAGGAAATGGATAAGACCGAGTTTCCCCCGAATCTGTGTCTAATGTCAAGGAGTCCCCCACATGCATGATTTTATTTACGGATTGGTGGGTTATGTTGCAATGCTAGGCTACAAACCGAAGAAGTTTCAGAGATTTTACTTTGGGATTTAATGTTCCAGTTTTTGTACATAGAAAATTAGGGTATTTTGAGTTGGAACGATAGTCAAAATTGAAGAGGGATTCTATCCAAAAGTTGCCTTCATGCGCGAACCCTAGGGATCTAAGATGAAATGCTCTATCTATTTCCAACCTCATCTCTGTATTATCTTGTGCCTAATTATATAGAAACTTAGAGAGAACACAAAAATATGGAGGAAACTTGTATACTTAAATAGAAGTATGATAAGAAACATAGAAGCATAGAAAAATACTTATAAATAACACAAATGCGATTTTTTAGTTATATTTTTACAACATATGTGTTATATATAAATTTGTTAAATGTGGAGGAAAGTACTTGCATCGTACACAATTGATTAAAAATGTAATCTAGTTTTTATAGTACTACTATTTTATATTATACATTTGTCAAACATTAAGCAAAATACTTGCATATCACAATATTGACGAAAAATGTCCTCTAAAGTTAACAACACAAATATTTCATACTGTACAATGATAATTTGTTTTTTCTTTCCCTGTTCTCCTCATGCTAATGTAACAAATCAATATAAATGTCCAGCCTCTTGCCTTCTTAAGCATTTTTGGAGCCCAAGTTCGGTGGAACTCGGCCCAGTCCAGAGGCCCAATTTAGCACAGCAGCAATGGCTAATCCACCTATGGTGATGTCAGGCTTTGACCAAGCTTGCTGAGTTGAGTTGGGCATATAGTTCGTAGTACAAACTCGGCATATCCTCCTTCCTCCCTTTCCCGTTTCAGTAGCGCTCCACTCTCCTTCCCCGGCGTTTGCGGGCTCGTGAAGCCATGGTGGCTCAAGAGGCAAACAGCTAGCCTTGTGCAGGTACCTCGATGGAGGCTTATATTGCTCCCGTAAGATGCTCGTTAGGTAGGCAAGTATCTTCTTGGTCTCACCAGCCCACCTAATCCCTCTGACCCACCTTCCTGGATTTGGTTTACTCATGCCACCAGCTTTGCAGGGGCAGGCGTAAGAGAAGCATGTAGTTCATTTTCTACCTCGCCGCATTTTCAACCGATAGGGACCCGCTCTACCTCTTATGGGTGTTTCAAATTGCCGGTGGTACTGAGGAAACCAGACTTCTGCTGCTGTAACAGATGGTCCAATCATTTCATACGGCTCCCTCGCCGTGCTAGGTACGTTTCAACTGTGGACATCTCATCCACATTTCAATTACTTCTGATTACCTAAGCAGTTGGCTATTATATCATATCATATTAAAAAAAATTTGAAGCGCCCCTCATCTTTGTTACTTTGTGAAATAGGAAGGCATCAAAGATTAACTCCTGCTGAGAACCTTAATCTGTATATTTGGTAGGAGTGTATCTACACATATAGTTTGATGCACGGGCGTAGGCTTTCCCTAGCCCACTCATCATTTCTGTGCCTCCCTTATCGTTTTGTTTATCCCAACAAAGTAAACTTGTCCCCTCTTCACCTCACCCATCCCATCCAACCAAATACAGCAAAAATGCATTGCTCTCCTAGTTAACTTTGTTGCATTTTGCTTTTAGTGCCACCAATAACCAACAAGATGCACTTAGGGAACCTGTCAACCCTATGTTTTACTTAGTTATGTAATTCTATTCATGACTCTGCCATCAATAGTTAGTCATTAACAATTGCACTAGATGCTGCTCTTTCGTATTTGATTTTTTTGGAGCTACAGATATATAGAAAGTTACCTAGTACGGCATTACGTTCAACACCCCCGATATTAAAATTAAGGTGCTACTATCCATTAACTTTCATTTGTAGTTGAAATAAATATCACAAACAAGATAGAGTTCAATTCCCAGACAGGAGCTTGGAAATAATAACTCATACATCATGTAAACCATATGTTGAGATTACAATTATGAATAAATAACTACCTTGTAGTTTCCCCTTGAAAAAACTCATCCCTAACACAGTCTATCTAAATATCTCATATCTACCTGCATCATCAAATGGGCACAATCCACGTCAATGGAAGTTGGTACGGACCTCACAAAGCAAGGCACAAACTAGTGAAAGTAATTTTGTAACACAAAGTCGTATCATATATCCAGAGGCAAAGAAAAGAACTGACTCATAAGAATGGATGAAAACCGTTTGTAGCCCGGTAGCCCAAATGTCACAAGTTACCAAAGCACAATGGCAAATAGTCAAAACATAAAAAATGTGTGATTCCCAGACAAGCATACCAAACACTGGCAGTTCCCATGCACTGACGTAACCATCCATACTCAGTTATGAACTGGTGCTTAAAACTGCACACATGCCACACGTCATGCGCTAGTGCTCAAAATCATATTGGCCGCAACTGAGTACTAGTGCACATCGCTACACATGGGCTGCAACTAGGCACTGGTGCTGAAATGATCACAAGTTGACCACGATCAAGCATTTAATCATGGTTGTCTAGGCGGCCGGGCGTTGACCATGGAGGCCCAGACCGCTTAGGCACCTAGGCATTTTTTCTTCTTTTCTTTTACAATGTGTGTGTATATATATGTGTGCGTGTGTGTGTGTCTATATATATATATATATATATATATATATATATATATATATATATATATGGTTTTTATTTTGAAAAAGAGTGAGTATTTAAAAATATTATAGGAAACAGGGGGACGATCAAAGAGCAACGAGGGAAGAGGAAAGAGTAGCATGTCGAGGAGGAAGAGGAGTAGGGGGACAAGGAAAGGAGGAAGAGGAGGGGGTGGAGGAAGAGGAGCATGGGGAGGAGAAAAGAAGAGCAGGGGAGGTAGGAATGGGAAAAAATAGCACATGGAGTAGGAAGAGGAGCATGAAGAGGAGGAAAGGGGGAATAGGGTGAGGATGAAAGGAGGAAGATGAGGATGGAGAGGAGGAAGAGGAGCACCTGGTAGGAGACACTACTTGCGTCGTTAGGGGAGGGAGACGCCGTTTTTGTCTAGGAAAAATGGGGGAGCGGGTGTGTCACAAAATTGTTTATTACCCAAATCCTAACTCAAAATGACTATAAAATCAATGGCGATAAGACCTAAGTATCCATCCCTAGCATTATATTATCAAAGTACGAATGCGTAAGCGTAAAAACTTAGCATACACAAACATATTAACAAGATAAAAACACCAACACAATCTCATTCAACACGTTATATTAAGCAACATTGTTTTATTACAAGATTTCAATTACATATTCAAGAGTCAAATTAAATTGTACAAGTTTTCTCACATACTCTAGAGATCTTAAAACAAGTACACCTTGCATAGATCACCAATGCATCAACTCTCTATCCATCTCTGAACCTATGAATACGTACAATATCATGTAAAAGTAAGACCTTTGACTAACTTCCCATCAGAGGAGTTTGTAAGGGTGTTCAAGATTAGCTAACCCTTTTCTACGTGAGGGACCTCAAGGCCATTTCCAAGGGCTAACCCTTTTATCAACATCGTCCTCTCTATCTTGACAACTCAAGTAGGGCGCCCAACCTTGCATCTTTACCCAGAGAATACATGCATGTGCACAAGGTTTGTATAATGGACTTATATATTATGTTTGCGAGTTATAAAACCTACGAGACAAACATCGAGTATAATACTAGAATACTATACGACAATATTTGAGCATGTAAACATGCATACATATGTATCCCAACTCCAGTAAGAAAGCCATAGTCATATAATTAAAGCCCCAACTAAATTCAGAGATTTCATAACCTATCTTTGACTATATAGATCTCAAGAAACACCTGATTAAGAACAATATTACATGCATGTATTAGATTCCCATCATTAAACCTAACGTGACAAGCCCGTCACGCTTAATGAGTTTACTCAAAACAAACACACGATCAACAACTAATTAACCAAATAACCAGAAAAGAGGGTAAATTAAAACCAATTCAACATTATGACCATGTTTAGAAACACTACATAAAGGTCCAACAACTTGTACTACATCACATACCATATTAATTTTTACTTACATATATGTCCAATGGCCTTAGCCACAACTTGTATACAAAAGATACTGTTCCACATATACATGCCATATACAACAAATGCATATTGCCAAAAACCACGTGTCGATGTAGATATCATCTACAAAACATCCCCTGCCCGGACAGGGAGTACATGGACAACTCTAGGACTGTACGACAATTACTATTGTCCAACCTTCTACGTCTATTGCTCTCCAAATGGCTCCTCAACACCACGAACCTGGCAACGCCACTGATGACCACCTAAAAAGATGTGGTAACCCATGAAGGTGAGACTCATGTCCCAATGAGAGATGTAACTCTCAAGTCTCAACCAATGGGTATTGACTACAACATGTATCATGATTAAACAAGATGAGCAGATTCAGCTAATAGTTTAATCAAATTAAATAGGTTAAGCAAGCTAAGTAACTAAAACATGTTAAGCTACTAGATCGTCAAAGCTATCGAATTCTATATAGTTGCTTTCTCTTACCGCATTATATATCAACTATACAATATAAGAAACAAGGTAAGGGTAAACATTCAATGTCAAACATGTTTAACCCTAAACAGATATACTACACGGCTGTATTAGGTCTTTTATTAACCCCTGAGAAGTTGAGGTATACCACTCAGACTCCAACTGACCACTGCTAAGTCGAAATCAGTGCCCTACAAGATCTAGGAGAGCCAGACTCCTATGATATCTTTCGCCCTCGATTAGTACGAGTCCGCCGAAACAACATATAAGTCTAACTGCAAAACAACCTAGTCTGTCCTAATATAAGGTCACGTCACTAGTGAAACTGAGATACGACCGCAGTCGTTATCCTACCGAGGTATGACCGTAACCATCCTCAATCATCACATGTACAAACTTGACATACGACCTCATCCATTCTCCTATCGAGGTATGGCTTTAGGCTTGCAGCCATCCTCAATCATCACATGTACAAACCTGAGATACGACCACAACCATTCTTTAGCCGAGGTATGATCGCAACCATCCTCAAAACCTTGGGATCAAGATTTCAAGAACACACAATCTCTTACACCTCACATACTCAACAATTTGTGCTCCAAGCTTCCGTTAGGAATACTCGTTTCATCGTCCAGCAAGTCTCGACATTGGAATGGATCTATGGCGCATGGCACTACATGATTATGGTTCACTTGATTAGTTAATGTCAATTGGGTATATTTTAGCTTCATCAATCAAGTTACATACAAACCATAAAAGAGTTCTACAAAACATAAGCAGAGTGCAACTTCAGAATATATAAAACGTATGAGACATAAAACTGATCACATCATCACATGGTACCATTTCACTGCCATTCATGTGGCCAAACTCATCATCACTATCCTATCACAGGGTACACATCCTTGTCAAATCATGAAGAGGATAACATATCTATTAGGGAACAAAACCAATGTCCAAAGTCATAAGACCAATCACATTGTTCCCTATAAGAACATCTTTATCTTTCCTTGTCTCATCAAGGCCCATCACACCATCTCCATACATGTAATATATAAATTGGTACAACATTACATACAAGTGCCATGATGATCATATCAGAGCAAATTAGGGTTGCAACAACATAGAGAGAGAAAGACTCCATCATCATGCTAATCACATGAGGTTATGTACCATCATCACTTACTGGAATTAGGCTTATTTTAAGCATGGTGAGTTGAATTAGCATTACAAATCAACACTTTGCAAAGTCCTTATGTTTGTATTCATTCGAGGGCAAAGGTAAGACTCTAGGATTATGAGTAACCAAGCATCAACGAATTAGGGTTACAAATTATACCTTAAAGGTAAACCCTAAGTCTTATCATTTCCAACAATCTTGGAAGCAATTAGGTCAAACCTCATCATCACCATAGAGTCAACAACATATGACCATCATATAAACTAGGACATTTCATTGACCGCAGAAAACTAGGGTGTCATCATCTTCATGGAACGAAGAGATGAATCATTTTTAGCGATCACCATAGCCAAGTGCCATCATCGACCGAAGAAGACTATGAAGCTTGGTGACCGAAGAGAAGACAGGTCATGACGAACGAAGAGAACACAAGGCATTGGCGACCGAAGAAAATTGAGGTTCACCCTTTTCAACGACCGTTGAACTAGGGTTAACCACCCTCAACAACCGCTGAAAATCCAAGGCATCAACGACCATTAAGGTCCACACCTTCAACGACCACAAAGGTGAAACTTGGCGACTGAAGAAGAGAGTAAAACTCATCGACCGTATAGAATAAAACTTGGCGACCACAAAGGTGTCTACCATCTTAGCGACCAAACCATATGGTTAAACTTGGCGACCATACAAGATATAAAACAACTACAAAGTCAATGCCATGAGTTGGCATAAGGAAGCAGAGTTAACTAAAAACTAAGACCAAACCATCGAGTACCATATCAAGAAGAGAAAACCAACTTAAAACCCTAGAAATCAAAGAGCAAAACCAATGATTTGCACATGCTTGCAAGGATCAAAACCTCCATCTTCAAGCAAGATTACGTGCACAAGATTCGGGTTCAATCAAGGGGAGTTGTATACTCAAGGTCACCATGTAATCATAAACCCTAGATACAAGATACTATCATTCTATTTGTAACCACAATTTAGAGCAAGATTATGTGCATGCAAGAAGGAAGTAAACAATAATCGAGGTGAAAGTTATATAAGTCGCCTTAGAGTTAATTTAGAAGACTCTAATAGCAAGGAAGCTCAAAGGAAAGGGAAAGAAAACTCTAGCTTGAGCACTAATCTCGGCCAAGCTAGCTACACCTCCAAAAAAGAAGCAAAACCCTAGGTCAAAGAAGCAAGAAAGAGACCAAAACCCTAGGTATAAAGGCAGAGAAGATATGTTTTTCAAGCTAAACTCAAGCACTACCATGGAATACCATGGGTTCGGCCAAGAAGAAAGAAGGGCGGGACAACAAGGAAAACATGGAGAAAGATGGGGATCTTACTTACCTAGACCAAGAAGAAGAACAAGCTATGGTTGTATAGGCGGCCGGGCGTTCCATATGGACGCCCAGGAAGCCTAGGCGCCCAGGCGGAGGCCCAGGCGTTTCCGGGCGTTTATATATATATATATATATATTAGTAGATATATCTAAATTGCTTATATAGTAGAAATAGTACATTCAAAAATCTGAATTTGTAGCACTTTTTTAGAAGATATTTGCCATTTTCCTTTATTGGGTTTTTGTAAAGCCAATTTGAGTTAATCACAAAATTGATTACTCATAATCAGAAATCAGAAATGTGAACTATATTTGTATTTCTATTCATGAGGCTATACATTTCTAAAACAAAACAGTAGATTAATAAAGTCAAATAGTAGACAAGTTAAAACAGTACATTAATACTAATCAGTAGATAAATTAATAAAAAACAGTAGATAATAAATACAAATCAGTAGATAAGTAAATACTAATCAGTAGATGAATAAATACAAATCAACAGATAAGTAAATACAAATCAGTAGATAGAAAATTCAAAACATTAGATAAGTAAATACAAATAAGTCATAAATAAATGCAAAACATTAGATAAGTAAATACAAATCAGTATATAAAAAAATCAAAGCGTTAGATAAATTAATAAAAGATGTTAACTATATTTGTATTTCTATTCATGAGGCTATACATTTATAATACAAAACAGTAGATTAATAAAGTCAAATAGTAGACAAGTTAAAACAGTACATTAATATTAATCAGTAGATAAATTAATAAAAAACAGTAGATAATAAATGCAAATCAGTAGATAAATAAATACAAATCAACAGATAAGTAAATACAAATCAGTAGATAGAAAATTCAAAACATTAGATAAGTAAATACAAATAAGTCATAAATAAATGCAAAACATTAGATAAGTAAATACAAATCAGTATATAAAAAAAATCAAAGCGTTAGATAAATTAATAAAAGATGTCAACTATATTTGTATTTCTATTCATGAGGCTATACATTTATAAAACAAAACAGTAGATTAATAAAGTCAAATAGTAGACAAGTTAAAACAGTACATTAATACTAATCAGTAGATAAATTAATAAAAAACAGTAGATAATAAATGCAAATCAGTAGATAAATAAATACAAATCAACAGATAAGTAAATACAAATCAGTAGATAGAAAATTCAAAACAATAGATAAGTAAATACAAATAAGTCATAAATAAATACAAAACATTAGATAAGTAAATACAAATCAGTATATAAAAAAATCAAAGCATTAGATAAATTAATAAAAAATGTCAACTATATTTGTATTTCTATTCACGAGGCTATACATTTATAAAACAAAACAGTAGATTAATAAAGTCAAATAGTAGACAAGTTGAAACAGTACATTAATACTAATCAGTAGATAAATTAATACAAAACAGTAGATAATAAATACAAATCAGTAGATAAGTAACTACTAATCAGTAGATAAATGAATACAAATCAACAGATAAGCAATATAAAATCAGTAGATAAAAAATTCAAAAATTAGATAAGTAAATGCAAATCAGTCATAAATAAATGCAAAGCATTAGATAAGTAAATACAAATCAGTATTTAAAAAAAATCAAAGCGTTAGATAAGTAAACTCAAAGCATTAGATCCGATCAGTAGATAAAAAAAATTCAAAGTGTTAGATAATTAAACTCAAAGCATTATATAAATAAATATAATCAGTAGGCAAATAAATACAAAGCATTAGATAAAAAAGTACAGCTCAGTTGATAAACAAACATAAATCAGTAGATGACTAAATAATTTTAAGAAGTAGATGAACAAATACAAAGCCCTAAATTTAAATAATGTGATGAATCAAAAATCATTAGATGAACAAATCAGTAGATAAGTAAATACAAATCAGTAGATAAGTAAATATAAATCAGCACATAAGTAAATACAAATCAGTAGATAAGTAAATACAAATCAGTAGATATATAAATTCAAATCAGTAGATAAGTAAATACAAATCAGTAAATAAGTAAATACAAATCAGAATATAAGTAAATACAAATCAGTACATAAGTAAATACAAATCAGTAGATAAATAAATACTAATCAGTTGATTGAATTCAGTAAAAAAAAAAATACAAGTATTACTTCTGGGCACCCAGGTTGAGGCGGGCCTTGGGCCGCCTGGGCCACCTAGGCGCCGCCTGGGCGCCCGCCTGTACAACACAGGCTAGCACCAAATGACTCCAAGGAGGGTAGCTCCAAACCCTAGCTTCACATGCAAGGGGGATCGAACACCTTCTCCTTCTTGGTACCTCCTTCACCAACACCAAAGGGACAAGCTCCAAGATCAACCAAGGAAGAAGAGAGAGGAAACTAGGTATGTAAAGGGGTTATGCATGCAAAAAGAGAGGGTTATATAGCTTAGGGTTGGTGAGAGGGAAAGAGGGTTAGATGTCATGCTAAACATGCCATGTATCCAAAGCAAACACACCTTAACCATGCATGCACCGCACTAAGAAACTGGGACGTTAAAACCAAGAAAAATCAGTGACCAACTTATCTAGGAAAACCTAGCGACCGATGAAAACTGGGATCAGAGAAGCAATCGGTCGCATAAAACCAAATACTAGGGTTTCTTGGCGAACAAAGAGGGGTCATGGGCCTCATCGACCACGAAGACCAAAGGGCACACACCAAACCTCACCGACCGAAAAGAACATGGAGCACAAGATCCCTGGCGACCATCAAAACAAGGTGCTCAACGATCAAACATACCCCAAGGTCAACCATCAACTAGGGCATCCATGCAAACCCTAATCTCATCATGAAACATCACCTCGTAAAACCATGGTGAAACAAGGCGCCCCAAAGCACCACCATATCAAACATGATGTCCAAGAATGTGAGGCACAACAAGCATGTGACAAATTGCAAGAAAAACCTTAGAAATGGGTATTTTGCAATTAGGTTCAAAACAAGCACATAAAAGCATGACTAGCTCAAACAACATCCAAACTGGACCAAACTTGAAGCATAAGTTTTTCACATGATATCAAAGCACATCACAAGGTTTGATTAAGGTCTTAAGCATCTTATTATGATAAGTAAGCATGTTTAACCAGAAAGTAAGGTCAGGGGTCTTACACCTAACTAGTTCCATTTTTAGGGCTTTGACCATGTTAAGTTCAAAGTTGCTTATTAGTGCTTTTGATGATTTTTTACGGACTTAGGGTTCATCATAAGGGTGTGGTTCAAGTTTCATGTCATTTCAATGTTCCATTTATATTCTATGACCCTTTTAAGGTTTGAGTCACTCAATGTTTTAAAAAACATTAAGTTGTAAGTGTGCGTACGACACCTTGTAGCTGGTTAAACGGTAAGCGGGCAATTTTTGAAAAAATGGGTTTATGTTTTCTATATAAATTTATGCAGAATTACACATATATGTATATAAATACTATACTTTTTGGAACTTTATATATATCTGAACACTCTACCCAACGATATATAGCACCCAAATAGTTTATAACACAACTATAAAACAATGATTATAGCTATAATATAGTAAACAATAGACTTGTCATGGATAAAACACCCTAGATACATGATACAACAAAAATTTGCATCACATATTGATTTAGCTAAACATTAAACAATATACTTATCATGGATACCTTACTAGCTTATTTTTATATTGGCATATCATCAACTAGTCATACATTACAACAGTACATTTAATCAAACTACATTAATAGCTACCTGTAATTTACTTGTATACTTTACAACAATACCTTATCATCACGACTTACATACTGATTATGCATTTTAAATTAGAACTATGGCTTATTATAGAACATTTGATGTATATAAGTTTAATATACTATAGTCAACAATAGTCAGACAATATAATTTACTTCATGTTAGAGGTTTACAACAATATTTAAAAAAGGGTAAAAAGCGGGCAAAAGTGGGAAACAACTCACAAAAGGGGGGAAAAATAGGTTAAGCGGCCAAAAAGCGGCCTTTTTTGTAGATCTGCTTAGCAGATACTCAACAACAATATTAAACGGCTGAAGGTTTTAAACGATTAAGCGGCCGCTCAGTACATTTTCAATATAGTGGAGTCACTTATTTGCAATTTAGGTTCAAAACACTCATAGTAGGGAGAACAAGGCCAAGGATCATCAAGATACAAAAATCAAACATAAAAGATGGTTTAGATCAGTAATATAAGGACATAGGAAACATATTCAAAGATATGAGGGTGTAGAGATCATAATCCACCATTGGTATCAACATCTCATATGTACACGAAAGCATCAACATAGTTCACCTATACCCATAATAAACAACATATAGACTATGTTGGACATCCGAATATAAAGGGTCAACAATAGAGAACCAACTCTGATTAAAGCTGGGTAGCATAAGATTTGAGCTAATGTTAAGATTAGGGCACAAAAAAGACAAACAAGCCATGTATGTTACATTAGGCAATTATTAGGGGATTTAGAGTCTCAACCACCAAAACATCACAAAGGAGGTTTCCTTTACCCAATTAGTCATATGATTACATAAAATTACTAATTTGAAGGATGTAGAGTAGTTGGGTGTATAAGTTAGGTCATTTACATTATATGATTGAAGGGAAAGATCATCATCATCAAGTCTCACTTACATGCATAACAGTCATAAGGGCAAACAAAACAATTAAGGGCTACATGGACTGATATTCAAGTCATGAAGAGATATTACTGATTTGAGGTTGAATAGGCATTAGTCAATCATTAAGAAGCAAGATTATCAAATTAGAGAAAGGTACATCATTAAAGCCTAAATCTAGTCACATTCATGTGTTAGAGTCAACTATAGGGCAAAAGAGATGATTAGGACCCACATTAGATCAAGAGTACATAGAAGATATTGATTTCATGGTTAGGAGAATAGAGATGCATCAAAGTTTCAATATTTAGCATAGTGAAGCATTTATCATGGTCAAACAAGGTCAAGGTTCATATTTTTAACAAAGCGGGAGAACTAGATGATGATTTAGGATATGAAAGTATGCTCATTGCATAGAACTCATCGAGCTGATGAAAATGGTCTTTAAGTTCAATACATTTGGCCGAGGGAGTAGAGAGTCATTGATTTTTGAAAATTAGCCTCAAAATTATAGGGTTACATGACATGAATACCTTGATATCAAATGTATTGTGTTGATAGGGCACATGCCCCACATGCTACGTGGCCACAAACACAGGGTTAAAGCGTGTTGATGGCTGGTCCACCATGACACACTGTGGGCCTCCATCCCCACTATTGAGCTTTGGGCTGCCCGATCCCACGATGTCTAGGCAGTCTCTCCCGCTCAATGTTTTGGTTCGGGCAGCGAGCTGCCCTGTGACTGGGCTCATCGGAGTGCTAACGCTGGGCGCGAAGGAGCCAACGAGGCGACTGGAAGACCCGCCGTCCAACACTGCAAGGGTCTGGCATGGCCGTATCTGTCCTTGGATGCAGCCACAGTAGCTCACATAGCAAGCAACTAGTCCGAGGTTGAAGAAGGGGAGTGATGGCGGCGCCCTAGGGCACAAAGGAGAGTGAAAAGGGTTGGAAAAGAGAGAGGAAGGAAAAAAAGGAGGAAGGGGCATCAAATGTCAAAAAGGGCGAGAAATGGGGTGTATTAGTGGGCGCCATGGGGGTGGTTAGGTGGCGGCAACACCCCTTGCTCTGTTGGCATGTACGAAGGGGAAAGACAAGTTCCTAGCCCTTGGATCTCAGATCCAACATCCAACGGTCCGAAATAGAGGCAAGTTAGGGTTAGGAGAAAGGAGGGGCGGCGGCTGGGCCACACGCCTCCTCTTTGTCCCGACTGTCCTGGTTCTAGACAAAAAAAAGATTAAATTCGAATTAAATCAAAGTAAAATCAGGAGATCATTGATATCTCATAATTTGGGTGACAAGGTTCGATTTAGACGATTCTTGCATTGTTGGAAAGATAATTGAGAGATCTACAATATGATACACATTGGAGGGACGAAATATTATAGTGATAAGGTTCAAACTTAATTGTAAGATGGCTATAAATTAAAGCATGACTCTTATTTCAATTCTCAAATTCAAGTCACATGTCAGGAAATTGATCATTTATTTAATCAAATATGAGCATCACCACATAGTAATTATTGATTCGATATCCAATTGAGTAATATGAGTCACAATAGAGAGAGAAAGAGCACATAATCAAAGTGAGAAAATTCAGGCTGTCATAGGGTGAAACTAAGGTTTGTATAAGTCCTCAAGATTAGGCCCAAAAAGGCCCAAGTGGCGCCCAGACAGGCTGCTCAATCGCACAGGCCACCCAAATGTCCCACTGGGCTGGGTGCCCAAAGCTTGGAGGCTAGGGGGCTATCTCGGCCTAGGCGACGCCCAAGCAGGCACTTAAAAAACTAAGCATATAATACATATAACCACACACGTGTCTTAAAAAACTAAGCATATAATACATATAACCACACACGTGTCTCGATCGGTTTCCAATCGCTAAAAATCGCACAAGGTCTACCATGCGTTGATAATGCATATAACTGCACATAGATTGCAACTAACATCGCTGTTGAAAACCACACAAGGGTTGCAATCAAAGTTTTAAAGTCTGTGAGGTGTAACGAGGCATTTTTTGTCTATATGAATCGAGATATAAGCCTCAAAATATATATGAAGCATTCATAAAATAAATAGTATATACATATTTGTATGTATGTATATGCATTCGATATGTGTATATGTATAGGGGTGTATCTATGAATGTGTGTATATATTATTACAATTATGTATGTATAAAATAAAGTAAAAACTAAATAAAAAGTTTTTACATGAGTTAATAAGGAGACATGGATTAAGAGCAATGCAATTAATAGAAACCACCATAATAATAAAATAAAATTGTAGAAAATAATGTGATATCAATGCTTTCTACTACTGGATCCAATCTTTTAAAGCTCGATAAGGAAAATTAGGGCATGCATATTTGGAATTAGTAGAAATGAAGATAGATAAAAATGAGATTTGAAAATCCCTATTGTATTAAATAAAACATGTGACAAAAATAAACTCAGTGCGTATTTGTCTCAAAAGCAAACAAACTTGGTTGTTAGCATTGGAGTAAATCCACAACTTAGGCTTGCGCCTAAGCTAAGCCTCTTAGCTCTAATGACGTGAGGCAAGCCTTAGACATTATGAGGCGTAAGCCTCGGTCCATGACATCAAGATGTAAGTCTCGTGGTGCAATAGGGATATCCTCACCTCGAGGCATAAGCCTCTAAACCTCAAGGTTTTTTTTTAATAACATGGTTGCAATCGAGCGCAGTAGTTCTCACAAAATCTAAGTTTGTGAAATTTGAATGTTAATCAAATCGAGGTTGGTAACTGGACATTGAAAAATCTGGACCTAAGGCCTCGAGAAAAACTGGGGCTTCTATAGCCCATAAATCTCAACTCATTTAAAACATAATTCCTAATAAACACGACCAATATCCCATATAATTTGCATACATGATCCTCGAGAGGGAAAAACACTCCTATTCAATAATCATGCATGGGTAGCCCCTGGCCCTATTTAATTAGGAATTAGAGTAGTACACAACTAATCGTCATAAAACAAAGCTTTGGGTCCTAAAACCTTGTTTCTCTCAGGTAACTATGACTATCTTACTAACTTATACCTCATCATATAAACATTCCACATTTCAGTGAATACTTAGGAATGCAAGACGATTACAACCACACATGTGTACGAATCTTGATAGGACAAACTCCATTCCTAGATGGTATCTAACCTTCCTCTCAACATCTTAAAAGAGGGTGTTATGAATCTTGATTCAACTTCCTAATTTTGAACATATTAATGTCATAAGATGTCATATACCTATATGAGTTTTCCTTGCATCTTTTAAGAACAACGCTTCAACATGGCTTGAAACCTACTACTTTTTGTTGGTCTCATGTTTATGATCAAAACGAGTACCCAAATAACCTAATTGGTCAATAGATGGGTCAAAAATTGCAAAGAACCGAAGAAAGGGAAATACCTTCTTTGATGTCGGATCTGTCTAGTTTATGCACGACCAACCCAAGACTAGCCCAAGTGCACGGTCAACCCAAGTTCAACCCATGTGCGGAATCAAACCAGAGATCCAATTTAGAATAACATCAATGGCTAATCCACCTATGGAGACCTCAACTTTGACCAAGCTTGCTGGGTTGAGTTGGGATGGATGAAGATAGTAATTTGGGCAATAGTAGCTCACAAAAAAACTGAATATAGTCCGTAGTACAAACTCGTCTTGAACACCGACAAACTCACATATCCTCCTTCCTTCCCGTTTCAATAACACTCCAATCTCATTCATTGGCGTTTGCGGGCTCGTGAAGCCACAGTGCCTCAAGAGGCAAACGGCTAGCCTCGATGGAGGCTTATATCGCTCTTGAAAGATGTTCTATTAGGTAGGCAAGTATCTTCTTACTCTCACCAGCCAACCTAAACCCTCCCTACCCGCTCTCCTAGATTTTTTTTGCTCATGCCATTAGCTTTGCAGGTGTAGGTGTAAGAGAAGCATGTAGTTTATCTTCTATGTCTGCGTTTCAATCGAGAGGGGCCCGCCCTACCTCGTATGGGCATTTCGAGTCACCAATGGTAATGGGGAAAACATACTTCAATTGTTGTAATGGACGGTCGAATTGCCTATTCTTCACCCTAGCTCCTACACTGAACCTTTTTTGTTCCAGGTATGTTTCAACTGTGGACATCTCATCCAAATTTCAATTCTATTTGTTTGCCTAAGCATTTGGCTACCATTTCATATCATATTCAAAATTTGGAGTGCCTGATAACACTCTATTTTACGTACTTTATGTATATATTTTACACTACTTTTAGTATATCTTTTGTTAGCTTTTCACATAATTTTTCTATCTTTTTGACTAAAGCCTCACTTACATGGTTTTAGGTATATTCACAACCCAGATCGCGATCAAGACCACGACCGCGGTCCACCTATACCTCAACCGCGATCGCGGTTCCAACGTTCGTAGAGATCGTGATCATCAGACGACAAGGAGGGATCGCGGCTAGTTTATAGACCGCAGTCATCGCTCCACCACGACCTCAAGGATGGTCACGATCAGAACATGCACCTTAAGGATAGACCAGTGGTCGCGGTATGGTTACAACCCCGCGATCAACTTGGAAACAACAATCACTGATGAGCTCTTGCAAACCACGACCGAGTGGGAAGACCTTGACCTCGACCACCCGAATGCAAACCACAAGCAGACTCGACCGCGGTTATCACCAGGCCGCAACCAAGTTCAACCACGGTGAAAGATGAATAAAGCGCAGACCGCGACTATGGTCTCACCCCTCACTTAACCAAGACCACGACCGTGGTCCATGCTTAAGTCGGTGGGTTGTGCCTATAAATAGCACACCCACCTGTCTTGTCAAATCATCAGATCATAGATCAGATCCCAAGGACCACGAAGTGCTACTACGTTCCAGATTCGTTCCAGACCATCCCATACATCAGTCTTAGATCTCCAAAGACAGAAGCTGAGGAGAGAGAAGATTGAAGACTCCTTCGAGAGAAGAAGACCGTCCACGCCATCCACGTGATAGATCCAGATCTGAAGAAGTATTGTATCGTATCACGTCTCTTCTTTTCTAGATCTATCATTCCATCCCGCTATACTTCCCTCCTCTCTTCGTGCGATCTCATGGATCCGTCTTTTTGTAACGCCGTTGTGCTGCCCATAAGCATGAGTGGCTAAACACCTTAACTTGGGCTGGGAGTAGCCACTAAGGCTCTCCCAACATGTATATTGTCTCTTTCTGTTGAATATACATATTCTTATCAAGATTATCTCCATGCACCTATTTTAATGCTTCACTTGAATGATTAACTACCATCTTGTGATGTTTGATTGTTGATATCTCGAAAGAGTAATATCACTTTTATCATGTGTCATGGAGTAGTATGAATGCACGAGAGTGTTGTAATGCTAAGGCTTTAAACCATATGTTATGTTGCATAGTTTACGTGCGGTCATCTCGAGAGAGAGACTACCCTTAGACTAAGATCTTTCCTCATCTTGAGAGAGAGTGGAATAGACACTTTTGATGGTTGCTTGTAATCTTGGTAGGAGTATGCGAGAGAGAGAGATGATGTTGCATGTTGGTGAGATGCTTTAGTAGGTGAACCCCAACCCGGGTTTCCATCCATATATTTATTTCACCTTATTTCTTTAGTTTGGTTTGTTCTTGATTGTTCTTGTTTCTCTTGAACTACTTTAGTTTGTGTGCCATTGTTCCTTAGGGAACACTTTATATACCCTTTTGGCTGGAGTATACAAGTAATAGATTTTGCTTGCTTAACATTGCCGACCTTGTCCCTTTGTTCGACCCCGATCACTACATCGGACCCCATTTATCGTTGCAGGGGCTTGAGAGTCAGGTTACTTCTTTAAAAGTCTGACTACTCTGAATCCACTCCTTTTGGACGTGCGATTTAGGCCGGTCAATGCCCCTCTTCTTATTCTGTGAAATAGGAAAGCATCAGAGACGAAGTCTTGCTGAGAACCTTAAACAATTCATTTAGTAGGCGGGGAAAGAAGCACTGGAATGTCGGGGATGTGAGGCGGAGGGAGAGAACCCATTATTGATTGTATTTTGTTAGTATTAGAGTCTCTGGTTAATTTAGTGAACTAAGTCATGATTCTATTTGTGTATATGCCCAAGTGTGTCTTGACCCATTACAATTTAGTCTAAAGTATGTACTATTTTCCTCTTATCATATATATCACATAGCCTTTTTTTACTTTACAACATGGCATCAGAGCATTAGATCCTAACCTTAAGAAAAAGAGAGAGTACGTTTGCAGGAAACCACCATCTTTTCTTGGCTTGGCTGCCCGACATGCATTGTCCAGCTTCATGCCACCTCCTCTCTTCTTCTTTCATAAAAAATCCAATCTTTTCAAGCATCTATCAAAATCCCCGAGATTGTCTACTAGTCACACCACCTCCTCTTCCTTTTGGTGTCTACCGGACACCACCCACATCGCCATTGGTTGCTACTATTCCTTCTCCACACATGGTTTGTAAGCCATTGTTGTCATCATTAACTCCCATGAAAATGCCCCTTTTCCGTCCCCATGTCATCCTCCATAGTTCAATTAGAGGGAGTCCTCCCACAACAGAATATCCTAAGAACCCGCTTGAGTTCTTTCAACTCGTGCCCCTTCAATGTCAAGGAACTCATGCTCGCCACTATCCTCGTGAACTCTGGCATTAGAAGCACGTATGTGTTGCACATTGTCACTGCGACAAAGGTGTTCCATTTTTATAGAATGAGGACTAGCTTCAACGTCTTGTTCCTAATCTTGCTCATGGCTTCTTGCACGTTGGGATAACCCAGATTTTCATACAACACCATCCCCTGCCCTCTTTATTGAAATCCCCTTTGCCTTATCATTTCAATGCCAATATGAATTGTCAACTAGAAGGCATGAGGCCCCAGTCGATAGTCCACCAACACCTGTCGAGAAAAAGAATAGCATAGATGTTGCTTCTACCCCTCTCTCCCTCACCTCAACAAGTTGCTGCAACTCCTCGTGACTTTGCAAACTCTTTATTCCCCTTCACCCCACTCTGCCTCTCTCTGAAACTCTCTATCTCCTGACAACACAACTATTAATTTCTTCTCTTCGGCTGTTAGCCCTTCTTTTCTGCTGTTAATCGAAGAGAACCCAAGGTGTTGGCGACTGAAGAAGATTGAGGTTCACCCTTTTCAACGACCCCTGAACTAGGGTTAACCACCCTCAATGACCGCTGAAAATCCAAGGCATCAACGGCCATTAAGGCCCACACCTTCAACGAACACAAAGGTGAAACTTGGTGACTGAAGAAGAGAGTAAAACCCATCGACTGTATAGAATAAAACTTGGCGACCACAAAGGTAGCAACCATCTTAGTGACCAAAATATATTGTTAAACTTGGCGACCATACAAGATACAAAACAACAACAAAGTCAATACCACGAGTTGGCATAAGGAAGCCAAATTAACTAAAAACCGAGACCAAACTATCGGGTACCATATCAAGAAGAGAAAACCAACTTAAAACCCTAGAAATCAAAGAGCAAAAACAACGATTTGCACATGCATGCAAGGATCAAAACCTCCATCATCAAGCAAGATTTCGTGTATAAGATTAGGGTTCATTCAAGGGGAGATATATACTCAAGGTCACCATGTAATCATAAATCTTAGATACAAGATACTATCATTCTACGTGTAGCCACATTTTAGAGCAAGATTGTGTGCATGCAAGAAGGAAGTAAACATTAATCGAGGTGAAAGTTATATAACCCGCCTTAGAGTTGATGTAGAAGACTTCAACAACAAGGAAGCTCGAAGGAAAGGGAGAGAAAACCTAGCTTGAGCACTAATCTCAGCCAAGCTAGCTCCACCTCCAAGAAAGAAGCAAAACCCTAGGTCAAAGAAGCAAGAAAGAGACAAAAACCCTAGGTATAAAGGCAGAGAAGAGATGTTCTTCAAGCTCAACTCAAGCACTACCATGGAATAGTATGGGTTCGGCCAAGAAGAGAAAGAAGAAGGGTTGGACAACAAGGAAAATGTGGATAAAGGATGGGGATCTTACTTACCAAGACCAAGAAGAAGAACAAGCTAGCACCAAACGACTCCCAAGGAGGGTAGCTCCAAGCCCTAGCTTCACATACAAGGGGGATCGATCACCTTCTTCTGGGTACCTCCTTCTCCACCAATACCAAGGGGATGAGCTCCAAGATCAACCAAGGAAGACGAGAGAGGAAACTAGGTATGTAAAGGGGTTATGCATGCAAAGAGAGGGTTATATAGCTTAGGGTTGGTGAGAGGGAAAGAGGGTTAGATGTCATGCTAAACATGCCATGTATCTAAAGCAAACACACCTTAACCATGCATGCACCACACTAAGCAACTAGGTCGTTAAAACCAAGAAAAATCAGCGACCAACTTATCTAGGAAAACCTAGCGACCGATGACAACTGGGATCAGAGAAGCAATTGGTCCATTAAACCAAATTCTATAGTTTCTTGACAAACAAAGAGGTGTCATGGGCCTCATCGACTTCCAAGACCAAAGGAAACACACCAAACCTCATCGACCGAAGAGAACATGGAGCACAAGATCCCTGGCGACTGCCAAAACAAGGTGCTCATCGGTCAAACATACCCCAAGGTCAACCATCAACTAGGGCATCCATACAAACCCTAATCAAATCATGAAACATCGCCTCATCAAACCAAGATGAAACAAGGCATCCCAAAGCACCACCATATCAAACATGATGTCCAAGCATGTGACAAATTGCAAGAAAAACCCTAGAAGTGGGTATTTTGCAATTAGGTCAAAACAAGCACATTAAAACATAACTATCTCAAACAACATCCAAACTGGACCAAAATTGAAACATAAATTTATCACATGATATCAAGGCACATTACATGGTTTGATTAAAGGTTTTAAGCATCTTATTATGATAAGCAAGCATGTTTAACCAGAAAGCAAGGTCAGGGGTCTGACAATGAAGCTGGAACTACTTGTCAATGTTGTGGAACCGATCGAGGATCTTTTGCATTTTAGAAAAGTGATGTGATGTACAAGCATAGAGGGTGTTGTGTAGAGTATATGCGCTATAAAGGAGGAAATGCAAATTTGGATTTATGTGTATATATATAGGTATGTAGGTATATTATGTATAAAGATACATTAAATTTGCATTTATACGTATGGATTTATCAATAAGTATAGATATAAAGTACAAATGTGTTCAAAATTTTGTTTTATGTTATAATGATACATACAAATATACAACTATATATGTTTAAATATGTACTCGACAAGGGATGGCATGTTGGCGAATTCAGGTGTTCCCCAATGAAGGGACCCAAGTTTGAAGCACCAAACAAACATTTCTTGATTTCATACCCCCTGGGTGTTTGACTTTCAGTATAGGTTGTGGGAGATGGCCTGAGAAATCTCTCTCTCTTAATTCCATTTATTTAAATATGTAATGAAATACATATATTTCATATGTATAGATATGCATGTATATAATGCATTGGGTAGAAGTAGTGGGATTTTAAAAATGTGAAGCTTAATCGGTTGCTTATACGGACTAGCAACCACATATGCTGCCCATGACCGCTTGGTGGACCGGTAAGCAATACGCAGTGCAATAGGATGCCTGCATAGGCAGAAGCATGATTATATGCGGCTGTGCAGACTGATTTCGTGAACAATAATAATTAGGCCACATTTGCTTTTATGATTTAACATCTCTAGCTTGGTGATGTGTTCTGGCTTATATGTAGGCTGGAAATGGTGGTTATTACCAAGATGCTGATTTAGATTCTGTAATTATTGCACACTTTACATGTGGGTGTTGAAGTCGGCTTCATGTTGCTTGAAGTATCAAGTCATTGAAGAACATTCATTACATGTGCCTCCACGTTGGTCTTGAAGACATTGAACTGCTCTTTGTTCGTAACGATGGCGGGTGACAACATGAATGGCGAAAGATCTAAGGATTGTGGACTTGGCATCAATGGCTGTAGAGGTCGTCGCTGTGAAGAGAAGAGACTGCCTAAAACTAGGCGTCACAAAAAGTGGTGATCGATGCCTTTGTATGTGATCATTGATAGCAATTGTTCAAAGAGAAGGGCATGGGATAAGGGATAGTGGGGCCAAACAGGTTGTTGGACGAGGTTGATCGATGGTGGGGATAACACTATCGGTGTAAGGGGATGCAATGACTTAGGGAGAAGGGAAACCCTTCCTTGATTTCACTATTGGAGCATTGGGGACTTGGGGGGCATGATGTATGGCCATTGGGACATGGCTTCTGTCTAGTCGAGGACTAGTTTCATATGTAAAGGGGCATGCAGTCAAGGTCTTAGTTGCTTGATGTCATGCGAGATGCAATTACGATGGCCGCATATGGGGTTGGCGACTTCTAGAGATGCTAATACTGGATTTGCAAATTTGCCTTGTGTGAGGACTTTAGTTGAGTAAATATTATTGAGATGGATAAAAGAAATACAATTCCTTTTTTTATATAGGATAAGAGAGGAGAACTAATTACAGAGCTAAGCAATATAGGATAAAACACTAAAAGAGAAAGCACTTATAACACAAAATATAACAAGATATAACACAAAGCACTAAATATATTAACACCCCCCTCAAGCTGGAGCATAGATGACTGCATGTAATTTTTGTCTGCAAAAGTGGCTTTGTAAAAATTTCAGCAAGTTGATCCTTAGCTATGTTCAAAATTTTAACGAAATGGTCAAAATTTTGCCCGAAATTTCTGTTTCGGTAGCAGTCAGACATCGAAATTGACTATAAGAACTCTCAAAATAGGCAGATCATCGATTTTTTTCTACTTTTTTATATACTACGTACTACCTAGAGCATTTTTTTGCACAATTTTGTGTCTTTAAATCTATATATTGTGCTTGCAAACTATAATGACTTAATCCATTGATTTTAGCGTTGAAAATTGACATAAAAAATCCCCATCAAAATAGTTTAGGGTCATTAAATAAAAAATGACAAGACCCCACCCCCACATATCCAATATGAAATATTATTACATATTAGAGTAGATCTACTAGTAGATCATTCGGGTAAAATTTCATAAATTAATTCGTTTATTGTGCCATCAAAACGCTAGGAATGCATTTAAAAAAATTTCTGTTGAAATTTGTTGAAATTTCTATTTTTGTGGCCACCGAAGCGGTGGCATCGAAATCGGATATTTTCTTCCTTGATCCTCAGCGGTGGAATCAAGTGGTGGAATCTTAAAGGAGAAGAAAAATTGACTTTTCATGATAAACTCATCAAGGAGGTAACTTGGAATTTAGAGTTTGATGTTAACACTATGTGCATAACATGAGCTCCTGCATAACAAAAATTTCCAAAGAGGTTTTGGGGGAGTCTAAAGGTTGTGGGCCTCCACAAAAGGAGACTTGGTGGTGGAATGATGAAGTACAAAAGGCTATTAAACTGAAAAAGGACATCTATAGGAGCTTGCCCAAATCTAAAGATGATGCAACGTTCCAAAGATAAAAGCAAGCAAAGAAAGAAGCTAAAAATGTTGTTCGGGAGACAAGGTCTAGATATTTTGATGATATGTATAAGAAGCTGGACACTAGAGAAGGGGAACAAGATATATATAAAATGGCTCGTATAAGAGAAAGGAAAGGAAGAGACTTGAGTCAACTAAAATGGATAAGGAATGAAGATGGTAAAGTATTGGTGAAGGACGATGATATCAAGAACCAGTGGAGAAATTACTTCCGTAAGCTTTTCAATGGAGATATTGAATATAATGTTAGCGACTCGCGTGACATGAATACAAGAGATATCATTTACACACGACGAGTTTCACCATTTGAGGTCAAGAATGCTTTGAAAAAGATGAAAATGAGAAAGGCATGTGGACCAGACAATATTCCCATTGATGTATGGAAGAGTATGGGGGATGAGGGAGTTACGTGGTTAACAAATTTCTTTAACAAGATCATGAAGACCAAAAAGATGTCGGATGAGTGGAGAAATAGTACTATATTCCCAATCTACAAGAACAAAGGTGACGTTCAGAGCTGTACAAACTACAGAGGCATCAAGTTGATGAGTCACACGATGGAGCTTTTGGAGAGGATTATTGAGCAGAGGTTAAGATCTATAACGCAGGTATCAAACAACCAATTTGGTTTCATGCCTGGAAGATCAACAACAAATGCTATTTTTCTGATAAGGAGGCTTATGGAGAAGTATAGACAAAGCAAAAGAGATCTTCATATTGTGTTTATCGATCTAGAGAAGGCTTATGATTGAGTACCCAGAGAAGTGTTACAAATGGTTTTGAAGAAAAAGGGTGTGCCTATCCAATACATTGACTTGATCAAAGACATGTATGATAGCTCTACTGCAAGTGTCAAGATTCCTGCAGGAGAGACACCAACTTTTCCTATCACAGTTGGGGTACACCAAGGATCCACACTCAGCCCATATCTATTCGTTCTTGTTATGGATGAGTTGACAAAGAATGTTCAGGATGATATTCCTTGTGGTATGTTATTTGCTGATGATATTGTTTTGATTGACGAAACTAAAGATGGATTGAATGATAAAGTTGAACGTTGGAGAAAAGCATTGGAATCAAATGGATTGATGATTAGTAGGAGCAAAACTGAGTATATGCATTGCAATTTCAGCCAATCTCGCAGTGTTAATGATGGAGCCAAGTTGGACGGAGTAGATATACCAAAATGTGATAAATTCCATTACTTGGGTTCTATTATTCAAATAGACGGGGATGTACAAAATGATGTTTGTCACCGGATCATTGCAGGATGGTTGAAATGGATGTGTGCAATAGGAGTATTATGCAATCAGAAGATCCCTCTCAGGTTAAAAAGTAAGTTTTATAGAACAGCTATACGACCAGCCATGCTCTACGGGAGTGAATGTTGGGCGGTGAAGAAATAAGGTCTCAACAAGATGAACGTGGCTGAAATGCGAATGCTGAGATGGATGTGTGGGAAGACAAGAAAAGTTAACTTGAGAAATGACTATATCAGGAATAAAGTGGGGGTGGCGAGCATTGAGGACAAGTTGCGCGAGGTCCGACTCAAATGGTACAGACATGTGTAACGTAGACCTACTAGTGCGCCTATACGAATCAATGTTATTGAGCCAAACACTATAAATAGAAGAAGAGAAAGGCCTAAATTAACATGGGATGAGCTTATAAAGAGAGATTTTGAATCTCTACATCTCAATCAGAATATGGCCCATGATTGAGCTGAATGGAAACAAATGATCCTTGTAGCCGACCCCAACATAGTTGGGATTGAGGCTTAGATGATGACGATGATCCTCAGTCCTGTTGTAAGGAGTTGAGATGCTTTCGGACATAATTGATCACCTTACAAAGTGACAATCCACCTCAATGTGTTTGGTGCGTTCGTAGAATGTAGGATTGCTTGCAATGAAGATGGGTGCTTTATTGTCATAGAACATTGTGATATGTTCAGAATCACAAATGTCAAATTCTTTCAGAAGACCTCAAACCATAGTTTTAAAAAGAGGTATGCCTTATCCGTGCAGAGAGGTCACCTTATAGAGTATATGTGGTATGCGGGAGTATATGCAGAACAACAGAAGTATATGCGGTTTTGATTTTTTTTAATAATTAATTAGTATATATAAAGTAATCATACAATTGCGTATGCGGGAGTATATGTGGAAGTATATGCGGTTTTGATTTTTTTAATAATTAATTAGTATATATAACGTAATCATACAATTGCATATTTTATATGTACATTGCAAATTAATGCTCGAAAATTTGAGATAGATTCAAATATAAAGTTTGAATGAAAAGTAAAACACCATTTATAATACATTCTAGAATAATTTAATTATAAACTCTGATGAAGCACACACAAAATGGTTTAACACAAGTACATAATAATGAAAACTAACCAAATCACACAAAAATGCCCGCTTGTCCTAGAGGTCCAAAATAACAGACATTAAATAAACATGTAACTTGTGTACGAAACATACAACAAAATAGTACATCAAGAGAATGTTATGAATAAAGATATAATCTAGTTTGGGCAGAGATAACAAATGTCCATCTAAAAATCGCCTACTAATCGGCTTTATAAGCGGCCAAGTATATACATGCCGCTTATGCGGCCTGTGCGGCCTTTTTTTGAAACACTGCGGCTCAAACCCACATAAATTTACATGTGGTATGAGCCATGGCTCAATACTCAACTTCAACGCTAGATCATGCAATAACGATTTGCTTTTGGCGCCATGTAGTCATGTTTTGTTCTACAAATGTGCAATAACCAGAAGTAGATTCACAATCTGCTCTGCTGCCAGCATAGTCACTATCAGATCACCCATTAATTTTGCAGTGCCCATGATATAGAAGACCTTTTTACAAGAGAGCCTTCTAAGTATTTGAGAATATTGTAGACGACACCCTAGTGACATTGTCGAGTTTTATCTAGATACATATTGACAAGTCCAACTACAAATGTGATATCAACTTTTGTATGTTGTTACATTTTAGTAGATGAGCTTACCAACAAGTCTTGTAAAATTGCTTGTTGTGAGATTATGGGGGAGAAGAGTCATCATCCTACTTTGTGTTAGGACCAAGAGGAGTATTGGCTGGTTCGGCTCCCAAAATGCTAGTTTCTTGCAAGAAGTCAAGTACATATTTACATTGACACGACAAACTCCAGAAGAAGAATGTGATACATCAAGTTCCAGAAAATAGTGAATTTTACCTAGGTATTTAGTGGTAGAAGTGTTTCCCATGATGCTCCTTGGTAGCTTGAATACCGTCATGGTCATTACCAGAAAGAATGATATCATCCACATACACAATCAAAATCACATGCTCATCATTAGTCTTTTTTATGAACAACAAATGATTAGAATGAGAGCATCTAAAGTCAAATTTAGCAAGAATATGACTTAGTTAATTAAACCATGCCCTCAGGCTTATGACTTAGTTTATTAAACCATGTCCGCAGGCTTTCTTTCAGGCCACAAATAGCTTTTGTAAATAGACAAACCTTGGACTCCTATGCAACAAACCTAGGAGGTTGCTCCATGTATACTTCCTCATTCAGATCGCTGTACAAGAAAGCATTCTTCACTTACAATTGGAATAAAGGCCATTGATGATTGACAACGACACAAATAAGAACACAAACTGACGAAGACAATGCAACATGAGAGAAGGTCTCATAGTAGTCAACTCCATAGGTATGTGTATATCCTTTTGTGATCAGGCGAGCTTTTAGTCGCTTGACTGTTCCATCAAGATGATACTTTACATTTTACAATAAATATCATTATGCGTCCCACATCAGACATATGAGTAGGAGAATCAATTAGATCCTAGGTGTGTTGATAAGGGTGCTTATTTCAGCTTCTATTGCGTGGCACTAGGTAGGATGTTTTAGAGCATCAACTGCAGTTTTTAGAACAAAGAATGCGGAAAGAGCAGAAGTGAAGTGGTCAAAGTTGGTGGAGAATGTTAGCATTAGAACAAAACTTGCTGATAGGTCGTAAAGTATATGATCACACTCCTTGCGTCAAACCAATTGAAAGGTCTAAGTCAAGAAGTTACCTGAGGCGTGCCTTTATCTGCCAATGAAGGGAGAGGATTGGACGATTGAGGGGTCAATGGAGGAAGCTGTAGATTTGCTACGATGATAATACACCTTGAGCAGTGGAGAATGAACAGTAGGACAATCATTTGATTCTGCCTCAACAAAAATAAGTAGAAGGGTATCAACCAACAGATTCGTCGGTAGTGACGAGCCTCGTCACAGAGAAGTAAGGGGTATTTTAAAAAAGGACCATATATCCACACTTAGAACCCACTGTTTGGCTGTTGGGTCATAGCATCTGTACACTTTCTGAGTTCTGGAGTATCCCAACACGATACATCTTGGTAGAGCGTGGGTCAAGCTTGTCAGTCCAAGACGAATGTTTTGAATAAAGCATACACAACCGAAAATTTTGGGAGGAACAAAAAAAAAGGTGCATCTGGGTACATATTGCTTTATGGTACTTGGTTGTTCAACACCTAGGAAGCACAAACACTTCTCGGAGGCTGCCGTGTCCGTGTCCAACGCGTGTCCAACATGGACACACCTTGGACACGCCTGGACGCGTGGCAGACACACCTCCGACGTGTCCACTTAGAATTTTTTTTATTGAAGTGTTGGACACGGCTTGGACCTTCTATGGACACCTCCTGGACACACCACTCCGACCCACTTAAGCCTAGGCGTATGAAAAAACCCAAGCCTTCTCTAAATCTTTGCCTCCTGTCCTCCACTACTCACCCTACTACCATTAGTTAATTAAGCTTCAGGTGCTACATGCAAGTCGTTGACACCCTTCTTATCATCTCCACCAGTTGTTGCAACATCCGGGGACTGCCACATCAACCATGAGGAGGAAAACAATTGGATTCACCTCCTCTTGATAGTACATGTTAATCATTACTTCCATTGGAACTATTGCCCCAAAATTCTACTGCTCTTAATTTTTACAATTCATATTAAAACAATATCATATAATCAAGCACCGTAATGTTTGTTGTGAACTAATCCATATTGTGACTTGTAAATATAATGTTATATGTTGATTGCTTGTTGGATTTCATGGTGATTGCCCATGCGGATAATCTATATAGATCATTTTTGTGTTAATACACATAGCATATTACACATTATATGTCATAATATGTTATACAAATATCTATATATACATATACTTGCCGTGTCCAGTGCCGTGTCCGTGTCTTATATTTTTGAAAATTGACGTGTCCCGTGTCCGTGTCTAAATCCGTGTCCGTGTCCGTGTCCATGCTTCCTAGTTCAACACCAAAGAAAGCATCCCCGTTTATCTGAAAACAAGCAATAGAAACTGCTTCAACCCAAAAAATCTTAGGAACATGATATGTCAAGGCTACTGCTAGAAGGCAATGAATTTTCCTTTCAACAACACCATTTTACTGTAGGTGTAAGAAAATGAGGTTTGATGAATGGTGCCCAAATTTTATATTACTTATAGAATGTTGCATGAAATCAATGTCATTATCCGTTCAAAAGATATTATGAGCTTATACTTTTTTTTTAATTTCAGCTTCAAAAGCAATAGTAATCCAAAATAAGTGCCCTATCTTTAAGAAAAAATAACCAAGTAGCTCAAGAAAAATCATCTTTGAAGTTAATAAATTATTTGAATCCTGGTAGACTATTTACAGTAGACCCCCATATCAACATGCACAATATCATACACAAATTTGGAAGCAGTAGTCTCTTTACTAGGAAAACAAATCTATTTGTTTGCTAAGCTGGCATGCTTCATAGTGAAAACTGAAAACCAATATTATATATAGTAGGAAGTGAATATTTTAGCTTTCAAGCAAACGAGTGTCCAAGCCGCTAATGCCACCGAAGTCCAGACCATGACTTTAAACAAAACGCCTCGGGGCGCTTGAGGCGTCCCTGGGTGCGCCTTGAGGCGTCCGCCTTTGTCTGCTACCGTAAGGCATGCGCCTCATTTTTAGAAAGGCGTAAAAAAAGTGTTAGGCGTTGAGGTGCTCTCGAGGCATAAGTAGGGCTGTCAATGGGGAGGGTATGGGGAGGGTAAGGTCTTACCCTTACCCTTACCCTCTTTGGGTAGCGGGTAAGGGTAAGGGTAATTATCCTTCTCAGCAATGCCCTTACCCTCCCCTTACCCTTACCCTCTTCTCTACAAGGTAAATGAGGAGGGTAAAGGGTAAGCGGGTAATTTTGACAAAAAAGAATTTTATATACATTGTGTGTTGATTTTTAATAATTTTAATATTAATTTAGTGATAACAACATATAAAACATTATATCCAATTTAAAATCATATATTTCTCCGTGTAAAGTTAAGTCAATTCACACAATAACAATTTTTTATGCATAAATCATTTTTTCCTTTGCATAAGTATGCATAACTTTTATATCATGTACGGGTAAAAGGGTAAAAGGGTATGGATAATGTCTATACCTTACCCTCCCCTTATAGTATAGCGGGGAAAAGGATAATAAAAATCTCTACCCTTACCCTTACCCTCCAGGGTATGGGTAAGGGTAAACGGATAATATCCTCCCCATTGACAGCCCTAGGCGTAAGCCTCAGACCACATGCCTATTGTTTGTTTTCAGCCCATTCAAAGAAAAAAAAAACCCGTCGACAACATTGTCAAGGAGCAACCTACTGGAGGGAAAGAGGGGCTAGCCGACGCCATTCCTTGCCCCCCCTTGGTGGAAGGAGGCTGCTGGAGCCTCTGTAGGTGGAGGGCTACCCAGAAGCACCCATTCCCCAGCCCCAATTAGCCCTTGGTTGGGCGGAGCAGGAGCTGCTCTAGACAGCTGTTAAGACTGTACGTAGGGAGGAGGAGAAAGACTGGTCTGCTGCTGCTGTTTGGCCCCTATTTGGCCACTTGTAGCCCCGAAAGGTGATGTCACAACCTCCTCCCTATGTAAGCCTCTATTTCAGAGGTTTGGTGGTCCATTTTTGCGATCACTTTTCTAAATAAGGTGATAATGGTACTGTTTGGGGACAGATTTTATTTGTTTTCTTTGTGCAATCATGTGGCTCTTTTAACTTTGACTTCAAATTTAGATTATCATTATAGACTAATTACACTTTTAAGATTTTATTATCAAGATATGTAATAATATTATGTCTTTAGTTCTAATATATATATATATATATATATATATATATATATATATATATATATATATATATATATATATATATGGGATTAAGAGAGAAAAATCCCCTCCCCTCTCCCATAACCTGTGGCGGAGGCCGGAAGCCCGAGAGGGTGATTATATATATATATATATATATATATATATATATATATATATATATATATATATATATATATATATATATATATATATATATATATATATATATATTGGAACACCTCACTACATTCTGAGGCTTACACCTCGCCTTGCCGAGATGAAAACGCCAAGATACACCTCACGCACTTTAAAACCTTGGTCCAGACACAGACGAAGACAACAAAGCAATGGTAGAAGCACGTGGAGTATTAAGATTATATAAACCATTTGGTCCCTCATGGCCCGAACCAATCCTCATCTTCGTGTGTGAATCCTGAAAGACACAACCTTTAGGGTCAAATATAATAGAGAACTAAAGACGTTTCCCAACTTTTCTAAGTGCAAGAAGATTAAAAGATAATCGCGGAACGTAGAGAGCGAAGTCGAGTAGTAAGATTATTAAGTGTCCGAATATTCCACCGCCATGCGTTGCGGATTGAGAGCCATCAACCACAGTGATAGGAGGAACAATTGATGTTGTAGCAAGCTATGAGAATAGAGCATAATTCTTAGAAATATGAGTAGAAGCACCGCAGTTGATGACCGATCTTGTTTTACCTATGGAGCAGGAGAACCAAGGAAGGAAGAACCTCCATTTGATCAGGCAACAACAATTTGAGTAGGGAGGCGTTCTTGACTTCTTGGAGTAGCTTTTCAAACTCGAGTGAATCCAGTCAATGGAGGAAGTAGAAGTGCTTGAAGAGGGAAGTTTGTTAGATTGAATGGCTTCAACAGAGGCTTGATTATCCCATGTTGGTTCTTCATGCTTGGACCAACAAAGGTCTTCAATATGGCTATTGCGGCCAAAGAAGTTAGAATGCCTTAGTCGAGGAGGGGCTGACCACATCCAGGTCCAGGAGTCCTAGTAAAGCAACTACGCCCACCACCATGACCACCGACTTGGCCGCATCCATGGTCCCCTAATCGAACAATCATGGTAGAGGCGTCAGAGGAGGTAGTAAGGTAAGAAGAGACTGACGGGAGGTGTTGGACCCTTTCAGGACTACAAAGTGTTGGTAAGTACACGATTTAATCAATAACTCCAGAAAAAGAAGCAGGAAGACCATCAAAGAAATGAACTACAGTAGTTCATTCATCATTTTGCTGCCTTTGGACCTCGATGATGTCAACAATGAGAGGATGGTAAAACTCGACTCCATCCCAGAGTGCACAACATTGATTCTTGTTTACATATACATTTATTATTCCTTTTGTCAGCTAGGTGGCAGGGTAGGAAGGATATAACCAACGGAAACCCTTAGTAGGAACAGTGTTATCATTCAATGGGTTTTGGTGTATCTGTCCCTAGTCTTCTGTTAGATTAAGACCAGACGTGAAACATGTATGGCCAGCTCCTATGCACGCATGATAAATGCATTTTCACATTTGGGCTAAGTGTAGTGCTTGGTGAGAATCTGATTGCAGTTTCAGTCTATAAACCAATGTTATCAAGGTCAGACCAGTCATCGAACTGGTGAGGCTACTGGTTCCCAGTTAACTGGTTCGACGTGTGGTTGAACCGGTTCGACCTGTGACATCAGCACTGTATAGAAAATAATTTTTAATATTCTAAAAAAATAGACAACATAAGCAAAATATGAGCTAGTTTAACTATGATGAAGGTATAAGTAGAATTCTTAGAACCCACAATAAAGTCGCAACCTCATACGTCACAAGACACTAATGTTTCAGTCAAAATGATACTTTAAAATCCAAAGTTCATTAACACAATATGATCCTAAACATAACTTGACATCTTTACATCAGGTGAAGTGGTTGTGAGAGTTGACGCTGCAAAATCAGGGGTGTGGGTTTTTGGTGTTTGTCTATGCCCCAAAATAGGTCAGGTATTAACAGGTGGGCAGGAAATAATAGTCGCCCACTCATTACTGGTTGGACTGGCCATCTGACTAGTTGGACCGGTATTACGATAATCGAACCGGTAGGGGTGCCGTTTCATGGTCCAGCCGGTCATACTAGGTGGTCCAACCGGACTTTGATTACAAATGCTATAGACTGCAGCTTGACTTTTTCCAAACTTTTTTCATTTTCACTTCAATTATATTCAAGCATGTTTTTTGGTTGCATTAAGAGCAATTTAGATGGCATCTGGCACTGATTCATGTAGCCAACACTAACACGGTTCGGACTGAAGTTTAGATGATGATTTGGCTACCAAGTCGATAACTGTTTCACTGGGAGATATAATAGGTTTCCAATCTGTTCCAGTTCTGCAACAAGAGTGTTCCGGATGCTATAATATTTTGATGACAGCTACTTTCACTCTTCATTTGGGAGCAAAATCTTTTCTGAATCCTGTTATAGATTCAGTAGGGCATCCAATGCATTCCAGCTTCGGAAACACTGCTTAGATGCTATAATATTTTGGTGACAGCTGCTTTTGCTGTTGCTTTGGGAAGTTTAACAGGACTCCAAGCCAAATCTTTGCATGTGTGTTTTGCACGAGTGTGTTAAGGCTCAGCACGTCCATGTCTAATGTAACTTGCAGTTGATGACATCGACTCTTACACATTCAATTAGTACTTGCCAGCATACATGTACAATAACTGTGCCTACGTAGTCTGGTTTTCGTCTTGAAGCTACTTTATTAAGTTAAATTTTCTTTTTTAGTTTTCTAGCAAATTGTATATGCGTTTTTCTTCTATTTGTTGGCCAGTGTGCGGAAGTTAACCCTTTCAGGTTGTAAGAACATCACTTCAACTGAAGAGTCATTATGTATGAAACACATTGCTGTGTTCATTTTGTTTCTCTGTCTGAAGAATGATGTCATAACTATTTCCGCTTCAAATTGTATAGTAATTGCATTATCTTTTGTAGGCTATCTTTTTTGATTCTAGATCCTGTTCAATTTCCCTTCTGGAGTATTGTATTTTGCATAGGGGAGCATCAGTGCTTACCGTCTGCAAACCTTATCTTTGCCTGACTAGTGATATCCTTTTCTTCAGTTTCATCATGAACGTTAATATTAAAGGCTGGTGAATCCTTATTGTCCCCTCTTAGTGATATCCTACCCTTTAGTTTCATCATGAACATCAATATTAATAGCTGGTGAATCCTTATTATCCCCTCTTAGACTTCATCTAATATGTACTGCATGTGTCCAATCTGCCGTTTGGATAACTAAGTCCCATGTTTCTCATATTCCAGGAGAATATCATGGACAAAAATGATAAGTGAAGCCAAGGGTAAGTAACACTTGTTTTTTAAGTTGACAGATCGGAGTGATGCATATATGTGATGGTCTATTGCTTAAACAGTGTAGCCATCCCCATAAGGCAGCAGGTGACGGTAATTAGTCATACAGTGGTGGTCTGTACACTGATTTCCTGTTGTGTTTTTAATACTATGGACTAATAAACTTCTTTCCGGTACTTTGCTCTAAACTTGTACACTTATTCATGCTACCAAGATACTTTTTATGCTACACGTTGCCTTTTTTCTCTGGACATCAGTAATAATTAGTAGTTAGCAACAATAGTACTGGACAAGCTAATGCTGAAAATGCTTGCTTCTGGGGCAATATATACATTTTAAGGTTTGTTCAATTGGTCATCCTGTGTCTATTATTCTCTTAACATCTTGAATTGGTTATTCCTTGCAGCCAAAAGCATTGGTCCCTTAACAGCAGCACAGATGGTGGCAGTTTCCCAGAATTTCCAGAAGGTTCAAATGGGGCACTCGACTATCTAGGGTCATAGGATCTTTCTTTACCTGGCTAAATGCAAGATTTACGGAGTTCAGGAGGGGCTTACGGCTTACCCATCAAGCTGCTGTTTGCACTGAAGGCTTCTACTGTGCTACTGCGTTTGCCACCGTGATTGGGCTTAACAGGTGACTGGGACATCTTGTCTGCTGGCTTAGCCGTCGTGGTGGTGGAAGGGATCGGGGCACTTGTGATGGAGTGGAATTTTGGAATCCTAAATGTCCAATGACATAAGTGATTTCCCACATAGGAGTCTATAGGTGTATATAAGAGAGCTTTGGGTAAGAGGTTTCATGGTTAGAGATCTATGAAGAGTATGCCATTGAATGTTTTGGTTTGTGCTTATGTGGCTAGAGCTTGTTAAGCTATTGCTAGTACCAATGAGGTAGACCCAAAAACCCTAAATCAAGGAGGGAGGATAAAGTATATGCATATGAGATGGGCGATTGAGGGATGATCAGAGGAAGATGAGCATGCAGCCAAAACATTCAATGACATACTCTTCATAGATCTCTAACCATGAAACCTCTTACCCAAAGCTCTCTTATATACACCTCTAGACTCGAGGCTTCACAGAAACTATCATAGCTACCTCCTGTAGGGTCTTGGGCTCTCTCCCTCACCCAGATGGTAGACATTCACATCCATGTTCACATGCACATATATAACTAGTCTCTCTCTGTCTCTAGGGTTTGGTCCTCCCAAGGGCATCTAGGGTTCCACAAGACTATAGGAATCATGCATTAAGCAACACAACTCATTCACTCAGGAGTAGTCTAGTTTAGGACATATCATATCACATATTTCTCGTATTTCTCATATCATGGAGTCTAGGTTCTCTGACCTTCTCCCCATGGGTCTCTCTCTCTCTTGAGCTAACCCCAAAACTAGTCCTAACACTAGAGGTCCTCCTTTGTAAAAGAGCTTGAGGCTCATGCTGACTAACGACCTTGTCTTAACTTAACATATCTTATCTCATAAAAGAATGCATACTTGTATCATCAAAACTTATCTTACATCCTCAAAACTAAACTTAAGTCCTCAAAGACAAACATATATCATCATAACCATCTTATGTCATCTATATAAGACTTACGTCAAAGCTTATTTCATCTATTCCACCTATCACATATTCCAACAAGGCTCTAGACATCTAATCTAGAACTACTCTCTCTTCTAGACTGATGTCATTCACTTTCACTTAGGTTGCATGACCACCTCCTACTCGTATATGTGTGGGGACACATTTTTGTAATACATATACATAATAAAATATTATATAGTTTTTATCCGATAAAACAAACGTCAGAGAAAACTATTGAGGTTCTATCCGATTGGAATCAAAAACCAAAACCACAAAACAAGTGTCCCACACATAGTAGAGAGTACAGTGTCGTGTAAACTAGTGAAAAGGGTGAGAACATGGTGTAGACTAGCGTAGCTACTCTAGACAACGAGCGCCATATGTCTAGGGTTTCTCTTCCCTTGATGCACGTCATTTCCAAATAGTGCAACGCTCCATACCGCTGCACTACAAGGAAAGAACGACATCTAAGGACTTGCTATACAACAAGCACTAGTCTAGATCTAGTTCTCAGACATCTAGATGCTAACCTAGAGGCTAGGTCAGATCTAGTCTCTAAAAAACGACTAATCTAACCCTAAAGATTATTAAGTTCAACGTTCTTTAGTTTTGAATTGCTTAATGAGCAAATGTCAGGTTTTGTTATTGTTCATGCTCTGATACCACCTGTGACGTCCCCGGATTTTCTAAAACTTAATCCGATGTGTGACGTCAAAATTGAAACCCTCACCTCAGCGAGATTCCCAATTTGGACGTTGCACATCAGATTAAGTTTTAGAAAATCCGGAGACGTCACATCACTCATGTATAGGGCTTCTGTCTCCTTTGTTGACTAGCTCAGGGTTGTGATCACCATTTTCAACTACTGGAAAGCTGGACTCTCGCTGGGCCTGTTCTTGGATGCTTTTAAATATTGAAAGTGGTACAAGTCCAGCGTTAATTTGTGGGGCTCACGAGCTTGTATTTTATTTTTGTTCTTTTTTTGTTCAATGTAAAGTAACCACAATTTTCCTTCAAAATTGAATATTGTACATCTATAAGCAATTTATATTACAAGTTTACGCACGGTGCCTAGAGCTGACAGCTTGAAAATCTACATATATCGAGTGCTGCTCCACATTAAGAGGAAGGGTGCACCAATTATTTTCATTACATGCTGAAAACAATCCAAATCCCTATTGAGCCATTTTGCTACATTGAGATCAATTTTAGTAGCATTTCAATGGAAAAGTATCCATTTAACTGATCCTAATATAATTGAGACTGAGGCTTAGATGTGATTGGACACCTGCCTTTATAATTGTATCCCTTATAATTCTAATAGGTATTCGATCATCTAGAATTTTGAAATTACACTAGCCTAGATGCTAGATTTTTTTTTTTTAATGGCAGCTCCTTTGCGAAGCTAAACAAGTTCCGGAGCAATTTTTTTTTGTTTCCTCTACGGATCTAATAGGATATCAAACGTTCCAGCTTTGGAATAACATAGGTCTAGATGGTAGCATATTTTGACAAGATCTGCGTTTGCTGTTGCTTTGGAGTAACAGGATTCGGAGGCAGATCTTGGTATGTGTCAAGGCTGGATACGTCAAGTTTGTTTTATACACGCAATTGAGAACATCCACAGTAAATAACAACATCAACATCCAGTGTTAACGCACAAAATTATACTTCATTGCATACATGAAACATCAACGTCCATAAGTACTGTGTGATCTAATCTGAAACTAGTTTCTTGGAATGTTTTTTTCTTCTTTTCTTTTCATTTTAAGTTTCCGAGCAATTTGCATTTGCAATTTTACTTTCATTTGTCTGTGGACGTGTAAGAAAAGTTGATGTGAGGTGGTATGCATATTCTTCAACTAAAGAAACATTATGTATTTAATGCTCATTTTATTTCGTCATCGAGAAAAATGACTTCATCTATTCTATCTTCACGTCTATAGTAATTACGGTGTTTTTCTTTAGGTAGGTTTTTTTATTCTATATTTCAGATAAACATCTTACCAACAGAAGTAATGCATAGTTGAGGTGGAAAGTAATACATAAGGGGGGAGGAAGGGTGGATGAGGTTACGTGCAATATTATATTTATACGGGAGGCCGTGGTCATCATGAGTGAGCAAAGCAGACTAAATGTAATTCCTATTCCTAGCGCTAACACGACAAGAAAACATATGAAAAAGGAGAAATTATGTTTTATTATTGAGGGCAGGGGTTCTCCCATTCCCTTAGTTCATGAGGCAAAGATATGGGGCCTTGAGGTGGAAGTCCATGAGACAGAGGGGTCACATGGGTCACGTGTGGTGGCTGGGTGATTTGGGTCCTTAGTTGTCTTCTTGTGCAGTAGGCTGGGGGAGTTCAATGACTACTGCATTACATTGGAGGAGAGTCTCTGGCCTGTCATCAAATCACGAACATGTAACGAGCTGAACCTGCATCCAACGTTAGAGAAAATGAACATACATCAAGGGCTATATGCAACTTCAATAGGTCAAGTCATCTAGAAAAAGTGGTCTGGAAAATTGGGCCCAACCCCAAAAAAGGGGGAGTACACGGACTATTGCAGTGGGATATATTGCAGTACTAGATTCTTATCTAATGATATTTCTCATTCTCAATTAATTTGACTAGCTTCAAAATAAAATAACAACAATTCATAAGAGACACAAATACCGAGCGAGTGGATGGAATCCCACTTCGAAAGTGAAGAACATGCTTTAAGCAAATATATTATAGACATAAACACTTTAATTATAATGAGTGGATATTTATGTCTTGTATTAACAAATTTCATAAGAAAACGTTACCATACTTAAAGAAACTGAACCTGTAACATCCAATAAAGTATTCTAAAATGTCCATCTACAAATTTATTTATTTATGTAGACCTGAGTCATTTGCAATCATGTCTACATGCAGCATAGCACCAAACGAGCTTATTATCATCCTAACTCTCGCACTCATACAATTTTTATAACACATGTTTCCTATTATCTCACAAGCACGAGAACTGTATATACTTTAGCTAACTTATAAAATCCATGAACCATCATATTAATAGAGAGAACTATAGAGGAACACAGTAATGAGATCTCTTTATAAGTGATATTCACCAAGAAATTTACTATGAATATATAAACACCCGATTGACACCAATTAATCAAGATATACAAATAAATAATAACATACAATGAAAACTTCTAGAAATTCAATTATATAGCACTACTCGCATATTAGAAGTCATATTTCATATTAACATGAAATAGTTAAAGGTAAAACAACGTTGTATCCAGTGAATGGCAAGAAAAGTAATTTGTATGCATAAGATATATCAATATACAATAATAATGCCAATTCTACCAAGCTAAACTATTTATTTACGTATACATTAACTAACTTGGAACGTATTCAGTAACTCATGACTACATGAACAATTCCAAATAAACCATTATACGATATTTGGGTTACCAGTCCCACTTAGACCACCACAAAACTACCCCAGTTGGTATCAATGTATATACATCTAGACGTAGGGTCACAATAACTTGTGCCAACAAAAGGTTCACATGTGTCTTGATTACTCAAAGTTGGTGCCAACCATGCAATGAAACTCAAGCAATTGATATTGATCATCAAAATCTAAAAGTCACAATATGAAACACAACAAGAAACTAAAAATGAGATATGGGCCATTCCTCACTGGCGGAGGATGGTTGACCTTTAAAAGCCTATAGACTAAAGTTGATATATTTTTTTCTTGATAGTATCATAAAATTTAGATACATATTTATGGGTTTAAAACTTACAGAGGTAAAGAAAAAGCACTCCAAAATATGGCAGAATGCAAAGAGTTTATAACATCCACTGTAAGCCTTTTGGAGAAAATCACTAGCAAAAACTAGTGCGGACCCCTTCACGTGTAATTAGATAAATAAAATAGGTTTAAAGAAGATAAAATTCGTTTTTTGCTAGCAGAGTATTGATGTATGATTTATCGCACATGCAAATTCTACATGGATGAATTCCCTTGATTTCCCTTAACTAAGTGTAGGACAATCCCAATTGCAAATGAACAAATCTCATCACAGTGTAGTTTAGGATAAAACCCAAAGGATTTTTTTAAGAAGTGTTCCAATCAAAGTAACCACACACAGTCTACTATTTTATCATAAGAGTTTGGTTGTTTGATTATACCAAGATTGCAATAATTAAAAGACAAGAGTGAAGATCTAGACTTATCAACGGACATAAATACTATAGTGAGTGGGTTTCACTAACACAACTTAATGTTCTCTCTCTCATTTCATCAAGCATGAACATATAACATTAAGTCTATATAAATCCACCCTTTTAGATTTAGGATTAAAATAGAATATATATTACCCTAAGCTCATTGTTGCATTACCTAGAGATAATATACCTAACACCCAAAAAAATGTCTATCTAAATTTGTCATTAGGGGTTTAACAAGAACTAATAAATATACTTGGGCTTAGGTTCAATGTTCACTACAGCTAAATCTAGATAAACATGCACATATGTCAGCCGAACACATAAGTAAGATGAAAAATGATAGATTCAAGAAGTAACAATGTTCATACAAACACTGATGCAGTTGAAAAGAGAAAAAATGGTAAGTGTGGATACCCAACATACCCTAGAGAGATAAGTATTTACTCATGGAAACAATAACAAGCTCAACAAGGTAAAGGATGAAGAAAGCTGTCATCTACGTAGAAGGTGGAGGCACGTCCGCGGTGTATGGTTGCATGTCTTCAAGCATGGGGATGAGGGTAGTCTGTGGAGTAGTAAGGTAAACCCCTTTTCATTTGACAGAGTGGTCATGAGGGCATCGTCTTCCTTCTTTGGGAGTTGCATCCATATGCTATGAGGGTGGAGAAGGTGAATGCATGATGATGACAGTGGTCCTTTATTGATGGAGGTGTAGCTGTTATCAATTAATGGGAGGATGGGTGTCGTTGGTCGTGCCTCTATAGAAGTTAGGATCTTAGAGGTTTTTTAAAGGAGGAGGTGTTATCAATTTATGTGGTCTATGAACTTATAAAAACCACATATGGAAAGTATAAATGGATGCTTAAAATGAATGTTGTCATCCTATTAGCATCAAGATAGCAATCCCCAAGGAGGCAAGGGCTTGTATTTATAGATGGCTTATAGAATTTAGAACTCACCAACCTCATGTGGTTATGTCATTGGCCGCCATGAATGTAAGTGGAAACTATAGGAGAAAGACTAGAAGTTATAGAAATATCACAGGTTGACAAGTGCTAGATTTCCATTGAAGTTCCTTCAATAGATGGCTGCACAAAGGTTTACCAATTTCTAGCATGCAATTTTCTCATCTATCACTGAGTGTGTAAGATCTTCATCACTTTGTAGCAATAGGATTTTCATTAGTCACTGAGTGCACATTATCTCCATAAATTTGGGGCATGCATGACTCTCATTGTTCATTGGCTTCATCAGGGGTTCCATTGGTCCATGACGTCAGTTGATGGTCTCATTGGTCCACAAGAGTGTATACTAATGCGAACATATATTGACGCAAATGTTGAACGAAGCCAGTGAGGTCTAACTTAGGTTGTAAAGGAAAGAGCTCCCCAAGGAAGGGACCCGAGTTCAAATCAATGTTGTGCACCTTAAAAACAAATTCTCCCATCACACAGGATGGCCAACTATGTGATTTACATGCCCCTTCTGGTGTGTGGGTAGCCTGGGGGGGGGTTTACATTTTTGGAGTGGGGTCATCATAGTGTCTTCTCCTAGGGGACAATTTCCATGTCTAAAAAAAGAAATGTTGAATGATGCAAATTTGGGGGGGGGATATTGGCATGTGTGGTTGGTCATGCTTTGATGAGAACAAAGACTGATGAAATGGAAGATTGATGAAAACTCTAATCAAGATCAAAAAAATTCTTTGAGCCTACTGATCAATTAGCAAAACCACATCCTACACTGCTATATAGAAATCTCAAACCTTCCATGAAAATCAAGGAACTAGATCAGAATCGTAACCATTAATATACAACAATGGAAAACTAAATTGGAATACAATGTAAAGAAAGACATGGAATCTAAATGCAAAATTAAGGTAAATATGCAACTAAGACACTATAGAAGTAATCATGGATGATATAGCCGCTACTGCTTTTTGTTTATTTTGGGTTTTAGGAACCTTGCTTCCCGCCTCTCTTACTGAAAGGGGCATGACAACAAGGATTTTGGATACACCTTTTGAGATGAGAACCCTAGCTGTCATTACCCACAAGGAAGAGAGATAGAAGGAGATAGAGTGCAATACTAGTACATTGCCAAGAAAAAGGCTTTATATTCCCCACCAATAAAATGAGTGCATTGTGGAGTTCCCTAGTCTTCCACCTGGAATATATAGAGATGACACTTTTTGTGATAGGGTTATTTGAATGTGATTGATATCTGTGTGTACATCACATATTCATATGTGAACAAAATCTATGGATCTACTCCATGATAGGTTATATATCACTCCCCTCCTTTTAGATACACTATTATTAACATGATTTGCTGAAAGGAAATATGAAAAATTCATTTCTTCCACTTCTCTTGTCTCCTTTATATTTTCCAACACCTAGGTCCTATGTACATGGAAGACTAAAGAATTATTTTTCCCAAATTCAAATTGAGAGACAATTGAACTCCACAAGAACATCAATCAAGGGGACATAAAGTAGAGTGACTTTCTCTCTCTATCTCTCTCTTCTAATGATCATTATCTCTCTTCAAGAAAGCTATCCCAATCAGTTTGATTTCAATTACATGGTTTGATGACTTGATGCTTAATCGTAGTCGTATTTCACTTCCATTCCAGAATGTGACATTAGAAATCAATGTTGGCCTATCTTCCAAGCTTTCAATACATCTCAATTTTGAATATAAAATTGTCCCTCATCAGTGACTCTTTTTGCTCTTCAATGTATTTCATGTTGTATAGTTTTCAATTACTAATACAACAACACAAAAATCACCTCAATCATACCTTTGTATTTCAAGTTTAGGTGAGTAATTAAACTTTAGGATTGTAGACTTAATAGGGAATACACTATCTCACTTTTGAAAATTTTCTTAATAAATGTCATACATATATAGTTACTTCCTAGTTAGGATAATTGATAATTACTAAGATGGATACTGTAAAGACCCTGACCTTCGTTTTGGACTTACCCTATTTGTGTTGCCTAACCCTTGTGCTTAGTTTCTTGCTAATCACCTTTAGTGGTGATTAGGGTTTGCTTGTGCTTTGTTGAGAGTTGGAGGTGCTACTTGCAAAATAACCTGAGAAAGGGTTGGAGAGCAAGTTTGTCACCTTGAGAGATGTCTTTCTCTCTCTTTGCTCCCTCTAGGGTTGAGAGGAAGGTTTGGGCTCGTGCCTTAGTTGTCTTGGGCTTTGTTGAAGCTCTTTTGGGCTTGGTTGAGCCTTGTTGGGCCTTGCCTTGCTTTGAGGAGCCCTGTATCAGGCAAGGATGCCTTGTGTCAGCCATGGGGTATCACCCATGGGTGTGTCAGCCAAGGTGGTGGTGGTGTGTCGGCCTTTGACTTTGTTGACCTTCTTGCTTTGGTTGTGTCACCCTAGCTTGGACATGTGGCCGATCCTTGGTTGAGTGGTGGCATGGCATGTGCATGAGGTTTGCAAGGTGGCAAGATGTTGGACATGTGTCCCCAAGAAGGGTGACACCTTGCCTTGGTTCCCCTTTGATCCTCATCTATATACACCTTGCCTTTCTCTTCCTTAAGAACCCTTTAGCTCTTTGTTGCTCCTCTCTTCCTTAGTGCACGATACACCTCTCCCTTGCAACCTTGGTGGCCGATACCCTTGGAGGAGCTAAGGTTGGTGGCCGATCTCTTTGAAGGAGTTCTCTTCTTCTTCCTCTAGCTTGGTGGTCGAACCATAGGTGAACCTTGTTTCCTTGGTAAGCATCTTCCCTCTCTCCTTAGGATCTTCTTCTCTATCTTACCTACTCTTCGGACATGGTGGTTATGCTTCTCTTTCCTTTTCTTGATGTGGCCGAAAGTGGGGTGCTTGGAGCTAGAAGCTTGGAGCTTGGAGCTTGGAGCTTTGGAGCTTGAGGAGTTGCTTAAGGCGGGTTACATAACTTCTAACCCTAGCTATACTACCTTCTTTATGTTGCATGATTCATATATGTTAATGATCAACCATTGTATGTTATGTTCCTTACTCTGGTACATGTTGTTGATCTTATGGATATAGTGAGCATGATGTTGTTGATGTTTATATGCCTTCGGATCTAGTTGGCCGAACCATAGTTTGGGGTTTTCCTTGGTAGCAACACCCCTTTCTGTCCTTGGCCTAGAGAAGTGAGTTTGAGCTCTAGTGATGTAGAAAATACCCCTCTCTCAGTTAAGTTGAGAGGTGAGACTACATTCTAGTTGCTTGGGCAACACCCTCCTCTCACCATGTATTTGAGAGGTGATCTTTTGGGTAGATGATGACCTATGTTGAGGTTGGCCCTTGTGGTTGCCCGATTTGTGATAGAGGTTATGCAAAACCCCTCTCTCTTGGTTGTTGAGAGGTGAGCCGATCTTCTTGATCAATTAGGGTTTGGTGCCCTTGTTCTTCAGGTTAAAGATGACCTTGTCGGGTTGAGCCTTGTGCCTTACACGATATGTCCTTTTTGGTAAGCGCTGCCTGATAGCCTCTTATCTAAGGGTTTTACCCATAGAAACGGACTTCGACTTCGAGTCAACTTCGACAGGTTTGGAAGTGGAAGTTTGTGGAAACATCGAGGAAACTTTGAGGATTTTTACAGCTAAACTTCGACGCATCTTTGACAAAAATTAAGCTCGTAATAGTGGTTTCAATGAAAATTGGTAGCTTTCATCAAATCTATCTTAAAAACTAAATATATATCTATATATAGCCATCCATGCATATTTACTGTTACATTATATATTTCCTATTTTACATAGCCTGTTATTTGTTTTGTTATTTCTCTTTTATATATGGACCTCTATGTAATTCTTTCAATATTATATATATGAGGGTGCACACATTTTGCAACTCTGAGATTTTTGAAAACCCTGACTCTGTCACATGGTATCACAACTGCTGGCTCTTCGTCTTGCTCTTCTTGAGCATGCTGGCTCTTTGTCTGCTGCTTCTACTAGTGGACCACATGTTGCATACTCTGGTTATGATACTGCATTCTTGAGTTCCTCCTCACCTTCTACTTCTAGTAATACAAAATGGGTGATAGATTCTGGTGCCTCTGCACATATATCTGGCAATAGATCTCTGTTTAAAACTCTATCTAAACCTGCTCGTAACTCATCTGTTATGCTTGCTGATGGCTCAAAGTCTTCAATTTTTGGAATCAACAACATTATTTCTGAGTCTTGGCTCAAGTCTGCCTTATATGTGCCTAGATTTCCTTTAAACTTATTATCAGTCAGAAAATTTTTACGAAGCTTAAAATGTAGCCTGACATTTTTTCCTGGTTCATGTGTTTTTCAAGACCTTCGCACGAGGACGAAGATTGGTGGGGGTATGAAGGTGCTGATGGACTATATTACTTGGACCAGTTACCGAGATCAGAGAAAGCTGCTGTGGTATCTGCTTTATCAGCTTCTGTTTCTGCACTGCAATGTCACTACAGGCTGGGACATCCATCGTTAGAAAAGTTGCGTCATTTAGTTTCTGATATTGGCAGTTGTACTTTTCAGTGTGAATCATGTCAACTGGGAAAACAAACTCGTACTGTGTATCCTAGACGTAGTACTGTGAGTAGTAATTTTTTTTTGATTTAGTTCATTCTGATGTATGGGGCCTATGCCATGCATCGAGTTTGTCTTGTTACAGGTATTTCATTCTATTTATTGATGACTTTTCTAGGACTACTTGGTTGTTTCTATTAAAAAGTAGGTCTGAAGTGCTGTCTAACATCAAGTACTTTTTTGCTGAAATATAAACACAGTTTGGTTTGCCTATTAAAGTTTGCCGTACCGATAATACTTTAGAATTTGTTAAGCAAGAAGTGGCGGTTTTCTATAAATCTGTTGGTACGCTACACTAGACTTCATGTGCCTATACCCCACAACAAAATGGTGTCGCAGAGCTGAAAAATAGACACTTATTAGAAGTTACCAGGACTATCATGATGTATTCTCATGTGCCCCGATCCTATTGGCCTGAGGCTATTTTGATTGTGTGTTTTCTGATTAATAGAATTCCATTGCCAGTTATTGGAAATAAGATTCCTATACAGGTTCTGCAACCTGAGGCTTCTTTGTTTGTTGTGCCTCCTAAAATTTTTGGGTGTACCTGCTTTGTCAGATTACTTGGACCCACTTCTGATAAATTGTCTCCTCGATCTGCTAAATGCATTTTTCTGGGCTATTCTAGAACTCAAAAGGGTTACAGGTGTTATAATCCCAGTACGAGGAAATGGTTTACTAGTAGTGATGTTGTCTTTTTTGAAGATACACCGTATTATTCTTCAACAAGAGACAATTTGCATACAAACATTCTTGCCTCTCCTTTGCCTATTATTTCTGACTGTGTGCCTGACATTACTGACACTGTGAATACTAAAAATCAAGATCCTCCACTTATTGTTTATCAACACAGGAATCGAACACCTTCTACACAAGTAACCCCCCAAGACAACCAATCTTCTCCTCCAGAAGATTCTGCTGCACCTGAGGTACATTCTAACCTTGACATACCTATTGCACTCTGAAAGGATACTCGTTGCTTCACTTCTCATAGCATTGCTTAGTTTGTATCTACTGCTCATCTGAATACTCAATCTAGCAATTTTGTATATGCTTTATCTGCTGTGGCTTTACCTTAGAATGTTCAGGATGCATTGAAAAGTACTGCTTGGACATCTGCTATGAAAGAGGAAATGATTGCTCTTACTGACAGAGAGACTTTGGACCTGGTGGATCCACCTCCTCAGTGTAAGCATGTGGGCTACAGGTGGGTATATGCCGTAAAATATCAACCTGATGGAGTGGTTGAGAGGTTGAAAGAACGGTTAGTTGCTAAGGGCTATACTCAGACATATGTCATTGATTATTTTGAGACTTTTTCTCCTGTTGCTCGCCTTAACTCTATCAGGATTCTCCTATCTGTTGTTGTGAATTTGAACTGGCCTCTTATGCAACTTGATGTGATAAATGATTTTCTGTATGGGGACTTGGAGGAAGAGGTGTATATGGAGCAACCTCCTGGTTTTGTTGCTCAGGGGGAGTCTCACAAAGTATGCATGCTTAAGAAGTCTATCTATGGGCTCAAACAGAGTCCGCGTGCCTGGTTTGATAAGCTGAGCAGGATCATGATGGATTTTGGTTTTCTGAGGTCACAGGTTGACCACTCTGTGTTTACAAAAAATACTTCAGCAGGTATTATTGTTTTGATTGTATATGTTGATGAAATTATTATTTCTGGAAGTGACTCTCTTGGTATTCAAGCTACCAAAGATCATCTGGGCAAGCACTCTGCTACAAAAGATTTGGGCAGACTTCGGTATTTTCTTGGCATAGAGGTCTCTAGAAACTCTAATGCCCTGGTGCTTTCTCAGAGAAAGTATGTTCTTGATATTCTGCAGGAGACTGGTATGCTTGGAGCAAGACCTGCGGATACTCCTCTAGATCCCAATGTGAATTGGGATGATGATTCCTCTTCTATGTTTGCTGATCATAAAAAATTCAGGAGGTTGATTGGTAAATTGATTTATTTGACTGTTACTCATCCTAATATTGCTACTGCAGTGGGTCTTCTTAGTAGGTACCTTGACAAACCTAGACTGTGTCACTGGGATGTTGTATGTCACATTATGATTTCTTAAAAAAGACGCATGGCAAGGGACTTCATTATAAAAAGAATGGGCACTGTAACATCCCTGACCTGGGTTATGCTTTAACCCTAGGTGTTTTGCTTAATAAAGTTGATTAAATGCTTGCTCTAATTTCTTGAAAAGTAATTAAGGCTCAAGAGGAACTTATATTTTAATTTTAGTCCTTTTTGAACAATGTTGAAAACAATGTTTTAATTGTTGTGGACTAAAGTGCAATTTACCCAAGTTGAGGGGTTAAATTGAAAATGTTACATGATAATATGTTCCTCATGTGTTGAATCATCATGAGAATGAAGATGATGCAGAGGTATGGCTTGTGATAGCCTGAATACCAAGAAAGAGCTGATAAAGTAATGTTTGTGCATTAAAACCTAGTTTTGGTGTAAAATGCAATTTACCCAAAACCTAGGGTTCAATATGCAAATCACCACTTTAATAATGTCCCTAATAATTCTTGACATCTTGTAGAGGCAATAAAATGAGAGGGACATCTCATTTGAGCTACTTTGAAGGAGAGAGAATCTTGATATTAAAATAATCAAGATTTAAGCATAATTGAAACCCTAATTCAATTTAATGCAAAAAATAAATAAATATATTTGAAGGGCCTTCAATCAAAACTAAAATGGTGGACTTTAGATGTGTGTGTGGACTTCCTTGAGCTTGAGAGGACGGAAAAATATCCTAAGGAGGTGAAATTCCACTCACCTTATTATAAGGAAAAGAATTTCCACTCAAAAAGATATATTAATATTATAATGGATTAAGGTGCTTTTTTTCTTTTCCCTTAATCCATGGATAATGGAAGTGGTCTCGGTGGATTGATATGGCTTTGCATTCAAGAAAAACCAAGGAGGAAGAGGTGGCACCATTTTTGGAATTAATTGATTTTAATAAAACAATTTCTCTTTCATCAATTTTCTTATAAAAGAGCCTTTTCCAACCCACCTAAGGACCTTTTCGGATTTCCTTTCTTTCCATTTCTTGCAAAATCTACCAAGAAGTCTAGGAACAGCAGGAAGCACGTCCCCAACCTTTTGGTAAGCCCTTGATCTTCGTTCTTCATGATTTCATGGTGAAAATCATAAAATAATGTGTAATTCCTTCATTTCTTCACTCCATCTTCAACCCTAGCCGATCCTTTCACTCCAAAAGCTTGAGAAACGACCTTGGGAGGTTGCTAGAGCTTCAGCCACCATTGGAGCCGTGAAGCTTGGATCTTGGGATCAGATTTGAAGGCGGGTTATATAACTTGAAACCCTTTACATTGTTATTCAACTATCTACCTTGCAATTTCATTGATTCCTTTATTATCTTGATTAATTGCTGGTTGAAATTGATTAATTCATGAAATCAGAAGTTCTTGGAACTTCATGAATGGATATAGATGATTATGACATCATCTTGGACACTTTCCCCAAAGAAATCTTGTTCCAATCGGTTTCAACATGTTTGCCCATTCGGTTTCACCAAACCATTGGAGAGCAAACGGTTGTGAAACCGTTTGAGAGATAACGGTTTAAAAACCATTTGGGGGAGTTGACCAAGAGTTGAGCGTTTGAGAATCCTGTTCCTAATTATGTTGGTTGATGACCCACCAAATTTGGTTAATTAATTCCAAAGGAATCATGAGTTGAAGGCTAATCAATTAGGAAAACGCTAATTGATTTCAGTGCTGATTTTCAACTTGATCGATTTGACTTTTTGGGTTGATTAGCCCAAATAGTTTCAAAACCATTTGGGGATCGCCCAAACAGTCTCAAGACCGTTTGGGGGACACCCAAGACCGTTTGGAGGATTAGGGTTGAGTATGGTTAAGTGTTTGAATATCCAAAGATATGGTATGAACTCTAATCGGCTAAGTGCTGATTTTGCAAATGATTGAGATGATGTTTTGGGTTGATTGAGCCCAAACGGTCTCAAGACCGTTTGGAGGTCTTGGGTTAAGTAGGGTTGAGAAATTGAAAGTCTAAAGTTACCAATTTGAAGTACAATCAATTGCTGATTTGAGGATCAATTCAATGGTTCAAACCCTAATGAAATTTCACAAAAATCTAAGAATATTATGGGAAAACGGTCTCAAGAACATTTGGAGGTCACCCACAAAACCGTAAGACTGTTTGGGGTCTGGTCATATTAAAAATTTGATGATGGTTCATTGGTTTCAATTGAAACAATTCCACAATCAAACATTGATGGATATTCGATTTCAAACCTATTTGAAGGTTCCTTGAGTAAAAAACCTAGATCAATTGGGTTCAAAACTATAATTGAAGGGTCAATTGAAGGTTGAATCAATAGTTTAATTAATGAAGAAACTAAGAGTTCAATTGTTAATTGATTCATCTATTGAAACCCTAAATCAATTGAGTGTTTAAGGGACTTTTTTGGTCCATTCGGTTTTGAGAGGATTTGGACCAAACGGTCTCAAGACCGTTTGGGTCCAAACGGTCTCAAACCGTTTGGAGTCCCAAGTCCATGCGGTTTCAAAAGAACTTTATCAAATAGTTTCAAAGGAAACTTTACCAAACAGTTTCAAACCCTTTGAGTCTACTTAGTCAAATTCAATTGAGGTCCAACTTGGTTTAAACAATTTGGATATCTATTGCAATTGAAGGTCCAATGTGGTCAATCCAATTGGATACCTAATGCAATTGAATGTTCAATTGATTAATCCAATTGATCACTTAATGTAATTGAAGGTTCACTTGGTCAATTCAATTGGATTCCTCATATAATTGAAGATTCAATTGATCAAACCTTTTGGAAAACCTAATGTAATCAGGTGAGAGCTACCCTTAGTGGTACTAAACAATGATGCATAACAAATGCATGGATTCAATACATGATGTTAACCCTAATTGAGATTGATTCAATGTAAAACCCTAATTAAGGTTGAGTATATGAGAAATCCCTAATTGGGATGAATATTAAATCCTAATTATGGGAAATTGAATGTGAAACCCTAATTGGAATGAATAGTAAACCCTAATTATAGGAAATTGAAAGTGAAACCCTAATTGGGATGAATGGTAAACTTTGATTGTGGATTATTGAATGTAGACCCTATTCTAGGGTTAAATTGTATGAAACCCTAATTTGGGGTGATCAATGTGAAACCCTGATGATTAATGTGATAAGAAACCCTATTCCAGGGTAATAACATGTATAGTACATGAAACCCTATTCTTGGGCAATATGGTGATAAAACCATAACCCTGATCTGGGAAATGGGATGAGTATCCCAATTGACATGAAATGGAAAACCCTATTCATGGTAAATGAATAAGGGTGATATCCTTGAAATGATGATATAGTTATTTTGCATGGTATTCATAGATAATTGATGTACTGCTATCACATGTGCTAACCATGCAGGTATAATGAGAATGATGATCATGGCCAGGTATGAGCTATGATGTTTAATTTATTGAATTAATTTATTGTGACTTGAATGCCATAATATGCCTTGTTGCCTAGTAAGAGGTGACAAGAGAGTTATTGGGTCTCAAGTGCCATGTGAGATGCTTGTGTAACAAGTGTCATGTTTACCTTGGTCAGGTGACCTAAAGGTGTAGTTACCTGAAAAAGTGGTAACAATGCTCAGTGATGAGCTAAGGGTTTGAATACCCAGAACCATATGATTATGGTATTGAGATTGTGAAGGGATGATAATTCCCAGAATTGAAAAGAGGGACTGAGATCCCCAAAGTCATTTAAAGACTGAGAAGTACTTGATGAAAATAATAAATGTTTTCTTTATAAGCATTTAATAAGTTTTGTTTGAAAACTTGGCTGATGCTAAAAGAATATGATAATGTACTTAATTAATCAAGTGCAATCTATCCATGTAGTGCTCTGACCATAGATCCATCATCATCAGAAGCTGGTGACGGTGAAACAGGTTTTCTTACGAGATCTCCTGGAGAGCGCATATTTTAAAATATGCGGGGGTCAATGGGCGAAAATATCTGTACGTCCTCTTGAAGAGATTGATGGAAGGTAAACATCAAACCTCTCAATCCTTCATTATATATGTCCCGGGATGGATGTATCACTAATCTCCCGATGATGTTAATGCCAGATCGATGGAGATAAACACAAAATCTCTCGATTGCGAAGAGAGTGCAGTCGCCGCTGTAGCTCTATAGCGAAGTTGCCAGTTTACCCTGAAAAGCTATTTTAGCAGAGACACAAGATGTCTTGCATGTGGTCCTGCACTGACCGGGATGTGAGAGGTCATGGAAGTCGTCTCTTCCAATGACTTTGTATGGTACCGATTTCGACTTTGCAATGGTCGGTTGGAGTATGAGTGGTATACCTAATCTCCTCAGAGCTTAAGTTTGATTGTAAAATGTAATCAGCCGTGTAGCGTATTTGTTTAAGATTGAAATACGAGAATCACCGGTTGATGATTATCTTGCTTAGCATACTCTTGATAGATAAATTTTAAATATGTCATTTATCCAATTCTCAAGTTGCTTTATCAATTTATAGCTGAAATGCTTAAGTATGAATGTTGCACTAATCTGCATAGATAATGAATTACCTGCTGTTGAATATATGATTCTACTGCTCATTTTATTTTTTTTAAACTGTAATAATAATGTTTTTGGTGGAGAGTTATATCTCTCACTGGGGCAATTTTATGTTTTGTCTCACCCCCATGGGATCCAACTTTTTTTGTAAACCTCGAAAAAAGGCAGAAACCCTAATATAAGGGAAGAGCAGCAACAACAGTATTCAGAACAACAGTAATATCCCAGGTAGGGATACTAGCTGTCAAGTTTGTATATAGAGAGTCCTATGAGTCGTCTCTGTACTCTCAGGTCCTAGGAGTCAATAGTTAATGTTTCGTAATTGTTCTGAGATTTTGGTTTGAATACTTCAAGGATTTTGGTTACATGTGCTCTTAGCAAAGTAATGATGTATATAAATTCCTTGAGAGGAAATGATACATGTTTTGTACATGATGTACCAATTTTTATATGTAATGCACTGGTCCTTGTTGAAGGAATTTCTTTGAGAATGGTTCTTTTTGCAAAAGGTTTTAATTTTCAGTGATTTTCAGTAATCCGCTATTGATAATCGTTTCCGCATGTTTTATTGTTATAATCGTTGTCTTTACGATGACGACCGTCTCAATTTAGTGGTATCAGAGCAAGGTTCTCTGAGTCTATAGAGACATAGGATTAAGGTTGTTGAGTCTGTTCTAAGTGTTTTGCAGTTGATCTGATAGTGTCATCTGCTCATATAGGAGAAGAAGAACTAGAAGATGTCTGGATCGCATAATGAACATGCTACCGAGAGCAGCGTTGCTTCACCCAGAGGAGGTGCAAGGGACCATGATAGGGAAGAACCTGTGCCTGAGCAACCCCAGTTCAACCAAACAGATATGGGGAACCCATCCTTCCAAGCCATGTTTGGATAGTTTATGGCTGCTATGACCCATATGATGGATATAATGCCAATGCTTGCACTAAGAGCACCAGTTCATGATGAAAGACATGGAGCTGGAAAGACCTTTGAACGTCTTAGGAGGGTAGGAGCCACAGAATATGCTGGTACAGCTGACCCAGCGGATGCTGATTTGTGGCTGACAGAGCTAGAGAAAGCCTTCAAAATCCTTATGATCCCTGAAGATGAGAAGGTGAGGCATGCTATTTATTTTTTGAAAGGGAGTGTTGGGCACTGGTGGACAATAGAAGAAGGTAAAAGACCTGGAGTTGAGGTCGGATGGGATGTGTTTCGACGGGAATTTGTCGCTAGATATTTTCCCAAAACATATCTAGATGAGAAGATCTCTCAATTTGAGAGGATCAGGCAAGGTGTGATGAACATTAGCGAATATGAATTTAAGTTCATGGAGCTTTTGTTGTTTTGTCCGCATATGGCAGCTACTGATGAAGAGAGGATTCAACATTTTGAGAAGGGGTTGAACGCTGAATTGACCACTCCTGTGTCTGCTCTAGAGAACCGGGAGAGGTTTGCTAATTTTTTAGAGTCTGTAAGAAGAATTGAGAAGTCGGTAATTGAGAAACGACAAACCAAGGGTAAGAGAGAGTACCCACATTTTCAAGGGCAAAAGTCCGAAGGGTTCAAGAAGCCGAGGTTTTCTGCATCGGCAGCGCCATCAAGACCTAATCCCCAGATGCAATGGACGTCAAGTAGGGGTAGAGGCCGTAGCTTTGCTCCAAATAGAGCCCAGAGTTCAGCATCAGCATCAGCATCGGTGACAGGACCACCTAGGTAGAATTTGGGAAGCTACACCTGCTTCCAGTGCGGGAGGCCAGGACAGCTGATGAGAGATTGCCCTGAGAAGGCCAGGACTGTAACCCAACCCCAGAGGCAGAGTCACCAAGGCTCACAAAGAAGACAATTTTCCTATAGTGCTCGAGGATGTGGACAAGCGTCCCAAGCTAGATCATCAGCACCCAACAACTGAGCACAGGGTCAACCACATGCAACGACTAGATTCTATGCTATGAATCAACCCGAAGCAGTAGTCAATGTAACATCCCTGACCTGGGTTATGAGTTAACCCTAGATGTTTTGCTTAATAAGGTTGAGTAGATTCTTAATCTTATCTTGGGAAAAGTAATTAGGGCTCATGAGAAACTTATGTTTTAATTTGGTCCTATTTGAACAATGTTGAAGCAATGTTTGCTTATTTTGGACTAAAGTGCAAATTACCCAAGTTGAGGGGTCAACTTGCAAATATTGCATGATAAGATGTTCCTCTGATGTTGAGACCCCATGAGAATGAATATGATTTAGTGGCAAGGTTTCTGCAAGTCTGGACACCAAGGTAGAGCTTGTTCGACAATGTTGTGCATTAAAATCCAGTTTTGGTGTAAAGTGCAATTTACCCAAAACCTAGGGTTCAATATGCAAATTACCACTTCAATAAGGTCCCTAATGTTTCTTGGCATCATGTATAGCAAATAAAATGAGAGGGGTGCCTCATTTGAATTAAGTTGGAGGAGAGAGAATCTTGATATTAAAATAATCAAGATTAATGCCTAATTGAAACCCTAATTTGATTTAGGGCAAAAATGAATAAAAATAATTGAAGGGATTTCAACAAAAATGTCTTGGGTTGATTTTGAATAAGAATGGACGTTCCTTTGCCAAGATAAGGAACGAAAATATCCTAAGTAGGTGAAATTCCACTCACCTTTTTATAAGAAAAAGAAAACCCACTCAGATATGGATATTAATATAATAAGCATTAAGGTGCTTAATTTGCTTTTCTTTAAATTGAGTATAATGAAGGATAATTAAAGGCAAAGGAAGGTGCCTCGTCCTTAAGGGATTTGAGGGGGAAGAGGCGGCCATATTTTTGGAATTTAATGCATTTTAATAATGCATTTTCTCTTTCATTGAATTTTTATAAAAAGGCCTTTATCTAGCCAAATGAAAGGCTATTTCGACCCCACTTCTTCTCTTAGCTTGGAAACCGACCAAGGGATCTAGGGAGGACTAGGAGGACGAACCTCATCCTGTAGGTAAGGTTCTTGATCCATTTCTTCATGATTTCATGGTGGAAATCGAAAATAAATTATGGATTCCTTCTTATTTCGATCTCCTCTTCAACCCTAGCCAACTTTTGCAATCAAAAGCTTGAGGACGAGCATAGGGGGAGTTGATAGAGATTCATCCACCATTAATGACGTGATCTTGGAGCTTTGGAGCTCAATTGGAGGCGGGTTTTATAACTTAAACCCTTAAACATTGCTATTGCATCAATTCTCTATGCTTTGTTGATTGATTTCTTCAATTTGATACACTTTTGTTTCTTTGCTGCAAATTCCATCAAGAACGGTTTCTGTTCTTGGGTGCACGAAGAAAGATTATGATGACATCATCATAAGCAAGCACCTCATCAAATATCTTGGGAGAAAACGATCTCAAAGGTTGGGACCAAACGGTTTCACCAAAACCGTTTGGTGACCAAACGGGTTGCAAACCGTTTGGTGGCAAACGGTTTCAATCCCGTTTTAAGGAGTTGACCAAGCGTTGAACGTTTGGGAATCTTGTTCATAATTATGTAGGCTAATGACCCTCCAAATTTTAGGGGTTAACTTTAAAGGAATCATAGGTTGAAGGCCAATGAATTAGACAAATCGAATTGAATTAAGTGCTGATTTTCAATCTGAATAACGACCTGTTTGGGAAAACGGGTTCAAGACCATTTGAGATGGTTGAACAAGCGTTGACCGTTTGGGATTCCTTTTCATAATGATGTTGGTTGATAACCCTCCAAATTTGAGGGATTAACTCCAAAGGAATCATAGGTTGAAGGCCAATCAATTAGGCAAATCGAATTGAATTAAGTGCTGATTTTCAACCTGACCAACTTGACCTATTTGGGCAAACGGGTTCAAGACCGTTTGAGTGCATTGAACGTTTGAGATTATTGATCCTAATTATACTGGATAATGACTCACCAAATTTGATGGGTTAACTCCCAAGGAATCGTGAGTTGAAGGTTAATCAATTAGGTCATCCTAATTGGATTAAGTGCTGATTTTCAATCTGATTAACTTGACCATTTTGGGAAAACGGGTTCAAGACCGTTTGAGTGAGTTGACCAAGCGTTGAACGTTTGAGATTCCTGTTACTAATGATGTGGTATAAGGACTCACCAAATTTGAGGGGTTAATTCCCAAGGAATCGTGAGTTGAAGGCTAATCAATTAGGCAAACCCTAATTGAAAACAGTGCTGAAATTCCAATGAGTTAAGTTGAGATTTTGGGTTGATTAGCCCAAACGGTTTCAAGAATGTTTGGGGATCACCCAAACGGTCTCAATACCGTTTGGGGATCACCCCAAGACCGTTTGGAGGTCTGGGGTCAAGTATAGTTGACCAATTGAAGGTCTAAAGGTACCAAATCATACTGCAACTTAATGCTGAATTGTTGATCAACTCGATAGATCAATCCTTGATGATTTTTCACTAAAATCCAAAAGGTGGACGAGCCAAACGGTCTCAAGACCGTTTGGAGCTCATCCAAACGGTCTCAAGACCGTTTGGTGGTCACCCAAGACCGTTTGGAGGTCTAGGGTTGAGTATGGTTAGGTGTTTGAAGGTCTAAAGGTACCAAGCTGTTATACAATGCAATACTGATTTGGTGATCAATCCAATGAACCAAAACCCAATTGGATTGCTTAGATTTGAGTGATATGATGGGCAAACGGTCTCAAGACCGTTTGGAGGTCATCCAAACGACCTCAAGACCATTTGGGGTCAGGTCATACCCAATTTGGATGATGGTTTAATGGTTTCAATGCAACTAGTTCTGCATTGATTAGTGTTGAAGAATCATCGATTCCAAGCCCTAATTCAATTGAATAAAACTCTAATTGATGATCAATTGAGGGTCAATTGAGGGTCAAATCAGTTGAAGGTTGACCTATTAAACTCAATTGAAGTATGGGTATAGGTCCAGTTGATGATTGGTTCCATGAATTCAATGATTGAGGGAATCAACATTGAAAACCCTAATTCAATTGGATACCTATTGTTATTGAAGGTCCAATGGATCAAACCTTTTTGAAAACCTAATGTGATTAGGTGGGAGATACCTTTAATGGTACTAGTCATTAATGCATAACAAATACATGGATCCTATACATAATGTAAACCCTAATTGAGGCTGATTTCATGTATAACCCTATTAAGAGGTTGTCTACATGTGAAATCACTAATAGGGATGAATAGTAAACCCTAATTATGGGCAATGTGATATGAAACCCTAATGAAGGGTGATGCTATATGAAATCCCTATTCTAATGAAGGGAAATGGTATGTGAAACCATAATTCCCTAATAAAAGAATAAAATTCATACTTGAATATGATACATGAGGTGAACTCCTGTAGCACGACCGTGTTAGGCAACACGACCGTGGTATCTTTTCTTTGCACGACCGTGCAAGGTAGCACGGCCGTGGTGGATTCACTTTGCACGACCGTGCAAGGTAGCACGGCCGTGGTGACTTTCTTTGCACGGCCGTTTTTGGTTGCACGGCCGTGGTACTCTATGCTTGACTTGGAGTTGTTTTGAAAAGGACCTATCATGGTCTTTTGTTAATTCATGACTTATGGATGAATCCATAGTATTGGCATTAGTTGTATATTCCAAGTGAGTGACTAATGATCACTACTTTACATGATGAATGTGATTAACTGGTGCATAAAGTATTAGGATGGGTAATACCCTAATACATGCTGAGTATATGAACTCAAGAAAGTTAATGGTGTTGAGGCAAGTGATACATCAAGATATGATAGAGATCGTATCCAACACCCCAAATACTGGTATACCTTGTTGTGTTATAAATCCAATATAATTGAATGAATGATACATGAGATGTGTAATGGAAATCCTAATCATGGTAAAGGATTAAGGGTATTACTGATACATGAGATGTGTGATGGAAATCCTAATCCTGGTAAAGGATTAAGGGTAATACTGATATATGAGATGTGTGATGGAAATCCTAATCCTGGTAAAGGATTAAGGGTAATGCTGATATATGAGATGTGTGATGGAAATCCTAATCCTGGTAAAGGATTAAGGGTAATGCTGATACATGAGATGTGTGATGGAAATCCTAATGGTAAAGGATTAAGGGTAATACTGATACATGAGATGTGTGATGGAAATCCTAATCCTGGTAAAGGATTAAGGGTAATACTGATATATGAGATGTGTGATGGAAATCCTAATCCTGGTAAAGGATTAAGAGTAATACTGATACATGAGATGTGTGATGGAAATCCTAATCCTGGTAAAGGATTAAGGGTAATACCCTTGAATTATCAATACATTGTTTTTGCATGATATAGAAGGATAATGGATGTGCTGCTATCATATGTGCTAACAATGCAGGTATCATGAGATAATGAGCATAGCCAGGTATGAGTGATGATGTGTTATTAGTTTGAATTTGCTTATTGAGCCTTGTGTGCCATAATATACTTTGTTTCCTGGTAAGAGGTAGCAAGAGAGTTAATGACCTCAAGTGACATGATGGCTGCTTGTGTAACAAGTATCATGTTTATCTTGGTCAGATGACCTAAAGGTGTTAGTTACTTAAGAATGTGGTAACAATGCTCAGGTGATGAGCTAAGGGTTTGAATACCCAAGATTTCATGGTTATGATATTGAAATTGTGAAGGGATGAGAATTCCCAGTGTTGAAATAAGGGATTAAGATCCCAACACCTTGTGAAAAGAGTGTGGCTACGGGCCATGACTCTACAATGATAATGCCAAGATTTAGATATATGATCTAAGCCTGAAGAGAGTTAATGCAGCGGTAATGATTCTGTAGTTTGAATAGATGTTATACATGTTCTTCATATTCCTTAACGGATAGATGATATGTTGATTCTATTTTAACTGCAATGCTTCTGATATAGAATGATGTTCTAAACTGTTATACATTTACCTGCTGTCAAATAAATATGATTTCTCTATTCATATTTATCTTCTTAAGTTGCAATAACAATGTTTCTGGCGGAGAGTTATATCTCTCGCTGGGGCAATTTTTATAATTGTCTCACCCCCGTGGGAACCACATTTTAAGGTGGACGCGGACGAAGAGACAGGAATCCTTCAGGAGGTGAAGGACAGCAGCAGCAGCCGGGACAGTAGTGAAGTCTCAAGTGGAGACATTGACTGTCATGTCATGTTCAGTTGTATATAGAGTCCTATGTGTCGTCTCTGTACTCTCAGGTCCTCAGAGTAGTAGTAGTTAGTGATTTCGAGATTTTGGCTTAATGCCTCGAGGGTTTTATACTACCTGTTACAGTTAAGACAGAGTAGTTAATGTTGTATTCCTTGAGAAGCATAAGTACATGAGATGTATATATATATGAACCAGGATGTAAAGTTTTACTTTGGTTCTGAATGAAAGAGTTTTCCTGTGAATGGATCTCTTTGCAAAAAGTTTTAACTTTTTTAGTGATTTTCGCTAATCCGCTGCTTGATGAACGCTTCCGCATTTGTTAATTATGTTTTTATGAGTTGTATGCCACAATTTAGTGGTATCAGATCTCTAGGTTCGCTAAGTCTATAGAGACATAGGACTAAGGTTGTAGAGTTTGTTCTAAGTGTCTTCCAGTTTATTTGATAGTATCTTCTGCTCACATAGGAGAAGAAGAACTTGAAATCGACTGGCGAACACAAGGAACACATTGCTAAGGGCAACGTTGTTGCACCATGAGAGGGTGCATGGGACCAGGCAAGAGCAGAACAAGTGCCTAAGAATTCCCATCTTGACTTAATCAGGATAGAGAATCCTATGTTATGCTCTTGAAGGGCAGGTTAGGACAACAATGATGCATAAAGAAGACTGAATATTGGTGTTACAACCTAGGTCACCAGTCTTTAATGCATAAACTTTGGGCTTTGAAAGGATTTCTGAAGGAAATACTCATGTTGGAATAGTGGAAATGTGGGAAAGAATAATAAATGGCAAGAAAGTAGACTCTGCCATAAGTCTAGTCAAATAGTATATCTGTGATGGTAGTGCCCAAGGGGGGGCAGTAGCTGAGATTTAAGATAAGGTCTCTACAATTTTAGAGACATTTGTCTGGATATTCAGAAAAAGCCTACGTTTTTGGTGTCACCAGTGCAATAAATGCCTAGTGCACCAGGGCAGTAGCCACTGAGTAAAGGCAAAAGCAGTAATATGAGATAATTGGACACTATGTGTTGAAATCAACCAATGTGGTAGATGACCTTGAGGGGTAATACTTAGATGAAATATATTCATCCTGATACTTCATTTCATGTTTCTATGTGTTAAAGAAATAAAAATAGTTGCTTTTGAATTCTTTTGACTAGTCCTATAAGGACACAAGGGAGATGAGAACTTATATCTTACTCAATGTTCCTTAAGATGTTTTATAATCTCTCTTATCTGTATGTCAAAAGATGAGATTTAAAAATGATGCCTGGAGGAAATATAGGAATGGAGAATCTTTAGTGTATAATGATATGAAAAGTGAGGAATGTGATAGCATGTAAGTGCATACTACTTGATCTCAGTATTTGTAAACCCTGGCCAGGTATACAACTATTGATGATAAAGTGAGTATGGAAACTCCTAGATTGATATCTTTTTGATTGCCCTGATCAAGCAGTCATTATGATATAATCTAATGAGTATCATGAAATAAGAAATATGGAACCAACATAAAGGGAAGAGCTATGTGTCATTCCCAATCAAAAAGGGAAAGCTATGTGTCATCCCCAACAAAAAGGGAAGAGCTATGTGTCATTCCAAATCAAAAAGGAAAGCTATGTGTCATCCCCAACAAAAAGGGAAGAGCTATGTGTCATTCCCAATCAAAAAGGGAAAGCTATGTGTCATCCCCAACAAAAAGGGAAGAGCTATGTGTCATTCCCAATCAAAAAGGGAAAGCTATGTGTCATCCCCAACAAAAAGGGAAGAGCTATGTGTCATTCCAAATCAAAAAGGGAAGCTATGTGTCATCCCTAACAAAAAGGGAAGAACTATGTGTCATTCCCAATCAAAAAGGAAATCTATGTGTCATCCCCAACAAAAGGGAAGAGCTATGTGTCATTCCCAATCAAAAAGGAAATCTATGTGTCATCCCCAACAAAAAGGGAAGAGCTATGTATCATTCCCAATCAAAAAGGAAAGCTATGTGTCATCCCCAACAAAAAGGGAAGAGCTATGCGTCATTCCCAATAAAAAAGGAAAAGCTATGTGTCATCCCCAACAAAAAAGGAAGAGCTATGTGTCATTCCCAATCAAAAAGGGAAAGCTATGTGTCATCCCCAACAAAAAGGGAAGAGCTATGTGTCATTCCCAATAAAAAAGGGAAAGCTATGCGTCATCCCCAACAAAAAGGGAAGAGCTATGTGTCATTCCCAATCAAAAAGGGAAAGCTATGTGTCATTCCCAATCAAAAAGGGAAAGCTATGTGTCATCCCCAACAAAAAGGGAAGAGCTATGTGTCATTCCCAATCAAAAAGGGAAAGCTATGTGTCATCCCCAACAAAAAGGGAAGAGCTATGTGTCATTCCCAATTAAAAAGGGAAAGCTATGTGTCATCCCCAACAAAAAGGGAAGAGCTATGTGTCATTCCCAATCAAAAAGGAAAAGCTATGTGTCATCCCCAACAAAAAGGGAAAAGCTATGTGGCATTCCCAACTAATAAGAAGAACTATGTGAACAATCCCAATTACATAGAGTTTGTTAAAGGATTACTGAGTAAATTATCTTTGTTAGATATATATGTTGTTCCTTTTGATAAATATTCTTGGGTGATGATAGAAGTATGTTCTTTTATGCTTCTTCTTTCCAATAATATGGACATCATATGTTAGGGGTTTATGCTCTGCATAAACATTGATGAGGTTGAATTAGTGAAAGGAGCCTTTTGTGGAATCACAGAATTCATGATATCTCCATGATATTAATATGATATGTGGAGACTTGAGGGCATGATTAATGAATAATATGTTCCTCCTTTTGTCTGGGATTTCGAGGACGAAATCCTTGTTAGGGGTTTATAATTTGTAACATCCCTGACCTGGGTTATGAGTTAATCCTAGATGTTTTGCTTAATAAGGTTGAGTAGATTCTTAATCTTATCTTGGGAAAAGTAATTAGGGCTCATGAGAAACTTATGTTTCAATTTTGGTCCTATTTGAACAATGTTGAAGCAATGTTTGCTTATTTTGGACTAAAGTGCAAATTACCCAAGTTGAGGGGTCAACTTGTAAATATTGCATGATAAGATGTTCCTCTGATGTTGAGACCCCATGAGAATGAATATGATGTAGTGGTAAAGTTTCTACAAGTCTGGACACCAAGATAGAGCTTGTTGGACAATGTTGTGCATTAAAATCCAGTTTTGGTGTAAAGTGTAATTTACCCAAAACCTAGGGTTCAATATACAAATTACCACTTCAATAAGGTCCCTAATGTTTCTTGGCATCATTTAGATCAAATAAAATGAGAGGGGTGCCTCATTTGAATTAAGTTGGAGGAGAGAGAATCTTGATATTAAAATAATCAAGATTAATGCCTAATTGAAACCCTAATTTGATTTAGGGCAAAAATGAATAAAAATAATTGAAGGGCTTTCAACCAAAATGTTTTGGGTTGATTTTGAATAAGGATGGACGTTCCTTTTCCAAGATAAGGAACAAAAATATCCTAAGTAGGTGAAATTCCACTCACCTTTTTATAAGAAAAAGAAAACCCACTCACATATGGATATTAATATAATAAGCATTAAGGTGCTTAATTTGCTTTTCTTTAAATTGAGGATAATGAAGGAGAATTAAAGGCAAAGGAAGGTGCCTCGTCCTTAAGGGATTTGAGGGGGAAGAGGCGGCCATATTTTTGGAATTTAATGCATTTTAATAATGCATTTTCTCTTTCATTGAATTTTTAAAAAGGCCTTTATCTAGCCAAATGAAAGGCTATTTCGACCCCACTTCTTCTCTTAGATTGGAAACCGACCAAGGGAGCTAGGGAGGACTATGAGGACGAACCTCATCCTGTAGGTAAGGTTCTTGATACATTTCTTCATGATTTCATGGTGGAAATCAAAAATAAATTATGGATTCCTTCTTATTTCGATCTCCTCTTCAACCCTAGCCAACTTTTGCAATCAAAATCTTGAGGAAGAGCCTAGGGGGAGTTGCTAGAGCTTCATCCACCATTAATGGCGTGATCTTGGAGCTTTGGAGCTCAATTGGAGGCGGGTTTTATAACTTAAACCCTTAAACATTGCTATTGCATCAATTCTCTATGCTTTGTTGATTGATTTCTTCAATTTGATACACTTTTGTTTCTTTGCTGCAAATTCCATCAAGAACGGTTGCTTTTCTTGGGTGCACGAAGGAAGATTATGATGACATCATCATAAGCAAGCACCTCATCAAATATCTTGGGAGCAAATGATCTCAAAGGTTGGGACCAAACGGTTTCACCAAAACCGTTTGGTGGAAAACGGTTTCAAACACGTTTTAAGGAGTTGACCAAGCGTTGAACGTTTGGGAATATTGTTCCTAATTATGTAGGCTAATGACCCTCCAAATTTGAGGGGTTAACTACAAAGGAATAATAAGTTGAAGGCCAATCAATTAGACAAATCGAATTGAATTAAGTGCTGATTTTCAACCTGAATAGCTTGACCTGTTTGGGCAAACGGGTTCAAGACCATTTGAGATGGTTGACCAAGAGTTGACCGTTTGGGATTCCTGTTCATAATAATGTTGGTTGATAACCCTCCAAATTTGAGGGATTAACTCCAAAGGAATCATAGGTTGAAGGCCAAATAAATTTGGAAAATCGAATTGAATTAAGTGCTGATTTTCAACCTGACCAACTTGACCTGTTTGGGAAAACAGGTTCAAGACCGTTTGAGTGCGTTGACAAAGCATTGAATGTCTGAGATTATTGATCCTAATTATGCTGGATAATGACTCACCAAGGTTTATGGGTTAAATCACAAGGAATCGTGAGTTTAAGGTTAATCAATTAGGTAATCCTAATTGGATTAAGTGCTGATTTTCAATCTGATTAACTTGACCATTTTGGGAAAACGGGTTCAAGACCGTTTGAGTGAGTTGACCAAGCATTGAACGTTTGATATTCCTGTTAATAATGATGTGGTATAATGACTCACCAAAGTTGAGGGGTTAATTCCCAAGGAATCGTGAGATGAAGGCTAATCAATTAGGCAAACCCTAATTGAAAACAGTGCTGAAATTCCAATGAGTTAAGTTGAGATTTTGGGTTGATTAGCCCAAACGGTTTGAAGACCGTTTGGGAATCACCCCAAGACCGTTTGGAGGTCTGAAGTCAAGTATAGTTGACCAATTGAAGGTCAAAAGGTACCAAATCATACTGCAACTAAATGCTGAATTGTTGATCAACTCGATAGATCAATCTTTGATGATTTTTCACTAAAATCCAAAGGGTGGATGGGCAAAACGGTATCAAGACCGTTTGGAGCTCATAAAAATGGTCTCAAGACCGTTTGGTGGTCACCCAAGACCGTTTGTAGGTCTAGGGTTGAGTATGGTTAGGTGTTTGAAGGTCTAAAGGTACCAAGCTGTTATACAATGCAATACTGATTTGGTGATCAATCCAATGAACCAAACCCCAATTGGATTGCTTAGATTTGAGTGATATGATGGGAAAACGGTCTCAAGACCGTTTGGAGGTCATCCGAACGACCTCAAGACCGTTTGGGGTCAGGTCATATCCAATTTGGATGATGGTTTAATGGTTTCAATGCAACTAGTTCTGCATTGATTAGTGTTGAAGAATCATCGATTCCAAGCCCTAATTAAATTGAATCAAACTCTAATTGATGATCAATTGAGGGTCAATTGAGGGTCAAATCAGTTGAAGGTTGACCTATTAAACTCAATTGAAGTATGGTTATAGGTCCAGTTGATGATTGGTTCCATGAATTCAATGATTGAGGGAATCAACATTGAAAACCCTAATTCAATTGGATACCTATTGTTATTGAAGGTTCAATGGATCAAACCTTTTTGAAAACCTAATGTGATTAGGTGGGAGATACCTTTAATGGTACTAGTCATTAATGCATAACAAATGCATGGATCCTATACATGATGTAAACCCTAATTGAGGCTGATTTCATGTATAACCTTATTAAGAGGTTGTCTACATATGAAATCACTAATAGGGATGAATAGTAAACCCTAATTATGGGCAGTGTGATATGAAACCCTAATGAAGGGTGATGCTATATGCAATCCCTATTCTAATGAAGGGAAATGGTATGTGAAACCATAATTCCCTAATAAAAGAATAGAATTCATACTTGAATATGATACATGAGGTGAACTCCTGTAGCACGACTGTGTTAGGCAGCACGACCGTGGTATCTTTTCTTTGCATGACCGTGCAAGGTAGCACGGCCATCGTGGATTCACTTTGCACGACCGTGCAAGGTAGCACGGTCGTTTTTGGTTGCACGGCCGTGATACTCTATGCTTGACTTGGAGTTGTTTTGAAAAGGACCTATCATGGTCTTTTGTTAATTCATGACTTATGGATGAATCCATAGTATTGGCATTAGTTGTATATTCCAAGTGAGTGACTAATGATCACTACTTTACATGATGAATGTGATTAATTGGTGCATAAAGTATTAGGATGGGTAATACCCTAATACATGTTGAGTATATGAACTCAAGAAAGTTAATTGTGTTGAGGCAAGTGATACATCAAGATATGATAGAGATCGTATCCAACACCCCAAATACTGGTATACCTTGTTGTGTTATAAATCCAATATAATTGAATGAATGATACATGAGATGTGTAATGGAAATCCTAATCCTGGTAAAGGATTAAGGGTATTACTGATACATGAGATGTGTGATGGAAATCCTAATCCTGGTAAAGGATTAAGGGTAATACTGATATATGAGATGTGTGATGGAAATCCTAATCCTGGTAAAGGATTAAGGGTAATGCTGATATATGAGATGTGTGATGGAAATCTTAATCCTGGTAAAGGATTAAGGGTAATACTGATACATGAGATGTGTGATGGAAATCCTAATCCTGGTAAAGGATTAAGGGTAATACTGATACATGAGATGTGTGATGGAAATCCTAATTCTGGTAAAGGATTAAGGGTAATACTGATATATGAGATGTGTGATGGAAATCCTAATCCTGGTAAAGGATTAAGAGTAATAATGATACATGAGATGTGTGATGGAAATCCTAATCCTGGTAAAGGATTAAGGGTAATACCCTTGAATTATTAATACATTGTTTTGCATGATATAGATGGATAATGGATGTGCTGCTATCATATGTGCTAACCATGCAGGTATCATGAGATAATGAGCATAGCCAGGTATGAGCTATGATGTGTTATTAGTTTGAATTTTCTTATTGAGCCTTGTGTGCCATAATATACTTTGTTTCCTGGTAAGAGGTAGCAAGAGAGTTAATGACCTCAAGTGTCATGATGGCTGCTTGTGTAACAAGTATCATGTTTATATTGATCAGACGACCTAAAGGTGTTAGTTACTTGAGAATGTGGTAACAATGCTCAGGTGATGAGCTAAGGGTTTGAATACCCAAGATTTCATGGTTATGGTATTGAAATTGTGAAGGGATGAGAATTCCCAGTGTTGAAATAAGGGATTAAGATCCCAACACCTTGTGAATAGAGTGTGGCTACGGGCCATGATTCCACAATGATAATGCCAAGCTTTAGATATATGATCTAAGCCTGAAGAGAGTTAATGCAGCGGTAATGATTCTGTAGTTTGAATAGATGTTATACATGTTCTTCATATTCGTTAAAGGATAGATGATATGTTGATTCTATTTTAACTGCAATGCTTCTGATATAGAATGATGTTCTAAACTGTTAGACATTTACCTGCTGTCAAATAAATATGATTTCTCTGTTCATATTTATCTTCTTAAGTTGCAATAACAATGTTTCTGGCGGAGAGTTATATCTCTCGCTAGGGCAATTTTTATAATTGTCTCACCCCCGTGGGAACCACATTTTAAGGTGGACGCGGACGAAGAGATCGGAATCCTTCAGGAGGTGAAGGACAGCAGCAGCAGCCGGGACAGTAGTGAAGTCTCAGGTGGAGACATTGACTGTCATGTCATGTTCAGTTGTATATAGAGTCCTATGTGTCGTCTCTGTACTCTCAGGTCCTCAGAGTAGTAGTAGTTAGTGATTTCGAGATTTTGGCTTAATTCCTCGAGGGTTTTATACTACCTATTACAGTTAAGACAGAGTAGTTAATGTTGTATTCCTTGAGAAGCATAAGTACTTGAGATGTATATATATATGAACCAGGATGTAAAGTTTTACTTTGGTTCTGAATGAAAGAGTTTTCCTGTGAATGGATCTCTTTGCAAAAAGTTTTAAATTTTTAGTGATTTTTGCTAATCCACTGCTTGATGAACGCTTCCGCATTTGTTAATTATGTTTTTATGAGTTGTATGCCACAGTCAACCCTCAGGTTGTGACAGTTCAGATGGAATTATTTTATTCTGATATGTCTTCATCCTGCTTTGTATCTATTTTAATTGATCTGGGTGCTACACATTCCTTTATCACTCAAGAAGTGATACATGACAACAACATAATTGTCAGTCATAGAGCAGATAGTTTGATGTTAGAAGCCCCTTTGCTGGGATCTACAGTATTGTGGGAAGTGTGTTCTCCCTGCAATCGTTCTTTTTCAAATCATTGGAATCAGGTGGATCTTATACCACTTGAGATGCATGGTTTTGATATAATTCTTGGGATGGACACCTTAGAAAAGTATAAGGTTGTCTTGGACTATGGTACCAAGCAGGCTGTGTTCACCAACAAGGGTGACACATGGATCTTTTAGGGAGATAGAAAGATTCTTCCAACTTGTCTTGTGTCAGCTATGGTATATGAGAAGTTGATGAGATAGGGATGCTTTACATTCTTATCTCATGTGGTCGACACCACAATAGAGAGCCCTCATCCTTCTGAAGTTTCGATAGTTAGGGAATTTGAAGATATATTTCCTGAAGAAATTCCAGGAGTTCCACCACCCTGAGAGATTGATTTTGAGATTAATCTAATCTCGGGCACACAACCAATAGCACAAACGCCGTATAGGATGGCACCTAATGAGATGGCAGAGCTTAAGAAGTAGTTACAAGAGTTGCTTGAGAAGGGTTTTATCCAACTGAGTACTTCACCATGTGGTGCTCCGGTCCTCTTAATTAAGAAGAAGGACGGGTCAATGCGATTATGCATCGATTATAGACAGTTGAACAAAGTCACCATAAAAAACAAGTATCCTTTGCCAAGGATTGATGACTTGTTTGATCAGTTGCGTGGTGCAACTATCTTTTCTAAGATAGATCTGAGGTCAGGATACCATCAGTTATGTACTAAGGATAGTGACGTACCCAAGTCTGCCTTTAGGACAAGGTATGGTCACTATGAGTTCATAGTTATGTCGTTTGGACTAACTAATGCACCAGCTGCATTTATGGAACTCATGAATAGAATCTTTCAGCCTTTTCTTGATCAATGCGTAGTCGTCTTCATAGATGACATTTTGATATACAGTAGAGATGCTCAACAACATGAGAAACATCTTCGTCAAGCCTTGACTTTGCTAAGAGAGCATAAATTATATGCTAAGTTTAGCAAGTATGAGTTCTGATTACCAGAAGTTTCTTTTCTAGGACACGTAATATCTGCCTCAGGTGTTCGTGTTGATCCTAAGAAGGTAGAATCTGTCCTGCAATGGGAACAACCAAAGACACCGATGAAGACACGTAGTTTCCTAGGACTGGCAGGCTATTACAGGAGGTTCATTAAAAACTTCAGTTCTATAGCTTTACCCTTGACCAAGTTGACCAGGAAAGATATTCCTTTTATCTGGAATGACAAGTGTCAACAATCTTTCCAGTTGCTGAAGGAAAGGTTAACAAGTGCACCTGTGTTGGTATTACCTGAATAAGGAAAGGGGTACATAGTCTTCTGTGATGCATCCAAGAACGGTCTAGGATGTGTGTTGATGCAGGATAAACAAGTGATTTCTTTTGCTTCTCGACAACTTAAGAAACACGAGGAGAATTATCCGACACACGATCTAGAGCTAGCTATTGTAGTTCACACTCTGAAGATCTGGAGACATTATCTCTATGGAGAAATATTCTAGATTTTCACTGACCATAAGAACCTCAAATATATCTTCTCTCAACATGAGCTGAACATGAGGCAACGCCGCTGGATGGAATTAATCAAGGACTACAATTGAACAATTGATTATCATCCAGGGAAAGCCAATGTGGTGGCTGATGCATTAAGTAGAAAATAAGCAACAACAGCCTTAGACAAAGCACAGTTGAACTCCTTAGTGTGCTCTACGAGAGATATACTTATCTCCTTGAGGCAAAACAACATACAACTTAAAGTATCGTTGTTAGCCGGACTGTTAGCTGAGATGTAAGTAAAACCTACTCTGAGACAGTAGATTAAAGAAGCACAGCAGACTGATACTGTGATTCAATAGATTAGATCAGAGTATGGTAGTGAGAAATGAGATGGCTTCTATGATTCTGATGATCAGGTAGTCTGCTACCATGGTAGAATGGTAGTACCTGATGCTGATAGCTTAAGAAAGTTAGTTCTGGAAGAAGCTCATTCTTCGATGTATGCCATGCATCCAGGAAGCACCATGATGTATCATAACTTAAAAGATATGTATTGGTGGCTTGTCTTGAAGAAAGATGTTGCTGAGTTTGTTATGCGGTGTCTGGTGTGTCAGCAGGCTAAAGCTGAACATCAAAAGCCCGTAGGAACAATGCAACCCCTGCATATACCACAGTGGAAATGGGATCATGTAACCATGGGCTTTGTGGCTGGTTTGCCTAGAATAGCCAAAAGTCATGATTCCATTTGGGTGATAGTAGATAGGTTGACAAAGACAACACATTTCATTCCTGTCAAAATAACCTACACTGCTGAGAAGCTTGCACAGATATATATAGATGAGATAGTGTGTTTGCACGGGGTATCAGCTACTATTGTTTCTGATAGAGGTCCCCAGTTCACAAGTCATTTTTAGGAACGACTCCATAAATCTTTGGGTACGCAGTTAATGTTTAGTACAACCTTTCACCCTCAGACAGATGGACAGTCCGAGAGGACTATACAAACCTTGGAGGACTTTCTTAGGGCATGTGTCCTTCAATTTGTTGGAAGTTGGGATCTACACCTGAGCTTGATAGAATTTGCTTAAAATAATAGCTATCAACATAGTATTGAGATGGCACCATATGATGCATTATATGGTAGACGTTGTAGATCTCCCTTATGTTGGTATGAAACAGGAGAGTACCAACTTTTGGGTCGTGAGCTAGTACAACAAACAACTGAAAAGATCAAAGTCATACAACAACAGTTGAAATCTGCTCAGGACAGGCATAAATCTTACACTGATAAGCGTCGTAGCCTTTAGAATTCTAGGTTGGTGACAGAGTGTATCTCAAGGTCTCACCTTGGAAAGGTATCCTTAGATTTGGAAAGAAGGGGAAGTTTGCTCCAAGATTTATGGGGCCTTATCCAATCATTGAAAGGATGGGAAAGGTACCCTATAAGTTGGAGTTACCACCTGAGCTGCATAGATTGCACCTAGTGTTCCATATTTCCATGCTAAGGAAGTGTCATCCTGACACAGAGTTAGTCTTGCAACCTGTAGAGGTTGAATTAAATGATGACATATCATATGTTGAAGGACTTGTGTTGATTCTTGATAGAAGAATCAAAAAGTTGAAAAAGAAAGACATATGTCTTGTGAAAGTTCTCCGACATCACCGTGCGTTGAGGAAGCTATGTGGGAGCTAGAGGAAGAGATGAGGAAGAAGTATCCTTCTCTTTTCTCTTGATGTTCTTGTTGATGATTTCAGGGGCGAAATCCTTGTAAGGGGTGGATAACTTGTAACATCCCTGACCTGGGTCATGCTTTAACCCTAGGTGTTTTGTTTAATAAAGTTGATTAAATGCTTGCTATAATTTCTTGAAAAGTAATTAAGGCTCAAGAGGAACTTATATTTCAATTTTAGTCCTTTTTGAACAATGTTGAAAACAATGTTTTAATTGTTGTGGACTAAAGTGCAATTTTCCCAAGTTGAGGGGTTAAATTTCAAATGTTACATGATAATATGTTCCTCATGTGTTGAAGCATCATGATAATGAAGATGATGCAGAGGTATGGCTTGTGATAGCCTGAATACCAAGAAAGAGCTGATAAAGCAATGTTTGTGCATTAAAACCTAGTTTTGGTGTAAAATGCAATTTACCCAAAACCTAGGGTTCAATATGCAAGTCACCACTTCAATAAGGTCCCTAATAATTCTTTACATATTGTAGAGGCAACAAAATGCGAGGGACATCTCATTTGAGCTACTTTGAAGGAGAGAGAATCTTGATATTAAAATAATCAAGATTTAAGCATAATTGAAACCCTAATTCAATTTAATGCAAAAATAAATAAAAATAATTGAAGGGCCTTCAATCAAAACTTAAATGGTGGAATTCAGATGTGTGTGTGGACTTCCTTGAGATTGATAGGACCGAAAAATATCCTAAGGAGGTGAAATTCCACTCACCTTATTATAAGGAAAAGAATTTCCACCCAAAAAGATATATTAATATTATAATGGATTAAGGTGCTTATTTTCTTTTCTGTTAATCCATGGATAATGGAAGGGGGCTCGGTGGATTGAGATGCCTTTGCATGCAAGAAAAATCAAGTAGGAATAGGTGGCACCATTTTTGGAATTAATTAATTTTAATAAAACAATTTCTCTTTCATCAATTTTCTTATAAAAGAGCCTTTTCCAACCCACCTAAGGACCTTTTCGGATTTCCTTTCTTTCCCTTGCTTGCAAAATCGACCAGGAAGGCTAGGTACAGCAGGAATCACGTCCCCAACCTGTTGGTAAGCCCTTGATCTTCGTTCTTCATGATTTTATGGTGAAAATCATAAAACAATTTGTAATTCCTTCATTTTTTCACTCCATCTTCAACCCTAGCCTATCCTTTCACTCCAAAAGCTTGAGAAACGACCTTGGGAGGTTGCTAGAGCTTCATCCACCATTGGAGCCGTGAAGCTTGGATCTTGGGATCAGATTTGAAGGCGGGTTACATAACTTGAAACCCTTTACATTGTTATTCAACTATCTACCTTGCAATTTCATTGATTCCTTCATTATCTTGATTAATTGCTGGTTGAAATTGATGAATTCATGAAATCAGAAGTGTTTGGAACTTCAAGAATGAAGATAGATGATGATGACATAATCTTGGACACTTTCCCCAAAGAAATCTTGTTCCAATCGGTTTCAACATGTTTGCCCATTCGGTTTCACCAAACCGTTTGAGAGCAAACGGTTGTGAAACCGTTTGAGAGCAAACGGTTTCAAAACCGTTTGAGAGAAAACGGTTTCAAAACCGTTTGGGGGAGTTGACCAAGGGTTGACCATTTGAGAATCCTATTCCTAGTTATGTTGGTTGTTGACCCACCAACTTTGGTTAATTAATTTCAAAGGAATCATGAGTTGAAGTCCAATGAATTAGGCAAACCCTAATTGATTTAAGTGCTGATTTTCAACTTGATCAATTTGACTTTTTGGGTTGATTAGCCCAAATGATTTCAAAACCATTTGGAGATCACCCAAACGGTCTCAAGACCGTTTGGGGGACACCCAAGACCGTTTGGAGGTCTAGGTTTGAGCATGGTTAAGTGTTTGAATATCCAAAGATATGGTATGAACTCTAATCGGCTAAGTGCTGATTTTGCAAGTGATTGAGATGATGTTTTGGGTTGATTGAGAACAAACGGTCTCAAGACCATTTGGGAATTACCCAAACGGTCTCAAGAACGTTTGGGGGTCACCCAAGACCGTTTTTAGGTCTAGGGTTAAGTAGGGTTGAGCAATTGAAAGTCCAAAGTTACCAAGTTGAAGTACAATCAATTACTGATTTGAGGATCAATTCAATGGTTCAAACACTAATCAAATTTCACAAAAATCCAAGAATATTATGGGCAAACGGTCTCAAGACCGTATGGAGGTCACCCAAACGACCTCAAGACCGTTTGGGGTCAGGTAATATTAAAAATTTGATGATGGTTCATTGGTTTCAATTGAAACAATTCCACAATGTTGAACATTGATGGATATTTGATTTCAAACCCTAATTGAAGGTTCCTTGAGTACAAACCCTAGATCAATTGGGTTCAAAACCCTAATTGAAGGGTCAATTGAAGATTGAATAAATATTTTAATTAATGAAGAAACCAAGAGTTCAATTGTCAATTGGTTCATCTATTGAAACCCTGAATCAATTGAGTGTTGAAGGGACTTTTTTAGTCCATTCAGTTTTGAGAGGATTTGGACCAAACAGACTTAAGACCGTTTGGGTCCAAACGGTCTCAAGACCGTTTGGGCCAAATGGTCTCAAACCTTTTGGAGTTCCAAGTCCATGCGGTTTCAAAAGAACTTTATCAAATGGTTTCAAAGGAAACTTTACCAAACGATTTCAAACCGTTTGACTCTACTTAGTCAAATTCAATTGAGGTCCAACTTGGTTTAAACTATTTGGACATCTATTGCAATTGAAGGTCCAATGTGGTCAATCCAATTGGATACCTAATGCAATTGAATGTTCAATTGATTAATCCAATTGATCACTTAATGTAATTGAAGGTTCAATTGGTCAATTCAATTGGATTCCTCATATAATTGAAGATTCAATTGATCAATATTTTTGGAAAACCTAATGTAATCAGGTGAGAGCTACCCTTAGTGGTACTAAACAATGATGTATAACAAATGCATGGATTAAATACATGATGTTAACCCTAATTGAGATTGATTCAATATAAAACCCTAATTAAGGTTGAGTATATGAGAAATCCCTAATTGGGATGAATAGTAAACCCTAATTATAGGAAATTGAATGTCAAACTCTAATGGGGATGAATAGTAAACCCTAATTATGGGAAATTGAAAGTGAAACCCTACTTGGGATGAATGGTAAACTTTAATTGTGGATTATTGAATGTAGACCCTATTCTAGGGTGAAATTGTATGAAACCCTAACTTAGGGTATGAATGTTAAACTTTAATTGTGGATTATTGAATGTAGACCCTATTCTAGGGTGAAATTGTATGAAACCCTAACTTGGGGTGATAAATGTGAAACCCTGATGATTAATGTGATGAGAAACCCTATTCCAGGGTAATGACATGTATAGTACATGAAACCCTATTCTTGGGCAATATGGTGATAAAACCATAACCCTGATCTGGGAAATGGGATGAGTATCCCAATTGAGATGAAATGGGAAACCCAAATCATGGTAAATGAATCAGGGTGATATCCTTGAAATGATGATACAGTTATTTTGCATGGTATTGATAGATAATTGATGTAATGCTATCACATGTGCTAACCATGCAGGTATCATGAGAATCATGATCATGGCCTGGTATGAGCTATGATATTTAATTTATTGAATTAATTTATTGGGACTTGAATGCCATAATATGCCTTGTTGCCTTGTAAGAGGTGACAAGAGAGTTATTGGGTCTCAAGTTCCATGTGAGATGCTTGTGTAACAAGTGTCATGTTTACCTTGGTCAGGTGACATGAAGGTGTAGTTACCTGAAAAAGTGGTAATAGTGCTCAGTGATGAGCTATGATGTTTAATTTATTGAATTAATTTATTGGGACTTGAATGCCATAATATGCCTTGTTGCCTTGTAAGAGGTGACAAGAGAGTTATTGAGTCTCAAGTTCCATGTGAGATGCTTGTGTAACAAGTGTCATGTTTACCTTGGTCAGGTTACATGAAGGTGTAGTTACCTGAAAAAGTGGTAACAGTGCTCAGTGATGAGCTAAGGGTTTGAATACCCAGAACCATATGATTATGGTATTGAGATTGTGAAGGGATGATAATTCCTAGAATTGAAATGAGGGACTGAGATCCCCAAAGTCATTTAAAGACTGAGAAGTACTTGATGAAAATAATACATGTTTTCTTTGTAAGAATTTAATAAGTTTTGTTTGAAAACTTGGCTGATGCTAAAAGAATATGATAATGTACTTAATTAATCAAGTGCAATCTATCCATGTAGTGCTCTGACCATAGATCCATCATCGTCAGAAGCTGGTCATGGTGAAATAGGTTTTCCTTACGAGATCTCCTGGAGAGTGCATATTTTGGAATATGCATGGATCAATGGGCGAAAATATCTGTACGTCCTCTTGAAGAGATTGATGGAAGGTAAACATCAAACCTCTCAATCCTTCATTATATATGTGCCGGAATGGATGTATCACTAATCTCCCAATGATGTTAATGCCGGATCGATGGAGATAAACACGAAGTCTCTCGATTGCGAAGAGAGTGCAGTCGCCGTTGTAGCTCTATAGTAAAGTGGTCAGTATACCCTGGAAAGCTATTTTAGCAGAGACAGAAGATGTCCTGCATGTGGTCCCGCACTGACCGGGATGTGAGAGGTCATGGAAGTCGACTCTTTCAATGAATTTGTATAGTACCGATTTCGCCTTCAAAATGGTCGGTTGAAGTAGGAGCGGTATACCTCATCTCCTCAGAGCTTAAGTTTGATTGTAAAACGTAATCAGCCGTGTAGCGTATTTGTTTAAGATTGAAATACGAGAATCATTGGTTGATGATTATCTTGTTTAGCATACTCTTGATGGATAAATTTTAAATATGTCATTTATCCAATTCTCAAGTTGATTTATCAATTTATAGCTAAAATGCTTAAGTATGAATGTTGCACTAATCTGCATAGATAATGAATTACCTGCTATTGAATATATGATTCCACTGCTCAGTTTATTTCTTTTAAACTGCAATAATAATGTTTTCGGAGGAGAGTTATATCTCTCGTTGGGGCAATTTTATGAATTGTCTCACCCCCGTGGGATCCAACATTTTAGGTAAACGTCGACAAAAAGGCAGAAACCCTAATACAAGGGAAGAGCAACAGCAGCAGTATTCAGAACAACAGTAATATCCCAGGTGGGGATACTAGCTGTCAAGTTTGTATATAGAGAGTCCTATGAGTCGTCTTTGTACTCTCAAGTCCTAGGAGTCAATAGTTAATGTTTCATAATCGTTCTAAGATTTTGGTTTGAATACTTCAAGGATTTTGGTTACTTGTGCTCTTAGCAAAGTAATGATGTATATAAATTCCTTGAGAGGAAAGGATACATGTTTTGTACATGATCTACCAGTTTGTATATGTAATGCACTGGTCCTTTTTGAAGGAATTTCTTTGAGAATGGTTCTTTTTGCAAAAGGTTTTAATTTTCAGTGATTTTTAGTAATCTGCTATTGATAATCGTTTTCGCATGTTTTATTGTGATAATCGCTGTCTTTACGATGACGGTCGTCTCAGGCGCTGTGTTCTTGAAGGGTATTCTGATTCTAATTATGCAGGTAGCAAAGTTGATAGAAAATCTACCTCTGGTTATTGTACGTTTGTAGGAGACAATCTTGTTACCTGGAGGAGAGAGAAACAAAATGTCGTTTCCAGATCTAGTGCTGAAGCTGAGTACAAGGCCATGGCCCATACTGCCTGTGAGTTACTGTGGGTGCGTTCTCTTATGAAAGAGTTTGGGATTGAGTCTTCATCGGCCATTCCTATGCATTGTGATAACAGAGCTGCCATCTTCATTGCAAATAATCATGTCCATCATGAACGCACCAAACATATTGAAGTTGACTGCCACTTCATCAGAGAATCTATTCTTGCTGGCAAGATATGCACTCCATTCACAAGATCAGAAAATCAAGTTGCTGACATCTTCACCAAGCTACTGGCAAAGAAACTGTTCTGCACACTGATGGACAAGTTGGGCATGATTGACACATATGCTCCAACTTGAGGGGGAGTGTTACATTATATATTTCCTATTTTACATAGCATGTTATTTGTTTTGTTATTTCTCTTTTATATATGGACCTCTCTATAATTCTATCAGTATTATATATATGAGGGTGCACACATTGTGCAACTCTGAGCTTTCTGAAAACCCTTACTCTGTCACATTTACATATAAAGAAAAACACAACCACGTACAAATGTACAAGACACTATCTAAGTGTCAACATCGACAAGCAAGGAAGTGGAAGTTTGTAGAACATATAAGGTAACTTTGCGGAAGTTTTGGACTAAGACTTCGACGCAAAATAAGTTAAAAGATAGTGAGTTTGTAAGGGAATGTGGCATAAAACATCAAATTTTAGTAAACATATACTTCGTCTATAATCTTCTTAATGAAATGTTTAGACCTTAGGTCTGCTCGATGTGTGTTCTCTATCTACATAAATCCCAATTGGATCACATTCTAGAATAAAAAAGCATGAGCTTAATTTAGAATACATCAATTTGTCAAGAGGGGAAACAATATGAGGTGAAATTTTATTAGGTCTACACCAAATTTTGCAAAACTTATGGAAATCTAGTAGAGGAATAAACTTATCATTACTCTCTAGTTAAAAACTAAGGAAATAGTCATCTCAATGTGAAGAATGGTTTCCTACAAGTTTCTTTATGCCTTCACTATGTGTGCAACAATAATAACTACAGAGATCATCTAGAATATGGGAGGCTTTGAGCTATCTAAGTCGAACATCACCAAGTAAGCTGAATTCATTGACACGTCAACAAGTAGGCAACACCGATGTTGAGAAAGTTTACTAGGTTTTGACATCGACAGACGTAGTCATATGTAACATCGAGGATATATTGTTAGATGTCGAGGATGTTTATTACCATGGTTTTACCCTTGGCCGATACACCTAGTTGAGATGGTTAGTTTGGTGCCCGATATGGTTCTCTTGGCTTGAGATAGAGCTTGGGCGACATACCTCATATCTTGTGCCCTAAACGATACATCTTGAAGTAAGGTTGTCCGATACCCCTACCTTGTGTTGATCTTTGGCTGATATGATAGGTAGTTGAGATGGATGACTTGGTGTCCGATATTCTTTGGCCGACATGGAGACTGGTGGGCTATCCTTGTGTTGGGAGACATGGGCTGATTCTGGTGATGCCCGATATGGGTCGAGAGGAAACCCCAGTTGTTGCTTTGATAGAGATCAATATGGAGTGCTGCCCTTGTTGACCGATAAGATTCCTTGAGTTGCTTTTGTGCTACCTGTGTTGTGAACATGTTGGGCGATACAGTACTGGCTTCGGGTGCCACGATCTCAGATGATACAATGGTGAGATTGGTTGCCCAATATTACCCTAACCCTAGCTGGCCGGTAAGGTCTAGACGATACACCTCTTGAGTCAGCTACACGATACACCTCTTGAGTCAGCTGCACGATACACCTCTTGGGTCAGTTGCATGATACAACTCTTGAGTCAGCTGCAAGATACACCTCTTGAATCAGCTGCACGATACACCTCTTGAGTCAGCTGTACGATACACCTCTTGAGTTAGCTGCACGATACACCTTGTGCACCTATTATGCACGACAAGGGTGCATGATAACACCATGTTCTCTAGATGCACGATACACCTTGGGTGGTGGTTTGATATCTTATAGGGTTGGCCGATATGTGGTTAAAATGCCTAACTTACTTAGGGTTGGGAAACCCCAGTCGATACACCTTTTGGTGAGGGTTGGCGCTACCCGCCACACCCTTAGTGAGGGTTGCAGGAGCTTTGGTGAGGGTTCGGATAACCCACTATGAATATAGCTGATATATGATCACATCTCTGTTGTTGACGGTAAAATAAGCGATATGGTGTAATCACCTTGAATCCTGCAACTATGATAATGAGATAAAATGATAGGTTGTGAACCAGGAAGTTTGGAAGGATATGATGTTGCTACACATGATAATGTGACACCTGTATATGGCCACAAGTATGGGCATATGCTTATGGTTGATAATAAAATTATGATTTCTACAGCTTATGTGTAATATACTCATGGATGTTGCTTTATACTTGATAGCATGATAATCCTGTTGACTCATGATGGCTTCAGTTATCTCTATGGATGTGTATACTTACCATGCAGGTATTTTTATGTGGATTCATAGTCTGGTAAGAGCTATGAGATGTATGTGCTTTGAATAACACCATGTGATGATAATCCTTGTTAATGAGATAATAGGTTGATAGGTCCGAGGACCCGATATAAGGTTGAGAGCCTAATTGAGGTGTTATCCTCTGATATTGAGATAAGGGATGCGTTCCCAAGAATGATGATGCATGATTATGATGCCTTGAGAGGAAGTAGTTTATATAATGGGGGATTGAGATCCCAGGACAGTATGATGATGGCAATGATGATGTAACTCTATGAGGTTATGTTTATGTTTTTGGTTGCCTCAATAATTGGTTTAAAATATACTAATTAATTACAGATAAACATATCATGTAGTTTTCCTTGGCCATAGATCCATCATCGTCAGCATCATGGTGATGGTGAAATAGGTTCATCCTGTGGGATTTCCCTGGAGCGCATATTGTTGAATATGCGAGGTTTCCTCTAGCCTTAAATAGGAGGAACTGAGTACCACTGTGGATATAAGGAGCATGGTGAATAGACCCATGTCTCGGGATACATGATGATGATGAGCATGATGCATTTATGGCTCGGATGTATGTACTAGCACCTATGATGAGGTGAGCTAGAGGTATAGGTAGCTTGCGGAGCTGACCCAGAGGCTGAGGCCCTATAAGCATAAGACTGCGGTCTTGCTTGATGATTCGTCTACTGACCACGAGAAGGTGAGGTCATGGAGTTTGGATCTCTTTAGACCTTGTATGACACTAGATTGGGCTTTGCAGCCCAAGGGTGGATTTGAGCAGGGAAGGCTCACTTCCTCAGGGAATAATAAAATGTAATACAGCCGAATAGAATATGCTGCATAGAACAAATATGAAACATTATTTGAGGCCTTGCTTATAGATAATTCAGTTATATGCTTACAGTTATGATCTTGATATCTTGTGACAAGTTCTCTTATTGCTTATCTTGTCAATCATTTTCCATAAAGGAAATCAGGATACAAGCCTTATGGTTATCGTGGTAAGGATGATGGATATAATAGTCTTGCTCAATATACTGCTCATAACAAGTTATCTGTTTTATCTACTTTTATACTATAAGGTTTTATAGTTGCGGTAGGGAGTTATGTTTCTCACTGGGACGGTGTGTCTCACCCCGCTGGTTTACAACCTTTTTAGGTAGTCACTCTAGTCGAGGTGGTGACCCTAGTGTTGAGGCTGAGCAGCAGGACAAGCAGTAGACGGCAAGAGGTGGATGCTGCTGTTTTGGTATTGTTTAGAGTCATAGAGTCATCCCTGTACTCTCAGGTCCTCAGAGGCGTATGACGATGTTTTGCGACAGATTTCAGTTGTATATCTCTTATCATGTTGATTGGCCTATGATGGCTTATAAAGCATGTATAATCAGGTGATGAACAAATATGTGCTGTTGTGACAGCTGGTGGCTTTAAGATGTGAACATATCAGACAGGTGATCTTGTATATATATATGTATAACCTGGTTTTCTTGCAGGGCCTGATTACAAATGTTCTATACGTATGTTTCCGCAATCAGTTTTAATTAACTCGTGTTTTTGGTAAGATGTGGTTCTATACGTTTTCACATGGCATCTCGTTGTCTGTGTGATAGCGGGGTGTCACAATAAGTTTTTGGTATCAGAGCTCTGGATTTGCTGAGTCTACTGGGATCTAGGACTAGGTTTGTGTCTATTTTTGTGAGTTTACCAGATTTTCTTAGTATGATCTTCTTCCCTCAGCGGAAGAAAAACTTAAAGATGTCTGGAAACCATGAAGAACATGCTGCCGAGAGCAGCGAGGTTGCATCAGTCGATGGAGCTAGAGTGCCGACACATGAAGATCGGGTGCCTAAGGTCCCCCAAGTTGACCCAACCATTCTTGAGAGTCCTGCCTACCAACAGCTTATGGGGTAGTTAATGGCTACAATGAATCACATGGTGGAGCGCGTGCCAATGCCTCAGCCAAGAGCACATGATCCCCATGGTGAGATGTCGGGTATTGGGAAGACCGTCGAGCGGCTTTGCCGAGTCAGAGCTTCGGATTATGCTGGAACGAATGATCCATCGGATGCAGATCTGTGGCTGACAGGTCTTGAGAAGGCCTTCCGGATCCTCGACATCCCCAGAGCAGACAAAGTAAAGCATGTTGTCTACCTTCTGAAAGGTAGTGTTGGCCACTGGTGGGCCATCGAGGAGGAGAAGCGACCCGGTGAGGAGATCAGTTGGGAGGTTTTCTGGCATGAGTTCATCAGCGGATACTTTCGGAAGACGTACCTGGATGAAAAGATCAACCAGTTCGAGCGTCTGTGCCAATGACCAATGAGCGTCACTGAGTATGAAGCCAAGTTCATGGATTTGTTGAGGTTCTGTCCTCACATAGTGACGACGGATGATGAGCAGATCAGACAGTTTGAGAAAGGTTTTAGTGCTGAGTTGTCTGCTCCAGCTGCTGCCCTGGAAAATAGAGAATGGTTTGCCACGTTTGTGGAGTCTGTTCAGAGGATTGAACGGTCTGTCAGGGAGAAAAAGGAATCCATGACCAAGAAGAGGCCTGCTCAGTTTCATAAGTAGAGGTTTGGTGGCTTCAAGAAGCCAATGTTTTCGACATCTTCCGCGATGCAGAGTTCTCATGCACCGTCTCAGTGGTCTCCGAGTAAAGGAAGAGGGCATGGATTTTCACCATCCTGAGCTCACAACACATCATCAGTGGCAGTGACAGGGCCATCTAGGCCACAGATAGAAGGCAGGTCATGTTAACACTATGGACAGACTGGGCATCTGAGGTCAAATTGCCCTAGAAGAGATGTTGAAGTAATACAGCAACCAAGACAGAGTCAACAAGTGTCAAGCAGCTAACAGTCTAGTGGACAAGGATGTGGACAAGCGTCGTAGGCCGGATCGTTTGCTCAAGGAAGTAGAGGGCAAGGAGAACCACAAGAAACGGCTCGATTCTATGGTATGAGTCAGCCGGAGGCGTTAGTCAACCCGTGAGTGGTGGCAGATCAGATGGAGGTATTTCATTCTGATTTGTCTTCTTCTTTCTTTATATCTATTCTGGTTGATCCGGGTGCTACACACTCTTTTATCACACGTTCTATGCTTGATAACTGTTTGTTACCTGTTAGCTGTAAGAAAGATAGCCTGTTGTTAGGAACCCCTCTTGATGGTTCCTCGATGCTTCGAGAAGAGTGTCCATCTTGTGTCTTATCTTTTTTAGGACACAGTATACGAGTGGATCTTATACCACTTGATATGCATGGATTTGATGTGATCCTTGGTATGGATACATTAGAGAAGTATAAGGTTGTGCTGGACTGTGGTTCCAAGCAGACAGTGTTTGATGACAGTGGCGAGAAGTGGATCTTCCAGGGGGATAGGAAGATTCTCCCGACGTGTTTAATGTCAGCTATGGTGGCCGAGAAGTTGTTGCGGCAAGGTTGTAATGCATTCTTAGCTCACGTTATAGATACCAAGGCAAAAGGTCCTTGCCTTGAGTAGGTGCCAGTTGTCTGAGAGTTTGTAGATATGTTTCCCGATGAGTTTCCTAGTGTTCCTCCACCTCGAGAGATTGATTTTGAGATCAATCTGGTACCAGGAACACATCCAGTTGAATAGACACCATATAGGATGTCTCCAACAGAGATGGCAGAGCTGAAGAAGCAGTTATAAGAATTGTTGGATAAAGGTTTCATCCGACCGAGCATGTCACCTTGGGGTGCTCCAGTCTTGTTCGTTAAGAAGACGGACGGATCGATGTGGTTGTGTATAGATTACTGGCAGTTAAACAAAGTCACGATCAAGAACAATTACCCATTGCCGAGGATAGATGATCTGTTTGATCAGTTGCGTGGTGCTATAGTGTTCTCAAAGATAGACCTACGGTCCGGATATCATCAGTTAAGGATCAAAGATGAAGACATACCAAAGTCAACATTTAGGACGAGGTATGGTCACTTTGAGTTTGTAGTTATGCCATTTGGGTTAACCAATGTGCCTACTGCTATCATAGATTTGATGAATAGAGTGTTCCATACGTTCCTAGATCAGTTTGTCGTAGTCTTTATAGATGATATCTTGATCTATAGTAGAGACAGTTAAGAGCATGAACAACATCTTTGACAAGCGTTGACTCTTCTTCGTCAACACCAGCTGTACGCTAAGTTCAGTAAGTGCGAGTTTTGGTTGGAGGAAGTGACATTCTTGGGGTACATGATATCTGCTGAAGGAGTCAGAGTGGATCCCAAGAAGGTGGAGTCAGTGGAAGAATGGGAACAACCGAAGACACCAACGGAAGTCCGTAGTTTTCTGGGTTTAGTAGGATACTACCAAAGGTTTATAAAGGACTTCAGTGTGATTGTGTTGCCATTAACAAAGCTGACCAGGAAGGATGTACCTTTTGTTTGGGATGATCGTTGTCAGCAAGCTTTCCAAAGTTTGAAGGAGAGGCTAATGAGTGCTCCAGTGTTGGTGCTGCCAGAGTTGGGGAAAGGCTATGTTGTGTTTCACGATGCTTCAAAGAAGGGTTTGGGATGTGTGCTGATGCAGGAGGATCATGTGGTTTCTTTTTCTTCGCGACAACTTAAGAAACATGAGGAGAACTATCCAACACATGATTTGGAGTTGGCAGCGGTGGTGCATGCACTGAAGATTTGGAGACACTATCTTAATGGGGAAGTATGCCAAATCTTTACAGATCATAAGAATCTGAAGTACATCTTGTCACAAAGCGAGTTGAACATGCGACAACGATGCTGGATGGAGCTGATCTGTAACATCTCTGACCTGGGTTATGTGTTAAACCTAGATGTTTTGCCTTATATGGTTCATTAGATGCTTAATATTATCTTGGGAAAAGTAATTAGGGCTCATGAGAAACTTATGTTTCAATTTTGGTCCTGTTTGAACAATGTTGAAGCAATATTTGTTTATTTTGGACTAAAGTGCAAATTACCCAAGTTGAGGGGTTAAATTGCAAATGTTTCATGATAAAATGTTCCTCTAATGTTGAGACATCATAAGAATGAATATGATGTAGTGGTATGTTTTTCACAAGCTTGGGCACCAAGATAAAGCTTGTAAAGCATTCCTTATGCATTAAAACCTAGTTTTGGTGTAATGTGCAAATTACCCAAAACCTAGGGTTCAATATGAAAATTGCCACTTCAATAAGGTCCCTAATATTTCTTGGCATAATGTAGAGCAAATAAAATGAGAGGGGAGCCTCATTTGAATTAAGTTGGAGGAGAGAGAATCTTGATATTAAAATAATCAAGATTTAATCCTAAGTGAAACCCTAATTCAATTTAGGGCAAAAATGAATGTATTAATTAAGGGGACTTCAAACAAAATTAAAATGGTTGGATTCAGATGTGTGTGGATGAGCTTAAAGCCTTGCAAAGGCACGAGCATATCCTAAGGAGGTGAAATTCCACTCACCATTATTATAAGAAAAATAATTTCCACTCAAATATGGATATTCTTATTATAAGGGTTAAGGTGCTTAATTTCTTTTCCCTTAATTCATGGATAATGGAAGGGATCTCGGTGGGGATATATATTCCCTTGCATGAAAGAAACCAAGGGGGAAGTGGTGGAAACAATTTTGGAATTAATAGACTTTTATAAGAAATTTTGTCTCTCATCAATTTTCTTATAAAAGTACATTTTCCAAGCCAAAACAAAGGCTTTTTCGGATTTCTTTCTTTCCCCTTTCTTGGAAAACGACCAAGGAGCTGTGGAGGATCAGGAGTACGACCCCCAACATGTTGGTAAGGTTCTTGACTTCCTTTCACCTTGAATCCAGGGTGAAAATTGAAAATCAATGCATAAATTCTTCATAACTCGATCCCCTCTTCAATTCTAACCAATTATTTTCACTGAAATCTTGAGGATGACCCTTGGAATAGTGAAAAGAGTTGCATACACCATTGTTGCCGTGATCTTGGAGCTTTGGAGCTCAATTGGAGGCGGGTTATATAACTTGAACCCTATTTCATTGTTATTGAATTCAATTACTCAATACAAAATGTTCAATTGATCTATTTGCAACTCATTTGATTGATTGATGAAATCACCATGGAAATTACAGTAAGATTAGAAGGTTTGAAGCTTGGGGATGATGATTTCATCCCAAGCACACACCTCAAATAATATCTTAGTCAAACGGTTTCAATTGTGGAGACCATTTGATTTCAATGAGGTTGGGAAACTGTTTTACCAAACTGTTTGAAACCAAACGGTTTCAAACCATTTGGAAGGGTTGACCAGGGTTTACCATTTGATAATTTTGAAGCTAATAATGTTGGTTGATGACCCATAAAGTTTGATGGGATAGTTCCAAAAGGTTCATGAGTTGAAGGCTCATCAATTAGAAAACCCTAATTGAATTTAGTGCTGAAATTCCAATTGGTCGATTTGGATTTTTGGTTGATTAGCCCAAATGGTTTCAAAACCATTTGGGGATCACCCAAATGGTCTCAAGAACGTTTGGGGGTAACACAAGACCGTTTGGAGGTCTAGGGTTAAGTATGGATAAGTGTTTGAAGGTCCAAAGGTACCAAATTGAATTGTAACTAAGTGCTAATTTGAGAATCAATCCAATGGTCCAAAACCCTAATTGGATGTCATGAATTTTGATGATGGAATGGGCAAACGGTCTCAAGACCGTTTGGAGATCAACCAAATGGTCTCGAGACCATTTGGTGGTCATCCAAGACCGTTTGAGGTCAGATCATATCATGTGATGATGATAGTTCATTGATTTCAATTGATTTGATTCCACAATGTAAACCATTGATGGATCCTCGAATTCAAACCCTATGTGATGGTTTCTTAATTATAAAACCTAGTTCAATTGGTTTCAAAACCCTAAATTGAAGGTCTAATTGAATGGTGACTCATTGGTCCAATAGATGAACGCTTTAGTGGTTCAATTGTAATTGGTCCATAGATTGAAACATTGAGTCGATTGAGCGTTGAAGTACCTTTTTGGTCCATGCAGTTTTGAGAACGTTTGGACCAAACGGTCTCAAGACCGTTTGGGTCCAAATGGTCTCAATACCGTTTGAGTCCAAATGGTCTCAAGACCATTTGAGTCCAAACAGTCTCAAGACCGTTTGGGACCAAACAATCTCAAATCATTTGGTGACCCAAAGTGCAAACAGTTTCAACATCTATTTTGTTCAATTGGTTTCAGGTACAACTTGTTCAAATGGTTTTCAACCAATTGGTTTATGAGAACCAAGATCATTGAGGGTCTAAGTAATTAACTTTGTGAAGATCAACATAGTTAATCCATTTGAACATCTCATGTAATTGAAGGCCCAATATGGTGAACCTGTTAGATGCTTAATGCATTTGAAGATTTTAATGGTTAACCCAATTGATCACTTTGTGGAATTGAAAGTTTAATTGGTCAATTCTTTTGAATTCCTTATATAATTGATGGTTTAATTGATTAGACCATTTGGACATCTAATATGATCAAAGGTCAATTAACTATGTGAATATTAATGATGTAGACCCATGATGATTATGAAGGTTAACCCTAGCTTTGTGTACTCAAGTGAAGAGTTGACCTAGATTGATCTTGGAGTATTTAACATCCTAAAGAGGATGAGAGAGAGTGACATATATGAATGCTTATATAATTAAGCCTTAATTCTCTCTTTATGAGTAAACTATGTGATAAGGGTTTGATCCATAATAATGAGATCATGAAACCCTAATCAACGAGCCCTAACCCTAATTTAGAGTAATATTAAGTGAAACCCTAATTAGAGAAAACCTATGTGCGGAAATCTAATTAGAGCAAATCTATGCGTGAAACCCTAATTAGAGAAAAGCTATGTGTGAAACCCTAATTAGAGCAAAGCTATGTATGAAACCCTAATCTAGGGCAAAACTGAGTGTTATTATAAATCCAGGGTGATGATGCAACCCTAACGTAGTGTAACAATGAAGGAAACCCTAATTTAATGGGAATTGTACATCCTAACCCTAATTTGGGTATGAGGTAAGAGAAACCTTACTTGGATGTGAATGGTAAACCTTAATTCCTAAAAAAGGGGTAAAGGTGCAGGAAACCCTAATATGGGGTTGTGCTAATAATTCTATATGAAGTCCTATCACTGGGTGATGTGTAGTGAAGTTCTAATTTCACATAATGCTAGGTGAATCATTGATATAGAAGGATGATTATATGAAACTCAAATGAAGAGCAATACTATGTGAAATCCATAAATGTATGGAATATGCTATGTGAATCCTCAAATTATAAACATGGAGAATCCTATTCCTAATAATGGAATAGTGATTAATGTTTTGACAAATGTAACACCTAGAGGGGGTGATAATGGATATCCTTATATTAATAAGTTTCTAACTCAAGGATGAGTCCATATTAGTGGAAATGGTTGTATATTCTAAGTGAGTGATTAATGAGCAATATATTACATGATAAATGTGACGAACTGGTGCATAAAGTATTAGGATGGGGAATACCCTAATACAAGCTAAGTGGATGAATTCAAGTAAGATAAAGGTGTTGAGGGAAGTGATACATCAATATATGATAGATATCACATCCAACACCCCACTACTGATATACCTTGATGTGCTATAAGTCCAATATAATTGGATGAATGACACATGAGATGTGTCATATCAATGGTTACATTGAGATGTAATATACTCTGTTGAATGTAGGCTAACATGCCTTATGAAAAGGTTAATCCAAACCTATAAACTATGATGTAATCATAGTCTGGCAAAGATGAGAGAGAAACTCATGCTGTGTGTTGATAATTCATTTAATGATGAATGATGAGAATAAAGAGTATGATTGAATACTTCTGATTATCCATATTGATTCCTTGCTATGTGAACCCTGATACAGAGTAATGCTATGTGAAACTTTGATACAAGTCAATGCTATGTCATCCCTAAAACAAGGTAATGCTATGTGAAATCTTATGACAAGTTAATTCTATGTGAAACCCAATACAGGGTATTACTATGAGAAATTCTAACACAGGGTAATCTTATGTGAAGCTCAAATATAGACTAATGGGATATGAATGTAATAAGATAATCCTTGTATTGCATGATATTGATATGTAATTGTGCCATGATTACTAATCATGCAGATATGTTGAGAAGTTGAGCATATCCAGGTATGGGCTATGATGCTTTGTAATTGAGAATGTTTAATAGGCTTTATAAGCCTTCACATGCTTTATGTAGCAAGAATCATGATGTCCCTGGTAAGATAATCTGAAGGTATTAAGCTACCTAATAAGTGATAATAAGTATCCTATGGTGAGTTCTAGGTTCAAATACCCAGATACTATAATCATGATGATGAACATGTTAAGAAATGGAATTGTGCTTGGTGAGTTGAGGGACTAAGATCCCAACACTTTGTGAAAAGAGTATGGCTATAGGCCATGACTCCATAATGACAATGTCAGGCATTAGATATATGATCTAAGCCTGAAGAGAGTTAGTGCTGTAGTAATGATTCTATAGTGAATAAATGTGATACATGTTCTTCATATTACTTAAAGGATAAGTGATATGGTTACTCTATCAAGTTATAGTTGCAATGTTTCTGATAAGAATAATGTTCTAATCTGTTAGACATTAAAATATCTGTTGCCAAATAAATATGATTCCTCTCTTCATATTTATCTTTTTAAGCTGCAATAATAATGTTTCTAGCGGAGAGTTATATCTCTCACTGGGGCAATTTACAATTGTCTCACCCCCGTGGGAACCACATTTTTAGGTGAACGCGGATGAGGTGGTAGGAATCCTTCAGTAGGTGAAGGACAGCTACAACAACAACAGAGATAGCAGTGAAGTCTCAGGTGGAGACACTGGCTGTTATGCTTTTAATAGATGTATATAGAAGTCCTATGTGTTGTCTCTGTACTCTCAGGTCCTCGGAGTAGTAGTCAGTGCTTTCAGGATTTTGGTTCAATGCCTCGAGATTTTATACTGCCTGTGTTTTGCTTAGCAGGATAGTTAATGCTTGTAATTCTCTGAAGGAGATGATACAAAACATGTACCTCTAAACAAGAATGTAAATGTGCTACTTTGGTTCTATGTGAGAAATTCTTCCTTTGATGGATCTCTCGATAAAAAGGTTTTAATTTTTAATAATTTTTGATAATCCGCTGCTTAGTGAACGCTTCCACATTAGTTAATTATGTTTTTGTTAGTTGTATGCCACATGATCAGCGATTACAATTGCACCATTGAGTATCATCCTGGTAAGGCAAACATTGTAGCTGATGCGCTCAGCGGGAAGTCTTCTTCTCATCCCATGAAGAAAGCATAGTTGAGTTCCTTGGTATGCCATAGGAGGGATATGTTTGATTCCTTGCGGAAGATGAATGTAAAGTTGGAAGTTTCTCTGTTGGCAGGATTGATGGCACAGATGCAAGTCAAGCCTACATTGAGACCGCAGATCAAAGATGCACAACAAATAGATACCTCAGTACAGTTGATCAGATCATAGTTCGGCAGCGATAAGCGTGATGCGTTCCATGAGTCCGAGGATGGATTGGTTTTCTATCTTGGTAGGATGGTGGTCCCCAGTGCTAATGATCTACGAAGGCTAGTACTTGAGGAAGTGCACACGTCGATGTATGCTATGAATCCAGGAGTCACCAAGATGTATCATAATTTGAAGGATTTGTATTGGTGGCCCGTCCTGAAGAAGGGTGTAGCCGAGTTTGTGGTTAGGTGTGAGGTATGCCAGCAAGTTAAGGCTGAGCATTAGAAGCCGACATGTACGTTGCAACCCATGCCGATACCGCAGTGGAAATGGGATCATATAACCATGGACTTCGTAGTTGGTCTACAAAAGACAACTAGGAATCATGATTCCATTTGGGTAATAGTGGACAGGCTGACAAAATCTGCTCATTTCATACCGGTAAAGACGACATATATAGTAGAGAAGCTTTCTCAGGTTTATGTAGATGAGATAGTGCATTTACACAGTGTACCCGCAATGATAGTCTCCGATAGAGGTCCCCAATTCATGAGTCATTTTTGGGAGCAGTTGCACAGAGCATTGGGAACACAGTTGAGGTTCAGTACCGCCTTCCACCCTCAAACGGATGGATAGTTTGAAAGAACAATTCAGACTTTGGAAGATCTTCTCCGAGCTTGTGTTTTGCAGTTTCTAGGAAGTTGGGATGTGCATCTTAGTTTGAAAGAGTTTGCTTACAACAACAGTTATCATCGGAGCATTGACATGGCTCCCTATGAAGCTCTATATGGAAGGAAGTGCATATCTCCCTTATGTTGGTATGAGTCTGGCGAGTATCAGCTTTTGGGTCCAGAGTTAGTACAATAGACAACAAAGAAGATCAGAGTGATACAACAACAGTTGAAAGTGGCACAGGACAGGAAGAAGTCTTATGCAGATAATTGCTGATGTCCTTTAGAGTTCCAGGTAGGAGACAAAGTGTATCTCAAGGTCTCACCATGGAAAGGTGTGCTAAGGTTTGTACAGAAGGGTAAGTTGGCACCCAGGTATATGAGGCCCAATCCGGTGATAGCATGTATCGGGAAGGTAGCTTACAAGTTAGAGCTGCCGTCAGAATTAGACAGGTTGCATCCAGTGTTTCATGTCAGTATGCTGAAGAAAAGTCATCCAGACACATGAACAGTGATACAACCAGCTGAAGTTGAGCTTGATGAAGATGTGACCTATGAAGAAGGTCCAGTGATGATCCTTGACAGAAGAGTGAAGAAGCTGAAGAGGAAGGACCTGGTTCTTGTGAAGGTTCTTTGGCATCATATCGTGGTGTTGAGGAAGCCACGTGGGATCTTGAGGAAGAGATGAGGAGGAAGTGTCCCTCCCTTTTCTCTTCGAATTTTGGGGATGAAATCCCTTTGTAGAAGTTTATGGCTTGTAAGGACCCTAACCTTCATTTTGGGCTTACCCTATTTGTGTTGCCTAAACCTTGTGCTTAGTTGCTTGCTAATCACCTTTAGTGGTGAATAGGGTTTGCTTATGCTTTGTTGAGAGTTGGTGGTGCTACTTGCAAAATAACCTGAGAAAGGGTTGGAGAGCAAGTTTGTCACCTTGAGAGATGTCTTTCTCTCTCTTTGCTCCCTCTAGGGTTGAGAGGAAGGTTTGCGCTCGTGCCTTGAGTAGTCTTGGGCTTTGTTGAAGCTCTGTTGGGCTTGGTTGAGCCTTGTTGGGCCTTGCCTTGCTTTGAGGATCCCTGTATCGAGCAAGGATGCCTTGTGTCGGCCATGGGGTATCACCCATGGGTGTGTCGGACAAGGTGGTGGTGGTGTGTCGGCCTTTGACTTTGTTGACCTTCTTGCTTTGGTTGTGTCACCCTAGCTTGGACATGTGGCCGATCCTTGGTTGAGTGGTGGCATGGCATGTGCATGAGATTTTCAAGGTGGCAAGACGTTGGACATGTGTCCCCGAGAAGGGCGACACCTTGCCTTGGTTCCCCTTTGATCCTCATATATATATTCCTTGCCTTTCTCTTCCTTAGGAACTCTTTAGCTCTTTGTTGCCCCTCTCTTCCTTAGTGAACGATACACCTCTCCCTTGCAACCTTGGTGGCCGATACCCTTGGAGGAGCTAAGGTTGGTGTCCGATCTCTTTGAAGGAGTTCTCTTCTTCTTCCTCTAGCTTGGTGGTCGAACCATAGGTGAACCTTGTTTCCTTGGTAAGCATCTTCCCTCTCTCCTTAGGATCTTCTTCTCTATCTTACCTACTCTTCGACCATGGTGGTTATGCTTCTTGTTCCCTTTCTTTAGGTGGCCGAAAGTGGGGTGCTTGGAGCTAGAAGCTTGGAGCTTGAGGAGTTGCTTAAGGCGGTTAACATAACTTCTAACCCTATCTATACTACCTTCTTTATGTTTCATGATTCATATATGTTGACGAACAGCCATTGTATGTTATGTTCCTTGCTCTAGTACATGTTGTTGATCTTATGGATATAGTGAGCATGATGTTGTTGATGTTTATATGCCTTTGGATCTAGTTGTCCAAACCATAGTTTGGGGTTTTCCTTGGTAGCAACACCCCTTTCTCTCCTTGGTCTAGAGAAGTGAGTTTGAGATCTAGTGATGTAGGCAATACTTCTCTCTCGGATAATTTGAGAGGTGAGACTACATTCTAGTTGCTTGGGCAACACCCTCCTCTCACCATGGATTTGAGAGGTGAGCTTTTGGGTAGATGATGACCTATGTTGAGGTTGGCCCTTGTGGTTGCCCGATTTGTGATAGAGGTTGTGCAAAACCCATCTCTCTTGGTTGTTTAGAGGTGAGCCAATCTTCTTGATCAATTAGGGTTTGGTGCCCATGTTCTTGTACCTTGTAGGGTTGAGCCTTGTGCCTTGCACGATATGTCCTTTTTGGTAAGTTTTGCTCGATAGCCTCTTGTCTAGGGTTTTACCCTTGACCAATACACTAGTTGAGATGGTTAGTTTGGTGCCCGATATGGTTCTCTTGGCTTGAGATAGAGCTTGGGCGACACACCTCATATCTTGTTCCCTAAACGATACATCTTGAAGTAGGGTTGTCTGATACCCCTACCTTGTGTTGATCTTTGGCCGATATGATAGGTAGTTGAGATGGATGACTTGGTGTCCGATATGCTTTGGCCGACATGGAGCCTGGTGGGCTATCCTTGTGTTGGGAGACATGGGCTAGTTTTGGTGATGCCCGATATGGGTCGAGAGGGAACCCCAGTTGTTTCTTTGATAGAGATCAATATGGAGTGCTGCCCTTGTTGATCGATAAGCTTCCTTGAGGTGCTTTTGTGCTGCCTGTGTTGTGAACATGTTGGGTGATACAGTGCTGGCTTGGGGTGCCACGATCTCGGCCGATACAATGGTGGGAGTGGTTGCACGATATAACCCTAACCCTAGCTGGCCGGTAAGGTCTAGATGATACACCTCTTGAATCAGCTGCACGATACACCTCTTGAGTCAGTTGCACGAGACACCTCTTGAGTCAGCTGCACGATACACCTCTTTAGTCAGCTGCACGATATACCTCTTGAGTCAACTGCACGATACACCTCTTGGTCAGCTGCACGATACACCTCTTGAGTTAGCTGCACGATACACCTTGTGCACCTGTTATGCACGACAAGGGTGCATGATAATGCCATGTTCTCGAGATGCACGATACACCTTGGGTGGTGGTTTGATATCTTATAGGGTTGGCCGATATGTGGTTAAAAATGCCTAACTTGCTCAGGGTTGGGAAACCCCAGTCGATACACCTTTTGGTGAGGGTTGGCGCTACCTACCACACCCTTAGTGAGGGTTGCAGGAGCTTTGGTGAGGGTTCAGATAACCCAATATGAATATAGCTGATATATGATCACATCTCTGTTGTTGATGGTAAAATAAGCGATATGGTGTAATCACCTTGAATCCTGCAACTATGATAATGAGATAAGATGATAGGTTGTGAACCAGGAAGTTTGGAAGGATATGATGTTGCTACACATGATAATATGACACCTGTATATGCCCACAAGTATGGGGCATATGCTTATGGTTGATAATAAAATTATGATTTCTACAGCTTATGTGTAATATACTCATGGATGTTGCTTTATACTTGATAACATGATAATCCTATTAATCCATGATGGCTTCAGTTATCTCTATGGATGTGTATACTAACCATGCATGTATTTTTATGTGGATTCATAGCCTGTTAAGAGCTATGAGATGTATGTCCCTTGAATACCACCATGTGATGATAATCCTTGTTAATGAGATAATAGGTTTATAGGTCCAATAACCCGATATAAGGTTGAGAGCCTAATTGAGGTGTTATCCTCTGATATTGGGATAAGGGATGCGTTCCCAAGAATGCTGATGCATGATTATGATGCCTTGAGAGGCAGTAGTTGATATAATGGGGGGTTGAGATCTCAAGACAGTATGATGATGGAAATGATGATGTAACTCTATGAGGTTATGTTTATGTTTTTGGTTGCCTCAATAATTGGTTTAAAATATACTAATTAATTACAGATAAACATATCATGTAGTTTGCCTTGGCCATAGATCCATCATCATCAGCATCATGGTGATGGTGAAACAGGTTCATCCTGTGGGATTTGCCTGGAGCGCATATTGTTGAATATATGAGGTTTCCTCTAGCCTAAAATAAGAGGAACTGAGTACCACTGTGGATATATGGAGCATGGTGAACAGACCCATGGCTCGAGATACGTGATGATGATGAGCATGATGCGTTCATGGCTCGGATGTATGTTCTAGCACCTATGATGAGGTGAGCTAGAGGTATGAGTAGCTTTGTAGCTGACCCATAGGCTGAGGCCCTATAAGCATAAGACTGCGATCTTGCTTGATGATTCGTGTACTGAGCACGAGAAGGTGAGGTCATGGAGTCCAGATCTCCTTAGACCTTGTATGGCACTAGATTGGGCTTCGCAGCCCAATGTTGGATTTGAGCAGGGAAGACTCACTTCCTCAGGGCATAATAAAATGTAATACAATCGAATAACATATGCTGCATAGAAAAAATACGAAACATTGTTTGAGGCCTTGCTTATAGATAATTCAGTTATCTGCTTACAATTATTATCTTGACATCTTGTGATAAGTTCTCTTATATCTTATCTTGTCAATCATGTTCCATAAAGGAAATCAAGATATAGGCCTTATGGTTATCCTGGTAAGGATGATGGATACAATAGTGTTGCTCAGTATGCTTCTCATAACAAGTTATCTATTTTATCTACTTTTATACTATAAGGTTTTATAGTTGTGGCGGGGAGTTATGTTTCTGACTGGGACGGTGTGTCTCATCCCACTGGTTTACAACCTTTTTAGGTAGTCGCGCTAGTCGAGGTGGTGACCCTGGTGTTGAGGCTGAGCAGTAGGAGGAGCAGTAGACGGCAAGAGGTGGATGATGCTATTTTGGTCTTTTGTAGAGTCCTAGAGTCATACCGGTACTCTCAGGTCCTCGGAGGCGTTTGACGATGTTTTGTGACAACTTTCAGTTGTATATCTCTTATCATGTTGATTGGCCTGAGATGGCTTGTAAAGCATGTATAATCAGGTGATGAACAAATATGGGCTGTTGCGACAGCTGGTGGCTTTAAGATGTGAACATATCATACAGGTGATCTTGTATATATATGTATAACCTGGTTTTCTTACAGGGCCTTATTGCAAATGTTCTGTACGTATGTTTCCGTAATCAGTTTTAATTAACTCATGTTTTTGGTAAGATGTGGTTCCACACGTTTTCACGTGGCATCTCGTTGTATGTGTGATAGAGGGGTGTCACAGATACAATGAACAATAATACCTAAAATAAAGTGATATTTTTTTTGGATTCATCATAGTAAGGTAATCTTCTAAGTCAAATGAGATCAATCAGATGATAATATATAGATGTTTCTTAGGTAGGAAAATAATTTTGTATAATGAAGATATAGTTTGGTTGACGTCAAGAATACTAATGGTCTCAGTTGTGATTGGGGAGATCTCAGGGTTAAAATCCTTTTAAGGGGTGGGGTATTGTAACATACTCGAATCTGGGTATATGGCTTAACCTTCTTTCTAATTAAATTAATTTTAATTATGTTAGCATTAAATTATTTTTCCTTGAATTAGACCAATTAAGGGTATCTATATTTGTATGCATGCCCCGAGAGTTGATCATATGATGGTTGAGATGAGGCATTAGATTCATGATTTGATAACTAATAATAAAAGGCAAGCTTCCATTTTATTATGTTTCATTCAGTTATGAGATAATGATGGAACACTATAAATCTCTAGAGAATAATAGTACTCAATGACGTATGTCTTCAAGTTTAGCCTTGTCGAAACAAGATCATATGGATGTTAAGATTAAATATACATATTCCCATTATTTCCTTGATCGATCGTTATTGTGGAAGGCTGATAGACAACATTAACATTTAAGATCAGAGTGTGGGTTGGTTGATGACGTAATCTTGTGAGTCATGATATGGCTATATCAAACACAACACACATATAAATGTTATGGAACAACGTATCAGACAGACAGATTGTGAGATTGACACATGGAAGCCGTCATCATAGAAGTCATAGTTATCTCTCACAATGATGGTGGTGGTTGTGGTTCTTAGATCTGAAATCACTACACTCATCACATACCGTTGAGTACACTTTGACATCATCAAACACAATACTAAAACATGGATTGTTATAACAGTGATGATTGGGTGACTTGGATACATGGGGACTGACTGTGAGTGATAGATACATGATTTTTCCCTCCTACAGGAGTATGATATCCAATGCCTCTTCATTAGCGAGATGGAGAAAAGTATGAATACCCATGTGAGTCAATGTATGATATTGACCTTACATATATCTCATGCAGTCTGCTCTTGTTCAATAAACAAGATTGAATAATAACGAGGATGACTGCTCCATGCCTCTAGTTCAATATGGATATCAGTGATAAAGGAAATATACAAACACTGTAACACCATACACAAGTTGTAGGTTGAAGCTGCTCCTCAACTTTTCATTCACTTGGGTAGCAATGATGTGCGACTAGGCACCACTCTTTGCTTGTGATGTCATAAGTTGTTATGGACATTCACTGTCTACGTGATATGGGACCTATAGGGTCACATACATAGGAACTCATCTAGAAGAGGAGTTTGATCTTGAATAATGATTGAATTGATTACAAAAGTGTTTAGGTATTTAATTCACACAACAGATCTACTAAATAGACTACCAAACAATCAGTTAAAGTGTTGAGACTGTTGTTTAGAGTGTCAGGATGATTGTATTCTACATTGGTTGGAATTCTACCCGACTTGGCTTGCGAGACACCCATTTTTCTTGTACAAAACAACAATCTGGCCTGGTACAAGATGCCCATCTTAATTCACTAGTATAGATATGATCTTTAACATCGGTTGCACAACTGACACAAGCACATAGCAACGTCGGTTATAGAAGAAAACCGACATATATGAGCAACGACCTACCCAAATAAAAAACATGCATACCGCTTTTATATACAATGTCAGTTTTTTATAAAGTAATTGACGTCCAATTTGGCCCGTGAAATACAAAAATTTGGTGCCAAATTTTCCCACCAAAATGTTACAGGGTGTGTCGTCGGTTAATTCAAAACCGACACAAAAAATGTTTGCGCCATGCCCCCACGTAAAAAAATGGTTGTAACCTAGAGGTCTTTAGTGGCGGTTTCTTACAAACTAACCGATGCAATGTGTTTTTAACATGTTTCTTCAGTTTTGGCTCGTACAACTGACACACCAGTTGTTCACGCCATGCCCCCGCACAAAAAATTGCCTATACCTTAAAGGTATGTAGTGTCGATGATTTAAATAGAACGACGCCAGAGGTTTATAACACAATGCGTCGGTTCCTATCTTACCGAACTGACACAAGAGATTGCATTTAGTATCAGTTTCACTTAGTAACCGACGACCAGGTCAAGTTAAGTGATTTTCTGCAAAACCCTGGTCAGTCTCCCCCATCATTCACGCTGGTTTATAGCCACTGGAGACGTGACAACAAGGGCGATTTCCACCACTGGAGATGCTGGATACTCCCACTCCACCGCCGGAGCTGCTAGCTGGAGAAGCCACCACCGGAGAAGCAGGCCGGAGAAGCAGGGCATCCAGAGAAGCGACAACAAGGGTGATTTCCACTGTTGGAGCCACTAGAGACGCTGGATACTCCCACCCTGCCACTGAAGCTGCTAGCCGGAGAAGCCACCACCAGAAAAGTAGGGTCGGAGAAGTAGGGCTGCCGGAGAAGCTGCCTCCGGAGCTGCTAGCCAGAGAAGCCAGCCGGAGAAGTAGCACCAACCATGACGGAAGGAGAAGCGAACCACTCCATCAAGCGGCGACGGCCACCACACAAGTTTCAGGTATCTATACAACCTTCTCTCAAATCATTTTTGGTGTGATATTGCATGTTAGGAATGGTATATAGATTGAAATGGTATGGTATGCAAAAAAACTTCCCCTCAACTTACTAGAACCCTACAAACAGTTTACAAGGTGTAACTCAAGACATTAGGTAATTATAGGGATTGCATCCACTATAAAAACCTAGTAAACTACCTCAAAAAAAGACCTTCCAAATGTACACTATGATCCTACTAGGTAAAATGCAACTTTAAGAACCAATATATCATTATCATATCTTTGTATTTGTTTCGTCTTACTTATTAGTTTAGACCTTTAAAGGGGTGGAGAGTAATTAACTAATAAGTAATCAAACAAATGATTTGAGGATGAAGTAATCAACAAAGGTTTGGAGTGATGTAATATTCCAACACTTGGGTATATTCCCTTAGCTAACCTTCATATCATTTTTTCTTTTATTTTGGTATAGTTCCATGTTTTCCAATTTAGATGATAATCGCGGTGCTAGGAGTCTAAAAATGTAGTGTTTTGGCTTAATACCTTTTGATAGAATGTCTTGGTACAAATTAACCAGTTTAGGTTCATGTAAATTGTTAGAATGCAAATTACACAATCAACAACTTTTATTTTCTTCCTAGATCTAGATTTCTAGTATAGTGAATGAGATAAAACTAATATCAAAAGTTATTATAAGTATACAAATGCAAGAATAAAATCCAAATTACCTTAATTGACTTATATGTCATTTTATCTAGATCTAGTCACCCCTAGATCCTCAAACAAACACCTAACATGTTCTAATGTCCTAATAACACAATGCATAAACACAATGATGCTATATAAATACAATGATGTCTGGGTTATGTCAGATCAAGTCAATTTCTTTCAAATTGGGTTACAAAGATCAAATCAATTCCATAGCAACAATCATGATCCTAAAATTCAATGACAATAATCATGTATACAAGCTTCAGGTGTCAACATTCTCTTTTAATGATGAAACTCTTCCATAGTCCAACCATTTTGACACAAACTTTTGAAGGCGTGAAATGACCTTATCCTTCTCTACTATAGATCATGAAAAATATGTAAGACTAGGGCATCATAGATATGGCCTTAATTTGACCTCATTTGACACAAATAGACCCATTTCAATCATGAATGACTTGATTTTATGATCCTAGGTTTGTTATCCATTTTTTTACATGCAATTTAGATTTATCCATGTTTATTACATGCAATGTGTATGTTAGATGGCGTCTGACAGTGAGGTGGAGCAACGTGATGAGGAGCATCACGAGGAGGATGATCAACCTGAGGATAATCATCAACCTGAGGAGGCTGAGGTACAAAATATGGCTAATGCTATTTGCATGCAATTATTATTTATTAATGTTTTTACATGCTATTTGCATTTATAATGAATGTAGTATGTTTATTTGTCTATTTAGTCGGTGGTGGCTGAGGTACAAAATATGGTAGATGCTGTTAAAAAAAGGCAACAGTAAGGGGCATTACAATGATGAACAAATTAGTAGCACTGCGGGGTAAAGGCCCAAAGCTGCACATTGGTTTTATTCTAGTAGGAGTACCGATTGGTCCTAATTATAATTATTTTAAACAATACTTGGAAGTTATTACTCGTAGCAAGTCGGATATCAATGTACCATGGCACCAAGTTCCCCAAGGAACAAAAGACTAGATATGGAAGGAGCTTGGTGTGAGATATCATGATTTGAAATTCACTAATTAATTTTATTACAATTCTATGAATTTTTTCATCTAAATGGATCAAGTATGTATGACTTTTTTGTAGAGAATATTTGAGCTGGATGAAAAGCATCATAAGAAAGTGATGCATCGCTATGAAGTTGTATTGAGGAATTTTAGGACCAATCTCACAAGGGAATATATCAATAATGTCGAAGCACAGAAGAAGAAAGCCACTGAGAAATGAAACTACATTGATCCCGAGAAATGAGACTCATTTGTTGCTTCCGGACGTACTGATGATTTCAAGGTATTAAGCCTCCTTATATAGAATACATTCTTATAACAAACATTAATAACTTCTATTTGGAATTTTTTATTTATAGGAGCAAAGCGATGCTCAAAGAGAAAGGCGTGCAAAGAACATGCACAATCATACGATGGGACCAGGTGGGTATGTCAAGCTTAAAGAGAAGCTAAAGATGACTTATTCTTAGACTACTAATCCTAGGACTGGAGAGTCTGCTACTGCTCCTGCTCCTGCTCCTGATACTCCTAGTACTGGATCATTTCCTTGCCATGATGTGTGGTTAGCTGGGTGGATGAATAAAGCTGGAAAAATAAACAACCCTACAACAATAGTGGTGAAAGAGAAATTGGTAAATGAAACATGAATTCAATGCTTGTTAGATTCTATTTCACCAATATTTGTTATATTTTACTTATCAATTTACTGCTAATGATTTTTAGGCAGAACTAGCCACACAAAAGAAAGAAGGCAAATTCACCCCAGTGGGCAAAAATGATGAATTGACAGTTTCTCTGGGTAATCCAGAGCATCCATGACGTGTTAGAGCTGTTGGGGCTGGTGTAGGTATAAGAGCCTACTTCGGTCCTCAAGAGCACAAGAACAGAGCCACATTGCTGGAGTTGATATGCCAGGGTGTTGCACAGGCAATGGCTGAATACATAGTGTCTCAAGAAGCTTCTCATGCAGGTAGTTCTCCGACTGAGATTGTTGGGAGTCATCCCAAATACCCGTCACCCAGCACGTCCTCTGTAAGTACTACTCTTATGATATATATATTATGATATATTGTTGGGAGTCATGCAGGTAGTTCTACAACTGATATCTTTATGTTTAGTTATATAATGTTGATGCCAAATTTGTAGGGGTTGAAGAAATGTCGTCTTACCTTACACAACCACATCGTTGTAGAGGCTAAGGACTTTGCACGAGTTCCAAGTGAATTGATTCATAGAGTTACTTTGGATTTTGATGCGGTTCGTGTGTCATCGACACTTGTCTACGAGCAGTTTAAGCAAACTACATTGCCACTTGAACACCCCGATTGCGAAACACTAGGTGAAATAGAAGGTGGAATCATTGTGTAGCCCAAAGATTGGGTCATCTATACCAGTATTGTATCACATTGCATTTATATATGTATATAATTTTAGAATTAATTCATACAATTTAATTTATATAATCGATACGATATTGTAGGAGAAGGCTTCTAAGAAACCCTCTTCAATTCGGCATCCACCACCTCCACCGCAGAATCTACGGCTACCTGGTTGGATGGAGAGAGTGCTATATGACTCACTAGGTACATGTTGCAGGGGGTTGGCAATTTGGCAAGCCAATACTGATCCGTTAGACCTTATGATTTAAAATTCAATTTTTAACTTTATTGCTATACGACTCTCTAGGTACACATTGTAGGGCATTGACAGTTTGGTTAAAAAATATTAATGCTGGTCCAAATGATCCTATGAATGCATGTTTGAAGAAGGCTTCTGTAGGGAAAACACATAACACGACTCTATTTGTAGCCGATGTTATAGACCTGTTTACTTGGGGGTGGTTAAATACATCTGTGATAGAACTTTGGATTTGGTAAGATCTTATGTCTAAATATCTTATTAATTTACATGTTGATATAATTTCTTGTGTATTGATGCATACATTATTGCAACTACTTACATGAGATGTGTAAAGACAACTTACTATCCCAATTTGGTTTTCTGGTGCCATCACTGATTAGTCTTATACATAAGGACCCAACGTCTGTTACCGATTACTGTAAATCATCATTCGGGTATTTAGGCAAGGAGAAGACGACTGTGATCATCTGTCATTTCAATGTCAAGTAAGTTTCCTGCATTTCTTAGATGGATTTTGACTTAAGAATGTATTTTTATTCTGGGTTTTGAGGTTTTATACTTGTTTGGCTTATTTGCAATTAGGGTTAAACATTGGATTCTGATGGTAATTGTCCTAGCCATGCTAACTATATATTATCTAGACCCATCTGGTGTTGAAGTAGATAGTGTGGGACATGAAATGAAAGTGGATTTATTCCCGTGAGTAAAAGTTTAAATTTGTTAACTTAGATGATTAAGATTATTACATGACTGATTATAAAAGTAACTCAATGTACGTCTGTATCAAGGCTATGAAGGGGTTCAAAAAGGTAGGAGGAAAGCTGAGTAAGAAAAGCAAGATACAATGGGTCATTATTCAGATAATTTTTTTTAACTACAATGGAATTTTCAAGTTCAATGTACTTAATTTTATTTATTAACCATTTCTGTGGTGGTAACATTTGATAGTGTCCAATACAAAATAACGATTAGGCCTGCGGCAACTATGTGATGTGCTACATGGAAAACATAGTCAGATTAGGAGATACAATGAAGTCAGAATTATTACAAAAGGTATATAATTTTGTGATTGTTCATTCTAATTTATAGCAATGTACAAGTAATATAAAGAACAATGATTGTTCACTATGTAGGTATTTCCGTCGACATCTCCCTATACTATTTCAGAGCTTGACGAGATTTGAGAAACATGGGCACGAATTTTTATCATCCATGTTGAGCTTAGGTATGTGTGGGCTGATGGCAATGAATATCATGCGGATGAGGAAGAGGAAAACATGCAGAAAACATGAACTATATATAATTGAACTATATATGTGATGTTGTGTTGTATGAATGTGAATATTGAACTAATACACTGATCTTATGTTATATGTATGTGAATGAATGTGTTTGAGGGTACAATGAGATTGTTCTAACTAAAATAAGATTGTTTGAGGCTAAAATGAGACTGAATGAATGTGTTTAAGGGTATATATGAGATTGTTTGGATGTGTGTGATTGATTGAGCAGCTCAAAATAAATTTATTACATTATTATATTTGCATTTGCATGTTTAATTGGCTTGTTGTTAAGCCAAGCTCAGGATGGAACCTACAATTTAGTAGAACTGCAGGTTCTACATCCGACTGGGAGGCCAAACAGTAGGTCTACAGACCTGTTATTTTAAAATTTTTTACAAATATAAGCGTCGGTTATGATAATAAAACTGACAATACTGACTAAAAATGTCAGTTTTTTAAAAGAAACCATCAACAAGCCACTGCCAACGTCAGTTAGACCGTAGAATTGACGTTGGTCAGAAACAAGACGTCAGTTTGCTAAACATACTGACACCAGAATGGAATAGCAGCGTCCGTTCTTTATAGAACAGGCTGACATTTATTTACATAATATCCATCTTTTGTACCTAAATTTGGTGCGAACCTCTGATTGTTTTTGTCAATTCAACAAAAAAATGACGTAAGAATGTTCAATATAACGTTGGTTCCTTTGAATATAACCGACGACTGCACTTGCATAGTTTGTTTGGCTGGGCCAAAGAAACCGACATTACATGCTACCACTAGTAGTGTCACCAACTTAGACGTTATAACCGATGTTATAAGCCTTAAATAATCAACGTTATAGGGTGTTATTGTAGTAGTGATTGCACTAAACGGTCGTCTCAGAGGTGCAATTCAATTGCATCGAGGATTGGTGCTGCTGACATCAAGTTGAGTACTAATTGGAAGTGAATTGCCAACATATGTGCAAAATTGGAAACTACAAAATGACTATCTCACGTGCGAGATGACCATATCACCAGGCAAAAATACCTTCTTGCATGCGAGATGACCATTTTGGCACAAGTAGTTTGTGAAACTTCCAGAATTCTTGTAAAAATTCAAGATCTTCTGGTCCTTTCCACTCTTCTTTTAGTCCCGTATTGGCTGGGGGCTGAGAACCTTGAACTCAACCTATACTATATATAGAGGGGTACTGGAGGCTTCCCAGAACACAACTACCACACAGACAATTGAGAATCAATTGCTCTAGAAATGTTGTCCTCTCTGGTTGTGGTAACCACAAGAGCCCAGGCAAGTCCTACCAGACTAGGGAGGGATAGCCAAGGGAGAGAAACAACTGAGGATCATTGTTGTGGGAGAGCATGTTGATTGCTAGTACACCAATGGGAGGGACAACTCCTTCCTATACATTCTAGCAGGATGATAGGAGTTCTAGTTGGTCCGTGTGGACTACTCTAGAGGTAGGAGTCCTTTGGCTATTGCTAGGAGGGCGACATCAACTCGCAGTCTGTGGCAAGATTAGATGATCCACATCAGCAGTTGCCTGAGTCTACTTTCTATGGATGAGAAGTCAAATGAGTCCAAGTGCAACTAGGAGCTGCACATATACCGTCCAAGATAGAGTTTGCATCTACAACAATGAGGATTGTCACTGGACTTGCTCTAAGACCAGGTACATTTTTGTGAAACCATCATTCCAATTGCATTGTTATTGATGGGATCTGCTAGTTACTGGGAAACATGTCAGTAAATTTTTTATTTCCACTACCCATATGATGTCATATTTTCCAATAGTGGTATTAGAGCCACATTAATTAATTATATATTGGAATAATCGATTTGATCAAATTTTTGTTTTATTAAATTTATTTATTACATGTGATGTGAATATTTAAATTGGTTTATGTGCTTTTCCGTCTAAATAACCACATAAAGAACCCAAATGAATACACGAACACACATGAATGAGAAGTCAGACAAGTCCCAGTGCAACTTGGAGATGCACATATACAGTCTAAGTTAGAGTGTGCATCTACATTGATGAGGATTGTCATTGGACTTGCTCTAGGACTAGGTAGATCTTCATGAAACCATCCTTCCCATTGCATTGTTATTGACGCGATCTTCTAGTTAATGGGAAATATAATAGTAAATTTTTTATTTCCACTACTTATCTGATTTCGTATTTTCCAATAGTGGTATTAGAGCCACATCAATTAATTATATATTGGGATAATTGATTTGATCGGATTTCGATTTTATTAAATTTATTTGTGTCATGCGATGCGGATTTTTAAATTGGTTGATGTGCACGCCCGTATAAATCACAGCATAAAGAACCCAAACGAACACACACACACACATATACACACACACACACATATATATACACATATGTACATATACATATATATATACATATATATATATATATATATATATATATATATATATATATATATATATATATATATACATATATATACACACACACACACACACACACACACACACACACACACACACATATATATATATATATATATATATATATATATATATATATATGAAACTTACACACGTCACCATAAAGTTAGTTTTGATGGTAGATGTGAAACATGGTTATGGCCAAAACTCCAGATCTATGTGTGCATGGTTGTGGTTGTTTATTCTTGTTGTTAATCAATCTGCGTATTGAGCCTCTCTCTCCTTTCTAAATATAAATTTATGCTCTTCTTCCTATTTCCCCTTGAATGTAACTTGAGGTTTTCCCCATATAGTATGTAATAGGAAATAGGATAGTTTTTATTTATATTTTGACATGAGATGACAATATGCACAAAGGCAAAATGACCCGCTCATGAGATGACCCAATCAACTGGAGGACCGAGGAGGCCAAACCATAGGAGGACGAATTGATTGACTTGTGGTCCAACTGACCGACTAGAGGTGTCTAGATGCTGCTTGGACTTGAGAACCAGACGATCATTTCATAAAAGCCCAACCAAGCAACCGGGAGGAGAGTCGACCGATTTAAGAGTTGAACCGATCAACATGGATTGGTTTGAGCACAGATCTTCACCAATAATAGGTTGCATATGATGTGGACCATAGGTGGTAGTAATTCCTTATCGCTCCAAGAAATTACATTAGTATGTCCATAACCATCACTTGTGTGTTTTATTTATTACATGTTATTGTTTGTAGTTATAACATGTATATGATACATACTATATATGTGGTGATTGGTAATCTATATATACACACAAAATCCCTCAACTAAAATATTAAGTCATAGATGCTTTCCAAAAGAAACACACATAAAAAGCTTGATCAACCAAGTGTAGGTGACTACAAATCGTGGTAGGTTGTCTATCTCGTGGAAGTGTGATGGTAATGATGTAGGTACCGCCAAAGCAGGGTACATCATTATTGTGTCAGCTATTGGGTTAGGCTTGATTGGTGATTATTAGAGCGTATGGACTGAGAAGCATGCAAATAATTATAGCAAGGAGTGCACATATCATCTATGTAAGAGTTGCATATGATGCAGTTGACATGATGGCCTACCGAAATAGTCAAGTTGTGGGCGATCAACCAAAGATGACTCATGATTTGATGGAATATAGATCTTGGCCCACTAGAATATTGTATGCTATGATATTCTAAATTGATATCGAGGGCTATAAATTTGAAATAAATAGTGGGAGAAATAATAAATAAAGACATAATTAATATCACCAAATTTATCAAATGAAACCAAATCAAAACTATTTTTAAAATTTGTAATATTTCTTTGTAGAATCGGATGTTGACGTAATTTTACTGTGCGCTAAAACGCAAGTGAACGCGTCGAGTAGTACATGCCTTTATGAGGCCCGAGTCAAACACAGGGATACTGGGAATTGTTGGAGACTTCTACTAACTATTTGCGATCAGCTAAGCCGAATAACAATTTGAGGGTTGTTGTTAAAATTAAAAGAAAATAAAAAAAAGCAAAACAAACGATCGATTAAATGTTAATTTAATCAATTCAAACGGGTATCTTTAGGATTGCGGTTTCACCGCGGGTTTTCATTGTATTAAACTCTATTTGTTCACTCAACTTTATCTCTCTATCTGGGTAGTGGCCTGAAAACAGAGTTGCCCACTGTCGTGGTACAACTCACTACCTAGGTTTAGGTCGGTTCCACCGTCGTAGTAACCTATACCCTAAACTAGGTGCATTATGAATGGTCTCTTAGTATCCACCATTAATTTTACACCACTTGGTGAAGGGATTTGTCGATTAATGTGAATTCCGTCTCTTTTTAGCCGTTAATCCTTCTTTCAAAGTGATTAAGGGCATTAACTTATTATTATGGTGATCAAGCATAACAATATATTGAGAAAACAAAATCATACCACGGATTTAAGAGATAACATATGAATTACTATTATAAAATTGTCATACAATGAATTCCCGGGCTACTCCCGGTCCTAAAGACGAAGGGGATTAGCGCCGCATGTTCATCTCAAACAAGTACAAGTTAGAGATAGGGGGAATCATGTGAAGAACGTGAATTGAGAAGTGAAACCCCTGAACGGAGAAGAACCGGTTGATCCTTGGCGTAGAACACGTGCTTGCCCGCCTTTCGGTGGTGAAATCCGTCTTTTGCGGTGTCCGGGTCAACTGGTATGAGCTTCTGGCATCCGTTCTCCTCTCTATTCCTCCTCGGCACTCGTGCAATGGCTAATGAGATGATCCCCCAGACTGGGGCGCCATCATTAGGTATAACTCCCTCATTAGGTCGCTAATTAACCACAGCCATCCGATTAGGATCAATTTGAATCAAACAAATATCTGACGGCGTCGATACTATCGACGCGGGGTCGATAGTATCGACCCGTCTTATGAATTGCGGCCGAGCTTTGCTTTTTCTTTGGGGTGCCTAATGTGGGGTCGATACCATCGACGCGGGTCGATGGTATTGACCCCTGTAGCGTCGGTTTTTGACTTTAGTGTCACTGTAGCTCCACCAGTCGATAGTATCGACCGGTGCGTCGATACTCTCGACGCGATATCCGCCAGCAACCTGATGGTAGCTCGATACCATCGACATCCCTATCGATAGTATCGACTCTTTGCTGATACTCGCGGCTAGCAACCTGAGCCATGGTCGATAGTATCAACTTCCGTCGATACTATCGACGGATGATAATACTCGTTTTTCCTGAAATTCAAACACGAAGCCACATAAGTTCACACAAATAATAATATTTTGACAATTAATGCTCAAAACACTGAAATAAAGGGGATTTGACATAAAATAGTAGCAAAGACCAAAGTGGATGAATTATGCAACATTAACCATAAAAATGACTAATAAAAGCATAAAACACATATCAAACAGGTCTATAAATGTGACTCAAAGTCATCGCATCAAACTCCCCTAAGCTTGAACATTGCTCGCCCTCGAGCAACTAATCCTTAGAATAGAATTGCTAATGTCAACTGAAGAACAAAACACCACAACCAACGTCCCATATGACTCCCACCAGACTTTCACATACCGGCCCTCTCTAACCACGGAAATTTAATTACCCTGAAGGCGACAATAATCATCCATAAAAGAAATTGACCTCAAAACCGATGAACACTATCACATAAGGCAGTTAACATAATAAATCTCGCTGGTTCAGACTTGGTGCATCTTGTGATCTCCTATACTATGTTGCTCGCCCTAACTACCATCTACATGGAAGCAGTCCTCCTGATATTCGTTAGTGAGGAGAAATTCACGGTGGCCTACCGATCCGAGCAACAGGTGGATGAAGTAGGTGGCTCATGGAAGAAGTGGAAGTATTGTACAGTTTCAACATGCATAATACAAAAATGTCCTAAATTGATGCAAATATTCATGAAGAATTCCCTAATGCTTCAAATTGGGTGAAATGATGGATGCACTAACCATCCGTCTCAAAATGAGATGGATATCTAATTAAGCTACATCATGTACTCAATTATCTTGAAATACAGGTGATACTATGTTCCTTTCTCCTTCTTATTCTAGTTGCTTCTAAATAACTCTTTTCTTCTTTTTCTCTTTTTTTCATTATGCAGATTTTTCAGATTTTTTTTTCTTCACTTTTTTTCATTTTTCGACCCTTATATCCATAATTGATAATGAATATTTATTGGGCTCATTTTTCTGCATACTCAGAAGTTTGCACTATGAGAAGGTATGGAACAATTTAATTCACCTTTTAGGAAAAATGAGATACATGATGTGCTCTATGTATAAAAACAAAATTATGAATGCAACTACATGACATGCACCTAAGGGTACTGTGCATGTATCACTATTCTGATTTTCACTTTCTTTTTATGCAAAACATATGGAAATAAATTCAATGCAAGTCCTATCTATATGCCATGGAATCAAGAAAATTGAAACCGTACTTAACTTCCAATTCTTGGTGGATTGTGAACATTAATGAGGTGGAAAGATCACAAGATTAGATGACTAAACCTTAGAAAGATATTATGTGTCCCTCCTTACTGACCTGTGTAGTAGTTAAGAGGTTTCTCTCTCTTACATCCAATTAGAGTCTCATTACCATTTGGTTAGTTTAGGCTCAAACAACCTTTTCTGTCCACTTTCATGAATCATTAGGAGTACAGTTGTGAAATTTTCTTTTAAAGTTGACAAAACCAATCATTTTCATAGGATATGTGCCCAGGGTTAAACAAAACAATCTTGTGAACACTACTCCCATGCACATACAATTGAGATGACTCAAAATTAAAGACATCCACGATTACTCTAGATAGATGTGGATCCTACAACAAACTAAAATTGCAAGAAACAAATAGCAAGAACTAACTAAAAAAACAAGAAACTAAAAATAGAGAAAATAAAGATAGAACTGTTCCAACTACCCCCCTAAGCTTGAATTCGACTATGGCCTCATAGTAAAAAAAACTTAAAGATTGGAACAGTGATACCGGATCACTCCTGTGGTGGCGGATACTGCGAGGCTGTGGGGTCCCACGATGGGTACTCCCCCTGAAAAGATGGATCATATTGGGCCCTAGGTGGGGGTTGTGGATAACCTCCAAAGAAGTTCTGGCTCCAATAGTGATCATAGAAGGGCTCCCGTTGCATCTCTATTCGTTGCAAAGGATTATGAATTTGTTGTTGGTTGTCAAGGAGAAGACGCTCATTCTCGAACATTGCCCTTTGATTGTCCAGTAGCCGGTGTGTAGTGTCTTGAATCCTGACATACATTGTCATTTGATGCTGCTGCGTCTGCTGAATATCCTGCAACATCGTATACATTCCCTACATGAAATAGACATCCTCACTTGGCTGCGAGGGCGGTGGTGGTGGCGGAGCCTGTGAAGAAGAAGAAGCACCTAGATGCATGCGAGGGTGCTTCCTGGGTGCTACTCGTCCGCTCAGAGGAATGCAAGGTTCCTCCTCTTCTTCTTGCTCGTCGCCGCGGTTGTTGTTGTTCCCGCCTTCTCCATCGTTGTCGTCGATGACTATGATTGGCCACCAGAAGTGAGGGGCGCCCTTAATGTTGAAGACGGGTTCTGGAAGGAAACATTGTTGATATGCCTTGTTGACGTGGCAATGGGCGTACGTCACGCCATCCCATGAAAATATCAAATTGGAGTGATGGAGGTGGGAAATGTCGACCTTCTTTCGATTGGAGAGAGGCACGAGTTGGGATAGGTCCATTCCCAAGTAAATCTCCAGCGGGGTGATATGTCCTCCAAAATGAATGGAGGCGTTCCTCGTGCTCCTCCTCACGTCCAGGACGTGCATCAGGAAGAATGCACCCCATTTGCACTCTTCACGCGTGAGTAGCTTGTGTAAAAAGAACAAGTCCGTCTCCTGGAACTTGCTAAGCACCATCTCGGTGCGGGCGAAGAGGGTGGTGCAGAGCATCCGATGCAGTACCCGTACAAATGGGTGATCGAAGTCTGCCACAACGGCGTTTTGGTAGCTCACCGACTTGCCTGGCGGCACTGTAAACAGCTGACTAAAGATTGCGTCGTAGTCGGTGCGGTTATCTGGACGACGATAGTCGCTGTCAGAGTGGTTCCAGTTGTAGATTTTGTTGAACTGCCGGAGGGTGAGGGTATAGTCGTGATTGAACAGCCGGAAAGACACCCGACCCTTTTTCCACTCGTGGTCAGTGGCGATCAGGTCGTTAGGCACGATGCAGACGTCCAACGACGCCATGAACTCGGCCACAAGCTCCTTGTACGTTGGCCACTCGCCGAAGAATGGCTAGCCATCCGCATGATATTCCAACTCGTCGGGCCTCCTGCCCGTGTGTCTCGCCTGTCCTACCAAGACGTAGGTGAGGTTGGACTCAAACCCCAGATTGCAGATCATGTCACGATCCACGTAACGCGTGGGCTTGATCCGCCTCTTCATGATTTCTTCATATACCCGCCAGACCTCCGATGAAGGATGGATGATTCGGGGACGCTGAACGGATCCGGGACGGGGCGGGATGAACTCCGGGATCTCTAGGGGGTTGGCGCGAGATGACGATGCACCTCCGATACGCACCATAGTCGTAGGAGAAAAGAGAATTAGAAGAGAAGATCGATGTAGATCGGAGAAGGAAATCTCCGCTCGATGAAGACTCGATGAAGACACGATGAAAAATGGGCTCCTGGATGCTCGGAGACGGGCTCTGATTGCTTTGGGGACGCTTGGCGCACGTAGAGGAAGAAGTTGTGGAAGGTGTGACGTCATATGACGACAAACCTCTCCTTTTATAACTGAACCCGGCGCTCCTGTAGACCCGTCGATACTATTGACGCGGGGTCGATAGTATCGACCTAGGTAGCACAATGCATGTGGCCGAGAGTATCGATGGTCGTCGATGGCTGGATCTGCGGGTCCCGGATTGCTGACGCGTCGATACTATCGGCGTGGGTCGATAGTATCGACCCGTCCCTCGGATCGACTTCTTCGTCTGTCGCGATGCCATTGATCTTCTCGCGCGGATCATTGATGTGGCACGTTGATACTATCGACGTGGGGTCGATAGTATCGACTCTCTGATTAGGGTTGCTCCTCGCGAGGCCGGCCGCCGCCTTCTTTTTTTATCATGGTCGATACTATCGACTTGGTAGTCGATAGTATCGACTTTACTGATAAGATTGCATCTGAATATCTCCAGAGAACTCGATAGTATCGACAGGGTGGTCGATACTATCGACACCTTTATTGCGCTCAACCCGCTGATTGGTCGATACTATCGACGAGGCCGTCGATAGTATCGACGCATTGCAATTCCTGCAGTCGCCAACCTAAACCACGATCGATACCATCGACCAATATGTCGATGGTATCGACTCTGCCTGATCCTGCACAATTAACAAACCGATCACGGTACCTTTTTTACACTAAAAATTGAACCAAAATAAATCAAACTATGATTATACATGAACTAAACTAATGTACCGATGGTTGGGTTGCCTCCCAACAAGCGCCCTTATTTAACGTCTTAGGCTAGACGACTTTTGGGCACCTCATGCATCCGAAAGTGAAATGAGTTTGACCTCATTCACCTTCCTCTTATAATTTTCACCAAAGTAGAGCTTCAATCTGTGTCCATTTACCAAGAACTTGGTATCACCATCACGCACTAAGATCGTGCCGTGTGGTTTGACCTCCTCTATCACGAACGGCCCACTCCATCGAGATTTTAGCTTCCCGGGATGCAACTTGAGTCATGAATTGAACAACAAAACACTGTCTCCCTTTTGAACGTTCGCAACTGGATGTGACGGTAGTGGATCAGCTTTGTGCGCTCCTTATATATCCATGCGTTCTCATACGCCGTCATCCGTAACTCATCCAACTCGTTCAATTCCAGCAATCTCTTCCTTCCCGCTTCATTGTAACTCAGATTTAGCCTTCTTAGCACCCAATGCGCCTTGTGCTCCAACTCTACCGGTAGGTGACAAGCCCGGCCATACGCCAACCTAAAAGGCGTGGTGCCTATAGGTGTTTTGTAGGCCGTCCTGTATGCCCACAAAGCATCCGGTAGTAGTGCACTCCAGTTCTTCCTCGTGGATGCCACCGTACGTTCTAAAATCTTCTTAATTTCACGGTTGGAGACCTCCACCTGGCCTTGCGTTTGCGGATGATATGGGGTACCTATGTTGTGCTTGACCCCATATTTCTTCAACAATATCGAGAACTTCTGATTCCTAAAATGCGTACCCCCATCACTGATTATCATTCAGGGTACTCCAAACCTGTAGAAAATATTTTCTTTCACGAATCTGCACACTACGATGGAATCATTAGTCCTTGTGGGTATTGCTTCCACCCACTTTGATACATAATCAACCGCTAATAAAATATATAAATTGGAGTTTGAGGACACAAAGGGTCCCATGAAATCTATGCCCCACAAATCAAATACCTCCACTTCCTGAAACACATTCAGGGGCATCTCCTGTCTCTTTGAGATATTACCTGCTCGTTGGCAGGAATCACATTGCCGCACGAACTCGTAGGCATCTCGAAACAAAGTCGGCCAATAAAGGCCACTCTCCAGAACTTTAGCTGCCGTACGAGAGCTCGCATAGTGTCCTCCCGTAGGTAATGCATGGCAATGACGTAAAACGCTCTAGTACTCCACTTCAGGCACACACCTGCATAAAATGCCATCCCTACATTGCTTAAGAAGAATTGGGTCATCCCAAAAATAATACCGTAAAGAATGGAAAAATCTTTTCTTCTCCTGATATGACCAATCTTCCGGGATGATCCCGCAAGCCAAATAGTTCACGATCTCAGCAAACCACAGATCCTTAGAGTTAATTTTCAAAATCTGTTCATCCGGAAACATCTCGGTTATGGGTATATGCAAATCTTTTTCATCCACCCTTTCTAACCTAGACAAATGATCGGCAACAACATTTTCAATCCCAGATTTATCCTTGATTTTGATGTCAAATTCTTGTAAGAGAAAAATCCACCTAATGAGTCTAGGCTTTGCGTCTTTTTTCTCCATTAAGTACTTAATTGGGGCATGGTTAGTCCATACAACTACTTTAGATCCAACTAAATACTGCCGAATTTTTTCAAAAGCAAACACAACGGCGAGTAATTCTTTCTCAGTAGTTGTATAATTTAACTGCGCGTCATTCAAAGTCTTTGAGGCATAAAAAATCACTGTGGGTTTATTGTCCACCCGCTGCCCCAACACAACTCCTACCGCAATGTTCGAAGCGTCACACATTAGTTCGAACAGTTTCGTCCAATCCGGTGTTTGAACAACCAGTGCAGAAATCAACTTTTCCTTCAACACGTCGAACGCATGTAGACACTTGTCATTGAAATAAAAAACATCGTCTTTCTCTAAAAGCTCGGATAGAGGTTTCACAATTTTAGAAAAATCTTTTATGAATCGACGATAGAACCCGACATGTCCTAGGAAACTTCTTACCCCTTTAACAGAATTTGGTGGGGGCAGCTTGGAAATGACTTCAATTTTGACCGGATCTACCTCTAAACCTTTGCTAGACACCTTGTGTCCCATTACTATCCCCTCAGTCACCATCATGTGACATTTCTCCCAGTTGAGGACCAGATGTGTGTCCTCGCAACGCTGTAAAACTTTGTCCAGATTATAGAGACATTCATCAAATGATGCACCATACACTGAAAAGTCATCCATAAAAACTTCAAGACAGCGGTCTACCATGTCAGAAAATATGGTGAGCATACAACGCTGAAACGTCGCAGGTGCATTGCATAAACCAAAAGGCATTCGACGGTACGCGAAAGTCCCATAAGGACAGGTGAAAGTAGATTTCTCTTGATCCAAAGGATCAATCGATATTTGGTTGTACCCTAAATACCCGTCCAGAAAACAGAAGTGCGATCTGCCGGCTAGGCGCTCTAGAATTTGATCAATGAAAGGTAAAGGAAAGTGATCCTTTAGCATGGCGGCATTCAAACGGCGGTAATCAATACAAACTCGCCACCCGGTTACCAATCGGGTGGTGACATGTTCATTCAATAAATTTTGGGTGACAGTAATTCCCCCCTTCTTAGGGACTACCTCTGTAGGACTCACCCATGTCGATTCTGATATGGCGTAAATGATACCTGCAGCAAGAAGTTTAATAAACTCCTTCTTCACAACCTCCATCATGCTTGGATTGAGACGTCGTTGAGGTTGAATCACGGGCTTGGCTCCCTCTTCGAGCCAAATTTTGTGCTGACATAATGTAGGGGAAATCCCCTTGATATCTGCAACGGACCACCCAAAAGCTCCCCAGTGGTTCTTCAACACTATCAACAATTGTTCTTCCTCATCCACACTTAAATATGCAGAAATGATCACAGGTAACTTGTCTTCCTCAGCTAGAAAGGCATATTTGAGATGCGGTGGCAGTGGCTTTAATTCTAACTCCGGCGGGCTGATCAGAGATGATTGAAGCGGTGGGGGAAGTTCACCTAAATCTTCATAATGCCTCACATAGAAACATGGAAGCATCTGAATCATTTTGGCACACTCCTTGAGTGAATTGCTCCGCATCCAATCATGTGTAATATTTACCAAACAAGCCTCCAATGGTAATTTAGGATATGCATCAAAAATAGAAATAACAATTACATCATCTTCCACGGAAGGCAGAATGTCTTCATCCTCATCATTCAGGAATCCCACAGCTTTGCACAGAGAAACTACTTTGGTCTGCTCTATGATATCCACAGCCAAAGTTCCATTGTCCACCTTGCTCATCACATGAGCCATGTCCAGAAATGGCTTCCCAAGACAGAGTGAAATATTACTATCTAGATGTTTTACCATATTGCATTGTTCCTTTGCTTGAGATGACCCACTAGTAGAAGGCATGAGCATCTCAAAGCGGTCATCGGCTATGCCCAAGGTCAAGCGACCTCTCCCCATCTCTAAGATCATGTCGGCTGTGGCTTGGAAATGACGTCCAAGTAACAACTCGTTCCCATGTTCATCCTGCATTTCCATGACTACAAAATCTGCCGGAAAGACAAACCTATCCACCTTTACTAAAACATCTTCACAGATTCCATAAGGCTTTACCACTGAGTTATCTGCCAATTGAATCGTCATATTGCTTTTCTGTGACTCCTTCAATCCCAACTTTTTGAATGTAGAAAGGGGCATCAAGTTGATGCTTGCCCCTGAGTCACATAACGCTTCACCAAATTTAATCTTCCCAATATAACAAGAAATGTTAAAGCACCCTGGATCTTGCCTCTTTGGCGGCAAAGTGCCCATGATGAAGGCACTGACTTGCTCCTTTAGCACGACAACTTCTGTATCCAGAATTTTCCTCTTCTTCATTATGATTTCTTTTAGAAACTTCCCATATGAAGGAATTTGCTCAATGGATTCCAATAAAGGGATATTGACGGAAAGCTTCCTAAAGCTGTCTAAGAACTTCTTGAACTGCACATCTTCCTTTCTTGCCTTAGCACTGTTCGGATAGGGGATTGGGACAACCTGTGCCCTTTGATGAGGTTGCACATAAGGTGTTCTTTTCTGAGGTTCCTCCTCTGCAACCTGTTCTTCAGTATCATCCACAGCTGTGTCATCAACCTGCCCTGTGGCTGGTGGTGGGAGCTCCTTATTGGTTTCATCTTCTGCCTCAGCTTGTGGTGTGCTTGTCTCCTCAGCTCTTGGATTTAACAATTTCTTGCCGCTTCTTAGCAAGATGGCCTTTGCCTGCTGGTTTCCCCCAGGAACATTGGTGTTTCCCGAAAAACCTGGATGTGCCGGTTTCTTCAAACTGGCAATCTCTGCTACCATATGTGCCATAGATGTCTCAATGGTCCTCATTTGAGCCCCATGGCTCTGCAATGTTTGTCCGAATTGATTCATGTACTCTCCTTGCTGCTTGATTTGCTGGCCAAATGTATTCATTAGCTCTTGATTTTGCTTGATAACCTGATTGAGCAGCTCTGTGCTCTTATCTTCTGCGACTGGCAAGGGTTTGGCATCCGGATCCTATAAAAAATTGTTTGGATCTTTCCACGAGAACTTCTTGTCCTTTCTTCATGAATAGTCATTGTTCCTATAACCTTGCTGTTGTCTCATGTATTTGACTTGAGCCTCATCCTCAGACTCATTATCTTCCTTGGCAAGCAATTTCTTGGCTAGAAGGTCCAATTTATCATTGAGCTCCTTAATGGCCCTGGATTCACCTACCACTTTGACCTATTCTGGTGCACCCATGTCGCCCCAAGATTGTTTCCTGGCCACGTTCTTGAGGATTTCCCAGCATCTCTCATCTGTGTTGTTTAAAAAGAATCCTGACCCAGCTGAATCCAGATTACTCCTATCGTGCTCGGAGAGAGCAAAATAGAAGATCTTCACCTGCGTCTCTTTATCCAGCCCGTGATGCGGACACCTCCTCAACATGACCTGAAATATCTCCCAGGTCTCAGAATATGTCTCATCGGCCTGTTGGGTAAAATTATGAATCTTCCGGATCATGTCGTTAGTCTTCTCAGGAGAGAAAAACCTCTCAAAGAAAACCTCCACCATATGGTTCCAGGACTGCACATACTCATCATCCAGATTATGTAACCATTCTCGTGTCGCTCCCGCCAATGAACTCGGGAAAAGCTTGAGATACAGTGCCTCCTGTGGAAACCTGTCGATTTTAACCATGTCATAGTTCTCAACAAACTGGCTGATGTGCACGACGGGATCCTCATTCTTAAGCCCATGAAAAGCATTCAACTTCACAAGATTTATCAAAGCCGGATCAATCTTGTATGTCAGTATGTTGATTGCCTGCTTCTTTATAGGCCCTTTTGAAGCTGATGATGATGAAGCCTTGATCTTATCCCATATAGTCTGTGGCTCGGCCATCTCTTCCTGTTCGAGTTCGGAGTCGATTTCTTCTAACTCTTCTTGCTCGTGCTCGTCCTCAGGTTCCGGCAGTGGAACCTCGTGTGCGGGATTCGCGTAGTCAGTACTACGCATCTGCACCATGCAACGTACCTGAATTAGGAAAATTTGAGTTCAGTATAGTGCTTTGACGAGTATAAAATTTTTTGAACAAAATTTGAAGTTGTTTCAAAATAAAAAAAATATGGCCTAGAATGGCCGCTTGTAGCACTCAAAGTGCCAACAATTCACCGTATCCCCGGCAATGGCGCCAAAAACTTGACGCAATTTTACTGTGTGCTAAAATGCAAGTGAACGCGTCGAGTAGTACAGGACTTTGTGAGGCCCGAGTCGAACACAGGGATACTGGGAATTGTTGGAGACTTCTACTAACTATTTGCGATCAGCTAAGCTGAAAAACAATTTGAGGGTTGTTGTTAAAATTAAAAGAAAATAAAAACAAAGCAAAACAAACGATCGATTAAATGTTAATTTAATCAATTCAAACGAGTATCTTTAGGATTGCGGTTTCACCACGGGTTTTCATTGTATTAAATTCTATTTTTTCACTCAACTTTATCTCTCTATCCGAGTAGTGGCATGAAAATAGAGTTGCCCACTGTCGTGGTACAACTCACTACCTAGGTTTAGGTCGGTTCCACCGTCGTAGTAACCTATACCCTAAACTAGGTGCATTATGAACGGTCTCTCAGTATCCACCATTAATTTTACACTACCTTGGTCAAGGGATTTGTCGATTAATGTGAATTCCGTCTCTTTTCAGTCGTTAATCCTTCTTTCAAAGTGATTAAGGGCATTAAGTTATTATTATGGTGATCAAGCATAACAATATATTGAGAAAACGAAATCATACCACGGATTTAAGAGATAAAATATGAATTACTATTATAAAATTGTCATACAATGAATTCCCGGGCTACTCCCGGTCCTAAAGATGAAGGGGTTTAGCCCCGCATGTTCATCTCAAACAAGTACAAGGTAGAGATAGGGGGAATCATGTGAAGAACGTGAATTGAGAAGTGAAACCCCTGAACGGAGAAGAACCGGTTGATCCTTGGTGTAGAACACATGCTTGCCCGCCTTTCGGTGGTGAAGTTCATCTTCTGCGGTGTCCGGGTCAACTGGTATGAGCTTCTGGCCTCCGTTCTCCTCTCTATTCCTCCTCGGCACTCGTGCAATGGCTAATGAGATGATCCCCCAGACTGGGGCACCGTCATTAGGTATAACTCCCTCATTAGGTCGCTAATTAACCACGGCCGTCCGATTAGGATCAATCTGAATCAAACAAATATCTGACGACGTCGATACTATCGACGTGGGGTCGATAGTATCGACCCGTCTTATGAATTGCGGCCGTGCTTTTCTTTTTCTTTGGGGTGCCTGATGTAGGGTCGATACCATCGACGCGGGTCGATGGTATCGACTCTTGTAGCGTCGGTTTTTGACTTTAGTGTCGCTGTAGCTGCACCAGTCGATAGTATCGACCGGTGCGTCGATACTCTCGACGCGATCTCCGCCAGCAACCTGATGGTAGCTCGATACCATCGACATCCCTGTCGATAGTATCGACTCTTTGCTGATACTCGCGGCTGGCAACCTGAACCATGGTCGATAGTATCGACTTCCGTCGATACTATCGACGGCAGCAAATACTCGTTTTTCCTGAAATTCAAACACGAAGCCACATAAGTTCACACAAATAATAATATTTTCACAATTAATGCTCAAAACACTGAAATAAAGGGGATTTGACATAAAATAGTAGCAAAGACCAAAGTGGATGAATTATGCAACATTAACCATAAAAATGACTAATAAAAGCATAAAACACATATCAAATAGGTCTATAAATGCGACTCAAAATCATCGCATCAGATGTCAAACACAAACACATTCAATCACGATCGGTCCTCAAGAAGGAAAATAATGGGATAAAGTTCCATAATTGCTTAAGGACTTTGAGAAATGTTCTCATAAATGAGCACAAGCTCTATGTCCTTGATAGACCAATGCCAAAGGAACCCATTCCAAATGCGTGTAAGGCTAAATGGGTTGCTTATTAGAAGCATGCCAATGATTCCATAGACATTTGAATACCTAATACTCTGTTGTATGAACTATGAGTTGCATGAACAACATGAAAATATGGACATTCTCAAGATGGTAAGACATCTTAAGAATCATATAAAGCAAACAAGGGACCCAAGCACGATGTCTCCTCATGAAGGGACCCAAGTTCGAATCCCAGTTGCCACCATGATTTACCACCCTCTCAGGCGTTCGGCCTCCACCACAGGTATGGGAGGGGGGGAATCTTTCTCTCTTAATCCCATATAAATCAAAGAAGGTATAATGTCTTCAAAGCAGTAATTGAGTGCAAACTGACAAAGGGAGGTCCAGTAGAACCCCATGTACTCAATATGATTGGACATGTGGAATGACTGAGATTTCTCTTAGGTTAAGAGTGACCATGAATATGATTATGCAAGCATTGCATGAATCATATTTAGTTTATCATATGCTTGGAATGTTAATGCCAAAGGAAGAAAATGACAAATCCATGATGGTGATCAGCAAAATGAGTCCTAGGGCAAAGGCAAGGCTAAGAAGTGTACTAAGCTGAGATTAAGTCCAAGTCTTCTACATTCAAATTATGAAGAAGGGTAAGTGTAAAAGGAATCTATCCTTTTCAATTAAAAGATAAAGAAAAAAAAGTTCCACAATTGTCACTTGTCTGGACATTAGAAAGGAACTATCCTCTTCATTGAGGATCTCAAGAAGAAGATAAAGATAGATAACTCTACTACATGACCTGAGAAGGAGTAAGCTAGAATTGTACGGAGCAAGGGTTGCTGCCTATACAACTATAAATCGTCATTCATGAACATGTATTAGAATTAGTGATTTGCTATGATGTACTTGCCATTGATGAAAAACATCATATGTCTTGTATGGAAAGAACATTATGTTTCATTGTAAAAGATATGATCTTTTATGGCAATGTTCCATGTCTCACAAACTATACTTGGTAGTTATTGAGACAAATGTGTATGGCACATATATTGAATGGCTTGATAACTCAAACAATGAATACCTATAGCATTATCATCAAGAGAGCACAAATAAGAAATGCATTTCTAGAATCTATATGATGGTTATTTAGACTCTTTTGGTTATCGAACCAACAGAGACACACATGTATTATTTGCTGTGCAATATGACAAAATAATCATCACTAGATGTAGTGGGAGATCGACTATTCCATTCGGAATAGTACATACTGATGTACATAAACGTTTTGGAATGAATGCTAAAGGTAATTACAAGTACCTTGTTATATTTACTGATACATCAATATATATTGAAATTTGTATTTAATGAAATACTACTATGAATCTCTTGAAGTGTTCAATAGGATTATAGATGAAGTAAATAACTCATTTGGTAAAGTAATGTGATACATTGATGTGATCAATGTTGAAATATTTTAACCAAGAGTTTGAGGTGGAGTGACTGTGATAGTGTATCACAATGAACTCCACCTAAAACATATTGATGTGTCAAAAAGAAAGTATCACACTCTTCTAAAACATGGTGAGATTAATCAATAAAATCTAGATGATCTTATAATTTCTTTTGGGCACATGCTTTACACTAAAACAATGTACCGCCTAGAATGGTTTAAAAGACACCATATGGGTTATGGAATGAGAGGAGTCCCGATGAGTCTTTTGTAGTGATCAAGACTAAAGGCTTATATAAGAAAATTGTTTCTTAAAATATTTATCCACAAAATCACTTAAATGTTATTTTGATAAGTAGTACTCTTATCCCAACTTGACAAAAAAGTGTTTATTAGTCTGGATGATTGTATTCCTAAAATGGAAACTAATTCCAAAGGAGTCAGTGGGAGTAAAAGTAGAACTCAAAATGTTTAAGACAAATAAGAAAAACATAGAACCTAAAGAGGTACAATAAGAACAAGGAGAATCACAAGTTGTTGTGAAATCTCAAGTTCCTTATATGACACACAACTCATAGTTTTAGTAGAATACACCTTGAGTTTGAAAGATTATGTTATCACATAACTCAAGAAAATGCTAAGTTGATCATAAATATGAGTCAACAACCTACCAAGAAACTATTGAGAGACCAGAATATGAAGAATGGATTGAGGCCATGAGATCAATGATGGACTCCATGTAAACTGACATGGTATGACCTTGGTGGATCCACCTGAAGGGGTAAAACTCATTGGGTGCATTTGGGTCTCTATAAGATGAACAACATGGGAAGAGCATATTGGTTGAATATAATTTCAAACCAGTTCAAGGTGTTGAACATGATGAAGTCCTTTCACCAGTCACCATGGTTAAATTCATCTAGATTATGCTTGCTGTTGTAGCTTAGTATGACTGTGAGATTTTGCATATGGATGACTAAAACTGCATTCCTTAATTGGAATAATTAAGAGGATGTGTACATGACACAACCTAATGGTTTTATAAATCCATTAATGCAAATGAAGTCTATAAGATACAAAGGTCAATCTGAGGATTAAAGTAAGCATATCAGAGTTGGAATCTTTGATATGACAAGACAATCAAAGGGGATTTGACTTAAGTCAGAATGAAGATGGAATCTATGATTACAAAAGATTTAGTGGGAGCATATTTAAAATTCCACATAATGATGGGGAATAATGTCTTTATCCTACAAATGTTAAAACCTAGCAAGGAAAGTACCTTCTATATGAAGGGTTTAGGTGAATCATCCTATGTGATAGGGATCAAGGTCTATAGAGATAGATATGGAAAGATTTTAGACCTAAGTAAGAGAACATACGTTGGCAAAATATTGAAGGGTTCAACATGCAAGACTCAATGAGAGAAAATGTGTCCATGATGCATGGAGTTAGTCTCTCAGGATCCAAGTGTCCAAATTCTTATGAATAATAGGAGCGCATGGGTAGATACCATATGCATTTGCAATTGGGGCCATCTTGAATGCAATGTTATGTACTTATCCTATTATCTTGTATGTATTGGACATGATGAGAAGATATCTAATAATTTCATATGTATTGGACATGACAAGAGGATATCCAGTAATCTCGTATTTATTGGACATGACAAGAGGAAATCCAGTCATCTCATATGTATTTGACATGATGAGAAAACATATATATATATATATATATATATCTACTTAGAAATCTCATATGTATTAGACATGACGAGAGGGTGTATGCTAGATACTAGTTAGAGTCACTGAATTACCATAAAGAACATCCTTAGGTGCTTGTAAAGCACTATACAGATCTGTTCCTTGGTTATGGTAATAAGGAGAGATGGTTGTAAAGAGTTACACCAATGTAAGCTTCCAAATTGATAAAATAATCATAATCTAAATTTATGTTTGACATAAAATGAGAAATGTAAGTTAGAAAGTGTTCCAAGTTAATGACATTTGTTTAGATCTAGAAAAGAATCCAAGTATCTCTACGTTATAAGAATAATAGAGGATACTATATGGATCTAGAAGTTCATATGGGTGAACTTGTGTGAGGTCCCAACCATTGATGACACAGTAGAAATACTGATGACAACAATGGAGCTACTAGCTAGGTTGGGAATCTCTGATAGCATACTACGACACTTCCATCTCATAAAAATAGTCATACAATGAAGAGGTGATAAATTTGCAAAATATGTTGCTAAACCCGCTATAAAAGCACTTGTGCAGCAGAAGCATGGAGATCATGTTAGGTCACTGGGGATAAGATCCGTGGTTGATTAGCTCTAAGTGCAAGTGGAAGTCTGTTGGTCTGTATGTCTAGAGAGCTAATTATAGGATAATTGGGATGTGGCATTAGATACATGATTTGATAATTAATAATAAAAGGAAACCTTCCAATATATTATGTTTCATTCAGTTATGAAATAATGATGGGACACTATAAACGTCTAGAGAACGATATTACTCAAAGACATATGTCTTCAAGTTTTAGCCTAATTAAAATGAGATCATATGGATGTTAGGAGTACATATTCATATTCTCATTATGTCCCTAATCGATTGTTATTGTTTAAGGTTGATAGACAATAATAACACATAAGATCAAAGTGTGGGTTTGTTGATGATACAATCTTGTGAGTCATGATATGGCTATATCAAACCATGCACACATATGTATGTTATGGAATAATGTATAAGACAGACCCGCCGTGAGACTGACATACAAAATCCATCATCATGGGAGTCATAGTCAGCTCTCACAATGATGGTGGTGGTTGAGGTTCTGAGACCCGACATCACTACACTCATCACATGTCGTTGGGTACACTTTGACATCATGAAACACAACCCTGAAACATGGTTTGTTATAACGGTGATGATTGGGTAACTATGACACACATGGACTGACTGTGAGTTATAGATATGGGATTTGTCCCTCCTACAAGAGTATGATATACATGGACTCTTTATTAGACAGACTGCGAAGAGTATGACCATATGCATGTGAGTCAATATATGATATTGAGATTACATATATCTCATGCAGTCTGCTTTGGTTCAAGGAACACAATTGAATAATAATGAGGATCACTGCTCCATGCCTGTAGTTCAATCTAGATATCAGCAACAAAGGAAATATAAAAACATTGTAATATCATACACGGATTGAAGGTTGAAATTGCTCCCAAACTTTCCATTCACTAGGATAGCAATGATGTACGACTAGGCACCACTCTTTGCTTGTGATGTCATAAGTTGTTATGGACATTCATTGCTAACATGATATAGGACCTATAGGGTCACACACATAGGAAATCATATAGAAGATGAGTTTGATCTTGAATGATAATTGAATTCATTACTAAAGTTTTTAGGTATTTCAATTCACACAACAGATCAACTGACTAGACTATCTAGCTAATTGTATTGTACAGTGGTTGGAATTCTTCCTGCCTTGGCCCGCGAGATGCCCATCTCGCTTGTGTAAAATTTCCTTATAGCTTGGTGCAAGATTCCTATCTCCGTGGCACCAAACAACCTTCTCGCAGGTGTAATTCAATTGCATCAAAGATTGGTATTGACGTCAAGTTGGATACTAATTGGAGTTAAATTGCCAACATATGTACAAGACTAGAAACTACCAAATGACCATTTCACTTAGCAAAATGATCGTCTCGCATGTGAGATGTCTATCTTGCTAGGATAAATGACCATCTCACATGCATGACGACTATCTCACTGGGTGAGACGACCGTTTTGGCACAAGTAGTTGCAAAACTTATGATTTTTTTGCAAAGTTTAAGATCTTCTGGTACTTTTCACACTCTTTTTAGTCCCGTATTGGCTGGGGACTGGGAACCTTGACCCTAACCCCTCCTATATTTAGAGGGGTATTGGAGGATTCCTAGAACACAACTAATACATAAATAATTGAGAACCAATTACTCTCATAATTGTTGTCCTCTCTAGTTGTGGTAACCACAAGAGCCCAGACAAGTCCTACCCAACTAGGGAGGGATAAGCAAGGGATAGAAAAAACTGAGGATCATTGTTGTGGGAAAGCATGTTGGTAGATACTACACCAATGAGAGGGACAACTCCTTCCTGTATGTTCTAGCAGAATGACATGAGTTCTAGTTGGTCCGTTTGGAATATTCTAGATGCAAGAGTCCTTTAGATACTTCTAAGAGGGATATCAACTCGCAGTCTGTGGTGAGATCATATGAGCCACTACAATAGTTGTCCAGTCTGCTATCTGTGGAGGAGTAGTCAAACGAGTCCCAGTGCAACTAGGAACTTCACAGACACCGTATAAGATAGAGTGCACATCTACATCGATGAGGATTGTTGCTGAACTTACTCTAGGACTAGGTATATCTTTGTGAAACCATCCTTCCCATTGCATAGTTATTGATGCAATCTGCTGGTTAATGGGAAATATGTCAGTAATTTTTTTTCTTTCAGATGCCTATCTGATACCGTATTTCCCAACAATCCAAAGTCAAGAAAATACAATATTTTGATAAATATTATTTTACATAATGATTGATAATAAATTGAATTATTCTTAGCTAAATTTACCTATGTATGAATTACTTAGTCTGGCATTACAACTGAATCAATCTAATTCACTTTGATGAAAGGAAATAGAAGAATATAAAATAATGTATCAAACTAATTAATAAAGGATTAAATGCATTAATTGAGTATTTAACTCTCAAGTAATGAAATAAATTAGTAAAGGTTTTCAAACAATAAAATTGATGTTAAATTTGAATACATTACACCTTAATTAGCCAAACTATCAATTTTTATGTCAATTGGAATCCACTTGATCATTCATTCAATTGGTTGGAATTATATCTTGAATAAATTAAATTTCATTTATAACTTTGGTCACTTAACTGACTTATGTATCCCTATCAAAGTAACAATGAGCTTTACTATTCCTTCTTTACCCTCACCATGCTTTCTATGCTTTTTGTTCCAGAAACTATGATTTGCTTTGTAACCAGAGATCATCCTCTCTTCCTCGACTATCCTTCTTCCTCTTCTATTCCCATATATCATCCTCCCATATTTCTCTTCCTCCTCACCTCCTCTTAATCTCCTTCTTTCACCACTTGTACCAAACCCTAGATGCCCCGCTTCCCTTCCCCCTTGTGCTCCATAGCCATGCTAGTGGGCAACTTCCATAACACTCTTCCATGATCACCACCCATGATAGAATTTGATACACAATTGTGAATCACTAGTACTCTTGTTCACCTCCTCATATTCATCTAAGTCTACTCATCACCCTACACTCAAAAGTCTGATAGAGAAGAATGCTGCCGACAAAGACAATGGCCCCAGAGCAGGCCCTAACTTTGTCACATAAATACAACTAGAATGACACTTCATGACAAAAAATACCATTGACCACGTACAATGTTTCTATAACTTTAGCATTCTCAACAACCTTATTCATCCTCAAGAACTAGTTGCTTCCACTAGACATAGTGGCTTACGGTACTACTGTAGTTCCATGGACTACCAATGTCATATTCTAAAGCGACCACCACCAAAAATGACCAAACAACTTCCATGACCGATTTGAGGAAACTCAACCCCCTTTACCTCTCCCAATCATATTCTTCATAATCATCTCCCACTATGACCTATACTTCCTTTGTTGGTTCACAAACATGTAACATGCTGGCGACCTACAAATACCTTTAGCTGCTACCATCAACATTGACATCACACTGCAATACCTTTCTAGACCTTGTCATCCAATATATGAACCTCCTCTTGTACCTTTTGCATCACGAGGAGAGTAAATAATTACCCTCGTTTCATTTTGTATGAACTAAATCTCTAGTTGGAGCATGACAACTTCAAGTTTTTGACATGCCTCATGATTTGTTACTGTAGCCCTACTTGAAACCATACCAACCAATAAAGTCAACCATCATGACTATGTCTATCCTTAGCAAGTCTTGCAATAGCCTAAGTGATGAAGACCGTCCCCAATTTTTGAATTGTTTTGACCAACTGGAGGTCTGAAGACAAGAACATGACAACCTAGTATTGAACCTTGCAAGGGTGAGACTTGCTTCCTCAAGCCTCAAGTCATATTTGGATAGGTCTGGGAGTTCCATAGACAAGACTGCCATCACTATATGATGTCAGGATCATCCAGGGAAAATATCCACAAAACTTCATCTTCAAACTGATAATTATGATCTATAGAAAGTTTAGTACTTCATCCATCATTCAAGTGTATAAAATCGATCAATAAAAACAATATGGTGAATGCTGAAGGAATATATATGTAGTTATTGGGTGAATACAATTGTTTGCTACAAAATACATACATATATAAATATGTGAACTGATATTTGTAAGAAAACTTTTATGTTGATTTCCTAGGTTCCTACAATTGCTTCTTCAATAAATAAATACTCCAATGAGAATGTTGATTATTATAGATACAAGCCTCTTGATTGAGTACCTTGATACTCATCATGTAATTACATATAAAGTAATGCTAGTATTAGTAATTGATAGGTATGTAATTTATTATTAGAAGAATTTATTTATCACATGTATACTAAATGGAAGGTTAGATAATGAATAGAATATGTTAGGTGCAAATGTGGGTAGGATAATATCCGACCTAGTTGATCTTTAACCTTAATGTATGCCTCAAATGAATTGAAAGCCTTAGACTCCTCATATGTAAATGCACAATTCATGATAACCATAAATACAAATGGATCCTATAAGATCATTTATATATAATTAGTAACATGACTATTGAACCTAGTTGAATTAACTTGATGTATATATATGTATATATATGTATATATACATAATGTGAGGGATAATAATGAAATTGCAATTAATGTCACCCCCTAGGGTTAGCGCCGCGCTCTGGCGATTGCTGTAATGCCTGGCCGACCTCATCGGAGAGGGGAGTCTCTCCCCACTCTACGATTGTCATGACTACGACTAAAGCGACCGCCGACTTCCAACATAGGCCCGTCACCAGGAAGGCTTGGAATCAGATCCTCGGAGGCTCTGGTTCCTTTGAAAATCACTGCTACGACCCACTGGAGAAGGTTGATGGGAAACGGTTCATCACCATTGACAATCCAACATATGAGGCCATGGAAAAGTGCTGGGAGCTTACTGCGATCTTATACGTTATGGGGAAGCGACCTTATTACTTTCATCTTCTAGCTTGGATCCACCGGGTTTGGAAACCTAAGGGAGGGTTCGATCTTTACCCCAAGCCTGACAAGTTCTTCCTTCTTAGGTTCAACTCAGCCGAAGATAAGAAAAACGTCATCAATAGTGGACCGCGATGGTTTGATAACAAGCTTGTTGTTGTCAAGGATTATAAGACAGGCGACGATCTACACAAGGACTTCTTTAGTTCCATTCCACTTTGGATTGGTATTCCTAGCATGGGCAGGAATTGGTCACCCAGGGCGGTCGGGATTGTGGCCAGTGGTGTGGGGAAGCTTTTGAGGATTGACTTCAAGTTGATTGGCATGGAATCCCTGGGCGAGGGGAGGGCGCTTGTGGAGGTGGAAGCCGATGAGGAACCCCCTATGGAGATTTGGGCTAACATGCCACGCCGTGAACCTATTGCTTTAAAGATTCATTATGAATTCATTCCCAAGAGATGCACGGAGTGCTTGGTCTTTGGGCACGATGTTTGTGACTGTCTGATCAACCTGAAGGTTGTTGCTGAAGAACCTGCTCAGAAGCCAATATAGGTGTGGCAGGTCATGAAGAAGAAGGGCAAAGCAGTTGCGGCAGAAGGTGCAGTGGGTGACGAGACTCTAGTTCACGATGATGCTGCTCGCTCTAATAACAGATTTACGATATTTACTGATAATGGTGGTGAAGCTTCTTCTTCGGGTGGTGGCTCTGCGGGTGGAGAAGGTACCTTTACTAATGACCTGGGAGTCGGATGCAATTCCGGTGGAGGGGTGACTGTTGCACCCACAGGCGACAGGGTTGTAGCTCGAGCGGTGGTCGTCGGGGATGGTGCAACTGACAAGGTTGATAATGATGCTAGCACTGGAGAGGGGACTGCTGGTGATGTGTGGATTATTGCTGGAGAGGGGGCTGCTGGTGATGCGGGGATTGTTGATGCTTCTGTAGAGAAGTCCAGTGTTGATGACGCTGAGGCTAGAGGATCAGCATATACCAATTGGTCTAATGCTATTGGTGGAACATCTAATAGTGTTGTTGCCGAGTATTACAATGATGGTGGTGGCCTGAAGGCGTGCTTTGATGCTGCTACTCCAGCCAAGTCGAGATTCTCAGGTGCTACTTCTTCTTCGACCAAATTTGAACTCTTCTAAAGGCGACGGGTCTCGCAAGAACCGATCCTCTTCTAGGGGACTTTAATGACCTTCCTCACGACCAATGTTCGTGGCTCAGGGAAGCCACGTAAAAAGAAGGAAGTAAGAATGACGATCCTGGATAATAAAGCAACTATGGCCGTTCTGGTTGAAACCAAGATTAAGACTCATATGATTCATAATTCTGATCGCATGTTCCCTAAAGGGTGGCATTGGGTTTCTAACCATATGCATGATACCAATGGACGTATATATATATTGGCTGGAATCCCAACTACTAGGATACTACTATGACTGAGATGGATGACCAACAGGTCACTATGAAATGCACAAACAAAGGTGGTCTTAACATATATATTACAACCGTCTATGCTAGGATTTCTGTTGCTGAACGCTTGGCTTTATGGGATACTTTGGTAAGAATTGTTGGCACCATTGATGAATCTTGGCTCATCACCAATGACTTAAATGACATCAGGAAACAAGAAGAAAAAGTGAGAGGTCGTGAGGTTCCCTCCTCCATTCTTAGCTCATTTAATGCTGCCCTAGATAATGCAGGTCTCATGGAATTACCTATCATTGGTAAAGAGGTGTACACATGGAATAACAAACACGGTGTTGATAAAAGAGTTGCTTTTAAACTTGATAGAGCTTTTGTCAATGACTCATGGATTTCTAAATTCCCTGGCTCCAAAACTAAGTTCATCACTTGCTGCTATTCTGATCATTGTGCCTTGAACATCAATATGAAGCCTATCTCCTTCAAGAAGAAACCTTTTCGATTTCTCAACTTCTGGATGGACTGGGAGGGTTGTCGGGACATCATTAAGGATACTTGGGCTACTGAGGTCATTAGCAATCCACTGTATCAATTCTATCATAAGCTCAGACTTGTCAAGGATAATTTGAAATCATGGTCCAAAAAATATGTTAATCTCAAAAATCTGATTGCTAGGGAAAAAATGGAGCTTGATGATATCTCTGTTGTTCTAAGAAGAAGCCCCCTTGATTTTGATCTTATTCTTGTTGAAAAACATACTCTTGCAAGATTGGATGTTCTTCTTAAGGCTGAGGAGGTATATTTCTGGCAACGTAGCAGGATGGAGTGGCTTTCCAATGGAGATAGAAATACCAAAGTTTATTATACCATTGTTAAGAAGAGGGATGCTATTAATTCTATCTGTGAGCTCTTTGATTCACAAGGTAATTTGTTGCAGGATAGTGATGCCATCGTGAATGATACTGTCAATTTTTTTGAGCAGATCTATAATCAACCTCAAGTTGCATCAAGTTCTTGTATCCCAAACTGGATTCCTCTTGTCTCTGACAATGACAATGACATGCTTTGTTCTACTCCGAGTTTGATTGAGGTTCATGACGCTGTGTGGAGCATAGGGCCTAATAAAAGCCCGGGTTCGGATGGCTTCAATGGTTTCTTCTATAGACATAACTGGGATATTATTTGTGATGACCTCCATAAAGCTGCCAAGTGGATTTTTGAAGGTGGTAACATGGTGAGGCAAGTCAACCATGTATTCCTTGCCCTCATTCCTAAGAAGGACATGGTCTCTTCTCCTGCTGACTATAGGCCTATCTCCTGCTACTCGATGCTTTACAAAGTCATTGCTAAAGACATATCCAAAAGGCTAGCCACTCTTTTGCCAAATATTGTTTCTCCTTTTCAAGGTTCTTTTGTTAAAGGTAGAAGTATTGAGGATTGCTCTCTCCTTGCGGCTGAGTTTACTCTTAAATTCAACCGCAAAATCAGCCCTCCTGCTGCTTGCAAAAAGTTGGATATTACAAAGGCTTTTGACTCTGTTCGCTGATCATATTTATGGGACTGCCTAGTTGGCCTTGGCTTCAATGATAAGTTCATCTCCATTCTTAAGCAATGTGTAGAAACTCCGTCATTCTCTCTCTTGTTAAATGGTTCCTCGGTGGGTTTTTTCAAAAGCTCCAATGGGCTTAGGCAAGGTGACCCTTTGTCACCCTTACTATTTTCTCTAGCTATGGAAGGATTTAGTAGGTGCATTGAGGTTGCTTATGACAACAAGCTTATTTGTAGCTATTTATCAATAGGACCAAAGCTCTTAGCCACCTTCTGTTTGCGGATGATGTTCTTATTTTCTGTGAAGGACGTATACGCTGTTGGTATATGTATGCCCATAGAGCCATCCCAAGCGATTGCATGGAGTCAGATATTAATGAATCAATTAATGCGATTATTTGGTTAATTAATGAATTCCGAAATATTCTAATTAATCCACAAGCGTTTTAATTAACGCAATGTTTCTGTTTACCGATGGGTTTAAGAAACCCTACTTCTCTTCGTATCCTATTTAAAGGATGATAGATAGCCGATATCTATATAAGATATAGAGAGACGCTTTTAGGTTACGCTCACGTACGTAAACCTAGCCATCGTCGTCCTTAGGAGAGAAAGGAGAGCAACGCGCCGCTAGCACGCCGCCACAGAGACACACTCCTTCCCGCCGGCTTGAGAAGCGCGGCGTGGAGTTTCGTCCATCCGCGTGGACGAAGTAGAGATGCAGACGTCTTGACGCCTGCGTTAGGAGGACGTCGACGACCACCTGTACGTGCTGCGAGCAACGTACGTTACCGCCGCAAAGGAGCATCGCCGGATCAACCTGCGACAGCGAACGGGAGAGAAGATCCGTCCATGTTTGACAAGCAGCGTTGCACCGTCGTGCAGTGGGACATCGCCGGCCTTGCTCCGCGATAAGGTATATCCCGCAAACCTGTTTCCGAATACGCTGTTATCGACGAGATCCTGTTACGGGTTGAGCGGATTTAGTTGCTTCCGCCGCACATGTTTTCTCCACAAAACCCAACAGTGGTATCAGAGCAACGTCGATCTACGGCGTATTTGGATTAGTTTCGATATGATCGAATCGTTGTATACTGTTTTTAAGTTGCATACGATGCGAATTAAACCTGTTAATGTGCAAATCTAAACCTAATTCCACATACGCCGCAAGATACTATTTTTGACGTTTTGGACGGGGTCGACTATGGAAAATATAGATTTTCCTAAGTGCACGGAAGTGAAATTCCGTAGCGCTGCCCCTGTGTACCCCGCATTGTCTGTGTGGGAGTCAAAAAATATTTAATGGGGAATGTCCCGCATTAAAACGACTGCTTTTTAATATGTATATACATATATGTAGATATACCTATGATAGCATACACGTCGCCTTTAAAAATCTGTTTTATGTGGTGAGTGCATGCACGATTATGGCCTAATATCCCCTTTTGTGAATGTTGTGAATGGATGTGGATGTTGATCTTGTGGGTATGGTTGTTTGTGAATGTTATGGATGTATAATCGTTGCATATGGATCCTTTGTATAATGTATTCGGCTTGCATGCCGAGCCTCATCTCTTATTTCAAAGTGTAATTAATTCTTTCTCTTTATATTTGTAATCATATGATGTAATAAAGATAGGATTAGTTTTAGTCTTTGTAATCTTGATGTAAGGAGGCACTTGAAGATCCAACTCCAAGGAGTGTCCATGGAGAAGCACCATGAAGATCTAATTCCAAGAAGCAACCTGAAGATCCCACTCCAAGGAGCGTCCATGGAGAAGAAACAAGAAGATCCCATTCCAAGAAGCAACTTGACATTCCAACCTCACGAAGCATCCATGAAGTTGTTCATTGGAATGTTGATCATTACAGGCTTACATGTTGTTTTCATAGGTGTTGCATGAGATGCATAAGACCATAGGTGGACCGTAATCCTTTGTTGCTCCAAAGGATTACAATAGTATGGCCATAACCGATGTATTTGTGATTGCATGTCAATCGTTTGTGGTTGTGGATATAGTAGTATATGATACATACTATAAGTATGTGGTGTTTGGATATATATATATGTATTAATAAAATCCATCAATTAATAATATTAAGTTTTAGTTGCCTTCCATAAAGCAACACACATGAAAAACTTGATCGACTATGTGTGGGCACGCCTCCGCGTGGTACACTGTCTATCTCGTGGAAGTGTGATGGTGGGTGTGTGGGTCTGCCTCCGCAGGGTGCACACTCATCGTGTTGGCTTATGGGTTGGACTTAACTAGGGAACCTTGATAGAATCAAGTACCTAGAGGCACACAGATGCATCATGGCAAGGAGTTGTGCATGATCATATATCCAAGAGTTGCATATGATGCAATTGGCAAAAGTTGCCTACCTTAGTATTTGGTCTTTGACGCCGGCGTTGGCTAGGCATTGATCCAATTATTTTGGATCTTGGCTCACTAGAAGGTTGTGCGTTGCAATCTTACGAGTTGATAGTGAGGGCTATCAATTTGAATAAAATAGTGGGAGCACAATTAATTAAAGGCCTAATTAAACTCGTTTATCAAATCTTTACAAGTCAAAATGTTTTGGACTAAATGCAAATTTTTTCTTTTTGTAGCAATCAAATGGCAAACAACACTCACACGTTCTCGTTGCAATCGGTCCTTGAGAAGGACAAACTTATCGGAACCAACTTTCAAAACTGGTTTAGGACGCTGAGAATTGTTCTCACACATGAGCGTAAGCTCTATGTCCTTGAAACACCAGAGCCAGAGGAGCCCGCCGTAAATGCGCCCAAGGCTGAAAAGGATGCTTACAAGAAGCACCTTGATGATGCCGTGGATGTCAAGTGTCTGATGTTGTGCTCAATGAACTATGAGTTGCAAGAGCAACATGAGAACATGAATGTCATGGAGATGGTAACACATCTCAAGAACATGTATCAACATCAAGCAAGACAGGAGAGATATGATGTCTCAAAGGCTTTGTTAAAAAGCAAGATGAAAGAGGGAGACTCAGTTAGCACCCATATACTCACCTTGATTGGGTACGTGGAAAGCTTATCCAAGCTGGGATTTCCCCTAGGTCAAGAGTTGGCCACAGATGTGATTCTACAATCGTTTCCTGAATCATATAATCATTTTGTCATGAACTACAACATGAATAATTTTAACAAACCGTTGTCAGAATTATTGGGCATGCTGAGGTCAGCTGAAGCACAGATGAAGAAAGACAAGCCCAAGTCTGTGATGATGATCAGCAAGACAAAGGGAAAGTCAAAAGGCAAAGGCAAGGCTAAGAAAAGTTCTAAGGCCGGGCAGAAGCCAAAGTCATCCACGCTCAAAGCTAAAGGTGGGATCTCCAAAGAAGGCAGTTGTCACCATTGTCACCAGCCTGGACATTGGAAAAGAAACTGCCCTCTCTACCTGGAGGAATTGAGGAAGAAGAAGCAGGGGATAGAGATCTCCACTTCAGGTATATACGTTATTGAGATAAACTTAAATACTTCTTCATCATGGGTACTGGATACCGGATGTGGATCTCACATATGTTCTAATATGCAGGATCTGATAAGAAGTAAGCCTTTACAAAAGGGCCAAGTCGAGCTGCGGGTCGCTAATGGAGCAAGAGTTGCTGCCACCGTAGTTGGAGTTATTAGTTTATCTTTGCCTACAGGCCTTGTAATAGAATTAGAGAATTGCTATTATGTACCTGCCATTAATAGAAATATTATCTTGTATGGACAAGAGTGGATTTGAATTTCACATTAAGAATGGAATTATTTCTATTTCTAAAGATGAGATCTTTTATGGCAATGCCCCTATGTCTTATGGCATCTACTTGTTAGAACTTGAGACTAGCATATATAACGTAAATACTAAAAGGCTAAAACTTGACAACTCAAACAAAACATTCTTATGGCATTGTCGTCTTGGGCACATAAACGAGAAGCGCATATCTAGACTCCATAAGGATGGTTATCTAGACTCTTTTGATTTTGAATCATTAGAGACATGCGAGGCATGTTTATTAGGGAAGATGACCAAGACTCCTTTTACTGGTCACAGTGAGAGAGCCAGTGATCTGCTAGGGCTCATACATACTGATGTATGTGGACCTTTTAGATCAAATGCTAGAGGAGGCTATCAATACTTCATTACCTTCACTGATGACCTCAGTAGGTATGGCTATGTATATCTTAAGAAACACAAGTCAAAAACTCTTGAAATGTTCAAGACTTTCATGAATGAAGTGGAGAAGCAACTTGGTAAGAGTATTAAAGCACTCCGTTCAGATCGAGGTGGCGAATACTTAAGCCAAGAGTTTGAGGACCTTCTAAGAGACCGTGGTATTGTATCACAATGGACTCCACCTGGTACACCACAACATAATGGTGTGTCAGAAAGAAGGAATCATACATTATTAGACATGGTACGATCAATGATGAGTTCAGCCAAACTTCCAATATCGTTCTGGGGATATGCTCTTGAAACTGCAGCGTTTACACTTAATCGTGTACCTTCCAAATTGGTTCGAAAGACACCATATGAGATATGGAATGGGAATCGTCCCAATTTGTCTATGTTAAAGATTTGGGGATGTGAAGCTTATGTTAGGAAACAATTTCCTGAAAAGCTTGGACCCAAATCAGAAAAATGCTATTTTGTTGGATACCCCAAGGAAACTCGGGGATACTACTTCTACACACCAACTGACAACAAAGTGTTTGTTGCTAGGACTGCTGTATTTCTTGAAAAGGAATTTATTTCCAAAGGGATTAGTGGGAGGAATGTAGAGCTCAAAGAAGTTCGAGACCAACAAGAAAGCAGTGAACATGAGGAGGTACATAAGGAACATGAAGACTCACAAGTTGTTGTGGAATTTCAAGTTCCAAATGTAATACAGGAACCTCGTAGGTCTAGTAGGACACGAATTGAGCCTGAGAGATTTGGATTTCTCGTGACTCAAGACAGTGACGAATTGGGCATAGCAGATGAGCCAACTACCTATCTAGAAGCTACTAAGGGACCAGAATCTGAGAAATGGCTCGAAGCCATGAATCTGAGATGGAATCCATGTACACCAACAAGGTATGGACCTTGGTGGATCCACCTGAAGGGGTAAGACCCATAGGGTGCAAGTGGGTCTTCAAGAAGAAGACTGACATGGATGGAAATGTTCAAACCTATAAAGGTAGTTTGGTTGCAAAAGGATTCCGTCAAATTCAAGGAGTTGATTATGACGAGACCTTCTCACCAGTTGCCATGGTTAAATCCATCAGGATCATGCTTGCCATTGCAGCTTATCATGACTATGAGATTTGGCAGATGGATGTTAAAACAACATTCCTTAATGGGAATTTACTCGAGGATGTGTACATGACACAACTTGAGGGTTTTATCAATCCAAAGGAAGCCAATAAAGTCTGTAAGCTACAAAGGTCAATCTATGGATTGAAGCAAGCATCTCGGAGCTGGAATCTACGTTTTGATGAAGTAGTCAAAAAGTTTGGCTTTAGTCAAAATGAAGATGAACCTTGTGTTTATAAAAGGGTTTGTGGGAGCACAGTCGTATTTCTCATATTGTATGTGGATGACATACTATTGATGGGAAATGACATCCCTACTCTTCAGACAGTAAAAGGTTGGCTAGGGAAGACTTTCTCTATGAAGGATTTAGGCGAAGCATCCTATATACTAGGGATCGAGATCTATAGAGATAGATCTAGAAGGCTTCTAGGCCTAATCCAGAGCACATACATTGACAAGGTGCTAAAGAGGTTTAGCATGGAGGGTTCTAAGAGAGGTAACTTGCCCATATCCCATGGGGTTACGATCTCTAAATCCCAATGTCCTAGTTCATGTAATGAACGGGCACGCATGAGTAAGATTCCATATGCATCAGCAATTGGATCTATCATGTACACGATGTTATGTACTCGTCCTGATGTATCGTATGATTTGAGCATGACGATACGGTATCAGTCAGATCCAGGTGAATGTCATTGGACAGCCGTAAAGAACATCCTAAAGTACTTGAGAAGGACTAAGGATCAATTCTTGGTATACGGTGGTGAGGAAGAGCTCGTGGTAAAGGGTTACACCGATGCTAGCTTCCAAACTGACAAAGATGACTACAGATCGCAATCTGGATTTGTGTTTTTCCTGAATAACGGAGCTGTGAGCTGGAAGAGTTCCAAGCAAGAGACGGTTGCGGATTCTACAACAGAGGCCGAATATATTGCCGCATCTAATGCTGCAAAGGAAGCTGTGTGGATAAAGAAGTTCATTTTTGAACTTGGAGTGGTTCCAAGCGCTGGTGATGCAATTGAGTTGTTTTGCAACAACAACGGAGCAATTGCACAGGCTAAAGAACCAAGATCACACCAATGTTCCAAACATATTCTACGGCGGTTCCATCTCATACGAGAGATCGTACAACGAGGAGATGTGAAGATTTGCAGAGTACCTACAGAAAGCAATGTGGCTGACCCGCTCACAAAAGCACTTTCACAGCAGAAACATGACGGGCATGTTCGATCACTTGGATTGATATTCATGGGTGATTGGGTATAAGTGCAAGTGGGAATCTGTTGGTATGTATGCCCATAGAGACTAGCATTCGATGATTGTAATGGGATACTATGTAAACGATTTGTAATACTATATTGATCATATCAATAAAGGCAAGTTTCCAATCTATATGTTTGTGTTTTATATTGTGAGATGACCATTAAACTTATAGATGTCTATAGAATAATATACTCAATGACATATGTCTTCGGGTTGATGACCTGAACAGTGAGATCATATGTATGCTAAGAGTATGTATTCTTGTTTTGTCCCTAATCGGTTGTTATTGTGGAAATATCCATAGACATCAATAACACATAAGATTAGAATGCATGTTGGTTGATGGAAGAATCTCATTATCCATGATATGGAGATATCAAACCAAATACATAGATACTTGTTAGAGAACAGTGTATCAGATAGACCCACCTTGAGAGTGACACATGGATACCATGATTGGTAGTTAGAGTCACATCTCATAATGATGGTGGTGATTGTGGTTCTTAGACCTGAAGTCACTACACTTATCACATGTCGTTCGGTGTACTTTGACATCATCCACCGTGGTCCTGAATAAGGATTGCCATAAAGATGGTACTTGGGTGCACTGTGACACATGGGGATGACTGTGAGTGATGTAGATGGAATTTGTCCTTCCTACGGGAGTTTGATATTTCGGCCACTTGATAAGCGAGACTGAGAAATGCATGGCCATGCTGATGTGAGTCAATATGTGATATTGAGCTTACATATATCTCAGACAGTCTGCTCTAGTTCAAGGAACATGGATACGTTGAAAAGGATAACAATTCCATGACTCGAGTTCAATCTGGATATCAGCGACAAAAGAACTATACAATCACTGTAACACCAGTCATGAATGATAGGTCAAGATGTTCTCCAACTTCTCCAATTACTTGGGTAGCAATGAAGTCTTGCTAGATACCAATCATTGCTTATGAAATCATAATATGATTATGGATATCACTGCCAACATAATTTGGACCCTACCGGGTCACACACATAGGATGTATTGGAATAGGAGTATAATTGTGGATTTGATTGGAATTGCTCCGAATCACATCGATTACTAAAATGTTTATGTAATGGATTAGAATAATATTGGAGTGACTGGCTCTAAGTGCAAGTGGGAGTCTGTTGGTATATGTATGCCCGTAGAGCCATCCCAAGCGATTGCATGAAGTCAGATATTAATTAATCAATTAATGCGATTATTTGGTTAATTAATGAATTCCGAAATATTCTAATTAATCCACAAGCGTTTTAATTAACGCAACGTTTCTGTTTACCGATGGGTTTAAGAAACCCTACTTCTCTTTGTATCCTATTTAAAGGAGGATAGACAGCCGATATCTATATAAGATATAGAGAGACGCTTTTAGGTTACGCTCACGTACGTAAACCTAGCCGTCGCCGTCCTTAGGAGAGAAAGGAGAGCAACACACCGCTAGCACGTCGCCGCAGAGACACGCTCCTTCCCGCCGGCTTGAGAAGCGCGACGTGGAGTTCCGTCCATCCGCGTGGACGAAGTAGAGACGCAGACGCCTGCGTTCAGAGGACGTCGATGACCACCTGTACGTGCTGCGAGAAATGTACGTTACCGCCGCAAAGGAGCATCGCCGGATCAACCTGCGACAGTGAACGGGAGAGAAGATCCGTCCGTGTTTGACAAGCAGCGTTGCACCGTCATGTAGCGGGTCATCGCCGGACTTGCTCCGCGATAAGGTATATCCCGCAAACCTGTTTCCGAATACGCTATTATCGATGAGATCCTGTTACGTGTTGAGTGGATTTAGTTGCTTCCGCCGCGCATGTTTTCTCCACAAAACCCAACATACGCAACCTTGTCAATCTCAAGAAAATTCTGCATGACTTTGGGTCTATCTCCAGAATGAAATGTAACCTAAATAAAACCCACATTTTTCTATCTTCTTCATGTCGCAACAAGGATGCCTTGATCAGTTGCTTGGGTATGCAACATGGTTCATGGGCAACAAAATATCTTGGGTTCCCTATTGCAGGTGGTAACCTTAGGAGGCGTCACTATCACGAATGTTTGGACAACCTGAGAGACATGATACAAAGATGGCCTGGCTCTAAAATCTCTATGGCTGGACGCATTGTTCTCATCAAACACTGTGCTATGGGTTTGATTAGCTATTGGCTTCGTATGGGTGATATTCCTCCTGTTGTGCTACGTAGGATGGAGTTGCTTCTCTCTGATTTCTTATGGGGTAGTTCCATGCATCCCTCATGTTGGGCTCAACTAGCTTACCCTATGTCTGAAGGTGGTCTTGGTTTCAAAAGACTTGATGAACTTGCTGATTTCTATACTATGTGTCGCATCAAGAGGTTCATGCAAACGCAATGCATATGGAACACATGGATATCTAACAGATATGGCAACTCTCTGATTGCTCCATCTAGTTGTGGCTCTACTTGTCATAAACGCATGGTTGCTCTTTGGCCTTCTTTTTCCTTGTGGGCGGACAAGGATCTTTGGGACAATTGCAGACAACAAAGACCATCAGACAAGGTTTATGAGAATCTATGTTCCTCCAAGAACTATCCTAGCTGGAGCCTAACTTGCTTTAGAGCTCTTACCAATGTCCTTCATACAATGGAAAAAATCAGCTCTTGGTCGGGCGCTCCTGTCCCTGCTTGCTTATTGTGTGGTCTACATAATGACTCAGTCTCAAACTTGTTTGATGGCTGTAAATATTGGAGATATTGGGGTTGAGCACAGCTTAAACTTAACATACGATCTTCTTATTCTCTTTATGAATGTCTCGCTGACCTTGGCAAGAGATCCAAGCACGCTAAAATCATTGAACTTTGGGCTATCACCGGAGCTTTTCACCTTGTTTGGACTGAACGCAACAATAGGATGCATAATGGTGGCGCCTCAGACTTCGTTTCCATCTTCAATCACCTAGCTTTAGAAATCAAGAGAATGTACTTTTCTTTTAAATCAAGTCTTGATGTATCACCTTTAATTGCTAAGAATTGGGATCTGTTGTAACCAATTCCTAGGAGCTTGTAGTCACATGTTAGGGTGTGGCTTGTAACTTTGTCCCCTTTGGGGTTTTTTGGAATATACTTACCCAATTTTCCAAAAAAAAATGTATATATACATACAGAGAGAGATAGATAGAAAGAGAGAGTAAAAATCCAAAAATTGGAGAATACAAATTATACCAACATAAGTATGTAATCGAAACATATTTATACTTAGGTAATTAAAGATGGATATTGAAACTAAAGGAGATATCCAGTGAATCATATGCTCACAAAGTAAACTAAAAGTACTAATATGTCAGTAGGTGATCATGAATGTGAGAAAAAAATTGAAAATATATAATTGAATGTATACACATGTTTGGTTTGGTTTGACTGACATACATAATGTATTCCTAGGATGAATTTTCAACTTTAGAGACTGAGTATAACTACTGAGTTAACCAATAGTGGTGAAGATTAAGTATGTCTAATCTCTAATTTTGTTTAGGCATTAAATGGACAATATAAACTTTATCAAATTGAGACTTAATCTTGACATTTCCATTTCTTATTGAAAATTCTATGACTTTTATGGCAATCATTTTGAAACACCCTGAAGACTTGCTTATTCATATTATGTTGGGGTTGAACCCATCCTATTATGCAAAGTGTTCTTATTGATGTGATTGATAGACATATGTCTTGACTTCATATTTTGAATGTGGTGATAGATTAATATAAATAGCATAGATGCTTATGCATAACAATTTTTTCCATAAAAGGACATGCTTTTCCATCTGAAGTGCACTATTCCACCCTTCATACATGTAGGGGTGTACTATTCCACCCTAATGTGCTATTCCACCATCTATATTCTTGGCCAAAGATCCTTGATGTATTGGACCTACTTTAGCTATCTCTAGTCTATTTTATCTACATGCACTTGTTTATTTTATGAATTGTTAATGGAAAGTCACTTAATGAATTCTATTATTTTTTCATGCCTCATTCTTTTGAAGTCCATCCTCTTACTAAGTCCTCTTGAACTTACATGCTTGCTAATAGTTATCTCCTGAATGAAACCTCCTTTTTATAATTCTTTTTTCATGAAATGCTTAAATATGCTTATTTTACATATACTCACTATTTACTGACCCACATACCTTTTGTATCATTGTTAATGGAAAGTCACTTAATGAATTCTATTATTTTTTCATGCCTCATTATTTTGAAGTCCATCCTCTTACTAAGTCCTCTTGAACTTACATGCTTGCTAATAGTTATCTCCTGAATGAAACCTCCTTCTTATAATTCTTTTTTCATGAAATGCCTAAATATGCTTATTTTACATATACTCTCTATTTACTGACCCACATACCTTTTGTATCATGTTCTAGGTGTTGTTCTTGAATCACCATATATAGATTTTTTAGTTGATGCAATCAAAGAGGACCTCGATCTATGGACTTTGAAGGATATCTTGGGATGAATAGGTTTCCCTCTGAACCAGTCCTAGTAATAATTAGATGTATCTTAGATTTTGTAAAACCACCCTTGAGGTAAGGAAAAATATATGATCCACAATCAGAATGATTTTGTAAACTTTTAGTTTTATTCCATTACTTAAAAACTTTCTTTAAGGTATCAAACTTCAGAAATTAAAATGATTAATTCCATCATACATGTACATGTACGTATGTTTGGATTATATAGATTTATTCCTAATTTAAGTAAGGAGTAGACCTCCTCTCGGGTCCCACTATTTACAAAGGACATCATACGGTGCAAGAAGTGGTGGAAACACTAGACATATTTTCTTGATGAAGCAGTAGATAATGATATCAAGTTTCTAGTTCATCATGATTTGTTTTCTTTAAGTGGATATTTGAGTTTAAAATAAAACCATCACCTAAGTTATAGAAGTGAGAATGAAGCAATAATTGTACTAGCGAGTTAATATAATGAATTGGGTTAACTAAAGAGTGGTGAATGATGGTCAATGATAAGTCCACATCAATCCTCCTATAATAGAATATATGATTTTAAAAAATTAGTTGTCTTCAATGGAATTGAATAATTATAGGAAAAAGTTGATGACATGTATTGAGGAGAGTCTAAAGGATTTAAAAGGGAAATATATACACCATTTATTTCATAGCAATTTCCTTTTTTAAATAAGAAACAAGTAAGGAGTTACAAATAATATTGGATTAAAATCAACATCTTGATTTGATCAAATTATATTAAAAAAATAGGAAAATGATGATAAAATATATAAGGTGGTATAATGACATAATGAAAATGATGTTCATTCTACCAAAGTCATTGTAGATGACTAGATAACATAAATGAAGATTGTATGGTAGTATGGACTTGTATCATTTTATTTCCCAACTTGGAAATGATGAAGTATCCTCAAAAAATCTAAGGGCCTTAAGCATCATTCATCACAACCTTAGTTTTAAATATCCATGATGTTTTGAATGGGTGTACATGGGTGAGGTCATACATAATTTAGATCGAGGAAAAAAAAGATCAAGGAAAAAGGTGGATTGTTATAAAAGTCAAAGGGGGAGCAATCATTCTAAGAAATAAAGAAGAATCGAATTAGCAAAAATTCTTATAGGAGAGTGACCAGATAATCTGGGGGTGATTCTAAGGTTATTTTAGGCCAAATATATTTGCAAGGAAGGATAAGAAATAAGTCACACTGATGAATTTTGAAAATAGTAGATTGTTTCATCCAATTAGGAAACCAATCAATGTTAGTTATTAAAGCCATGCATGCATTTATCCGTCTAGATTTCTAGGGTTAAAGTAACTAACAAGGTTACTATTAATATGTGATCTTCATGTGGTATTTTAAGATGAAAGACAAATATTTGGATGTTTCCATATAAAACCTTATTTTGATGGCTATTTTTTCATACTAGATAATCCTTCGACCCCTATTAGCAAAAGTTCTAAAATGGTCAAAAACCTAGATAAGCGCATAGAAAATTTGAAATTCAGGCTCATTGCGCATATAATTGAATAATGTATGCTAATAAAATCATCATTATCTATGCTTGATAGTTAAAACATTCAAAAGGAACATAAATAAGATATAAGTTATGGTCAGTTTCTATTAAACAAGCAAGATAGAGGCATACACATAGGAATGGGGTTGGTGCGGATATGGTGCAGTTTATGCCAAAACCATAACCACATCACAACGCAAGTAAACACCATATCCACTGCAATGTTCATATGAGAAACCATATCCGTACCACCAAAAAACCGTAGTTAATATCACCATACCACATCACATAGGGGATAATTATTTATTACTCTTAATAACATTATTAAAGAAATCTTACACAATAAATAAATTAACAAAATATAAATATGAATCTACAATGTGATGTTCATATTACATAATAAAAAACACTAAGTTTTTTGGTCATGTGAATGCATGTTCTAACTTTTTTTTAAAAGTTGGTAAAAACAAATATAATAGTATCTGACTACACATATATTTTCTCTTAAAAAGTTCCAACATCATCCTTTTCTAACATCTATTGAGTCCCCCCAACTATTATACATTCTCTTTTTTCAAGAAACAATATCCTATTTAAAATGGTTCCTCAAATATCTCTCTCCTATTAAGTTGTCCTCTTCATTTCAAGCATATATGCTATAATTTGTCCTCTATATATTTAATATTTAAAATTCAATATATTTTAGAGAGAGAGAAAGGGAAGATTAAAAAAATTATGTGGGATTATTGTAGAATATTTGAATAATTATGGCGAAAGATGACTATAATAATAGATGTAGTAATGTCTTATTGACTCTCTCTATCTTATGTCTTTCTATTTTATTTTCACCATTTTTTTCTTAACCTTTATTTTATCACTAGTAGTAACAACATCCATCAATCAACACATAATAGTACACTTGCAATAACAAGTCAATAAAATCTACACAAAATACATTAAATAAAAATATCAAAGACAACAACTCTCTACCATGATTATATACATGAATTTTAAATTTGTAAAAATATACATAAATATGAAGTGAAAATATATAAAAGTAAAACATGAACGGTAACATTTTCATGTTCTAGGGGGACATGTATGTTTAGTAATTGTACAAAGAGGACAACATGTATGTGTAGTAATTGAATAAAAATAGAAGTTCCTACTTGTTTATACATTAGATGCCATTTAATAATAGAGATCTAGTAAATATGTGAGAGCAACAATAAACAATGTGATTAGAATATTATTATTCTACATATATTTATATACATCTAGATAAATTAATTGCAATGTGATCTTAATCCATTGTCATTTTCTCCAAAACTATAAATACACCACACCACGAATTTAGAAAATGAAAATCATATCCACACCATAACCATTTGGTGTGGTTATGTAGTGTAAAATGTTTTGCACTTATCCACAAATACAATATTTTTGTGACACCATTGCCATCACTATGAATCTAACTAGAGGGGAAGTAGTCAAGAGTTATGATATTTGTTTTTGATATAATATTAATTTAATATTTTTGTGAAAGTCATCCAATCATTCTTATATGTCAAAACGAGTAATACAGATGTAATATGCGATCACAAGAGAAATGCCAATGAACATATATTATGAACTATACCATAAAGCACAAGATCAAAAGAAAAATTTAATTGTGTGTTGTTATCAAGTTAATATAGGAGAAGAACCAAAAGATGTATTAAATCTGTAGAGAAATATCGTCATCCAAGGAACATAGGCCCAAGAAGTATTTATATCTATATATTGAATCATCGATAGAGTTTTCTTATTATATAACCAAGATACTAAATACAATCCTAGGAGGAAGTGAGTTCCAATTGTAAGTTTACATCACTCAAAAACCTTGCATATTCCACATACATATTGACACTCAAGGTTGTTTGATTTGATGTTCCATGCATAAGAATTTGGGAATTTGACTAGGTCCCTAAGAATCTATTTGACGATTGTAGGATGAGAATTCTTTAAAAAGCCTATTAAAGAGCAAAAAAAAATACAATAAACTTGTTGTTGACTATGGATGTATTAAATAAATAGATATCCCAAGAACATCTCTATATAACTATAATCATTTTTCTCATATTCTTGGTCCTTGTCAAGATACGTTACACTTGAAATGACAGTGTCAATAGATACACATTTCTCTATCCCAAATCATGTTATGTATTCACTTGAATATTTCTTTGGTTCATGAAGTTCCATTGGAGTTTCTTAATCTATTATACTAGGACAACTATGAGCTCACATATCTTGCTCATTTCAAATTCATTCTACATTAAACACTAAATGCTTTCCAAAGGGATAAGTTAGTATAATCAAGTACTATTTCATGAACATGTTTGAATAATATTTAAGCTCATAAAAGGTAAATGAGTAATAAGTAGACTTGAATTTCTCCATGACATAACCACTACTTGAAAAAAGTTTTAATACCATATAAATATTTTAATTATCTTAAAATATCGTTAGACAATTTATTATTTTCAATGATGGGACATTGAAGCACATGTAATTTCTCCTCTATGCCTACTTTCGGAAAGATAGTTGTAACATACATTATACAATGTAGAATATTCTTATGTCTAAAAAATGTAAGCAACATTATAACTTTTATCTAGGAGCGCAAGTTTCACTAAAATATATAAATTCTTAATGATTCCATACTTGTGGTACCATTTTTACAAGATTGATGATTATATTAACCTATCAATCCATTTTTTTGTTTCTAAAACAACCATTTTGTGTCTATGATCTTTCAAAATTTTAGCCTTTCCACAATACTATGAACTTTACTATTTTTGGACTTCTCCAACTCCTCTTTCATTGTAACAATCAAATTAATTCCTTCATGGGATTCGTTCATGGTAATGTGGAGACAAACACATTGTTGGTTTGATCCCTAAAATATTCTCTTGTATTGACCTTTTTTCCATGAGGCCTTTTAGGATTCTCTCCTGTAACTAGTCCCTTTCAAACCCTGGGATTGGTTTTTCCTTATTTTTCATGGAGTTTTTGACTTTCTTTTCTAGAGAAACTACTTCCGTTTTGCCATTTTTGGTGATGTGTGGTTCTTTATTCTCAAGAACTATATCACCAACAATATAATAAGATGAATCATAGTTTCATGTTTAGGTGTTACTTCTAATACATACAATATGGATTCATTATTCTACTATGTCATGCTCTTGATTGTGAACTTGATAAGAATTTATAGACACACTATAACCTAGAATGAAAGCTCTCTTTAAGATCTATAATCATATTTATCCAAAATATTCCAGTTTTGAGTGAAAATCAAGGTCCACAAAATATATAAAAGTTATCAACATAAAATGTCCTACCATGAGATAAGACACAAGGTGGTTTAAAGCATGATGAGTTAAAACATGGTTTTGAACTAAACATTTGTAATCTTAATCTTTATCCCCAAATATCTTTGAAGTATAATATTCTCAAGGAATAGTTCTTGCCATTTGTTATAAAGGGAGGTTATTCCTCTATGAAAACCTTTACTTTTGACATTCTACAATGTTATACAAGTCATGACCATAACTAAATTCATCATCAAAATTTCTTAGAAATTTAATTTCCAAATTATTTTTGGTGATATATATGGACTGAAGCAATTAAAAAACTAGATTCATTTTCTTATTTTTTATTGATGGATATGAATGTTTTTAGGATATTACGCTTTGAAAAAAGAAAGAAAATTAATGTGTATGTATATGATTCATAAAAATAATCCCTAATCAATAGATAATACCTGTAAGATATTGTATCCACATAGGTCCAAACAGATCAACCTGAAGAAGTGTTTGGGATCTTTTAGTGTGAATTATTCTTATATAATTTAAGAAAGACTTGAATGTTACATGGTTACACAGCTGAGATTGATCATACTATTCAAAAACCAATTTTAGTCCTCTTTTTCCCAATTCATAAATCAATGCATATCCCTGATAACACTATTTTATGTACTTTCTGTATATATTTTACATGACTTTTAGTATGTCTTTCGTTAGCTTTTCACATAATTTTTCTATCTTTTTTACTAAAGCCTGGATAACATGGTTGCAGGTATATTCATGATCCAGAACACGATCAAGACCGTGATTGTGGTTCACTTATGCCCAACTGCGATCGCAGTTCCAGAGTTCCGTAGAGATCATGATCAACAGATAACAAGGAAGATCGTGGCTAGTTTATAGACCACGATCATCGCTCAACCGCAACCTCAAGTATGGTCGCAATCAGAACATACACCTCAAGGATAGACCAGTGGTTACGGTGTGGTTACATGCCATGATAAAGAAGGACCACAATCAACTTTGGAAACTGCGGTCACTAATGAGCTATGGTAAACCGCGATCGAGTAGGGAGAGCTCGACCTCGACTGCCCAGATGCAAACCAAAAGCAGACCTCAATCACGATAATCACCAAACCATGACCAAGCTCAATCACAATGAAAGATGAATAAATCACAGATCGCGACCACGATCTCACCCTCACTTAATCAAGACCGCGACCGCGGTCCAGGCTTAAGTCGGTAGAATGTGCCTATAAATAGCACACCCACCCGTCTTATCAAATCATCAGATCATAGATCAGATTCTGAGGACCACAAAGTGCTACTACATTCCAGATTTGTCCCAGACCATCCCACCCATCACTGTTGGATCTATAAAAGGCAGAAGTTGAGGAGAGAGAAGATTGGAGACTCCTTATTTGAGAGAAGAAGACCGTCCACACCTTCTACGTGATAGATCGAGATTTGAAGAAGTATTGTGTAGTGTCACATCTCTTCTTTTCTAGATCCATCATTCCATCCCACTGTACTTCCCTCCTTTCTTCATGTGATCTCATGGATCTATCTTTCTATAACGTCATTATGCCCTCCACAAGCATGAGTGGCTAAACACCTTAACATTGGTTGGGAGTAGCCACTAAGGCTCTCCCAACATGTACATTGTCTCTTTCTGTTGAGTATACTCTTTCTTATCAAGATTATCTCCATGTACCTCTTTTAATGATTCACTTGTATGATTATCTACCATCTTGTGATGTTTGATTGTTGATATCTCGAGAGAGTAATATCGATTTTATCATGTGTCATGGAGTAGTATGAATGCACGAGAGTGTTGGAATGCTAAGGCTTTAAACCATATGTTTTGTTGCAAAGTCTATGTCTAGTCATCTCAAGAGAGAGGCTACCCTTAGACTAGGATCTTTCTTCATCTTGAGAGAGAGTGGAATAGATTCTTTTGATGGTTGCTTGTAATCTTTGTAGGAATATGCGAGAGAGAGATGATGTTGCATGTTGGTGAGATGCTTTGGTAGGTGAACCCCACCCTAGGTTTCCCTCCATATATTTGTTTCACATTATTTCTTCAGTTTCTTTTGTTCTTGTTATTCTTGTCTTTCTCGAGCTGCCTTAGTTAACGTACTACCGTTCCCTAGGGAACATAATTTATATACCCTCTTCTAATGGAGTATACGAGTGTTGGATTCCGCATGCTTAAAACTGCTGACCGTGTCCCTGTGTTTGACCCCAATCACTACATCGGACCCCATTTATCGTTGTGGGGGCCTGAGAGTCAGATTATCTCTTTAAAAGTCTGACTTCTCTGAATACACTCTTTTTGGATGCACGATTTAGGCTGGTCAAATTTTGGCATTGTTGCTGGGGACAAGGCAAAACAACACTATTAAGAACCCGAGTCCACTTACTATACTCCCGTACCTCAAGTTTAACAATAATCTTAATAGCATAGTAACTTTAAGATTGCTTACCCGAGTTTGTGTAGAATAGTTTGTTTGAACTAGTCCAGTTTGTTAACTTGGTCGTATGATCTATTCAGACACCCAGGAAGAAAAAATTTGTTCCACCTTACTCTCTTTCCCCATTTCACCTCACGTGGACGTTACCCTCTCAGGAGACAAACAGAACACGAGGAATGAACACAACCTACCTCCTCCAGGAATAGATGAAGATAGAAATGGCGGGTTCAATGACGACCATCCCTATGAAGAGCCAGAAGAACCTAAAGAAGAGCAACCTGAAGATGACCGCCACTACGAGGAACGTTGCCATCATCATAGGCACAGAAGAAACCATAACAACCATGAGCGCAATTGTAGGAATAGTGAGAGTGAGGACGATGAGGAAGGGAAGACCCTTCACGAGTTGGCAGCAAAAATGCCAACAAGTCAAGATGTCTGATCGTTGTACCAAACTTCAATGCAGCAAATTTTGAGCTAAAGCCAACTGTTATATCCATGATAAAGAACAACCCTTTCTGTGGGAATCCAAGAGATAACCCATACCATCACCTTGATGCTTTCAAGAACATATGTGACACCATTAAGATGAGGGTGACACGATTAAACCGTGCGTATAATGCAAGTGCACACGTCAATGTAATATAGGCCTTTGTGAGGCCCGAGTCAAACTCAGGGAACATAATTTCGGTAGACTACTACTATCTACTTACAATCAGCTAGACCGATTATAAAAGTTTGAGAGTTGTTTTGAAAAGAAAATAAAAACAAAAGAAAACAAAGCAATCGATTAAATGATTGGTTTAATCAATTAAAATGGAATATTTAGGGTTGCGGTTTCACCGCGGATTCTCATTGTACTAATTCCTACATAATTATCACAACTCATCTCCTATTTTGGGTAGTGGCCTGTGAATAGAATTGATTGCTTCCGCGATAGAATTCACTACCTTAATTTAGGTCGGTTCCACGTCAGTAGTAACCTATACCCTAAATTAGGTGCATGAAAAACATATCTCTAGGTTTCCACCATTAACCGTACATTGCCTTTTTCTAAAGGATTTATAAGTTAATGTGATTATCACATATTTTCAACCATTAATTATTTGTCAAAAGCAATTAAATGTATTAAATTACCATTATGGTGATCAAGCACAATGATAGAATTGAGAAAACAATATCATACCACAAATTTGAGAGGCAAATTATGGTTAAATATGTAAAAAGCATCATACAACGATTACCCAGGCTACTCCCGGTCCTAAAGACAGAGGGGATTAGCCCCATGTTCATCTCAATGAAACACACCATGATAGGAGAAGACAACATAGGGGAAATGTGGATGGAGATGGTGTAACCCCTGAAGAAGGAGAACCAGATGATTCTCGACGTGGGATGAGCATTCTGCAACCTTCTGACAGTAGAAAACTCCGTCTGCAGCTCTAGAAATGTCTGAGGCATAGCTCTGGGCTCTGTTCTTTGTCCTCTTCTCTTTCGAGACTTGTGTGGTGGCTAATGACGTGATAGTATGGCTTGGGCCGTATTTCCTAGGTATAGGTATCACTTACGGCCGACAAAATATCACGTCTGTTCGATTTAGACCGATTTGGGTGGTTTCCTGATCTGAAGGTGTTGATACTATCAATGGTGGGTCGATGGTATCGATCCACGTAGTGTATCGATGCTTCTTGATTTCTGGCATTCTCTCTGATGGTAGCTCGATACCATCAACCAGACACGTCGATGGTATCGACTTGTTGATTTTTGGAACGCTGACTCTATCTCGATAACATAGACCATCCTATCGATGGTATCGACTTGTTCTGCTCTTTCTCCAACTTGTTGCTGTTGCCATGTCGATGGCATCGACGACTGTCGATGGTATCGACTACCTTAGATATGCAAATTCCCTTAAATAAAGAGAAGAACCCCGATCAAATATGAGAAATATGATCTTTTATACAAAATAAGATGAAATAAGACAAATTTGATGCACAATGAGATTGTAGGCTAAAGGAAATGAATCATGTGACCAATACACACATAAAATGAATGTACAACTAGCCTATAAAAGCGACTCAAAACCCTGGCATCAAACTCCCCTAATCTTAAACTTTTCTCGTCCTCAAGCAAAAAAACTACATAATATAATTACGAGGGTCAACTAAAGAACATATTAGCATTAAAGACATCTCATAATGATTCCCTCCTGCAAGGCACATACCGACCCTCACTAACCATGGAACGGTAACTACCCTAAAGGTGACAATGATCGTCCATGAGAGATGCCCACCCCAAGACCAACGAAGACTATCAAATAAGGCAGTTGATATAATAAATTCCTTTGGTTCAGGCTTGGTGCATCTTGTGATCTCCTATATACATTGCTCATGTCCTAACTGTCATCTACATGGAAGTAGATCTCCTGATATATAAGAATGAGGAGATAATCATGGGTGGCCTACTATTTTGAGCAACGGGTGGATGAAATGGGCGGATGTGGAAGATGAGGAAGCACAATACAATTTGACATGCAAAAACAACAAAAATGACATAATGCCTACATTTTAGGTGGAATGATGCATGATCTACTATTCAGTTTCAATGTGAGATGGAATGTCTACAAAACTACATCCTGTGCTTATTCTTTTTAATATACATGTGAAGCAAGTTATTTTCTCCCTCTAATTTCTGCTTAATTTTTTTTCTCTTTTTCTCAATTTTGACTAGATAAACATTTATAATATATATTGTTTAGGCTTATTTTCACATAACTACTATAATTGGTGCATTGCAATTCACTTCTCAGAGAGTATAGAACAAGTTTTCTGCTTTTTTTATTTTTTAGAATAAGTAAGGCACATAATGTTCTATATGCTCAAGAATATGCAAAATGCAACTATATGAAAGTAATTATGCAACTACAATGACATGTACTGGCATGCACTCTGGAGTGTGTGCATGCTTGTCTAATCTACAAATTTTTTTTTATTTTTATGCAAAAGATGCAAAATCTAACTATAATGCAATCCTAGCTAAATGACATGCAATTAAGAGATGAAAAACTGTAAAGTGCTCCCAATTCTTATGGTGGAGTTTGAATGAATGAGGTGGATAGATCACAAGACTAATTGACAAAACCATTGGAAAAGATTATATGTCCCTCCTTACTGACATGTGTACCAATCAATCAACGGGTTTCTCTCACTCACTTTTGATTAAAGTCCCATTACCGTTTGGTCAATTTAGGCTCAACATCCAAATCCGTCCACATCTCTTGAACCATAAGGATGTATAGTTATGATCATATGTTTTAAAGTTGACCTACCCAATTATTTTCCTAAGTTATGTGCTCAATTTCAAACAAGTCCAACTTATAATTTCTTGGATTTTTTTTAATTATGCTCAAATTTTAGACAATTGCACACATTACCCCCATATGAAAAACATTGAGATGACACATTTACATTTGAAATCCACATATTACACTAGATAGAATGTGGATCCTAGAAAGCTATAAATAAAAAAATTACACAACTAAAAGAAATTTCAAAAAAACTAAGAAAATGCTAAAAATAAAAGAAAAGGAAATAAAACTAAGATAGAAACTGTTCCATCTCCCCCCTAAGCTTGAATTCGACTATGGCCTCATAGTCAAGAAAAAACTCAGAAGGTGGAACAGTGATACCCTGCTACTACTCTGGTGGTGGATGTTGCTGGTACTACTGACCACTGGGATCCCATGTAGGATATTGCCCCTGAAATGAAAGATCAGATGGGGGCACCAGTGGTGGCTGTGGGTAGCCTCCAAAGTAGTCCCTACTCCTTTAGAGGTCGTAGAAGGGCTACTGCTGCATCTCCATCCTATGCAAGTGGTTGTGGATGTTCTCTTGGTTGGTGAGGAGGAGGCACTCATTCTTGTAAATTGCTTGTTGATTCACAAATAACCGGTTTGTTGTGTCTTGAATACCGGCAAAAGACGCAGTATGTTGTTGTTGTGTCTTCTGGATGTCCTGGAGCATGGTATACATGCCCTGCATGGAATAGACATCCTCTCCTTCCTAAGAGTGTTGCTGTGGCAGTGGCTGAGAGAAAGATGAAGCTCCCAGATAGAAGTGTGGATGCTTCCTCGGGGCTACTCGTGACCAAAGAGGTGTGCGAGTCTACTCTTCCTCCTCATCGTTATCGCCTGCATCGTCGTCGTCGTCTACAACTTCAACTTCTTCCTCAGACTCATCAATAGGAATGATGGGCCACCAGAAATGCTGGCCTGGCTGGAAGTTGAAGTTGGGGTCTATTAGTGGTAGCTCCAAGTAATCCTTTCCAATGTGGCAATGAGCATATACCACACCGTCGTGGAGTGTAAGAAGGTTTGAGCGGTGGAAGTGGGCAAGATTGACGGGGTTCTTGTTGACAAGTGGAGGGAGTGTGGAAAGGTCTTACCCAAGGTAGAGGGCTAGTGGCGTGATAAGTCCCCCAAAATGAATAGGGGTTCATCTAGTGCTCCTCTTCACTGCCATCACGTGTGTCAAAAAAAACACGCCGCAGTTGAGCTTTTCCCTCGTTAGCAGCTTGTAAAGGAAAAATAGGTCTGTCTCCTGGAACTTGCTCAGTGTCAGTTCGCCTCGAGCAAAGAATGTGATGCATAAAATGCGATGCAGAACCCACACGAGTGGGTGCTCAAAATCAGCCACGGCCGCATTGTGTTAGCTTTTCGTCTTACCCGCCAGAGTGGTCACCAACTCCGCAAACATTGAGTCATAATCGGCCCGAATGTCTGGCCGTCTGTGCTGCTTGGGCAAATGCCACTAGTTGTAGACTGAGTTGAACTATTCGAGCATGATGGTGTAGTTGCGGTTGAAGATTCGAAAGGAGAATCGGCCCTTGATCCACTCATGGTCGGTGGCAATGAGGTCGTTGGGCATGACACAAATGTCGAGAGATGCCACAAACTCTGCCACGATCTCCTTGTATGTCGGCCACTCGCCAATGAAAGGATGGCCCTCCACGTGATAGGGAAGTCATTCCTCCATCGATGTCAACCTCCCAACTTGGCCACGGAGGACATAATTGAGGTTTTCCTCAAAGCTTAGGTCTCGGATCATGGCCCGTTCAACATAACGACTGGGCTCGATTGGCCGCTTCATTAACTCATCGAAGATCTTCTTCACGTCCGCCGAGGGATGTGCAAGCCTCGAACGGGGAATGGAGCCCGGCGGTGGGGGTACAAATGTCTCAATATCCATTGGGGAAACGCACGAGGAAGATGAAGCTGCATGCCTCACCATGATGAATAGAGAAAAGATAGAGAAAAAGATCTCGATGTAGGTCAGAGAAGATGATCTCCATAGTCGATGATGAACTCAGGGAAGATTTCTCGCTCGCTAGATGCTCGATGTGCACGTCTCGTTGCTCGCCAATGCTCAAGGTTGAAGTTGAGGAAGAGTGCCCTGAAGGTGTGAAGATAAATGAACTACAATCCCTCCTTTTATAACTGAGGTCAGCGCCCCTGGTACCCCATCGATACCATCCATAGGTTGTCGATGGTATCGACATATGTAGAACAATCCATTTCTTCACTGGTATTGATGATTATCGATTGCTGGATGTGGGGGCCTAGATCGATGACGCGTCGATACTATCGACGAGGGTCGATGGTATCGACCCGTCCCATAGACAGACCTCCCAATTTGGCGCACATTGTTGATGGCGTCTCACGGATCGCTGATGTGGTCCGTCGATACCATCGACAAGGGTCGATGGCATCGACGTCTGTTGATATCATGATGTCCCCGCGAGGCCCTGACGCTGGTTTTCCCTAAAGCTGGGTCGATACCATCGACTCGGGGGTCAATGACATCGACTTCTTTGAGAAGAAATCATCTGAATATCTCTAGAGATCTCGCGAGCATCGACCTTGGGGTCGATGCTATTGACTTGCTCCAGAATTTGAGTCTATAGCTGCTGCTCGTCACCCTCATCACTACCATCAACTTAGTTGTCGATGGTATCGACTTCCACATAGTTTTTCACACTTAGAAAACCAACCAGGGTATCATTTTTGAATACTAAATGCTACAATAGTGAAAATTACCTAGGAATGAAAAAAATTTAAAGAAACAAACATGTACACTACCAAGGTTGGGTTGCCTCCAAATAAGCACCCTACATTAACGTCTTAGGCTAGACGTAATTTTGCCTTTCATTCCTCTATTAGTGCCATGAGTTTAACCTCATACACTTTCCTTGTGTAATCTTCCCCATAATAATGCTTCAACCTTTGACCATTCACTAAGAATGCTCTATCACCATCTTTAACCATGATAGCATCATGGGGTCGCACCTCCTCTATCACAAATGATCCACTCCATCGAGATCTCAATCTCCTAGGATGCAACTTTAACCTTGAATTGAACAAAAACACACTCTCACCCTTCTTGAACATTCACATGTGAATGTGGCGATCATGTATTTGCTTTGTCTGCTCTTTATAGATCCTTGAGTTCTCATATGCATTCATCCTTAGCTCATCCAACTCGTTGAGCTCTAACATTCGCTTCTTCCATGCCTCATCTATACTCAAGTTCAGCTTCCTTAGCGCCCAGTACGCCTTGTGCTCTAATTCTACCGGAAAATGACAAGCCCGTCTGTAAGCCAACCTAAAAGGCATGGTGCCTATAGGTGTCTTAAAAGCGGTCCTATACGCCCATAATGCGTCCGGTAGTAAAGCACTCCAATTCTTCCTTGACAAGGCCACCATGTGCTCCAATATCTTCTTAATCTCTCTATTGGACACCTCCACCTGGCCTTGCATCTGCGGGTGAAATGGGGTACCTACATTATGTTTAACCCCATATTTGCTCAACAATGAAGTGGATTTCCTATTCGTGAAGTGGGTGCCTCCATTACTTATGATCATCCTTGACACGCCAAACCTACAAAAAATATGCTCCTTCATGAACTTGCACACTACTGCAACATCATTAGTCCTTGTGGGTATTGCCTCTACTCACCTCGATTCATAATCAACAACAAGCAATATGTATAAATTGGAATTAGAGGACACAAAAGATCCCATGAAATCAATGCCCCACAAATCAAATACCTCAACTTCTTGAAATACATTGAGGGGCATCTCTTTCCGCTTTGAGATGTTACTTGCCCTTTGACATGAATCACACCTCCTCACATAGTCATAGGCGTCTCGGAAAAGTGTAGGCCAATAAAGGCCACTTTCCAACACCTTAGCTGCTGTCCTCGTACTCGCATGATGAAAGATGGTGGGTAGTGTATGACAGTGACTAAGCACACTTTCATATTCACATTCGGGTACACACCTACGCAAAATGCCATCCCTGCATTGTCTCAACAAAATAGGGTCATCCGAGAAATAATATCTCAAAGAATGGAAAAACCTCTTTTTCTCTTGAGAAGTCCAATCATCTGGGATTTCTTTACATGTGAGATAATTGACAATATATGAAAACCACGGATCCTTAGATTACATTGAAAGGATTTTCTCATCCGGAAAAGTCTCGATAATGGGTATGTTAGTATCTCTCTCATCAAACCTCTCCAACCGAGAGAAGTGATCTGCAACCACATTCTCAATACCCACCTTATCCTTAATTTCATTGTCAAATTCTTGCAAAAGTAAGATCCACCTAATGAGTCTAGGTTTCGCATCTTTCTTTTCCATTAAGTATTTTATGGCAACATGGTCCGTCCAAACCACAACTTTAGACCCCAATTAATATTGCCTAAATTTTTCGAATGCAAAAACCACGACAAGCAATTCTTTCTCTATTGTGGTGTAATTGAGTTGGGCTTCATTCAAAGTTTTAGACACACAGAAAATCACTGTGGGTTCGTTCTGAAAATGCCACCCAAGAATAGCCCCCACGGAAAAATCCGACGCATCCCACATAAGCTCAAAGGTCTTAGTCCAATCCGACGTTTGAACAACCGGTGCCGAAATCAACTTTTTCTTAAGCACCTCAAAGGCATGCATACATTTATCATTGAAATAAAAAACAAAATAATTTTAAAGCAATTCAGACAAGGGTTTAGCGATTTTAGAAAAATACTTGATAAATCGGCGATAAAACCTCACATGACCAAGGAAACTCCTCGCCCCTTTCACTAAGTTTGGAGGAGGTAGTTTGGAAATAACCTGAATCTTCATTGGATCTACCTCCAGTCCCTTACTAGACACCTTGTGTCCATGCACGATACCTTTGCTAACCATCATATGACATTTCTCCCAATTGAGGACTAAATGTGTGTCCTCACATCTCTGTAAAACTTTATCCAAATTATACAAACACTCATCAAAAGATGCACCATAGACGGAAAAGTCATCCATAAAAACCTCAAGATAAAACTCCATCATATCTGAAAAAATAGCTAACATGCAACCTTGAAAAGTGGCCGGTGCATTGCACAAACGGAACGGCATATGAGGATATGCAAAAGTCCCATAAGGGAAAGTGAAGGTAGACTTCTCTTGATCCTTAGTGTCTATGGAAATTTGATTATAGCTGGAATAATCATCTAAAAAGAAAAAATGAGAGCTTCCAGCCAGCCGCTCTAAGATCTGATCACTAAATGGGAGAGGAAAATGATCTTTCAAAGTGGCCGAATTTAGGCGACGATAATCAATGCAAACACGCCACCCGGTTACCAATCGGGTGGTGACAGGCTCATTTAAAAGGTTCTGTGTTTCCGTGATCCCCCCTTTTTAGGGACTACCTATGTTGGACTCACCCATGTTGAGTCTGAAATAGCATAAATAATGCCCACAGGAAAGAAGCTTGATCACCTCCTTCTTGACGACCTCCATCATGCTAGGGTTGAGTCGATGTTGCGGCTGAATCACTGGCTTGGCTCTACAATCATTAAATGCTCTTCTTGATAGGCACTCAGATATGACAAAATTATCACCGGTAGCTTTTCATTATCTACTAAGAAGACGTACTTCAAGTGAGGGGGCAACAGTTTTAGCTCTAAATCTGGCAGGCTGACCAAAGAAGAATGAAGCGGTTGTGGTAACGGTCCTAGATCTTCATAGTGCTTGGCATAGTAGCAAGGAAGCACTTGAAGCATCTTTACACATTCTTGTAATGTCGTGCTTGTCATCCAATCATCCATGATATTAAATAGGCACACTTCAAGAGGTAATTGTGGGTACGAGTTAAGAATGGAGACTGCTATCGCATCATCCTCAGTAGATGGTGGAACTTCCTCCTCTTCATCGTTGGGATAACCCACAAATTTACAAAGAGAAACCACTGTTGTTTGTTCCATGATGTCCACAGCAAGTGTTCCTTTATCTATCTTTGTCATGACGTGAGCCATATCCAGAAATGGCTTCCCTAAGCATGGAGAGATGTTGTGGTCATAAAACATAACTTTATGACATTTTTCATTCTCCTGTGACTGCTTTGAGTTCGATGGCATGAATATCTCAAATCTGTCATCATCTCTACCCATTGTCAACCGACCTCTACCCATCTCCAGCATCATATCAATAATGACCTAGAAGGGTATTCCTAGGAGCAGCTCATTCCCTTGCTCATCTTACATCTCCATGATGACAAAATCTATTGGAAATGCAAATCTATCAACTTTGACAAGGACATCCTCGCATATCCCATATGGCCGTACCACAGAGTTGTCTGCAAGTTGAATCGTTATGTTGCTTTGTCTATATTCCTTGATACCAAGCTTTTTGAATGTTAAGAGGGGCATCAAGTTTATACTTGCCTCGGAATCACACAGTGCTTCGCCGAATTTCACTTTTCCTATGTAGCATGAAATATTGAAGCAACCCAGATCTTGTCACTTTGGTGGCAATTTACCTAGAATAAAGGCGCTAACCTGCTCCTTAAGGACTACCACCACTGTGTCAGGAATCTTCCCCTTCTTGGTAATTATATCTTTCAAGAACTTACCATAAGAGGGTATCTTCTCAATGGCTTCTATCAAGGGGATGTTAACTGAAAGTTTCGTAAAGCTATCTAGGAACTTTTTGAACTATGCATCCACTTTCTTTGATTTTAGACTATTGGGATAAGGAACTGGGGTGGTCTGTGCCCTTTGATGTGGTGGCACATAGGGCGTCCTCTTCTCAGTCTCTTCCTCTGGAATGGGCTCCTCTGTAGCCTTCTCTACATCATCCTCCACTATCTCTGGAACTGGGATATCCTCTACGGCCTCACCAGTTGCTTCTGCCAGTGTCATGCTTGGTTCATCGGCCTTGGAGTTTAAAACTTTCTTTCCGCTCCTCAACAAAATCACCTTGGCTTGATGGTTCCCCCAGGAACATTTGTATTTCTTGGAAAACCTTGCACTGTGGGCTTCTTTAAACTGGCTATTTCAGCTGCCATCTGTGCTATAGATGTCTCAATGGTCCTCATCTGTGCCCCATTACCTTGGAGAGTTTGGCCAAATTGATTCATGAATTCTCCTTTATGATTTAATTTGTTGGCCAAACGTGCTCATTAACTCCAAATTTTGCTTTCTCACCTGATTGAGAAACTCATTGCTCTTTTCCTCCGTAGTGGGCTGTGGCTTGGCATCTAGATCCTGTAGAAAATTATTTGGACCCTTCCATGAGAACTTCTTGTCCATCGTCTAAGAGTAATCATTATTTTTGTACCCTTGTTGTTGGCGTATGAATTTAAACTGTGCCTCTTCATCAGATTCCTCCTCTTGTGCAAGAAGTCTCTTTACAATCAAGTCCATCTTGTCATTCAGCTCTTTGATGGCTTTGGCATCCCCTACATCTCTAACTTGTTCCGGTGCATCTCTGTCACCCCAGGACTGTTTCTTGGCCATGTTCTTCAAGATCTCCCAACACCTTGTGCCTGTGTTGTTTAAGAAGAAGCCCGATCCTACTGAGTTGAGGTTGCTTCTATCATGCTCATTGAGAGCAAAGTAGACGATTTTGACTTGTTTTTCCTTGTCCAGCCCATGATGTGGGCACTTCCTCAGAATGATCTGGAAGCACTCCCATGTCTCAGAATAGGTCTCGCCGACCCTTTGACTAAAATTATGGATCTTCCTCACGAGGTCATTGGTTTTCTCCGATGGAAAGAATCTCTTGAAGAAAACTCTGTCATTTGATCCCAAGTCTCAATGATTTTATCATCAAGGTTGTGCAGCCATTCTCGTGCATTTCCTTCCAGAGAGATGGGAAATAGCTTCAAGTAGAGTGCCTCATGTAGAAACCTGTCAATCTTTATCATATCACAGTTTTCCACAAATGTGCTGATGTGGGCAACAAGATCTTCATTCTTCAACCCATGAAATGCCTGAGACTTGACCAGGTTTATCAGTGTCAGATCAATCTTGCATGTAGGAATGTTGATCACCTGCCTTTTTATCAGCCCTTTTGATGCTGATGAGGAAGAAGCCTTGATCTTTTCCCATATCGACTGTTCCTCATTCATTGCTTTAGGTTCTTATTCAAATTCCTCAGGTGGTGGATTTTTCACCTTAACTCCTTCACCCACTGGTAGAATTACTGGTAATTCTGTGTAGTGTGTGCTATGCATCCTTACCATCAACTAGCACCTGAAAAGATGGAAATTATTTTAGTATAGTGATAAAAAGGAATAAGTAATTAAAAGATGTGAAATAAAATTTAAAATTTTATGGATTATATGAAAAAGTGGCCTAGTGTGGCCGCTCGCAGCACTCGTAGTGTTGAAAATTGCTGTTCCCTGACAACGGTGCCAAAAACTTGACACGATTAAACCGTGTGTATAACGCAAGTGCACACGTCAATGTAATATAGGCCTTTATGAGGCGCGAGTCGAACTCAGGGAACGTAATTTCGATAGACCACTACTAACTACTTGCAATCAGCTAGATCGATTATAAAAGTTTGAGAGTTGTTTTGAAAAAGAAAATAAATACAAAAGAAAACAAAACAATCGATTAAATGGTTGGTTTAATTAATTAAAATAGAATCTTTAGGATTGCGGTTTCACCGCAGATTCTCATTGTACTAATGCCTACGTAATTATCACAACTCGTCTCCTATTTCGGGTTTTGTCCTGTGAATAGAATTGTTCGCTTCAGCGATACAATTCACTACCTTAATTTAGGTCGGTTCCACGTCAGTAGTAACCTATACCCTAAATTAGGTGCATGAAAAATATATATCTAGGTTTCCACCATTAACCGTACATCACCTTTTCCAAATGATTTATAAGTTAATGTGATTATCACATCTTTTCAACCATTAATTCTTCGTCAAAAGAAATTAAAGGTATTAAATTACCATTATGGTGATCAAGCACAATGATAGAATTGAGAAAAAAAATATCACACCACATATTTGAGAGACAAATTATGGATAACTATGTAAAAAGCGTCATACAAAGATTACCCAGGCTACTCTCGGTCCTAAAGACAGAGGGGATTAGCCCTGCATGTTCATCTCAATGAAAAACACCATGAAATGATAACAAAACATAGAGGAAACATGGATGGAGATGGTGTAACCCCTGAACGAAGGAGAACCGGATAATTCTCAACACAAGATGAGCGTTCTGCAACCTTCCAGCAGTAGAAAACTCCATCTGCAGCTCTAGAAACACCCGTGGCGTAGCTCTGGACTCCGTTCTTCATCCTCTTCTCTTACGAGACATGTGCGATGACTAATGACGTGATAGTACGTCTTGGGACATCTTTCCTAGGTATAGGTATCACTTACGACTGACAAAATATCATGGTCATTCTATTTATATTGATTTGGGCAGTTTCTTGATCTGATAGTGTCGATACCATCGATGGTGGGTCGATGGTATCGACCCGCGTAGGGTATCAACGCTCCTTGATTTGTGGCGTTCTCTCTGATGGCAAATCGATACCATCGACCAAACACGTCGATGGTATCGACTTGTTGATCTTTGGCACACTGATGCTATTTCGATACCATTGACCGTCCTATCAATGGTATAGAATTGTTCTTCTCTTTCATTGGCTTGTTTTTGTTGCCATGTCGATGGCATCGAAGGCCGTCGATGGTATCGACGACCTCAGATATGCAAATTCCCTAAAATAAAGAGAAGAACACCAATCAAATCTGAGAAATATGATCTTTTATACAAAATAAGATGAAATAAGAAAATTTTTATGCATAATGAGATTGTAGGATAAAGGAAATGAATCATACGATATTAACCACAAATATGACCAATACGTGCATAAAATGAATGTAAAACTAGCCTATTAAAGCGACTCAAAAGTCTTGCATCAAGGGGCGTCCCACAAGAAGTGATCTACTGTAAGGGTATTAATTTCTCTTTGGAAGAGAAGGCTCTCTCTTAGTATCTGAATGTCCCCCACTAGTCTATAGATTGGTGGAGACCTCTGGCAGATACTTTTGTCACTAAGTTCTACCCTACTGAGAGAACCATACATAATGTGCAGAAGATTACATTTGTTTGACAAAAGCCTGGAGAAAACATGCATGAGGCATGGGAGCATTATCTAGAGTACATAAGGGATTTCCCCCATCACCACTATAAGAAGGGATTACTGGTAACCACTTTCCATAATGGGCTAACTCACACAGAGAAGACTTCATTGAATGCTGCAGCTGGCAATGACTTCTTGGGAAAGAAACCAAGCAGGACTATGAAGATCATAAAAAATATGGATGCACTCCAAGAAGGAGTGGACTATGAAAGGATTGATAGAGGCCCATTGAAAAAAGGAGGATATGAAGGATCGTCCATGGAAGCAAAAGTTCTAGAAACAATAACTGCCCAAATCCATAAGATAGGAACTGATGTCAAGCAACAGAAGGATACTAGAGGCAAGGGAAAGAAACACACCGAAAAGGTGATGAAATGTGTTACCTGTGGTGAAGGAGGACATGGATTCGATAATTGTATCTATACCAGACCTGGAGAAAGAGAAGATAGTGAAAGCGAAGAGGAGGATACCCAAAATGTTTCTTATGAAAACTTTAAGAGGCCAGATCACCCCGGTTTCAGCTACCAAAATAAGGAAGTAGCAGAAAATTCACACCAACTGGGAAATTCACAAAAACAACCGCCAGGATTCGAGAAGAGGATTGGAAAACAACAATATACTAGAACAACTAACTATCAAACCAATAAAAATAACTATACAATATAAGGAAAGAATCAAGCTCTCTAGGGAGCAAGAGGACCAAGTCAAGGGCCCAGTCAAGGCCAAGTCCAGGGATAGGGTCAGCCAAAAGATAATGGCCAACCCGACCTAGTATCTCAACTATTTGATTTCACCCAGAGGCAAGCAATGTGAATGATCAATTAGCAAAAAGTGCACTACAAAATTCTAGCATTCTGACTATGATGCAAGTTCAGATGGCTGATATGCAGACACATCAACACCAAATAGACCAATAGCTCGCGCAGCTAGAAGAGCTAGTGAAGAACCCATCAGAAAAGATTCCCTCAAACACAAAAATATCAAAAATGGCTATGCTCCACTCTGGAAGGACTCTAATCAACTATGGAACAAGGGGAGAAAATGAGGACTGGAAAGACGATGGATAGCCACCAGAGAAAAAAGTTTCTACTGAAGAATTTACTGACAAAGGGAAACCTACTAAAGAGGGCCAAGAGAAAAGTGGAGAAGCTAGGGATCCTGATCCCATCAATGAAATCTTTACAAAGAAGAACCCTTATGCTCCAAGAATCCTGTTCCTGTACAAGCTTATCAAAGCGCACTTGAAGAAAAGATATGATAAATTAATGGAAGCCGTGAAGAAACTTCATATAGATGTCCCATTTCTTAATTCTTTAGAGGAGATGCTCACTTATTGATGAATGCATATTCATCATAATATTCAATCGCCATCCTGGGCTCAATTTCACTCAATACATCCGATTTCATCTCTTAAATATCTCAATATGCAAAATTGCTTAATTGGTTCAATTGTCAAGATTATTAACCGAGTTTAAGTTGATTTTATGCAGGTCATGATGAGGTTCAACCAGCAGAAGGCACCCACCTCCAATTAACCCTAATCCACCATCAACATAATCATTGTCACCCTTGCTTCATCACACCTTTATCTCCATCCAAACATCATCCAATCAAACCCTAATAAGTGGGGCCCATCTTTCTCAACCTTAGATCTACCTTCACTCAAGATCCTCTCATCCTTGGTCTTAACCAATCGGTATTGACCAAACAATCTAAATCAAAAGGTTTCATCTGTTCAGTTTGAACATCTCTCGGTCTTAGCCATTCATCTGAACGGTCTCAAAACCAAAAACCTTCTACACCATCCGATCTCGGATAAACACCCCTCATTCACCTCCCCAATCGGCTCCCCCTCCTATTTTTCTGCCCAACCGGTTTCTCCCTTCCATACGGTCTCAAGACCATGTGAGGCCACACGGTCTCAAGACCGTGTGAAGCCTCACAGTCTCAAGATTGTATGGGAAACTACCTACATGAGTCCACAAGGAGCTACGACAATCACATACATGACCTCTTACTTCCCTTCTTCTTCTTCCTCCTTCCCGATCGGTAACCTTATCTCCTACGACACCTGCAAACATGTCGCCCTCCATCGTGCTCACAACACCTCATTGGCTGCAAGACTGAGACATACCTCCACCACCATCATCCACAATGCCACCTCCATCTCTGACGCTCACCCTGCACACAATCTCTACGCCATCATGGATCTCCCACCATGATCTGTAGAAAATCGTGAGGTCCTTCACCTATGACAGTGATCTCCTCCGCCATAGCACCTACTCCCTCTGCTTTCCCCTTTCTCTCATGATATTCATCACCTCAAACTGACCTACACCCTCGTGACCAGGACCACGCAAACCCTAGCATTTGCAAGATCGTTTGGCGGTGCACAATCTCAATACCTTTAGGCCAACGATCGCGTGAGACCATTTGAGAGGAAAAGAATGCCAGAGCACTTAAGACCGTTTGGACAAAGACCGTTTGGACAAAGATCCAAACTGATAGGCTGAAGACCATTTAGAGCTAGAAATCTCAAGACCATTTGTATGTGAAACATGTGGTCTTCCAAACTGTTTAAATCCAAGACCATTTGAACAAGAGTCCTAGACCGATAAGAAGACTAAATGGTCTCCAAAACTATTAAAGCAAAATTGTAAAAATTGCAACTGGGCCCAAATCGAGAAGACCCCAACCAATGCCTATAAATAGGACAAACAAGGTCCTCATTTGTGGCTTCAGATCAGGGACACCACCAGGCTGCCCAAATCTAAGGTTTGATCCAGATCCATCCACATACATCCACGCCATTACCACTCCGCCTGCTTGTCTTCTTACTGCGAGCAAGGAGGTCAAGACGGGAAAGAAGGTGGAGAAGAAGATGTGCTTGGTCGGCCTTGATGGTTCTTCCTCCTCATCTAATATCTATCCCAACACGACATAGAAGACCGCATTATCTTCACCGAGCTACGACTGCCTTCTACATCATGCTCATGGTGAAATCTTCCCTCTCTCTTGTTCTTCTTGTCTCTCGCATCATGAGTGAGTAGTTCCTTTTCGTTCGGGTATGGGGACTAGCCCCGCCACCCATGCTTTCATGTCCTTTCATTTTAACATTACAAGGTAATGTATATAACTTTTCATTTCATTATTAATCGTCGATGTTTTCTTGTTGATTGATCACCTGCTTGCTTTTATCTTGTTCTTTCCTATGTTGTAAGAACTTCAATATGTTGGACAAAATTTCAATTAATGCGGTTGACTCCCAAACTAGAAATAGAATGAGATTCCTTGAGGTAGTAAGTGTATGATCCGTGAGGGGACGAGCCATCTAGCCTACGGTGGAACTTTTGTGGCCTAAACATCCCTTAGGGAGGGCCACATCTTCATTTGGATTTCTATATCTTTCAAACTATAAGTGCATGATCCGGATGGCGATGAGACATCTGATGCCTAAGGTGATGCTTACACGAACCTAAACATCTCTCATGGAAGGTGTAATGACCCCGCCTCCCGATAACCCCCAATTAAGGGAGACTGAAAGGTCATATCCGTTAACCAATAACTCAGATCAAAGGTTTGACAAATAATCAATAATAATTAATGAACTTTACCAACTAAGCTGAAAACTGGTATAAAATAAAACTTTTCTTACCTTTTAAAAATTGGGAGTTCTAAACTTCTATCTATGAAGATACCAATCTAACTCATCCTCCTGTGCATGTTATTTCTCATTTAATTCCACATATGCCACTTTATTGTCTGCTCTTTTCATTTGTACCTAAAACACCGACAAACAAAACGTCAGTCAACAAGAAGCTGGTATGTGGGGGAAATAATAATCATGCAACTATGATAACAACATATTGCAATCAAATATGATTTAACAAACAATTTTACATTTTCAACATAACTACTCAATACTTACATACCCTAACCTTTGCGCTATCCCTACAGTGGACCTAGATGCTACCTCCTCATGATAGATCCCCATTGAACGCTGCATGATCCTACCTAACAGGTAGATCAATATCTAGGGTTGAGTCGCATGTCACTACCCATAGGTAGCCCAACCCCTAACTCGTGGTGTGCTAAAGAGTCGCATGACACTACCCATAGGTAGCCCAATCCCTAACTCTTGTTGGGTTAAGAGTCGCATGGCACTACCCGTAAGTAGCCCAATTTCTAACTCATGATAACCTAGAGCTTGCTCTAGGTTACCCCTTTTTATCCCTTGAAAAGCCACAAAGGTGGACCAGGATCTGACCCAGTCATGTTTGCACATTTATAGTGATAATCATAGTCACTTTACAGTTGCATGGAATAGATAGACATTCAACAGTTATTTTCAAGAAATTGATAAAAACTTCGGGAATCACCGTGAAACTAGTGTGATTATTCATAAGCGTAACCACATACCTATCAGGCTGATTTGAGACAGAATAATCAAATCAACAATAGGCAAGCAAGCATTCAATAAGACCCTGAAACAATTATACAATTTCCTTTTATTATTCATGTCATCAAGATCTATTAAATCTAGCTCACTTCCTAGAGTTTCTAGTCCACTTTTAGGGTTTCCATTACAGTTAGGGTTTCCCTTCATCTTTTACTATTTTAAACCATAATTTAACGCAATTGATTACAAACCCTAATTATCTCAACATCTAATCCTCAGTTTCAGATTAAAGGCATAATTATTCATTAATTAAGCCCCTAAAACCTCTTTTACATTAAAGCTACTATTTATATCCTTTAATCCTTGACAAGATCATTATACACATTTATCATCAATTCATAGTTCACTATGTTCTAATTCACATATGAACTCGATTTGTCATCAATTCCACCTTTTATTCATGAGAAAACCATAATTACTACATTTAGGGTATTTATCCACAAATTAGGAACTTTAATGCTCGAAATAGCTTAGAATCATTATATCTCATCTTTATCCACCACTTTGAATAATTAAAGCTTTTAAGAGTCAAATTTGCCAATATTAGGGTTTCAAGGCCCATTAAAGTATATTCATGAACATGAAACTCTAAATTAACTAATTACATGCAAAATTTATCATTTTCAATCTTAACATATCTCTTTATGATTAACATGTTAATATCAACTTTAACCATCAATTAAACCCTACTAATCACATTGATTATATCAAAATCGGGTTTCTTAATCTTTAATTCATTAAAGATGATAATTTACACTACTTTTCGAATTGCAATCAGAAAAAGGATTTAATTATATTTTTATTGCATTCCTCATGTTCTTCTGAGAAAAATTCACATATTATGCATATTCATCTGAACTACGGTTCATTAGATATGAATTTTTCAAAAATACTTACTTTTAGGCCAACCAAAAGCTGACACGTCACCTTTGCCCATGCAAAGCAACCCGTTGAAGATTATAACTGAGTTACTATTCTACCCCTGACGCGGATACTCAATACTTGTATTTTGGAGGGGTAGCTTGGTCTAATCGGCCCCTGGGTCATCTTCCACCCAGCGTAACCCTATGCTACCGCGAACAGCAGTGTTGCGTGGGTCATCTACCTCGACTTCTGCCTCCAGAGCTCATCGGAACGCATCCCTAAGTCCCCACCGCTCCCAGATGCATCCAGCAAGGTCTTCATCCATGAGCACAAAGGTCAGGTACATGAGTTTTAGGCCTGCGAACCTCAACTCTCTGCAGATGAATTGCAGTGATCGCGGGGTTGTTTACTCTCTCTCCAAGGTCAGAAACTCCACGGAACTTGGAGCCCCATCTCCCCCATCCCTCTGCGCACAGAGAGGTACCCCTTGGATCGCAGGTAGGGTGGTGGTTCGGGGCTACTTGGTTCCGCAACATATGGCTGACCTACAACCATTCAATGGCAGTGCGCAAGCTGCAGAGCATGGGGAAGACGACTACGCTCCTCCACAGAGTCATGGAAGCATCAGGTCTCCATTGTAACCTCTTCACGGCGCCTGGTTGTTCTGTGGTAGCATGCTTTCCCTTTGTTAGGGTTGCATGGGATTCTTCCATGAACTCGAACTAAAGACTCTGCCCCATATATAGGGGAGGTTTTACACACCCCAAGATGTGCATATAGGAGGGAACAAGTCCCTTTCCTAATAGGAAACATCTTCCCTTAAATAAGAAGAAAAATCTTCTCTTTCTCCCTCATCCCTTATATATCCCTTTTCTTTAATTATTAGGATTTCGAAAATTACCCCTTTATCTTCCCTGTACTTGCCTTTAATGTATTGACACAAAATTAAGTTTTCCTTTTTAATAGAAAGTACTTTCCTTTTTCAATGCCACTAGAATTTAGTAATAATGTATTATATTACTCTCTTGTTTTTCTTTATTGGTATTTTCTCTTTCCTCTTTCTTCATTGGGGCTCCTTGGACGCCAAGAAACTCAAAGATTTCGAAATTCCTTCATAAGGATACTTATTATCCTTCTAAATGCATCTATATGCATTATTTCTCATTATTATGTTGATTTCTTATTAAAATATCCCTTTTTGAGGATTTCTCTTTATTTCTCTTTTATTTTCCTCATTGGTATTCCTTTTAACATTAGGAATCCTTGGGATATGAAATTCTACTAAGGATTACCCAATTATACCTCTTTTCACTTACTTTCCACATTTCATCAATATTTTCAATTTCTTTATTAACAAGGAAATGCTCATTTGATCTTTTCTTTTCTAATTGTATTCTTTATGCAATTTTGGACTCCTTGGAATCCAAGGAACTCAAGAGGCACGAAATCCATCCTTGGATTACATTCTTTCACCTTCTAGAGATTTCCACATCTTTCTTTTCTCGAATTCTCAATTATTCATTAATTAATTGAATTTCCTTGTTATTGGGCCCAATAGCCAATAAAGCCCACAACACAATCATCAAGGCTATTGTAAACAAAAACCATTATATCATTATTTGTTCCAATATCTTTAATATGAGAAATTACATTTGTCCCCACATGAACCCAAAATTGGGGTTGTAATAGAAGGTTCACAATAGTTCTATTTGGATAGTTAGATCTTTCGTGGATGTTTTGTGTTTAGATGTGTTTGCATGTGTAGTGGTGGTGAAACACGAGACCACCCCAGTGATCCCATATCATTAATCTAGATCAACTTTAATTCTTCCCTTTACTTTCTTGCACTTAGTTTAATTAACCTCAAATCAATCAATCGTTCTGAATATTAGTCTTACTTGAGCTAGATTCAACTAACAACAATTGTTAAAAATGTTGTCTCTTGAGATTCAATCCTCAATTATATTGCGATAAGACCTGTCCGCTTGTGGGTGGTATTATTGCACAAGTCTTTGGTAAAAGCTCGGAGATTTCAACCCCGAGTGAATATGTTAGTGTGATAATATTCCACATTAAATTATAGCGTCGTTGCCGGGGACAACGAAATCAGTTAGTCAAATCTAGTTCTTTTGAGGCTAATATATGATTTTGCTTTTCCTATTGAAAACTATTGGTCATTTACTTGAATTCATATCTACTCCGTCAATCTCACTCTCAAAAGATCTTTTCATCTCAGGTACCACCAAAGACTAGTGTATGCACCGTTTGAATAGTCCCAGACTATCTACTAGCTTTGATCCTGAGATAGATAGAACCTTTTGTCATCATAATAGAGAAAACCAAGCGAGAATGGCTCAAGAGGAGGAAATAGCCCGAAGGGTAGCTCAAGCCCTTGCTGTACAAAGAGATCAACTTATGCAAGAAGCCAGAGCTGCAGTTGAAACAGAGATCCGAGCATCTCAAGCAACAGTACAAGAAGGAGAACTACAAAACGACCTTAGGGAGTTCTCCATCCCTAAAGCTACTGACGTTCATCACCCAGTACAACCTCCTCCTATCAACGCTCCCAATTTTGAGATTAGGGCACATTGGATCACCTTACTTCAAAACAACCCATTCTATGGTAAACAAGGAGAAGATAGTCAGGAACATCTTCTGAGGTTTATGGATCTATGTGCTATTACAAAGCAAAATTGAGTCTCAGATGATGCCATTCGATTCCATCTCTTTAAGTATTCTCTTACTGATAGAGCTATAAGCTGGTACAACTCTTTGCAATGCGAACCCATCACTACTTGGGAACAACTCCAAAATGTTTTTCTGAAAAAATTCTACCCCCCTTCTCTCACCAATGAAATTAGGGGTAGAATAACAATGTTCACTCAAGCCCCTGGAGAAACCCTTGTTAAAGTACGGGAAAGATATAAATACCTTCTACGCAAGTGTCCACACCATGGAATCCCTAAAAATCAGCTTATCGAAATCTTCTATAGGGGTGTGGACGATGATATCAAAAGGTTCTTAGACTCCTCGTATGGAGGAAACTTCATGCGTCAGAGTTATGATAGCGCATGGAAGGTTGTCACCCTTGGAGCTGAAAATCAAGCTAATTGGGTTAGATCTGTAGGAAAAGGAGTGTTAAAGCTAGCTATGGCTGAAGTTATTCCAGAATACAAGTCTATCGCTGAAACACTCAAACTCTTAGTTGCCAAACAAGACCATATTGAATCGTCTTTCGCTGCCTATGAAAGAAGACACTCACCCACTCGACTACAAGAATAGATTAAGTCAGCCTCACTGTTCTGTGAAGCATGTAAATTAAGTGATCATTCCACATTAGCATGTAATGTTCTCTACGATGTTGTTCTAAGCAACACATGTGGCCAAGGAGATAATAGTCAAATGGAAAATCTTAATGCTGTCAACACTATACCTGGTCAAGGATACTACAATCTGAACCAGAATAGGAACCATCTTGGTTTTCAATATGGAAATCCTTCAAGAGTAGAAAACTCATGAAAAATTGGTTTAAACAATCAACAACGAGGCACACCCAGATTCCAGTATAATCAACAACAAATTTTGGGTATCAAGGAAGCTCTAGGGGAAACTTTCAAAATAGGAACTTCAACAATTATCAGATCAACTCTCAATTCCAGAATCCCAACCAAGTTCCTTATCAACAACAAGGGCAACAAGTCGGTCCCGTCTCTTCTGATGATAAGCTAACTGCCATTGAAAAGATGCTACAGTCACAGCAGACTATGATAGCTAACCAGCAAGCCCATCAGAAGGCTATTGAATCACAACTAGGTCAACTTGCAGCTAGTATGAAACCACCTACTGGAGCCTTAGCTGGCCAACCCAAAAAACAATCCTAACCACCCTGAGCAACTGAAAGCTGCCACAACCAGGTCTGGAAAAGATTATTCTGATCCTCCTATCAAGACACATGTGGTTATTACAGACGAGGATGACTCTGTGATTGAACAAGACTCTACCGCACCTAAGACTCAACCAGAAGAACAAGTAACTACTAATAAGACAAACACGAAAAGTCTAGAGAAACCTACTAATGTAGAAACCAAAACATCAGAGCCAGATGTGCCAATATACAAGCCTCGTCTCCTTTCCCTACCCTTTTGAAACAAACCAAGCTTGATACTCATTTCCATAAGTTCAAAGAAGCTATGAAAAAGCTTCATGTTGATATACCCTTTCTAGATGCACTGGCTGAAATACCAGCCTAGACAAAGTATTTGAAGTCACTTTTGATAAGGAAATACATAACTGAAGAATATGAGATAGTTAAGTTAGTGACGAACACTTCAAACATCATCCAGAGTAAGATGCCAAAGAAATAGAAAGATCCAAGATCTTTTGGGATTTCTTTCCATATCGGTGATTCTTCATGTAAGAAAGGATTGGCATATCTTGGTGCTAGCATTTCCATCATGCCACTTAGCCTCTGCAAAAGGCTAGGGTTTGCTGAACTGCTCCCAACCGGCATGAGAATACAACTTGCAGATAACATTGTGACTCTACCCCTAGGAATCATTGAGGATGTCCCTGTCAAGGTAGGCAAAGATTCTTATGTTCCTTGTGACTTTGTCATCTTGGACATAAAGGAAGACACTAGATACCCTCTTATCTTTGGATGTTCATTCCTTCGCCACTACAAGATCTCTAATTGATGTTGAGGCAGGAACCTTGCTACTCAGACTAGGTAAAGAAACTCTTGAATTCAAAGTATTTGAAAGTATGCGAAGACCAAGTATGCAAGAAGAAGTCTACTTGATTGAGTGCATAGAACAAATGACACTACTTACACAAGAGGATTATGAACAAGACCATCTGTTAGAAGTGGCTCTAACAAACCCATATGTTGCTAACTCCATTGATGAACAAATAAAGGATTGTGTTCTCCACCTTGATACTGCTGAAGAAGATCCTAAAGCCAAAATTGAGGAACTCAAAGCTGTGGATGTCACAGAGGAACCATGTGAAAAATCACAGGATCCTGAGATGAAACCTCTACATGAGGGATTGAAGTATGTGTTTCTAGATGACCTCAATGTCTACCTAGTCATCATAAATTCTGATCTAACGAAAGAATAAGAAGATAAACTCTTGACAAAAATAAAAGAAAGAAGAAAAGTCATGGACTACAAGATGAGTGATCTCAATGGGGTCAGTCAAGCACTGTGCATGCACAAAATCCCCATGATGGAGGATCACAAGCCAACGGTTGAACACCAAAGGAAGCTTAATCCAAATATGAAAGAAGTTGTCTGCCTTGAAGTTATAAAATTGCTCAAGACATGAATTATCTATTCGATCTCTGATTCACCATGGGTAAGTCATGTGCACATTGTCCCGAAGAAGGGTGGAACTACAGTGATACAAAATGAAGACAATGAACTCATCCCCACTCGAACAGTCACCGAGTGGATGATGTGTATTTATTACAAGAAGTTGAATAAGGCGACACAAAAGGATCATTTCCTAATGCCTTTTCTTGATCAAGTCTTAGAGCAGTTGGCACATCAAGAATATTTCTGCTATATCGACGGTTACTCTAGATTCTATCAAATTCCTATACCTCCAGATGACCAAGAGAAAACAACTTTTACTTGCCTGTTTGGAACATATGCCTTTAGAAGAATGCTATTTGGTCTCTGTAACACGCCTGCAAATTTCCAACGTTGCATGGCAGCTATATTCGCTGGTCTCACTGAAACTATTATAGAAGTTTTTATGGATGGTTTTTCCGTACATGGGGATTCTTACGAGTCGTGCCTGAAGCATCTCTCCCTTGTCCTTAAATTGTGTGAAGAAGCACATCTTGTGTTGAACTGGGAGAAGTGTCACTTTATGGTAAAGGAAGGTATAATCCTTGGCCATAGAGTTAGCAGTAGAGGTATCGAAGTAGACAGAGCAAAAATCGAAGTGATTTCCAAACTCACTATCCCAAAAAATGTAAGGGACGTTCGTGCATTCCTTGGTCATGCAGGCTTTTACAGACGATTTATAAAGGATTTCTCCAAGATAATCAAGTCGATGATGAATTTGTTGCTTAAGGATGCTAAGTTCCATTTTGACAAAGAATGTGTCAAAAGTTTTAATAAAATGAAACATGCCCTTACAACAACACTCATCATAAGACCTCCTGATTGGGATCACCCATTCGAAATTATGTGTGATGCCAGTGATTATGCTGTGGGTGCTGTCTTAGGCCAATGTATAGAAAAGAAACATTATGTGATCTACTATGCATCGAAGACCCTCGATGAAGCTCAGAGGAACTATGCAACTACAGAGAAAGAACTTCTTGCAGTAGTGTATGCCTTTGACAAGTTCAGATGTTACCTCATTCGTTCTAAAGTCATTGTCTACACATATCATGCCGCTATCCATTACCTCATGGTGAAGAAAGATGCTAAACCCAGGCTAATTAGATGGATTCTCCTATAATAAGAATTTGATTTTGAGATAAGAGATAAGAAAGGTACATAGAATTTTGTAGCAGACCACCTAAGTCACATCCACACTCTGGAAATTGAGAAAATCCCAATTAATGATTCTCTTCTGGACGACCAACTTATGAAAGTCTTTGAAGCTACACCTTGGTACTCAAACTATGTGAACTACCTCACCACTGGTGTCATCCATCCTGAATATACCGAGAATGCACTGAAGAAATTCATGCATGATGTGAAATAGTATCACTGGGATGAGCCATACCCATTCAAGCTTTGTGCTGATGGTATCTACAGACATTGTATCACTGAGGAAGAAGTCAAACTCATTTTAAAACAATGTCTCTCAGGCCTAGTTGGAGGCCATATAAGTTCTAAGAAAACTGCTATAAAAGTTTGGCAATGTGGATTCTTTTGGCCAACCATATCCAAAGATTCCTACGACTTTGTTCTATCATGTGACAAATGTCAAAGAACAGGAAACATTACAAAGAGAGATGAGATGTCACTGAAGTTGTGGCAAGAAGTTGAGATATTTGATGTTTGGGGTGTGGACTACATGGGCCCATTCCCATCTTCACATGAATTTTCCTACATCCTAGTCACATTTGATTATGTCTCGAAATGGGTAGAGGCCATACCAACCGTCACTAGCAATTCCAGACCTATCATCAAGATGTTTAAAGATATTATTTTCCTTCATTTCGGAGTCCTACACACTGTGATATCTGACGGAGGGTCTCATTTCCTATAAAGAATCTTTGAAGCATTGCTGAGGAAATATGGCGTAACACATAAGGTAGCCTCACCCTACCACCCACAAACAAGTGGACAGGTTGAGGTTACTAACTGTCAACTCAAGGCTATATTAGAGAACATAGTAGGCCGCAATCGAAAAGATTGGTCAGTGAAAATCAATGATGCATTGTGGGCCTACCAAACTACTTTTAAGACTCCCCTTGGAAATACACCATTTCGATTAATATATGGAAAGTCTTGCCACCTGCCTTTTGAACTCGAACACAAAGCATGGTGGGCAATAAACAACTAAATTTCAACATGAAGGATGTGGGCCAAGCCAGGATTATGCAACTCTATGAGCTAGAAGAACTCCGAATGACAGCTTATGAGAATGCACGAATCTATAAAGAATGCACAAAACTTTATCATGATGGTCATATGAAAAGAAAGGACATACAAGTGGGAGGCCAAGTTCTATTGTTCAACTCAGGACTGAAGTTATATCCAACGAAACTCCATTCTCACTGGTCTGGACCTTACATTGTCAAGAGCATGTACCCACATGGTGCTTTCTCTTTATGGAGTGAAAAGTCAGGCGAATTTGTCACAAATGGTCAATGCCTAAAGAGATATTTCACCTCAACCGACACATGCACTGAAGAAATGCTGGATCTTACCAATCCAATGGATCCACCAAAAAATTGAAGGATTCAGTCGAGCCATCAACGTAAAACAAAGGCGCTTGTCGGGAGGCAACCCGATCAATAAATTCATTTTTTTTAAATTTCAAATTAGAATGTTTCTTTAATTTTGTTTTTACTTTTTAGATAATTTTTCTCTAAAATAAAAATTGCATCGCAAGGTGCTACCTTAAGTTCTGATTAGTCTTCATTTTTGAGATTTTCAAGTAGTGGACACGTGCTGATTTGAACATAACCACATCTGGTGGTCCGACCAACATGAATTTTACCCTCCATCTCAAATTTAGAGTTTTCTCAGGATGAGCAAATTTCTATGTTCAGGGTGGAGGGTGGGTGGTACGTACTTTACTTTCCACCTTCACCCATCTATTTTAGACTTAAGATTTCATCATTTCAGTTTTGACCAAAATTTTCAAAAGAAATTGAACATATACTTGATGAAGTTTTGACACTTTCTATTTCATTAAAAACCATTACCTTGCTAGATATGTATTTTGAATCATTACACCCTCCTTATTCGAAGAAGATCCTCAAAAGGACCACTTTTTTTAAACAAGACTTTTTATTGAAATCATCTTGTGAAACTTATGATTCCTAACATCATGATACTTATGCAAAAATTACAAGTGTTTGTCGAACTGATAGGGATCAAACATGTCATGCTTCCTAACTGACTAGTGGAATAATAACATATAATCTCCACCGGATCCTCATCAAGTCATTATTTGCACAGAGTACGACAAAGAGAACGACCCAATGCACTGAATTGTAAATCAAGTTGCATTCAGATCTAAACTCTCTTCTACACTTCTTCTATCATCTTCGTACCCCTCCATCCATAAAAAAGAAACGAAAATAGCCAAAATAGTGAAAAAACCTAAGTTTGGGGTGGCACACCACTTCCCTCTATATCTGCTTCTTCCATACCCCTCAAAAATTAATAAGGGCGTACCACCAAGAAAAGATGCCAAAGCGCACACAAATAAATGCAATCTCGAGTCGAATAGAGGAGAGATTCACACAAAAAAATGCAATTAATGAAATTGCAAATCATGTAATAAAAATCTCGAATCAAATAGAGGAGAGATTTATTTCTTCTTTCCATACCACCCTTCACTGCCTTTTCTACCTAAAGGCACAATGAATGCCTCCACTATGCTAAAAAGTACCAGTGTCAGATCAGGTGCACACTTGTTGTTCTGCTAGTATCTCTGGACCCTTACAAAACTCTTAGAAATGCTTGTTGTCAGAAAAAGTGAGGAGGAAGTGAAGTTGGAAAACAAACTCAGGAATGAAGATATGGTAAGATGTGTTCAGTGGTCCCAAGAAGTTGAGATGCTTAGTCATATTGAGCAGAAAGAAAACAATTGTGATGTGAAGAAGACGTAATCACACGATTTGAAAGTATTCAATCGGCGACTGTTTCAGACTTTGTGTTACTTGAGGATGAGAAACATTTAAGTTCGGGGTGTTTGGATGAATGCATATTCATCATAATATTCAATCGCCATCCTGGGCTCAATTTGACTCAATACATCTGATTTCATCTCTTAAATATCTCAAAATGCAAAATTGCTTAATTGGTTCAATTGTTAAGATTATTAACTGAGTTTATGTTGATTTTATGCAGGTAATGATGAGATTCAACCATCATAAGGCACCCACCACCAATTAACCCTAATCCACCTTCAAAATAATCATCGTCACCCCTTGCTTCATTCCACCTTTATCTCCATCCAAACATCATCCAATCAAACCCTAATAAGTGGGGCCCACCTTTCTCAACCCTAGATCTACCTTCACTCAAGATCTTCTCATCCTTGGTCTTGACCAATTGACCTTGACCAAATGATCTTGATCAAACAGTTTCATCCATTCGGTTTGAACATCTCTTGATCTTATCCATTTATCCAAATGGTCTTGAAACCGCAAACCTTCTACACCATCTGATCTTGGATCAAAGCCCCTAGTTCACCTCCCCACTCGCCCCCTACTATCGTTCTGCCCAACCAGTTTCTCCCTTCCTTACAATCTTAAGACTGTGTGAGGCCACATGGTCTCAAGACCGTGTGAAGCCTCACAGTCTCAAGACCGTATGGGCAACTACCTACATGAGACTGCAAGGAGCTACGACAATCACATCCCTGACCTCCTGCTTCCCTTCTTCTTCTTCCTCCCACCCGATCAGTAATCCTATCTCGTACGACACCTACAAACACGTCACCCTCCATCGTCCTCACAACACCCCGACGGTTGGAAGACCGAGACATACCTCTACCACCATCGTCGACAACACTACCTCCATCTTCGGCACTCACCCTATACACAATGTCTACGCCATCATGGATCACCCACCATGACCTGTAGCAAACCGTGAGGTCCTTCACCTACGGTAGTGATCACCTTCGTGACAACACCTGCTCCCTCCACTTTCCCCTTCCTCTCATGATCCTCATCACCGCAAATAGACCTACACCCTCGTGACCAGGACTGCGCAAACCCTAGTGGTCTGCAAGATCATTTGGTGGTACACGGTCTCAAGACTGTTAGGCCAGCGATCGCACGAGATCGTTCGAGAGGAAAAGAACGCCAGAGCACTCAAGACCATTTGGACAGAGATCCAAATCAATAGGATGAAGACCATTTGGAGCCAGAAATATCTAGATCGTTTGGATGTATAACGCATGATCTTCCAAACTATTTGAATCCAAGACCGTTTGAACAAGAGTCCTAGACAGATAAGAAGACTAAATAGTCTCCAAAACCATTAAAGAAAAAATGTAAAAATTGCAACTGGGCCCAAATCGAGAAGACCCCAACCAGTCCCTATAAATAGGACCAACCAGGCTGTCCAAATGCAAGGTTCGATCCAGATCCATTCACATACATCCACGCTACTGCCACTCCGCCTGCTTCTCTTCTTGTTGCGAGTAAGGAGGTCAAGACGAGAAAGAAGGCCGAGAAGAAGATCTGCCTGGTCTGCCTTAGTGAATCTTCCTCCTCATCTAAGATCTGCCCCGACATGACTCAGACGACTGCATTATCTTCACCGAGCTGTGACTACCTTCTACATCATGCTCATGGCAGAATCTTCCCTCTCTCTTGTTCTTCTTGTGTCTCGCATCATGAGCGAGTAGTTCCTTTTTGCTGGGGTGCGGGGACTATCCTCGCTTCCCATGCTTTCATGTCCTTTCATTTTAACATTCCATTGCAATATATATAACTTTTCATTTCATTGTTAATCGTCGATGTTTGCTTGTAGATTGATCACCTATTTGCTTTTATCTTGTTCTTTCCTATGTTATGAGAACTTCAATATGTAGGATAGAATGTTGATTAACATGATTGACTCCCAAACTAGAAATAGAATAGGATTCCTTGAGGTAGTAAGTGTATGATCCATGAGGGGATGTGCCATCTACCCTACGGTGACACTTCGGTGGCCTAAACATCCCTCAGGGAGGGCCACAACTTCATTTGGATTTCTGTATCTTTGGAACCGTAAGTGCATGATCCAGATGGTGACGAGACATGTGATGCCTAAGGTGATGCTTACGTGAACCTAAACATCCATTAGGGAAGGTTCACAACAGTTCTATATGGATAGTTAGATCTTGCCTGGATGTTTTGTGTTTGGATGTGTTTGCATGTGCAGTGGTGGTGAAACCTGAGACCACCCCTGTGACCCCATATCATTAATCTAGATCAACTTTAACTCTGCCCTTTACTTTCTTGCACTTAGTTTAATTAACCTAAAATCAATCAATCATTATGAATATTATTCTTACTTGAGCTAGATTCGACTAACAACGATTCTTAAAAATGTTGTCTCTTGGGATTTGATCCCCAACTATACTGTGATAAGACTCGTCTGCTTGCGGGTGGTATTATTGCAAAAGGTTTTGGTAAAAGCTCAGAGATTTCAACCCCGAGTGAATTTGTTAGTGTGATAATATTCCACATCACTTATGCTTAGTTCTTCAAGGACCTCATAACGAAAAGGAGGAGAGGGAACCATGTTGAAACAATGCACTTGGAAAACATATCCAATGCATTTGTTTAAGCTGAACTACCTACAAAGAAGAAAGACCCAGGGGCCTTTAACATCCCCTTTTGTGTTGGAGACAATGTTGAAATAAAGGGGCTGGCAGACTTGGGAGCCATCATAAGTTTGATGCCTCTAAGCCTTCCACAAAGACTTGGATTGACAGACATGGTCAAGACAAATATGAGAATTGAGGTAGTTGATCATACTTTCAAGAGACCAGTGGGTATAGTGGAAGACGTTCCAATCCGCGTGGGACGATTCTTCATACCCTGTGATGTTGTTGTAATAGATACTGTGGAGGACCCTAAGTGTCTGATAATGTTTGGACGACCTTTTCTAGCCACTAGAAGAGCCCTGATAGACGTCGAAGAAGGTGTGATAACCCTCCGAGTCGGGAGTGACCTCATTGACTTTAAGGTAAGGGATGCTATGAAAGGGCATGCCCTTTCTGAGTCAGACTACTTCATGGATAGCTACAATCAGTCTTGTGAAGAAATTCAAGAAGAGAAAGCCATTGTGGATCTGCTCATGAGAGCCCTGATTGAATAACATGAATCCTTTGATAGAAAACCTTGAAGTGGTTGAAATTCTAGACTACCTTAACTAAGGTGAAGAGAGTCTTAGTGATGAATAAGTTATAGAATCAATAATGTACGCTTCTTTAAAACCATCAACCGAAGAGTCAGAAACTCCAAATCTAAAGCCAGAAGTAAAGCCATTACCAGAAGGGTTAAAGTCATTATCAACGCTAACCTCACCAAAGAACAACACGAAAGATTGCTGGAAGAAATGAAGGAGCATAGAAGAGCTATTGGATATTCCGTAGAGGACATCAAGGGACTAAACCCGGCCCTGTGCATGCACAAAATTAACCTAGAAGAATCGTCAAGTCCTTTAGTGCAACCCCAAAGGAAATTGATCCAAATGCTGAAGGAAGTTGTCAAGAAGGAGATATTAAAACTACATGGTGCAGGGATCATCTACCCAATAAGCGATAGAAACTGGGTAAGCCCCATTCACATAGTACCCAAGAAAGGTTGAATGACTGTGGTGAAGGGAGATAATGGTGATGAAGTTACCACAAGAACGGTCATAGGAAGGAGAATGTCTATTGACTACAAAAAGCTAAATTAGGCAATGACGAAAGACCACTTCCCCTTACCATTTATTGATCAAGTACTAGAAAGACTTGCCCACCATGATTACTTCTACTTTTTAGATGGCTATTCTAGATTTTATCATGTCTTGATCCACCCCGACTGTGGCATACAACTTATAAAACACCAGATTAACTAATGCGGAAGTGAATCATTAGCAGCGGATTACTGAAAATCACTAAAAATTAAAACTTTTTGCAAAGAGATCCAAACATAGGAAACTCTTATAACAAAAACCATAGCATTACTTGAACATCCTTGTTTGTAGTTACACATCATGTAACATCTCTTCTCGAGGATTACATACAATAGTTGCTTTACTCTACTATACATAAGCAACATAAAACCTCGAGGCATTCAAGCCAAAATCTCAAGTCGAAGATAAAAGCACTATCTACTGACTCCGAGGACCTGAGAGTACAGAGACGACACATAGGACTACTAACTATACAAAACTTGGCAGCCAGTGCCTCCACCTGAGTCATCACTGCTGTTTCGGATACTTCTGTTGCTTTCCTTTTCCTGCAAAAGAGTATCTGCTTCTTTGTCCGCGTCCACCTAAAAATGTTGGATCCTACGGGGGTGAGACAATTGTAAATTGTCCCAGCAGGAGATATAACTCTCCGCCAAAACATTGTTATTGTAGATTATTATATTAGAATTGAACATGAGTACTTACATATGAACAACAACATTATTCATTGTATGAATAGAGAAAGGTAATCTTCTTTCTTAAGGAGAACATTGTATCTACTCACGGTAGATTCATAATCCATACATTTAATTGCAAGGAATGTAAAGAGACATAAATAACATTTATCATCTAACATTGCATATCAGAAGTATAACATCAGCCAATGAATTTCCATATTAAATCCTATAGCAAACATGCTAGATGGCTGATTACATTTTACAATCACACTTATACCCTGAGGAGATGAGGTATACCGCTCATTCTCCAACAAACCACTGTGAAGTCGAAATCGGTACCATACAAGGTCAAAGGTAGAGCCGGCTACCAAGACCTCCCATATCTCGGTCAACACGAGATTACATGCAGGACATCTTGTATCTCTGCTATATATATAGCTTTCCAGGGTATAATGGGAACTTCACTATTAGAGTTATAGTGGCATGCTGCACTCTCTTCGTGATCGTGAGATTTCATGTTTATCTCCATCGATCCGACATTAACATTATTGGGAGATGTGTACGACATCATCCCAATCATCGGGGGATTAGTGATACATCCTTCCCGGAATATATAATGAAGGATTGTGGGATCTCGCATTTATCTACCACCAATCCTGCATTAGGGCATCAGGATATTTTCGCCCATTACCCCCACACTCAAAAGTATTCCCTCTGGGTTTTTCCGCGGAGCACCCGTTTCACCATCACCAGTTTGCTGACGATGATGGATCTATGGTCAGGGATCTACATGATATCATTTCACTTGATTAATTAAGTTCATTGTCATGTTCTTTTAGCATCAATCATGTTCTCAAACATATTTTATTCAGACAAATGCTATAAAGAAACATGTACTATTTTCATCATTCACTTCTCATTCTTTATGAGGCATTGGGATCTCAGTCCCTCATTTCAATACTGGGATTTCTCATCCCTCAACCACATCATTATCATGCTTATCAAATCTGGTTATTCATACCCTCAATTCATCATTGTCACTGTTACCATTTGCTAGGTAACTATTACCTCCAGGTCCTTAGACCGAGGTACGCATGATACTTGTTACACAAGTATCTCACATGGCTTTTAAAGCCTATTAAATATTTTTTCACCTTTCACTAGGTGACAACAACTTATTCATGGAACTCATAAGGTCCATATACCTTTTGTTACTTTTACTAAGCAACAACAACATTAGGCACATAAGGCCATTCAACATATTTGTTATATGAATGTCATTGCTCAGGTCTAGCTATGCTCTTCATCTCATGATGTCTACATGATTAATAGACATGATAACAACCGTACAAGTCATTGACCACATCATGTGATACCTTAGTAACACCACAATTCCTTTATCAGGGTTATGGTTTATTACTCATCAGGGCTTTTCACTCCCTTTACCCAAATTAGGGTTAGGGTTTCCCAACTGACATCAATTAGGGATTTATGCTCATGTAGTTAGATCAACCCTAATGTATTGCTCCACAACTTTAGGTGCATTCAAAGATATCATAAGTGTATGCTTATGATTACTATCCTCATCATATATCCTTAATAATCATCAATTCAAGGTATAAGTCCACTTCTCTTTCTTATTATGGTATGATTACCTCATACCCATTAGAGTGGCTCATCCCTTTAAACAATGTATATTAGCTTATACTCATCAAAGTATATCAACTCATTACAATTTCATTGTAATATCTACAACACACACACACACACTTCATGTGTTTCTCATCCAAGTATGTTGGATTGAGATGTATCAAGGCATTTCAACCTTGAAATGCTGAATGTGATATCTATCATGTCTTGGTGTATTACTCTCTTCTCATTTCTATCTTATTTAGGTTAATCAACTAACCTTGTATTAAGGTATCTTCCCTCTTAATACTTTATCCACTAACATGTTACTTCCATCATATGGTGCATAGGTTAAACATTAGAATTGTCCAACTATCTTTAATGATATGGACTTATTCAATGATTAGACATTGTTGAATATAGGATAACCCATTATCCATCACTTTAGATATTTCAACTCTTAGGATGTTATCCATATCATTATTAGGGTATCATACATCATTCCTAAGAGTTTCATATCCTCATCTTTATAGAGTGTGTAGGGTTGATATATATATGAGTCAACATAGCATATCATTGCTTATAAAACTTATAAAGTGTTTTCAATACACAAGGCATCATGGCTCATACCTGGCTATGTTCAATATCTCAATAAACCTGCATGATTAGTACATATGATAACAAACACATCTATTTCATATCAGCATAATGCAAGATAATGATAACATCACTAATCAAGGATTACCCCACCTTGCCCTTGCTAGGGTTGGGGTTTCCTTTTTAATTCAATTAGGGTAACCATCCCCTTAGTTCAATTGGGGATAATAACTTATCACTTCATTATCCAACCTTGGAGCTTTACATTATAAAGAACAACCCAAAATTAGGGTTTCTCTCATAGTTTCACCTTATTTGGAATTAGGGTGTACTGTACATTCAATTTCAAATCAAGAATAGTGTACCACGGCCGTGCTGCCAAAAACGGCCGTGCAAAGGGGAATCACCACGGCCGTGCTACCTTGCACGGTCGTGCAAGAGGTATCCACCACGGCCGTGCTGCCTAGCACGATCGTGCTACAGCAGACCCCAATTATTTTACATTTGTGAATTCAATACTCCAAACCAATTAGGGTTTACTATTAACCCTAAGTGGAGATGATCAACAAGTATCTTTAATTTAAAGCTTGCCCTGTCATCATTATGAATTAGGTTTATATCATCATCATATAATAGAATTTCATCTATCAATGCCCTCCAATAGGGTTATGATTCATTAACCTTCGTAACTAGGGTTTCATGATCTCACTATTAAGAATCATACCCTAACTAGAATTCATTCATGAAAGACATCCTATCTCTCATCTTCTATAAGATGGAGTTTACTTCAACCTTGATTAAGCTAGGTCAACTCAACTTGAAAGAAGAATTGACATCATAAGATATGTCATTATACCAAGATCATTAGAACTTAACTTCCCTTGGATTACATCATGTGATTGATTACTGTGACAAAGTGGGTTTTCTGGCTTAATTCCGAGGACGAAATTTCTTTTAAGGTGTGTAGGATGTGATGGAGTGGACTTTTGGAATCTTAAAATGTTCAATGACACAAGTGAAGTCATACATGTTGAGTTGTTTTGAGAATCCCAAATGTTTTAGTAAAGTCGAGTGTTATTTGATGTTGATATAATGATTAAGACATCTCTTTTTATGCCTTCTTGAGGAATTTAATTAGATGATCAAATAGATGAGTTTTGTCACCGAATTTGGGTAGAAGGCAACTCGAGAGGTGGTAAAGCTATGGTTAAAGTTTGGTGGCATTTGGAGGTCCCTAGAGGAAGTTATATAGGTTTGAAGTTTGTGAATGATACACATTATTGGTGATTATTAGATCTAAGTTTAATAGTTTGGGCCGAAGTTGTCCATTATATTGGATGGGCCACGCCCTATGATCCTTGTTTAGCCTACGTGGCCCATTCCTTGTCCTGGATTTCCAATCGCACAGCTGCAGTCTTTGCAAAGGATGAGCCACGAATAGGCTTGAGTAAAGGACTAACATGGACCCCAAGATGAGAGATCAACGCCTCTAATAGTCATCTCCTAGCTTGCGGTTACAAGAAGGAAGTGACTCCAGTCATGCGATACATCTCCCACGATCCCACGCCATGGATGAAGGGGGTATGAGAGAGGGTGACCGAACAGTTATGCTCGTCTCATCGAAAGGAGGCCCTCGACCCCTTATTTGTGGTCAGCGAGGAAGCGAAGAGGGAGAACAGACCTCCAGTCACTTTCCCATCTCCTTTGTGGTGAGCAGCTCAGGCGTTGAGGAGGAAGTAGATGTAGAAGAGGTAACAGAAGGAGAGGAGAAGCAGAAAAGCAAGTACGAGCTAGAGGAGATGCGTTCCTTCGACTTGTACACCCTTGCGGCGGTTCTACGCTCCAGCTGAACCTGGTTGGCTGAAGATAAGAACGGAATTCGGAGATCGGATTTAGGGCATCCTCATGGCTGATCAAGAAGAGGGAAGAGTTCGTGGGGGCTTTGTGAAGCTTTCCGAAGCTTCATACCAGTGCGAGGATGAGCAAAGGCCAGACACCTCTCCTGCGCCTCCGCAGCAGCCGCAAGAGGCAGTGATCTTGCAGGGATGGAGATGTGGAGATGCCAGGGAGTAATAGAGGAGCCGTACAGGTCGTATAGTAGGTTGCAAAGCTAATGGAGCCTTCATATTTGTGTGAAGATCCATGACTTGGCGGCCATTGCTTGTCGGAGTTGGCCCTTGTGGCGGCGCTCCTGCGCTACGGAGGAACAGGGAGCCGCACCAGGCGACTCACGCAGAGAAGGAGCAGGGACCGGTCAAAACCTAGTTGAACCGGGTCCAGGCACCCCAAACCGGATGGCCCGGTGCAAACCAGGAGAAGCCTTGAGCCACGCTCGCATTGGACACGTGGCGACTCCAGATTGGCCGATCAAGGTAATTTCTTCAGAAAATTATTAGATCTTGCATAATTCATAGAAAATAGTACGAATGTCAGAAAAATACAAATAAGGTATCGAAATTCTCAGAAAAATGCGTAGAACAACCTGGAACAATAATATCAGGCCTTTGATGCATTAATAACAGTGATATCATGAAATATGTGTAATACTTGTTTAGTGGATAATAAATAGCAAATGATGACATAAAATTATGGGAAAATGTCAGTAACTCCATGATAATGTTTATAATGCACCTGATGTCAAGGATGATCATGTTGATGCATGAAATCATATAATTTGCTTAATGTTTTCATTTAGGGCTTTGAACCCTAAATAAAATACAATTAAATGCATACATGCTCAATAAATGATGAAATTTACAGAGTAGGCTTATATCACTAATCTGAAGCTAAGATGTATATCTGAGATCCGTTATATGCACAAAATCCATGTTATATGAAGATGACCCATAATACATGTAATGAAACCCTAATTTGAGTAATACATGTAACTTAGGGTTAATATGTATAAATAATGATATGGAACCTAATGTTCAGATAATGAACCATAATCTGGAAAATGACATCAGTATCATAATTCTTAGACAAGAATGCAAGTGATAATGAGAATATCCTAAAAAGATAAGCTAAACCCTAATGGACATAACTAGGGTTAAGATGAGATGTAATAAGATGAGAACCTGTTGATCGTATGTGATCTTATCTTAATCAGGTTTAACAAAGATATAGAGGACATCAGGAGTATATGTGATGATTAGGTTTGTTCTTGATCAAGGTACGCCATTACCTCTTACTTGGCTTATTATACAATATGCTTGTGTTATATGAGTAGTAAAATACTTGGCATATGGTATTGATTGAAATGATTGTCTGGTATGATATGTTGCATGATTTTTCATACTTATTGATATGAACACATGAAACATAATATATCTGTTCCATTATATCTAAGCACTTCAACTCTTTGGTAGTAAAGTGCTGGAAATAAGTACTTCAACTCTTTGGTAGTAAAGTACTTGGAAGTGATCCAACTCTTTGGTAGTAGATCACATTGTGAAATGATCCAACTCTTTGGTAGTAGATCATAAAGGCCTTAATGCATTCAACTCTCAGGTAGTAAATGCATGGATGATATAATGGAAAAAGTACTTAAAATATGTGTTCTCTTTTGTTGATGGACATCTTTGTGCAAGTATATGATTTTCTTATATTTCTTCTATTACTGCCAAGTATATTAGTTTTATCTTATTGCCAAGATATGATGAGAGGTAAATAAAAGACACGTAGGCGTACTCAGTACAATATTCATGAAATATTGTGCTGACGTGTACCACATGTAATCTTTTTGTTTAGGTTGGTTATGCTCTTGAAGATCCAGGATAGAGAGAGTTGTATAGCGAGCTGATGTACAGGTGGACCTGTTGTCTTAAGATCCTGTTGTTTAGTTGTAGCTCATGTATATGTATAGTTTGCTGTTCAATATGTAATATCAAATGTTATAACAATTCATGTTGTAATTATATGTTGAATGGTGAACATGTGTGTATGGTTTTATTATTGTTCATGTACATGTGTTACTGTGTATCCTTCTGACTTCCTCTAATTTTCTTCTTCTTAGCCTAGTGTGGGATGTTTAAATTGGAATGCTCGCTGAGGTGAGGGTTTCAATTTAGATGTCACACATCAGATTAAGTTTTAGAAAATCTGGGGACGTCACAGGTGGTATCAGAGCATGAACAATAGCAAAGCCTGACATTTGCTCATTATGCAACTCAAAACTAAAGAACCTTGAACTTAATAATCCTTAGGGTTAGATTAGTTGTCTTTTAGAGACTAGATTTGACCTTAGCCTCTAGGTTAGCACCTAGATGTCCGAGAACTAGGTCTAGACTGGTGCTTGTTGAATAGCAAGTCCTTAGATGTCGTTCTTTCCTTGTAGTGCAGTGGTATGGGACGTTGCACTATTTGGAAATGACGTGCATTAAGGGAAGAGAAACCCTAGACATATGGCGCTCGTTGTCTAGAGTAGCTACACTAGTCTACACCGTGTTCTCACCCCTTTTACTAGTTTTCATGACACTGTACTCTCTACTATGTGTGGGACACTCGTTTTCAGGATTTGTTTTTTTTCCAAACGGATCAAACCTAGATAGTTTTCTCTGACGTTTGTTTTATCGGAGAAAAACTATATAATATTTTAATATGTATATATATTACAAAATTGTGTCCCCACACATGTACGAGTAGGAGGTGATCATGCAACCTAAGTGAAAGTGATGACATCAGTCTAGAAGAGAGCGTAGTTCTAGATTAGATGTCTAGAGCCCTGTTTGGTATATGTGATAGATGGAATAGATAGAATAAGTTTGATGATATGATCTAAGTCTTAGATAGATGATATAAGATAGTTTGTGATGATCTATGTTTGTCTTTGAGGATGCAAGTTCATTTTTGAGGATTTGAGATGAGTTTTGATGATACAAGTAACTAGGCTTTTATGAGATAAGATATGTTAAGATGAGACAAGTTGTGAGTCAGCATGAGCCTCAAACTCTTTTACAAAGGAGGACCTCTAGTGTTAGGACCATCTTTGGGGTTAGCTCAAGAGAGAGCGAGACCCACAGGGAGAAGGTCAGAGAACCTAAACTCCAAGATATGAGAATCCTGAGATATGTGATATGATGTGTCCTAAACTAGACTACTCCTGAGTGAATGAGTTGTGTTGATTAATGCATGATTCCTATAGTCTTGTTGAACCCTAGATGTCCTTGGGAGGACCAAACCCTAGAGACAAAGAGAGGTTGGTTATATATGCGAACATGGGAACATATCAGAACCTGCCATCCAGGTGAGGGAGAGAGCCCAAGACCCTGGAGGAGGTAGCTATGTTATTTTTTGTGAAGCCTCATGCTAGGGTTGGTGGTTTCCCACATAGGAATCTAGTGGTGTATATAAGAGAGTTTTGGGTAAGCATGTTTCATGGGTAGAAGACCTGTGATGAGAACATCATGTCATGTCGTTGGTTTGTGCTTGTGTGGCTTGACCTTGTAAGGCTTTCACTAGTGCCAATGAGGTAATCCGAGAACCCTAAGCTAAGAGAGAAAAGATAAAGTATGTGCTTATGAGATACACATAGAGTTGAGTTAGCTCAGAGAGACTGAGCATGGAACTACCCTTGTGGTATGGGTTAGAGGAACCTCATTGGGACTATATAAAGTTTTTATACATGTTTCACGAGCCAGTTATATAATTTTGTTAGTACAACCACGATATAATATATGTAAGATGTGATCTAATCTCGAGACGTGATATATAGACATGATAAGATGGAAACCTAGAGATGGTTTAATAGATGGCAATGCATAAATGGTTAACCATTAATATGAATAATGATGATAATGTGATATGGTTGGATCACTAGTAATTGTTGAAATCTATTATGAGCAATAAAACAAGATCATATGAATGAAACATGTACATGAGGTGTTAATCTTAGTGCTTAATAATGATGAAAAATATAGTTTGATAGTTAGCACAACATAATATTTATGACACCTTGATATGATCTAGATGGATAAAGTGGGTTAACTTTAGTTAACTCCCTCCTAAATGGCATAGGTTAATGTTGAACATGTTCTAACAATTACTTCAATAAAATGTTGATGACACCTTGATGTATGGGTTAACTCCTTGGGAATATGGTAATATGATGTTGAATAATAATGCATGGCTAAAGAAAAAAGATGCAACCCTAACATATGAGGTACGTCATGGTGTAACCTAAGCTTCTAAACCCTTGTTTGAGCCTTCTATGGAGTGAGGTTTCACCCTTGATGCTTTTGGAAACCTCCTAATAATGCTTTGGATACATGGTTCTAGGTAACCTTTGTGGATATGTTACACATAGAATAGTGCCTACATGTGGATGAGAGAAAGATAAGGTTTTCCCTGGAAGTAAGAGTATGGTTTACTTTCGAGGACGAAAGTTCTTTTAAGATGTATATGATGTGACAAAGTGGGTTTTCTGGCTTAATTCCGAGGACGAAATTTCTTTTAAGGTGTGTAGGATGTGATGGAGTGGACTTTTGGAATCTTAAAATGTTCAATGACACAAGTGAAGTCATACATGTTGAGTTGTTTTGAGAATCCCAAATGTTTTAGTAAAGTCGAGTGTTATTTGATGTTGATATAATGATTAAGACATCTCTTTTTATGCCTTCTTGTGGAATTTAATTAGATGATCAAATAGATGAGTTTTGTCACCGAATTTGGGTAGAAGGCAACTCGAGAGGTGGTAAAGCTATGGTTAAAGTTTGGTGGCATTTGGAGGTCCCTAGAGGAAGTTATATAGGTTTGAAGTTTGTGAATGATACACATTATTGGTGATTGTTAGATCTAAGTTTAATAGTTTGGGCCGAAGTTGTCCATTATATTGGCTGGGCCACGCCCTATGATCCTTGTTTAGCCTTCGTGGCCCATTCCTTGTCCTGGATTTCCAATCGCACAGCTGCAGTCTTTGCAAAGGATGAGCCACGAATAGGCTTGAGTAAAGGACTGACAGGGACCCCAAGATGAGAGATCAACGCCTCTAATAGTCATCTCCTAGCTTGCGGTTACAAGAAGGAAGTGACTCCAGTCATACGATACATCTCCCACGATCCCACGCCATGGATGAAGGGGGTATGAGAGAGGGTGACCGAACAGTTATGCTCGTCTCATCGAAAGGAGGCCCTCGACCCCTTATTTGTGGTCAGCGAGGAAGCGAAGAGGGAGAACAGACCTCCAGTCACTTTCCCATCTCCTTTGTGGTGAGAAGCTCAGGCGTTGAGGAGGAAGTAGATGTAGAAGAGGTAACAGAAGGAGAGGAGAAGCAGAAAAGCAAGTACGAGCTAGAGGAGATGCGTTCCTTCGACTTGTACACCCTTGCGGCGGTTCTACGCTCCAGCTGAACCTGGTTGGCTGAAGATAAGAACGGAATTCGGAGATCGGATTTAGGGCATCCTCATGGCTGATCAAGAAGAGGGAAGAGTTCGTGGGGGATTTGTGAAGCTTTCCGAAGCTTCATACCAGTGCGAGGATGAGCAAAGGCCAGACACCTCTCCTGCGCCTCCGCAGCAGCCGCAAGCGGCGGTGAGCTTGCAGGGATGGAGATGTGGAGATGCCAGGGAGTAATAGAGGAGCCGTACAGGTCGTATAGGAGGCTGCGAAGCTAATGGAGCCTTCAGATTCGTGTGAAGATCCATGACTTGGCGGCCATTGCTTTCCGGAGTTGGCATTTGTGGCGGCGCTCCTGCGCTACGGAGGAACAGGGAGCCGCACCAGGCGACTCACGCGGAGAAGGAGCGCGAACCGGTCAAAACCTAGTTGAACCGGGTCCAGGCACCCCAAACCGGCTGGCCCAATGCAAACCAGGAGAAGCCTTGAGCCACACTCGTGTTGGACACGTGGCGACTCCAGATTGGCCGATCAAGGTAATTTCTTCAGAAAATTATTAGATCTTGCATAATTCATAGAAAATAGTACGAATGTCAAAAAAATACAAATAAGGTATCGAAATTCTCAGAAAAATGCGTAGAACAACCTGGAACAATAATATCAGGCCTTTGATGCATTAATAACAGTGATATCATGAAATATGCGTAATACTTGTTTAGTGGATAATAAATAGCAAATGCTGACATAAAATTATGGGAAAATGTCAGTAACTCCATGATAATGTTTATAATGCACCTGATGTCAAGGATGATCATGTTGATGCATGAAATCATATAATTTGCTTAATGTTTTCATTTAGGGCTTTTAACCCTAAATAAAATACAATTAAATGCATACATGCTCAATAAATGATGAAATTTACAGAGTAGGCTTATATCACTAATCTGAAGCTAAGATGTATATCTGAGATCCGTTATATGCACAAAATCCATGTTATATGAAGATGACCCATAATACATGTAATGAAACCCTAATTTGAGTAATACATGTAACTTAGGGTTAATATGTATAAATAATGATATGGAACCTAATGTTCAGATAATGAACCATAATCTGGAAAATGACATCAGTATCATAATTCTTAGACAAGAATGCAAGTGATAATGAGAATATCCTAAAAAGATAAGCTAAACCCTAATGGACATAACTAGGGTTAAGATGAGATGTAATAAGATGAGAACCTGATGATCGTATGTGATCTTATCTTAATCAGGTTTAACAAAGATATAGAGGACATCAGGAGTATATGTGATGATTAGGTTTGTTCTTGATCAAGGTACGCCATTACCTCTTACTTGGCTTATTATACAATATGCTTGTGTTATATGAGTAGTAAAATACTTGGCATATGGTATTGATTGAAATGATTGTCTGGTATGATATGTTGCATGATTTTCCATACTTATTGATATGAACACATGAAACATAATATATCTGTTCCATTATATCTAAGCACTTCAACTCTTTGGTAGTAAAGTGCTGGAAATAAGTACTTCAACTCTTTGGTAGTAAAGTACTTGGAAGTGATCCAACTCTTTGGTAGTAGATCACATTGTGAAATGATCCAACTCTTTGGTAGTAGATCATAAAGGCCTTAATGCATTCAACTCTCAGGTAGTAAATGCATGGATGATATAATGGAAAAAGTACTTAAAATATGTGTTCTCTTTTGTTGATGGACATCTTTGTGCAAGTATATGATTTTCTTATATTTCTTCTATTACTGCCAAGTATATTAGTTTTATCTTATTGCCAAGATATGATGAGAGGTAAATAAAAGACACGTAGGCGTACTCAGTACAATATTCATGAAATATTGTGCTGACGTGTACCGCATGTAATCTTTTTGTTTAGGTTGGTTATGCTCTTGAAGATCTAGGATAGAGAGAGTTGTATAGCGAGCTGATGTACAGGTGGACCTGTTGTCTTAAGATCCTGTTGTTTAGTTGTAGCTCATGTATATGTATAGTTTGCTGTTCAATATGTAATATCAAATGTTATAACAATTCATGTTGTAATTATATGTTGAATGGTGAACATGTGTGTATGGTTTTATTATTGTTCATGTACATGTGTTACTGTGTTTCCTTTTGACTTCCTCTAATTTTCTTCTTCTTAGCCTAGTGTGGGATGTTTAAATTGGAATGCTCGCTGAGGTGAGGGTTTCAATTTTGATGTCACACATCAGATTAAGTTTTAGAAAATCCGGGGACGTCACAATTACTTAAACCATTAACCCTCACCCACTTTGAGAGTTCATACTATTTGGTTGATTACCTTTCAAGTGATCTTGGAATAAGTGAAACCATTTAGTAGAATAGCAATTGAATTCACTTAACAAAATTGAACTTTCGAAACCATTTAAGCCTCAACTGATTTGGGATCGTTTGGTCCCAAACGGTCTCAAGACCGTTTGGACTCAAACAGTCTTGAGACCATTTGGACTCAAACGGTCTTGAGACCGTTTGGTCCAAACCACCTCAAAACCGAATGGACCAAATATGGTTTCCATCAATCACATTGAATTAGGGTTTTCAATGTTGAACCCTTCAATCGATCTTGCACATATTAGCCACTAATCATTTGAGTGAATTAGATCAACCCTAAACTGATTTGACACTCAATTGACCCTCAATTGATCCTCAATTAGGGTTGGAATCAATTGAATTAGGGTTTAGAATCAATGAACCTTCAATATTCATCAATGTGTAACTAGTTACTTCATAACTATTGAACCACCATTCAAATGGGGTATGACCTGACCCCAAACGGTCTTGAGGTCGTTTGGATGACCTCCAAACGGTCTTGAGACCGTTTGCCCATCATATCACTCAAATCCAAGCAATCCATTTAGGGTTTGGTTCATTGAAGTGCTCACCAAATCAGCAATCTATTGCATATTAACTTGATATCTTTAGACCTTCAACCATTGAACTATACACAAACCTAGACCTCCAAACGGTCTTGGGTAACCACCAAACGGTCTTGAGACCGTTTGGATGAGCTCCAAACGGTCTTGATACCGTTTGCCCCATCCAACTTTTGGACTTTAGTGAAAAATCATCATGGATTGGTCTATCGAGTTGATCAACAAGTCAACACTACATTGCAATATGATTAGTACCTTTGGACCTTCAATTGGTCAACTATACTTGACCCCAGACCTCCAAACGGTCTTGGGGTGATCCCCAAACGGTCTTGAGACCATTTGGGTGATCCCCAAACGGTCTTGAAACCGTTTGGGCTAATCAACCCAAAATCTCAACTTAACTCATTGGAATTTCAGCACTGTTTTCAATTAGGGTTTGCCTAATTGATTAGCCTTCAACTCACGATTACTTGGGAGTTAATCCCTCAAATTTGGTGAGTAATTAGCCAACATAATTAGGATCAATATTCCCAAACGGTCAACGCTTGGTCAACGCACGCAAACGGTCTTGAAACCGTTTGCCCAAAACGTTCAATTAATCAGATTGAAAAAATCAGCACATAATCCAATTAGGTTTCCCTAATTGATTAGGCTTCAACTCACGATTCCTTTAGAGTTAACCCATCAAATTTTGAGGGTCATTATCCAACATAATTATGAACAGGAATACCAAACGGTCAACGCTAGGTCAACCATATCAAACGGTTTTTAAACCGTTTGCCCAAACAGGTCAAGTTAATCAGGTTGAAAATCAGCATTGATGAAAAGGATGGCTAGAAATGGAAATCGAGTGAAGATAACCTAGAATCAAGCATTGATTTAGGGTTTTCACCATGAATCCAAGGTAGAATATGATCAAACCTTACCTAAAGGTGGTGTTCATCCTTCTCCTGCTCCTGAGCTCTCCTTAGGTCGGCCAAAGCAAAAGGAATAAGGAAAAGGCTAAGGAAACATGCCTTATGTGTTGTTGAAATAAGGTATACATATATAATATGTATATGGTATTTAATGAAAGAGAAAATGAAATCTTTTTCCTTAAATTCCATACTAATTTCCCCCTAATCCTCCTTCATTACTTGATCACGAAACCTCCTTCAAACTTTCGTAAAAGCTCTTCATTATCCAAGAAATAATGGAAAAGAAATTAAGCACCTTAATCCATTATAATAATAATATATCTTTTTGAGTGGGAATTCTTTTCCTTATAATAAGGTGAGTGGAATTTCACCTCCTTAGGATATTTTTGATCCTTGCAAGCTCAAGGACGTCCACACACACATCTGAATCCAACCAAATTAATTTTGGTTGAAGGCCCCTTCAATTATTTTATTTATTTTTGCATTAATTTGAATTAGGGTTTCAATTGGGCTTAAATCTTGATTATTTTAATATCAAGATTCTCTCTCCTCCAAGATAATTCAAATGAGGTGCCCTTCTCATTTTATTTTCTCTACATGATGCCAAAGATTATTAGGGACCTTATTGAAGTGGTAATTGCATATTGAACCCTAGGTTTTGGGTAAATTGCACTTTACACCAAAACTAGGTTTTAATGCACAACATTGTCAATCAAGCTCTATCTTGGTGTACAGGCTTGTAGAAACCTTAACACTACATAAAATTCATTCTTATGATGTCTCAACATCAGAGGAACATCTTATCATGCAACATTTTCAATTTAACCCCTCAAATTGGGTAATTTGCACTTTAGTCCAAAATAAGCAAACATTGCTTCAACATTGTCCAAACAGGACCAAAATTGAAACATAGGTTCCTCATGGGCCCTAATTACTTTTCACAAGATAAGATTAAGCATATAATCAACCTTATTAGGCAAAACATCTAGGTTTAACTCATAACTTAGGTCAGGGATGTTACAAATTATAAACCCCTAACAAGGATTTCGTCCCCGAAATCCAGATAAAGGAAGACATATGTATTTTATTCATCATACCATATAATATTCACATATCATCTCCTTATTATGGAGACACCACAAAACTTTTGGTTAGCACAAGGTGTTTCCATACAAGATTCTCATAGAATCAACATACAAGACACATGCTCCACTGTCCTTCATTATTGACTGTGGACTCAATTTTGTATCAAGTAACACTTTTCTTGTTCAGAGAAACATCATGCATTCCTTATTAATATCATGTTTATGAAGAGCATAAACCCCTAACATGTGATGTTCATATTATTTTATATAATCAGAGTAATTCATGGTTGACCACTCTAGGTAGCCAACATAAACCATATGATATTTTTTTAGATACCAGGATCCCTTACCTTGGTATCTATTTCATGTGTTAACAACACATAACATCTTTATCTTCCTTTCCTCTTGGGACATCACTTGTTACATATATCTTCATCCATGAACCAAAGTCCAAGATAAACTGATACTTTTCTAAGTATCCATCACTTGAAAATTTTTATCTTATGCACATCAAGTGTCCTAAGACCCACTTGATTGCCATGTCCCTAAAAGGAAAGAAAATAAGGATTCACATTCCTCTTATTAATTCATGTATTTTCAACTATTCATGAAGCAATAACTCTTTATCTCATCCAAGGTTCCTTGCCTTAGCATAGGAATTATAAGGATGATTACATAACATTATTCCCTTCTTTATTATTATCTCAACATGTTTATGATTATCTCAAGATTTCATCACATCTTCCATTTCCATATTATGGAAATGATCTTTATTATGCTTGAAGCATTATTGAGCAAGGTTCATCTCCCTTGATCACATTCTTGTCTTATGGGGAATATACTTTTAATTCCTCATATACACTTGCTCTTTTGATATTATCTCAGGTTTCTCTTTCTTATACTTAGGATATGACACATTTATTCATTCCATATTTCTAATTTCATGAGACTCATTAGATTGTATCAGAATGACTGCTTGATCAGGGCAATCAGAGAGATTACAATCTAAGAGTTTCCATACTCACTTGATCATCAATAATTGTATACGTGGCCAGGGTTTACATGTACTGAGATCAAGTAGTATGCACTTTGTATATTATCATGTTCCTTTCTTTTCATATTATCATCAACATAGGGTTTAACATCCCTGGATTTCATCCAGACATCTCTTTTATACCTCATCTTCTTTCATAAGAGTAGGAACAATATAAAACATCTATAATGGTACTGCATAAAATGTAAGTCCTCATAGGACCAATCCAAGAAAACTCAAAATCAATTGCTTTCTATGGCTTAGAAAATCATAAAATGACAAGTTAAAATGACATTATTATGTCTAACCTGTCATGATTTGTGGATGGTTCACTGCCTCAGGCTGATTCTGCCTCAGAGGTTGATTCACCATAACATTTCTGACTGAGCAATCTCTTGCCAGATGTCCTACTTGTCTGCATTGGTAACAAATTCTGGGTGCTAGGTATGGTCTAGAGGGTTCTTTACCCTTTCTAGATGACCATTGCCTTGGTGCACTAGGTCCTGGTTGTACTGATGATACCAAAGTCTTTACCTTTTTAGAACTACTAGGCCTTTGTTCCTGGATTTGAATAGGCCTTTTCTCAATTCTCTCTTCCTTGTTCTTTGTTGGACAATTCTTTACAATATGTTCAGGCTTTCTACACCCATAGCAAATTCTATTTTTGGGTTGAACCCTATTCCTTCCTTCACTGTTTATTGTTTCAACAGGCTGAGGTTGAACACAGACTTGTTCTAAGTCCAGAACTTCATCATTTCTTATAGCTTCCACCTGCTGATGTGGATTACATATCCTATTGATATCCAGAACATCCTCATTGGGGGCTGGTAATCTATGTTGCACTGCCAGTGCTCGATCCACTAGATATACCATAGTTGCCCTGAGTTCCCCAACAGTGATACCTAGGGAAGGATTTCTCATCACAGTTGGATTAACTAAGGGGTTCTCAGGCAATAGTCCCTCTCTTGCCTGTTCCCCTGCACCTCTTCTTAGTGCAACATTGCTGCTTTCTGCAGCAAACTCCTCATGTGACCTAATCATCCTCAAGTTCTTCTCCTCCTATATGAGCAGAAGATATTATCAGATACACTAGAAGACACTAGAACAGACTCTTCTACCTTAGTCCTATGTCTCTGTAGACTCAGCGAACCTAGAGCTCTGATACCAACAATTGTGGCATCCAACTTATAAAACACCAGATTAACTAATGCGGAAGCGAATCATTAGCAGCGGATTACTGAAAATCACTAAAAATTAAAACTTTTTGCAAAGAGATCCAAACATAGGAAACTCTTATAACAAAAACCATAGCATTACTTGAACATACTTGTTTGTAGTTACACATCATGTAACATCTCTTCTCGAGGATTACATACAACAGTTGCTTTACTCTACTATACATAAGCAACATAAAACCTCGAGGCATTCAAGCCAAAATCTCAAGTCGAAGATAAAAGCACTATCTACTGACTCCGAGGACCTGAGAGTACAGAGACGACACATAGGACTACTAACTATACAAAAATTGGCAGCCAGTGCCTCCACCTGAGTCATCACTGCTGTTTCGGATACTGCTGCTGCTTTCCTTTTCCTGCAAAAGAGTATCTGCTTCTTTGTCCGCGTCCACCTAAAAATGTTGGATCCCACGGGGGTGAGACAATTGTAAATTGTCCCAGCGGGAGATATAACTCTCCGCCAAAACATTTTTATTGCAGATTATTATATTAGAATTGAACAGGAGTACTTACATATGAACAACAACATTATTCATTGTATGAACAGAGAAAGGTAATCTCCTTTCTTAAGGAGAACATTGTATCTACTCACGGTAGATTCATAATCCATACATCTAATTGCAAGGAATGTAAAGAGACATAAATAACATTTATCATCTAACATTGCATATCAGAAGTATAACATCAGCCAATGAATTTCCGTATTCAATCCTATAGCAAACATGCTAGACGGCTGATTACATTTTACAATCACACTTATGCCCTGAGGAGATGAGGTATACCGCTCATGCTCCAACCGACCACTGCTGTGACACCTCATCACGTTAAACGAGATTACTCAAAACTCAAAACACGATCAACTACTAATTAATCACATTGTCAAAAATGCAGAATAATTAAAACCGATTCCAAAGGTGTAAACAAACTTTAGAACATTGATAAAATGTCCATCATTCCATTCTCATATATTGTATCAAGCCTTTGCATAAGGGTCCAAAGACCTCAGTCACATCCTGCATACAAAAGATATTTCACATGTACATGCCATATATTTACAAACATTGGCATACGACCAAAATCTCATGTCGATATAAGTATATCGTCTAGAAAACACATCCTATACCAGGACCTGAGAGTACATGGACGACACTAGGACTGTACTACTAACATCTATAACTAACATCTACAACTAACCAACCTTCTGAATCTATTGATCACCAGGTTGGTTCTCTTCCACAGCACGACCTCGACCACGCTGCCCGCGACCACCTAAAAAAAAATGTGGTTACCCACGGGTGAGACCCAGTCCCAACGAGAGATATAACTCTCTCCAACATATATTGATTATAACTTATTAATTATCAGTAATTACATAGAGCAGTTAGGGTATTGAATAAGAAATATGAACATCTTGAACAATTTAAGCATACTAAGCAGTTAAGCAAATAAGTTGAAGCATCAAGTAGAATTACACAGTTTTCATAAGTCTACATCATGTAAGAAATATGTAGTGTAAAGACAATACAAGGGTTAATCAACCAATGTGATACATATTTAAACCCTAGCAATTATACTACACGGCTAGTATTATATCTTTTATTATTATGCCCTGGGGAGTTTGAGTCGTACCACTCAAAGTCCAACTGACCACTGCGAAGTGCTATTCAGTTCCGTATAAGATCTAGGAGTGCCGGTATCCTAAGATCTCTTCCCCTCGGTCAGTACGAGTAAACCGCAGTGACATACCAGTCAAACTGCCAACAGTGACATATAGTCAACTGATAACAACTAGTTCGTACTTGGTACAAGTTACGACACTAGAACACAGGGTATACAAAACCCTCTAATCCGAGGTACAACCACAGCTGTCCTCAATCACATCAAATGTCTGAGGCATGACCATAGCCATCCTCCATAACCTGCAATTGTGGATGACAAGAATATATCCTCAACTTGCCACCCCCACATACTCAACAGTATGCGCTCCGAGTTTCCCTTGGGAATACTCGTTTCACCATCCAGTAAATTCTGACACTGAAGATGGCTCTACGGCACAGGGCTCTACATGATTAGGGTTACACTTGATTAATTACTGCCAATTGAATGCGTTAAGGCTTTATCATACAAGTGGACATTCAAACCCTAATTATTTTCTAACAAGAATATATGTATAATGAATTCAAAGGATATAAAACATTTGATGTAAAAATCTTAATCATATTACCACATCCTATCATTCATTGCAAATTAATGGACCACACTTATCATGATACTATTTCCAAGATACCAATATCTTATCACAAGTTCCAGGGTTTTAACCCTTATTGGAACATAAAGAGGATTTCACCTCAATCATAGCTTCAAGCTTGCCCAAAGGTCATTAAGACCATCACATTATGTATAGTAAGGTTATCATCATCATTCCATGCCTTAAACAAGGCTCAAAAGATCATTAGCACATATGTATCCATAGATATTAACATGGCAATGCACTATGATATTGAAATTGTACTACAATGTGGTTTCAACACAAGAAGAATGTAATTCATTATCACATTAATCATTCAAGAGGTCGGATTATAACCAATCAACATCAAATAATTACATCAAGGTTAGGTATAACAAGCTAGATCACACGGGAGTTACACATCCACTTATTATAGTGATTTATCAAATATAACTATACAATGGCAAAGGTAATGCTGCCAATTAATGGTAATGAACCATTGAATTATATTCACTAGGAACCACATATAATAACATGTGATTTATTCAAATCCATTGGATGTTAAAGCATCCAATATTATTCATTGGATCAGGTTCATTGTTCAAGGTTATCAATTGAAGTATAGGTCTAACCATTAGATCAATTGAACCTAGGAACCATTGGTTCAAGGTATAGTCAAATCTACAATTTCATTCCTAATTCATCATATATGGTGATGACCTGATCCACCATTAATTGTGATCATTAAGTCACCATTGGTTGTTAGATCAGTAATACATTCAATTAACATCATCAAATAATAGGCCAATATCATCATCGATTGATAACATCATTAAAATACTTAGTGGATGATAATTAAATGTATAATTGAGTCAAAACCTGTCCTAAGGTGGTAACCATAGGTTGTAACTATAAATTTTACACCCTTGATCACGAACCTAAGTTGCTAAGATAGCAACACTATTGGTTATTGAATGGTATAACAATCAATTATGTGATAGGGAAGGAAATAGCTTAAAAACCCTAATTTGCACCATCATTTGTTTTGTACATAATGCCATAGGTTGTTGCTATCAACCTGTCCCAAATCATGTTACACCTTATAAAGGCTTTACACAAGTTTACAGGTTCATATAGAACTGGAATAAAATAGGAAACACCACAAAATTCGTAATTCTAAACAAGCATAATTCCACTATGCTTAGATCATCACATTCAAGCATAATCATGAACTAACAAGCTTCTAATAAGCAATATAAGTGAAGAATGTTATATAACTCGCCTCTATAGAGTAGTTCAGATATCCAACAGCAAAAATATCGAGCAAATAGGGCAAGGAAACCTTGGATTCAGATCTGAACTTGGCCAACTATGCAATTTTCTCCACAAACAAGCAAAACCCTAGAAAAGAGACAAGAAGGAAGGAGTTTTGAGTTCTAGGGGAACTTTCACCATGGAAAACCATGGTTCCGACCTGGAGAGATGTAGGAGGAAGAGGAACAAAGAATTGGACGGAGGAAATAAGTAAAAACTTACACTTTTAGGTTAGTATCACTTGGGGGAAGCATCATACACCCAAAAAGAGAATCAAATTCAACCCTAGAATTTGTTTCCAAGAGGATCCCCACCTTCTTCTTCCTTGGGAAGCAAAAATCGCATCTGAACAGAGGGAGGACGAGGCTGGGAGAAGGAGAGAGAGAATGGAGAGCAAATGGCTCGTTTGGGGCTTTTGGATAAGTATATAACACTTTAATATTAAGAAAAAGAAAAAAAATTGAAATTCTAATATATATCCAAGTATCCATGGCTTTATATTATTAAAATACATAAGCACACACACACACACACACAGCTCTCCCACCGTCCCTCTAGACCTGCTTGGCTTGCCTTTGACGAAATTCTCAGCCAATCACATAATTCCTTAGTTGATAGCTACTAAAGGTAGCTCATCCATGAAGGGGGAAAACCCTAAAATGCCCTTGATAAAAACACCTTCAAAGCATGACTCAAATAGGGTCCCCATGGCTCAAAAATCTCAAGAATGATAATATAACAACTAAGGAATATAATGTATGTGACAAATTGCAAAGAAAACCCCTGAATTGGGTAAATTGTAGAAAAGTCCAAAATGTATAGAAAATTGCATAACTTTCTCAAACAGTGTCCAAATTGGACCAAATTTGAAACTTAAGCTTGCGTTATGATTTCAAAACATATCAAAAGGTTATATTAGAGTTATAAGCATTCAAGTATGGTAATTAAGCTCCTTCAACCCATTAAGAAAGTTTAGGGGCCTTACAACTATAAACCCCTAACAAGGATTTCGCCCCGAAATCCTACGCAAAAAGAGATGGGTATTTTCTACGCATCTCATTCTCTAGTTCCCATGTGGCTTCCTCAATGCCACGGTGATTCCACAAAACTTTCACTAGTATTATATCCTTTCTCTTCAGCTTTTTCACCCTTCTATCCAGGATTAACACAGGACCCTCAACATAGGAAATATCCTCATCTAACTCAACCTCTACTGGTTGAATTGTATGTTCAGTATCTGGATGGCATTTCCTCAACATAGAGATGTGAAAGACATTATGCAATCTATGTAGCTCTGGTGGTAGCTCCAACTTATATGCTACCTTTCCAACTCGAGCTAGGATAGGGTATGGTCCCATAAATCTAGGAGCCAACTTACCCTTCTTTCCAAACCTCAACACACCTTTCCAAGGAGAAACCTTAAGATATACTCTATCTCCCACTTGGAACTCAAGTGGTCTGCGTCGATTATCTGCATAAGATTTCTGCCTGTCCTGGGCTACTTTCAACTGTTGTTGTATCACTTTAACCTTTTCTGTAGTCTGTTGTACTAGCTCAGGACCCAAAAGTTGATATTCACCGGTCTCATACCAGCAAAGAGGAGACCGACATCGCCTCCCATACAGAGCCTCATAAGGAGCCATATCTATGCTTCTTTGATAGCTATTGTTGTACGCAAACTCTATCAGAGTTAGATGTACATCCCAACTTCCAAGAAATTGTAGCACACATGCCCTTAAGAGATCCTCTAAAGTTTGAATAGTCCTTTCTGACTGGCCATCAGTCTGCGGATGAAAAGCTATGCTGAATCTCAGTTGTGTTCCCATTGCTGAATGCAGACGCTCCCAAAAATGACTTGTAAACTGTGGACCTCTATCAGAAACTATAGTCACTGGAATGCCATGCAGACGGACTATCTCATCAACATATATTTGTGCCAATTTCTCTGCTGTAAATGTCATTTTAACTGGCAGAAAATGAGCTGACTTAGTCAATCTGTCTACTATCACCCATATGGAATCATGACCCTTGGTTGTCCTAGGAAGACCAACCACAAAGTCCATAGTAATATGATCCCATTTCCATTGTGGTATTGGCAAGGATTGTAATGTCCCTGCAGGTTTTTGGTGCTCAGCCTTCACCTGTTGACAAACTGGACATTTAGCAATGAACTCTGCCACATCACGCTTTAGACCTGGCCACCAATACATGTCTTTCAAGTTTTGATACATCTTGGTACTTCCAGGATGCATTGCATACATGGAGGAGTGAGCCTCCTCAAGTACCATCTTCCTCAACCCATCAACATCAGGAATTACTATCCTATTATGGTAACAAACTGTACCATCATCTGCCTCGTGAAAGCCATCATACTTTTCACTACCAATCCCTGATCGGATATTCTGTATCACAGTATCATTTTGTTGTACATCATGAATCTGTTGTCTCAAGGTAGGTTTCACTTGTAACTGTGCCAACAATCCTGCCAGCAAGGAAACTTCTAGTTGTACATTCATCTGGCGAAGAGATACTAGCATATCTCTCTTATGGCACATCAAGGAATTTAATTGTGCATTATCTACCCTTAATGATGAAGATGACTTTTTACTCAATGCATCAGCTACCACATTAGCTTTCCCTGGATGGTAGTCTATTGTGCAATCATAATCCTTAATCAGCTCCATCCATCTCCTCTGCCTCATATTTAACTCCTGTTTTGAGAAGATATACTGTAGATTCTTGTGGTCAGTGAAGATCTGACACTTTTCACCATAAAGATAGTGTCTCCAGATCTTTAAGGCATGGACCACTGCAGCAAGCTCCAAATCATGTGTTGGGTAATTCTCCTCATGTTTCTTAAGCTGTCGCGAAGCAAAAGAAATCACATTTTTATCCTGCATCAACACACATCCCAACCCATTCTTTGAAGCATCACAAAAGACAATATAACCTTTCCCTTGCTCTGGCAGTACTAACACCGGTGCACTAGTCAACTTTTCCTTCAAAATCTGGAAAGAACGTTGACACTTGTCATTCCAAGAAAAAGGAACATCCTTCCTGGTTAACCTAGTTAGGGGTAACGCTATAGAACTGAAGTCTTTGATGAACCTCCTATAGTAACCTGCCAGACCAAGGAAACTACGGATCTCTGTCGGTGTTTTTGGTTGCTCCCATTCTAGTATAGATTCCACTTTCTTGGGATCAACACAAATGCCTTCTGCAGATATAACATGGCCCAGAAAAGACACTTCAGCTAACCAGAATTCACACTTGCTGAACTTAGCATAAAGTTGGTGCTGCCTCAACAAAGTCAATGCTTGGCGAAGGTGTTGCTCATGTTGATGACTATCCTTGGAGTATATCAGAATATCATCTATGAACACGACAACACACTGATCAAGATAAGGTCTAAACACCCTATTCATTAGGTCCATAAAAGCTGCAGGTGCATTGGTTAGCCCAAATGGCATAACCACAAACTCATAATGACCATACCTAGTCCTAAAAGCTGACTTAGGTATGTCATCAGCCTTAATTCTCAACTGATGGTAACCTGACCTCAGGTCTATCTTTGAAAACACAGTGGCACCTCTCAACTGATCAAAAAGATCATCAATCCTCGGCAAAGGATACTTATTCTTTATTGTCACCTTGTTCAATTGTCTGTAGTCTATACACAGCCTCATTGAACCATCCTTCTTTTTAACAAACAACACTGGGGCACCCCAAGGGGAAGTGCTCGGCCTAATAAAACCCTTCTCTAATAGTTCTTGTAACTGTTTCTTTAACTCCTGCATCTCTGCTGGTGCCATTCTGTATGCTGACTGTGCTATGGGTTGTGTTCCAGGAACAAGATTGATCTCAAACTCAATCTCTCTAGGAGGGGGAATGCTAGGAAATTCCTCAGGAAAGACATCCTCAAATTCTCGCACCACTGGTAACTCCTGGATACTAGGACCTACTGCCTTGGTATCCACAACATGAGCTAAGAAAGCCTCACATCCTTGTCTCATCAACCGCTCAGCTGTCATGGCTGACATCAAACATGTAGGAAGAATCTTCCTATCACCCTGAAAAATCCACTGTACATCTCCATCATGGAATGTCGCCACCTTAGTACTACAGTCCAAGACTACCTTGTATTTCTCCAAGGTATCCATTCCTAGGATTACATCAAAACCATGCATGTCAAGTGGCAGAAGATCCACTTGAATGTTATGTCCAGAGAAAGAAATAACACAAGAAGAGCACACTTCTAGCAACTCGGCAGAATCAACCAAAGGAGTCTCTAGCCGCAGGCTATCAGATCTAAGGCTAACAGGTAGATAACAACTATCTATCACCTCTCTGGTAATAAAAGAGTGTGTCGCACCCGGGTCTACTAACACAGATATGAAACAGGAAGCAGACATATCAGAATGAAATAACTCCATCTGACCTGTCACGACTCGTGGATTGACCACTGCTTCAGGCTGGGTCATGGCATAGAACCTAGCTGTCGTCTGCTGCCGTCCACGTCCTCTACTCACCTGTCCTGAGGATCCTGCATGGGACACCTGACCACGTCCTCTGCCACTACCACTATGAAACTGTCATTGTTGTGGACCTTGTTGACTTTGCCTTGCCTGCTGAGTCACCTCCTCATCTTTCATAGGGCAATAAGGTCTTGTATGCCCCACTTTCCCACACTTGTAACATGTTCTGGTGTCCTGATATGGCCTAAATGGCCCTGTCACTGAAACTGATGAGGTACTGCGGGCTCCCGTCGGTGGAAAATTGTGACCTCTACCCTGGCTCGGGGTCCACTGTGATGGTGCATGTGATCTTGGTTCAGTGAAGGTTGACCTTGGTTGTGACGATGATGGGAAAAACCTTGGCTTCTTAAAGCCTCCAGATGATTGCCCTTGAAACTGCATAGGTCGCTTCTTAGCATTAGCATCACGCTTCTCTATGGCAGACCTCTCAATCCTCCTGACAGATTCCACAAAGGTGGAAAACCTTTCCCTGTTCTCCAAGGCTGATGCTGTAGTAGTCAACTCTGTACTCAGACCCTTCTCAAATCTCCGGATCCTTTCCTTGTCTGTTGCTGCCATGTGTGGGCAAAACCTCAGAAGTTCCATAAACTTTGATTCATACTCATTGATATTCATAGCTCCTTGATGAATCTTCTCGAACTGAGAGATTTTCTCATCTAGGTAGGTCTCTGGAAAATATCGACTAACAAATTCCCTCCGAAACTCCTCCCATCCTATCACAACTCCTGGCCTTTTCTCCTCTTCTATGGCCCACCAGTGGCCAGCACTGCCCTTCAACAAGTCTACTGCATGCTTAACTTTGTCTTCTTCAGTGATGTTTAGGATTTTGAAAGCTTTTTCCAGCTCAGTCAACCACATGTCAGCGTCTGCTGGATCAGAAGTACCTTCATATTCAATTGCCCCAACACGTCTAAGACGTTCAAATGTCTTCCCGATACCTAGGGACTCCACATTAGAGGCGGCTGCCCTAGCTGGAGGTGCTGGTGCTCTGTCAGCAATATGTGTGATTGTGGCCATCATTTGTCTAAACATATGCTGAAACTCAGGATTGGCAATCATTGTCGGGTCTAGATGAGTCATTGTGGGCTGTTCTGGCCCTGCTTCTGGCACTCTCTCATTGCGTGCCTGCCTCCCTGCACCTCCTCCTGGTGCAACATAGCTACTCTCAACATGTTCTTCATGTCCTCCAGACATATCTGCATAAGCATAAACTATGATCAGATATGTTGGATACATAAGAACAGACTCAAACCTAAGTCCTATGTCCCTGTAGACTCGGTAAACCTAGAGCTCTGATACCAACTTAACTGTGACACCTCATCACGTTAAACGAGATTACTCAAAACTCAAAACACGATCAACTACTAATTAATCACATTGTCAAAAATGCAGAATAATTAAAACCGATTCCAAAGGTGTAAACAAACTTTAGAACATTGATAAAATGTCCATCATTCCATTCTCATATATTGTATCAAGCCTTTGCATAAGGGTCCAAAGACCTCAGTCACATCCTGCATACAAAAGATATTTCACATGTACATGCCATATATTTACAAACATTGGCATACGACCAAAATCTCATGTCGATACAAGTATATCGTCTAGAAAACACATCCTATACCAGGACCTGAGAGTACAGGGACGACACTAGGACTGTACTACTAACATCTATAACTAACATCTACAACTAACCAACCTTCTGAATCTATTGATCACCAGGTTGGTTCTCTTCCACAGCACGACCTCGACCACGCTGCCCGCGACCACCTAAAAAAAAAATGTGGTTACCCACGGGTGAGACCCAGTCCCAGCGAGAGATATAACTCTCTCCAACATATATTGATTATAACTTATTAATTATCAGTAATTACATAGAGCAGTTAGGGTATTGAATAAGAAATATGAACATCTTGAACAATTTAAGCATACTAAGCAGTTAAGCAAATAAGTTGAAGCATCAAGTAGAATTACACAGTTTTCATAAGTCTACATCATGTAAGAAATATGTAGTGTAAAGACAATACAAGGGTTAATCAACCAATGTGATACGTATTTAAACCCTAGCAATTATACTACACGGCTAGTATTATATCTTTTATTATTATGCCCTGGGGAGTTTGAGTCGTACCACTCAAAGTCCAACTGACCACTGCGAAGTGCTATTCAGTTCCGTATAAGATCTAGGAGTGCCGGTATCCTAAGATCTCTTCCCCTCGGTCAGTACGAGTAAACCGCAGTGACATACCAGTCAAACTGCCAACAGTGACATATAGTCAACTGATAACAACTAGTTCGTACTTGGTACAAGTTACGACACTAGAACACAGGGTATACAAAACCCTCTAATCCGAGGTACAACCACAGCTGTCCTCAATCACATCAAATGTCTGAGGCATGACCATAGCCATCCTCCATAACCTGCAATTGTGGATGACAAGAATATATCCTCAACTTGCCACCCCCACATACTCAACAGTATGCGCTCCGAGTTTCCCTTGGGAATACTCGTTTCACCATCCAGTAAATTCTGACACTGAAGATGGCTCTACGGCACAGGGCTCTACATGATTAGGGTTACACTTGATTAATTACTGCCAATTGAATGCGTTAAGGCTTTATCATACAAGTGGACATTCAAACCCTAATTATTTTCTAACAAGAATATATGTATAATGAATTCAAAGGATATAAAACATTTGATGTAAAAATCTTAATCATATTACCACATCCTATCATTCATTGCAAATTAATGGACCACACTTATCATGATACTATTTCCAAGATACCAATATCTTATCACAAGTTCCAGGGTTTTAACCCTTATTGGAACATAAAGAGGATTTCACCTCAATCATAGCTTCAAGCTTGCCCAAAGGTCATTAAGACCATCACATTATGTATAGTAAGGTTATCATCATCATTCCATGCCTTAAACAAGGCTCAAAAGATCATTAGCACATATGTATCCATAGATATTAACATGGCAATGCACTATGATATTGAAATTGTACTACAATGTGGTTTCAACACAAGAAGAATGTAATTCATTATCACATTAATCATTCAAGAGGTCGGATTATAACCAATCAACATCAAATAATTACATCAAGGTTAGGTATAACAAGCTAGATCACACGGGAGTTACACATCCACTTATTATAGTGATTTATCAAATATAACTATACAATGGCAAAGGTAATGCTGCCAATTAATGGTAATGAACCATTGAATTATATTCACTAGGAACCACATATAATAACATGTGATTTATTCAAATCCATTGGATGTTAAAGCATCCAATATTATTCATTGGATCAGGTTCATTGTTCAAGGTTATCAATTGAAGTATAGGTCTAACCATTAGATCAATTGAACCTAGGAACCATTGGTTCAAGGTATAGTCAAATCTACAATTTCATTCCTAATTCATCATATATGGTGATGACCTGATCCACCATTAATTGTGATCATTAAGTCACCATTGGTTGTTAGATCAGTAATACATTCAATTAACATCATCAAATAATAGGCCAATATCATCATCGATTGATAACATCATTAAAATACTTAGTGGATGATAATTAAATGTATAATTGAGTCAAAACCTGTCCTAAGGTGGTAAACATAGGTTGTAACTATAAATTTTACACCCTTGATCACGAACCTAAGTTGCTAAGATAGCAACACTATTGGTTATTGAATGGTATAACAATCAATTATGTGATAGGGAAGGAAATAGCTTAAAAACCCTAATTTGCACCATCATTTTTTTTGTACATAATGCCATAGGTTGTTGCTATCAACCTGTCCCAAATCATGTTACACCTTATAAAGGCTTTACACAAGTTTACAGGTTCATATAGAACTGGAATAAAATAGGAAACACCACAAAATTCGTAATTCTAAACAAGCATAATTCCACTATGCTTAGATCATCACATTCAAGCATAATCATGAACTAACAAGCTTCTAATAAGCAATATAAGTGAAGAATGTTATATAACTCGCCTCTATAGAGTAGTTCAGATATCCAACAGCAAAAATCTCGAGCAAATAGGGCAAGGAAACCTTGGATTCAGATCTGAACTTGGCCAACTATGCAATTTTCTCCACAAACAAGCAAAACCCTAGAAAAGAGACAAGAAGGAAGGAGTTTTGAGTTCTAGGGGAACTTTCACCATGGAAAACCATGGTTCCGACCTGGAGAGATGTAGGAGGAAGAGGAACAAAGAATTGGACGGAGGAAATAAGTAAAAACTTACACTTTTAGGTTAGTATCACTTGGGGGAAGCATCATACACCCAAAAAGAGAATCAAATTCAACCCTAGAATTTGTTTCCAAGAGGATCCCCACCTTCTTCTTCCTTGGGCAGCAAAAATCGCATCTGAACAGAGGGAGGACGAGGCTGGGAGAAGGAGAGAGAGAATGGAGAGCAAATGGCTCGTTTGGGGCTTTTGGATAAGTATATAACACTTTAATATTAAGAAAAAGAAAACAAATTGAAATTCTAATATATATCCAAGTATCCATGGCTTTATATTATTAAAATACATAAGCACACACACACACACACAGCTCTCCCACCGTCCCTCTAGACCTGCTTGGCTTGCCTTTGACGAAATTCTCAGCCAATCACATAATTCCTTAGTTGATAGCTACTAAAGGTAGCTCATCCATGAAGGGGGAAAACCCTAAAATGCCCTTGATAAAAACACCTTCAAAGCATGACTCAAATAGGGTCCCCATGGCTCAAAAATCTCAAGAATGATAATATAACAACTAAGGAATATAATGTATGTGACAAATTGCAAAGAAAACCCCTGAATTGGGTAAATTGTAGAAAAGTCCAAAATGTATAGAAAATTGCATAACTTTCTCAAACAGTGTCCAAATTGGACCAAATTTGAAACTTAAGCTTGCGTTATGATTTCAAAACATATCAAAAGGTTATATTAGAGTTATAAGCATTCAAGTATGGTAATTAAGCTCCTTCAACTCATTAAGAAAGTTTAGGGGCCTTACAACTGCGAAGTCGAATCGGTACCATACAAGGTCAAAGGTAGAGCCGGCTACCAAGACCTCCCATATCTCGGTCAGTGCGAGATTACATGCATGACATCTTGTATCTCTGCTATATATATAGCTTTCCAGGGTATACTGGCAACTTCACTATTAGAGTTACAGTGGCATGCTGCACTTTCTTCGCGATCGTGAGATTTCATGTTTATCTCCATCGATCCGGCATTAACATTATTGGGAGATGTGTACGACATCATCCCAATCATCGGGGGATTAGTGATACATCCTTCCCAGAAGATATAATGAAGGATTGTGGGATCTCGTGTTTATCTACCACCAATCCTACATTAGGGTGTCAGGATATTTTCGCCCATTACCCCCACATACTCAAAAGTATGCCCTCCGGGTTTTGCCGCGGAGCACCCGTTTCACCATCACCAGTTCGCTGACGATGATGGATCTATGGTCAGGGCTCTACATGGTATCATTTCACTTGATTAATTAAGTTCATTGTCATGTTCTTGTAGCATCAATCAAGTTCTCAAACATATTTTATTCAGACAAATGCTATAAAGAAACATGTACTATTTTCATCATTTACTTCTCATTCTTTATGAGGCATTGGGATCTCAGTCCCTCATTTCAATACTGGGATTTCTCATCCCTCAACCACATCATTATCATGCTTATCAAATCTGGGTATTCATACCCTCAATTCATCATTGTCACTGTTACCATTTGCTAGGTAACTATTACCTCCAGGTCCTTAGACCGAGGTATGCATGATACTTGTTACACAAGTATCTCACATGGCTCTTAAAGCCTATTAAATATTTTGTTACCTTTCACTAGGTGACAACAACTTATTCATGGAACTCATAAGGTCCATATACCTTTTGTTACTTTTACTAAGCAACAACAACATTAGGCACATAAGGCCATTCAACATATTTGTTATATGAATGTCATAGCTCAAGTCTAGCTATGCTCTTCATCTCATGATGTCTACATGATTAATAGACATGATAACAACCGTACAAGTCATTGACCACATCATGTGATACCTTAGTAACACCACAATTCCTTTATCAGGGTTATGGTTTATTACTCATTCGGGCTTTTCACTCCCTTTACCCAAATTAGGGTTAGGGTTTCCCAATTGACATCAATTAGGGATTTATGCTCATGTAGTTAGATCAACCCTAATGTATTGCTCCACAACTTTAGGTGCATTCAAAGATATCATAAGTGTATGCTCATGATTACTATCCTCATCATATATCCTTAATAATCATCAATTCAAGGTATAAGTCCACTTCTCTTTCTTATTATGGTATGATTACCTCATACCCATTAGAGTGGCTCATCCCTTTAAACAATGTATATTAGCTTATACTCATCAAAGTATATCAACTCATTACAATTTCATTGTAATATCTACAACACACACACACTTCATGTGTTTCTCATCCAAGTATGTTGGATTGAGATGTATCAAGGCATTTCAACCTTGAAATGCTGAATGTGATATCTATCATGTATTGGTGTATTACTCTCTTCTCATTTCTATCTTATTTAGGTTAATCAACTAACCTTGTATTATGGTATCTTCCCTCTTAATACTTTATCCACTAACATGTTACTTCCATCATATGGTGCATAGGTTACACATTAGAATTGTCCAACTATCTTTAATGATATGGACTTATTCAATTATTAGACATTGTTGAATATAGGATAACCCATTATCCATCACTTTAGATATTTCAACTCTTAGGATGTTATCCATATCATTATTAGGGTAGCATACATCATTCCTAAGAGTTTCATATCCTCATCTTTATAGAGTGTGTAGGGTTGATATATATATGAGTCAACATAGCATATCATTGCTTATAAAACTTATAAAGTGTTTTCAATACACAAGGCATCATGGATCATACCTGGCTATGTTCAATATCTCAATAAACCTGCATGATTAGTACAGATGATAACAAACACATCTATTTCATATCAGCATAATGCAAGATAATGATAACATCACTAATCAAGGATTACCCCACCATGCCCTGGCTAGGGTTAGGGTTTCCTTTTTAATTCAATTAGGGTAACCATCCCCTTAGTTCAATTGGGGATAATAACTTATCACTTCATTATCCAACCTTGGAGATTTACATTATAAAGAACAACCCAAAATTAGGGTTTCTCTCATAGTTTCACCTTATTTGGAATTAGGGTGTACTGTACATTCAATTTCAAATCAAGAATAGTGTACCACGGCCATGCTGCCAAAAACGGCCATGCAAAGGGGAATCACCACAGCCGTGCTACCTTGCACGTTCGTGCAAGACGTATCCACCACGGCCGTGCTGCCTAGCACGGTCGTGCTACAGCAGACCCCAATTATTTTACATTTGTGAATTCAATACTCCAAACCAATTAGGGTTTACTATTAACCCTAAGTGGAGATGATCAACAAGTACCTTTAATTTAAAGCTTGCCCTGTCATCATTATGAATTAGGTTTATATCATCATCATATAACAAAATTTCATCTATCAATGCCCTCCAATAGGGTTATGATTCATTAACCTTCATAACTAGGGTTTCATGATCTCACTATTAAGAATCATACCCTAACTAGACATTCATTCATGAAAGACATCCTATCTCTCATCTTCTATAAGATGGAGTTTACTTCAACCTTGATTAAGCTAGGTCAACTCCACTTGAAAGAAGAATTGACATCATAATATATGTCATTATACCAAGATCATTAGAACTTAACTTCCCTTCGATTACATCATGTGATTGATTACTTAAACCATTAACCCTCACCCACTTTGAGAGTTCATACTATTTGGTTGATTACCTTTCAAGTGATCTTGGAATAAGTGAAACCATTTAGTAGAATATCAATTGAATTCACTTAACAAAATTGAACTTTCGAAACCATTTAAGCCTCAACTGATTTGGGATTGTTTGGTCCCAAACGGTCTTGAGACCGTTTGGACTCAAACGGTCTTGAGACCGTTTGGTCCAAACCACCTCAAAACCGAATGGACCAAATATGGTTTCCATCAATCACATTGAATTAGGGTTTTCAATGTTGAACCCTTCAATCAATCTTGCACATATTAGCCACTAATCATTTGAGTTAATTAGATCAACCCTCAACTGATTTGACACTCAATTGACCCTCAGTTGATCCTCAATTAGGGTTGGAATCAATTGAATTAGGGTTTAGAATCAATGAACCTTCAATATTCATCAATGTGTAACTAGTTACTTCATAACTATTGAACCACCATTCAAATGGGATATGACCTGACCCCAAACGGTCTTGAGGTCGTTTGGATGACCTCCAAACGGTCTTGAGACCATTTGCCCATCATATCACTCAAATCCAAGCAATCCATTTAGGGTTTGGTTCATTGAAGTGCTCACCAAATCAGCAATCTATTGCAGATCAACTTGATATCTTTAGACCTTCAACCATTGAACTATACTCAAACCTAGACCTCCAAACGGTCTTGGGTGACCACCAAACGGTCTTGAGACCGTTTGGATGAGATCCAAATGGTCTTGAGACCGTTGTCCCCATCCAACTTTTGGACTTTAGTGAAAAATCATCATGGATTGGTCTATCGAGTTGATCAACAAGTTAGCACTACATTGCAATATGATTAGTACCTTTGGACCTTCAATTGATCAACTATACTTGACCCCAGACCTCCAATCGGTCTTGGGGTGATCCCCAAACGGTCTCGAGACCATTTGGGTGATCCCCAAACGGTCTTGAAACCGTTTGGGCTAATCAACCCAAAATCTCAACTTAACTCATTGGAATTTCAGCACTGTTTTCAATTAGGGTTTGCCTAATTGATTAGCCTTCACCTCACGATTACTTGGGAGTTAATCCCTAAAATTTGGTGAGTAATTAGAAAATATAATTAGGATCAATAATCCCAAACGGTCAATGCTTGGTAAACGCACTCAAATGGTCTTGAAACCGTTTGCCCAAAAAGTTCAATTAATCAGATTGAAAAAATAAGCACATAATCCAATTAGGTTTCCCTAATTGATTAGGCTTCAACTCACGATTCCTTTAGAGTTAACCCCTCAAATTTTGAGGGTCATTATCCAACATAATTATGAACAGGAATCCCAAACGGTCAACGCTTGGTCAACCATATCAAACGGTTTTGAAACCGTTTGACCAAACATGTCAAGTTAATCAGGTTGAAAATCAGCACTTGATTCAGTTCGATTTGCCTAATTGATTGGACTTCAACCTATGATTCCTTTGGATTTAACCCCTCAAATTTGGAGGGTCATTAGAATACATAATTAGAAACAAGATTCCCAAACTTTCCACGCTTGGTCGACTCAACAAAACGGTCTTGAAACCGTTTTCCTCCAAACGGTTTGCACACCGTTTGGTCACCAAACGGTTTTGATGAAACCGTTTGGTTCCCACCTTTAGAAAACGTTTTCTCCCAAGATATTTGGTGAGGTTATTGCTTATGATGATTTCATCATCATCTTCCTTCGTGCACCCAAGAACAGAAACCGTTCTTGATGGAATTTGCAGCAAAGAAGCAAAAGTGTATCAAATTGAAGAAATCAATCAACAAAGCATAGTATGTTGATGCAATAGCAATGTTTGAGGGTTTAAGTTATAAAACCCGCCTCAAATCTGATCTCCAAGCTTCAAGCTCCGTGGATTTAATGGTGGATGAAGCTCCAGAAGCTATCCAAAGTTCGTTCTTGAGCTTTTGGATGAAAAGGATGGCTAGAAATGGAAATCAAGTGAAGATAACCTAGAATCAAGCATTGATTTAGGGTTTTCACCATGAATCCAAGGTAGAAGATGATCAAACCTTACCTACAGGTGGTGTTCGTCCTTCTACTGCTCCTGAGCTCTCCTTAGGTCGGCCAAAGAAAAAGGAATAAGGAAAAGGCTAAGGAAACGTGCCTTATGTGTTGTTGAAATAAGGTATACATATATAATATGTATATGGTATTTAATGAAAGAGAAAATGAAATCATTTTCCTTAAATTCCATAATAATTTCCCCCTAATCCTCCTTCATTACTTGATCACGAAACCACCTTCAAACTTTCGTAAAAGCTCTTCATTATCCAAGAAATAATGGAAAAGAAATTAAGCACCTTAATCCATTATAATAATAATATATCTTTTTGAGTGGGAATTCTTTTCCTTATAATAAGGTGAGTGGAATTTCACCTCCTTAGGATATTTTTTATCCTTGCAATCTCAAGGACGTACAAACACACATCTGAATCCAACCAAATTAATTTTGGTTGAAGGCCCCTTCAATTATTTTATTTATTTTTGCATTAATTTGAATTAGGGTTTCAATTGGGCTTAAATCTTGATTATTTTAATATCAAGATTCTCTCTCCTCCAAGATAATTCAAATGAGGTGCCCTTCTCATTTTATTTGCTCTACATGATTCCAAAGATTATTAGGGACCTTATTGAAGCGGTAATTGCATATTGAACCCTAGGTTTTGGGTAAATTGCACTTTACACCAAAACTAGGTTTTAATGCACAACATTGTCAATCAAGCTCTATCTTGGTGTCCAGGCTTGTAGAAACCTTACCACTACATCAAATTCATTCTTATGATGTCTCAACATCATAGGAACATATTATCATGCAACATTTTCAATTTAACCCCTCAAATTGGGTAATTTGCACTTTAGTCCAAAATAAGCAAACATTGCTTCAACATTGTCCAAACAAGACCAAAATTGAAACATAGGTTCCTCATGGGCCCTAATTACTTTTCACAAGATAATATTAAGCATCTAATCAACCTTATTAGGCAAAACATCTAGGGTTAACTCATAACCCAGGTCAGGGATGTTACAAATTATAAACCCCTAATAAGGATTTCGTCCCCGAAATCCAGATAAAGGAAGATTGATGTATTTTATTCATCATACCATATAATATTCACATAGCATCTCCTTATTATGGAGACACCATAAAACTTTTGGTCAGCACAAGGTGTTTCCATACAAGATTCTCATAGAATCAACATACAAGACACATGCTCCACTGTCCTTCATTATTGAATGTGGACTCAATTTTGTATCAAGTAACACTTTTCTTGTACAGAGAAACATCATGCATTCCTTATTAATATCATGTTTATGCAGAGCATAAACCCCTAACATGTGATGTTCATATTATTTTATATAATCAGAGTAATTCATGGTTGACCACTCTAGGTAGCCAACATAAACCATCTGATATTTCTTTAGATACCAGGATCCCTTACCTTGGTATCTAATTCATGTGTTAACAACACATAACATCTTTATCTTCCTTTCCTCTTGAGACATCACTTGTTACATATATCTTCATACATGAACGAAAGTCCAAGATAAACTGATACTTCTCTAAGTATCCATCACTTGAAATTTTTTGTCTTATGCACATCAAGTGTCCTAAGACCCACTTGATTGCCATGTCCCTAAAAGGAAAGAAAACAAGGATTCACATTCCTCTTATTAATTCATGTATTTTCAACTATTCATGAAGCAATTACTCTTTATCTCATCCAAGGTTCCTTGCCTTAGCATAGGAATTATAAGGATGATTACATAACATTATTCCCTTCTTTATTATTATCTCAACATGTTTATGATTATCTCAAGATTTCATCACATCTTCCATTTCCATATTATGGAAATGATCTTTATTATGCTTGAAGCATTATTGAGCAAGGTTCATCTCCCTTGATCACATTCTTGTCTTATGGGGAATATACTTTTAATTCCTCATATACACTTGCTCTTTTGATATTATCTCAGGTTTCTCTTTCTTATAATTAGGATATGACACATTTATTCATTCCATATTTCTAATTTCATGAGACAAATTATATTGTATCAGAATGACTACTTGATCAGGGCAATCAGAGAGATTACAATCTAAGAGAGATTACAATCAGAGAGATTACAATATAGACGAATGCCTTTCGGCCTATGCAATGCCTCAGCAACGTTCCAACGTTACATGATTTCCATGTTCTCAGAGTTTCTTGAAGAGATAGTCAAAGTATTTATGGATTACTTCTCGATTTATGGAGCCTATTTTGACGCCTACCTATGAAATTTATCTTTAGTTTTGCAACAATGCGAGGAGAAACATCTCATTTTGAACTGGGAAAAATGCCACTTTATGGTTCAAAGTGGAATTGTCCTAGGACATAAGATCTCTAAGAAGGGTATTGAGGTGGATCTTAGCAAGATGAAGGCCATCTACAAACTCCCACCGCCATAGTTTGTGACAGGAGTGAGGAGTTTTTTAGGTCATGCTAGGCATTATAGAAGATTCATCAAAGACTTCTCTATAATATCAAAACCACTTTCAAACCTATTGATTAAAGATGCTCTATTTGAGTTTGATGATAAGTGTTTAAAATCTTTCAAAACCCTCAAAGATGCCTTGACCTCTACACCTATTCTGCATGCTCCAGACTGGGAGATACCATTTGAAATAATTTGTGATGCAAGCGACTATGCCATAGGTGCAATACTGGGATAGAAGAAAGACCAAAAACACCACGTCATATGTTACATAAGTCGCACATTAGACGAAGCCTAAGTGAATTACACAACCACTGAAAAAGAGATGTTGGAAACTGTTTTTGCATTTGACAAATTCAGATCATATCTTATAGGGGTAAAGGTAAAGGTCTACACTGACCATGGAGCCATACACTATCTGATGCAAAAGAAGGACACAAAGCCAAGACGACTGAGGTGGGCCCTGCTGCTATAAGAGTTTGACCATGAGATAATTGATAAGAAAGGTAAAGAAAATGTGGTCGCAGACCACCTCTCTAGAATAATATGATTTGAAGAAAATATGTTGTCTGTAAATGACAACTATGCTGATGAAGCTCTGTTAATGGTTTAGTTAGAGGAGCAAAATCTACCTTGGTTTGCAGATATCTGTAATTATCTACCTTGTGGCTAGCTGCCACCATACATCACATACAACCAGAAAAAGAAGCTCTTCTCTGATGTTAAAAACTACTATTGGGACGACCCATTGCTATTTAAGAGGTGTTCTGACATGTTCGTATAGAAAATATATACCAGAGGAGGAAGTTCCACTAATCTTGAGAGAATGCCACTCTTCACCTTATGGAGCACATCATAGTGGGGAAAGAACAGTTGCAAAAAAGCTTCAATCAGGGTTTTACTGGCCCTCCATGTTCAAAGACACGACGTATTTTTGTAAAAGCTTGCAAGGAATACCAACTTACCAAAAATATCAGTAAAAGGAGCGAAATGCCTATAGTCGACTGGGTAGAAGTAGAAATATTTGATGTTAGGGGGATAGATTACATGGGTCCCTTGCCCTCATCAAAAGGTTATCAACACATTTTAGTGGTTGTTGCCTACGTGTCAAAATGGGTAGAGGTTGTAGCCACCCAAACCTGCGACTCCAAATCTATGATTAAGCTATTTGAGAAAACCATTTTTCCACACTTCGGAGTGCCTCGTACTGTGATAAGTGATGGGGGATCACATTTTGGTGAGAAGTAGTTTGAGGTGCTACTTAAGAAGTATGGGGTAAAGCATAAGGTTTCTACACCCTATCACCCTCAAACCTCTGGACAAGTAGAAGTATCTAATAGGAAGATTAAGTAGATTTTGGAAAAGATTATTAGACGCACACGAAAAGACCGGTCCATGAAGCTTGACGATGCTCTCTGGGCCTATAGGATAGCCTATAAGACATCAATAGGTACAACACCATACAAATTGATCTATGGAAAGTCCTACCATTTACCTTTGGAGCTCAAACAAAAGGCCCTTTGGGCGTTCATGTTTCTGAATATGGACCTAGAATAGATGGGACAGAAAAGATTTCTACAGCTACAAGAGCTCGAAGAGCTAAGTTTACATGCCTATGAGAACGTGAGGATCTAAAAACAAAGGACTAAGGTGTGAAATTATAACCACCTAAAGAAAAAGGATGTTCGTGGAGATAAAGTACTTCACTTCAATTCTAGCATTAGGCTCTTTCCTGGGAAACTTAGAGCAAGATGGTCAGGCCCTTTCTCTGTGGTAAAGATTTCTCCATCAGGAATGATGGAGATTCATGGAGAGAAGACTGGAATCTTCAAAGTCAATGGCCACAGGGTAAAAATATTTTATGAAGATGAAGCCTTTGTAAGAAGATCCAAGATCAATTAGGAAGAAACATCTCAGCCAAGTGAGGAAAGGAATCAAGAGATGCCACATCCAACAACAGAACCCAAGGAGTGAAAAAATTATGTTGTCTATCTAAGGGACTTTAAAGAGAGTGATTCTTGGGAGGCAACCCAAGTTTTTACCCCTTTTTCTTAAGCTTTGTTTTCTCTTACCTTTTCTCTTTGTTTAGTTTTCTCCTCTTTTAAGTTATGTACATATCTATCTTCTTTTGAATATTTCATAATTTACCTAAGAAACAATCTTCATTTTGATTTGATTGCGGTCTGGACTGTGGTCGCGGTTTGGAATTTGCATACGCAAGACTGTGATCTACGGTACCCGCAATCGCGACCCGAGGTCATCTTTGCAATAGTAGAGAACTACGACCGCGGTTGTGCTTTTTGAGTACACCGCGACCGCATATCTACATTATGATCACCGAGATTGCGGTCTTTCCTCTTTGATAATTTGGTCGCAGTTGCATCTGTATGTATACCATTAAACCCTCGCATATTTGACTCTTTTCACTCTCAGATTTCTTGAGTCTAAGATAAACCCTATTCTCTACTCTGACTGCGAACGAAGAATTACTGCCGCTACAAGGCTGATTCCTGATTACTGTTCGATTCCTCCATCATCACCATTGTTAAGGTAATTAAAAAAACTCCTTTTTTTGCTTCTATGTCGCCGAATCACCTTATCGCCTCCGATTTAATCCCTCATCTGAACTGAATCTTTTCGCTCTATCTCTTGACGGCTGTGAGTTGCGCCGACGACGGTTGCCCTGGCTTTCCCTATTTCCCTAACCACATTATGGCGGCATTTGCTTTAACTAATTAAAAACCCTAAAAATAGTAAGAATGGGACAACTGCCATCGGTGAAGATGAAGAACAGATCATCAGATAGAAAGTGGAATCAGAACAGTCAGAAGAAGAAAGGCCGCAATCATGGTTATCATCTCTACAACTGCGATCGCAGTTTGATTGTAAACCCTAACACCGACCATGGTATTTCCTAAAGACTACCATTTCCGTCACTGGTCGTAGTGAAGAAGAAAGTTTCTCAAAGTTGTGGTCCCCTAAACTGTGATCGTGGTCCTTTCTTAGGATATCATGACCGTGATCCCATCCCATTACACCACAACCGCAATGTCTTTCAGAGACCGTGACTGCGGTTCCATATGAGTTACAAACATGATTGTGACTGTGGTCCCTATTAACTCCTCTAGAGCCTAAAACTTAAATAGTTTTCTGAACACCAATCCTGTGATAATTGTAACAATGATAATTTCAGATATATTGAACAAGGTACTAATTCATTGAAAATTTACAGAATGTCTTCTCCAGTAACCAACGATCCACTGTATGAGAGTTCTACTTCCCTAAAGGAGGTAGAGGAGATAGTAAAAGACCTAATAGAAAAGTTGAATAGGAATACTTGTCTACCAGTGCACAAACGTCTGGAGGTACAACTGAGATTGGAACAATACCAGAGGATACTGGGGAGGTACCTCAGGAGGATTCTCCATAAGAAACGGAATGAATAGAGCATAGTGAGACCTCTAAATACCAACCAGAAGAGTCAGAGAGCCAGGTACATGGCAAGAAAAGAAAATCTGTACTAAAAGAAACCAAGGGAAACAAGAAGGCGAAGACAATGGTGACCAACAAACCCAATAAGGAAGAGGGGAGAAAGGCCAAGGAGATAGTAGGGGAGACATCTTGACATTCCGAGGAACCCCCATTTGTGCCCAAAAATACCATGCACCAGTCTATATATGACTGGATGTACCAGCACAAGGAATTCTGCCCAACACATTACCTAGACATAGAAGACTTCAAAAAAATGCGAATCTATGATAGGACGATGAAATTCCCAGAAGGTGTAACCCTGCGCACCCTATGAACACCATAGGTGAAATCGTACAAGAAGATGACCACATAATTCCTTTCCTCATTAAAGAAAGTCCCTACCAGTATTGAAACACGAAGGGAGGGAGGTGGAGATTATCAGCTACGAGTAAGGATAGGGGGAGAGACTCACATAATCACAAAGTCAATGTTGAACATATGATTCACAGAGACAGAGGTAGAAGCCCATGCTTGCTCCAAATCCCCTAGCGAAAAGAAACGATCAACTATGAGAGCAATGAGATGTGGGAGGAGCTAACTGGTGAGGAGGAGCACAGTTTAAAGAACTCTAAGGCCACGTAGATCACATCGTGCTTTATCCGCATTATATAGAAAATCACCGCCTACACAATTCACACAAGGTCAGAAACAAGGACAGTCAGCAAAGGAGATCTGTTCCTCATCTGGTCAATGATCAATAGAAAGTCGATTAATATCTGAAAGATACTAATCAAGTGACTATTAGCAGTAGTATGCGGGGATATAAACTCTACATACTGCATGGGTGGCCAGATAACCAAGATCGCAGAATACTTAATGGATGAAGGGGAGATTTGATATAATTTTGACTCAAATCAAAGGAGGGACATATCTTGACATGTGAGAGAAGATTCACCATGAAAGGCTATGCAAAGAAGATAAATTCATTTGATATCATCATATCCTGGATGGTGAAAACCTAGGTCAGCATCTCCACCGCTTTCTCCTCTTAAATCATAGCTCTCCTCTTCCTCATTGATTTTGTTTCTCTAAAATGGATCATGAAATATGAGAGCTCCTTGGATGCCCATTTCCTCGTATAGATCAATTATGGCACTTAGATGAACTGTAAATTGATCAAACTTATACTTTGTTTTATTTCAATAGTTTTTTAGTCATAAACCATGTTACTAAAACCATTTACTAAATTTTTCAACCCTCCTCCAACAATTTTGAAAAATTAACATGTCTAAAACAACATTTTAGAGATCTAATATAAATTTTAGATCAATCAGAGTTAAAAATCAATTACGAACTGCTATTTTTCAACCAGATTGCATGATCGACTGAGTTTGTCTGGGGGGAAGCTCGACTGACAGCACACTCTGTAGAATTCAAACATTATTATAAAATATAAAATTTAAAAGAATGTATAAATCAGAGTTTCTAAATTACAGTTAATAGTTTAGATCATTTGGATATACTAAAAAAAGGACAAAATTCAAATAAAAATCTACTATATTTCAATCTGAATACATGGTCGGCTGAGTTTGTCATGGGAAAACTGAGCCAACAAACATGTCAGAAAATTATTCAAAAATTTTGTATTTTTAAAGAGCACTAATAATTGACTTATCCAAACTATATCACAATTTTAAACTAAATAAGAGTTGAATATAAAATACTAAAAATCATTTAGTACACCACTTTACCTAGTCATTCTCCTGACCAACCACCCTCACTTGACACTTTTGACCAGAAAATCCTAATCTCCGTAGAAAGGGAAATAGCTTCCCTCTTCAAGGAACATCTAAAAGAGGCTTTGCCGGCCAGAAGACCAAGTAAAAATCCCTCGAACCCAAACCAAAAAGGAGAGGTAAAAAGCCAAAAAATAAGATAAAAATATATGAGAGTTGTGCCCAAAAAGATGCCAAAAGTTTTTGCATGTCTGGTATATTGCTACACTCATGAATGCAAATATGTTGTGCCCGTAAGTGGAATCTTGAAGCCAAGCTTACACACCTCCAATCCTGAATGAAACACACAAAACCACATGACTTAAAGTCAGAAGACCAAAAAGGGCAACACTGTTCTTACGAAAGTTGTGGTTGAGGAGTTCATGAGAAGAGGAAAACACCTAAAGCCTTAAGTCTACCCGAACACATTAGCATAGGGACAACAAAAAAGTAAAGAATTGGTGTGAAAGCTACCCCTCAGAAAAGATTTTGCGTTAGTACACTCATTACCTAAGGGAAGGGGTGATAAGTTGAGAAGGAGGAACCTTTTACAATTGAAGGTAATGGTATTGAAATGCAGTTATGCAACTCCAGTTGAGAGGGAGGGATGGGGCCTAAGGGTTTGAAAACATGCAACAACAATCTTGATGCAAGAATGAGATATTTTAGTCATGTTATAATTTTGTCTTCTAAGATTGCTCATTTTCTCTCTAAGTTCTCGAACCTACACCTAGCCTAAGGACATGCTTGATTCTAAGTTTGGGGGAGTTGATTACACTCTATTTTTCGTACTTTTTGTATATATTTTACACCACTTTTAGTATGTCTTTCGTTAGCTTTTCACATAATTTTTCTATCTTTTTGACTAAATCCTAGCATACATGGTTGCAGGTATATTCACGATCCAGACAGCGATCAAGACTGCGACTGTGGTCCACTTATGCCCAACCACGATCACAGTTCCAAAGTTCCCTAGAGGTCATGATCAGCAGACGACAAGGAAGATCGTGGCTAGTTTATAGACTGTGATCATCGCTCAACTGCGACCTCAAGGATGGTTGCGATCAGAACATACACCTCAAGGATAGACCATTGGTAGCAATGTGGTTACATTCCACGATTAATAAGGACCGCGGTCATCTTGGAAAATATGGTCACTAATGAGCTATGGTAAACCAGGACCGAGTAGGGAGATCTCGACCTCGACCATCCAGATGCAAACCATAAGGGGACCTCAATCACGATAATCACCCGACTGTGACCAAGCTCAACCGTGGTGAAAGATGAATAAAGCACAGACCTCCACCGCGGTCTCACCCTCACTTAATCAAGACCGCGACTACAGTCCAGGCTTAAGTCAATGGAATGTGCCTATAAATAGCATACCCACATGTCTTGTCAAATCATCATATCATAGATCGGATCCCGAGGACCACGAAGTGCTGCTACGTTCTAGATTCGTCCCAGACCATCCCACCCATCACTCTTGGATCTCCACAGGTAGAGGCTGAGGAGAGAGAAGATTGGAGACTTCTTCTTTGAGAGAAGAAGACCGTCCAAGCCTTCCACGTGATAGATTAAGATCTGAAGAAGTACTATGTAGTATCACGTCTCTTCTTTTCTAGATCAATCATTCCATCCCACTGTACTTCCCTCCTTTATTTGTGTGATCTCATGGATCTATCTTTCAATAATGTCATTATGCCCTCCGCAAGCATGAGTGGATAAACACCTTAACTTGGGTTGGGAGTAGCCACTAAGGCTCTCCCAACATGTACATTATCTCTTTCTGTTGAATATACTTATTCTTATCAAGATTATCTCCATGCTCCTATTTTAATGCTTCACATGTATGATTAGCTACCATCTTGTGATGTTTGATTGTTGATATCCGGAGAGAGTAATGTCACTTTTATCATGTGTCATGGAGTAGTATGAATGCATGAGAGTGTTGGAATGCTAAGGCTTTAAACCATATGTTTTGTTGCGAAGTCTACATGTAGTCATCTCAAAAGAGAGTCTACCCTTAGACTCAGATCTTTCCTCATCTTGAGAGAGAGTGGAATAGACAAGTTTGATGGTTGCTTGTAATCTTGGTAGGAATATGAGAGAGAGATGATGTTGTAGTTGGTGAGATGCTTTCGTAGGTGTACCCCACCCTGGGTTTCCCTCCATATATTTGTTTCATGTTATTTATTCCGTTTCTTTTGTTCTTATTATTCTTGTCCTTCTCAAGCTGCCTTAGTTAGCGTACTACCATTTCCTAGGGAATATCTTTTATATACACTCTTTGACTGGAGTATACAAGTGTTGGATTCTACGTGCTTAACACTACTAACCTTGTCCTTGTGTTCGACCCCGATCACTACATCAGACTTTATCGTTGCGGGGGCCTGAGAGTCAAGTTATCTCTTTGAAAGTTTGACTACTATGAATCCACTCCTTTTAGATGTACGATTTAGGCCGGTCAATCCCTACGAACAATTTATCTAATCCACAATGATATATTAGATTTAAAAACAACAAAGCATTTTCAAATATTATTTTGAGATAATATAAAACAATATTATGCAAGCTATCAGACGATGTCCAACCACTACATAATTATAGGTGAGAGATTCAAGAAAAATGTTTTCTTTGAGAATTAAAGAGAAACAATTTTTAAATAAAGTGTACATGCTTATTATACTAGATGTAATCATCATCGAGAAGTTCAAATTAATAAAAAAAGATAATAGCCAACATAACCGTCTTTGATTACCTCCCCCTTACCATTATATAAAAAGTCATCAAACCTCCTTTATTCTTTTTAAGTGGATTGAAGTATCTTTATCTACCAATATTATGCTTAGAGAATTTCCTATCAAGAATACAACCACATTATTTCCTACTAAGAAGAAAAGGTCGGACCCCATTTGATTCCTTGGGCCTGGAATTTTCTTGAGATCCCTAACAATGTTATCTTTTGCTCTACTATTTTAAGGATGATAAGAAGAATAGTGGCCATCGCTATTACAAGCATTGCAATTGATTCCAAACTATGAGGTAGAGGATTCATGAATTGAATTATGGGTGTGATTTCTTCATCTTCTTACCCCCACATCTACAAACATGTTTGATAACATGGTGTGGATTCCATCATGCGTTTTTTTGATTTTTTTTTCTTTCAAATAAGATTTTTAAAGGTGATTATCACCAATTAGAGAAGTGACAGTAGATATAGTTTAGAAAAAGTATCTATTATTTATATGATCAATGCACAACCAAAGGTATTTTGTCATATAAGATTCCTTTTGATGACTAACGAACAATTTAATTATCTATGTCATGAATATGGGTTTAGACTCTAAACAAATTAATTTAGAATGGTAGGAGGCAGTTTCATCTTTTTGGAGAAGATTTTTTACTAAGATAAAACTATAGAAAGAATAGAATGATTCTCATCTTTTGAAGAAGAAATCTGAACTAGATAAGCATAGTTATTTACTTATACACCATTCAAACTACAACTCTAGATCAAAATTAATTTTGTTTTAGATCACCAATATCTTCTTAAAGAGTTCAACTTTAGCCAATTTTCTTTTTGTTAATGTTTCGTGGCACGAATGCATAAATAGAATAATTAGACAGAAGAATCATTTTTTTAATGTATCTTTAGGGATTTCACAAATATTTAACTAATTTACCTCTTCATATTGAATTGATCTAGGTATAAGTGAAACATTTCACTCATATTCTCCCTCACTTACAATAACACTAGTTTGGTATGAATGATAAGAATCTTTGTGCTTCTTCTCTTCACTTTCTTGTCCTTTTTATGTCTCCTCTTGTACATGTATTTTTTCATTTTCACAGCTTCTTTTTCATTTGGGTATTATTCTTGAAGTTCCCCATTGACCACATGACAGAAAAAGAGGATCAATGCTTTCATTCTCCTTGGTTCAACATATCATAAGAATCATATCATTCAGTAATTCCAACATAATGCACATGGGTATTCTTTAGAGTTTTTCACACACATGGAAGCCCTAGTTTCCACTTTTACATATTTCATTCATCAATCATAAGTATACATTGATTATTAGCTCATTTGATTCAATCCCTCAACACAGATCCTAAAAAGGGAACTTCACCTCCTCATATCGATCCTTAGGTATATATCATATTCAATTTCAATAAGACTCAACAAAACACTTGTATAATTCATTCTAATACAATTCAAATATAATTCTATACATGTCAATTCAATTCCCAAGCATATCAGCCATTAGACTGATTTATATGCAATATTCACATGAAATAGCATAGTGATCTACCCATAAAATTTTCTATGAACCCTTGATCAATATATCAAGAATCAAGGAAGTTCCAATAAATGAGTAATAATGAAAATTAGTATAATTTGATTCCCTAATATCTTTCCAAATCAATACCCAAAAAAATACATTCATAAGCAAGTTTTCTGATGATTTTAGCTGGAGAGAATTAGGATTTCAATATGTATACAGATCTAAAGAGAGAGAGAGAGAGAGAGAAACACTCCCCTAAGGTGACATGCACCTTTAAAATGTAGGTCAAACTCTAAATTTTTAGAAAACCAATCAAACTCTAGCAACTCCATCTATTTCTTCCTCCTCTCAACTTGGAAACCCTAGAAATAGAGATGAGAACGAGTGAGAAAAGGGGAGATTTGATATAATTTTGAATCAAATCATAGGAGGGACATATCTTAACATGTGAGAGAAGATTCACCATGAAAGTCTATGCAAAGAAGATAAATTTATTTGACATCATCATATCTTGGATGGTGAAAACCTAGGTCAGCATCTCCACCACTTTCTCCTCTTAAATCATAACTCTCCTCTCTCTCATTGATTTTGTTTCTCTAAAATGGATCATGAAATATGAGAGCTCCTTGGATGCCCATTTCCTCATATAGATCAATTATGGCACTTAGTTCAACTGTAAATTGATCAAACTTATACTTTGTTTTATTTCAATAGTTTTTTAGTCATAAAACATGTTACTAAAACAATTTACTAAATTGGTCAACCCTCCTCCAACAATTTTGAAAAATTAACATGTCTAAAACAACATTTTAGAGATCTAATATAAATTTTAGATCAATCCGAGTTTAAAATACATTACGAACTGCTATTTTTCAACCAAATTGCATGATCGACTGAGTTTGTCTGGGGGGAAGCTCGACTGACAGCACACTCTGTAGAATTCAAACATTATTATAAAATATAAAATTTAAAAGAATGTCTAAATCAGAGTTTCCAAATTACAGTTAATATTTTAGATCATTTGGATTTACTAAAAAAGGACAAAATTCAAATACCAATCTGCTATATTTCAATCTGAATACATGGTCGACTGAGTTTGTCATGGGAAAACTAAGCCAACAAACATGTCAGAAAATTATTCAAAAATTTTGTATTTTTAAAGAGCACTAATAATTGACTTATCCAAACTATATCAAAAATTAAAACTAAATAAGAGTTGAATATAAAATAATAAAAAATCCTTTAGTACACCACTTTACCTAGTCATTCTCCTGACCAACCACCCTCACCTGACGCTTTTGACCAGAAAATCCTTATCTCCATAGAAAGGGAAATAGCTTCCCACTTCAAGGAACATCTAAAAGAGGCTTGGCCGCCTAGAAGACCAAGTAAAAATCCCTCGAACCCAAACTAGAAAGGAGAGGTAAAAAGCCAAAAAATAAGATAAAAATATATGAGATATGTGCCCAAAAAGATGCCAAAAGTTTCCGCACATCCGATATATTACTGCACTCATGAATGCAGATATGTTGTGCTCGTAAGTGGAATCTTGAAGCCAAGCTTACACACCTCCAATTCTGAATGAAACACACAAAACCACATGACTTAATGTCAGAAGCCCAAAAAGGGAAACACTATTCTTACGACAGTTGTGGTTGAGGAGTTCATGAGAAGAGGAAAACACCTAAAGCCTTAAGTCTACCCAAACACATTAGCATAGGGACAACAAAAAAGTAAAGAATTGGTGTGAAAGCTACCCCTTAGAAAAGATTTTGCATTAGTACAGTCATTACCTAAGGGAAGTGGTGATAAGTTGAGAAGGAGGAACCTTTTACAATTGAAGGTAATGGTAGGGAAATGAAGTTATGCAACTCCAGTTGAGGGGGGGGGATGGGGCCTAAGGGTTTGAAAACACGCAACAACAATCTTGATGCAAGAATGAGATATTTCAGTCATGTTATAATTTTTCTTCTAAGATTGATCATTTTCTTTCTAAGTTCTTGAACCTACACCTAGCCTAAGGACATGCTTGATTCTAAGTTTGGGGGAGTTGATAACACTCTATTTTACGTACTTTCTATATATATTTTACACCACTTTTAGTATGTATTTTGTTAGCTTTTAACATAATTTTTCTATCTTTTTTACTAAATCCTGGCATACATGGTTGCAGGTATATTCACGATCCAGACAACAATCAAGACTGCGACCGTGGTCCACTTATTCCCAACCACGATCGTAGTTCCAAAGTTCCCTAGAGGTCATGATCAACAGACGACAAGGAAGATCGTGTCTATTTGATAGACCGTGATCATCGCTCAACTGTGACCTCAAGGATGGTCGGGATCAGAACATACACCTCAAGGATAGACCAGTGGTAGAGATGTGATTATATTCCATGATCAAGAAGGATCGCGGTCATCTTGGAAAATATGGTCACTAATGAGCTATGGTAAACCACGACCGAGTAGGGAGACCTCAAGATCGACCGCCCAGATGCAAACCATAAGGGGACCTCGATCGCGATAATCACCCGGCTACGACCAAGCTCAACCGTGGTGAAAGATGAAGAAAGCACATACCGCCACCGCGGTATCACCCTCACTTAACCAAGACCACGACTGTAGTCCAGGCTTAAGTTAGTGGAATGTGCCTATAAATAACATACCCACCTCTCTTGTCAAATCATCAGATCATAGATTGGATCCCGAGGACCACGAAGTGCTGCTACGTTCTAGATTCATCCCAGACCATCCCACCCATCACTCTTGGATCTCCAAAGGCAGAGTCTGAGGAGAGAGAAGATTGGAGACTCCTTCATTGAGAGAAGAAGATCGTCCATGCCTTCCACATGATAGATTGAGATCTGAAGAAGTACTATGTAGTATCACGTCTCTTCTTTTCTAGATCAATCATTCCATCCCACTGTACTTCCCTCCTTTCTTTGTGTGATCTCATGGATCTATCTTTCTATAATGTCATTATGCCCTCCACAAGAATGAGTGGCTAAACACTTTAACTTGGGTTGGGAGTAGCCACTAAGTCTCTCCCAACATGTACATTATCTCTTTCTGTTGAATATACTTATTCTTATCAAGATTATCTCCATGCACCTATTTTAATGCTTCACATGTATGATTAACTACCATCTTGTGATGTTTTATTATTGATATCTCGAGAGAGTAATATCACTTTTATCATGTGTCATGGAGTAGTATGAATGCACGAGTGTGTTGGAATGCTAACGATTGAAACCATATGTTTTGTTGCGAAGTCTACATGTAGTCATCTCGAAAGAGAGGCTACCCTTAGACTCAGATCTTTCCTCATCTTGAGAGAGAGTGGAATAGACACTTTTGATGGTTGCTTGTAATCTTAGTAGGAATATGAGAGAGAGAGAGAGAGAGAGATGATGTCGCAGTTGGTGAGATGCTTTGGTAGGTGAACCCCACCCTGGGTTTCCCTCCGTATATGTGTTTCATGTTATTTCTTCTGTTTCTTTTGTTCTTGTTATTCTTGTCCTTCTCAAGCTGCCTTAGTTAGCGTACTACCGTTTCCTTGGGAACATCTTTTATATACCCTCTTTGACTGGAGTATACAAGTGTTGGATTCCGCGTGCTTAACACTACTAACCTTTTCCTTGTGTTCGACCCCGATCACTACATCAGACTTTATCGTTGCAGGAGCCTGAGAGTCGGGTTATCTCTTTCAAAGTTTGACCACTCTGAATCCACTCCTTTTAGATGTACGATTTAGGCTGGTCAATCCCTATGAAAAATTTATCTATGCCACAATGATATATTAGATTTAAAAACAACAAAGCATTTTCAAATATTATTTTGAGATAATATAAAACAATATTGTGCAAGCTATCAGACGATGTCCAACCGCTACGTAATTATAGGTGATAGATTCAAGAAAAATGTTTTCTTCGAGAATTAAAGAGAAACCATTTTTAAATAATGTATACATGCTTATTATACTAGATGTAATCATCATTAAGAAGTGCAAATTAATAAAAAAAGATAATAGCCAACATAACCGTCTTTGATTACCTCCCCCTTACCATTATAAAAAAGTCATCAAACCTCCTTTATTCTTTTTAAGTGGATTGAAGTATCTTTATCTACCAATATTGTGCTTAGAGAATTTGCTATCAAGAATACAACCACATTATTTCCTACTAAGAAGAAAAGGTCAGACCCCATTTGATTCCTTGGGCCTGGAATTTGCTTCAGAGCCCTAACAATGTTATGTTTTGCTCCACTATTTTAAGGATGATAAGAAGAATAGTGGCCATCGCTACTACAAGCATTGCAATTAATTCCAAACTATGAGGTAGAGGATTCATGAATTGAATGATGGGTGTGATTTCTTCATCTTCTTACCCCCACTTCTACAAACATGTTTGATAACATGGTGTGGATTCCATCATGATTTTTTTTATATTTTTTTTCTTTTTTCAAATAAGATTTGTAAAGACGATTATCACCATTTAGAGAAGTGACAGTAGATATAGTTTAGAAAAAAATATCTATTATTTATATGATCAATGCACAACCAAGGGTATTTTGTCATATAAGATTCTTTTTTATTAGTAACGAACAATTTAATTATCTATGTCATGAATATGGGTTTAGACTCTAAACAAATTAATTTAGAATGGTAGTAGGCAGTTTCATATTTTTGGAGAAGATTTTTTACTAAGATAAAACTATAGAAAGAATAGAATGATTCTTATCTTTTGAAGAATAAATCTGAACTCGATAAGAATAGTTATTTACTTATACACCATTCAAACTACAACTCTAGATCAAGATTAATTTTCTTTTAGATCACCTATATCTTTTTAAAGAGTTGAACTTTAGCCAATTTTCTTTTTGTTAATGTTTCTTGACATGAATGTATAAATAGAATAATAAGACAAAAGAATCATTTTTTAATGTATCTTTAGGGATTTCACAAATATTTACCTAATTTACCTCTTCATATTAAATTGATCTAGCAATAAGTGAAACATTTCACTCATATTCTCCCTCACTTACAAAACACTAGTTTGGTATGAATGATAAGAATCTTTGTGCTCCTTCTCTTTACTTCTTATCCTTTTTATGTCTCTCTTGTACATGTATTTTTCATTTTCACAGCTTCTTTTCCATTTGGGTATTATTCTTGAAGTTCCCCATTGACCACATGACAGAAAAAGAGGATCAATGCTTTCATTCTCCTTGGTTCAACATATCATAAGAATCATATCATTAAGTAATTCCAACATAATGCACATGGGTATTCTTTAGAGATTTTCACACACATGGAAGCCCTAGTTACCACTTTCACATATTTCATTCATCAATCATAAGTTTACATTGATTATTAGCTCATTTGATTCAATCCCTCAACACAGATCCTAAAAAGGGAACTTCACCTCCTCATATCGATCCTTAGGTATATATCATATTCAATTTCAATAAGACTCAACAAAACACTTGTATAATTCATTCTAATACAATTCAAATATAATTCTATACATGTCAATTCAATTCCCAAGCATATCAGCCATTAGAATGATTTATATGCAATATTCACATGAAATAGCATAGTGATCTACCCGTAAAATTTTCTATGAATCCTTGATCAATATATCAGGAATCAAGCAAGTTCCAATAAATGACAAATAATCAAAATTAGTATAATTTGATTCCCTAATTTCTTTCCAAATCAATACCCAAAAAAATATAATCATAAACAAGGTTTCTGATGATTTTAGCTGGAGAGAATTAGGATTTCAATATGTATACAGATTTGAAGAGAGAGAGAGAAACACTCCCCTAAGGTGACATGCACCTTTAAAATGTAGGTCAAACTCTAAATTTTTAGAAAACCCATCAAACTCTAGCAACTGCATCTATTTCTTCCTCCTCTCAACTTGGAAACCCTAGAAATAGAGATTAGGAGAGAACGAGTGAGAAAAGGGGATATTTGATATAATTTTGAATCAAATAATAGGAGGGACAAATCTTGACATGTGAGAGAAGATTCACCATGAAAGGCTTTGCAAAGAAGATAAATTTATTTGATATCATCATATCTTGGATGGTGAAAACCTAGGTCAGCATTTCCACCACTTTCTCCTGTTAAATCATAGCTCTCCTCTCTCTCATTGATTTTGTTTCTCTAAAATGGATCATGAAATATCAGAGCTCCTTGGATTCCCATTTCCTCATATAGATCAATCATGGCTCTTAGTTCAACTGTAAATTGATCGAACTTATACTTTGTTTTATTTCAATAGATTTTTTAGTCATAAACCATGTTACTAAAACCATTTACTATATTGGTCAACCCTCCTCCAACAATTTTGAAAGATTGACATGTCTAAAACAACATTTTAGAGATCTAATATAAATTTTAGATCAATCAGAGTTAAAAATCAATTATGAACTGTTATTTTTCAGCCAGATTGCATGATCGACTGAGTTTGTCCTGGGGGAAGCTCCACTGACAGCACACTCCGTAGAATTCAAACATTATTATAAAATATAAAATAATGTCTAAATTAGAGTTTCCAAATTACAATTAATATTTTAGATCATTTGGATATACTGAAAAAGGACAAATTTGAAATACTAATCTGCTATATTTCAATCTGAATACATTGTCGGCTGAGTTTGTCATGTGAAAATTGAGCCAACAAACATGTCAGAAAATTATTCAAAAATTTTATATTTTTCAAGAGCACTAGTAATTGACTTATCCAAACTATATCACAATTTTAAATTAAATAAGAGTTGAATATAAAATACTAAAAATCATTTAGTACACCACTATACTAATCTAATTCCCTATTCATATGCCATCAAAACCCTAATTTTGGCCGATTAGGGTTTTAAATTATTAAATAATAATTATGTGAATCTAAGTATAGTTATAGCTTCTCATTAGTTATAAAACATCAAAATTAAACTACCATAATTAATCAAGATTTAACCAATGATCAATCTGATTAAGCATGTAGCTATTCAAGTAAACTCTGATTAGATGACTAGTTTGAAAATGGATCATTTCATCCCCCTCAATTCCACATTTCTATAAAGAGGATCAAGAAGGTCATGCTAGTTCCACCTTGATGCCAACTGACTAGTTCTAGGGATGACAACAAGGATGCACATAAGTGGATGATGTTTTTATCAATTTTGTTGAACTGGGGCTCCTGACTGGAGTCAAGTGTGTAGAAAGATCAACGTAAGAAGGTGATACTCCCATTAGGAATGAATGTGTCTTGATTAGAGAAATAGGTAGAAATCCATCTTTGTATGTTGGATATGACGAATTCAAAGATCTAGTGGCAAGTTTGAGATCGTTGCGGAGGGAATGTGGGCTTCATGGTTAATATGCCTTCAATGAAGGAGAGGGATCACATTCTAGAGGAAGCACCATGGATGAAAAATGGATTTCTAGTCATCATTAGGCATGGCTACCATGATCCTTGTTGCTTCCTCTTTCTTTTTGATGGCACTAGTGTAATTAAAGATTGAAATCTTGGGCTGCATTGGACAATCAATACATTGGGTAGAGTGACTAGCATGCTGGGCAGACCTCTATATTTTAATTATTTAGTGATTCGGTAGGATACTTAGGTGAAGAGAGGGTATGTGTTGACCTACACTCCACCAATATCCTTCCTAAGGCTATGATGGGGGATGATGATGGTGTCTCTTCCTTGTTGAAGGTGAATATTCTTTCTAAATTGATGATTTGATCAAGGTGTAAGAGGTTTAGTCGTAGTCTCAGTTCTTGCCCTTAAATGATCCATACAGAAGTTCCTAGTCATGATCTTTAATTTAGGTTTGGGAAGAACATGGCTATTGCTCGAGGGAATGACCTTTTGAATGCATTTGAACGTGTCTTCTTCAAGTAGGACCAATGACAACTCTAATTTAAGGATTCCTATTCCAAGTTATAGGGAAGATGTTAGTATCTCAGTCCCTCTAGTGGGTCAAAAATCCTAGATAGACTCAACTAGGGATGTGGTTGATGAAGACAAACATTATACTAATCTATCTCTAGTAATTATTCCTTTTACTCTGGTAAAACTAGACATGTCATGCTCCTTAGTGGAAATGAATTGAGTGGAGAACTGAACCTAGAGTGAAAATCTAAAACATGTTTGGCTTAGGGTGTGGGACTATCATACCATATGGAAAAGATTTTGAGGAGTTGTAGACTGGTGTTGGATTACCAACAAAAGTTGAAGGTCAATTATGACTAGGTAGGTGATGATCTTTCTTGTGAGTTGCATGACTATGATCTTGATATGTTGTAAAGTTCCAAGATCAATGGTGATCATAGATCAAAGAAGAAAAAGAAGAAAAGGCTATAGAAAAATAAAATTCTAGACATTTCCTCAATAAATTTTGAGAAGTTCATTAATGCGGGGTTTTGTTTGTAGTTGATGTGTTGTATGTCTTGTGGTTTCTTTGCTTAAGTTTCTCCCTTTTGTTGTTTGCTAGATGAGGTTGATTTCCTTTGTTAGGAATGACCTGATGGTTCTTTGACATGGAGTTATGGTTCTATACTACCAGTTATGTCTGGATTCTCGTTGGGTGACATGGAATATTATCACACTAACAAACTCACTCAGGGTTGAAATCCCCAAGCTTTTACGAAAACCTCATGTAATAATACCACCCGCAAGTGGACAAGTCATATTGTAGTATAGTTAAGGATCAAATCCCAAAGGACAACATTTTTAAGAATCTTTGTCAGTCTAATCTAGCTCAAGTAAAACTGATATTTAGAACGATTGGTTGATTTGAGGTTAATTAAACAAAATGCAACAACCAACTGAGGCTGAGGGCCCCCTTACAGGAGTTAGGCACACAAAAGCATCACCGTAGGCTAGATGGCTCGTCCCCTCATAGATCATACACTTCCATCTCCAAGGAATCCCATTCTATTTCTAGTTTGGGAGTCAACCTCGTTAATCGACATCCAACCCTACACATAGATGTTCTCACAACTTAGGGAAGAACAAGATAAAAGCAAGCAGGTAACCACTCTACAAACATTATCAATTAACAATGAAATGAAAAGTTATATACATTTCCGTGGAATGTTAAATGTAAAGACATGGAAGTAGGGGTAGCGGGGCTAGTCCCCGCACCCCAGCAAAAGGGAACTATTTGCTCATGGTGCGAGAAATAAGAAGAACAAGAGAGAAGAAAGATTCCACCATGAGCATGATGTAGACAGTTGTCGTAGCTCGGTGAAGATGATGCGGTCTTCTAAGTCGTGTTGGGGCAAATCTAGGCGAGGAGAAAGAACCACCAAGGAAGATCGGGCAAACCTTCTTCTCCACCTTCTTTCTCTTCTCGACCTCCTTCCTCGTAGCAAGTGGAGGTGTGGGCGGCGTGACAATGGCGTGAAGATGGCGATGGCATGGAGGATGAAGCTGGATCGAACCTTGCGCTTAAGCAGCCTGTCGGTGTCCCCAGATCGATGCCCAAATGAGGACCATTGTCGTTCTATTTATAGGAAATGGTCAGGTTCTCACATTTTTGCTGTGAGTTCGCTCCAAACGGTTTGAAGAAAATGGACTTGGAGATCATTTGACATGAAAACGGTCTTGGAGACCATTTGACATCCAAACAGTCTTGGCTTTAATGGTTTCTGCCTCTGATCGGTCTGCAAATCTGACCATACGGTCTTGAAGATCGTACAGATCCAAACGGTCTTGGGCAAACGGTCTGTAGTCCATTGGTCTCTGCTTCAAATGGTTTCTACTCCAAATGATCTTGAGTCCAAATGGTTTGGATATGCAAACAGTCTTGAAGACCACTGGGTTCCAATTGGTCTTGACTCCAACCGGTCTTGAGGACCAATGAGGCTTGCACGGTCTTGCTGATCTAAACAGTTTTGGATCATTCACGCCAATATGGTCTGCAGATGTGCACCAAACGGTCTTCGCTTGATTGATCGGTCTTGGCACCCGAACGGTCTCGAGGGTGACTGGCCCATCGGTCTTGAGACCGTATGACTCCAAACGGTCTTGAAACCGTATGCCGCCAATCAGTCTTGAAACCGTATGCCGCCAAATGGTCTTGAAACCGTATGTCGCCAAACGGTCTTGAGACTGTATGGATGACAGGCTAAGACCGTTCGGGGTCGATATCGTTTAGTTAAAACCATTTGGTCAAGACCAAGGATGAGAGGATCTTGAGTGAATTCCATATGATGGTTGAACCTCATCATGACCTACACAAAATCAATATATATCTAGTTAATAATCTTGATAATTGAATTAGTTAACAAATCTACATTTTGTGAGATTTTAGGAGATAAATTGAATGTATTGAACCAAATTAGTCCCAAAAAAGGAGACTAAAAGTCATGATGAATATGCATTCATCAAAACACCCCAAATTTAAATGTTGCTCATCCTCGAGTAACACAAAATCTGAAACAGTCACCAAATGAATACTTTCTGGTCATGTGATTGCCTCCTCTTCACATCACAATTGTTTCCTTTCTACTTAGTATGACTAAGCAACTCAACTTCCTGAGACCACTGAACACATCTTACCATATCTTCGTTCCTGAGTTTATTTTTCAATATCACTTCGTCCTCACTTTTTCCAACAACAAGCATGTCAAAGAGTTTTGTAAGAGTCCAGAGATACCCACAGAACAACAAGTGTGCATCTGACCCGACACTGGTGTATTTCAGGTCAGTGGAGGCATTTATTGTGCCTTTAGGTAGAAAAGGGAGTGAAGGGTGGTATGGAAGAAATAAATCTCTCCTCTATTTGACTCATGATTTTTATTATATTATTTCCAATTTCATTTATTGTATTTTTTTATGTGCGAATCTCTCCTCTATTCGACTCGTGATTGCATTTTTGTGTGTGCACTTTGGCATCTTTTCTTGGTGGTACGCCCCTATTAATTTGTGAGGGGTATGGAAGAAATGGATATAGAGGGAAGTGGCATGCCACCCCGAACTTAGGGTTTGGCACTATTTTTACTATTTTTGTTTCTTTTTGATGGATGGAGGGGTACGAAGATGATAGAAGAAGTGTAGAAGAGAGTTCAGATCAGAATGCAACTTGATTTAAAATTCAATGCATTGGGTTGTTCTCTTTATCGTACTCTGCTCAAATAATGACTTGATGAGGATCGGGTGGGGATTCCATGTTATTGTTCCACTAGTCAGTTAGGAAGCACGACGTGTTTGATCCCTATCAGTTTGACAGACACTTGCCATTTTTGAGGAAGGATCATGATGTTAGTATTCATAAGCTTCACACGATGATTTCAATCAAAAGGCTAGTCTCAAAAAGTGGTCCTTTTGAGGGTCTACTTCGAATAAGGAGGGTATAATGATTCAAAATGCATAGAGATGGAAATGAAAAGTGTCAAAACTTCATCAAATAGTTGTTCAAATTTCTTTTGAAAACTTTAAATATTAAGAAAATTTTGGTCAAAAATGCAACGATGAAATCTTAAGTTGGATTTAGATGGGTGAAGGTGGAAAGTGAAGTCCGTACCACCCACACTCCACCCTGAACTTAAGAATTTGTTCGTCCGGAGAAAACTCTAAATCTGAGATGGAGGGGAAAATTCAAGCTGGTTAGACCACCAGATGTGGTTGCGTTCCAATCAGTGTGCATCCTCCATCTGAAAAAATAAAAAATGAAGATAAATCAGACCTCAAGATAGCATCCTGCGATGCAATTTTTATTTGGTGCAAAATTATCTCAAAAAGTAAAAAAAGTTACGAAAAATTTCTAAAATTAAAACCAGATATGAATTTATTGATCGGGTTGCCTCCTGACAAGTGCCTTTGTTTTATGTCAATGGCTCGATGTGGATACTATTACCATGGTGGGGCTCTAGGTGGAACTTGATTGACATATTCTTTTGGTGGTTTCTTTCTCAACCATTCATTAATCTTCACTTTGATTTTAGATTCTTGTATCCTTCCCCATACAGAATGAGCAATGTCAGAGCATATAGGGAAACAACCTGAGTTATGTTGACTTGTTCTTTGTTGCTCAATTCGAGGTGGAAAATAGTTGTAGGGAATCTGAATGACATCATTGATAATGTAGTGCTATTGAGGCTCAGAAGAAAAGTTCATTTGTTGATGCATTATCCCTTCATCGTTGCAATGCTGGTTGTTCACATCTAATCGATATGGATCTGACGGATGTTCCTTATAGAAATTGCAATCCAAGTCTTGTTGCGGAGGGAAGATAAAATCAGTAATCTTTGTCTATTGGGCTACCTGTGCATCCCAAAGGATAGTTGTTTCTGGATGAGGAGGCTCATAGACACCTAAAAATGGTTTGGTATGTGTCATGACAGGGTCGAGAGGTGTCTCCTCCTTTTCACAAATGTATTCAATTGTTTCTATAGGCTTGTGTTCTTCATAAGTAGCTTCAACATCTTCTTCTGCAGAGTCGAGAAATTCAATGAAATCCTTTACTTGTTCGTCAAATGAACTTTCTGCATTAGGATTAGTAAGGGCCACTCCTAAAGGATCTTCTTGTTCGTAATACTCTTGTATAAGGAGTGACATCTACTCTATACACTCAATCAAGTAGACTTCTTCTAGCATGCTTGGTCTTCACATACTTTCAAAAAATATGAATTTGAGAGTTTCTTTACCAAGTCTGAGAAGCAAGGTACCTGCTTCAACATCAATTAGAGCTCTTTCAATGGTGAGGAATGGTCGTCCAAAGATGAGAGGCCATCTGGCATCTTCTTTTATGTCCATAATGACAAAGTCACACAGAACATAAGAATATTTTCCTACCTTGATAGGGACATCTTCGAGGATTCGTAATGGACATTTTATCGAATTGTCTACAAGCTGTATAGTCATGCCAGTAGGAAGAAATTTTGAAAATCCTAGCCTCTTGCAAAGGCTAAGTGACATGATCAAAATGCTAGCACCAAGATCAACTAGTCCCTACTTATGTTTAGAATCACCAATGTGGCATGAGATACCAAAAGATCCGGAATCTTTCTGCTTCTTGGGCATCTTACTCTGGATGATGTGTGAAGTAGTCATTGCTAACTTAACTATCTCATACTCTTCAGTTATATATTTCTTTGTGAGAAGTGACTTCAAGTACTTTGTCTAAGCTGGTATCTCATCCAGTGCATCCAGAAAGGGTATATCAACATGAAGCTTCTTCATAGCTTCTTTGAACTTATTGAAATTAATATCAAGCTTGGTTTGCCTTAGACGAGCTAGAAAAGGTATATGAGGTTTGTACACAAGCACCTCTGGCTCTGGTGTTTTTGTTTCTTTGACAACAAAATTTTCAAAACTTTCCTTATCTGTCTTATTAGTAGTTGCTGGCCCTTTTGGTTGAGACTCAGGTGTTTTAGAGACTTGAACGATCACTAGTTCATCCTTGTCTGTAATAGCCACCGGTGTCTTGACAGGAGGATCAGAATAGTCTTCTTCAGACCTAGTGGTGACTGCCTTTATTTGCTTAGGGTGTTTAGGGTTATTCTCTGGTTGGCCGACAAAGGCTCCAGCAGGTGGTTTCATACTAGCTTCCAGTTGAGCTAGTTGAGATTCAATGGCTTTCTGATGAGCCTGCTGGTTATCTATCATAGACTGAGGGCTAGCTATCATAGTTTGTTGTGATTGCAACATCTTCTCAATGGCCGTTAGCTTTTCATTAGGAGGGACATGACATGATTGCTTCCCTTGTGGTTGATAGGGGCCCTGGTTGAGATTCTGAAACTGAGATTTGTTCTAATAGTTGTTGAAGCTCCTATTTTGAAAATTTCCCTTATAGTTTCCTTGATTCCCAAAATTTTGTTGTAGGTTATATGAACCAAGTTGATGTGAGTTTATTGCTCCTGAAGGATTTCCATATTGAAAATCAGGATGGTTCCTGTTCTGACTTGGATTGTAGTGTCCTTGACCAGGGATAGTGTTGACAACATTCAGACTTTCCATCTGGCCATTATTTTCTTGTCCATTGACTTTTCTTAGAACAACATCGTAGAGAACATTGCATGCTAATGTTGAGTGATCAGTTCCTTTACATGCTTCGCAAAACATCAAAGCTAACTTAATCTGTTCCTGTTGTTGAGGGGGTAAACATCCTCTTCCAGAAGCAGCAAGGGATGATTCAATATGATCTTGCTTGGCAACTAGGAGTTTGAGGGTTTCAGCGATCGACTTGTATTCAGGAATAACTTTGGCCATAGCTACCTTCAATACTCCTCTGCCTACAGATCTACCCCAATTGTCTTGATTTTCAGCTCCAAGGGTGACAACCTTCCATGCACTATCATAACTTTGACGCATGAAGTTTCGTCCAGATGAGGAATCTAAAAACCTTTTAATATCATCGTCCACACCCCTATAGAAGATTTCAATAAGATGATTCTTAGGGATTCCATGGTGTGGACATTTACGTAGAAGCTCTTTATATCTATCCCATGCTTCAACATGGGTTTCTCCTGGGGCTTGAGTGATCATTGTTATTCAACCCCTAATTTCATAGGTGAGAGAAGGAAGGTAAAACTTTTCCAGAAAAACATTTTGTAGTTGTTCCCAAGTAGTGATGGGTTCACATTGCAAGGAGTTTTACCAACTTATAGCTCTATCAGCAAGAGAATATTTGAAGAGGCGGAGTCGGATGGCATCATCCGAGACTCCATTTTGCTTTTTCATAGCACATAGATCGACAAACCTTAGAAGATGTTCCTAACTATCTTCCCCTTGTTTACCATAGCATGGGTTGTTTTGAAGCAAGGTGATCCAATGTGCCCTAATCTCAAAATTTGGAGCATTGATGGGAGGAGGTTGTACTGGGTGATGAACATTAGTAGCTTTAGAGATTGAAAACTCTCTAAGGTCCTTCTACAGTTCTATTGCTTGAGCTGCTCAGATCTCTATTTCAACTACAGCTCTGGCTTCTAGCATAAGCCTATCTCTTTGTTCAGTAAGGGCTTGAGCTACCCTTCGGGCAATTTCCTCCTCTTGAGCCATTCTTGCTTGATTCTCTCTGTTCTGGCGGTGAAAGGTTCTATCAATCTCAGGATCAAACCTTGTCGTGAGTCTGGGACTATTGGAACGGTTCGTACACTATGCTTTGGTGGTACCTGAGATGAAAAGATCTTTTAAAAGTGAGAGATATGGAGTAGAAATGAATTCAAGTGGATGATCGATTGTATCAAAAGAAAAAGCAAAATCCTAGATTAGCCTTAAAAGAACTAGATTTAACTAACTAATTCCGTTATCCCCGACGACGACGCCAAAATTTGACGTGGAATATTATCGCTCTAACAAACTCACTCGGGGTTGAAATCACCGAGCTTTTACCAAAACGTCGTGCAATGATACCACCCGCAAGCAGACGGGTTTTATCACAGTATAGTAAAGGATTGAATCCCATAGGATAATGTTTTTAAGAATCTTTTTCAGTCAAATCTAGCTCAAATAAGACTAATATTTAGAACGATTGGTTGATTTGAGGTTAATTAAACTAAATGCAAGAAAGTAAAAGAGTATAATTAAAGTTTTTTCTAGATTAATGATATGGAATCGCTGGGATGGTACCAGGTTTCACCACCACAACCCATGCAACTACATCCAAACACATAACATCCAGGAAAGATATAACTATCCAAATGGAGCTGTTGTGAACCCTCCATAAGGATAGGCTCACGTAAGCATACCTTAGGCATCAGATTTCTCATCACCCTCCGGATCACTCACTTACGGCTCCGAAGCTGCAACATTCAACTAAGGCTGAGGCCCCCCCTTATGGGTGTTAAGCACACAGAACCGTCATTGTGGGCTAGATGGCTCATCCCCTCACGGATCATACACTTACGACCTCAAGGAATCCTATCAGAAGTTCTCATATGGAGTCGACCGTGCTAACCAATAAGCAGGTAGGCGATTATCTGCAAGCAAACATTGACGATTAACAAAGAAGATACTTATATCCAACTGAAGTTGCGGGCCCCCCTTGTGGGCGTTAGGCACACAAAAGTGTCACCATAGGCTTGATGGCTCGTCCCATCACGGATCATACACTTACGTCTCCATGGAATCCCATTCTATTTCTAGTTTGGGAGTCAACCTCGTTAATTGACATCCTACCCTACATATAGAAGTTCTCGTAATATAGGAAAGAATAAGATAATAGCAAGTAGGTAATCAATCTACAAACATTATCGATTAACAACGAAATGAAATGATATATACATTGCCTTGGAATGTTAAATGTAAAGACATGAAAACATGGGCAGTGGGGCTAGTCCCTGCACCGCAGCAAAAGGGAACTACTCATTCATGGTGTGAGAAATAAGAAGAACAAGAGAGAAGGAAGATTCTGCCATGAGCATGATGAAGAAGGTAGTCACAGCTCAGTGAAGATGATGTGGTCTTCTAAGTCATGTTGGGGCAGATCTAGACGAGGAGGAAGAACAACCAAGGCAGACCGGGAATACCTTCTTCTCCACCATATTTCTCTTCTCGACCTCCATGCTCGCAGCAAGAGGAGGTGTGGGCAGCGTGACAATGGTGTGAAGATGACAACGGCATGGAGGATGAAGTTAGATCGAACCTTGCGCTTAGGCATCCTGTCGGCGTTCCCCCCGGGTCGATGCCCAAATGAGGACCATTGTCGTTCTATTTATAGGAAATGGTCAGGTCCTCACGTTTTTGCTGTGAGTTCGCTCCAAACGATTTGGAGCAAATGGTCTTAGAGATCGTTTGACATCAAAATGGTCTTGGAGACCATTTAACATCCAAATGGTCTTGTCTTTAACGGTCTCTACCTCTGATCGGTCTTGGAAATCTATGACCATACGGTCTTGAAGACCGTATAGATCCAAATAGACTTTGGCAAATGGTCTGTAGTCCATCGGTCTCTGCTTGAAATGACTTCTACTCCAACTGATCTTGAGTCCAAACGGTTTGGAGATGCAAACGGTCTTGAAGACCAATGGGTTCCAATTAGTCTTGACTCCAACCCATCTTGAGGACCTATGAGGCTTGCACAGTTTTTCTGATCCAAACTATTTTGGATCATTCACATCCGTACCATCTGCAGATGCACACCAAATGGTCTTTGTTTTATTGATCAGTCTTGGCACTCAAACGGTCTCGAGGGTGACTGGCCTATCGGCGTTGAGACCATATGGCTCCAAACGGTCTTGAAACTATATGCCGCCAATCGGTCTTGAAACTGTATGCTGCCAAACGGTCTTGAAACTATATGCCGCCAAATGGTTTTGAGACCGTATGGATGACTGGAAGAGACCGTTCGGGGTCTAGACCGCTTGGTCAAAACATTTGGTCAAGACCAAGGATGAGAGGATCTTGAGTGAATTCCATATGATGGTTGAACCTCATCATGACCTGCACAAAATCAATATAAATCTAGTTAATAATCTTGATAATTGAACTAGTTAAGAAATCTTGCATTTTGTGAGATTTTAGGAGATGAAATCAAAAGTATTGAATCGAATTAGTCCCAAAAATGGTGACTAAAAGTCATGATGAATATGCATTCATCATAAGGTTAGTGTCTTCCTTGTAGGTTTGTATTCTCTATGTGAAGTGGATTGATTTTTGTTACTAATTTATTTTTCCCTATGTTGGAATTAGTTACTAGGTAGAAGTCCTTCATTACGTACCCTTATTGTTTACATCATTTTTTGTGGGTTTTTTACTAGTTGTATGGGGCACATCTATATGTGTACCCAAAGTTTGGAATAAATAAACGAATAACATGCTTATTTGTCAAAAAAAATCTCACATATGCTCTCAATATATTTAATAAATCGAATTAATAAATAGATATCACATATGCTAGAATGTGCAGGATCAATGAAAAAGTAAGCCTTTAAATAAAGGTTGAGGTGAAACTATGAGGAGCAACACTTGATGCCATTGTAGTAGGAATCTATCATTTTATTTCAGCTCAGTGAGCTTGTGCTAGAATTAGAGAATTGCTATTACAAATCAGTCATTTATTGAAATATCATTTATCTTGTTGGACAACAGAGAAATTCATATAATAAATGATTGATGATTTATTTTAAATATATCATCTTTTATGGCAATGCCCCAATGTCTCATCGTTTATACCCGATATGTGACACACCAATTACACCATCCAAGATTACTCAAAACCAAGTGCAGAATTAACCACAACAAACCACATAACCAAAAACATGGGTATATGAAAACTGATATTATATAACCATCACTATGCAGAAACATATTGCATCAAGGTCTACAACATGTTAATATATTAAATCACATGCTAGGTAATCATGTAACGACCCCACCCCTCGGCAACCCCCAATTAAGGAAGGCTAAGAATCTAGAGTCGTTGTCCCAAACATGATCATATGGTTTTACAAATATTCAAAAATAATTACTAAATTATACCACAACAAAGCTTAAAATAGGATATTTTTTCTTCTTCCTTCTAAAATAGGGGGATTTTAGAACTTTACCCAGATGAAGAACTAGCTAACTATACTCCTCCAAACATTATTTAGCCTTGTTCCTTTTGAATGTCACCTTTTATTGAACATCCACTTTCAATTAAGATTGTAGACGTACTGCATATTCCCTAAAAAGCCGACAAACAAAATGTCAGCCAGTATAACAAATTATATAGGTATGTGGGAGAAACCAAAATTTGTATATAATTGTAACAACATAACCACATAATATTTGTTACCATTTTTTTTACCTTTTCTTCATAACTTCTCAACTATTTTTACCCAACCTATGGTATACACTCTTGTAGGGTTTTGTCCCTGCAACGGACATTAGGCTACCTCTCAATCTAGAGCTAGGTACCTCATTGGTCACCTCTCAATCTGGAACTACGTGCCATTAGGTCTTCCCAACATGTAGCTTGACCACTTACGACCTTCCCAAACTAGGGCTTGGTTTGACCTTCCCAACATGGGGCTTGGTCCTTTAGTCATCACTATGACTTGACTCATCTTTTCATTCCTAATTCCCAGAGGTGGTATGCAGGTTCGAGTAAGTTATAAGCTTTATAAGGTAATAATCGTAGTCACTTTATAGATTGCAAGAATTAAAGTTCATCGGATCATTTAATTTGAAGAAATCACTAAAACCTCAGAAATTACCATGAAAGTAGAGATATTAGCCATAAGCGTAACCACATACCTAATTTGGCGGTCTCAAAATCAAGCAATATCGATAACCCAATAAAGAAGTCCAATCAACCAAGCCAAGCAATAAATTAAGCAACTTGATCATGAAAAGTATTTATAACACCTAATTGTTATAATCACATCCAAACATCTTTGGTTTACTTGGGAATCCATTCTAAGGTTTCCATGCCTTATTAGGGTTTCCTTAGGGTTTTTTGGTTTCCAAAACTTTCATTTCCCAATTTTACCCTTTTTAGGTCAACAAATCCTTAAAGAATTTTCCACCCATAAACCCTAATTAGTCAAATTATCTAAATTAAGGGTTGTTATACACAAAATTAGTTCAAGAACATCATTTTCAGGTCTTCTTGATTGATTTCCATATTTAAATCCATTAAACCTCATAATTATCAGAATTAAGGTTTTTAAGTCCATTAATGCACTTTTATAACCATGGAACTCTAATTAATAAAATAATGAAAAACAAATATCATCCCTTTAGATACATTTCATCCCTTTTTATGTCAAATGGCTTAACTTTACTTAATATCATCAACTAAGTTCATTAGCTTCATAAATACCCAAAATTAGGGTTTTAATTCATTAAAGCATTAGATGCATCAACTTTAGATACTTTCCAAACTAAAAGAAAAAATAGATTTTGATTTAATTTTTATTGGATTACACTTATTTTTATAATATACTTTCTTATAGAACTTGTCTTAACTCGATCATCCTAGAAAATTATACGATTTTTGTAAGATAGGGCATTTATCAGAATTTTTCAAGTAGAGAGGGAAGTATTTATCGAGAAAAAGGGAAAACCCAAAAAAATAGTGGTCGTTGATTGCTAAACAATCACTGACTAGTGCCGCCATATGATGAATAATTAGGAACATACTTCCACACATGTGTGCCCAAATTGGCTGGCAAAGAAGTGGACATGGCGTGCTTTAGAGCAGCTAGATCAGGTTCCACCCTGGTTTAATCCAAAGAAGGAAAGGGAGTCAGGAGCTAGGAAGGAATCATCGATGCTTTGGGGCTAGGAAGAAATAAAGGGCGATATTTTATAGGTTTAGGGTGTGAGATTTAGGGTTCTTGACCCTCGCCGTCAATGGAGTTCTTGGGGGATTTGGGTGTTTCCTCTTGAACCCCCTATTCCCCTCAAAACTTAGGTTAGAATTCCTCAGAATCCTCTCCCTAATCCAACCAAGCAAGTATCTTGATTGCACATGCATTAGATTGTGAGAAATTTGAGATTGAAAATCTCGTACTCATTGTTCCTTTCCAATCCAGTTCGAACAGGATGACGCACGGGCACTGCTGGATCTCAGATCCAATTTCTGCCATTGCATGCACAATATATTAGTTCGTTTAGGAATCAAAAGAATATGTGAAATTTAATTCATTCATTTCCTTATCCTTTCACTTTAGGAATTTTTAAAAAAACTATATAACCTAAACCACACATCCTTTTAGTCCCATGTTTTAAGGGAAACTCTTTAATGACATAATTTACTTGTGTACAAAGTTTGGAACCGAAACAAAAAAATATAAGACATTTTTTCATATGCAAGTCATCCACTCAAAATGCATATATTATGAAATTAAGATTCCTATTTTCTCTTTCTTCTCTTCTCTTCTATTTTCCTTATTTTGATTTCTTTTCTCTTTAGAAACCAAAAGGAACCACAAGCTAATGTATAATAGTCATTCATACCACTTTCTAGAGAATTCTACATAATTCTTACATATGCACACAATTAACTTAATTTTTTCCCTTCACTTATTATAGGATTTTCTTTTAACCTTTTTCCCTTTTATCATCATTGGATTATTAGAACAGTTTAAACAACAAAATTATGCCTTCATGGGAAATTTTTTGCAAAAGAATCAATTCTTTGAAAACAATCATACAATTTCCATTCAAATCCCTTTTATTTGGAAAATTGTATTTCAATTCATACAAGCAAAATTGAGGTCATAACATCCTTCCCCCCTTATAGGAAATTCACACCCAAAATTCAACCAATCAAACAAACAATTCAGGGTAAGCCTTTTCTATGCATGTCTTCAGCTCTCACGTGGTTTCATCTTCTCCATGGTGCTTCCAAAGAACCTTTACCATCTCTATTTTTTACTCCTGAGCCCTTACACCTTGGTATCTAGTACCCTCACAGGTGACTCAAGGTAAGTTAGCCTTCCTTTTAGATAAATAGGTTCAATTCTCAGCACATGGCTCGGGTGCATCACATAGCGCTTTATGGATGCATGAAACACATCATACATCAGACTATGCTGAGGGGGTAAGGCTAAATGATAAGCAACTTCATCAATCCATTCTAAAATATCAAACGGACCAACGTATCAGGGACTCAACTTTCCTCTGTTATTAGCTATAGCTCGTAGGGGTCAAATATTCAGAAACATGTGTTCACCAATAGTGAAGTGCAAGTCAATACACTTTGCATCAATATACGACTTTTGTCCATCCTGGGATCTCTTTAGCCTTTGCTTGATCAAAGCAACTTTATCATCATACAATTGTAGTTCCTCTCACCTCATCAAGGTCCTCTTACTAACATATCCCAGTGAAATGGTGATCGAAATGACCTCCCATAAAGAGCTTCGTATAGAGGCATCTCGATACTATTCTGGTAGCTATTATTATAAGAAAACTCAGCTAAAGATAAATCCTACTCCAATGATCCACCCCAATCGAGCACACATGCTCTCCATAGATCCTCTAAATTCAAGATCGTCATTTATAATTGTCCATGAGTCTGGGGATGATAATATGTGCTAAAATTTAGTCTAGTACCGAGTTCTTCTTGGGCTTGCTTCCACAACTTGGAAGTAATCTTTGGGTCACGATAAAAAATAATCAAACTTGGAATGCCATGTAGTCATACTATTTCTCTAATATAAACTTCAACTAGATCTGTCACTTTGGAAATGCACTACTAAAAAAAAGGTCTTTAACTATAAAAAAAAAATTGTAGCAAAAACCCCATATTTTGTAGCAAAATGCTTTGACTACATATTTCTTTACACATACAAATTGTAGTATATGCTCGTATAGCTAAATCCTTTAACTATATTTTTCAAATATGTAGTTAGATAATCCATTCGCTACAAATTCATATGTATCCAGAAGCGTACCTAGATATTGTCCTTACATATTTGAATATAGGTATAATTATAGCTAAATGTATGCCTACAATTGTATATATAGTCAGTATGTAGCAAAAACATGAAGTTAATACAAATTATATGTAGTTAATGTGTAGGGAAAGGCAACATCTACTGCACACATATAAATGTAGTTGGATTATGCACTAGCTACATATGTAGTGTCACATATACGTATATGTATATTTTGATTATTCATGCATTATGTAATTAGTCCATAAGCTCTTTTAGTAACAAATTTATAGTAGTTAGACCAAGTTATGCTCTTTATGCCAACAAACGTACTTTCATTTATATTGAAGCGTCAAATGTACATGGGGAGGACGTATACCTTGCCCCTATTACATAATGTGTACAAGTAAAGGATATACATAGACTAATAAATTCGGTGAGGTCTACACACATCTTGGAAAAAGAGTATGTATCTTTCTCGAGCAGTTTTAGAATCATTGTTGTCTTCTCCTTTTGTTCAATGAGTTGGCGATAGCATGGGTTCTTGTGTTGCACAAAGTTGTGACCTTGTGACACGTTGGCCCTTCATCTGATTTCCTTGATGAGTGGGTCGATTTTGTTGAATGAAAGAAGTCTTGATTTGAAGATTGTAACATCACCTTTCATAGTGACATCTTTCTATTACAACTTGGACCATCCATAGATGTTCTAGGAGTCTTCTTTGTACTCTATTTTGTTGGACTCGATCTAGACCAAAAGAGGGATTCTTGTTTAGCAATAAGTTGACATTGAGGCCTTTTTTTATCCTGCATCATATATGTATCAAAGTTGCAGTCATTGAATAGAATAATTATTTCATTCATTTTTAAGCTACACCTTACTCGCAATCTCCGTCATTCCTTCTCTTCCCTCAAAGTAGTACAATCTTTAAGCATGGATAGAATCTGAACCTGAAATAGTTAATCACATAAAGAAAGGTAGATGACAAGAGATGATTAGTGTAGATTTTTTACCGTTTTAGGACTTGGTCTGGTCCACCATCACCATCTGTGTCGATTATACAATGGAGCAAAGTGGTAAATAAGTTATCTGACATCTCAAATAGTATCTGAATTCTGAATTTGCATCATACTTATAGGAACCTAGAGAAGCATAGAATATATAGATCAATGACCAAATATTGCATGTATCTACACCATTTGATAATCAAGTCATACATTTTTTCAATATACAATTGTGTATTATGTAAAAAAATCCCAATGATTGACCATCAAAAATCATAGGTTCTAAAGAATAAAACATCCCTACAATGCACAAACACAAATAAGGTTAGTAAATATTAATTAACAACTTCTATAGCAACTGATGAACCCTGCTAATCTCCTATTATACCAAAAAGAATCTACATTACCATCAAGTTGAATAAATAGTGTGCCAAACATAATAGGGTATTCCAACCTAAGTTTGGAAAAATTGAGATAGGTTGGAATACCCAGTTATGTTTGGCACACTGTTTATTCAACTTGATGATGATGTAGCTTATGCAGCAAGGTTCCACTAAGGACAAGCTATATTAATTGCAAATTTTAAACAATGGTAAGTTAATAATCATTAACAAGAAGAGTACATAAAGATGAGAGCATCACTGATCAAATAAACTTTGGGCAACATACCACAGCTAACCACTACATGTGTCCATCTCAAGATGGAAACTTGTAGTTTCCAATGATTCATTATCTGGTTGCTAATAGAAGAAGATGAAGGGAACTTACATGATGTAGTCATCATTTATCTAGTACCTGGCTGTGTAAAAACTACACTGTCTTCAGCAATGAGGTGTTGCAACCATTTTAGTGGTGTGAATCCACTACCCAGCAAGGTTATTAGAAGTGGGTACAAGTTCGTCCTGTAATAGCTAAAGGTGCCCATGTAGTACCTTTAGATAAAAGGGTACACATTTGCTTCAATCAACCAAAGGTGTGGACCTTCTGTAATATGAAAGCAACAAGGAGAGGGAAGAACAGTCAATCTTCTTTTCACAGTAGCTAGTTAGAAAGTATGGAAAGCATGTAGAGTCATATATCATCTACTGCAAACCTAGTCTCCATCATTCAAGTGGAGTTGGGGGACATTGTTAAAGCATTTTTCATGGAGCAAATAATCAGCTGCCTCCTTAGGTAGTCAGCTCAAAGGCAATATATATATATATACCAACCATAGATACATCAAAGAAAAGTGGCAAACCAGTTTAGCAATAAGTACATCTATATAGTCTTAAAATGATACAGAAACTTCATCTAAAATAGGAGCCAACTTATGGCAATGCCTACACCATGCCGCATAAACTAAAAGGATGAAAATAACACTTCGACGTCATGGAGACTCTCACTCCGAACGTTAGGAAGAGGGTCGAGTTCCTCAGGGAAGTCCAGAGTCAACATGATGAGCTGGAAGCAAAATTCTTTGAGGAAAGGGCTGCTCTTGAGGCGAAATATCAGAAGCTTAATGAGCCTCTATATGCCACACATTTCGAAGTTGTTAATGGTATAACTGAAGTAGAGGGTGCGAAAAATGATCCAAAAGAAAGTGCACCTGTTGATGGTGAAGCCGATGAAGAGAAAGGTGTGCCATATTTTTGGCTTACTGCCATGAAAACAAATGAAGTACTCACTGAAGAGATTCAAGAACGTGATGAAGCTGCTCTTAAATATCTGAAAGACATTTAATGGTGCAGAATTGATGATCCCAAGGGTTTTAGCTCGAGTTTTTCTTCAATCCCAATCCCTTTCTTCAAGAATTCTATTTTAACTAAAACATATCATATGATTGATGAATATGAACCAATTTTGGAAAAAGCAATTGGTACTGACATTGAGTGGTTACCTGGAAAGTGCCTGAGACCAATGTTGTTGAAGAAGAAGCCCAAAAAGGGGCAAAGAACGCGAAACCCATAACCAAAACCGAAAACTGCGAAAGCTTCTTTAATTTCTTCGACCCACCCCGTGTTCTTGAAGATGATGAAGACCTAGATGAAGACACAGCAGAGCAGTTGCAAAACCAGATGGAACAAGATTATGATATCAGGTCTACCATTCGTGATAAGATCATTCCTCATGCATTGTCATGGTTCACTGGAGAAGCTGTTCAGGATGATGATTTTGAGGAATTGGGTGATGATGCTGATGAAGATGATGATGATGAGGATGGTGACGAAGATGATGAAGATGAGGATGATGATGAAGATGACGAGGATGACGATAATGATGAAGTGGAGACAAAACCAATCAAAAAGTCCGCACCCAAGTCAAAGAAGGTTACTGGAGGTGATGGGCAGCCTGGGGAGCGGCCATCTGAATGCAAACAACAGTGAGATTTTTCATGGCATGTTTTGGTGTTGGCTTGGAGGGCTGTTGAAGATGCTGTTTTCAGGTCTTGGGGCGTCAATTTACATCTGATGTATCTATTTGAAGAGGTTTTTCAGGCTGGGAGATTTGAGTTTTGTTAGCAGTTTCTCCTCATATGATTAGCGGCTTATAGAAACTTTTGCTGATTGGGCTTGATGGTGTTTGGCATGTGAAAACATTCAAATTATAAAAAATGATGAAACATGAACTAGAAACAGATGGAGTTGTTGTTCACTTATCGTTAAATTTTCTAACTAGATAATTGATGTTCTTTTTGCTGATGTGGATTTGTTGTTCACTCATCCTTAAGTTGGTTTGCAGATTTTATTTACCTCCTTTATGTTTCTAGTAGACTGTAAATGATGAGTTATGGGGTTGTTATGAGCTGATGACATCAAATGCAGGTTCTCCTCACCACACATGTTTTTAAAAGGATTTAAGCTATTATGATTTCCCCTTAGAAATGATGACATGAACTGCACTACCCAAAGGTATGCTCAAACTAAATGTTGATGGCAATGCATTGTAGATGGATCTCTCGGCAGCTACAATTATTAAGTTGAGGAACAAATGGATCTCTAGAAATAGGGGGAGTTATGAAATATGCATGTTCAAATGACCTAGAAGTGGAGATGTAGGCCAACATCTAAGGCTTGCTCACAGTTACTACAGAACCTAGAGACATCATCATCAATTTAGACAACTCTACAACCTATAGATATCTTTCAAATGCGTGCAGATTTCGTATAGAACACAGCAAACCTAAGAAGAGTATCATTTAGCCCATTTAGTAATTGAACTTCATATGCAACACTTCATCTGTAGCTATAGAATATTTTTCTTGTAGAGTGTGTAGAAAGAAACCCGTAAGGGCTCCAATATAAGGAATAAAGAATGCCAAACATCAGCTCAATTATAAGAAAAATCTTGAGTATCATTCAATTAAATTCAGGTATGTGTCGCACACGCTGATCTACGATTGAAAAGGAACATAGGCATCTTCACAAGCTAGACAAGGAGCAATTTCATCCTAAGTCTGACAGGAAAAAGTAACCTACAAACTAAATATCCCTTAACTACCAGATAAATTTTTCCACCATCAACTAAACAGAGTAAAAATTCATTACCAACTGTTGTTTGTAATTAAATCCAACTTAGTAGTTAATGTTTGAAATTAAATACAACTGTTGTTTCTTCATGTACAGATAGCCTTTCTTTCCACCCTTATCAAGTACATTTAGCTTCAACTCCTAAGTGACAGATATAACTGTGATTCATAACAGAATTAGTTTGAACTTGTTGAGGAATGGGGAAAAAATAAACATTAACTACTCTACTTGTACAAGATGACACATAAGAACAACCATAAACATGTAGTGAAATTTTAATTAACCTACCTAATTCCATGTTGATTGGGTTGTAATCCCCACTACTGATTTTAATGAATTAGTCTACAGACTAATTTCCTAATAGAGCATGCCTACACACAGTCCAACAACTAAATCTAAAGGGGAAATGAGAAATGCCTATTACCAAAATCAACAATATTGCATGTTAGAAAATATTCTCACACAAATATGTGGGACAGATCTCAGAAATGAAAATGGGTACCTAAATGATTGAGTTTGAATTATTTATTCACATGTAATTTTGAAGTACTTGATTACCATGCAACTTACCAAAGCTACGTGCCGAGTAGTGTTCTCTTGTGAAGACTGTTGACCAGTTCATTTGCTGACGGTCATGCCAATTAATGATCTCATAAGAAATATTGCCATGCTACTTATAGATGACAACATTAGCCCCTTTGTCAACGTCATCACACCCTAAAGATGAAGGGTTGTCATCTGTGCATTACCATAAAGGATGCACTTCACAGCTCATAGAAGATAGCAACTAATGAAATTAAAAGTTTGTTAGAGAGAGTGCATAGAATTCAAACAAAGTCTAGAGATCATTTAAACAATTCAGGAAGTTCATGGAAAGGCAAATTTGCTGGAAAGAAGGAAACTTAAGGAGCATATAAAAGTAGTTGAAAGGGCATATAAAATCAGAGAGAAGTTTATAAGTATGGAGTGGGGAAATCTCCGTTCACCATTTCTTCCACTGAGGAAATATGTCTCTGACCTGGCATGAGTTACCTTCTTCTTAGTCTGAATCACAAAACCAAGCAGTCAATATATCTCCTTCACTCAGTTAATCTTATGAGGGCATGTTGTTGTCTCAACACCACCAACAACGACCACCAACCTCCTGCACTTCTGAAGTAGCTGTGGTAGCCATTGTGCAGCCTCCACTGAATTTGTAAGAAACTTTGAATTATATCAATGACCTACATGTCATCCTGATCATTTCCTTTAGAGATATGGCTGATGCAAATATCTTCAAATTAAAAGATGGCAGATCATGTTAGAGAAAGTTCCAAATGATATGCCATCAAGAAATTATATAAAAGCCAACACAATGATTCCACTTATGGAATGAACTATAAGGAATGTAAGTATCAACACCTAACCCCATTTGCTGGGTATATAGATAACTAATAACCAAATATGTCATCACAAAAAGCAACCCTGCAGCAAGATATGAATATAACAATGAAGAACAAATGGAATAAACTGAAAGTAACTGTCCATGTAGAGATTTACAAAGAAATAATTTCAAGATATGTATAGGAAGTAGTACTCACCCTCGTCCCCAAGCAGCAACATCCTCATAAGGGGTCATATTTAGAGAGAGGGTTTGTTGGCCATCAGGAATGTAACGGATGTAACAGATATCACATATCATCCAAGGTTCAATCGGTTAAATATGTTAAGCTCATCATAAGTTAGTCCCTGTGAATTTCTAATAGTGTGAAAATCCTACACAAGTAGATAAATATTCATAAGCTACAAAAGGTTAAGCATATACATCAGAACGATGGAAAACCAAGACAAAGAGATTCAAAAGAACATACATTCGTTACATCTACATTGTCAAATCAAAGCAGAAAACAAACATGACATATAAACTCGACAGAACTTCAAGAAATTTCTCAATAAAACTGTAAGTATCATAACGAATTTGAGAAACCTGGACCTTAGGATGTGTTTAGGATTTGGGTGGTATGGCATACTGGATAGGAAATGATTATATGGGATGCATGATAGGATGTCATTTTTCTTTCCCTTGTTTGGATGCAAGAAAAGGAGGACTGGTATACCAAATTGAATAATCACAATAAGAAAGTACGTGTGGCAAGGAGGGGAAGCGTAACATAGCTGGTAGAAGGTTAAATAAACAATCTATAGTTATACTACGGAAAATGTAGATATGAGATTCTAACTTCTATAGTGAATGTGTCCAAGGAATCAATGCAGTTCAGTAAAACTATATCTATAATCTAAACGATATGTGTACCTTATACCTCTACTGGAATTAGGGTACTTTGAACCTCCATTTAAATGTAGGTTATTCATCGCAATATCATCGTTCAAGAATGTATTGAAATGAGATGCATCATATCCATTTTATGTGGTCTACCTACAACCAACATAAGCCCATAACATTAGAACAAGCAAAATGGAAACCTAAAAGACCATGTGGGTTGACCCATAGTTTAGTATGATTACCATTTATTTCCTTATCTACAACAAAATATCCTAATTCATATAGGAGTATTATATAGTAATCATGGACTAAATATTATCAATGGTACACTTACAAAATTGTACAAGACAATACACCCATTGGGGGTGATGTGACACACTTAATATGTAATGACAGATAAATCTGATCTTCAAGAAATAAGTCAACTTATTAGGTTACTCTACATATTTGAACCTGAATATATAAACTCAGAATTCTGAAACAAAGAGTTATGTATGACACTCAAAGAAGAAGAAAATTTGACTGCATAATACCTACTAGGAAGAGCATCGTAGGCTCGAACCCTTAATGCAATAAGCCCTTGAGCACATAAGACATTCTAAAATGATCATATGGTGCTGACATGCCAACCAGAGCAATATTTACAATAAAAATAACAATCAACTCTAAATAAGAGAAAGACACTCAATGTTTTCTCTGAAACCGTCTCAAGCCTGTCCCTTGGTAGTTAAGATTCAGATAAAATATATAAGTCTCTAAGGAATTATTGCTTTAGAAGTATGAAAAGGTATACAACCTAATATAAAACCGATAGCAGTGTGAAATAAAAGACAACTAAGAATCCAGAATATCTATTGAGTATTCAAATATTAAAATTAGATAGAAAAACCTTCTGAATGTTTACCAGGTTCAAACCACTTTACCGAGAACTTTATTAATTACACCGGGAGGTACCGCTAGTCCATATGGTGGCAACCTGAACAAGCATATGATCACAAGCAAAATTTTCAAAGACATACCTCACGTAAGTTGAAGCACATGAATAGATATAGATCAAAAGATTGGCCAAACATTATTGTTAAGCAATCAGAAACTGTTAGTTTAAACCAGCAGAAATATGTTTATGCTTCAAGAGCCAACTTTTCATATCAGCAATAAACTATTTTAGGCTTTTTGTAGAGTATGCCTCTTTTAAATAAATGGGGATTGGCATTTGAGCATCACTCAAGCATGATTATCTAAGTCACATGGAGTAACAACAAATCTATCCTTGGTAATGACTCCATATCTGACGTAGTATAACAATAAGAAAGATTTCTCCAACTGAATAAGAAGCAATTATTCCTAGTCACATGGTTAATCGTCCTTTCTAGCTAGTTATTAATAGTAATTGTCGCAAGAATAGGAACCAAGGGCTCCAACCCAAGTACTTCCTATGCTTTTCATCCTAAATCCATTAATCCATGCAATGACCTATTTTTATACCTTTCTCCACTTATAGACTTTGTAGTAGTAGCAGTGTTGTTTTATAGTATTATGGCTCTGGATGCTACAAATGTATTTTCTAACATTAAACATCTAGACCATGCATGGCACTTGGAGAAATTATGATTTAATGGAAAATTCTAGATACTCCTTTTGTTCCAGTGAACTTCAAACTTTAAACTGTTTGTAAAGTAGCTTTCATAAGTCACAACGTGTGTGACAACTTCTAATGAGAAGGATAACTACGATCTAGCTGTCACATAGGTGACATAGAATCAAATATCATCTACTGTGAGAAACCAAACCGAAGTAGTAGCTTTGTTGTTGCAATAAGTATATGAATCAACAGAACAAGGTCACAAATAGACCCAGAATAAATGGCAAACACTGTGATTTACCAAGAAGAAGAGTGATATGTTGGATAGACCCAATCATATCAACAAAAAGATGGATAGAGCCCTATAATAGGTGATCATGTATGACCATAAAGTTTTATCGAACGGTTTTCCAAAATAACAGTCTTTAGGGCATAAGACCATTGAAAAGATCATCGACCATGTCCCTAGGTCCTAATGTAGGAGAAGAGGATAGGGTTTAGAGAAGGGAGGCGATCCCCTTAGATGTGATCAGCAGCGGCAATGGAGAAGGAAGAAACTAAACAGAGAAGTAGATGAAAAGGAGAGAGAGAGAGAGAGAGAGTGACATCAACTTGTTGTGGGAGGACCCAAACTAGGCATCCGGCTCTGATACCACATAGAAGTGTGCCATCTTTCTATATTATGAAAAGAGAGAACTCACTCCTATATATAGGAGGAGGCAATACAGGGAAGCAAATAGAAAACCCTAATGGGCCTCTTATACAAAGGCCCATGTTACAAGATACTTAAGTAAGAAAGACATAAAACAAGAAATAAAAGACAACAACAGTACACCTCAATATAAGATTAGTTAGACTGACGCTAATAGCATGAGTAAAAGAGACCCATTAGTCGTATTAAATTGAATTAAATTTAATTACTTATTTTACTAACAAAGACAATGGTTAAAAAAGATATTATAGCTTAGATTGTTGCTTGTCGTTGTAGAAGATAGCTACAGGTGCTGATGCATGCAATGGACTCATTAAGTCATAGCTATATGACCAATTAACAAATTATGGTCTTACATGCTAGATTTATAAAACTCTGACATGCTATTTAGCATAATTAGAGAGACATTACTCACTACTTCTGACTTCTGAGAATGAAGATAGCTCAGGTACACTTCATACAAGATAGATTATCATAGCAGACAAGGTTTGATAGAAAATGAAAAACAAGTGCTAGGAATGGTCCTTATATAATGAGTATCTCATAGCTGAATTACTTGAAAGCTTATAAGGAAGAGTGTTATTGACGAATGCTTCTATTTCTATAAAATGAAGCTTCTTTGATTACTGCGTAGCAGGATCTACTTAACACTATTTTATCTGTTTATGGTTTGGAGTACCAAAAATACAAGTTATGCATTTTAAAGCATATGATTGTCAGGTGGAGGTTTTGTTTGGCGCACAACTAATTACATACCTGATATATTCTTCTAACTGGTATTCTGTATTGTAAATCCCTTGTGTTCTTTTTGTAGTATCAGCCGTGGTTCTGAATTATCACTTCAGATAGTCCATGAAGCAATTCCCAACAGGTTTTTTGATGACAGTATATCTATCCAATCAAATGAATTTGCAGTTCACATCTTGGATACTTTGTACATGAAGTTGAATGAAGTTTGTCTTGTTCAAGGTGGTGAGGTTAGCACCTCATGATGTTGATGTGATTTGTTCATTTGATATTTTTCCTAGTAATCATTCTAATACCTAATTACAGGACGAGGCATACCACATGCTTTTAACAACTTTTTCTGGAACGCTTTTACCTTACTTGGAAGGGCTTGATTCATGGTTATATGATGGAAGCCTTGATGATCCGTACAATGAGGTTCCTTTCTCTTGCTTGCTTGATAGCTTTATCACACTTTTTTTAAAGTTGTATCATATATTTTCAGAGTGTTTCTTTCCCTAATTTTTCAACTTCGAGTGGCCTAGTTTGTAACCAAATCTTGGCTTATGCCCACATATTAGGTATGGCTGATATTTTTTTTTATTACAACTTTTCTTTTATGTTGATAATATAGTTTCTATTGATCAACCGGAATTCTGGGAGAAGAGTTATATTGTCAAATCAAGGAAGTGTAAGAAGTATGGCCATTCTGTCTCCTTGTTGAATAGCAATGCTGAATTCCAGATTCATGATAAAAAATCACCAATAGAAAAGATTCCTGGTTTGACAACTGTTTCCCCTAAAGGGAAAGATCATGACAATATGTTAGACGTCATGTGTCCATTATTCCTGAAGGACATAGCCAAGGCTATAGTGTCAGCTGGAAAATCATTGCAACTTGTTCGCCATGTTTGGAATGATTGTATATTTTCAAATAGTGATGATAGTGTCCACAAGTCCAATCCTATTGTAGCATCAACTTATTATGCTTCATGCAATCCAATAAGCATCAGAAAGTATAAAGTTGGAGGGGATCCTCAATGCTCAAATTCTCTTGATGCTGAAAGTAATGTTTCCAATCCTGATAGATCCTACAGTGGATGGGAAGGCAAAATGAAAAGACATCATCACAATCAGGGTGTGAGAATGCTGACTTTGCCTGAATTATTTCGAATTTCTTTAGTTGGTTTAATTGAAGAAGGAAAGCACATTTGCAAACATTTTACTGACGCATTGTTGTGCTCCCAAGAGATTTCAAGACTATGCAAATCATACATAGAATATCTGAAGTTGAAAGGTGAAAACACTGAGAATGTACCACAGAAAAATTGTGGGAGTTGGTTTAAGTTCATTATAAGTACAATAGTAGAGAAGGGAAGATGGCGAGATTTGCAGAAGGAATTTTCTAGCACATCTGGACATGAAAATGAACTTTCCAGTTCTGACGAAATAGATGACAATCATATCTTAAAGGAAATGGACGACATTATTGATACCTGTGGTAATGAGTGTTTGCGTAATGGTAGCTTTAAGTTGGATGGAGGAAACTACTATGCGTTTTACCCTCAGAATCCTTCCATTACAGTATGCAAAGATTTTCTAAACATGGATAAGACTTATCTGGAAGACCTAAACATATCTAACAAATTTTTGCTTCCCCCCCTAAATGATGAAAGTCTTAGGACGGACATTTTTGATGAAAACTTGACAGACATTAGCCTGGGGTCAGACATTTCATCAGTAGGAATGCCTCCTAGGCTGAATGGCACAGATTTCAACCTTGGATTCAGGTCATGCTAGCTAGAACATACCCGTCAAAGATTTGTTGCTAGCACCCAGGAATCAATGTATCCATTTCCCACTCTACTTCCATATTATCAGGTATGCTATTCTTACGTTATCTTATAGTTACCAACAAATTATTTATACTGATGACAAGGCATCACTGGTTCAGGAAGATCTTGGTGTCTCGGATCTCATTCCTTTCCAGAGAAACAGTACTCTAGCATCTGGAATTCTTAGAAGGCTAAATACTATAGCTCCAAAATATACTCCACTTCCAACAATAATAGTGCAGAAATGTCTAGTTACGCACATAAGGAAACAGGTTATAATTCATAGCCTTTGTTTGTTTATTCATTGTTTAGAAAATCTTTGTGGTATAGTCACTCTGTTCGATTTTTTTTTATGTGAAGGTTGATTTTATAGGAAAGCATATTTTATTTTAATTTATGGGTGATTGGAAGTTGATAGAGGAACTTGGCATACTGAGGTCCATTTATCTGTTAGGTTCAGGTTGTTGTTTTTGTCTTAAAGATGAATATAAGATCCTGCACAAGCTTAATTTAGTACTAACCAACTCAATCATGACCCTTTAGGTGATCTTCTGCAACAGTTTTTGATATCAATTTTCAATAAATTAGATAAAGGTGACAGTTGGGATGATGACTTTGAGTTGTAGACAAACTCAAAATTTTTTTACCTAATGTAGTAAATGTTATTAGGAGTCATTTTTTTATAACTAATCAGATGCCTATAGTTCATAATGTCTATCATTCATGCCATTAATTTCCAAGTTTGAAAGTAGTTGTGATAAGATTAGGGACAAAGGGCTCCAACTCAACTACTTGGTCTATTTTTCATCCTAAAGCCATTAATATATACAGTTATCAATTCTTATATGTTCCTCATTTGACTAACCTTGCAGTAATCACAATATGCTTCTATTATATTATAGATCTAGATGCTACAATGTCTCTTTTCACCTAAAAAATCTAGACCATGCACGCTGTCACCACTTGGGAGAAATCACGATGGAATAGAAGTTGCTAGCGATTCCTTTTCCATCATTTAATTACAGACTATAATTTCTCTAAGCAAAGAATCTTTCAAGTTTCAGTATATGTGACAACTTCTGCTAAGAAGGATAGTTGTGACCTCACTATCATATGCATGACACAAAATCAAATATTGTCTAGTGTGAGGAAAACTTAGATAATAGTCTGTTGATACAATAACTATATGATTCTGGCTTGATTCAAGAACTAATTACCTAATCTTCTAGGTGTTCTTGGAAGTCATTTTCTAGGTCACTAATTGAAACACAATTAGTTCATTATATCTACTGATTTAGGTCATTAATCATAAAGTCTTGTAGCACTAAACGACTTTGTCTATTGTACTTATTTCTCAATTTGGTAACTTAATTTTTGTCTACCTTTTCCTTGCAAGCTAAAAAAGGCAAGGAAGAAGCTAGTTCCCTATGGGATAAACTTTTTCTTCTATGAATTTGGTGTCTTTAATACATTATCGATTTCTGTAAATCTGATATGTCAGGTTGATACATCCCTTGCACTTGTTCCAATGAGCATATTTCGAATGTATGGACCAGCACAAATGATGGACAGGGAAGCCATGTAACGTAAGTGTTAGCCCGCCTACCTAATCCTACCCATGTTTTGTTTGCCTATATCACCTTAGGAGCTTTGACAGTAGTCAATAATTCATCACCAACCTACATATTTCAAACAGCTAACCAACAATGCAACCAAAATGAAAAGCTACATATAATACATAAAAATGGATGGCTAGATCTTACAATCCCAACACATCGCAGTCAGATTTAGCCTACAAAAAAGATTAATTTATGTTAGTAAAGACTTCTTGAAGATTGACCAGAGAATTCTAGTAGAACTGAAGATTGATAGTGGTTCATAAAAAAAATTACAATGCCTTTGTCCTAAAGTTCATCATGTAGGCAATATAAATTGACCTTTCCATGTGTGTGAACGTGCTTTTTTCTTAATTGCCATGCACTATAAATCTATAATACAAAGTAAACATAAAACATGTGGGAAGAAAATAGTGACATACCCCTATACGTAGAAAAAAACATCCTTCATAATATGGAAGGATAACAAAGTTCATAATTAAAAAGAGATTTTATGCCTTCTGTGTGTATAAGAATGACATCCTATTTTATCTTGTGAAGACAGACTAATGACACCACACATAGGGACTTACAAGTATACAATGACACAAATAATATATGATCAATGTACTATAAAAAGATGCACAATTGTAGAGATACATGATAGGCATGACACACAAATAGAAGTTATAAAAAATAAGCCTGAGAATGTGCCAAAATGATAGGTACATATAATAAAATGCATGATGTTGTATATTTCACACACAAGAAACTAATATCTAGTGTGCCATTTATTAACATGAGGGAAAATCCTTAATAGGCACATGCATAAGTATCATAGAATACAACGAGCGTGCATGAACTCAAAAGAAATTAAGATGTACAATATTGGAGTGGGTTAGCAACATAGCACCAATAAGATTGAGTTTGCGCATAGAGGTCCCTATCCATAAGGATGAAAAACACCTACCATTTCAACCTAAGCTTGTTTTTTGGATGAGGACACAACTAACCGAAATCTGGCCCTTGAGCTGAGACTATGAGAGTTTCAGGTGGGTTAATATATGGTTTGTCACTATTTAAGGTGGTCTGGAAATTCCTTATCTTTATCTGTCTCAATAATATTACTACCTCATAATTTTAACAATCATCATTTTTGCATTCTAGAAAACTTTTAAAATCAAGTTTATAGTTGCATTTTCTCAAATACCCACAAAAGGATCATGTTTGCACCCCTCTGTAATTTTTGTACTAGAAAAAATTGTAGAGAAATTGGAGCTATTAGGACCCTAGTAACCCTTCGCTTATATCAAAAGATGGGTCTGAATCAAGTCTCTAATTATCAAGAACATCAAGGATTTTAATAATGGTTAGCAGCCACTTCACACAATACATGTGATCATAAATAGTTATATGTGACTTTTGCAAATGAAGGATACGTAAATAATACATTGAATACAAATGGCATATTATTTGTTATGATGCTAATTAGAAGACATAGTGATAAAGTGTAGATAACAAGCTATACAAGATTATCCTCGACTAACAGATAATATGTATTTACATAGGGACATATCAAGAAAAAGAATATGAACAAAAACTTGTTGATAGCAGATAAAAATAAGTAGATAATTAAAATTTAACCTTCCATTCTCAAGCCGAAGACCTACAAGAATATAAGACAATGAGCACATCCTCATCGAATTCAGACTGCAAGAAATATACATGCGGATGAAAGAGTAATTTGTGTTACCCAGACAGACACTGCCCCAGCAAATTTTTGTTTCTATACTATTTAATAAATTGCTCTTCAAACCCCATGCATTTAGACTGAAAGTAGATTACTGGATCATATTCTATAGAGACTCAGAAAATTTGACCTTCCTTTGTTGTCTAAATGAATGATGTTCTTGAATTTTTGTCTGAACATCACTACATTTTGTTCTATACAGTGGAAGTAGGATTATGACCATCATTCTGCAGTTAGTAGGCTAATACCTATACAAAAGAGAATAATTACTGCGATGGAAACTAATTTTTATAGCCTCAAAGATTACTCATGGTTGGATAAAAAGGTGTGCACCAGTGAAAACTATAACGCACGCTACTCTGGTATATAAATATAAAATGGAATAAGAAAAGAAAACTTGAATGTTATGATTTGTAGTTATATGCCAAGCCTGTTATGGAGAGGTTTAATAAACTAGAAGACAATTTTGCAACTACCAGTAAGTATGATGGTATCCATTCATTGTCTTACACATGTCATAATATTCTTTTGAACGAAATTGAAGTGTTTTTAACAAACCATGACTCTGAAACTACCTTTTAATAATCTAGAAACACCATGACTCTGGATCTACCCTTTAAGTGTGTTTTACAAAGCACAACTCTGAATCCACCTAGGAAATAATCTAAGAATACCAAACATGGTCATATACAACACATATACATATCTAAGTCTAAGATGAAGATTTGTAATACCAGATATGATGTGATTGCTCAAGGTAGTCACCGCTTGAAGATGATTAAACCTTTAGAATACCAGAGATTAGTCAAAGAGGACAAATGTGATAATGATCAATGATGGATCGTGGAAGATGGTTTCTAAAGGGAGAAGTGAAACGACAGAAAGAAGATGGTCAGGGCACAACTGCTTTAGGCCTTCGGCTTGGGTCTTGTTGTACCCTTGGACTTCTGGGCAGAGTATCCAAGAATGGAACAACATCCATAGGTTGATGGACAGAAGCCGGAGTAGAGCAGTTGGTGGAAACCACAGGCTCTAGGCTGAGGCATAGAGAAGAGAAGGGTAGCGCAAGAGGAAAAGATGTTTCCATGCAACTCATGGGTGGTTGGGAGAATGCGTACAGGGAGGGGCTGAGAGGAAGAGCGCATACCATGATTGGTGATAGAATGGAGATGAAAAAATTGGGGGAAAGATTCTCTATCAATGAAGAAGGACGAATGAGTGCGCGGGGATGAGTCGTGCGAGGGAAGTAAATTTCACTTGAATGGAGAGAGTGGCGCGTTTTGGATTGTATTTATGTAATTCACTACAATTGTTTTACGTACATTGTTATCTTTTATAAATAAACATAGTTTTAACTATATATAATATATATGTAAAAAAAATTTGTATAGTTAAATAACTATTTTTTTTTAGTGATGGTCTTTAAGGTATGGAAGTGCACCGACTTGGTAAGGTGATCTACCACAACCCATATTGTATCATGACCTCTCGTGGTCTTGGGGAGACCCACCCTGAAGTCCATGGTCATCTGTTCCCATTTTCACTCAGGAATTTTAATTTACTATAGCAATCCACCAGGTCATTGGTGTTCAACCTTCACCATCTGACATATCAGACAACAAGCCACATATGCCTCTTTATCTCTCTCCATTCAAGTCCACTAATAGTACCGCTACAAATCCATAAACATCTTTGTATTGCTAGGTTGTACCGTTTACTTAGAACCACGAGCTTCTTGTAAGATACGACTCCTCAAGGGCGAATCCCAAATGTGAATCTTGTAGAAGATTCCACCATCTACTCCCACTGAGAGATGGGTTTAAGGTTTCTCTAACAAACCTTTCATCTTGTCAAGCTTTGGGATGGCTAATTGGGAAGCTGCCAACTCGATCAACAAGTCTAGTTTTTTATTAGGTTGTTAACCACAAGGATCCGGTCTTCTAACGGCTGCGAAGTCCACCTATCAAATTCTTCAATTTCTCATCATTCGCTTGACAAGACAACTGCAGACCTTAGTTGTTTTGACTAAGATCATTTGCTACAATGTTAGCTTTACCAGGGTGATAGGTGATGGTGAAAATGATAGTCTTTCATATACTCCATCCATCATCTTTGTCTCAGGTTTAGGTCCTTCTGAGTAAGTAGGTACTTCAAGCTCTTATGGTCGGTGAGGATTTCAAAAGTGGCTCCATAAAGGTAGTGTCGCCAAATCTTTAGGGCATGTGTAATGGTAGCCAGTTCTAAATCATGTGTTGGGTAGTTCACTTCATTAGACTTGAGCTATCTGGAAGCATAAGCAATAACATTCTAGTTTTTCTCTAGCACTCATCCAACTCCCATCTTTCATGCGTCAATGAAGATCATAAATCCTTCATTGCTTGATGGTAGAGTCAACACTGGAGTTGTGGTCAACTTTTCTTTTAGCTCCTAGAATCGAGCTTCACACAAGTCTAACCACACAAACTTTTCATCTTTCTGGGTAATCTTGGTGAGTGGCAAAGAAGTCTTTGAGAATTCTTTTATGAAGCGTCGATAATATCCGACCAATCCCATAATTATGCAAATCTTAGAAGGGTTCTTCGGTGTTGGCCAATCTTGCATGGCTGACACTTTAGTATGGTCCACTGAGATGGTCCCTCTAGATATTATGTGTCCAAGGAACATGACATGGTCTATCCAAAACTTGCACTTTAAGAATTTCCCATAGAACTTTTGCTTTCTCAAAACATCAAGGACTCTACCCAAGTTGTTACAACCCATATTAGGGTTAGTCAAGAAATACCTCGATTAGCATGAAACACCTTGATTAGTGTTGAGTATATTATTAAACAACATGGTTAATCAAGATAAGCTACATCGTAAATCAATAGTTGAGATTGAATCATCTGAGGTAACTGATGACAATTTTAGTATTAATTGTTGAGTTAAGTTAAATGCCAAGATGCAATTTGTACTTTGACCAGTTGTGACAAGATACTAATTGTGATTTTGTGCTTCGAGGTTGTAGAGAACTTCGTACTTGATAGTTTGAAAAAAAAAAAGAATCACTCCAATCAGACATTTGAGGTAAAAGATATGACACTTTCAAGATTTTTGGACTTATCTGCAATTTTTCCAATATATCCTTATTACCCTTTTTCCTTTATCTTTTTCCCTGGATCGGTGCTTATAACCGACTGATGAGCGGCGCACTGTAGCCGCGATTGATCGCCTAGTAGAAGAAGGAAAGTGTGGGCGATTTGGAATCTGCGGAGTTCGAATTCTGCAGGGTGACGTTTCTTCCTTCTTCCCCTTCATCTCCCTCTACCTTCCTCCCTCTCATCCTCACCCTAGCGGCCCCCACCTGTAGTTCGATCTGCTGCATGGCGCCGGCCAAGCAACTATAGCGACGTGATTAGCTTGGGAGAGGGGCGGCCGATTTGGCGTCCTAGGCCCCGATTCAGCAGCGCCGGCCTCTTCTTCTCCTCCCTTTCTCCTTCCTTCACCTTTTCTCTTCCTCCCCTACTCGCCTAGCCACCTGCAGCCTTGCTGCTTGGCTTAGGCGGCCGTCCTGCAGCTAGCAAGATGCTGTGGCCAGCAGCAGGGAAAGCTTCGCTTAGCTCCGATTTTGGGGACCAAGCAATGGTGCATACCTTCTAACTAGTTCCAGCCATGAATCGAAGCTATTCCGCCAACCTGCTGTGCGCTTGAAGCAACCTGATCCAACAGGACCGTGAACAGGATTTTAATCCAAGGTTTAAAGCAACCAGTTTTTGCCCCGAATGAGGTCCTGGACACATCTCCGGACGAATCCGGACAGACCAAATTGTTGTGAGTGGGGTTTCATTTATTTATCATTAATAAACTCAGGCGTTTGAATATTTTCTGTTTTGTGCGCGAATTACGCTGATAACATGCGTTATCAGGCGTCGGGCAGCGTTTGGCGTCGCCCGACTTTTTAGTTAATAAAATGCTTCTAGACACTGTTATATGATTAAATTTAGCATTTGAACAGTATGGATTGAATCAGTAGATTTATATGGTTCATTGGAACCTAAATTGCTCATTTGAATGTTGAAATTAGAAATTCATGTCTGAAAATGGTATAATTTGGGTATGAACCCAGACAATGAAGATTTCTGATAAATTATAGATGTACGATTTCAAAGTTGATATGAATAAATAAAATATGCATGAAAACCCTAATTGCATATATCTTTTGACGTTAATATGTGTAAATTGATATTTACATGAAATGGCACATTTCTCTGAAATATTACCAGAAATTCTCAAGTATTGTTATTAAATTGTATTGTGATATGTAATTAACTCTTAATTGAGTTAAGTGATGCACAAACCAGGATTTGGGTTAATGTGCACGTTTTTCGAGAATTTTAGAGAATTGGTAATTGTTGAGTATGATTCTCATATGTGAAGTAAATTTCTTTAATTTGTGCAATAAGATGTTCAATTGCGTAAATTCGCTATGTATGTGCCAAATTGAAATAAGTTGGGTTATTTATGCATTTCTAATTTTTCTGAATGCATGGTATGAGAATTTCTCAGAAATTACAATAATTTAAAATATATTGCTCTGTCAGTTTAGAATGACAGTGTATTGTGATCTGATATGAAATCAGTAAATGTGACATTCCTGTTTAAATGTTTATATGTTAATCAGTTAATAGACTTAGGTGCTCTAACACCGTAGAACCCCTTTTGAGAGGTCTGCATCCAGGGGGGTGAAACTCGTGTTGCAACAATAACTGTGCGGAGTCACATGCACGAGGATAGAGAAAGGCAGTGTTCAACAACAACGCGTGCGATGTCACGGTGACACTGGAGTATATAGGGGTTATTCAACATTAATCCGTGCTTGTGTCACGGTGGTAACCCGGTAAGACTCTCCGCCTGTGTGCTCAGGTTTGAGGAGTCTAGAGTTCACTCTTTTGAGAGTGTAGTGAGGCCTTGTGAGCCTGAGGCCTTGTGAGCCTGAGAGTCCTGCAGCAGACCAGGGCTGGCAGTCAGACTTAGCATTTCCCAGGTGTGTCGCTAAGTCTTGTACGGTGAGATCGTAGTTCGCTACAAATCTTTATATGCAGAGTACACTGCATATGATTAGGGCATAATAATATAAATATGAAATCATATAGGATCACAGTAAATTAATATATCCGAACTTTTGTGTCAATTCATTATATCTGTTTATGGGTTTAAATTATTTGTTGTTCCATAGAAATGCGATTATATTATGTAATCTGCTATGTCATTAGATCTGCCCTACTTGTACTGTATTTATGTTTATTTCAATTTTATAAACCTGATGAGTTGTTTAGTGATAGCTAAATGAAATGCTATTCACTGAGCGAGTAGGCTCATACCTCTACTCAAAATATTTTCAGGTCATCATCAGCAGTAGGAAATCTGGAGGATCCTTTCATCCTAACGCTTAGTTTGTAGAAGGTATACGGAGTTAGTAGTTAGAGGTCTCTTAGTCCTTTCCCCTCGATCCTTGGGACATGGTGTGGGTGAGAGAGAGTATGTATGGCGGATGTGTAAAAGGTGTAAATTAACTGTTATGTATTACTTTCTGTTAAACAATGTTACATGTTGTAAGCTCTGTTTACTTACTCTAGCCAGTTTAGTTGAAATGCTTCCGCAATAGTTTATTATGTTTTATTTTACAACAATAATCTGTATATCATTACGATGTTTTAAAAAGAAAAATTTCTCAGTGATTTGTTTATGTGATAATCCCTCCGTCACGCCCTAATCTCGTGATTAGTGGTTAGTGTGAGATCGGGGTGTGACATCTTGGTATCAGAGAATAGGTTGAGTATATGAATACTCTAAGTCAAGGTCAGGGGACGATAAGAGACCAATAGGATTAGGACTTAAGTATCTTCCTTCTAACTGCAATTTTCTAACAGGAAGTGTTCTGTTATACTATTGCAGATGGCAGGAAGAGGACGTGGTCACGAGAATCAAGTTGAGAGTTTAAGCTGAGTTATCAGTGATCATTAGGATCAAAAGAGAGTATTATAATTAAGATGGATAAGAAATGATGTGTCTTTAGCTCTGGGAGGTCTGAGTGTTTAGATACCCTGGCCAGGTGTCTGAATACTTAGATTGACCAGTATCAAGCTACTCTGTCTATTTTTCTCTGGATGCCCTGGCCAGGAATGCAGAGGAAGGATAGGCTAGAGAGAAACCCTAGAAATCTTAGGGTTAAGAAACTGGAAATTAATACAGGAATAAGAGATTAAACATAGGATGCGATGCAACTCTTGCCTTATATTGCTTAATTGATTGGAAATCTCTAGAAATGCCCTTATATGTATGAATTAAATTTTCAGTTTGAAGAATTAATATGCTTCTTTTATATGGTTGTGTGTCATGAAGTGATTTATTTATTGTTTTTATTCTTTGTATTAAGTAGACCAGAAGTTATGCTTAAATGAGTCTGCCCTAAGTGGATATTCTTTCCACATGTTTGAGATTAATAGGAGTTGGTTAATCCTGAATAGCTCTTGGCTTCAGGACTACAGGTTCGGCCTGGTCCGGCTGGCAGGATGCGTTACTGAGATCTAATGACTCCTATTAACAGTATAATAAGAGTAGACTCTGGATAATTTAGACTCACATCATAGTAAGAATGTACATACACTAAGACGTTGACATGTAAAAGAAAGATTAGAACAGCTAAGAATTTGCTGGAAATGATATCAGAGGCCCAATGTTGGAACCTCATATGAGCAATCCTTAATTAGAAATAAAGGAACATAATAAGGTTCAGATTAAATTTAATGACTAGGTGAGAAATACCCTTGATGGTACTAATCATTAATGCATGGATCCAATACATGATTAGTAAACCCTAGTGGAGGGTGTATCATTGTGAAACGCTAGTTGAGGGTGTATCATTGCGATTGTTTATAGGCAACTTTATAAGTTAAGCTTTAAACTAAGATAAGTCCATATCATGTGATATAGCTGGACAATTCTAATGTGTGGCCTATGCATTATATGCTAAAGGTGAGTATTCTGTGATGGAATGCATTAAGAGGGGAGATACCTTAATACAAGATAAAGTTGGTTAACTCAAGAGGGTCTGAATTAATGAGAAATGGGGAACCCTAACCCTAATTTGGGGGAAAAGGGAATGATAAACCATGTTTGATAGTGAACCCTAATTCCTAGTTAAGGAATGAGGGTGTTACTATTGTATCACATGATGTGATGAATATCTTGTATAACTGTTATCATGCCTAATAACCATGCAGGTATGATGAGATGATGAATATAGCCAAGTTTGGGCTGTGAAATTTATATAATAAATGTTGATTGACTTTTTGTGTGTTGATGTTGTTGTTGCTTAATAAAAGTAATAATGTGTACGGATTTTATGAGCCATGTGAATAAGTTGTTGCCTAGTGAGAGGTGACAAGATATGAATGACCCTGTGAGCCATGTGTGATGCTTGGGTAACAAGTATCATGTTTCTTTGTAGCATTTGTGTTAATAAGTTATGCTAGAGAACTTGGCTGATGTTACATTTTTGTTATATATCTATAGTTCATTGATGATTATTCATATCTGTTGTATCCATTACAAGTAGATGGATGAACTTATGAGATCTAAAGTTTGATTTCAAACAAAGGAAGCAAAGTCACACCACAATAATGCTTTGTTACTGATAAGGACCAAACCCTAGAATGTTTAGAGTTGAAATAGTTCGAGGGATGTCGCTAGTGATTTGACCTTGAATACTAGCATCTCTATAAAACAAAATCATGAGATTTGCACTATGAAAAGTAAACTAGTATTAATAGTAATTCAGGGTTAAAAGGTAGTTAACCTGAAGGCTATATAAGCAATATGAAAATGATTCAGAAGAAAAGAGTAAGATATAAATTTGAAATGTAACAATAAGTAGTAGCATAGAATGAGGAGTACTACGCGATACATGATCTGAAGTTAGTTGTTGTAGTTCATCCTCTTATGACACATCATCACTATCTTTATGATGTGACGATAGATTGTCACCTTGGGAAGGCGAATGTGGTAGTTGATGCCCTAAGTAGGAAGTCTAGTTCAACAGTGAATGTATTTTCCATGGCATGTTTCAAAAGAGACATGCTAGTAGAAATGTGAAAGTTGAACTTAGACTTTGGGGTGACAGAACAAAGTGGTTTGATTGCAAAAATGCAAGTCAAGCCTACTTTTTATGACAAATTAAAGAACGTTAGCAGAGTGACAGTGGGTTGCAGCAGATCGTACATGACATGACAGGGGGAATATACCAAAGTTTAGATTTTCAGTTGATGGATTGTTGTATTAGCATGACAGGTTGCATGTACCTCGAGATAATAATTTGGAAGAATAGATTCTTGAGGAAGCACATGCATCGATGTATGTCATGTATCCAGGTAACACTAAGATGTACATGAATCTCAAGGAGTTGTACTGGTGACCAGATATGACAAAGGATGTAGCTGAGTATGTGACTAGGTGCAGTGTGTATCAGCAGGTTGAGGTTGACCACCAGAAACCTACAGGTACCTTGCAATCTATTCCTATACCTGAGTGGAAGTGGGAACATATCACAATGGATTTTGTGATAGGGTTGCCCAAGACACCTAGAGGTTGTAACTCTATATGAATGATTGTGGAAAGATTAATTTAGTCTTCTCACTTCATTCATATTAAGTCAACCTTTGTTGTCTTGAAGTTGGCTAAGATATATATGGATGAGATACTCAGGTTGCATGGTATCCCAGTTTCAAATATATCAGATAGAGATCCTAGGTTCACATCCAGGTTTTGGAATTAGTTGCATCGTGCTTCAGACACAAAGTTGAGATTCTGTACAACTTTCCAAGCGCAGACTAACGGTCAGTCCGGGAGGACCATTCAGACTCTTAAGGACATGCTGAGAGCATGTCTCATGCATTTCAGTGGAAGTTGGGAAGAACACTTGAGCCTTATAGAGTTTGCATACAATAATAGTCACCATTCTAGTCTTGCTATGGCTCAGTATGAAGCTCTGTTTGGCAGAAAATGTAGATCATCCATATGTTGATATGAGGTAGGTGAAAAGCAGATTCATGGATTAGAGATAGTGGATTTGACCACTGGAAAGATTACTGTGATCAAATTACAATTGAAAGTTTCACATGATAGACATAAGAGTCATGCCGAGAAGAGGCGTTGACCACTTGAGATTTAAGTTGGTGATGAAGTGTATCCGAAAGTTTCACCATGGAAAGGAATGTTGAGGTTTGCCAAGAGAGGCAAACTGACTCCTAGGTGATGGGCCCATATCCTGTCATTGAAAGGATTGGACTTATAACCTATAAGTTGGATTTGCCATCCGAGTTGGCTAATTTACATGATGTATTTCATGTAGCGATGTTGGAGAGGTGTTATCCCGGTTCAGAGAATATAGTGGATCTATAACCTGCTCAGCTCAGACCAGATGTATCCTATGTTGAGGGATCAGTACGGATAATTGATCGGTGGATCAAGAAGCTCAACAATCTAGATACCATTAGTGAAAGTTCTGTAGAGAAACCATAACCTAGAGGAAGCCACGTGGGATCTTGATTCTGAGATGCGTAACAAGTTTCCTTTTCTCTTTTAGGAATTTCGGGACGAAATTCTTATAAGGGAAGGAGATTGTTACAACCCATATTAGGGTTAGTCAAGAAATACCTAGATTAGCATGAAACACCTTGATTAGTGTTGAGTATATTATTAAACAACATGGTTAATCAAGATAAGCTACATCGTAAATCAATAGTTGAGATTGAATCATCTGAGGTAACTGATGACAATTTTAGTATTAATTGTTGAGTTAAGTTAAATGCCAAGATGCAATTGGTACTTTGACCAGTTGTGACAAGATACTAATTGTGATTTTGTGCTTCGAGGTTGTAGAGAACTTCGTGCTTGATAGTTTGCAAAAAAAAAGAATCACTCTAATCAGACATTTGAGGTAAAAGATATGACACTTTCAAGATTTTTGAACTTATCTGCAATTTTTCCAATATATCCTTATTACCCTTTTTCCTTTATCTTTTTCCCTGGATCGGTGCTTATAACCGACTGATGAGCGGCACACTGTAGCCGCGATTGATCGCCTAGCAGAAGAAGGAAAGGGTGGGCGATTTGGAATCTGCGGAGTTCGATTCCTGTAGGGTGATGTTTCTTCCTTCTTCCCCTTCATCTCCCTCTACCTTCCTCCCTCTCATCCTCACCCTAGCGGCCCCCACCTGTAGTTCGATCTGCTGCACGACGCCGACAAAGCAACTATAGCGACGCGATTAGCTTGGGAGAGGGGCGGCCGATTTGGCGTCCTAGGCCCCGATTCAGCAGCGCCGACCTCTTCTTCTCCTCCCTTTCTCCTTCCTTCACCTTTTCTCTTCCTCCCCTACTCGCCTAGCCACCTGCAGCCTTGCTGCTTGGCTTAGGCGGCCGTTCTACAGCTAGCAAGATGCTGCGGCCAGCAGCAGGGAAAGCTTCCCTTAGCTCCGATTTTGGGGACCAAGCAATGGTGCATACCTTCTAGCTAGTTCCACCCATGAATCGAAGCTATTCCGCCAACCTGCTGTGCGCTTGAAGCAACCTGATCCAACAGGACCGTGAACAGGATTTTAATCCAAGGTTGAAGGCAACCAGTTTTTGCCCGGAATCAGGTCCTGGACACATCTCCAGACGAATCCGGACAGACCAAATCGCTGTGAGTGGGGTTTCATTTATTTATCATTAATAAACTCAGGTGTTTGAATATTTTCTGTTTTGTGCGCGAATTACGCTGATAACAGGCGTTATCAGGCGTCGGGCAGCGTTTGGCGTCGCCCGACTTTTTAGTTCATAAAATGCTTCTAGACACTATTATATGATTAAATTTAGCATTTGAACAGTATGGATTGAATCAGTAGATTTATATGGTTCATTGGAACCTAAATTGCTCATTTGAATGTTGAAATTAGAAATTCATGTCTGAAAATGGTATAATTTGGGTATGAACCCAGACAATGAAGATTTCGGATAAATTATCAGATGTACGATTTCAAAGTTGATATGAATAAATAAAATATGCATGAAAACCCTAATTGCATATATCTTTTGACGTTAATATGTGTAAATTGATATTTACATGAAATGGCACATTTCTCTGAAATATTACCAGAAATTCTCAAGTATTATTATTAAATTGTATTGTGATATGTAATTAACTCTTAATTGAGTTAAGTGATGCACAAACCAGGATTTGGGTTAATGTGCACATTTTTCGAGAATTTTAGAGAATTGATAATTGTTGAGTATGATTCTCATATGTGAAGTAAATTTCTTTAATTTGTGCAATAAGATGTTCAATTGCGTAAATTCACTATGTATGTGCCAAATTGAAATAAGTTGGGTTATTTATGTATTTCTAATTTGTCTGAATGCATGGTATGAGAATTTCTCAAAAATTACAATGATTTAAAATATATTGCTCTGTCAGTTTAGAATGACAGTGTATTGTGATCTGATATGAAATCAGTAAATGTGACATTCCTGTTTAAATGTTTATATGTTAATCAGTTAATAGACTTAGGTGCCCTAACACCGTAGAACCCCTTTTGAGAGGTCTGCATCCAGGGGGGTGAAACTCGTGTTGCAACAATAACTGTGCGGAGTCACAGGCACGAGGATAGAGAAAGGCAGTGTTCAACAACAACGCGTGCGATGTCACGTTGACACTGGAGTATATCGGGGTTATTCAACATTAATCTGTGCTTGTGTCACGGTGGTAACCCGGTAAGAATCTCCGCCTGTGTGCTCAGGTTTGAGGAGGAGTCTAGAGTTCACTCTTTTGAGAGTGTAGTGAGGCCTTGTGAGCCTGAGAGTCCTGCAGCAGACCAGGGCTGGCAGTCAGACTTAGCATTTCCCGGGTGTGTCGCTAAGTCTTGTACGGTGGGATCGTAGTTCGCTACAGATCTTTATATGCAGAGTACACTGCATATGATTAGGGCATAATAATATAAATATGAAATCATATAGGATCACAGTAAATTAATATATCCGAACTTTTGTGTCAATTCATTATATCTGTTTATGGGTTTAAATTATCTGTTGTTGCATAGAAATGCGATTATATTCTGTAATCTGCTATGTCATTAGATCTGCCCTGCTTGTACTGTATTTATGTTTATTTCAATTTTATAAACCTGATGAGTTGTTTAGTGATAGCTAAATGAAATGCTATTCACTGAGCGAGTAGGCTCATACCTCTACTCAAAACATTTTTAGGTCATCATCAGCAGCAGGAAATCTGGAGGATCCTTTCATCCTAACGCTTAGTCTATAGAAGGTATACGTAGTTAGTAGTTAGAGGTCTCTTAGTCCTTTCCCCTCGATCCTTGGGACATGGTGTGGGTGAGAGAGAGTATGTATGGCGGATGTGTAAAAGGTGTAAATTAACTGTTATGTATTACTTTCTGTTAAACAATGTTACATGTTGTAAGCTCTGTTTACTTACTCTAGCCAGTTTATTTGAAATGCTTCCGCAATAGTTTATTATGTTTTAGTTTACAACAATAATCTGTATATCATTACGATGTTTTAAAAAGAAAAAGTTCTCAGTGATTTGTTTATGTGATAATCCCTCCATCGCGCCCTAATCTCGTGATTAGTGGTTAGTGTGAGATCGGGGTGTGACACAAGTGGTCGATGTGTTTCTCTAAGTCATCAGAGTAAACCAGGATGTCATCTATGAACACTATAACAAACATCCAGGAAAGGTTGGAACACACTATTTATGAGATTCATAAACACACTCGTGGCATTAGAAAATCGAAAAGGGCATAACCATAAACTCATAGTGGGCATAACAGGTTCAGAAAATAGTTTTCAGAATGTCCTCACCCTTGACTTGCAACTGGTGATACCCGAACCTCAGATGAATCTTTGAATGATTTGAGCAGACTTAAGTTGGTCAAACGTGTCATCTATGCGAGGTAGATGATACTTATTCTTAATGGTAGTCTAGTTGATCATTCGGTAGTCTATGGAAACTCTGAGTGATCCATCCTTCTTCTTCACAAAGTGGTTTGGCGTTCCCCATGGTGATGTTCTAGGCTGGATAAAACCTTTGCCTAGCTATTCTTGTAGTTGTTTTGTCAACTCAAGCAACTCAGCAGGGGCCATCCTGTAAGGTGCCTTGGAAATAGTGTTTTTCCTGGGAGCTACCTCTATTAAAAAGTCTACCTCTCTTTCAGGGGGAATCCCAGGAAAATCATTTGGGAAAACATGTGTAGTCACTGACTACCTCTATATCCTCTAGGAGTTGCACGTTCGGCTCTAACTTGGTTAATACTGCTAGGAAAGCCTAATCTGCTCTACCTTCTAGGTTGACACATATAGGATGGTGGTGGCATTCTTCGTATCCCTAATGGTGAAAAGTGGATGACCGCGTCTCTCTATTCTTATCTTATTTTCCCTATAGTTAAACTTTTCCCTATACGCATAGATCCAATCCATATTGATGATCACATCAAAGTCATTCATGCCAAGGAGGATAAAATCTATAGGAAGCTCATTATCCAGGTACTTAATGGGTATAACTGGGGTTTTTAAGAGAGATGTGAAGATGCAACCACTCAAAGTCGTGACATCCAAAACATATCCTAAATCCTTGATGTCCAAACAAAGCATAGTTGTAAGATTTCTTGAAATTAAAGTATTAGTAGAACCGGAGTAAAAAATAGCTTTACATTGTGTCCCATGATCTCAAGTATGGCTACATTGGTTTTCATAACATGTCAGACCACTACATGCTTAGATTAAAATAGGAAAGAAAACTCTAACAATTATCACCCTCTATCAATCGATTAGCATTAGCTTGAGATTCTTCATTATTGATGGGGAACACTAGAGCTTGTCTTCTCTCTCTAGAAGATGAGGTTGTGGCTACTGGTTGGGCTGCTATAGGCTGGGCTACTACAAGGTGCATACCTCTTGGGTTAGGTAAAGGATAGTTGGCTTGGAAGTTTCCCTCTTGTTGGCAACAGAAACACACCTTCTTCTCAAAGCGACACTTTCCTGGGTGAGACCTTCCATAGTTACGACACCTCGGGTGATGGTTCTTATTGTAGGGCTTCCCTTTGCCTCCATGTATCCCTTTGGAAAGATTGCATCCTTGTCCTTTCTTATTGTCATTCCTTGGGCCATAAGTACCTTCAGTGTAACCCAAGGCCCCCTTCAGTGGGTTCAGTGCAGGCATCACCATCTTCTCCATGTCTAGGGTGGTGTTGTAGGTGTCGGTGAAGTTGGTAGACTTATTGGCAATCACATGAGGCCTGATGGAAGAATGGAGATGCTCTACAAAGTGGCCCACCTATCTTTCCACCATCATCATGTATCTGAACTTCTCTTGGAGGTGGAACTTGCAGGCAAAGTATGTGACAAATAAGTTGACTTTGACTAGGTTGGTGAACTCCCTTTCCTTCTCTTTCTTCACTGAGATTGGGATAAATCTAGCTGAGAAGATGGTTGTGAAGTCAGTCTAAGCCATCGAGTCTTCATTTAGGTCTTGGACCATGATGTGGTTCTCCCACCAGATATTAGCTTCTCCTTCCAGGAGGTGAGAAATAGATGAGACCTTCTTGTTCGGCTCTACTTCAAGCATGCGGAAACCATTCTCGACCGCTAGAAGCTAGAAATTTTCTTTTTCGACCACCTCGGTCTTGTCTTCTCTTGAAAATTTCTCTAGGTTTAGCTTCACGAAGTCCAAAATGGTGCTCGAGGATGAACTGGTTGTGGCTCACCATCTTCACCTCTAGCTATGTCCTTAAGGGCTAAGGCACCAATGGCCTAAGTCAACTTCTTTTACTGTTCCATCTAGAGGGCATCAGGAGTATGGACTACTACGGATGGCCCAAAAGTAGCTGTAGAGTTGAACTTGGGCTTGTCTTCCACCATCGACTCCCTCTTCTAGTTATTCTCTTTGTTCAAGTTGTCAAAAGGAACATGTTTTGGGTCCACATCATCCTCAAAGGATTCCATAAGTCTCTTCCTTTTCCTAGAGGCTTCTTCCTCCATAGCCTTCCTTCTTTTCTCTTGAGACCTTCTCTTCTTGTGGGAAAGTCTAACCTCGGCGTTCTCCTGAGGGGTGTCAATGGGGATGGTGACAATATTGACACGGGCTCTGCTACTACACATAAGCATGTAATTAAACTCAGTCTAAGTTTTATATCATTAAAACTTATGTTCATGAAATCTTACTTTCATGCTTTCTATTGTTTGGTGGAGGATTCCATAATCCTTAACATTCTTAACCCCAAAACTCTAGAGGAGGTGGAGAGAGGGAAAACCCTAAGCACTTAAAGTTTTTTTTCCAGTGAAAGGGGTAAAGAAGGGATGAAAGTAGATAAGATAACCTAGAGGTATCTTATTTTGAGTCAAATCCTCAAAGTCTAGGCATTCTCATGGATTCTAGGAGTCCTTGTAAACTAACTAACATGGCAGAGGAAAATCTTGCCAGCCTCCAGATCATGATCCTTTACTAGACACCTCCATCTTTAGAAAATTATCTAATAACTCCCTTGGTATCTAAATAATATGTAAAATTTAATAATTATTAGAGATTATATGGAAAACCAGGCTCTGATGCCAATTGTAATGACCCCACCCCTCAACAACTCCCAATTAAGGAAGGCCAAAAAGCTAGAGTCGTTATTCCATATAGGATCATATGGGTTTTCAAATAATCAATTCTAATTAGTAAATTCTACCACAACAAAGCATAAATCAAGATATTTTTTCTTCTTTTCACATACCTTTCAAAAAAAGTGGGATTTCAGAACATTACCCAACGAAAGAACTAGCTAACTACATTCCTCCAAAAATTGTTAGCCTTGTTCTTTTTCAATGTCATCTTTTATTGAACATCCACTTTCCATTAAGCTTGTAAACATAACTGCATATTACCCTAAAACACTAGAAAACAAAATGTCAGTCAGTATAATGAATTATACTGGTATGTGGAAGAAACCAAAAGTTGTATATAATTGTAACTGCATAACCACAACAATATTTTGTTACAAAACAAAATTTACATTTTCATCATAACTTCTCAATTATTTTTACCCAACCTCTGATATACCATCTCCTTAGGTTTTGTGCCTAAAGCAGACATTGTGCTACCTCTCAATCTGGAGCTACGTACCTCATTAGACACCTCTCAATCTAGAGCTAGGTGCCATTTGGTCTTCCCATCCCGGGGCTTTACCACTTATGACCTTCCCAAACTAGGACTTGGTCTGACTTCCCAACCTGGGGCTTGGTCCTTTAGTCATCACTATGAATTTACTCATCTTTTCATTCATAATTCCCCGAGGTGGTATGCGGGTTTGATCAAGTTATACAATTTATAAGGTTATATTCATAGTCACTTTATAGATTGCAAGAATTAAAGTTCATCCAAGCATTAAGTTCAAGCAATCGGTAAAAACTCAAAAAAATGCCATGCAACTAGATCGATTAGCCATAAGCATAACACCATACCTGATTTGGTAGTCTCAAAATTGCCATGCACAACTCCTAAAACATAAATTATACTTAGGAAGGAAATAATGTTATTTAATGGGATGGGCATATTCAACTAAATGATTAATTAAGATTTACTACACATGTTAAGAAGGTTAATCATCTACAATTGATAGGCATATCAACATGATAAGAAGGAATATGAAGAATATGTATAACAATTAACTTCTCTAATAACATTATATTCTCATCGAGCAATATAAGAAATAAGGCAAGGGTGAACAGCTAGCATGAATCATGTTTAACCCTAAGTAGTTACACTACACGAATGTATTACATCTTTTATTAATGCCCTGAGGAATTTAAACTCAATTCCGACTGACAACTGATAAGTTAAAACTAGTGCCATACAAGGTCTATGGAAGAGTCAGAATCGTAAGACCTCATCCATCTTCTATCAATACAAGTCTGCCATAGTGACACATAGATGCCAACAACAAAATTGCCTACTCCACCTTGGTATATAAGTTATATAATAAGTGAATCGGGTATACAAACCCAATATATGAGGTACAACTATATCTATCCTCCTATCGAGGTATGATCTCATCCATCCTCAAAAACATGTCACATATATTGAGATACAACCACAACTATTCTCCTTCCAGGGCATGACCACAACCATTCCTGAATACCATCAATTCAAGATGTTAAGGACACTTAGTCACTTCACCTCATATACTCAATAGAATGCTCTCTATGTTTCCCTTAGTAATAATTGTTTCCCCATCCAACAAGTTCTAACAATGGAATAGATCTATGTCTAAGGAAACTACACGAGTAAGGTTCCACTTGATTCATTACGCCAATTGAGTGCCTTTTACTGCATCAATCAAGCTACAACCAAAACTTAAAAAGATAGTAAAAAGATAAGGTAGATTGTGAAGTTAGAAGATATAAAATGTTTGAAATATAAACTTGTCACATCACCACATGATACTATCCACTATCATTCATAAGTCCATCGCCATTATCACATCACTATGGGATTGAAGTCCCTTATCACATCACCAGAAGATATCACCTCAACTTATGGCACAAAGCCAATGCCAAGGTCCTAAGACAATATAAATTGTTCCATGCAAGAACACCATTACTCTCCATGTCTCAAAAATGCTTATAATCACCATACTTGTGTCACATAAGTATTGTCATGGGAAAACATAATTTATGATGCTTATTTAACATCAATTTGCGTTACAATAAGTAAGAGAGAGAGAGAACATAGTACATAATTATACTACTCAATCAACCAAGTAGCATCATATCATACTTGTAATTAGGGTTAGGGTTCAATAGTGTAACCAAATTATAGTTTCAAAGAACTATCAACATTAGACCTTAAATATCATGATCTGAGACTTTCTTGGAACTTTGTAGGTCAACCATCATCTTCACTAAGTAACAACACAAGACAACACTTCTCCAAGAATTCTCATCAACTGAAGCACACACATATAATATCTTTGTGACCAAAGAGAAATGAAGCCATAGCAACCAGAGCATAAGGCTGTACCTTAGATCGACGAGACTAGGTCAAAGAGGACTTGGTGATCAAAGGTACCACAACACCATCATCGATCGAAGAGAACATCAATGTTCCCATGGGTCCAAAACTTGGCGACCGAAGGAAACAACCACATCTTCATCGATCGAAGAAGAATCAACATCAATCCACTACAAGGGGGAACCTTGGTGATCAAAGAAACCAAGGGAAAATGTCTTCAATCGAAGAGGAACATATCACCCTAGTGACCTCACAAGTAGTTCCATACTTAGTAGCCCAAAAAAAATCAAAATCTTGTACCACATAAGTCATCGCATGAAGAACATCAGGAGAGAGAAATTACCTCCAACACATGACCAAAATAGGTTGTTAACCAACCATGAAACTGAAACCTCAAGAAGTGAAGTGCATCAAGGAAAACATCATCGAAAACCCTAAAACTTGATCATCAACCCAAAGGGAACTAATATCTTTCTCAACGGAGGAAGAACCAATTTTTCTAGACATATCATGCATCTAAAACAACCTCATTAAGAGAGAGAAACAAAACCATAAACATGATGAAAAATGAATGTTTAAACAAGTGCATGTAAGCACTAACACTTCCACCAACCATATGATTTTGGGTACAAGAATTAGGGTTCACAAAAAATAGTTGATCTACACAAGATCACCACAAAATCATAAACCCTAGTTCAGGAATCATCACCATACTATTATGAACCACATCGTAGGAATAGACTATTAACATGCAAGACTAGGGTGCAACAATAATTGAGGTGAATGTTATGTAAGTTGCCTTGGATTATGATGAAACAACTTCCAAGAAAAGAAGATCCAAAGCAGAGAGAGAAACATAGTTTGATCACCTTGACAGACAAGTTAGTCACCACCTCAAAAAAGAAGTAAACCCTAGGCTAAAGAACAAGAAATGGAGAGCAAAAGCTTCTAGGCTGAAAAGAACAAGAAAGTGAAAGGAGATCTCCAACTCAAATCAACACTACCATAGAAAACCATGGATTTGGTTAAGTAGAGAGGAGTTCCACAAGAAAGACCACCATGGAAAACCAATGGCTTGGCTAAGAGAAGGAAGGAAGGTGGGGTTGCAAGAAAAGAAGGTTCAAGAAAGTTAGATCACTTAATAAGTTCAAAGAACACCAAAGAATCACCATGGGAGAGTTACTTAAACCCTAGATCATCATATGCAAGCGTTCATCCACCTTGATCCAAGATTGAGCTCTTCTCCACCACCAAGATTACAAGGGACGAGCTCCAAAGACGGGAGAGAGTAAGAGGGTGAAAAAGAGATCACTTTCATACAAAGAGAGGGGTATAAATACCCAAAGGCAGGTGAGGGGTATGGAAAGTTAGGTGTCCAAATAAACATGACATTTTTCCATCATTTAACACCCATCCATGAACTCAACTCTTGCATGCAAGAAAGGTCATTAAAATTGAGGAATCTCATCGACCATCATGCTGTAAAGGGGCCATTAGTCGAAGGACAACTGATCTAAAAACCCAAACAGTCAAAGAGAAAACCAAGAAAAATCATGTTGCTCATTTGGGTCCAAGACATGATCGGTCGAAGAGAACACAAGGTACACCAAAACCTCTTCCACCGCAAAGAGCAAGGTCAAAGGAACCTCTAGGTGGTCGTTGAAAACTAGAAACCCAGCAATCAACACATATGATGCATCAACTAAGGTACAAAAAGGCACCAAAATGAACCAATCATCTTAACATGATGTAAAAACATATGAGGAATATCAAGCATGTTTGCACGATAAACCCTCAACATGGGAAAATTTCAACTTGGTCCAAAATGAGCATTTATATAGCATAAATAGCTCAAACAACAACCAAACAAGATCAACTAAAATGTGAATTGTTATTCAAGCACATCACATGATTAGATTAAGTTTTCAATAATCTAATTAAGGTAAATAGGCAAGATCTAACACAAGTCTAGGTTAGGGGTCTTGCAACCATAAACTTGATGAATGCATATTCATCTTAGTTTTAGTCTCCATTTTTGGCCCAATTTTGCACTCATATCTCTCGCACAACCCTCAGATCTACTATTACATATTTTTCTTAGCTTCACATGAATGCTTAGGGTTTTAATCAAATCCATTGTTCTCCATTACAAGATTAACCATTGCACTATGTGCACCAGTTTAGGAGATGGTGGTCCCACTAAAACACCAATGTTAGATCAGATACACACTTGTTGTTCTTTGAGTATCTCTAGACTCTTACAAAGCTCTTAAACATACTTGATGTTGGAGAAATTGGGAAGACAGTTCTTTTAGAAAATGAACTTGGGAACGAAGATATTGTAAGACCTATTTAGTGATCTTAGGAAGTTGAGATTCTCAACCACACATTGTAGTAAAAAAACAAATGTGATGTGAAGAGGAGGCAATCATAACAGTCAAAAAAAATTGTTTGGCAATTATTTTAGATTTTTTTTTACTCGAGGATGAGAAACATTTAAGTTCGAGGTGTTTTGATGAATGTGTATTTATGTTAGTTTTATTCACCATTTTTGGCCCATTTTTGCACTCATATTTCTCACACAACCATCGAATCTACTATTATATAATTGTATTAGATTTATGTGAATATTTAGGGTTTTGATCAAATCCATTGGTCTCCATTGTAGGATTTAGCATTGCACTATGTCCACCAGTTTAGGAGACAGTGGTCCCTCTAAAACACCAATGTTAGATTAGATGTACACTTGTTGTTCTGTGGGTATCTCTAGACTCTTACAAAGCTCTTAGACATTCTTGATGTTGTAGAAATGGGGGAGGAAGTGCTTTTGGAAAACAAAATTGGGAACAAAGATATTTTAAGATGTATTCATTAAGCTCAAGAAGTTGAGATGCTCAGCCATACATCGCAGTAAAGAAACAAACGTGATGTGAAGAGGAGGTAATCACAAGAGTTTAAAGAATTTGTTTTGCGATTCTATCAGATTTTGTGTTACTTGAGGATGATCAACGTTTAAGTTTGAGGTTTTTTGATGAATGTATATTCATCTTAGTTTTATTCACCAATTTTGGTCTAGTTTTGCACTCATATCTCTCACACAACCCTCAGATCTACTATTATATAATTTTCTTAGATTCATGTGAATATTTAGGGTTTTAATCAAATCCATTGGTCTCCATTATAGGATTAAGCAGTGCACTATGTGCACCAGTTTAGGAGATGGTGGTCCCACTAAAACACCAACGTCAGATCATATGCACACTTGTTGTTTTGGGGGTATCTCTAGACTCTTATGAAGCTCTTTGACATGCTTGATGTTGGAGAAATTGGGGAGGAAGTTCTTTTAAGAAACAAAATTGGGAACGAAGATATTGTGAGATGTGTTTAGTGATCTCAAAAAGTTGAGATTCTCAGTCATACATTGCAGCATAAACAAACATGATGTGAAGAGGAGGCAATCACAAGAGTTGAAAGAATTCGTTTGGAAGTTGTTTTAGATTTTGTGTTACTCAAGGATGAGCATGGTTTAAGTTCGAGGTGTTTTGATGAATGCATATTCATCTTAGTCTTAGTAGCCATTTTTGTCCTAGTTTTGCACTCATATCTCTCGCACAATCCTCAGATCTACTGTTATATAATTTTCTTAGATTCGTGTGAATATTTAGTGTTTTTATTAAATCCATTGTTCTCCATTGTAAAATTAAGCATTGCACTATGTCCACCAGTTTAGGAAATAGTGGTCTTGCTAAAACACCAATGTTAGATATGTTGCATACTTATTATTCTTCGGGTATCTCTGGACTCTTACGAAGCATTAGACATGCTTGACGTTGAGAAATTGGAGAGGAAGTCCTTTTGGGAAATGAACTCAGGAATGAAGATATTGTAAGATGTGTTTAGTGATATCAGGTAGTTGATATACTCAACCATACATAACAATAAAGAAACAAATGTGATGTGGAGAGGATGCAACCACAAGAGTTGAAAGAATTCGTTTGGTGATAGTTTTAGATTTTGCATTACTCGAGGATGAGCAACATTTAAGATCGGGGTGTTTTGATGAATGCATATTCATCTAAGTTTTTGTCACCATTTTGGCCAAGTCTTGCACTCATATCTCTCGTATAATCCTCAGATCAACTATTATCTAATTTTCTTAGGTTCATGTGAATAATTAGTGTTTTGATCAAATACATTGGTCTCCATTGTAGCATTAAGCATTGCACTATGTGAACCAGTTTAGGTGATGATGGTCCTACTAAAAAAATAATGTCAGATCAGATGCACACTTGTTGTTCTTTGAGTATCTCTGAACTCTTATGAAGCTCTTAGGAATGCTTGATGTTGGAATAATTGAGGCAGATGTGCTTTTGGGAAACAAACTCGATGACGAAGATATTGTAAGATGTTTCAGTGATCTCAGGAATTTGATATTCTCAGCCATACATTTCAACAAAGAAACAAACATGATGTGAATAGGAGGCAGTCACAAGAAAAGAATTCATTTGGTGATTGTTTCATATTTTGTGTTACTCAAGAGCGAGCAACATTTATGTTCACGGGGTTTTGATGAATGCATATTCATATTAGTTTTAGTCACCCTTTTTGGCCCAATTTTTCACTCATATCTCTCACAAAACCCTCAGATCTATTATTATATAATTTTTTTAGATTTTGATCAAATCCATTGGTCTTCATAGAAGGATTAAGAATTGCACTATGTGCACCAATTTAGGTGACTGTGGTCCCGCTAAAACACCAATGTCAGATCAATTGCACACTTGTTGTTCTGTAGATATCTCTAGACTCTTATGAAGCTCTTAGACATGCTTGATGTTGGAGAAATTGGGGAGGAACTGCTTTTGGGAAATGAACTCGAGAACAAAGATATTGTAAGATGTGTTCAGTGATCTTAGGAAGTAGAAATGCTTAGCCATACATTGAAGCAAAGAAACAAATGTGATGTTGTAGCATCCAACTTATAAAACACGATTAACTAATGCGGAAGCGAATCATCTGCAGCGGATTACTGAAAATCACTAAAAATTTAAAACTTTTTACAAAGAGGTCTACATATAGGAAATCTTTTTCTTCAAGAGCCAAAGCATAACATTTACATCCTGGTTCAAACGTACAAAACCTGTACCATCTCTTTCCAGAGGTTACATCATCAGTTGCTTTATAAACATTATATACAGACAACATACAAATCTCGAGGCATCAAGCCAAAATCTCAAATCGATTCATTTAAACACTGACTAAAAACTCCGAGGACCTGAGAGTACAAAGACGACACATAGGACTTTCTAACTATATAACTTGACAGACAATATCTCCACCTGAGATCTCACTGTTGTCCTGGATGTTACTGATATTCTTTCTCTGCAAGATGTTCTCACTCTCCTCCATGCTTTTCCACCTAAAAACATTGGATCCCACGGGGGTGAGACAATTGTAAATTGTCCCAGCAGGAGATATAACTCTCCGCCAACAATGTTATTAACACACTTAAATAGTATTAAACTGAGTAGAGGATAAGCAGTTTAGAATATTCTCATCTATTAAAGCATTGCAACTATCTGTGATAGAGTAGTGAGTCATTTATTCTCTTTATAAGGAATGGGAAGAACATGTATATCATTTACTCATCATACTATATCAACATCTCAAGTTTACCCAGTGAAATCCATTATAAAGGTATGTCATCCATGAATCATTCTCATTTCTACTTGTTGGCCTCAGCCAATCTGCTAACCAGATATTTATTTTTTCCAATCATGTAAGTATACTTCATCATATTATTTTCAAGCATTGTGCTCTGCCAATTGCAACTAATTCAGGCTTTGGACTATGCCAATCCTGTACATCTATTTCAGGCATTGGACTATGCCAATCATGTGCAAACATTACTGAATACCACATCAATTTACTAGGAATTATACCTTGGCTAAGCCATCATGCTTATTCACATCCTTTTTATAAACAAGTGTTCTTCTCATATATTTCAAACACTATAGCCCATTTTTGTCTATAATCATAAAGTATGTATGATCAAGATTTCATTATTATTATTGTATCCCTTCTTATATTAACAGGCAGGATAATTCACTGTATGAATAAAATGAAGTAATCTCCTTTCTTAAGGATAACATTGCATCTACCCATGGTAGAGTTGTAAATCATCTATCTGCTTTGCAAGGAATGTAAAGAAACATAATTAACATCTAATCATTACAGATGCATAAAAGAAATGTAACATCAACCAATGATTTCCATATTCAATCCTTAAGCAAACATGCTATACGACTGATTACATTTTACAATCACACTTATGCCCTGAGGAGATGAGGTATACCGCTCATGCTCCAACCGACCACTGCGAAGTCAAAATCGGTACCATACAAGGTCAATGGAAGAGCTGGATTCCCATGACCTCCCACATCTCGGTCAGCGCGAGATCACATGCAGGACATCTTGTGTCTCTGCTATATATACAGCTTTCCAGGGTATACTAGCAACTTCGCTGTCAGAGTTACAGTGGCGTGCTGCACTCTCTTCGTGATCGCGAGATCTCGTGTTTATCTCCATCGACCCGACATTGTCATTATTGGGAGATGTGTACGACACTGTCCCAATCTTCGGGGGAATAGTGATACATCCTTCCCGGAATATATAATGAAGGATTGTGGGATCTCGTGTTTATCTACCACCAATCCTACATTAGGGCGTAAGGTAATCGCGCCCATCACCCCCACATACTCAAAAGTATGCCCTCCGGGTTTGCCGCGGAGCACCCGTTTCACCATCACCAATTTACTGACGATGATGGATCTATGGTCAGGGCTCTACATGATATGATTTCACTTGATTAATTAAGTACATTAGCATATTCTTTTAGCATCAGTCAAGTTCTCAAACATAACTTATTCAGACAAATGCTATAAAGAAACATGTATTATTTTCATCAATCACTTCTTAGTCTTTATAAGACATTGGGATCTCAGTCCCTCATTTCAATACTGGGATTTCTCATCCCTCAACCATATCATTATCATGCTTATCAGATCTGGGTGTACATACCCTCAATTCATCATTGTCACTATTACCACTTGCTAGGTAACTATTACCTTCAGGTCCTTAGACCGAGGTATGCATGATACTTGTTACACAAGTATCTCACATGGCTCTCAAAGCCTATTAAATGTTTTGTCATCTTTCATTAGGCAACAACAACTTATTCATGGGAATCATAAGGTCCATATACCTTTTGTTACTTTGCTAAGTAACTTCAACATTAGGCACATAAGGCCATTCAACATATTTGTTATATGAATGTCATAGCTTAGGTCTGGCTATGCTCTTCATCTCATGATGTCTACTTGATTAATAGACATGTTATCAATCATACAAATCATTAACCATATCATGTGATACATTGGTAACACCACTACTCCTTTATTAGGATTATGGTTTACCACCCAATAGGCCTTTTCACTCCCTTTACCCAACATTAGGGTTAGGGTTTCCCTTTCTTATCGATTGGGGTTTCTCTTACATATCATCACCGTTCATTAGGGTTAGGGTTTTCCATTATTAACCATTTAGGTTTTCAAGATCATATTATCAATGATCAAACCCTAATTCATTGCTTCACACATCTAGGAGCAAACATTGATACCATAAGTATTCAATCATACTTATTTATTCTCATCATTTATCATTAAATGATTATCAATACAAAGTATGAGTTTATCTCTCATCTTTATCCTTATCACTTTCATCATATGCTGCATAAGTTACACATTAGAATTGTCCAACTATCCTTAATGATATGGACTTATCCAATTTTTAAGCATTATTGATATAGAATAATTCATAATCACTTTATGTATTTCAACCCATAGGATGTTATTCTCTCCATTATTTAGTATTGCATACATCACTCTTAAGAGTTTCTTGTCCTCATCTTTGTAAAATGAAAAAGGGTTGTTACTCATGTATAAAGTTGGATATATATAAGGATTTAGGCACCATCTTGTCTCATGGACCCTTACTCATTAGAATAACCACATTACCAATCATATGGTTCATCAACCTTACCTTGTATTAGGGTATGTCTCATCCTAATACAATATGCACTATCTCATCACATTTATCATGTTATGTATTGGTTATAAGGCACACATCCGAATGATCCAACCTTCATCAATGATATGAACTCATCTCAGGTTAAAGCATTGTTGATATAAGGTTGTCCATTACCAACCAATCTAGGTGTTTCACCTATCAAGGTAACAACCACACTATCACTTGGTGTTACACTTATTACTCCTAAGAGTGTCTTACCCTCACTTTTCAAAGTGTGTAGGGTTAAATCATGTGCATATGTTTACCATATCGGGCTGGAGATATATAAGCACTCACCATATCGAGTTAGGATTTGTACTTGTCTCCTTATCGGGCATGATGTATTTTCTTGACCTCATATTGGGCACAAAGTATATGTATGTGTCTCCCATGATAGTTATGAGGTATCAACCTATCACCATGTCAGGCTAGAAGTACATTCAATCACCCTATCAGGCTAGTCACCATCTAGGGTTAACCATGACGGGCTAGGGTTTGCCATATCGGGCTCAACCCAATATTAAAGTCAATAGGAGTGTAGGGAACCAAGCCATATTGGGATACACCATCAAACATTAGGTAACATCACCTATGTCGGGTTAGGGTTGGTTGTGTCGGGCACATGGTACATATATGTGTCGCCCTTGATGCTTAGGAGGTATCAACTTATCACCATGTCAGGCTTCCATGTTGTCTAGGGTTGTGTATCCTGCAACCCTATTGTTCATCCTATCGTGCAACCATGTTGTGCAAGGTCAAATAGGCTTCATGATACTAAGTACCAATGATGTATAATATGATCATATCGTGCATTAGCACGTGTTACTCTTCACTTATATCGGGTTACCCAAATTAGGGTTTCACCTCAGCATACAAGTATACAATTGACCTTGTATCGTGAATGAAGTCTATAGTAGACTTCATATCATGCAAGAGGTGTATACTACACCCCCATATCGTGCAACAATGTATTCATTCATATCCATATCGTTCAAGTGAAGTAGGTGCATCATCATATCGGGTCATAGGTGCTTACTTATGTGCTTGCACCTGATATCACTTTTATAAAGTGATACCATCATCTTCAAGCTCTAGACCTTAGTTTTAACTGTTATAGTTCATGGACACAGGTCTAAGAAACTATTATAACTCATAATTTCATCAACTACTTCAGGAGATTTTGGAATTAAAAGTATTTCACTAATTGTAGCAATTTAGGTGAAAAATAATAACATGGCTGAGTTCAAGTTATAAAACCCGCCTTAAGAATCACTTCAAAGCTCCAAGCTCCAAAGCTCCATGTTCCTAAGGTTGAAGATGACTTTATCAAGGGTCCAAGGCTCGTTCACAACTCCTTCATATACAAGGAATCACCATGGATAAGAAATTGGTGAAGAAGAAAAGAAAAGAAGATCAAAACCCTAAAATCATGCTTCAATTCAAGGTTGAAGATGATCTTTTCCTCACGTTAGGGTCAAGTTTTGAGTTCCTTAGCTCCTTGGCCGACACCCTACCACTCTTGGGCGATATGGAATTCCTCTTGGCCGACACAACTTTGCTTGTGAACGATACCCCCTCACTTGTGGCCAAAGTCACTTCAATTGGACGATATCAACTTGCTATGGGAAAAATCAGCATGCTATGGCCGATATACTTGCTATGGCCGATACCCAAAGCCCATGCACGATACCCTTGTGCTCTTGCACGATATTCCACACCTATTGGACGATATGACACTCACTTGGACGATATGGTACTCACTTGGAGTCAAAACTCTTCACTCTATAGCCGTTATCACCCAATATGGCCGATATCACCTACTTGGGCGATATGGTCTTGCCATGGGCGATATCCCAAGGCCCATGCACGATACCATAGCCTCCCTTCACGATATGGGAGCTCCATGCACGATACCTTAGGGTAGGAGGGTGGTAAGGGTCGGAAAATTGCACCATGGGGTGAAACTAGGGGTATATATACTTGCTGATCATGAAGGAAGGCAAAAATGAGGTGTCAATATTTTGAGCTAGTAGGTGCCACGTGTCATGCATGGGTGACACGTGTCCATGCATGTATAAACATTTATTGTGTCTTGAAAAACAGTTGAGTATCATATAGAGATGCAAATTCGTCCATCACTTACCCATTTGGATGAGATATATCAATTTAATCATCATTTTAAGTCAAGACGATACACTTTTTCTAAGGAAACTTGTTGGCCGTCACACCTCACCTCCTTGAGGTTATTTGCACGATATGGACTTTTCCAAAAGTTCACAAGACGATATGGGACACCACCTTGGGCTCCATGGCCGATATGCACTCATATATAAGCTTTTCAACTTGATAAATCTCAAATTAAGCTTTCAAATTCAACCCTCTTTCTTGGTCATTTCATCACCAACATTACCATCACTCATAATTGATTCCAACATGATGTCTCCTTATTTCTCTCTCCTATAAATGATACATAGAGGGAGTAGGGATAGTCTAGATGTGGTAATTGCATATCAACCCCATATTTTGGGTAAATTACAATTTGTACCAAAATTGGTGCACAATGCTCCAACATTGTTCAAACAAGTTCAAACTTGAAATTTAGGATTTCCACAAGACACCACTTAGCATCATTCTCTCTATTATGATGCTAAAACATATAAGGCACATTAAAAATGAGACATTTTGCATTATAGCCCCTCAATTTGGGTAAATTGCACTTTGGTCCAAAATAAAGGAAAATTGCTCAAACATCATTCAATGGGGACCAAAATTGAAACATAAGTATGTCACATGATAAAAAAGAACCTTAGAAGATTATAATAAAGTTCTAAGCAACTTTATTAACCAAAACAATTAGAGTTACCTCATAACCCAGGTCAGGGTCGTTACAGATGTGAAGAGGAGGCAATCACAAGAGTTTAAAGAATTCATTTGGTGTCTGTTTCAAGTTTACGTTACTCGTGGATGGGCAATGTTTAAGTTCAGGGTATTTTTGATGAATGTGTTTTAATCTTAGTTTTAGTCTCCATTTTTGGCCCAATTTTGCACTCATATCTCTCACAGAAACCTCATATCTACTATTATATAATTTTCTTAGATTCATGTGAATATTTAGGGTTTTGATCAAATCCATATGTCTCCATTACATGATTAAGCATTGCACTATGTGCACCCATTTAGGAGATGATGGTCCCGCTAAAAACTAATGTCAGATCAGATGCACACTTGTTGTTCTGTTGGTATCTTTGTACTCTTACGAATCTCTTAGACATGCTTGATGTTGGAGAAATTGGGGAGAAAGTGCTTTTAGGGAACAAACTCGAGAACGAAGATACTGTAGGATGCGTTTTGCAATCTCAGGAAGTTGAGATGCTCAGCCATACATTGCAGCAAAGAAACAAACATGATGTGAAGAGGAGGAAATCACAAGAATTGAATGAATTTGTTTGGTGCTTGTTTCAAATTTTGTGTTACTTTAGGATGAGCAACATTTAAGCATGGGGTGTTTTGATGAATGCATATTCATCTTAGTTTTAGTCACCATTTTTGGCCCAATTTTGCACTCATATCTCTCGCACTATCCTCGGATCTACTATTATATAATTTTCTTAGATTCATGTGAATATTTAGGGTTTTTATCAAATCCATTGGTCTCCATTGTAGAATTAAACATTGCATTATGTGCACCAGTTTAGGAGATGGTGGTCCCGCTAAAACAAAAATGTCAGATCATATGCACACTTGTTATTCTGGTATCACTAGACTCTTATGAAGCTCTTAGACATGCTCGATGTTGGAGAAATTGGGGCGGAAGTGCTTTTGGGAAACGAACTCAGGGACAAAGATATTGTAAGATGTGTTCCGTGATCTCAAGAAGTTGAGATGAACAAACATAAATTGTATCAAAGAAACAAATGTGGTGTGAAGAGGAGGCAATCACAAGAGTTTAAAGAATTCATTTGGCGATTGTTTTAAATTTTGTGTTACTCGAGGACGAGCACCATTTAAGTTTGGGGTGTTTTACTGAATATGTATTCATTTTATTTTAAGTCACCATTTTTGGGCCAGTTTTGCACTCGTATCTCTCACAGAACCCTCAAATATACTATTATATAATTTTCTTTGATTCATGTGAATAATTAGGGTTTTTATCAAATCCATTGGTCTCCATTGCATGATTAAGCATTGCATTATATCCACCAATTTAGGAGACCGTGGTCCCACTACAATTCCGATGTCAGATCAGATGCACACTTGTTGTTCTATGGGTATCTCTAGACTCTTACGAAGCTCTTATACATTCTTGATGTTGGAGAAATTGGGAGGGGGGGAAGTGTTTTGGGAAACAAACTTGGGAATGAAGATATTGTATAATGTGTTTAGTTATCTTAAGAAGTTGAGATACTTAGATAAACAATGCATCAAAGAAACAAATGTGACATTAAGAAGAGGCAATCACAAGAGTTAAAAAGAATTCTTTTGGTGATTATTTCAAATTTTGTGTTACTCGAGGATGAGCAACATTTAAGGTCATGGTGTTTTGATGAATATGTATTTATCTTAGTTTTAATCACCATTTTGGCCTAGTTTTGCACTCATATATGTCGCACAACCTCAGATATACTATTATATAATTTTCTTAGATTCATGTGAATATTTAGGGTTTTGATCAAATCCATTGGTCTCTATTGTAGGATTAAGCATTGTACTATGCGCACCAGGTTAGGAGACAGTGCTTCCACAAAAACACCAATGTCAAATTAGATGCACACTTGTTGTTTTATGGGTATCTCTGGACTCTTACGAAGTTGTAAGACATGCTTGATGTCGGAGAAATTGGGGAGGAAGTGCTTTTGGGAAATGAACTTAGGAATAAAGATATTGTAAGATGTATTTAGTTATCTCATGAAGTTGAGATGCTCAGACATACATTGCAGCAAAGAAAAAAATGTGATGTGAAGAGGAGGCAATCACAAGAGTTAAAAAATTCATTTGGTGAGTGTTTCCGATTTTATGTTACTCGAGGACAAGGAACATTTAAGTTCAGGGCATTTTGATGAAGGCATATTAATATTAGCTTTAGTTGCCATTTTGGCCTTGTTTTGCACTTATATCCCTTGCACAACCATCAGATCTACTATTATATAATTTTTGTAGATTCATGTGAATATATTGGATTTTGATCAAATCCATTGGTCTCCATGGTAGGATTAAGAATTGTACTATGTGCACCAGTTTAGGAGACGGTGGTTCCACTAAAACTTCAGTGTCAGATCAGATGCACACTTGTACGTTCTTCTAGTATCTCTGGACTCTTACAAAGCTCTTAGACATGCTTGATGTTGGAGAAACTAGGGAGGAAGTGATTTGAGGAAACAAACGCAAAAACATAGATATTGTAAGATGTGTTCAGTGATCTCAGGAATTTTAGATGCTCAGCCATACATTGCAGCAAAGAAATAAATGTGATGTGCAAAGGAGGCAATCAGAAGTGTTTGAAGAATTTGTTTGGTGACTGTTTCAAATTTTGTGTTACTTGAGGACGAGCAGCGTTTAAGTTTGGGGTGTTTTGATGAATGCCAATTCATATTAGCTTTAGTTGCCATTTTTTCCCAATTTTGCACTCATGTCTCTTGCACAACCCTCAAATCTAATATTATATAATTTTCTTAGATTCATGTGAATATTTTGGGTTTTGATAAAATCCTTTGGTCTCCATTATAGGATTAAGCATTGGACTATGTGCACCAGTTTAGGAGACAATGGTACTACTAAAACACCAATGTCAGATCAGATGCACACTTGTTGTTCTTTAGGTAACTATGGACTCTCTTAGACATGCTTGATGTTGGATAAATTGGGGAGAAAATTCTTTTGGGAAATGAACTCGGGAATGAAGATATTGTAAGATGTGATCAGTGATCTCAGGAAGTCGAGATGCTCATTGCAACAAAGAAACAAACTTTATGTGAAGAGGAGGAAATCACAAGAGTTTAAAGAATTCATTTGGTGACTGGTTTAGATTTTGTGTTACTCAAGGACAAGCAACATTTATGTTTGGGGTGTTTTGATGAATGTGTATTCATCTTAGTTTTAATCACCATTTTTGGCCCAATTTTGCACCAATATCTCTCACACAACCATCAAATGTACTATTATATAGTTTTCTTAGATTCATGTGAATATTAAGGGTTTTGATCAAATCCATTGGTCTCCATTGCTGGTTTAAGCATTGAACTATGTGAACCAGTTTAGGAGATGGTGGTCCCGCTAAAACATCAATGTCAGATCGAATGAACACTTGTTGTTCTGTGAGTGTCTCTGGATTCTTACGAAGCACTTAGAAATTCTTGATGTTGGAGAAATTGGGGAGGATGTGCTTTTGGGAAACAAACTCAGGAACAAAAATATTGCAAGATGTGTTCAGTGATCTCAAGAAATTGAGATGCTCAGCCATACATTGCAACAAAGAAACAAACGTGATGTGAAGAGGAGGAAATCATAAGAGTTTAAAGAATTTGTTTGGTGATTGTTTCAAATTTTGTGTTACTCAAGGATGAGCAACATTTAAGTTCGGGGGTGTTTTGATGAATACATATTCATCTTAGCTTTAATCACTATTTTTGGCCTAGTTTTTCCCTCATATCAATGACACAACCCTCATATCTTGTATTATATTATTTTCTTAGATTCATGTGAATATTTAGGGTTTTGATCAAATCCATTGGCCTCCATTGTAGGATTAAGCATTACACTATATGAACTAGTTTAGGAGAGTATGGTCCCACTACAATGCCAATGTCAGATTAGAGGCACACTTGTTGTTCTCGGGGTATCTTTGGACTCTTACAAAGCTCTTAGACATGCTTGATGTTGAAGAAATTGGGGAGTAAGTGCTTTAGGGAAACAAACTAAAAAATGAGGATATTGTAAGATGTGTTCAGTTATCTCAGGAAATTGAGATGCACAATCATACATTGTAGCAAAGAAACAAATGTGATGTGAAGAGGAGGCAATCACACGAGTTTAAAAAATTCATTTGGCAATTTTTTCAAATTTTGTATTACTTGAGGATGAGCAACATTTAAGTACAGGGTCTTTTGATGAATGTGTATTCATCTTAGCTTTATTACCATTTTGACCCAGTTTTGCACTCATATCTTTCACACAACCATCAGACCTACTATTATATAATTTTCTTAGATTCATGTGAATATTTAGGGATTTGATCAAATCCATTGGTCTCTATTGTAGGGTTACGCATTGCATTATGTGCACCAGGTTAGTAGACGGTGGTACTACTAATGTACCAATGTCAGATTAGATGCACACTTATTGTTTTGTAGGTATATTTGGACTCTTACGAAGCTCTTAGACATGCTTGATGCTGGAGATATTGGGGAGGATGTCCCTTTAGGAAATGAACTATGGAATAAAGATATTGTAAGATGTGTTCAGTGATCTCAGGAAGTTGATATGATCATCCATACATTGCAGTAAAGAAAAAAATGTGATGTGAAGAGGATGCAATCACAAGAGTTTAAAGAATTCGTTTGGTAATTATTTCAGATTTTATGTTACTCAAGGATGATCAATGTTTAAGTTCAGGGTTTCTTATGAATGCATATTCATCTAAATTTTAGTTGTGATTTTTGTCCCATTTTTGCACTCATATCTCTCGCACAACCCTAGGATCTACTATTGTATAATTTTCTTAGATTCATGTGAATATTTAGGGTTTTGATCAAATCCACTAGTCTCCATGGAAGGATTAAGCATTGCACTAAGTGAACTAGTTTAGGAGACGATGGTCTCACTTAAACACCAATGTAATATTAGATGCACACTTGTTGTTCTGTTGGTATCTATGAACTCTTACAAAGCTCTTGGGCATGTTTGATGTTGGAGAAATTGGAGAGGAAGTGCTTTTACAAAATGAACTCGGGAATAAAGATATTGTACGATGTGTTTAGTGATCTTAGGAAGTTGAGATGCTCAACCATACATTGTAGTAAAGAAATAAACCTGATCTGAAGAGGAGGCAATCAAAAGAGTTTAAAGAATTTGTTTGGCCATTGTTTCAAATTTTGTGTTACTCGAGGATGAGCAACTATTAAGTTTTGGGTGTTTTGATGAATGTGTATTCATCTTAGATTTAGTGCCATTTTTGGACCACTTTTTCTCTCATATCTCTTGCACAACCCTTGGATCTACTATTATATAATTTTCTTAGATTCATGTGAATATTTAGGGTTTTTATCAAATCCATTGGTCTCCATTGCAGCATTAAGCATTGCACTATGTGCACCAGTTTAGGACACCGTGGTCCGACTAAAATGCCAATGTCAAATAAGATGCACACAAGTTGATCTACGGGTATCTCTAGACTCTTATGAAGCTCTTAGACGTGCTTGATGTTGGAGATGTTGAGGAGGAAGTGCTTTTGGGAAATGAAATTGGCATCAAAGATATCTTAAGATGTGTTGAGTGATCTCAGGACATTGAGATGCTCAACCATACATTGCATCAAAGAAAGAAATGTGATGTGAAGAGGAGGCAATCACAAGAGTTTAAAGAATTCATTTGGCGACTGTTTCAGATTTTGTGTTACTCAAGGATGAGCAACATTTAAGTTCGGTGTGTTTTGATGAATGCACATTTATCTTAGTTTTGGTCACAATTTTTGGCCCAGTTTTGAACTCATGTATCTCACACAATCCTCCAATCTACTATTATATAATTTTCTTAGATTCATGTGAATTTTGGGGTTTTTATCAAATCTATTATTCTCCATTGTAGGATTAAGCATTGCACTATGCGCACCAATTTAGGAGACGGTTGTCCTACTAAAACATCAATATCAGATCAGATGCACACTTGTTGTTCCTTGGGTATCTCTGGGCTCTAATGGAGATCTTAGACGTCCTTGATGTTGGGCAAATTGGGGAGGAAGTGCTTTTGGAAAACTAGTTCAGGAACAAAGATATTGTAAGATGTGTTCAATGATCTCAGGAAGTTGAGATGCTTAGCATACATTGCAACAAAGAAAGAAATGTCATGTGAAGAGGAGACAATCATAAGAGTTTAAAGAATTTGTTTGGTGTATGTTTCAAATTTTGTGTTACTCGAGGATGAGCAACATTTAAGTAGTGGGTGTTTTGATGAATGTGTATTAATCTTATCTTTAGTCACCATTTTTGCGCAATTTTGCACTCTTATCTCTCACACAAACCTGAGATCTAGTATTATATAATTTTCTTAGATTCATGTGAATATTTAGGGATTTGATCAAATCCATTGGTCTCCATTGTAGGATTAAGCATTGCACTATGTGGACCAGTTTAGGAGACGATGGTCCCTCTAAAACACCATTGTCTGATTAGATTCACACTTGTTGTTTTGTGGGTATCTCTGGACCCTTACGAAGCTCGTAAACATGCTTGATGTTGGAGAAATTGGGGAGGAAGTGATTTTGGGAAACAAACTAGGGAACAAAGATATTGTAAGATGTGTTTAGTGATCTTAGGAATTTAAGATGCTCAGCCATACATTGTAGCAAAGAAACAAACGTGATGTGAAGAGGAGGCAATTACAAGTGTTTAAAGAATTTGTTTGGTGACTATTTCAAATTTTGTGTTACTCGAGGATGAAAACATTTAAGTTCGAGGTGTTTTGATGAATGTGTATTCATATTAGCTTTAGTCTCCATTTTTGGCCCAATTTTGCACTCATATCTCTTGCACAACCCTCAGATCTACTATTATATAATTTTCTTAGACTCATGTGAATATTTAGGGTTTTGATCAAATCCATTAGTCTCCATTGTAGGATTATGCATTGAACTATGTGCACCAGTTTAGGACATAGTGGTCCTAATGAAACACTAATGCCAGATTAGATGCACACTTGTTTTTCTGAGGGTATCTCTAGAATCTTACAAAGCTCTTAGACATGCTTGATGTTGGACAAATTGGGGAGGAAATGCTTTTGGGAAACAAACTTAGGAACAAAGATGTTGTAAGATGTGTTTAGTGATCTTAGGAAGTTGAGATGCTCAACCATACATTGCAGTAAAGAAACAAACATTATGTGAAGAGGTGGCAATCACAAGAGTTCAACAAATTCTTTTGGTGACTATTTCAAATTTTGTGTCACTCAAGGATGAGCAACGTTTAAGTTCAGGGTCTTTTAATGAATGCACAACCATCTTAGCTTTAGTCACTATTTTTGGCCCAGTTTTGCTCTCATATCTCTCGCACAACCCTCAAATCTACTATTATATAATTTTCTAAGATTCATGTAAATATTTAGTGTTTTGATTAAATATATTGGTCTCTATTGTAGGATTTAGTATTGCAATATGTGCACCAATTTAGGAGATGGTGGTCCTACTAAAACACCAATGTTACATCAGATGCATACTTGTTGTTGTGTGGGTATCTATGGACTCTTACAAAGCTCTTAAACATGCTTGATTTTGGAGAAATTGGGGAGGAAGTTATTTTGGAATACAAACTCGAGAGAAAAGATATTCTAAGATGTGGTCAATGATATTAGGAAGTTGAGATGCTCGGCCATACATTGCAGTAAAGAAACACACCTTTTGTGAAGACAAGACAATCATAAGAATTTTAGGAATTCATTTGGCAACTGTTTAAAATTTTGTATTACTCAAGGATGAGCAACGTTTTAGTTTGGGGTGTTTTGATGAATGCATATTCATCTTAGCTTTAGTCTCCATTTTGACCCAGATTTGCACTCATATCTCTTGCACAAATGGCATCACCTCAACAACCTTCCTTCCTTCCATTGAGGCTTTCCCATCCTGTATCACCCCACCAATAGGCAAACCAGTTGTCTAGAACTGTGTGATGCACCTCCTTTGGCCTGGTGTAGCTTGATCATCTCCATGTCCTGGCATTTCTAGGATGCTCTATAGCTCTTCATCTCACATGTCTTCCACTGCCACCCTCTCGTTGGGTACCATAAGACCTACCCAGGCCACTGATTTGAAGGGATTGAAGAGCATACAAAGTCATGTAGTGCCTCTATGAATCAGTCTGGCATGGGCCACCACAACGGCCTTGCACCAGAGGGCCTTTAGAGACCATAAAGCACAATCGAGCTTCCTTTGGGCAGTGAGAAAGATGTGAAATGAGAGGACGAATACCAAGACCAATGTGTCCCCTTCTAGTTGCGAGGCCAATGTGACGATGGTGTAGTAGTTGTCAAGTAGGAGTGTGACATGGTGAAAGTGGAAGTTGAAGGGGACCCAAACAACTCTAACTGCTGGTATTCATGAAGCATTGTATACATTGCTCATTGTTGTGGCAAGGCTGTCAATTTTGGAGCCACATTGTATGTAAGGGCAAAGGACTGTGCGATGACAACAAGTGTGAAAGTTGAAATCCAGGAAGAGGAAGCAGAACCAGAAGCATATGGTTGGAGCATGGTTGAGCTGGGTGCTAGAGACATTATTTGATTTGTCACCAAAGATATAAGCAATCAAGAGAGTGAGAACATCTATGAAGTGGTCAGTAGGAGGAAGCTAGATTGTGTGTAATTTCTCAATTAATTCATCACTATGAGAGAATGTTTGTTGAGGAGAGTGATAACAGATATCATATCATGTTTCTCATCATTCCTTTTTTTTCTTTGCATGTATAACTAATCACTAAAAGTTGTTCGATGAAGTTCTAAACAAAGTGTGGCTAAAATATGTAAATTTATTATTTGTATTATATATGGCAAACATGATTTTCCATTTTTGTTACAGATGATAATGTTGGTAAGGTATGCCCGTAGAGGCAGTCATATGATGATTGACATGGCATAATTACCATAAAGAATTTGATTAATAATAATGACATATGTGAAGGAAATCTTCCAATTCATCTGTTTCATTTTGTTATGATATAATAATGACACAAAATGAAAGTCCAGAGAATTATATTACTCAATGACGTATGTTGTCATGTTCCTACCCTTGTGATGGGATCATATAGATGTTAAGAGTATATATACATATTCTCATTATGTCCATGATCGATTGTTATTGTAGAACGTTGATAGACAATAATAACACATTAGATCATATTCATTGGTTGATGACTAAACCTCATTAGTCATGATATGGAAATATCAAACCAAGCACAGATATACATGTTAGACAACCGTGTATCGGACAAACCCACCTAGAGAGTGATACATTGTTTTGTGGTCACAATCATCTCTCATAGTGAAGGTGATGATTGTGAATCTTAGACCTAAAATCACCAAACTTGTCACATCTCATTGGGTACGCTTTGACATCATCAAACACAATACTTAAACATGGGTTGTTATGACAGTGATGATTAGGTGATTTTGAAACATGGGGATAGACAATGAGAGATAGATATGGGATTTGTCCCTCCTATAGGAGTATGATATTCATCCCACTTGATTAGCGAGACTGAGAAATACATGAACATGTACATGTGAATCAATATACGATATTGATGTCACATTATTTCAAATAATCTGCTCTTGGTTCAAGAAACATGGATTGAATTTTGAGAGGATGACCAACCATGCCTCAATTTCATCCTGGATATCAGTGACAAAGGAATTATACAATCACTGCATCATCTTACACAAATTGTAGGTTGAAGTTGTTGTTGGGTTTTAGGGGAGGCAGAGACGGCAACGGAAATAAAAAAATTTCTCCTCCCAAACCCAAAACCAAGGAATCATGTCAACGTCTATATAATAGGAAAGATGGTTTGTAGAATTATACCTTGTCCCGAGGATTTCTCAGTGACAATACCTCACAGCTTGCACGGTATTCACCACTGGTCTTGGATGGTGTCTGTGCAACTCCTGGTCTCACTGGGACTGTCGGGATTGACAACTATCCTCCGAGCGGCAGATGTCTCCCGCCTTTGAAGTAGTCCACACTGACGACCTAGAACTCCGATCTCCTTGTCCCACAAGAAATCGAAAGGAGTCGTACCCTCCTGTCGATGTACTAGTCATCAACACACTCTCTTGCCACCAGCCGCTTTTATGCAGTTGTCTTTCCCTTGTTGTGCCTCCCTTATCGGGTAGCACTTGCTCGGGCTCTCCTGGTTACCACAACCAGAGAGAATGACAACTTTACAGAGCAACTGGTGTTCTAATTTGTACATCGAGAAGCCCCCAATACCCCTATATATAGGAGGGTCATGGGATAGGGTTCTCTTCCTTGGGCAATGTGGGACAAAGCAGGAGTAGAAGGGTTCAAGATTTCCACAAAATCTGACAAATTGCAGCAGTTGTACCGATCGTTTCAACCCTAAAATGATTGTCTGGACCCTCCTGCCGATCGGTTGGACACTCCAACCGATCGTTTCGACCCCTGATCCGATCGGTTCGTGGTCATGGTCCAACTCAAATTGACTTTCCATGTTCGTTTCTAACTAATCAATATTATTCCTTGTCCAAATCGAATTTGAACAAGTGAAATGAAATGATCGTTTGGTCACCCGACCAGCCCACAAAATTGAACCGATCATCTCATGACCTGAGCCGGTCGGCTCACTGGCCCGAGCCGATCGGTTCATCTCATGAGCCGATTGGTTGGGGTAGCAGACCAGTCAATTACAGTTTCAATCAATATGATACTCTAATCATCTGATCCAACACCTTGAATATTATGATTTTGAGCTATCAATTAATTGAGTGTTTAATTGAACTACTAAACTCCTTTAGTAATCAATGTAAACATAATCTTGTGGATAAACTCCTCTTCTAGGTTGAATCTTATGTGTGTGACCATGTAGTTCCATTTCACGTTGGTAGTGAAAGTCCATAACACTTATGACTTCACAAGCAAAGAGCGGTGCCTAGTCACACATAAGTGCTACCCAAGTGAAATAGAAAGTTGGAGAACAACTTTCAATCCTACAATCCATGAATGGTGTTACAGTGAATGTATAAGTCCTTTGTCACTAATGTCCTGAATGAACTCGAGGCATGGAACAATCATCCTTTCAATGTTCATCCATTTCCTTGATCTCAGAGCAGACTGGGTGAGATGTGTGTGACATCAATATCACATATTGATTCACATGTGCATTCGCATGCCTTTCTCAATCCTACTCATCAAGTGGCCAAGGACATCAAACTCCCTCAGGAGGGACAAATCCCATATCTATCAATCACCCCTCAAAAGCCCCATGTGTCAAAGCCACCCAAACATCACCTTTATAACAACCCATGTTTCAGGATTGTGTTTGATGATGACAAAGCGTACCCAGTGACATGTGTTGAGTGTAGTGATTTCAGGTTTAAGAATCACACTCACCACTATCATTGTGAGAGCTGACTGTGACTACCAAATCATGGTTCAATGTGTCACACTCACGGTGGGTCTGTCCAATACACCGTTCTCTAACAAGTACCTATGTGCTTAGTTTGATATCACTATATCATGACTAATGAGATTCTGTCATCAACCAACACATAATCTAGTCTTTAGTGTTATTGATATCTATGGTTATTTCCACATTAACAACTGACTAGGGACTAAACAAGAATGTATAGTCTTAATATTCGTATGATCTCATCGTTTAGGTCTTGAACCTAAAATCATACATCATCGAGTAAAACAATTCTTTAGACATCTATCATGTTACACTATCATCTTAGAAATAGTTAAAACATATAGATTGAAAATTTCCTTTATTATTATTCAAATCATTTACAAAGTATCCCATTACAATCATCATATGACTTGCTCTATGGGTATACATACCAACAGTTGTTCTCGAACTTTCCATTTCACTTGGGTAGCACTGATGTACAACTAGGCATCACTCTTTGCTTTTGATCTCATAAGCTAGTTATGGACATTCACTGCCAATGTGACATGGAACCTATATGGTCACACACATAGGAACTCATCTAGAAGAGGATTTGATCATGAATGACAATTGGATTGATTATTAAATTGTTTAGGTATTCAATTCATGAAACTAATTTCTTTATTGACTGACGAGGACTGCGAAACGACCATCTCACTAAGTTAGATTTGGGCATCCAGATGGGCGTCTCATGTAGCGAGACAACCATTTCTGGTTTAGGCTTATCAGAGATCGATTTGGCTTAGTTTTGACCTTGAACCAACTAACTCAATATGATCAAACCCGCCGACTCATCTCAACTCACTCGAAGGTCATCTGGGTGAGTGAGACCGACGTCTCGCTTGGGGAGATGACCCAGTTGGGTCAAACAAAGGTTTGAGATTTTCCCAAATAGTTTTGATTATTCTTTAATTGAGGAACTAGAAAATTAATATGAGATATTAATTGGATTCAAAATAGCCAAATTCAATTCAGATTGGAAACTGCCAAATGTCCGTTTGGTAGTGCGAGACGACCGTCTCACGCACCAGATGACCGTATGGGTGTGCAAAATGACCATTTCAGCTGTCACAGATTTGCAAACTATTACGAAAAATCAAGATCTCTTAGTTTTTTCCATTCCTACTTTGAGTTCCACATTGGCTGGGTATTGGGAACCCTGACCCCTCCTATAAAAAGAGGGGTACTGGGGGGATTCCTAAGATAGAACAGCTACACAGACAATAGAGAATTAGTTTCTTTGACCAGTGTTGTCTTCTCTGGTTGTGAAAACTAGGAGAGTCGAGGCAAGTCCTACCCGACTAGGGAGGGATAGCCACATGAGAGAACATTTGAGGGTTGTCATAGTGGGAGAGCAGGTTGGTGACTAGTACACTAACGGGGAGGACAACTCCTTTATGTCTGTTCTTAGTGAATGACATGAGTTCTAGTTGGTCTGTGTGGACTACTCTAGTGGTAGGAGTCCTTTGTCTACCGCTCAAAGAGAAAAGTCAACCTACAGTTCGTGGCAAGACCATAGGAGTTGCTGCAGAGGTTGCATAGACATTTCACCCAGGAGCTGCATAACCACCATCCAAGAACAACTTATCAACAATCGTAAAGAAGTGAGTTTTATCACTGGACTTGCTCCAAGAATAGGTATAACTCGCTTCATACTTCATGTTTCATAGTAGTTGATGCAATCTTTCTGTATTGGGGAATGCAGATAGATAATTTTTTTTTGTTTCCGCTGCTATATTCTATTCCTATATTTCCCAATAGTGGTATCAGAGCAACATCAATTTATCGTGTTTTAGGATAATCGATATGATCAGATTTTAGTTTTATCATTTATTTATTGCATACAATGTGAATATTTAAACTTCTCTCAAATGTGTATCAAAAATCTAAATCTATGTGTTGTTGGATGGTTTGGTTCTTGTTTATCTTGGTTTCCATACTGAGCTTCCACCTCCCTCTTCCCAATATAAAGTTAATGCTCTTTTGTCGTTATTCCCCTCAAACATGAGAACATGGAGGTGATTGAGATGGTCACACATCCCAAGAACATGTATGAAGATCAGGCAAGACAAGAGAGGTTCGATATCCCCAAGGCACTATTCAAATGTCTCACAACAGAAGGAGATCCAGTAGGTCCTCATGTGCTCAAGATGATTGGGGATGTGAAGAAGCTAACCAGAATGGGATTCCCCTTGGGCCAAGAGTTGTCCACTGACTCAATTCTATAGTCCCTGCCATAGTCATATAATCAGTTTGTTATGAACTACAACATGAATGACTTTGATAAACTGTTGACAAATTGTTGGGCATGTTGAGGACAGGTGAGACACAAATGAATACGGAGAAGCCCAAGTCTGTGATGATGATCAGCAAGACAAAGGGGAAGTCTAACGACAAAGCCAAAGCTAAGAAAGGTTCTAAAGATAGCTAGAAGCCCAAGTCTTCAGACAAAGTCAAAGCTAAGAAATGTTCAAATGTCCCACAACAGAAGGACACCCAGTAGGTCCTCATGTGCTCAAGATGATTGGGGATGTGAAGAAGCTAACTAGACTGGGATTCCCCTTGGGCCAAGAGTTGTCCACTGACACAATTATATAGTCCCTGCCATAGTCATATAATCAGTTTGTTATAAACAACAACATGAATGACTTCGATAAACTGTTGACAAATTGTTGGGCATGTTGAGGACAGGTGAGACACAAATGAATAAGGAGAAGACCAAGTCTGTGATGATGATCAACAAGACAAAGGGGAAGTCTAACGACAAAGGCAAAGCTAAGAAAGGTTCTAAAGATAGCTAGAAGCCCAAGTCTTCATATCTCAAGGCAAAAGGTGGAGTAAAGAAACAAAGAGACGATTGTCACCATTGTCACCAACTTGGACATTGGAAGAGAAATTTCCCACTCTAGTTAGAGGAATTAAAGAACAAGAAGTATGGATTTGAGGCCTCCACTTTAGGTATAAACAACATAAGATAAATTTTATTACTTCTTCATTTTGGTGTGTGATACCAAATAGAGATCTGACATACCGATGTGTAGGATTTGACAAGAAGTAAAGGCCTTCATGGAAGGACAAGGATGGACAAGGCAGAACAAGTGTTGCAGAAGCCATAGTCTAGATTTAAATTTATCTTAGCCCAATGGGTGTGTAATATAGTTATTAGAACTTCTATTTCATTATACCATTAGAATAGAAACATTTTATTTATGCATATTGTATGGACAAGAGTGATTATCAATAAAGATTTATTAGTGCTTCTATTTCAAATATATGATCTTAGATGGCATTGGCCCAAAAACATCATGTGATATTTATGTGAAATGATCAAAGATGAGTTTTTATAATTTTTTTACCAAAATATTATAATTGATAACTCAAGACTATCATTAGCATTAGTCATCTTGTATGAATATGAGAGGTGCATGCCTAGAACACATATTGATGTCGATCTGTATTCCCTTGGTTATTGAACCTAAGGAAATATGCAAGTCTTATTCGCACATAGTATGAATTGACATCCTTCACTAAAAGTAGTGGGAGGATAAAACTTTCATTAGACCATATGCATATGATGCATGAAGAATCTTATGGAATGAATTCTATAGAAATATGGTGATATGGTGATATGTACCAATATGCAATCTCTTGAAACTGTTCAAGGAGATTATAAATGAAGTATGACATTAGTTAAAGTATTAATATACTTTCACAAGATCAAAAGATGAAATCCTTTATATCAATACTGTGAGTACCTTCAGGATTGAACAGTGATAATGTATCACAAGTCCATCTGAACATGAGGATGTGTCAGAATGAAGGAATTTGTAACATCCCTGACCTAGGTTATGCTTTAACCCTAGGTGTTTTGATTAAGAAAGATGATTATATGCTTAATCTCATCTTGTGAAAAGTAATTAAGGCTCAAAAGGAACAAAAATATCTTAAGTAGGTGAAATTCCACTCACCTTATTATAAAGAAAAGTAATATCCACTCATATATGGGATATTATATTATAAGCATTAAGGTGCTTAATTTTCTTTTCTTTAAATTGAGGATAATGAAGGATAATTAAAGGCAAGGAAGATGCCTCATACCTAAGGTTGTTTAGGGGAAAGAGGCGGCCATATTTTTGAGATTAATTGGATTTTTATAAGGCATTTTCTCTCTCATCAATTTCCTTATAAAAGTGCCTTTTCCAAATCAATTGAAAGGATTTTTCGGCTCTTTCTTCTGCCTTTGCTTTGGATGAGCTCAAGGGGACTTAGGAGCAACAGGAGAATGAGCCCCAACCTGTTGTTAAGTTTCTTGACCCTTGTTCTTCAAGATTTCATGGTGGAAATTGAAAATAAATTATGGATTCCTTCCTATTTCGATCCCCTCTTCAATCCTAACCATTTCTTTTTGCTCAAACCATGAGGACGAGCCTTGGAATGGTGAAAGGAGTTGAATCCACCATTTTTTCCGTGGACATGGAGCTTTAGAGCATAATTGGAGGTGAGTTTTATAACTTGAACCCTTAATTTTATTATTGCAATCAATTCCTTATCAATTGGTGATCAATTCTACATTTCTGAAATTAAGTTTGGTTGATTGATGCAATTTCCATGGAAATCATAGGAGATTTCATGGGTTTAGAGCTTGATGATGATGACATCATCATAAGAAAGCACCTCACCAAATATCTTGGGAGCAAACGGTTTCAAAGGTTGGGACTGAACGGTTTCACCAAAACCATTTGGTGGAGTTGACCAAGCATTGACCGTTTGGGAATCTTGTTCCTAATTATGTGGGATAATGACCCACTAAATTTGAGGGGTTAACTCCAAAGGAATCATAGGTTGAAGGATAATCAATTAGGAAAATCGAATTGAATTAAGTGCTGATTTTCAACCTGATTAACTTGACCTGTTTGGCCAAACGGTTTCAAAACCATTTGTTGGAGTTGACCAAGCATTGAACGTTTCGGATTCATGTTCATGATTATGTTGGTTAATAACCCTCCAAATTTGACGGATTAACTCCAAAGGAATTGTGAGTTGAAGCATAATCAATTAGGGAAACCTAATTGGATTAAGTGCTGATTTTCAATCTGATTAATCGACCTTTTTGGGAAAACGGTTTCAAAACCGTTTGGTGGAGTTTACCAAGAGTTTACCGTTTGGGATTCCTGTTCATAATTATGTTGGTTAATAACCCTCCAAATTTGAGGGATTAAATCAAAAGGAATCGTGAGTTGAAGCCTAATCAATTAGGAAAACCTAATTGGATTAAGTGCTGATTTTCAATCTGATTAACTTGTCCTTTTTGGGAAACGGTTTCAAAACCGTTTGGTGGAGTTGACCAAGCGTTGACCGTTTGGGATTACTGTTCCTAATGATGTTGGTTAATGACTCACTAAATTTGAGGGATTAACTCCCAAGGAATCGTGAGTTGAAGCTATTCAATTGGGCAAACCCTAATTGAAATCAGTGCTGAAATTCCAATGAATTAATTTGAGATTTTGGGTTGATTAGCCCAAACGAATTCAAAACCGTTTGGGAATCATCCAAACGGTTTCAAAACCATTTGGGGGTTCACACAAGACCGTTTTTAGGTCTGGGGTCAAGTATAGTTGATCAATTGAAGTTCCAAAGGTACCAATCATATTGCAATTAAGTGCTGATTTGTTGATCAACTCAATAGACCAAACCTTGATGGATTTTCACTAGAATCCAAAGGATGGATGGGCCAAACGGTTTCAACACCATTTGGGGCTCATCAAAACGGTTTAAAAATCGTTTGTTGGTCACCCAAGACCGTTTGGAGGTCTAGGGTTGAGTATGGTTAGGTGTTTGAAGGTCTAAAGGTACCAAGTTGATTCGCAATCGAATGCTGATTTGGTGATCAATCCAATGACCCAAACTTTAATTAGTTGACTTGGATATTGATGATATGATGGGAAAATAGTCTCAAAACTGTTTGGAGGTCATCCAAACGACCTCAAGACCATTTGGGGTCAGGTCATACCCAATTTGAATGATGGTTCAATGGTTTCAAAGTAACTAATCCTGCATTGATTAATGTTGATGGATCATTGATTCCAAACCCTAATTGATGATCAATTGAGGGTCAAATAAGTTGAAGGTTTACCTATTAAACTCAATTGAAGTATGAGTATAGGTCCAATTGATGATTGGTTCCATGAATTCAATGATTGAAGGAATCAACATTGGAAACCCTAATTCAATTGGATCCCTTATGTAATGGAGGTTCAATGTGATTGAAACTCTTGAGAATTAAGATGATGAATGATCCGTTGATCCATTGATGATTAGTAATGATAATCAAATAAGGTACAAAGGTTGAAACCCTAATAGTACCTAAGTGATTAAGTGCCAATTAAGGGATGAATCCCTAATTGCTTATAGGATCAATGACTTGATACACTATGTTAATCATAGTTGTATGTACTTGATTGAAGGGTTGATATGACCTAATCAAGTTGAAAGGATCAAAGAATAGAATTCATATATATATAAATATAATTCATGTGGTGATCCTCTGTAGCACGACCGTGCAAGGCAGCACAGCCGTGGCAACTTTGCTCAGCACGACCGTGTAAGGTAGCACGGCCGTGGTGGATTCACTTTGCATGACCATGCAAGGTAGCACGGCCGTGGTGACTTTCTTTGCACGACCATTTTTGACTACACGATCGTGGTGATCTATGCTTGACTTAGAGTTGATTTGAAAGTGACCTAACATGGTCGTTTTGTTAATTTCCAACTTAAGGATGAGAGAGAAACTCATACATTGTGATGATAATCATTTAATGATACATGATGAAAGTAATAAGTATGAATGAATACTTATGTTATCAATGAATGCTCCCAGAGGAGTGTAGCAATAAATTAGAGTTGGAATGATAATACAAATATGAATCCCTAATTATATGTGAAATGGTAATCCTAACCCTAGCTTTGGGTAAAAGGATGAAAAGTCCTAATTGATGGTAAACCCTAACCCTAGTAAGGGAATAGTGGTATCATCCTGTATTGCATGATGTGTTGTGAACTTGATAAGTCTATTATCATGTGTGACAATCATGCAGGTCTCATGAGGTGATGATCATAGCCAGGTATGAGCTATGATGTTTATTTGATAAGAATTGATTGTTTATATGTGCCATTATGTTTTTTGTTACTTAGAAAGAAGTAACAAGATGAGTTGGGCTTGTAAGCCTTTGTTTTAAGTTGTTGCCTAGTGAGAGGTGACAAGATGTGAATGGCCTTGCGAGCCATGTGAATAAAGTTTTTGCCTAGTGAGAGGTGACAAGATGTGAATGGCCTTGTGAGCCATGTGAATAAAGTTGTTTCCTAGTGAGAGGTGACAAGATGTGAATGACCTTGTGAGCCATGTGAATAAAGTTGTTGCCTAGTGACTTGTGACAAGATGTGAATGACCTTGTGAGCCATGTGAATTAAGTTGTTGCCTAGTTAGAGGTGAAAAGATGTGAATGGCCTTGTGAGCCATGTGAATAAGGTTGTTGCCTAGTGAGAGGTGAAAAGATGTGAATGGCGTTCTGAGCCATGTGAATAAGTATCTGATGAAAGTGGTACATGTCTCTTTATAGCATTTGTCTGAATAAAATATGTTTGAGAACTTGACTGATGCTAAAAGAATACAATAATGTACTTAATTAATCAAGTGAAATCTATTCGTGTAGTGCTCTGACCATAGATCCATCATCATCAGGAATAGGTGATGGTGAAACAGGTTGCTCCGCGGCATATCCTGGATTTCGCATATTTTTGAATATGTGGGGGTCAATGGGCGAAAATATCCTTACATCCTCTTGAAGAGATTGTGAGAAGGTAAACAAGAAACCTCTCATATCCTTCATGAATAGGTCGGGATGGATGTATCACTAATCTCCCGATGATTGGGCCAGATGTTGTACACATCTCCCAATGTTTATGTCGGGTCGACGGAGATAAACATGAAATCTCTCGATTGCCGACGAGGGTGCTGTTGACGCTGTAACTCTGTAGCGAAGTTGCCAGTAAACCCTAGAAAGCTACGTTAGCAGAGACACAAGATGTCCTGCATTTTGTCTCGCACTGACCGAGACAGATGAGGTCTTGGAAGCCGACTCTTCCATAGACCTATGTATGGTACCGATTTCGACTCCTAATAGTGGTCGGTTGGAGTATGAGCGGTATACCTCATCTCCTCAGAGCTTAAGTGTGATTGTAAAATGTAATCAGCCGTATAGCATGTTTGGTTACGGATTGAATACGAAGATTCATTGGCTGATGTTGCATTTCTTTGTGCATTCCTTAGTGAATAAATGTTAATTATGTTTCTTTATATTCTCTGCAAGATAGACAGATGAATTACTTATCTACCATGGGTAGATGCAATGACCTCCTTGAGGATAGGAGATTATTTTATTCTATTCTATGATGAATAATTCTGCCTGACAATGTAAAAGTAACCCATGCTCAGTTTTAATTTAATAAACTGCAATAACAATGTTTTAGCGGAGAGTTATATCTCTCGCTGGGGAAATTTTCAATTGTCTCACCCTCGTGGGAAACATTTTTAGGTATGCATGGGAGGCAAGGCAGGAAATCCCTAAGAATAGAAAAAGAGCAGCAGTAACAACAAAAACAAGGACATCAATGAGATCTCAGGTGGAGATATTGTCTGTGAAGTCATAAATAGTAGTCCTATGTGTCGTCTCTGTACTCTCAGGTCCTTAGAGTTTTAAATGAATCAATCGGAGTTTTGGCTTAGTGCCTCAAAGTTTTTATACTGCCTGCGTGTATTTGTTAACAGGGTAGTCAATGTTGTAATCCTTGAAAAGGAATTGTACAGGTCGTGTACTTGTGAACCAGGATGAATTTGAAATACTTTAGTTCATGGTTAAAGAGTTTTCCTATGAATGGATCTCTTTGAAAAAGTTTTAATTTTTAGTGATTTTTGGTAATCCGCTGTTAGTGATCGTTTCCGCATGTTTTAATATTGTTAATGACACTTGTTATCTTAACAATGACGTTTGCCGTTACAATTTAGTGGTATCAGAGCTCTAGGTTCACTGAGTCTACAGAGACATAAGACTAAGTTGTTGAGTCTGTGTTAGTGTCCTCCAGTATACCCTATAATAATTTCTACTTGTGCAGAGAAAGGGTAAAGTTTTAAAATGACTGTAGAACACAAGGAACACATTGCTAAGGGCAATGTTGTTGCACCAAGAAGAGGTGCAAGAGATCAGATAAGAATAGAATGAGTTCCTGAGAATCCCCATTAAGACCTGATCAGGACAGAGAATCCTATGATCATGCTCTTTTTGGGTAGATTAGGGAAACAATAATGCATATAGGGGACTGGATACTAGCCTTACAACCTAGGTTATCAGTCCTTAATACAAAAAGCTTGAGCTTTAAAAGAGTTCCTGAATGACTTAGTCATGTTGGAACAAGGGAAAATATGGAAAAGATTAACTTATGGCAAGAAAGTAGACTCTGCCATGAGTTTAGACAGATAATAAATCTATGATGGCAGTGCCCAAGAATGGGCAATAAGCTGAAAAGTAGGTGATGATCTCTATAATTTTAGAGAAATTTGCCTAATGGTTTTAAAAAGCCAAGTTTTTAGTACTAATAATGCAATAAATGCCTAGTGTACTAGGGCAGTAGCCACTAAGTAAGTGCAAAGGTCTTAACCTTTCAACTGTAAGATCCCATGGCTCAGTTTTTGTTTCAGTAATAAGACTAATAAGACCATGATGTGAGGACAAGTTATGTTATAAACGTGTACATGTTGAGTACACTAAACCCTTTTTGTTATAAAAAGGAGGATTGTTGATTTTGTTTTCCCTATTGGTTGCTATATAGGGAAAAAATGATGAGAACTAGAATTTGAATTCTGTTCAGTATTCTTTTTAATGCTCTATATTGATCTTACCTCTATGGAAGAGGAAGAGATATAGAGGAGATGCCTGGATAAAATCCAGGGATGTTAAATCTTATGTTATGATGATATGAAAAGCAAGAAATATGATAGCATGTAAGTGCATACTACTTGATCTCAGTACTTGTAAACCCTGATCAGGTATACAACTATTGATGATAAAGTGAGTATGGAAACTCTTAGATTGATATCTTTTTGATTGCCCTGATCAAGCAATCATTCTGATACAATCTAATGAGTATCATGAAATTGGAATTATGGTATGGATAAATGTATCATACCTTAAGTACAAGAAAGAGGGATCTGATATGAATTCAGATCAGTATGTGTATATGAGGAAGTAAAAGTATAACCCTCATATGATGAGAATGAGAACAAGGGAGGTGATCCCTGTTCAATAAAATTGTAAATATGATAAAAGAAAGATGAGAATATGATGTGTTTTCAACACATGTGACTGATACCAAGGTAAGAGATTATGGTATCTGAGAATTATCAGATGGTTTATATTGGCTACCTGGAATGGTCAACTATGAAATCAGTTTGATTATATAAAATGATATGAACATCATATGTTAGGGGTTTATGCTTTGCATAAACATAACAACTAAATATGTCTTTAAGATAAGTTCTCATTTGACTCTATGAGAACATTGTGTGAAGGAACTTTGTGTTGATCAAAGTTCCATGATGTCTCCATAACAATGAGGTGTTATGAAGAGACATGATGATATGATGAATGAATAACATCTGTTCCCTTTATCTGGGATTTCGGGGACGAAATCCTTGTTAGGGGTTTATAATTTGTAACATCCCTGATCTGAGTTATGCTTTAACCCTAGGTGTTTTGATTAAGAAAGATGATTATATGCTTAATCTCATCTTTTGAAAAGTAATTAAGGCTCAAAAGGAACGAAAATATCTTAAGTAGGTGAAATTCCACTCACCTTATTATAAAGAAAAGTAATATCCACTCACATATGGGATATTATATTATAAGAATTAAGGTGCTTAATTTGCTTTTCTTTAAATTGAGGATAATGAAGGAGAATTAAAGGAAAGGAAGATGCCTCGTACCCAAGGTAGTTGAGGGGAAAGAGGTGGCCATATTTTTGAGATTAATTGGATTTTTATAAGGCATTTTCTCTCTCATCAATTTCCTTATAAAAGTGCCTTTTACAAATCAATTGAAAGGCTTTTTCAGCCCGTTCTTATTCCTTTACTTTGTATGAGCTCAAGGGGACTTAGGAGCAATAGGAGAACGAGCCCCAACCTGTTGGTAAGCTTCTTGACCCTTGTTCTTCAAGATTTCATGGTGGAAATTGAAAATAAATTATGGATTCCTTCCTATTTCGATCCCCTCTTCAATCCTAACCATTTCTTTTTGCTCAAACCATGAGGACGAACCTTGGAATGGTGAAAGGAGTTGAATCCACCATTGTTTCCGTGGACATGGAGCTTTGGAGCTCAATTGGAGGCGGGTTTTATAACTTGAACCCTTAATATTATTATTGCAATCAATTCCTTATCAATTGGTGATCAATTCTACATTTCTGAAATTAAGTTTGGTTGATTGATGCAATTTCTATGGAAATCACAGGAGATTTCGTGGGTTTAGAGCTTGATGATGATGACATCATCATAAGCAAGCACCTCTCCAAATATCTTGGGAGAAAACGGTTTCAAAGGTTGGGACCAAACAGTTTCACCAAAACCGTTTGGTGACCAAACGGTTTCAAAACTGTTTGGTGGAGTTGACCAAGCGTTGACCGTTTGGGAATCTTGTTATTAATTATGTGGGCTAATGACCCACCAAATTTTAGGGGTTAAATCCAAAGGAATAATAGATTGAAGGCTAATCAATTAGGCAAATCGAATTGAATTAAGTGCTGATTTTCAACCTGATTAACTTGACCTGTTTGGGAAAACGGTTTCAAAACCGTTTGGTGGAGTTGACCGACCGTTTAGTATTCCTGTTCATAATTATGTTGGTTAATAACCCTCGAAAGTTGAGGGATTAACTCCAAAGGAATTGTGAGTTGAAGCCAAATCAATTAGGAAAACCTAATTGGATTAAGTGCTGATGTTCAATCTGATTAATCGACCTTTTTGGGAAAACGGTTTCAAAACCGTTTGGTGGAGTTGACCAAGCATTGACCGTATGGGATTACTGTTCATAATTCTGTTGGTTAATAACCCTCCAAATTTGAGGGATTAACTCCAAAGGAATCGTGAGTTGAAGCCTAATCAATTAGGGAAACCTAATTGGATTAAGTGCTGAATTTCAATCTGATTAACTTGTTATTTTTGGGAAAATGGTTTCAAAACCGTTTGGTGGAGTTGAACAAACATTGACCGTTTGTGAATACTGGTACTAATGATGTTGGTTAACTACTCACCAAATTTGAGGGATTAAATCCCAAGGAATCGTGAGTTGAAGGCCATTCAATTGGGCAAAACCTAATTGAAATCAGTGCTGAAATTCCAATGAATTAATTTGAGATTTTGGGTTGATTAGCCCAAACGAATTCAAAACCGTTTGGGAATCATCCAAACGGTTTCAAAACCATTTGGGGGTTCACCCAAGACCGTTTGGAGGTCTGGGGTCAATTATAGTGGATCAATTGAAGGTCCAAAGGTACCAATCATATTGCAATTAAGTGCTGATTTGTTGATCAACTCGATAGACCAAACCTTGATGGATTTTTACTAGAATCCAAAGGATGGATGAGCCAAACGGTTTCAAAACCATTTGGGGCTCATCCAAATGGTTTCAAAACCGTTTGGTGGTCACTCAAGACCGTTTGGAGGTCTAGGGTTGAGTATGGTTAGGTGTTTGAAGGTCTAAAGGTACCAAGTTGAGTCGCAATCGAATGCTGATTTGGTGATCAATCCAATGACCCAAACTCTAATTGGTGGACTTGGATTTTGATGATATGATGGAAAAACGGTCTCAATACCATTTGGAGGTCATCCAAATGACCTCAAGACCATTTGGGGTCAGGTCATACCCAATTTGAATGATGGTTCAATGGTTTCAAAGTAACTAATCCTGCATTGATTAGTGTTAATGGATCATTGATTCCAAACCCTAATTCAATTGAATCAAACCCTAATTGATGATCAATTGAGGGTCAATTGAGGGTAAAATCAGTTGAAGGTTGACCTATTAAACTCAATTGAAGTATGAGTATAGGTCCAGTTGATGATTGGTTCCATGAATTCAATGATTGAAGGAATCAACCTTAGAAACCCTAATTCAATTGGATTCCTTATGTAATGGAGGTTCAATGTGATTGAAACTCTTGAGAATTAAGATGATGAATGATCCATTGATCCAATGATGATTAGTAATGATAATAAAATAAGGTACAAAGGTTGAAACCCTAATAGTACCTAAGTGATTAAGTGCCAATTAAGGGATGAATCCCTAATTGCTTATAGGATCAATGACTTGATACACTATGTTAATCATAGTTGTATGTACTTGATTGAAGGGTTGATGTGACCTAATCAAGTTGAAAGGATCAAAGAATAGAATTCATATATATAAATATGATTCATGTGGTGATCCTCTGTAGAACGACCGTGCAAGGCAACACGGCCGTGGTGACTTTGCTCAACACGACCGTGTAAGGTAGCACGACCATGGTGGATTCACTTTGCACGACCGTGCAAGGTAGCACGGTCATGGTGACTTTCTTTGCATGGACGTTTTTTACTACATGGCCGTGGTGATCTATGCTTGACTTAGAGTTGATTTGAAAGTGACCTAACATGGTCGTTTTGTTAATTTCCAACTTAAGGATGAGAGAGAAACTCATACCTTGTGATGATAATCATTTAATGATACATGATGAAAGTAATAAGTATGAATGAATACTTATGTTATCAATGAATGCTCCCAGAAGAGTGTAGCAATGAATTAGGGTTGGAATGATAATACAAATATGAAACCCTAATTATATGTGAAATGGTAATCCTAACCCTAGCTTTGGGTAAAAGGATGAAAAGCCCTAATTGATGGTAAACCCTAACCCTGGTAAGGGAATAGTGGTATCAACCTGTATTGCATGATGTGTTGTGAACTTGATAAGTCTATTATCATGTGTGACAATCATGCAGGTCTCATGAGGTGATGATCATAGCCAGGTATGAGCTATGATGTTTATTTGATAAGAATTGATTGGCCATATGTGCCATTATGTTTTTTGTTACTTAGAAAGAAGTAACAAGATGAGTTGGGTTTGTAAGCCTTTGTTTTAAGTTGTTGACTAGTGAGAGGTGACAAGATGTGAATGGCCTTGTGAGCCATGTGAATAAAGTTGTTTCCTAGTGAGAGGTGACAAGATGTGAATGGCCTTGTGATCCATGTGAATAAAGTTGTTTCCTAGTGAGAGGTGACAAGATGTGAATGGCCTTGTGGGCCATGTGAATAAAGTTGTTGCCTAGTTAGAGGTGACAAGATGTGAATGTCCTTGTGAGCCATGTGAATAAAGTTGTTGCCTAGTGAGAGGTGAAAAGATGTGAATGGCGTTCTGAGCCATGTGAATAAGTATCTGATGAAGGAGGTGCATGTCTCTTTATAACATTTGTCTGAATAAAATATGTTTGAGAACTTGACTGATGCTAAAAGAATACAATAATGTTCTTAATTAATCAAGTGAAATCTATTCATGTAGTGCTCTAACCATAGATCCATCATCGTCAGGAATAGGTGATGGTGAAATAGGTTGCTCCGCGTTATATCCTGGATTTCACATATTTTTGAATATGCGGGGGTCAATGGGTGAAAATATCCTTACGTCCTCTTGAAGAGATTGTGAGAAGGTAAACAAGAAACCTCTCAAATACTTCATGAATAGGTTGGGATGGAAGTATCACTAATCTCCCGATGATTGGGCTAGATGTTGTACACATTTCCCAATGTTTAGGTCGGGTCGACAGAGATAAACATGAAATCTCTCGATTGACAATGTAACTCTGTAGTGAAGTTGCCAGTATACCCTGGAAAGCTACGTTAGAAGAGACACGAGATGTCCTGCATTTTGTCTCGCACTGACTGAGACGGATGAGGTCTTGGAAGCCAACTCTTCCATATACCTATGTATGGTACCGATTTCGACTCCTAACAGTGGTCGGTTGGAGTATGAGCGGTATACCTCATCTCTTCAGAGCTTAAGTGTGATTGTAAAATATAATCAGCCGTATAGCATGTTTGCTTAAGGATTGAATACGGAGATTCATTGGCTGATGTTGCATTTCTTTGTGCATTCCTTAGTGAATAAATGATAATTATGTTTCTTTTTATTCTCTGCAAGATAGACAGATGAATTACTTATCTACCAAGGGTAGATGCAATGACCTCCATGAGGATAGCAGATTATTTTATTCTGTTCTATGATGAATAATTATGCATGACAATGTAAAAGTAATCTGTGCTCAGTTTGAATTTAATAAGCTGCAATAACAATGTTTTGGCAGAGAGTTATATCTCTCGTTGGGGCAATTTTCAATTGTCTCACCCCCGTGGGAAACATTTTTAGGTATGCATGGGAGGCAAGGCAGGAAATCCCTAAAAACAGAGAAAGAGCAGCAGTAACAACAACAACAACGACAACAATGAGATCTCAGGTGGAGATATTGTCTGTCAAGTCATAAATAGTAGTCCTATGTGTCATCTCTGTACTCTCAGGTCCTCGGAGTTTTAAATGAATCAATCGGAGTTTTGGCTTAGTGCCTCAAAGTTTTTATACTGCATGTGTATATTTGTTAGCAGGACAGTCAATGTTGTAATCCTTGAAAAGGAATTGTACAGGTCGTGTACTTGTGAACCAGGATGAATTTGAAATACTTTGGTTCGTGGTTAAAGAGTTTTCCTATGAATGGATCTCTTTGAAAAAGTTTTAATTTTTAGTGATTTTTGGTAATCCGATGTTAGTGATCGTTTCCGCATGTTTTAATATTGTTAATGACACTTGTTATCTTAACGATGACGTTTGTCGTTATAGAATTATACCATGATGAGTCATGATATAATTATTAATTAATTTAATATTCTTATATCCTCATAAATATATTCCTATCACTAATACCTAACACAAAACATAATATTCTTGTAGAACACATCTAAGATCGAAGGATTGTGAATCTAACTACTTAGATGGGTTGGTCATACAGTATGAGACAACTACTCAACTAGAAGCTATTTCTGAGTAATATGGGATCCATGTAAGCTAACAAGGTATGACCTTGATAGAGCCACCTAAATGGGTAACACCTAAAGGGTACAATAGGGTCTTGTTGTAAAGACCTACATGGATATCATGAAAGGATAAATTGGTTAAATAAATCAAGTTCAACTTGTTGGACATGATAGAAATTCATTTACCAATTTTCGTGCTTGTTGTTGTAGTTATAATGGACTATGATATTTTGCATATGAAGATGGAAATCAAAATCCTTAAGGGAATACATCATAGTATGTGTATGCGACACAACGTAAAAAGTTTCATAACCTCAAGAATGGAAATGAAGTCTATAAACTACAAAGTTCAATCTCGAATGGAAACAAACAACTCAGAAGTGGGATCTTTTGGCTTGATAAGATAGTCAAAGAATTTGACTTGAATCAAGATAAAAGAAGAAATATGTGTTTATAAAAGATTTAATGGGAGCATATATGAATATTCCACATATGATGAGGAATAACATCTCAATATTGTGAATATTGATAACTAGCATAAAAACTCATTCAACAATGTAGGATTAAATGAAACAACTTATCAGATAAGGATCAAGACCTATGAGATAGTTCTTTAAGGTTTCACAATGGAAGTTTAAGAACGTACAATGGCAATGTGTTGAAAGGGCTCAAAATGGAAGGATTCAATGAGAGAGAACTCGGATTAGTCTCTCATGAACCCTATATTCCAATTGTTGTGAGGAATGGAAATAAAATGAATAAGATTCCATGGGCCATCCCAATAGTTGATCTATCATGTAAGCTATTAGACATATAGTATTGTATTAGACATGACAAGCTGATATAAATTCCAATAAAGGTTATTGGAAAGTCATTAAAAGATATCCATTAGTCTTTGAGAAGTGACTAAGGATAGATTGCTTGTCAATGATGATAACAATGAAAAGGAAGAGTTAGATTTAAAGAGTTACATTGATGCAAGCTTCCATAAATGACAAAAGTGATCGTGAAGTTAAAAATATGTTTAATTTAAAAGAATAAGTCACGATTAGTTGGAATGGTTTCGAACTAATAAGCCATTAATGCTAATCTATAATAGAAGCTGAGTATACTTGTGTTGAGAACATAATGTGGTACTATATGGATCTAAAAGGTTCATATGATGAACTTCTAGATGTTCTGACCATTGATGACTCAATAGAGATATGGTGCAATAATGGAGCTAACTGTTAGGAAAGGAATATGAGGTACCATATTACGACGGTTTCATCTCAGAGAAAAAAGATAAGAAACATGTAATATACCGACCATAAGCAAAGTGTTCCTAACCCACTAAATCAGCACTAGCACATCATAAGCATGATGGACATGCTTAGATTACTAAGGATGAGATCCGTTGGTGATTGACTCTAAGTGCAAGTGAGAGTCTATTGGTAAGGTATGCCCGTAGAGCTAGTTATATGATGATTGACATGTCATAATTACCATAAAGGATTTGATTAATAATATTGACATATATGAAGGAAAGCTTCCAATTCATCTGTTTCACTCTGTTATGAGATAATGAGGATACAAAATGAATGTCTATATGATTATATTACCCAATGACACATGCAATCAAGTTCCTACCCTTGTGATGAGATCATATGGATGTCAAGAGTACATATACATATTCTCCTTATGTCCATGATTGGTTTTTATTGTGGAAGGTTGATAGACAACAATAACACATAAGATCAGAGTGTGCATTGGCTGATGACTAAATTTCATTAGTCATGATTTGGCAATATCAAACAAAGCATATATATACATATTAGCCAATAATGTATCAGACAGACCCACCTTGAGACTGACACATGGTTTTGTAGTCACAATCATCTCTCATAGTGAAGGTGGTGATTGTTATTCTTAGACCTGAAATCACTACACTCATCACATGTCGTTGGGTACGACTTGACATCATCAAGCGTAGTCTTGAAACATGGGTTGTTATGATGGTAATGATTAGGTGACTTTGACACATGGGGATAGATTGTGTATGATAGATATCATATTTGTCCTCCTACGGGAGTATGATATTCTGGCCACTTGATTAGTGGGATTGAGAAACGCATGTGCATGCACGTATGAAGCAATATATGATATTGATGTCACATTATCTCAGACAGTCTTATCTTATTTCAAGAAACATGGATGGAATGTTGAGAGAATGAGCAACCATGCCTCATGTTCACCCTGGATATCAGTGATAAAGGAATTATACAATCACTACAACACCTTACACAGATTATAGGCTGAAGTTGTTCTCCAACTTTTCATTTCACCTGGATAGCACTGATGTGTGACTAGACACTACTCTTTGCTTGTGATGTCATAAACTAGTTATGGACATTCAATGCCAACGTGACATGGGACCTATAGGGTCACATGCATAGGAACTCATCTAGAAGAGGAGTTAATCTTGAATGACAATTAGATTGATTACTAAAGTGTTTAGGTATTCAATTTACACAATTGATTGCTTATTTGGCTCACCAGGACTACCAAGTGACCATCTCACCGAGTGATACGGTTGTTTGGGAAGCTACATGGGCGTCTCATGTAGTGAGATGACCATATGGGGGTCAGGCTTATCCAAGATTAGTTTGTCTTACTTTTGACCTTGCACTGACTGGTTAAATATGATTGAACCAATAAGATCATATCAACTCACTAGACGGATGTCTAGGTGAGTGAGATGGCCCAGTTGGGTTGAACAAATGTTGAGGATGTTTTCCAAATAGTTTCAGTTGTTATTTACTTGATGAATAAGAAAATTAATATGAGATATTAATTGGATTCAAATTAACCAAATTCGATTCAGATTAGAAATTGACAAATGTCTCACACACCAGATGACCTTCTGGGTGTGCAAAACAACCATTTTGGCTGTCGTAGATTGTAAACTATTACAAAAAATCAAGATCTCTTAGTTCTTTCCACTCCCACTTTTAGTCTTGCATTGTCTAGGGACATGGAACCTTGACCATGACCCTTCCTATATATAGAGGGGTACTAGGGGCTTCCCAAGATACAACAACTAAACAAATAATAGAGAATCAGTTGCTCTAACAAGTGTTGTCCTCTCTAGTTGTGGAAATGAGGAGAGCCCAAGAAAGTCATACCTGACTAGGGAGGGATAGCCACAGGAGAGAACAATTGAGGGTTGTCGTAGTGGGAGAGAGCATTGGTGACTACTACACCAATGGGGAGGACAACTCCTTCCTATCCATTCTTGGTGAATGACATCAGTTCTAGTTGGTTTGTATGGACTACTCTAGAGGCATGAGTCCTTTGGTTGTTTCTCAAAGAGCAAAGTCAACCTACAATATGTAGTGAGACCACATGAGTTGCTATAGAGATTGCGCAGATGTTGTTCGTGGTGAAGACTAGGAGCTCCACAACCACTGTCTAAGAGAAACTTATCAATAGTTACAAAGAAGCGAATTTTGTTGCTGGACCTGCTCCAAGATTAGGTATAACTTGCTAAAACCATCCTTCCCATTTTATAATAGTTGACGCGATCTTGCTATGTTGGGTAACTTTTTTTATTTCCATTACTATACTTTGTTCTCGTATTTCCCAACAGGTAAATTGTACCGATTTTATGCCTCATGGTTGTGATGTTGCTTGTATCGTGAAGTATCATTGGAATACATGAAAAAGTCCGTGACACTAAGGCTCTTGGGACATTTTTAATGTTACATATGGTGTGTGGGGGGTACTAATGGGGCACTACCACCAATGTCTTGGTAATTGAAAGGACTATATTTTACCAAATTTGTATAGAGTCAAAATGAATATGGTTACTAATGTAGTAGCTGCAGTGGTTATGGGTATACTTTTACAAAATAGTACTATAGCCAACCAAGTTTACTAAAAAGTTATTGTAGGGCACGGAAAGTAACTATTTGGTATGGAACGTACCAATGTGACACGAAAAAGTACCTAGGGCATCAAAAGTAACAAATCAATTACTAAAAGTAATATAATTGTAACATCCCTAACCTGGGTTATGAATTAACCCTAGATTTTTTGCCTAATAAGGTTGAGTAGATTCTTAATCTTATCTTGGGAAAAGTAATTAGGGCTCATGATAAACTTATGTTTTAGTTTTGGTCCTGTTTGAACAATGTTGAAGCAATGTTTGCCTATTTTGGACTAAAGTGCAAATTACCCAAGTGGAGGGGTTAACTTGCAAATGTTGCATGATAAGATGTTCCTCTGATGTTGATACATCATAATAATGAATATGATGTAGTGGTAAGGTTTCTACAAGCCTGGACACTAAGATAGAGCTTGATTGACAATGTTGTGCATTAAAACCTAGTTTTGGTGTAAAGTGCAATTTACCCAAAACCTAAGGTTCAATATCCAAATTACCACTTCAATAAGGTCCCTAATGTTTCTTGACATCATTTAGAGCAAATAAAATGAGGAGGGAGCCTCATTTGAATTAAGTTGGAGGAGAGAGAATCTTGATATTAAAATAATCAAGATTTAAGCCCAATTGGAACCCTAATTCAATTTAATGTAAAAATAAATAAAATAATTGAAGGGGCCTTCAACCAAAATTAATTTGGTTGGATTCAGATGTGTGTGGACGAGCTTAAGCCTTATAAAGGCACGAGCATATCCTAAGGAGGTGAAATTCCACTCACCATTATTTTAAGAAAAAGAAAACCCACTCACATATGGATATTAGTATAATATGATCTAAGGTGCTTAATTTGCTTTTCTTTAAATTGAGGATAATTGAGAGGAATAATAGGAAATGGTATAGCCTCATATCCAAGAAAATAAAGGGGAAAGAGGCGGCACTAATTTTGGAATTAAATACATTTTAATAATGCATTTTCTCTCTCATCAATTTCTTTATAAAAGTGCCCATTTCAAGCCAAAACAAAGGTTTTTTTCGGATTTCTTTCTTCCCATTGCTTGCAAAACCGACCAAGGAGCTAGGGAGGAGCAGGAAGATGAACCCCAACCTGTAGGTAAGGTTCTTGATCCATTTCACCTTGATTCTATGGTGGAAATCGAAAATAAATTATGGATTTCTTCTTATTTCGATCTCCTCTTCAACACTAGCCAACTTTTTCATCCAAAAGCTTAAGTACAAGCCTAAGGGGAGTTGAAAAAGCTTCAACCGCCATTGTTCGTGTGAGCTTGGAGCTTTGGAGCTCATTTGGAGGTGGGTTTTATAACTTGAAACCCTAACTTTGTTATTGCATTCAATTCTCCATCAAATGATGATCATTTCTCTATTTGTAATAATTGATTCGGTTGATTGATGAAATTTCCATGGAAATCATAGAAGATTTTCGTGTGTTTAGAGCTTGATGATGATTACATCATCATAAGAAAGCACCTCACCAAATATCAAAACCAAACGGTTTCATTTGAGTTTGTCCCAAACGGTTTCACCAAACCGTTTGGTGACCAAACGGTTTTGAAAACCATTTGGGAGCAAACGGTTTCAAAACCGTTTGAGATGATTGACCAAGGGTTTACCGTTTGGGATTCCTGTTCATAATTATGTTGGTTGATAACCCTCCAAATTTGAGGGATTAACTCCCAAGGAATCGTGAGTTGAAGGCTAATCAGTTACGGAAACCTAATTGGATTAAGTGCTGATTTTCAATCTGATTAACTTGACCTTTTTGGGCAAACGGTTTCAAAACCGTTTGAGTGAGTTGAGCAAGCATTTACCGTTTTAGATTCCTGTTCCTAATGATGTTGGTTAATGATTCACCAAATTTCAGGTATTAACTCTCAAGTAATCGTGAGTTGAAGGCTAATCAATTAGGGAAACCTAATTGGATTAAGTGCTGATTTTCAATCTGATTTAACTTGACTTTTTGGGCAAACGGTTTCAAAACCGTTTAAGTGAGTTGACCAAGCGTTTATCGTTTGAGATTTGTGTTCCTAATGATGTTGGTTAATGACCCTCAAAATTTGAGGGGTTAACTCCAAAGGAATCAGGATTTGAAGGCTAATCAATTAGGCAAACCCTAATTGGAAATTAGTGCTGAAATTTCAATGAGTTGATTTGAGATTTTGGATTGATTAGCCCAAACGGTTTCAAAACCATTTGTGGATCACCCAAACGGTTTCAAAACCATTTGGGGGTTCACCCAAGACCGTTTGTAGGTCTGGGATCAAGTATAGTTGATCAATTGAAGGTCCAAAGGTACCAATCATATTGCAATTAAGTGCTGAATTGTTGATCAACTCGATAGACCAATCCTTGATGAAATTTCACTAGAATCCAAAGGTTGGATGAGCCAAACGGTTTCAAAACCATTTGGAGCTCATAAAAACGGTTTCAAAACCGTTTGGTGGTCACTCAAGACCGTTTGTAGGTCTAGGGTTGAGTATGGTTAGGTGTTTGAAGGTCTAAAGGTACCAAGTTGTTATACAATTCAATGCTGATTTGGTGATCAATCCAATGATCCAAACTTTAATTGGATGGCTTGGATTTGAGTGATGTGATGGGAAAACGGTCTCAATACCGTTTGGAGGTCATCCAAACGACCTCAAGACCATTTGGGGTCAGGTCATACCCAATTTTAATGATGGTTCAATGGTTTCAAAGTAACTAGTTTTACATTGATTAGTATTGAAGGATCATCGATTCCAAACCATAATTCAGTTGAATCAAACCCTAATTGATGACCAATTGAGGGTTAATTGAGGGTCAAATTAGTTTAAGGTTGACCTATTAAACTCAATTGAAGTATGAAGATAGGTCCAATTGATGATTGGTTCCATGAATTCAATGATTGAAGGAATCAACATTGGAAACTCTAATTCAATTGGATACTTTATGTAATGAAGGTCCAATGTGAATGAATATTTGAGAATTAAGATGATGAATGATCTATTGACCCAATGATGATTAGTAATGATAATCAATAAGGGTACAAAGGTTGAAACCCTAATAGTATTTAAGTGATTAGTGCCAATTAAGGGATGAATCCCTAATTGTTTATATGGTCAATGACTTGATACACAATGTTAATCATAGTTGTATGCTTTTGAATGAAGGGTTGATGTGACCTAATCAAATTAAAAGGATCAAAGAATAGAATTCTTATATATAAATATGATTCATGTGGTGATCCTACGTAGCACGACCGTGCAAGGCAGCACGGCCGTGGCAACTTTGCCCAGCACGATCGTGCAAGGTAGCACGACTGTGGTAGCTTTACTTTTCACAACTGTGCAAGGTAGCACGGCCGTGGTGGCTTCAATTTGCACGACCATGCAAGGCTGCATGGCCGTGGTGCTCTATACTTGAATTGAAGTTGATATAATTTGATGAGTAAGGGTATAAGAGATAATATGATGCTTAGATCATTATGCATCTAACTCAATACATGTATTTAACTTGACTCATATGTACCAACCCTAATCACCCTATAAAGATGAGGATATGAAACTCATAGGAATGATGTATGCTACCCTATTAGATTTGAAATATCTAAAGTGATGGATAATGGGTTATTTTATATGTAGCAATGGCTAACCATTGAATAAGTCCACATCATTAAAGATAGTTGGACAATTCTAATGTGTAACCTATGCACCATATGATGAAAGTAACATGTTAGTGGATAAAGTATTAAGAGGGAAGATACCTTAATACAAGGTTAGTTTATTGACCTAAATAAGATAGAAATGAGAAGAAAGTGATACATCAAGACATGATAGATATCACATTCAGCATTTCGGGGTTGAAATACCTTGATGCATCTCAATCCAATGTATTTGGATGAGAAATACATGAAGTATGTGTATTATGTAGTTATTACAATGAAATTGTAATGAGTTGATATACTTTGATGAGTATAAGCTAATATACATTGTGAAAGGGAATGAGCCACCCTAATGGGTATGAGGTGATCATACCATAATAAGAAAGAGAAGTGAACTTATACCTTGAATTGATGATCATTAATGATATATGATGAGGATAATATTCATAAGCATATACTTATGATATCTTTGGATACTCCCAGAGGTGTGTAGCAATACATTAGGGCTGAACTAATAATGTGAGCATGAAATCCTAATTAAAACATGATGGGAAACCCTAACCCTAATTTTGGGTAAAGGGAGTGAGAAGCCCTATTGGGTGGTAAACCATAATCCTGATAAAGGATTAGTGGTGTTACCAATGTATCACATGATGTGGTCAATGACTTGTATGGTTGTTATCATGTATATTAATCATGTAGACATCATGAGATGAAGAGCATAGCCAGACTTGAGCTATGACATTCATATAAAAAATATGTTGAATGGCCTTATGTGCCTAATGTTGTTGTTGCTTAGCAAAGTAACAAAAGGTATATGGAACTTATGAGTCCCATGAATAAGTTGTTGTTACCTAGTGGAAGGTGAAAAAACATTTAATAGGCTTTGAGAGCCATGTGAGATACTTGTGTAACAAGTATCATGTATACCTCGGTCTAAGGACCTGGAGATAATAGTTACCTAGCAAATGGTAATAGTGACAATGATGAATTGAGGGTATGAATACCCAAAGTTGATAAGTATGAAAATGATGTTGTTGAAAGATGTGAGCTTTCAAAGTATTGAAATGAGGGACTGAGATCCCAATGTCTCATAAAGAATGAGAAGTGAATGATGAAAATAGTACATGTTTCTTTATAGCATTTGTCTGAATAAAATATGTTTGAGAACTTGATTGACGCTAAAAGAACTTGATAATGTACTTAATTAATCAAGTGAAATCATATCATGTAGAGCCATGACCATAGATCCATCATCGTCAGCAAACTGGTGATGGTGAAATGGGTGCTCCGCGGCAAAACCCGGAGGGCATACTTTTGAGTATGTGGGGGTAAATGGGTGAAAATATCCTTACGTCCTAATGAGGGAATTGGGGAAAGGTAAACAAAAAACCTCTCAATCCTTCATTACTTGTACCGAGATAGATGTATCACGATTCTCCTGAAGATTGGGACAGATGCAGTACACATCTCCCAATAATACGGGATCGATGGAGATAAACACAAAATCTCACGATCGCGAAGAGAGTAAAACACACCACTGTAACTCTGATAGCGAAGTTGCCAGTATATCCTGGAAAGCTATATATAGCAGAGACACAAGATGTCCTGCATGTAATCTCGCGTTGATCGAGATATGGGAGGTCTTGGTAGCCGGCTCTACCTTTGACCTTATATGGTACCGATTTCGACTTCGCAATGGTCGGTTGGAGCATGAGTGGTATACCTCATCTCCTCAGAGTATAAGTGTGATTGTAAAATGTAACCGTTTAACATGTTTGCTATGGGATTCAATACAGAAATTCATTGGCTGATGTTATACTTCTTTTATGCAATGTTAGTTGATAAATGTTATTCATATCTCTTTACATTCCTTGCAATTAGACAAATGGATTATGAATATACCATGAGTAGATACAATGTTCTCCTTGGGAAAGGAGATTATCTCTCTCTATCTATAAATGAATAATGTTGCTGTTAATATGTAAGATTCCTGTTCAATTTTAATATAATAATCTGCAATAACAATGTTTTAGTGGAGAGTTATATCTCCCACTGGGACAATATATAATTGTCTCACCCCCGTGGGATCCAACATTTTTAGGTGGACGCAGACAAAGAAACAGATACTCTTTTACAGAAAAAGGAAAGCAGCAGCAGTATTTGGAACAGCAGTGATGACTCAGGTGGAGGCATTGGCTGCCAAGTTTTGTATAGTTAGTAGTCCTATGTGTCGTCTCTATACTCTCAGGTCCTCGGAGTCAGTAGATAGTGCTTTTATCTTCGACTTGAGATTTTGGCTCGAATGCCTCGAGGTTTTATGTTGCTTATGTATAATAGAGTAAAGCAACTGTTGTATGTATTCCTCGAGAAAAGATGTTACATGGAGTGTAACTACAAACAAGGATGTATATGTAATGCTATGGTTTTGTTGTAAGAGTTTCCTATGTTTGGATCTCATTGCAAAAAGTTTTAATTTTTAGTGATTTTCAGCAATCCGCTGCTAATGGTTCGCTTCTGCATTAGTTAATCTTGTGTTTTATAAGTTGGATGCCACAATAATGTTATAGGTCATAGAAAAAACATCTTATACATTAAATGTGCACCATGTACATGAAAATATAGCATGGTTGATACGAAGATGCATGATAAAAATGTATTAAAATGTAATAAATGACCATTAGAGTGGAGAAAGCACATAGAGGTCTATATATTGAGTTAGAATGTTTTTATGATAGAAAATTCATTACAATGTTGTTAGCATCGATTATGTGGTAGTGAGATAGATTGTTGAAATTATGACCATTCATGTAGTTGTAAAATGATAGGCATCATTCAAAGGGTATGCTACTTATCAAGATAAACAAGACAATTATATGGTGTCATTCTCTTTTTGAGGTTTTTCATTTAGGTGCATATTTCAAAATTATGGTATTATAAAAGTGCATGTGCATATACACAATATTCAGATCTTTGAAGTAGATATATATCATTTCGTTTGGGTGATTGTTGCTAGCATGCAACATTGATTGGATGTGTGGGCAACTTTCAAATCGGTGTTCTATGTAGCAAAACATGATAATCTTGTAAGTTTTGGGGTGAGCACGCGGTCATTGTTTTGATTTGTCCATTCACGGTCATGCTTGCTGCTCCCTAAGCACGAAAACAACTCATTGTCGCTCAAAGAACCATCTCATACTTGAAAATATTCTTTGTAGTTCACTAACTATTTCAAATAGAAACCCATACTTAACAATGTTAAGAAAAATAACTATTTAATACATATTTGACTAAAAAAGTAACATTTGAGCATCGAATGCGAGTTACCTACTAAATGTATTCCATAGTTAAATATAATGTAATGCACATGAAATATAATTTTATCCATACCCCAAGCCCATTGAGTAGTAGTAGAGCGAGGAGAGCTCCAACATAGAATCAAACTCATGGGATTGTTGATTTACTAAGTCTAGACTATCAATGTGGAGAATGATGACTCTTTTTGGTCAAGAAATGTAACCGTGACATGATGTGCTCCCTGAAAGCTATTGGGGGTGAGGCATAGTGATTCAACATGTAGCTGAAAATGGTTGATCCTACGATGGTGATCGAAATTTTCATCCTATGCAAGTAGACAGACTGATAGATCTACTAAAGGGTGAGATCAACATGTGTGAGTACCCATTGACACTAGATAAATATCACATTGCAACTATTACCATCTCCTATTACAACTCACAACTGAACAAAGTGGAGACACACATGTATAACAAACAATTAGTGTGATTGACAAGGATTTCAGGAGAATGACATGGTTAATTAGTTGTTATGGTTAGAGTGGTTTTTCAATTTAACCAACAATCCCACTACCAACTTCTCTCCTATAGAATAACCTTGTTATGACCCCCACCTTCCGGTAACCCCCAATTAAGGGAGACCAAGAGGTCAAATCCGTACCCATAACTTCTAAATCAAAGGTTCGACACTTTTTTTTGGTCGGTCAAAAAAATGTGTTGTTAGTATTACCAAAACTTTGGACACCAAGTACCCCATTACATCTGACAGAGTTAATCAAACATAACCAAGAGTCAATACCCCCACGCAGGGGGTAAGGAACCCTATATAGAGTTAGGAAGCTAAGAAAAACAAACAAACTGAACGGCTAGATCCTAACACTCCTACCAGAAGAAAGGCTATTACAAACAAAGATTACATACATTCAGCATACCCACAAAAAAAACCACAGCTTGACATAGACTACCTCCAGCCACCCTGATAGGGTCTAGCCTTTGAGTATCCCGCTTTCTTAGCTAGTTGTCACAAGGACCCATAAGGAGTACGACCCAAAACGGATCCTCCAAACCAGAAACAATCACAGTCTAACTGTGTGACAAGTAAGGGGCGATGTAAATTTTAACAGGGAGTTTGCAAGAAGGAAGCTCGAAGAAGACCTTCTTTCTTAGTACAGAACCAACTGACAGTAGCTGCACCCACAAAATGTGGCATAGCACCAAGAATCAGGACTCCTTTTCACTTCAACCTCACTAACTAGCCCTGCCAGGCCTACAACTCTCTTGCTTGACTAGCACTGATCAAGATTCAGGTGACCAAGCAGAACGGAGCAACTGAACCAGCAAACTATCGAACGCCTTGAAGGTGTTCCTACACTTAACAACAGGAAAGTTCAAAAAGAAGAAGAAGAAGAAACCTTCCACCCCCTTGAACCCAACTCACACGAGGCTAGCCTACTGCTTGCGCAGAGGTGCCTAACTCCTTGATCAGAGAACTGGGCTGGATGAGAATAGAGCGCAACCAGTTTCTTCCTATCTGAAGAGACCCCCTCTAGGAGAGGACTTCGGCCATGATTCAGAACAATTATTAAATTTTAAAAAACTAAATTGAAAAGTTGTAAGAAAAATAAACTTTCACATACCTTTTTGAAAAATTGGATCTCTAAACTTCTATCCACTTATGGAATCTACTCTAACTAATCCTCCTTGCATTTTACTTCATGTATTTTACAATATGACCATTTACTATTTATCCTTTTGGCTTGTATCTAAAATGCCGACAAACAAAACGTCGGTCAGCCAAAGCTGGTATGTGGGGGAAACAATAAATCGTGCAATTATTAATAACAATGTATAGCATCCAATTACCATTTAAAAAACAAGTTTACATTTTAAACATAAGTGTGCGATCCATGCATTCCCTATCCTCTGCGCTGTCCCTACAGTTGACCTCGATGCTAGTTTCCTTATAGTAGATCCCCATTAAACCTCTCATGGTCCCACCCATAGGTGAACCAGTTTCTAGGGTTGAGTCACATGGCACTACCCATAAGTAGCCCAATCCTTAACTCATGGCATGCTAAAGGGTCTCATGGCACTACACTTGGTAGCCCAGTTTCTAACCCACAATAACCTAGACCTTACTCTAGGTTACCCCTTTTTAGCCTTTACAAGCCACAAAGGTGGATTCGGATCTAAGCCAGTTATATATATATATATATTCATAGCGATAATCGTAGTCACTTTATAGTTTCATGAAATAAAAGGCATCCAACAGTTATTTTCAAGTAACCGATAAAACCATTCGGAAATCACCATGAAACTAAAGCGATTACTCATAAGCGTAACCACATACCTGATTTGATGATTTCACAAGAATTAAGCAAATCCAACCAAGAAAGCAATCCAAGCAAGAAATTCAACAATCACATAATTCCAGAGAAGAATATGTACTCTATTTATTACACACTTTATCAAGAATCTACTTTATTGACTTGGATTCACTATCTAGGGTTTTCGTATCCATTTTAGGGTTTCATTTTGCAATTAGGGTTTCCCTTCATCTTATACCATATTAAACCCTAATTTTATATCATTACTCATAAACCATAATTATCTCATCTATTCTTCAATATTAAGGTTATCTTAACAACATATAACCCTATTTTCGAATTTAAAGGTACCATTAACCAAAATTACTTTCATTAAGCTTCTTTTACATTAAAGCTACTATTTTTATCCTCTTAAACCATGACAAGATCATTATGTGCATCTATCATCAATTCAAAGTTCATTAGGGTCTAATTAACATATGAACTCGTTTTGCCATCAATTCTACCTTTTATTCATTAGAAAACCCTAATTCCTACTTTTAGGGTATTTATCCAAAATTAGGAATCTTTGTACTCTAAATAGATTAGAACCATCATATCTCAACTTTGTACATGAATTTGACCAATTAAAAACATTAAGGATCATAATTACCACAGTTAGGGTTCAAGATTCATTAAATCATATGTAACCCTAAATTAATCAAATAATGCATGAAGATCACCCCTTTAGATCTAATATTCCCTTTTTATTAACAATAGGTTAATATCTATTTTAAACGCACACATAACCCCTTTCTAATTCATTAATCATCAAAGGTTAGGGTTTTTCATCGATTAAACTATTAAAGATAGCATCTTGATATAATTTTTGAGTACAAAGTGAAATTAGGCTTCAAAAATAATTTCTTTGTGTTCCTCTCATTCTGAGATCAATTTTCATACATTACTTGTCCTAATAGGAGTTACCAATATTTAATTACGAATTTAGAAAGATTTCACTTACTTGGCCAATGGCATGCTGACACATCAGCATACTCATGCAACGCGCTGCTTTGGGAAACATATATGAATGATCTTTTTGCCCCCACTTGAGTTGTTGGTTCTTTGATATGTTGAAGGGTATAATCGTCTGACGAGCTTTGGTCATCTTCCACCTTGCAGAACCCTAGGATGCCGTTGCAGCAGTGACTGGGCACGGCCCTACCGCCTTCTCCCGACCTCGACAGCCACCAGTGGCATCCTCCTACCTCCGTCGTGCCCCCTAGTGCTCAGCTAGGCCTTCAACAGATGGCCACGGTGGATGGGCTTCACACCCGCAAAGCCTACAACTACAAACAGCCAGCGACCGTTCTTCTGGCATTACGCGAGCACAGAAGGTGATTCCGCTTCCTCTGGCATCGTGGGTGATCCTGCATCCATCAACCCTCCCTCCATAGCCCCTCGTCGCTCTAGGGGTCGAGTTCCTCCCTTGATTAGGATTTGAACAGGTACATGGTTGGAGAAAAGTGAGAGACAAGGAAAAACTCGAGTCTATGGGTCTATCCCCTTTATAGGGATAGGTAGCAGCATCCTAGAATGCCTACCCACAAGGAGAGCAAGTCCCACAGTCTATAGGAAATCTCCTTTCCTTGTTTATAAAGAAATCCTCTCTTTTCCAATATTTCCTTAATAATTCATATTCCTTAGTCATTAGGAAAATCAAATTTTATCTCCTGATATTTCTTTATGATTTAGATCTTAAGATTTCGAAAATAACTTCTTTTATTCTCTTAGTACTTTCCCTTTATTCTAAAGGCACGAAATTCTATTTTTATTTAATAGAAAATACTTCCTTTTTAGCAATACCACATAATTCATTAATAATGCATCATATTATCCTCCTATTTTGCATTTTTGGTATTTTCTCTTTCTTTCCTCTTTATTAGGACTCCTTTGATCCCAAGAAACTCTATGATTTCGAAATTCATTTTCAAGTATACTTATTATCCTTCTAGATGCATCTAAATGCATTATTTCACATTATCTTGTTTATTTCTCATTAAAATATTTCCTTTTTGCGGATTTCTCTTTATTTCTCTTTTTTTTGGGAAGTTAGGAGACTATTTTATTCATCCCGCTCTCCTCGCGCAGGGAAAAACCAATTATTACACAAAATACCTACTGGAAAAACAAACTTGGTAGGACTCCTACCATTACATGTAAGAAGGGGGAGGGGGTGACCCACCGGGTTGAAAGGAGGATCGATATACATTCGATCATCCTGATAGTTTTTGAAATGGTGTTTGACTAGGCCGTCCACCAAATGGAGATTGTTTCTACTAACTTTCTTGATCACGACATCCTCCACTTCAGCCATGAAATGCTAAGCTCTCGCTATCCAATGTCTAATAGAAGGAGCATCTTCTGCATTGTTCCTCAAGGCTCTGACGGCCATAGCACTGTCTGTTGCAAAGGTAATGCAATTTTGACCATTTATTCTACTGACTTCCGCCGCGAGCTCAATTGCTCGGACTTCAGCTTCAAGAACCGAGTTCACCCTGATCTTTCTAGCACACCCACCGATCCAGTGACCGTTCTGGTCATACGCAGCAACATCTATAGCTGCCGAACTCCCATGAACAGATTCATCTGTCATCCATGTAAATCTACCGCCTTCATGAGCTGCTTGAGTACTGTCTTGGATCGTGTCCTCCTGGTGATGCCGGGTTTGACTATCCCAGGCTTGTAAGATTGCATTCTGAAGACTAGCTATTTGGATAACTTGACGACTAACAAGAGTGTGAACTTTATCAAAAACTAGCTCGTTTCTTGCCTTCCAAATCACCCAACAGGTCGTAGCAAACCTGATTTGCGTATTGGTATCTTCCTTCAACATCTACAAAAGCCAATTTTTGAAGACCACTCCAGTGCTACTCAGAAGATGTTGCTGGAATCCTCCCCGAGTCCATACCTCCATAGCTTGAGGGCAGTCACGCAGGGCATGAATAGTGGTTTCGTCGCCGTTTTTACATCTAGGACAGATCGCAGAGTCAGTGAAGTTCCATTGTTTCCTGCGCACATTCATCATGATCGCCTCATGCACCGCTAGCCATAAGAACATGTGTATTTTAGATGGGACAACTATATTCCAGAGCTTGACCCACACCCCATCCGGTTGTTCAGTATCATCAGAATGCAAGGCATCATAGGTTGTGCTTGTAGAGAACCTACCAGTAGGATCGTGCTTCCAGCTCCATAAATCTCTACCATTGTTCCGGTGGGGGGCAGGTAAGTCAGTAATCTTCTCCACGCACTGTGGAGGGAGATAATTTTTCAGGAAGTCTGTATCCCAATCATTCTCAAAATTAGTCATGCTGGATACCTTCATGTCGTTGATCTCCTCCGATATAGATTTGATGACGATTCTGGCTAGCTTTCCCTGGTTAGGTACCCAGTGGTCGTACCACACGGAAGTATCCCTACCATCCCCAATGACCTTGGAGCTATTGGCAATAATGAAATCTTTCCCTTCGTAGATAGCTTTCCAGAAGGGGGTAGCTCGACATCCCTTCTGGTTACTGTAGTTCTTATACTTGTTTATAAGACCCTCCTTCCAAAGCATATTATTCACATTCATTAAATTCCAGGTATTTTTCCATAGGAGAGATTTGTTCCAATCCGACATGCTTTTGATACCCAGACCTCCCTTCTCCAGGCTTTTGGTGACCTTCTTCCAAGAGACGAGTGATGTTGGCCTCTCCTTTCGTCCACCTCCCTAGATAAGCTGCCTTATACTCTTGTCCAGCTTGTTACATGTAGAAATAGGTAGACTTGTAGTCTGCATAGCATATTTCGGAATAGCAGAAAGCACAGATTTGGCTAAGAAAATTCTCCCCGCAAGGGAAAGGGTCTTCGCTGCCCAACCATTAACTCTCAAAGTGATATTATCTGTGAGATAGGCATACATTATCTTATCAACTCTCTTATGAAGATTGGGGACCCCGAGATATTTCCCCAGGTCTTCCGTCTCTTCTATACCACTGGTCGAGCAGATTCGAGACCTCAATGCTCGACTAACAGGCTTAGAAAAGAAGATTTTCGATTTATCAATAGAAATTGTTTGACCTGAAGCCAACTCAAAGATGCTGAAGATGTTGTTGACCTTTTGAGGATTTCTCTTTATTTCTCTTTTATTTTCCTCATTGGTATTCCTTTTATCGTTAGGAATCTTTGGGATACGAAATTCCACAAATTATAACTAAATTATACCTCTTTTCACTTATTTTCCACATTTTATCATTATTCTCAATTTCTTTCTTAATAAAGAAATACTTAATTGATTTTTTCTTTTCTTATTGCACTCTTTATGAAACTTTAGACACCTTGGAACCCAAGGAACCCAAGAGGCACGAAATCCCTCTTTGGATTTGCCTTCTAGAGGTTTCCACAATTTTCTTTTCTCAAAAAATTCAATTATCCATTCACTAATAGAATCATCTTGTTATTTGGGCCCAATAGCCAATAAAGCCCACAACACAATCATCAAGGCCGTTGTATATGAAATCCATTTATTCCAAACAAGTTATATCATTATTTGTTCAATCATTTTTAATATGAGAAATTACATTTCTCACCAATTGAACCCAAAAATTGGGGTTGTAACATCCTTCCCCTCTTATAGGAATTTTGTCCTCAAAATTGTATCAAGCAAACAAACAATTCAGGATAAGACTTTTCCATGTCCATCATTGGCCCCTATGTGGATTTACCGTACTGATGGCGCTTCCCAAGAACCTTTATCATCACGTAATCTTTTCTCTGAGTCCTTTCATCCTGGCGTCTATAAACTACACATGTGGACTCATGCCATTTCAGCCTTCCTTGGGGCTCACTTAGTTCATTGCTCAGCACATGGTCGAGGTACCTCACATAGTGCTCTAAATTGGACACATGGACTTATCACACATTACTTTATCCTGAGGGGTAAGATTAAACTTAATCTTCTCCACCAAACCATGTCAAAAGAACTCATGCATCGGGGACTAAGCTCTCTTAGCTATAACTTAGAGGGGTCGAATTTTCACATATTCTCCCACAGTGAATTGTATGTCAGTCTACTTTGCATCTGCTCACGACTCTCGTCGTCTCTAGGCTCCTTTCAGCCATTGCACAATCAAAGCGACTTCATCTACATACATTGTGGTCCTTTTCTAACCACCACGTGGTCCTTTCACCAACATCACCTTACTGAAGTGGTGACCGACACAACCTCCCTTATAGAGCTTCCTTAAATCCTGATACTGGCTATGGTGGTTATCATCACATCTTTCATAGGACAAGAATTGTCTCTAGCTATCACCCTGAACGAGCACATATGCTCTCATCAGACCCTTTAGTCTGGATCATACTAACCATTAGTTAGGGGTGATAAACTATACTAACATCGAGTTCTTCATGTACCTACTTCCACTTTTTGGATGGGAATCTTTAGGTCAAACTCAAGAACCTTTGAGCTCGCATCATGGTGTAGTTGAGCCATCTCTCTCATGGGTAGTTCAACCAGATCTGTCCTTGATAAAACTCTTCCTTTCTCATGTCATCTAGGTAAGGTGATCTACCATAACCCATATTACATCTCGACCTTCCTTGGTTCAGGGGAGACTTACAACATCCATAGTGCTGAACTCCCTTTCCCTTTTGGGGACTTTTTATCCTTTACATCAATGCACTGGATTACTGGTGTTCGTCCTTCACCTTCGACTTGCATGACCATATAACACATGCAACTTTATCTTAGACATCTAAAGTCCCACTGTCACTTATTATCTTCATAGTACAGTGTATGGTGATCTTAAAATCATGATCTCTTGTATGTCATTATTATTCAAGATCAATACCTCAAAAACCCTAAACCATTCTATCGGGGTTTCATCACCTTCTTTTCCAAAGAAGTGCATCTGAGGTCCTACCACCATTCTTTCATTGCATCAAGGACTAGACTGGCTAACCAAACAACCATTAACTGATTTCATTACATTAGTGTTAGCTAAACATATCTTCTTTCCAAACTTAGGGTTATCTTAACAACCTCTTTTAGCTTCTAGCCAGACTAGTCAGATATATCTCAACTAGAGAATCCATTACCACTTCACATCCTTAGGTATTAGGTAACATTGAAGACATACACTTCCATGTATTTCACTTATCATCTCGTCTCAAACTCTAAGTCTACTCTCTGATTTCATCATCATGGTGATCAAACTCAACCTGGTATAACTTGTAAGTTCCACATAGCTCATGATAAAAACATCCTCATAAGGTGACTATCTTCATTCCTTTTTGTGTTTGCAAACTATCCATGTATCATTCACTTTACCGGGGCATGTTATCCTCTCTATCCTCATACCTCATAGAAACGTTCCAACTCACATTATCTTTTATCATTGATGTATGGCATGCATATTGTCCTATCTCTCACCCCCATAACAAGAGGAAATAGGCATTTGGCTGCAGTCTAAATACAAAGTTCTTCCTATTCTAAGAGTAGAGTTGGTACATACCACCTTGCCAGTACACCTTTAAATCTAAATTGAAACGTGTCGTTTATGTCTCTATATTACAATCACCTTGCTATGAAAGTTACCTCCATGGAAAATTGGTTTCGAACCTACTTGGGTCACCACACAATCTTTGGTCATTTCCTCTAGGTCTATAGGGTGCTGGCACTTTGGGGTCATCCCTATTCCCTTATGCATCCAGAGAGTGCCCTACTCATGTACCCTTTGGGTCCCACGAGTTCATGAAGGTGATCAATCTCCTAACCCATGGCCCTCAGACAATGATAGTTGTTACCTCCCGACCCTATGGTCATGTGCATCTAGGGAATTAGGTAACTCCTACTTCCATCTATCTTATCCCTACCTGACCCTAGGATAGACTTAGCATTCTCTTATAGTACATGTTCATCTTAGAACCTTACCCAAGCCTTCATCATCTCTCTCTCTGCATTCATGGGCTGACTTTCATCCTTTCATAGGGATCATGGCAACCTGCCTACCTTGGTCAAGCCCCATACCGGTTACCTTCACGGTAACACATCCATATGCACTTGGAGATGGTTATCTATGGGTCTAGATGTTCATCCTCATACCATGTACTTTTCACTTAGCTTCTCAAGATCCCATGAGACCTCTTTAGGTTTCCTTAAAAGCCACCAAACTAGTATATGCCCTACCAAAGGGTCCCTCTCCCAAGATGGGAGAAAACTACAACTCTTGACAACAAGGTCACAAACATCCTTAGGGTTTACATCAATATGAGCATGCTTAACCCATCATCTACTAAGGCACAAGCAAACCACCTACTAAACCATGCTAGGTCATACTTGTTGTCTTTCCTCAACACTAGATCAAGATCATACCTTCCCATGTCATCAACTTATCTGTGAGGGGTTCATCATGCCTTTGACTTAAGGAGTTTCCCTTTTTCCTCTATACGTGAGGAGTACCATGCTCGAAACTATAGCAACTTAATTCTCGTCATGAGCATTAGGTACACCACTCCCCCTCTTAGGCCTAGGAACCCTAGGTTCACTTTTAGGTGTCCAACGACATACTCTATCTCTTAACCACGAATCAAGCATGCAAAAGGCTTGACTTACACTTCGTGTCATCCTTCAATTTGAGCAACACTTAGAGTTGGGTCCTCCTCAAGGACATTCAACAAGGTACAAGGGCTCATAACCTGTTACTAAACCTCTCCAGGGTCTACACAACTTCTTCTTCCTTTCTCAGAAGGTAAACACTTATACCATAGGCACATAGGTGCCAGAAGCCTCATCCTCTCTCTAGGGTTTGGTTTGTCCCATGGAAACCAAGACATCATCAACTTCTAGGGATCAATGATGTGGCGGCCACTATCATCCACTTAGGTCGCATCATCATCAACTCCCGACTTCTCCTCATATCTTTGATACTAGGATTCCAACCTTCTTGCTGGGTTTCCTGCTCTCTCTCTAGAGCTAACCCTACAACCAACCTTACCATTAGGGTCCTCTCTTCATGAAGGATCAACCTCCAAAAGAATGCCCCTACCTGGATGAAGCCTATGTTCAACTTATGTTCTCTCAAGGTTATCCATAGCCCCTTATGCTTATCACATAAGCTATCCATCAAACTCTCCCAGCTAGGGTTTCAACCTATTGCTCTCACTATTGATACATTTTGGGTGCCTATTATGCCCATATAAGCTTGTGGGGTTTCCATAGGTTCTTCTCTAACCTCATCAATGAAGGAGCTATCCTTCACTCTAACATGCATGACCCTTCCTAGTGTTGGGTCGCCATAGGTACTAGGTCATCCAACCTCTCATGGCAAAAACGTCATCTAAGGCATGTCTATCCAAACACCTGGTCTAATCTCATCATGTCATCGCTCTCTCTAACCATCACTTAGGGTTAGGGTTAACATCATCCAGGGGATATGCCAGGTCTCTACCTATAATGGAGATCTCTACCTCCATGACTAACTTTCTTTACTTATCCTCCTGACAAGAAGTTCTAGCCTCAGGTCTCTCCTGAGGGCATGACAACTTATGTCATATGACCTAAGCATGTATCTATTCCTTTACGCTTAATCTATTAAGCTTATGTCCATGACATCTTATTTACATACTTTTTCATTAATTTGGTGGAGGATTCCTTAGACCTTGTTAACCTTACCCATACCTCAAGAGTGTGAGGAGAAGATAGAAAACCCTAATCCTTAAGGCCCTTCAACAGAATTTGTGATGAGAAGGGATGAATAAAATGTGAAAGTCCTAAAGGTATCTTAATTAGATTCATACCCTAAGACTTTGGCCAGGCAGTCACACGGATCCGGGAGTCCTCGTATTCTGACTAGCGGTGCGGAGGAAAATATTGCCTGCCCCCGATCATGATCCTTTTCTAGACACCTCTGTCTTTTGGATAATCCTCTAATAACTCCCTTGGGTTCTATGGAGTTTGAAAATTTTAATAATTATTAATGGTTAAGGGAGGAACCTACGCTCTGATACCAAATGTTACGACCCCCCCTTCCAGTAACCCCCAATTAAGGGAGACCGAGAGGTCGAAGCCATACCCATAACTTCCGAATCAAAGGTTCGACACTTAACCAAGAACAATTATTAAATTTTTACAGACTAAACTGAAAAGATGAAAGAAAAATAAACTTTCACATACCTTTTTGAAAACTTGGATCTCTAAACTTCTATCCACTTATGGATTCTACTCTAACTAATCCTCCTTGCATTTTACTTCATGTATTTCACAATATGACAATTTACTGTTTGTCCTTTTGGCTTGTACCTAAAACGCCGACAAACAAAATGTCAGTCAGCGGGGGAAACAATAATCATGCAATTATTCATAACAATGTACTGCAGCCAATTACCATTTAACAAACAAGTTTATGTTTTAAATATAATTGTGCGATCCATGCATTCCCTATCCTCTGCGGTGTCCCTACAGTGGACCTGGATGCTACTTTCCTTATAGTAGATCCCCATTAAACCCCTCATGGTCCCACCCATAGGTGAACTAGTTTCTAGGGTTGAGTCACATGGCACTACCCGTAAATAGCCCACTCCTTAACTCATGGCATGCTAAAGGGTCTCATGGCACTACACTTGGTAGCCCAGTTTCTAACCAACATAACCTAGACCTTACTCTAGGTTACCCCTTTTTAGCCTTTACAAGCCACAAAGGTGGATTCGGATCTAAGCCAGTTATATATATATATATATATATATATATATATATATATATATATATATATATATTCATAGTGATAATCATAGTCACTTTATAGTTGCATGAAATAAAAGGCATCCAACAGTTATTTTCAAGAAACCGATAAAACCATTCAGAAATTGCCATGAAACTGAAGTGATTACTCATAAGCGTAACCACATACCTAATTTGATGATTTCACAAGCATTAAACAGATCCAACAAAGAAAGTAATCCAAGCAAGCAATTCAACAATCACATAATTCCTAAAAAGAATATGTACTCTATTTATTACACACATTATCAAGAATCTACTTTATTGACTTGGATTCACTTTCTAGGGTTTCTATATCCATTTTAGGGTTACATTTTGCAATTAGGGTTTCCCTTCATCTTTTACCATATTAAACCCTAATTTTATGTCATTACTCATAAACCATAATTATCTCATCTGTTCTTCAATATTAAGGTTATCATAAAAACATATAACCCTATTTTCAGATTTAAAGGTACCATTAACCTTTAATTAATTTCATTAAGCTTCTTTTACATTAAAGCTACTATTTTTATCCTTTTAAACCATGACAAGATCATTATGCACATCTATCATCAATTCAAAGTTCATTAGGGTCTAATTAACATATGAACTCATTTTACCATCAATTCTACCTTTTATTCATGAGAAAACCCTAATTACTACTTTTAGGGTATTTATCTAGAATTAGGAATCTTTGTACTCTAAATAGATTAGAACCATCATATCTCAACTTTGTATATGAATTTGACCAATTAAAAACATTAAGGATCATAATTACCACAGTTAGGGTTCAAGATTCATTAACTCATATGGAACCCTAAATTAATCAAATTATGCATGAAGATCATCCCTTCAGATCTAATATGCCCTTTTTATTAACATCATGTTAATATCTATTTTAAACACTCATATAGCCCCTTTCTAATTCATTAATCATAAAAGGTTAGTATTTTTCATCGATTAAACTATTAAAGATAGCATCTTGATATACATTTTGAGTAAAAAGTGAAATTAGTCTTCACAAATAATTTCTTTGTGTTCCTCTCGTTCTAAGGATCAATTTTCATATATTACTTGTCCTGATAGGAGTTACCATTATTTAATTACGAATTTAGCAAGATTTTACTTACTTGGCCAATGGCATGCTGACACGTCAGCATATTCATGCAACACACTGCTTTGGGAAACATAACTGAATGACCTTTTTACCCCCACTTGGGTTGTTGGTTCTTTGATATGCTGAAGGGTATAATCGTTCGATGGGCTTTGATCGTCTTCCACCTTGCAGAAACCTACACTGTCGTTGCAGCAGCGACTGGGCGTGGCCCTACTGCCTTCTCCCGACCTTGACAGCCGCTAGGGGCGGCCTCCTGCCTCCGTCGTGCCCCCTAGTGCTCGGCTAGTCCTTCAACAGATGGCCACGGTGGCTGGGCTTCACGCCCGCAAAGCCTGCAACTGCAAACAGGCAGCGGCCGTTCTACTGGCATTACGCGAGCGCAGAAGGCAATTCAGCTTCCCTCTGGCGTCGTGGGTGATCCTACATCCATCAACCCTCCCTCCACAGCCCCTTGTCGCTCTAGGGGTCGAGTTCCGCCCTTGATTAGGGTTTGAATGGGTACATGGTTGGAGAAAAGTGGGCGACAAGGAAAAACTCGAGTCTGTGGATCCATCCCCTTTATAGGAATAGGTAGCAGCATCCTAGCATGCCTACCCACAAGGAGAGCAAGTCCCATAGTCTATAGGAAATCTCCTTTCCTTGTTTATAAAGAAATCCTCTCTTTTCCAATTATTTCCTTAATAATTCATATTCCTTAGTCATTAGGAAAACCAAATTTTATCTCCTTGATATTTCTTTATGCTTTAGATCTTAAGATTTCAAAAATAACTTCTTTTATTCTCTTAGTACTTGCCCTTTATTCTAAAGGAACGAAATTCTATTTTCATTTAATAGAAAATACTTCCTTTTTGGCAATACCACAGAATTCATCAATAATGCATCATATTATCCTCCTATTTTGCAATTTCGGTATTTTCTCTTTCTTTCCTCTTTACTAGGACTCCTTGGATCCCAAGAAACACTATGATTTCGAAATTTATTTTCAAGGATACTTATTATCCTTCTAGATGCATCTAAATGCATTATTTCACATTATCTTGTTTATTTATCATTAAAATATTTCCTTTTTGAGGATTTCTCTTTTATTTTCCTCATTGGTATTCCTTTTATTATTAGGAATCCTTGGGATACGAAATTCCACAAAGGATAACTAAATTATACCTCTTTTCACTTGTTTTTCACATTTTATCATTATTCTCAATTTCTTTCTTAATAAAGAAATACTTATTTGACCTTTTATTTTCTATTGCACTCTTTATGCTACTTTGGACTCCTTGGAACCCAAGAAACCGAAGAGGCACAAAATCCCTCTTTGGATTTTCCTTCTAGAAGTTTCCACAATTTTCTTTTCTCAAAAAATTTAATTATCCATTCACTAATAGAATCTTTTTGTTATTTGGGCCCAATAGCCAATAAAACCCACAACACAATCATCAAGGCCATTGTAAATTAAATCTATTTATTCCAAACAAGTTATATCATTATTTGTTCAATCATTTTTAATATGAGAAATTACATTTCTCACCAATTGAATCCAAAAATTGGGGTTGTACCAATGTGGTTGCCGTGGAAACCACACGCACTGTGGCCAAGACCACGTCAACAAATGAAACTACAGTGGAATCCACCACTGTAACCAACCATGACACTATGCTATGGTTTTACCAACATTAATGTTCTACTTTAAGTCATCTTCCAGAAAATACATACATACCCAAATATGTTTGTAATTATTTTGTACATAAAGTAATTAATTTGCACAAAAAGTAACTATTTTGTACACAATGTTAGTATTTGACACACAATGTAACTATCTTAACCGTGATAATGCCACAAATAATTATTTTATACATAAAGTAACAAATTATCATAAAATTAACTATTTTATACACAATGTAACTATTTTATACAAAATGTAACTTTTTTTCTCAAAATATAACTATTTAATATAGAACGTAAATTGTCTCCTTTGACAGTAACAAATAAATTAAAAAGGAAATAATACAATTAGTAATTCAATTCCCTAGTTGTCTTACCCATCGTCATCCCTACAGTTCGACAAAGTGGGTGACATCATTTACTTTTTGTTGACAAGTGATAATTGTTATCATATTTTCTTTGATCTAACCATGCACTTTGCATTTTCACTCAGCCACTGAATTGAATTGTGATATGTATCTCTTCCGTAGATACAAATATGGTCCAGTAAACACCCAGCCTGCCCCAGTGATGCCGCCTCAGTTCCAAAGAATGAGCATGGCTTGCAGGTGCATATACAAAACTCCAACCGGCAAACTCAGCCTGTGCTCCACGACCCTAAAAAAAGTGTCTTGTCACCACAGTTTGCTGAGGTGATCAGATAGGAAAGTCAAGGGCACCAGCGCCGCCTTCGAAAGCCGATCACTCGCACTCATAGGCAACATCCTCCCACTATCAACATACCCGACCTTGTCCTCTATTGGTTCCTATTTGCAAGGGAGGTATGATGACCTCTGTAGCTACGTGAAGAGACGGAGAGGTCATTATAGGAAAACATCAAATAAGAGTGGGGCACACCCTTCACGGAAAACACTTGTAAGACCGTTAAACCCCTCACAACTCCAGGGCTCGTCACCCAAAATTTATCATCTAAGAGCTCCTCGCCTTTATCATTTAAGAGGGTTATACCCTTCACATCCTACTACAGTACAATCAGAATATAAAACTACACTTTTACTATTAGTGACCGTGGAGGCCCACACATCTCTGTAATTGTTTATAAATTACATCAGGACCTCCATGTGAATTCATTCTTCAACACAATTTACATAAGTTCACTTGCTTCTCACGTGCACTATTTACAGAATGCAATTTATTTGTTGTCAAGAATGGAACATTTGATTACTTATACTAGAACTAGACATAATTAATACATAAAACAAACAATCACCAAGAGCCAATGAATTTCAACCCAAAGTCACACATTTATTATTTCAAAAAAGAAATACATATGCATGTTTGTCATTTGTTTCAAACATAGCTTTCATATCAAGCATACAAGCTCATTGATTCTTATGTGAACCAAAATAAACATCTAAATCATTTGTTGCAACAAAAAGTGAAAATACTAATTCGCAAGATTGGCCTTCAAACTAGAGTTCAAAAAACTTCAAGATTGAACATGCAACCAAACACTTGCATCCTAATGCAAAAGTCTTCAACATTTGACTACCATTCCTAATGAATCAAAAGCAACATGCATTAGGATTCCAACAACCTTATCTGTATCATCAACAACAAATCCAAAATTCCTAGTACCCACAACATTATACAACTAAAAAATTAATGATATCATCAACACAGTTTAAAAGTAAACTAACACTATTTCTTGTTGTAAAGAAAATGTGATTCCTGACCAAAATATAACGGAGAAAGCATATAAAACCGGAAGACATAAGTTGGGTAGGAAACCTAGATTGTATTTGTATTATGCTTCAATGCACAACCCACCAACCAAGATAAAAGACATTTCTCAAAACATTTCACATGAATGACCACATGAGGAATGATGTAACGTTCGGTGATTCCATTTAAAATCCAAGTAGTAATGCACGAATAGTTTCTCAAATTAATCGGTAATCGGTTAATTTTTATTCTATGCGGTAGATATGCTGAATAAAAATATAGTATTTGGAGTCACGCCTATTTTGGTGCTATTGTGAAGTCACATCTCCAACCAACATCTACATATCCTTCTTGTACAAATGCTACAGTAGTCTATAGATATCGTTCAGTGAACAACCAACAACTCCTAAAGTTATGCTTCAATGCACCACCCACCAACCAAGATAAAAGGCATTTCTAAAAGCATTTAACATGTGAAGTCATGCCTCCATCTAGCAGGTGCATAACCTACTTGTACAAATGTTGCACTAGTCTACAGATATAGTTATGTGAACATTCAACAACTCCTGAAATTATGCTTCACTGCACAACCCACCAACCAAGATAAATGACATTTCTTAAAGTAGTTCACATGTGAAGTCATGCCTGCAGCCAACAACCACATATCCTACTTGTACAAATACTGTACTAGTCTATAGATATAGTTCAGTGAACAACCAACAATTCCTCAAATTATGCTTAAATGAACAACCTACCAACCAAGATAAAAGACATTTCTCAAAGCATTTCACATGTGAAGTCATGCCTCTAGCCAGTAGCCGCATATCCTACTTGAAAAAATGTCGCACTAGTCTATAGATATAGTTCAGTGAACAACCATTAACTCCTAAAATTATGATTCAATGCACTACCCACCAACCAAGATAATTTGCATGGACGACCAACTAGTCTATAGATATAGTTAAGTGAACAACCAGATCACATACAAACAATTTCCCAGATTAATAGGTAACATGTTAATCTATATTATTTTTGGTAGTTATGCTGAATAAAAATATAGTATTTGGAATCACGCCTATTTTGGTGGTGTTGTGAAGTCATGCCTCTAGTCAGCAGTAGTGTATCCTACTTGTACAAATGTTGCACTAGTCTATAGATATAGTTAAGTGAACAACCATCAACTCTTGAAATTTGGTAGAGTCATTGTACATGACTACGAGATTCTAAATAGAGGTGTTCGAACATCACCTATTTATCTTTGATAAACATATTTAGTTCATAGGGAATGTATGGATTATAGGAATGGAATACAATAGGTTGTTTCAAAGGTTAGAAAAGAATAGTGTAAGTCTAGGATATGATGCTTATTTTCCTATCTTGTGTTAGGATGTACATAGGAAACAACTTCTGTTGACTTTTGTTCCTTGGTCCACTTTATTTCTATTGTCAAGGATGAAGTGTGCCCAAAATATGATTCAATACAAGCATTTAGACCAGACATTGTACAATTTATGATGTGTAATTTTAATAACTTAGAAAGGTAGCCTATTGATGGGACTTATATGAAATTTGTGTCAAATTTACAAAGGGTTAATGTCACAAATTTTGTATTGGCATAAAGCCAACCATATTCCTAGAGAAAATGAGCCTTTCTTAGCCTACATGCAGGTGGCAAAGTTTATATGCTATCTAGTATTGTTGCAATCAATCATCTTCATCATAGAAGGCATTTGATTGGTGTTTAATATGTAAATGAGGAAGAAGGCTGACAAAGTTTCTAATAATCTGACGAGGTAGCCAACAACATGGATGAGAAGCAGGATGTATGACTAGTGTTAGCGACTATAGGTGGTAGGCGATTATGGATGGATGACATAAAATTGGAAGGTCTAGTAGAAGCTTTGCATCAATAGGGGGAAAGGTATAATGATTTCGGGACGTCATGAGCTGGCGGTGTTAGGGCATTAATGTAGACAAGATCTGTAGCTATCCCACTTATTAACTTAGTGGGGCACAGGTTGAAAAATTTCCAATAGATCAGGATTATTGGCCGTCAATTTAAAACCCTAAGCTAAAAAAAATGCAACAAAATTGGGATGATAGAATGAAGAAGATTTTGATTCATATCCTACACCATATATTACATACCAAACATGTCCTTGACACAATGTATAGATATCACCTCAAGATCAATGGAATCACTTCTTTTGATCATGACATAGTTAATTTTGACTAGCAACATAAAATCACTAATTCCTAATGGATAATAATCCATTTGAAATGGTATACAAAGAAAAACATGGATGTATATGTCAATAACTCATGCACTTTTTTAAAAGGATGGGTGAAGAAGATCATGTGCACCTACTATGTTCAAATCTTATACATAATCAACTAATAATCATACAATTTTCAGACAATAAAAATTTACCATACAATTAATAAGAGTACCTATAAGAAAAAATACAACTAATGACACTCCTTTTTCAACCATATCTTTGTTACAGGGTAAAAATATATGAAACACTAAATCTAGCAAGATAAACTCAAAAGGTTAGCTATCCCCTAGACAAAGCAAGAATCTTATTCTTGATATATGACTAACATGTAAAAAACATTACATATACATGTGGGGTGACAAGATACAATACAAACAATATTTTGATGTATCATTAACTTAGATATACAAACTAGAACTGAATATTATCAGAATAACAAGACATAGAAACAAACCAAATGACTTGTTATTAACCATTTATCATATTCCTATTTTAGTTAGGAAAAAGGAAATTAGTTTACCATGACACTCATGAGATAGAAAATCAAGAAAAAATTTCTATTTTCATATTCAAAGTATGTAGAAGAGCTGGAATTGGTACACATTGATATGGCCTTCAACATTGAAGAAAATGGATAGAGCTAGTTGAACCTGTCTTCTAAGAAATTGAGGATGATATTTTATATGGACTCAATATTGCAATGAAAATTTGAAGGTTGGCATACTGAGCCTGTTAGACACAACAGATAAGTAACCCATGAATTCCTAAGTTCATAAGACACTTTATTAACTGAGAATGCTTTTTCATAGGTACTTATGAACTCATTATGTTCTATTGAATACTAGGCACCTAGGAACTCTAAGAAAGGTGAAGAAAATGGATTATTTGGGTTAGAAACCTCAAAGAAAAATACAAATCATACATATGATAGGACACACTTTTTCATTTCCATCTTTATATGCTTGACAAACTTGTCTATTTTCATATTAATGTGTTCTTAAGGCATACTTGTTTTAATTGAGTATCTTTTTTCTTAAGGAAATATGAATTCGGCCTGGCTTACAAGAAGCTAGGAACATGAAAACTCTTTGTGAAACAAATGAACTATTTTTGGTCTGATGGTTGGAAGAGATAAACAAACAATACAAAAGACATGATTTACTTACTAATTCCATCTTAACTTGCTTGATAGTCTTCCTCATTACACAAAATAAATGTGGGATATGTCACAAAAAATCTATCTTAGGATATAAAAGGATGACCTTCTCACCCATGCAAACATGATACACCCACCCTCCTCGCACACACACACAAGTATACTAAAAAAGACATACCCCCACCTTGGTGTGTTTACATGTCAAGGATCTGTCTTTAGATGCATATTAGCTCCTTTTGGTGCATTTCATCATTGGTTTGAAAACATTAATCTAGGATAGGTTACATGTCAATGGATTGCGGATACTAAATTACGACTTAGATTTTCATCATCAGGGTCTTCACTTTATGACCCATCCTGGCTTCAACCCTGCTTTATTCCATTGCAGCGGTCCTGGTCCAATCTTCAGTGATAAAGTGGATGAATAGAGTGATATCTATGTTTTTAATAGGGGGTGAGAGATGGGTCCAAGAGGAGGGCCTGGGTGTCTTGATCTTATCTGACTAAGGATAAGGGATAGGATTTCCTTCACTGATTTTTCTTTCTAGAGGCTACATGTATACGATCAAAGGATATTGGTAGGTTCTTACTACAAAAGGACATTATGGAGGTTGTTTTGGGAGTTAGTGGGAGCTTGGTTTTTAAGAGGGTCTTGGATGGTAGGTTAGAAGATAGTCTTGCTGGGTTTGGTGTTCAGGAACATCATTGCCTACTTAAAGAAGTGAGGCTTCTGTTATGGATCCTCCTTGACCTAAATTAATTTGATGTTTAAATTTTATTAGTGGGGCATTGATGGTGGATGGAGGATACAAGAGAAGGGCTATGGTTGGGTTGATGATAGATATACAAGGGAACATGTTTTAGGGTATGAAATCTCGACTTAATGTTGAATTCCATTTGGAGGAGGGAGGTTAGTCCATTATGGCGGTGCTAAAGGTGTGGGATAATGTCAATATGATGATTTGTTGTATTGAGGAAGATGACCCTTTTTTCGTGAAGCTCGCTTGGTGAAAGGTGTACCTATTTTGGAGTATAGCTCAATCATATTAGGAGGTCAAGAGAAATTTGGACGATTGGAGCATCCTGGGTTTTCCTTCCCACAGGGTGGTTAAATAGGCCTCAAGGGAACTTGTTCAGTGGGATATGTTCTTAATGAATTGATCATGTTCCGAAACCCAATGCATTTCCCGATGAGAGTTTGACGTTTGATAGCTTTACATAGGAGACATATACCTTATATCACACATAAATGGCTATTGGTGTTGCCTGAGTTGGATGTATAAAGAACATGTTTTACGTTTAAAATATGGGTGACAATTTGGCCTTAGTATGCTGAGTTGTATTGTGTATGTGATGTCCACTCAGGGATGGGGTATCGTGTATTTGAAGTGGAAACTTAGACGGATAATGAGGTTAAGGATGAGGAGCTAGCAGATGGAAATATGGATAATGCAGTGGAAGGTAGAAACATGGACCTACGCCACTACTATTGCTTGTCCTCTCATGTGCAACCACTGTAGCGGTGCATATGCGGCCAATTTATGTCTTAAGACCCATTATAACTATTATAATTAGGTTTGACTCATTAGATCTGGTGGGAATGAGTCTCACTTGTAGTTTTCATCCATATTGTCAATTCTCTCTTATACTAAGGGCAAGGAAACATGATATATTTTGTCAAAACCAAAATCATGGATCATATCAATATTATTCCTCTTCACCTAAGAATGAGACCATGATAGACTCTTCATCAGACAACTCTTAGATGTAGATGCATGCAACAGATTTAACATATTTTCTTTCTACAAGTATTTACTCCTCTCATCTTACCTCCCACTCCTACACTTACATCCTAGCATCACCTTCATGTAGGCTGAGTAGCATCCAACAAACGTGCTAATGAAGGTTGGACGAATGGAAAGGAACTGTTGTGCATGGCATCATCAGTTGAAGGTAAGATTTTCTATATTAGTCTTCTTACTCTAATATTCTAATATGATATTCAAGTATATACATATATATGTATATACACACTTAGAGAAGTATATATATATACAAATATTAGTATATATATACATATATATATAAATACATACATATGCCTATATATACACATATATATACATACATATATATATATATATATATATATATATATATATATATATATATATATATATACATACATACATACATATATATACACATATATATACATATATATATATGCATATATATACACATATATATACATATATATACATATATATAAATATATGTATATATATACATATATATACATACACACACACACACACATATATATATACATATATATACACACATATATATATACATACATATATATATACATATATACATATATATACACATATATATACATATATATACATATATATACATATATATACACATATATTTACATATATATACATATATATATGTATATATATACACATATATATACATACACACACACACATATATATACATATATATACATATATATATATATATATATATATATATATATATATATATATATTTACAGAGTTAGGCTAGAATACACTCGAGTCTATTCGGAGCAGAATACACTCAAGTAGTTTTTCATGATGCAATATTTTTTTCAAAAATCTAATCCATTGATCTTGATAAACATCTTGTGAATAGCTCATACTCAAAATTTGAGCACATTTGGACATTTATAGGTCATGTTATAAAGACCGCAAAAATTATGCATTTCGAATTAGTTTTGTGTGTTGATTTTGTTGCCCTTGGATGAGTGACTTACACTCATCCAAATGGGCTGAAAATTTGTATGTAGCCTAGTTATAGTATGACGGTGAAGATCAGTGGTTTACATTTTGCAAAAAATAGTCTTGATATGCACACACACTTGAGTGTATTCGTGCGATATGTACACTCGAGTGTTATATATATATATATAAATTAATAAATAAATAAATATTAATATATATATATATATGTACATATATGGACTCATTCTATTTACTGACTTCTAAGCACATGGAAACACTATGAGAGGTAAAAAAATGATTTTATCAGGTCAGGTTGTTAAAAGAAACAATACAAACCATACTTGACATGGTACAATTTCTTATTTTCATCCTAATGTTATACTTGACAATGATGTCCATTTTCATCTTGATATATTCACAAGGCACTTGCATTAGTTGAGTATATTTTCTCGGGGACATGAATTTAGGTTATTCTACATGCTACCAGGAGCATGAAAATGGTAGAGGAGATGAAGAAAATGAACTATTTGGGTCAAGAAGTTGGGAGAAATGAACAAACCATACATATGACAATATACAATTTCTTGCTCCATCTGAACATGCTCGATAGTCTTTCTCATTGCACCAAAAAATAGGGATCTATCACGCAAAAGTCACTTCTGGATATGAAAGTGATATGACCATCTCATCCATGCAAACATGATAACCCCACCACCAAATGGACAAACCACTATACTATGCAATACGTACACCACATACATGTTAAGGTGTTTCCTTTAGATACATATTCCATTGAGTGCATATTAATTACGAAGCATTATCACTTCTCTAGAGCTATTTTGGTCATACTAGACATGTATCTAACACAAAAATGACATGGACACACATGGATAGACATTGGACACAACTTGCCCAGTTATCTTTTAAATTTTTGGTGAAGGAAACATGAAAAACATAACCTGGACATGAGTGTCCCATGCCATCACATAACCCTAACAAAAGAAAACCTAAAAACAACAACCCGTTCTTACACTATCATGATCCCTCATCAAACTTTTAATCCTGATAGCCTATCCCCCTTATCCAGTTGCATATCCAAGGAAGCAACTCAGAAGCCTTCTACAAGAGAACTCATTTATTGGGAGGTCTCCTCATATGCCCTCTGCTAGTCATAAAAGTGGTGAAAGCCTATTAGAAGCAACAATGAGCAGCTCAACCACCCATCACCACCTCCATTGTGACAAACCTACTTGTCATATCATATTTGGGCCAGCCGACACATAAAGTGTCTTCTCTTACAGTGTATTCAAATGACATTTAATAAACAAATTTCACTTAATCCATATATGAAGTTTCATAGTTGTAGTCCTAGTACAAATACATCTTTTTTTGAAAAAAAGTATAATATGTCCTCTTAAGAGTGATATCAAGATAATAGTTCTAAATATTTCACCTAGAACCATTGATGAACACTAAGACATGTTGAGATAGTTCAAAAGAGTTGCCTTGTATCATTATCCAAATAAGTAAACTAACTATTAAGACACCTAGAACAATTCCCCAATATTCATTGTGTGACTACTACAATGGCTACTAGCATTCATTTCCACCCACGATCAAAAGAAAATGCTCAATAAAATATTTTTTGGCCATATATATAACATAGAATGAAATTCTAATGCCATATACAACAAAAAGGTTTAATAACATGCAAAGAGTGGTAAGTCATCAGTATACATCCTCACCAGAAGTAGAAGTGTCATAGAACGTCTCATAGTTAGGGAAGTCTTTACTTCAATGGCCCCTATTCCAATGATGTGAGTCAGTCAGCGGCTGGAAGGGTGGAGTGAGGTAGGTCATAAGTTATAAAAACAGACAACAACCACTAAATTACATCAAGATAAGAACTAGTCTTAGGATCATACATCGACTGAGCTTTTCCTTAGCAAGCCATATTGCTATTATAATATGGACTGGGATTTTACTTGGCATGCCATATTGCTATTATAATTTTATATCACAACATCTACACTATGGAACTTAGTCATATTTCATCTATCAATTGTGTGATAATTTTCAAGCTCGTCTTCTCTAGATTTTAGTGATAATCATGGCAAGATTTATCACAGAATAACAATTTTCTTGTAGTGATAGTATAATGATGAAAAATTGTATCTAAAATTTTCCATAAACCCAAACACTTTCAATGTATATACTTAACTTTTCGGTAGGTATTTTATCCTTTTTAAAATAAAAAAATACTTGTAACTGACTACAATCTTGACATTGTCTATTTTTGAATATTAATGTTATGAAAACATGTGTCAACACTTTTAATCCACAAGGTCTTTCAAAGGTAAATAAAACTTGAAATATGATTATTAAGTAGATCATTCAGGTGATGTATTTAATCAACACCGAGGTTTGGTGTACAGGACATAAAATAATCAAAAAGAAAAATTAATAAAATAAAGAATCTCCAACATGACTAAATATCAATACCCACCAACTCAAAGACACTGCCTCAAACATAATCATATAGTAAGTGCATAAGAAGTTAATGATTAATCATACATTGAGTATAATAGTTAAACAACATACATATCTTACCCATATTCCTAGACCCTTAGTACCCAATGATGTATCCAACGAAATATCTTGTGTCCATTTGCATCTAGTGTGTCACGAACTTCATCATCCAACCCACAGACTTTACCAAGTAGAAAACAAGGCTGATATACTCATATAGGCCTGCTTGTCCCAAAATCTAAGCACATGAAGCCAAAAGGTGAGAGGGTTCTCCTTACCGAATTTTTTAAAAGGGGATGGATCATGTTGGGCAGAAAATACAAAGCAATGATTAGTTGATTCCAATATTTGTTTTTTTATCCTTTTTGAAACTAGACAAGTGCTATGACATCTAATGCCAACCTGATATTAGATAGAAATGTTACTAGGATCTGGTTTCAATGTCATTAACTAAGAAATGAGGATCCGAGAAAGGGAGAAAATAATGCTAGACAACCATCTCTACAAAGAAGATCAGCCAAACGACTCACTATGTTTCTGACAATTCAATCTATCTTAAACACTCTATTAGGATTATGCTCGTCACTTACTATGAACCGCCACCCATCACATGATGTTCATTTTATAGTAGTGGGTTCTAGACATTTGTTCCCAGGCCTACAAAGTATGGAAGGATGCATGAGGTGGTGTAGGACCAAATGGAATGACTATCACGTAGATAGTTAAAGATGCCTAGTTGTTCTTCTTTTGGTGATGCTGGCCCAGATTCAGATGACATAATTGGTGAGCACTCCACTAATAGACTTAACTAAAAGTATTCATATTAGCATCCACACAATCATGGATATCCAAAGACTACACTTAGAGGTCGCCAACTAGTTGGGTTTATAGTTGCCATGGTGAGCCGAGAGGAGAAGGGTGTCAAGGTGGGCCTGAAGTGCTCCATCGTGCCAGGAGGTTGAAGCCTTCTTGCTAGTGGTAGCTTCCATAGCTCCCCTTGCAAGACAAATAGAGTCAATGCTGCAGTCACAAGTGATCTAGTGCCAACCTCATCCCATGATCACAAGCCCGTGTGAAGGAGGTATGTTGGCCAGGATGGAAAATGCAGAGTATTGGGGAATAGGTGTTTCCTATATTTAGAATAGGTGATTAAATGGATTTATTTATGATACATGCCACTATGTTTTCAAAGTGGGGTAGAATAACTAGAGAAGTGCATGGGCATTGAATACAAACCATATATATATATATATATATATATATATATATATATATATATATATATATATATATATATATATATATATATATATATATATATATATATATATATATATATATATATATATATATATATATATATTGTAGGAGGTACATACCAGAAGAAGCCTCCATGAATATAGGTCCAGAATAATGGTGTGCAGAAATTGTGCAACGTTCGAACAACGAAGAAGACAAGGAACATTCCTGGACAGAAGTGAGCGTTCTCCAAGCGAGAATTCTCCAAGCAGAAGCGTACGTGAATAGGAACTAGTTTCTCTCTCCTAGTGGGTTCTCCGATGGATGGAGTCGATTACAGATAACATCTCATGGAGAGAGGACCATCCTATATATAATAAATCATAAAGCCTCTTTATCCACCATAAAGAAGCATGTCAGTTATGGGAATCAATCCAATCACCAACAGATGAATCCCTTTATGGAAATTATTGTTATTTAATATTGTATTTATTTTGGGCCACACTAAAAGGTATTTAACATTTTCCCACTTGGCCCAAAATGCCATGACAAAAAGATTTAACAATTTTCCAATGATGCTCACTATAAATACTTCCATATAAAAGAACTAAATATGACTCATAGCGGTTGATACTCAATAAATGAGTACTTCCTTCTATGTAGTACAATATCTAATCATCTCATATGTAGTGACATAAACTTTAGGAATAGATTGACCTCAAATCTATTCTCTGGTCCTCCTTTATGTCAAAACTGACGTTCTATTATAACTAGTATTGAAATAGAGGTAGCGAGTCAAATATGTGATCACACAATAAATATTACATTGTCATATTACACATCAAATGACGTTCTCACACCCATATTCATTACATGAGATGTATACAATCCTGGAGCTAGCCGTTTTATATGAGGATCTAAAATCATATACTGTGTACCAATATGATCAATCATTATCATCTTGTTGTCAACTCGCTTATTGAAAACATAGAGCTTTATGTCTAGATGTCTGCATGCAGTGATGTTTTTATCATTATTAGCAAAAGTGATTGCAGCTTCATTATAACAGTATATTTGTATTGGCTTATGAATTGAATCAACAACTTTAAGATCATGTATCATATTCTTAAGACAAATAGCCTGTGATGATGTTTCATGGCAAGCTATAAGCTCAGCTTCCATGGTGCATGAAACCGTAGTCTTTTGTTTAACACTCCACCATGATACTGCACCACCAACTAGTAGGAAGATATAGCATGTTGTAGACTTCCTACTGTCTAGACAACCAGCAAAATCTGAATTTGAATATCCTGTAACTTCAAGGTGATTTGTCCATCTATATGTAAGCATGTAATCATTTATCCCTTGTAGATAGCGCATCACCTTCTTCACATCTCTCCAATGGTCCATGCCGGGGTTACTTTGATAACGACCAAGCATTCCAGTAGAAAAAGCAATGTTCGGTCGGGTGCATATCTGGAGATATTGTAGGCTCCCAACTGAAGATGTGTATGGTATTTTCCTCAATTCATTCCTTTCTATATCACTACTAAGACACTGCTTGGAGTGAAACTTATCTCCTTTAACTATAGGTGCAGGTCCAGGTGAACAATTTTTCATTCCATACTTTTCTAAAACTTGAGATATGTAAGCTTTCTGGGATATACCGAGTATGTCGTTAGCTATGACTCGATATATCTCCTTACCGAGCAAATATGCAGCTTCTCCCATATCTTTCATCTCAAAGTTAGAGGAAAGAAATTCTTTAGTTTCATTTAATATAGTAAGGTTATTACTTACTAGTAGAATGTCATCCACATAAAGAATCAATATTATGAACTTATTCCCATTGACCTTGAGGTATGTACACCGATCAACAATATTTGGCTTAAGTCCAAAAGTTGATATATTGGTGTTAAATTTTATCTACCATTGTCGAGATGCTTGTTTAAGTACATAAATTGATTTCTTTAATTTGCAAACCATATGACTTCTCCTATTATCAATAAAACCTTCTGGTTGGTCCATATAGACTTCTTCAGATAAATCCCCATTCAAAAATGTCATTTTCACATCCATTTGATGTAGCTCAAGATCAAAATGAGCCACGAAGGACATGATTACCCTGAAGGAGTCCTTTGATGAGACTGGAGCAAAGGTCTCTTTATAATCAAGGCCTTCCTTTTGTGTGAAACCCTTTATAACTAATCTAGCCTTGTAATTCTCAATTTCACCATTTGAGTTCCTTTTGGTCTTAAAGACCCATTTACAACCAACATGTTTAATATTCTCTGGAAAAGGTACAAGGTCCCATACTTGATTTTTATCCATGGATGCCAGTTCCTCTTTCACGGAATCAAACCACTTAGAGGAATTTTCACAATCCATTTCTTGTGAAAAAGATAAGGGATCAATATCTTTAAAGTCCATGTTTGGATCTTGAAGATGCACAACATAATCAGATGGAATGGCAGACCTCCTTGATCTTGTGGATCTTCTTAATTCTGCATTGGGTTCTACATCATCTGTAGGCTCTTCAGGTTGTCCTTCATCATGAACATTATCAATTTGTTCATTTACAACCTAACTAGGAGCATGATCTACTTCTATTGGCTCATCCACTTGACAATCGTTCATAGGAACAATTATTGGATAGCTTATACAAGTTTGACTAGGTGCATGTGTGACTGAATTATCCTGCATTTCATCAAAAAATATATTTTGAAGTAGATCATTCCCACTGATTTGATGATCCTCCAAGAATCTAGCCTTACCACTCTCGACTATATTTCATGGGTGAGATTGACAATAAAATCTATATAGCTTTGACCTTTCTGGATTACCAATAAAGAAACCACTAGTGGTTCTTGGGTCAAAGGCCTTCTCATGTGGATTGTAAATTCTAACTTCTGCATGACATCCCCATATGTGCATATATTTCAAGGATGGTTTTCTTCCTGTCCATAATTCGTAAGGGGTTTCTGGACAGACTTACTAGGAACCTTGTTTAATACATGCACTGCCATTTTTAAAGCCTCACTCCACATTGAAGAAGGAAGGGATGAATTACAAAGCATTATGCGAACAATTTCCTTTAATATTCTATTCCTTCTTTCAACTACATCACTTTGATTTGGCGTACCTGGCATTGTATATTAGAGGTACAATACCCTCTTCTTGAAGGAAATGTGCAAATGGTCCTTTTCTTTGTCCCATCTTAGTGAACCTTCCATAATATTCGCCTGCTCAATCAAATTTGACTATTTTAATCACCTTACCTAATTATTTCTCTACTATAACTTTAAAGTTCTTAAAGGCTTGAAAAATATCACTTTTGTCATTTAATAGGTAGAGAAACATATATCGTGAATAGTCATCAATAAAGGGTGCAAAATATTTTTCACCTGTAAAACAAGGTGGGAATGGTCTACTAATATCCGTGTAAATTATTTCTAATGTTCCATTACTTCTCTTTGCACTATTTTTAGAAGTGTTGGTTTGCTTAGCCTTTATGCATTCAACACATGTTCCAAAATCAGTAAAGTCCAAGGGTCCTGAAATTCCCTCCTTTACTAATCTTTGAATTCTTTCTTTGAAAATATGACCCAACCTTCGGTTCCAAAGTAGTGATGACTTTTCATCGAGTAATGTGTGCTTATTTCCTATAATATTATGCTGGACTATAAATGATTGCTCAAAATGAGGGCTTAATTGAACTTGATAGAGATCATTTATTAAAATACAAGTACCAACTAAACTAGAGTTTTTATACAATGATAGTTTTCCACTTTGAAGAATGAAACTATAGTTTGATAGAGATCATTTATTAAAATACAAGTACCAACTAAACTAGAGTTTTTATACAATGACAGTTTTTCACTTTGAAGAATGACACTATAGTTTAATTTATTTAATCTAGAAATAGAGACTAAATTTATACTATGACTTGGTACATAAAAAGTATTTTCTAAGTCCAACAACTTTCCATTAATAAGGATCAATCTGCATGTTCCAATGGCCTTTACGCGAGAGCCCAATTTATTTCCAAGCTCCGTTGGTTTTCTTTGATTTAGAAATCTCTGCAATGTAGTGGAAATATACACAGTGGCACAAAGTCAAGTCACCAACTATATAAAGGAACATTAGAAAGATGACATTCATATGAAATAAGAGACATTATACTTTTCTTTTCCAACCATTTTTTGTACTTGAAGCACTCCTTTTTAGCATGTCCTTTCTTACGCCAGGAAAAGCATTTCATGTTAGCCTTACTTCCCTCGGCCTTGCCATTTGGCTTGGACACCCCACCTGATATAGGAGTAGTTCCCTTCATTTTTCCTTTACCCTTGCGGCCACATTTATCATGGGTGATTAGATGCACAGTAGGGACCTCTTCATTCTTAAGTCTCTCTTCTTCTTGAACACACATGGACAATAAATCATTTATTGACCATTTTTCCTTTTATGTGTTGTAAGAGACCTTGAATGATCCATACTAACTAGGTAAGGAAGTTAAAATGAAATGAACAAGAAATGCATCAGAGATGGATAACTCCATCTCATTGAGTTGTGCAACAATATCTCTCATCTTCATGATGTGTTCACGGATCCCAAAAGAACCATTGTACTTCATAGAGCACATCTTTTCCATTAATGTGCTAGCCCTAGACTTACTATAAGAGACATATTGTTCCTCCACTACTTTTAGAAAATATTTTTCCAATTCAGAATTAGGAATAGATCGCCTAATATGCTTTCTGACATGTGCTTGCATAAGCAACAAACTAAGCCTATTAGAACATTTCCACTTATCATAATTGACCTTTTCTGTAGTAGTACTTTCCTTCGTAAGTGGTTATGGTGTTTCCACTCAGAAAGCTAAGTCTAAGTCCATTTACCCTAATGTAAACATGACCTTTTCTTTCCATTCATTAAAATCCGAACCATTAAGATTTGGAATGTTGTTATCACCACACAATGATGAGGAAATAATTACAATAAATAAAATTCATATATTAAAACCACAACTGAACATAAAAGTAATTCTGAGGTCTACTTTATTTACTTTTATAACACCAATCACAATTAGTCATTACAATTTATCTTTGGATAAATTTGTAATAGTTAGCAGGATTAGTAGCTTGATGTGAATCAAGGTCACTTTACTGAATTAATTTGACGTATGAAAGGAATTCACAAAAATAATTTGCCTTTGGGCTAAACATTGTGTTATTATGAATCATACTGAAATTGTTATGAAGAAATACTCATCCTTGTATAATGAAATAACACCTTTGGGTGATATCATTATTAAACTTACTACACTGTTAAAGTTTGTAGCTTTTATGAATTTATTGTCTTCTTTATTACCGAACTTATCCCAGTTCAGCGAGGCATAAAAATAAAGTTTAAAAGTTCATCACAGATTAACACTGCGCGACCCTTGTCCTTTTTAGAATTCAAACTGCGTGCAATCTTTGTCAGTTTTAGAGGATAGTATCTTATTGCCATTAATTCATCCAAGAAACCATTGTGAAAATCCGTCCAAGAAACCTTCGGCCCAAATTAATAAATGCTCTGGTTGCAAAGTTTTGCACCGATCAACATTGCACAGTTGTTGTCGTAATGGATGAATATAACAGTTAATACAAAGAGCACAATGTCAAACCTTATAGCAATTAATACTATTTGACAACCTGTACTTGTGTCATTGTGTCTGTATTCCATAACCATTAAAAATAGAAATCATCACGATCAATTTGTCTATGCATATATTCTCATGATTATGCAAACACCATATCCAGGTAGTTCTATGTATATGACATAAGAGTGTATTGCAGAAAATATACATAGAAAATTAGATTTAAATAATCCACCCATGAAGAACACATTGATGCCAGTGACTAAACACAACGATCATTCACAGTGGCACAAATGATAAATTGATGAATTCGGTTATCTAAAAAACGAATTGACACACAGACACATTAAAATATGAGCCATCGATAAGTTTTATCCTATATTTTATCCATTACCACAACGACGCATAAGGTTCAGACGATGCAAGTAAATAGATTGGAGTTTAGACAATTCAGTTCTATCTTCTTCTGGAAACACGATCATCCTTGTGCACAGAAGAAATAAAGAAAGAACACGCACAGCCGTCGTTATTTACATTCAGGCCAGCGATGATGCTATAAAGTTGTTGAATCCATTAAGTGAGTCACAATATACTAAGTTTGGAATTTCTTATTTTGAAATAGGGAACTACATGACAGATAGATGTTGCTTCGCTGGCGTCAGAAATAGACGAAGATATTGATTTGAATTTTAGTAATGCACAAATATATCACCGAGAGTTCCTGGTTAGAAGCGAGCGTTCTCCAAGCAGAAGCGTACGTGAAGAAGAATCAGTTTCTCTGTCTTGGTGGGTTGTCCGATGGATGGAGTCGGTTACATATAGCATCCCATAGAGAGAGGACCATCATATATATAATAAATGATAAAGCCTCTTTATCCACCACAATTAGGCATGTCGGTTATGAGAATCCATCCCATCACCAACAGATGCATCCCTTTATGGAAATTATTGTTAAATAATATTGTATTTATTTTGGACCACAATAAAAGGTATTTATTATGTATATCATAATAGATGATGGGTACATGCAAGCTACATGAACTCGCGTACACAATTCTTATATATATATATATATATATATATATATATATATATATGGGATTAAGAGAGAAAAATTTCTCACCCCTCTCCCATAACCTGTGGCGGAGGCTGGACGCCGGAGAGGTGATAAATCAAGAGATACTTCTCTGTTTGGTTCGAACCCGGGTCCCTTCATTGGGGACCAGTGGAATTCGCCCGGGCTATTCCCTTGCCGGCATATATATGTATATATATATATAAATTATATATATTATATATATGTATATAAATACATATATATATTATATTATATATATATACATATATACATATATATACATGCATACATATATACATATATATACATACATACATACATATATATATACATACATACATATATACATAAATATACATACATGCATATATATATATATATATATATATGTATATATATATATATATGTATGCATGTATATATATGTATATATGTATGCATGTATATATATGTATGTATATATATGTATATATGTATGCATGTATATATATATATATGTATATATATACATATATATATATGTATATATATATATATATATATATATATATATATATATATATATATATATATATATATATATATATATATATATATATATATATATATATATATATATATATATATATATGGTTTGTGTTCAATGCCCATGTAGTACTCTAGTTATTCAACTATCCAACCTTATGGATGTGATGCATACTACATAGATAAGATGTGTATCAAAAATTACTAAAATCTAATATTCATAGTTCATCCAATGAAAGAATTTGTGTTTTATCTAACCAGTGGTATGTTGTAAAAATTGTAGAAACTGTTGAATGATATATTATTATATTTCATGATCTATATGGGTATGTTTTTTAAACATGTATAATCTATATAATTTTGAATAAATTCATATGGTTAGATTCTATTAACATGTTCCTTATTTATCATTTTAATGGTCGCTACATGTAAGTTACATGTACTGGTTGGTACACACTTCCTAACCTCTCTCTCTATATATATGTATATATATAGATATATATATGTGTATATATATAGATATATATATATATATATGTATATATATGTATATATATATATATATATATATATATATATATATATATATATATATATATATATATATATATATATGGGTGTATGTGTCTCTATATTGACTTTTGTGTATACATGTATATAGGTGCTGACCTACATTGTATGTCGTGGGAGTGGGGTGGAGAAATCTTTCTCAGTTAATCCCATCCATAAATATACACAAATGTATATATGCATATATACATGCACACACATACATATATAAACATCTATACATGTATTATCTTACATTATATTATATATTGGATATTTTATATATAAGGTATATACAATATATATACATATATATAAAATCACATATATATACATATATATACATATAAATATATATACATATACATACATACATACATACATACATACATATATATACATATATCCGGTACATGATAGACTTGTGGCATGCTCTGGTATCTAAATTATGTACCCACTAATTTTGATTATATACCAAGATTTGTAGTTAAGAAATTGGTAAAATTTATTACAGTTTGTTAGTTCTAGTTCCATTTGGGTGGTGATCTTTTTGAACATAATTTTTTTTTATTCTTCTTGAAAAGTAATCATCTATATTTAGGCTTCATATCTTTGACTTACATTTTTGTCTTCTCTTTTTAGTTTGATGCCTTTTTATTACAAAACAATGTTTACAACTAACAAAAGCATGATATGTGGGCATGGAGTATTTGCTCATATATCTACATCACGTCGACAAGAAAAAATATGATTTACTCAAAACCATAATAGTTCTTTAAATGATTGTTTCCCAAAAGACTTCTAAAATTGGGTTTTTAGTTCAAATATTTATCACCACATGAGTAGGACTAAAATAGAGAATTTTCCATACCAAATTGGACGAGTATGGTATAACACATAATAGTTAAAAAGTTTCCTACATAATTACCAATAACTTTAAAGCAAAAGAAAGTGGTTTATCTATTACTGCTTCTTAAGATCCATGATGTAAATATATAGATTATGTTTAGAATTCCTAGTAAACTATCGTAATTTATTAGTCTGATACAAAATTTAGTAGCTTCTATATACTATCGTTTATATTGTTTAAGATGTGACACTCAAATGATTCGATTCTTGATTTGTTACCAAGAGGTCTTAGGTTCAAGCCACGAATATGGTATGAATAGAATCACAAACTTCAAAAAAAAATGTTCGTACTATGTTTCTAAAAAAAATCACAACCATTTGTTTGGACTCAGGTTGCCTTAGTTTTAGTGAGGTTGAAGTTACAACTTTAATGAATTAATTTACTGTCTATATCAAAGCCATGGGATTACAACTATGGATTTAGAGTCAAGTTAAATTCTTAGGAACTACTCTACTCACAATCCTGGTAAACGTTAAATTGATTGAACTTTTTGTTCGATTTATACAAACTAGTGGGCAACTTTCACAACTAATTTTCTACCCATGTCTAAGAAGAATACAAGTGTGTGTACCAAACAATATCATGAAAACTAAATCCATTCATTTTTCCATTAATTGTATTAAGTATGCTTTATTGTTTGTGCATAATATAGTGTCTCAGTGTAAGAGAACATATCAACAGTTAGCACTATGAAATTTTGTATGTTTAAACCTCTACGAATTGTATTTAAAGTGATTGGCACCTTCATAACATGCAGAGCCGGCCCATTGGGGTGGCCAACCTGGGCGATGGCCAGGGGCCCAATAAATATGGGGGTCCACAATTTTATTTTTGTAAACCTCTATTGTTGTAGGGTAGTGTTATTTGACATTATATTTTATATATTGTTAATACAATAAGTAAGAAGTTGCAATCTAAATCTGTTTGCATTGATGCTATTATTTTTTTATATGATAGTTTGATAATTATAACTAAACTTATATTTATTTAAATTTGTTAAATAAAGTATATAGAGGGCCCATTTTTTATCTTCCTCACATGGCCTCTAAAATGTTTGCAACGGCCCTGATAACATGATTTTTTTAGCACACATTTCTTTAGCTAGTAAATAAGATTAATATTTCTTCTTGTAATCATAGAACAATGAATGAATTAGTTTTGGATACAAAATAATGAAAACCATTTTCTCTTGAATGATATAAGTCTTGAACCTTACAACCATGTAAACAAGGAGATTGGTATTTATAGATACTACTCAATACATTTGCGATAATTAACTAAAAATAAAGGGCATTGTCCTCATGTAATATCTATTGAACATTCTTACTGATAACATACATAAAATTAGCAAATGTTGAATGAGGCCTTTGTTAATTTCACATAAAAAATATTTTGTTTCTTTCAAGAAGGTATATGACCTAATAGAAAACTATTTAGAAGTACAATACTAGATCTATGTGGTTATTAAGTAGTTAATAGTCTATTATATGGACTAGAAGAAATCAAAGTTTTAGTTACGGTTGGGTACTTACCGTCATAATTCTAACTAAAAAGTACAAGGGTTCCAACTCTTGCATAAGTGCGTATTACAAATTGAATAAAAAGACTCCACTTACCAACAATGGTCCAGATTTTTTTTTTCCGGTTGGACGATAACTATTTGTTGAGAGAAAGGGTAAAAACTCTTTCCATCTTGATTCACAGTCATCTTTCGACTGTAGCAGTGCGATGCAAGCATAGTCTTCCATGTTTCCCCCAACCTGCGTGAATCCTTCCTGGAAAAATTGTGCCTACATCTTACAAAACCGGGATGGATGCTACTACAATTGTGGCCTCATCAACCTCCATCACAGTGATCTTCCAGGTTCCATCTTCTCCCTTTCTCCTTCTCTATTCTAGGAACCTCTGTCTGCAATTCGGAAAACCCCTTCTCCACTTAAACTATCCTTCTTGCTGCTACTTCCTTCATCTTGTAGTCTTATACTCTTTTCTGTTCATGTATTATGCCACCGCCTCTTCATCATTCACCCAGTTTTCCATCCTCATCTTTTGTTGTTGTTACTTCCTTAGAGGATGATATTTACAAGTCACTTTGTGAATAGGAACCATTCAAAGTCTCTTTTGTGCATGTCAATGTAAGGCATCCAGGATCCCAAATGGCTGGCGAAAGCTTGGAGGAAGGAAGGTAACTACAACATACTGGCATATCAATCCCCCAATGGATTTTTAAATCTTGTGCCTCTATATTTTTTCATACTCATCTCAAATTAATATCCTCATCGTCTTTTATATGATTACCATTATAATGTGGAATGTGGAATCTGATGTGACCTATTTTAAATTTCTAGTCGGTTAAGGTATAGAACACATGGAGGATTAATGCCATCGGGAAGATCTTGATTAAGTGGAGGGGCAGTTCTATTGATGTTTTGTAGGGAACAATGGTGCAACAATCAAAAATAAAAAGTTGGATGTGTAAATCTAAAAGGTTTCTATATCTCCCCTCTTTTCCTATGTATTTTTTCCTCATTGGTTGTCGGTCAAACCACTCCTCATATAAAGTGTCATTACTAGTTACATTACCTTCCAGTTTAGCATAGAAGAAGATTTGTAATTCAACGTGCACTTTGCTTTTTGTCATGTTTGGTAACTTTGTCAAGAAAACTCATGTATAAAAACTCACCTAGTTGTATAGCTTTCAACCTAAAAAAATTTATGGACTTTTAACCCACATGTTGCCGTGTGAATACCATAATTCTTAAAGATTACCAATTGAGAGTGCACTAACAACATCTTTCTTTTTGGGACAACTCATATTGTCTCTAGATAAACATCTACTTCACGTGTGTAGCTATGGAAAAATTGTGCCATTCTAGGAATTTGACTGGATTTCCATACTTTAATTCATGTCCATGATTCTCAAACAACAAGGTATGGTATTTGGACGAGTCGTTATATATATCATAATTGCCAAAATTCAATATCATATCTAATGTGTATGAATCCTTTCCTAGATTGTGACATTGTGTATATGATTACGACCAAGATAATGGTTTACGAGATGACAATTTAAATTTTATTTCACCATAAAACTTTATCTTATCCCAAATGATGGAGAAGTATTTATTGAAACCAAACAAAATAACTTTCTTTTTTCTTATATGTTTATTTTGTTAAAACAAAAATTTCTTTAGTCAATATATTGAAGCTATTCATAATTTTCTAGTATGTTAACTACTATACACATGGCCTCAATTGTATATTGAATGATATAATGCATTATAGTCATATTTTAATTTGGTAAAATATATTTTCTTGTGGAAGTAAGATAAAATATGAATTCACTACCACAATTCATAGAAGAATCAGTAGTATGCAATTGAATGATAAGTTGGTTCTATTTTTTGTTTTTGTATAAGAGAGCATTATTCTTGTTCTATGGTAGAATATAGATAGTGCTTGGTTTATTCTATATCGCAAATATGTACATGTTGGTGGATAGTGAATATTAATTTCTTTGTTAAAATATTTAAATCTTATCTCATACATTCTTAAGTTTACATTTATTCATGCACATGTAGATTTTTGTGAGCACGTAATACTTGGTGGCTTCTAATGGCACACACAACTAGATGTTCCTAGATAGTGAATATTATTATTTTATTCAAATATTTAAATGGTATCTCATGCTTTATTAAGGACATCTTTAATTTCATACACATGACAATTTTTAGGTATATATCATAAGAATTTCTATTTGTTATTTCTCAAAGAGACATGAAGAATGTTTGTCAGATGCTTTAGAAGACACTTGAAGCAGCCAAACATATAAAGTTTATCTCGTTATTGTTGGTCTTTCATTTATACGATTTCTTCTAAAAGGTTGTAAGTATATTAAGTTTTTTTTAATACCTTATCAAAAGATCAGTAGAAACACTCCACAACCCTCTAAAACATATGCTGAAAATGTCATTTTATTCCTCTTATTTTGCAGATTCTACTTCCATGTGCTTCTATGTGACAAATCATAATATATAATAATGGCAATATGCAAAACTATAATGTTGAACATTCATTATTGTGTGTCTTAATTGTTAATATTCTAGAATAGCTTTGAACATGATTCCTTAAGTATTTTTCTTATACTTTAGTAGTCTATGTGATGTTGGGAATTGTACTTGGTTCAAGCTATAAGTGTGTATAGTTTTTGTCACTTATTTAATGTATTTGTATCTTGTTAAAAGTAAAAGGATATACTAAAATCATATTTCATAGGAGACATTTTCTATACACCCAATTAATTCAGAGTACAGTAAGTTAGAAGGTCCAATAGGGTTAGGCCAAGTCTGGAATAGTGTCTACCTTCCATATATAGGAGGGGGTGTCTTTTATATCTAACAAATATTCAATATATCATCGATTAGATTTTTCTATCACTTATATCAATACATAACTTGTATGTATCTTCAATTCAATCCTACATGACACTTCCCCTTGGTCCCTAGGTTCATATCCACCCCAACAACTATTTTACCTTGATGTCATGTTACCTTTGGAAATATCCTCAAAAAGATTAAGGTACATCAATAATGGTTTGACTAGTAATGAAATTTCCACTGGCCTGATATCAACAGTCAGTCAACCTAGTAATGCCCAAACTGATATCCTATTGTTTATAAATACATAAAAACATAATATTACAAAAGTGACACGGTGACGAGACATTACTTGATTTTAACAAATGCATACTATTCCTATCCCGAAGTAGATCGAGTCTTGATGTTTTAGTGTAGAATACATAGTATTATATGAGTGCCATGAAAGAGCGTATATTAAAAGAAATATATATATATATATATATATATATATATATATATATATAATGTACTAGTAATTGCACGTTCTTTGCACGTTACTTTTGTGATAACTTATTTAATAAAAATAAAGAGGACTAATAATATAAATATTACTATAGTTTTATAAATTATTTTCATATAACTATGTCATTAAAAGAAAGTAAATACACAATATGTTATTTTTTATATTTTTATTCGGGTTCACTTTACAACTATAAAGATTTATTGTATGACAATGGTTCTTCTAAAATTTTAAAACAAGACTAACATTTAGTTCTATAAAATTATATTTTTCATATACATGTCTGTATTATTAGTTATTTAAATGTTTAATTATGTTCTCTTATTTGTATGAAATGTGTATTAGGAAATGTAGTTTCCTATCCAACTTTCTTTACTTTTTCTTTTTATAATAAATTTACCTTAAGTTTTATATCATTGATCATGGATCTCCTTATTGTCAACTCATCACCGTTCAACCCTAGACATTCCATATTCAATATTTGTATAAAAAATCTACATGTAGGTTTTGATTTGTACGATCAAAGACAATGAAATCTTTAGTTGGTTAGCTACATGTGAGCATAGCAAATAGCTGATACCTAATTGTACGTCGCAGCTTTTAGTTCAGCTAAACATTGGTGCTCATATAATCCACATAATTATTATTATAAGTATGAGATCAACTACATAATGAAATAGTCACCCATCATCTAATGTGTCTATTTATATATATGTACTAGTAATTTAAATGATAAAAGAAAAATGGCTCCTTAGGTTTTAATGCATCAATAATTAATTTCAAGTTAGGTTGTCAATTTTGTTGTTAACATTTGTCTGTGATAGTAATGTCTATTTTAACTTATTTTTACTAAAAGATTCCTATCTTGATATGCATCATCAACAATCATGATTCAATGGTAACGACCATAATTTTCCAAAACTTTACTACTGGTACAATATATGAAGAAGAAAAACCTAATTAATATTTGTTTGTAATTGTTTAAAAATTATTCACATACACATAGATATTTTCCCATAATTTTCCCATTTATCTTCCAAATATTGCATGATATGTTACATAGAACTTGAATTTTTTTTATCTTAAATCATTTTATCTTGATAAAAGTACAACCATCCATGAAGTGGAATTCTTACTATATATGGTATAAAATGTGCAGTAGTGAGTTGTGATTGATGATGACTCAACAATAAATGTTACATGTAAGGTCAATCACCTAATAGTTTGAAAATTGCATATTTAACTTGATAAATTAATTAATAGATTTTTTTCACTCCTCATGGGAACCCATTAACAATACTTCTAATTATGTGGAATTGTTTGAAGTAATTGATTCTTATAAGAAAACTAAGCATACATTCCAAATATATGGACAATAAAATATAATAATGCATATATATTATACTGTATTCTCTATTATCTAACTTGGGAAATTAGTCCCAATAATGTATTCATTTTGTCCATATTGTAGACAAGTGTAAAGTGTATTATATTCGAAGTTGAGACGACTGTAAAGGATTTCATGATTAACATAATACACCTTATAAATGTGGTTCTTTCTTTTAATTATCTATAATTATTTCAAAACACAACTTTAGTAATTGAATATTAAAATATTTTTTATTTGCTACTAAAAACTACTAAGTACATGCTTTCATTACAATGGGATTTTAACATTTTTCTTTGATTAGTTGTTTTTCCATACACTACATGCATATGAAAATAGATAGGAGGACAAATTAAAAACTTCATTGACAAACAAATTACACAATTTATACCCAAAAAGATTTATCCCTTCAGTGACAAACAAATTACACAATTTATACCCAAAAACATTTATCCACTTGATGTAAAATATATATTTTCCATGTCTTAAATACTTAATGAGTTCATCTTTCATATTGGAAACTTTGGATTTGTTCGTTGATATGCAATATGTAGAGTACCACTTTAAGTAGGATCTAGAGTCTTGTTTTACCTCAATGTTATTGTCATCTTCAAAAACCAAATTCTACCTTTTTTTTACTTTTTGACTCTAAGTATTAATAATTCAACAATTTTGATTTTTTTTTCAAATATTTGCATTTTTTTCTTGTATTAGTCATTTCTATTAAATTATGATAATTAGTATTTATTCGGTTTCTTTAATTTTAGTTGAAAACATTTCCTTCTTAAGATAAATGATAAAATATTACTATATAAAATGATATTAAACATTTTATACAAATATTTCTGAGAAACAAAATGTAGTTACATAAATGAGTTTTCTTAATATTGCATAAATGGCGAGTGTTTCATAAGTTTTTGACATATTAGAATGTAATTTCATATACTAAGGTAATTTTATGCTAAAAAATGGCTTGATTCTATTGTGGGCAACTTATACCAATCTTGCATTGTTAGTAACATCAATATAAGTATACCATATCCAGCTAAAGTAATTTTTCTAAAGGACTACATGTGAAAAATCATAAGTAGTTGCTAGTTTACAAAGACTCACTACAATTGTTTCATATTTAACATCAATAATTATCAATGCTATCTTATTGATACATTCCACTTTTGTAATATTTTACTCACATCAAATTATAGGATTGGCGATTCATATAAAATAGTTAGAAAGAGAAACATTGCCTTCGTGTGTGAGTGCATGTCGATATTGATTACATAAAAAAGCACCTCTACATCACACTATCACCATGTCACACTATCACCATGTATTTTAATCAAGGTAGCAAGTAAAACACTTATAGTTTAACAAAGAAAACTTTATCTTAGCTTAGGTCATGTGAGTCTCAAATTTGATATCATACACCTTATTTAACATATTTGTAAATAATTGTTGCTCAATATTCAATCAAATATTTATATTAGAAACAAGGTCTCATGATACATGCTTTGATAACCCAAATTTTGATGTGTTAAGTAAACTAATGTTATATAGTGAAATGCATACC